>OZ059814.1:8812885-10099739 GCA_964057025.1 Standfussiana lucernea
ACTACTGACTGATTTCGATGAAATTTCTATGGCACCAATCGGGAAGTATATCCTTTCAGATAAAAGAATAACTTTTCAAATCGGTTCATAAATGACGAAGATATGAGGTAACAAACACGAAAAAAAAATACAGCCGAATTGAGAACATCCTCTTTTTTTGAAGTCGTTTAAAAATAAAGAAATTTACAGAACAACATACCGATTTCCAACAACGCCAATACAAAAAATCTTAAACTTTCTAACTACCGTCAAAATGACACATAAATGACCCGAGAGAGCGTACCATTGCAAACTAATATTACCAATTAGTTTTGATGAGTTTTTGTATCGTCTGTGCGTCTGATTGTCTGTGCTACTGAGAAAGTGACTGGATTTTGTGTACATAACATCGCGCCTGTAATCCCAGAAGGGTTAGGCAGAGGTGTATGTACCTAATAGTACACCCACATTTCGCCGGTTATGGTTAAGGCTCCTGTAATAGGGGGGCGAGCCAATTGCAATCAACCGGCACAAATCCAGACTCCAAGGCTGCTACTGAGAAATACCTGATGGAAAAACCCAATAACCCAATGGGAATTAACCCAGGTCCTCATGCTCAGCAGTCGCGCTTGCGACAATTGCATGACGATTTTGTGAAACTGTACAGTATGACCACTTTAAGTTTGCAGTTCAAGTTTCAAAAATGTATTGATAAATCAAAGTAGGTACATTTATTTTAGTTCCGTGTTTTGCCGCCTGCAAAGATAACTTGGTGGAAGTGTGTCGTACTGCATTTCACTTTCGGTACTTGAATGACGTTGGCAAGGGAGAAGCGTCGGTTGCAAATTTTATTGACAAACGAAGATGGTGTCTTTAATTCCCATCATGACCTCGTGTCAAAAGGTTCTTTTACAGCTATAAGTGGATTTATTTTATTGACAAATGAAGATGGTGTCTTCAGTTCCCATTTTGGCCTCGTGTCCAAAGGTTCTTTTACAGCTATAAGTGGATTTATCTTTGGTAGTAGATTGAGGTAATGCAACTCAATTTCTGGTTACCATTAAGTCTCGTGATGTCCCTGACAGCTTACGGAGTGGTTGACACAACAGAATTGTTTTTGTGAACGTTTTACAATCATGTTTCGGTTTACTAGCGTCAAACTCGCCAAAAAATTTACCAATGGGATCTCCAATGAGCTCCCAGAAACTACGAATAATTAAAGCTCGTTCACCACCACACGTGACGATTTTAATAAAACCATTAGTATTTGCTACTTATAAGGAGGTCAATTTCTCGTTGTTGTTTTTTTACCCTGAATACGGCTACCATATACAAATGGCTTGCGTTTGTCTGCAACTCGCTTGATGTGTGGCGATGATGCGATCTAGGGCGGAGCACGCTTACCTAGAAAAAACCGATGCACTCGAACATTGAACATATCAAGATTATTTATGATCGGATGGATTATAGGATGTACCTACGCAAAGGTCCTTAGACCTTAATTAGGTCTCAATGACTCATGAAAAACTTGGAAATTTCTATATCTTTCAATTAATATGCTGGAGCATTCATTGGTATTCGAATGCTTTTAGTCGATGACTAATAAGTACCTCAAGAATCGAGCTCTAGTATGTTGTACGTATTTTATTAACAAAACCTTTTCTTTTGTTACAGGACCAGAAAATCTACGACCTTCCATACGAACCCAGACCACCACGATCACCAACTCCAGATGAGCCACTTTCAAGCCCAGAAATCGCCGATTCTTCTCCAGAAATCGCCGATTCTTCTCCAGAAATGCCCTTGTCAAGTACAGAAGCCTCAGATATACCTCCGAAAAGCGATTTCGCAAAACTGAGACAGAATTTCGAAAACGGCTTCCCAAATGCTGAAACGAAAAAGCCTGCGCCGATCAAACCGAAGCCGATTTTGATTTCGAAACAACATGCAAGATCTATAGAAAACATGAATGGAGAACATGCGAAACTGCAAAGAAAATACAACACTGCTGACCATAGACGGTATCGGAATAAGTGCGAAAGTGGCATCAGCTTTACTTTGCCTAAAAGGGACACGCAACTGGATATGGATCGAGAGAATGTGAGTATTTTATGTTTTTCATTTGTTTTCCAGTCTGCTTTTCTTTTCTGATCAAATTCGTTGCCGGATCCAAGACTGTCAAAACGTTTCTATGGGTCTTCGTCGAGCTTCATTGTCTCGGCGCTTTTCTGGTGATCGCCACTGTTGATTCTGGCTTTCAGGAGTTGCAGTGTTTTGGCAACAGAGTGACGGGTTTGTCCCAAAAAAAAAGTCTGTTTTTTGCGGCTACAATTATATCCGACCACTTTGTAGCCACCTGTACAGGTCTGTCGTTGGCTTCGTTTAAATCCTGGAAGGTACAAAAAAAGCAGGAAAGGAGTTGGGGCATATCCTGCAGAGAGGCTCCATACTGGCTCCGTTCTCGTATAAAAGACGGATTGCCTTTTTGTTAGTGATCGCAAGAGCGACTGCTCACATTCCAAAATCAGATATGACATCATTTATTTAAATAAGGCTGAAAATCAGCAATCTATCAATCTGTTTACATGAGAAGAAGAATTTGTTCGCAAAAAGTTTTCGTGGGCTAGGTAAACTAATTTTTGGGTTTTAGAAAAAACATTGTCGGTGGCATCCTGCGACTAGATTTGTGAACGGTTGATGGTAACGGGATCGTCCTTCCTATTACATGGGACTTAAACATAAATGGCGAAAGATGGGTGTACGGTAGGCACACCTCTGCCTAACCCAATAACCCATCAGGAATTACAGGCGTGAAGTTATGTTATATACTGCTTCGTTGCTCTAGTGCTCGCAAGCACGACTGCTGGGCATGAGGTCTTGGGTTCGATTCCCGGGTCGGGCAAAGTGTTACTGGGTTTTGCCAACAAGTATTTCTCAGTAGCACCCACGGAGTCAGGATTTGTGCTCGATTTATGGCGATAGGCTCGCCCTCTATTACATAGGACTTAAACATAACTGGCGAAATGTGGGTGTACTTGTTAGGTACTCCTCTGCTTAACCCTTCGCGGGTCACAGGTATGCTGTCATGTTATTTATGGTCAGCTTATATTTGCGGAACCTAATTCCCATGATGTTGCAAAGGTCTTTAAACTGTTGTAGGCGGATAACCACTTTCCATGATAGATTTCGTCAGCCTGCGCACCAACCGACGTTTTAATCAGAAATTGTTGCGCCACTTTTGGATTTATTAGTGTTAAGTTTGCTTCTACATGACTTCTGATATTTAAATGCTAGTATATCCGGTGTAAGCTAGGCAGTCAGCCCCGCTAACACCTAGCTTACTGGCTTATATTTTTACTAGCTGATCCGCGCACCTTCGTCTGCGTAACATATTTCATTAATGCGCTGCTCCTATTGGTCGCAGCGTGATGTTTTATAGCCTATAGCCTTCCTCGATAAATGGACTATCCAACACTAAATGATTTTTTCAATTCGAACCAGTAGATCCTGAGATTAGCGCGTTCAACCAAACCAACTCTTCAGCTTTATAATATTTGTATAGATTAAGTCATATTGAACTAATCTCATAATATGCATATGAATCTATGGATGGACTGTGTGAAGGATGGTATGGCTAGAAAGGAGGTGACTGCTGAGATGACGAGTAATAGAGAAGTATGGAAGAAGAAGACATGCTGCGCCGATCCCAAATAAAATGGGATAAGGGCAGGAGAATGAAAGATACAAAATTGTTAAAAGCCCATGTTTTCCCGGTGCAGGCCAAAGGCCTTAGAATAGAATAGAATGGAATGCTTTATTTGCATAGCATGTAGGTAAGTTTACAGTCCAGGTGTTACTTCTTTTCTTCTTCTCTATCGTGGGGTTAGTGCCTAACCTGTTGTCAGAGTTTTTATGCCGCCCATGGGCCTCTGACTTGACTTTTACATGCCGTCGAGAAATATCTCTCAGGCATGCTGGTTTCCTCACGATGTTTTCCTTCACCGAAGCAAGTGATAATTATAGGTACAAAACGCACATAATTCCGAAAAATCAGAGGCGCGTGTCTTGGGTTCGAACTCGAGACTTGGCAGTCCAACGGTCACACCACTAGACTATCACTGCTCCAGGTGTTACAACGATTAAAGTACTTGTACATTCTGCCTTTAAAGCATGCAAAATTAATATGATCATTAAAAAACAATAACAAAAAAAACTTAATTTAAAAGCTTGTAATTAATATTTGGTACATCACAGTAAAGGCTAAGGATAATTTATTATAATAAAGTAAAATTCTAAATCTAAGTTATTTATTAATTAAAGTGTCTTATCGGTTAAAAACTGTGTTACAAAATAAGAACATCTAACAGTAGTGTGGTAAGTCGCTTTTAAAATAATCCTTCTTTCTCTATTTCCATTTTTTTCATTTATTATTGGAAAAACAAAATAACCAAATGTGGTTTCGTTTCAAACGTACTATTCCGTTATATGTATAAAACAATGCATAATATGTATATTCACAAATGGTTCTACGTATACTTTTATCGCTACTTAAAAAAGGCAATAGCTTATCTAACTACACCTATTCAGGAAAATAACCATGCAATATCAAATAGCACAATGAGCATCATTATATTGTGGTGTGGAACATAGTACTAGTGGCGCCTAGCGGCGAATATCGGAAGCTTTATGCAAGCTTTCACAGTTGGAGGTTCAAGGATAAATTAAGAGATGGCGTTGGCAGTGGGCGTTGTATGATGTATGAAAGTTTGTAGTCATACAATCTTGGTTATTGTCCATGGTATCTATAAACTCTGTAACGTCTCGTATTATTAGTCACTGAGAAGTAAGCTGTTGTGTTTGGTTGACCAAAATAAAGTTACCTATCGTTTTTTTCATCGGAATTCCATTTTTACTGTTAAGTCATACATAATGTCATTTTGAAGAATCCATTAGCTTTTCTATGTAAAAATCCTTTTTAGGTCTTCGGGCACTCAATTCAATACTGATATTTGATAGGTAACCCTCAAAACGGCGAAGGGAAACATCGTCAAAAAACCGGCATGCCCTTGAAACATTCGAAGACATGTGACATGTACCAACCCGGACTGCGCCCGCGTGGTGGGTTACAGCTCACTCGCTCTCGTAGAGACGAGGTCTGTGTACCAGCTGTGGGGATATTATAGGCTGATTGTTCACGATAAGCCTAGAATCTTAACGTCTTGGTCCTAAGCCCTTGAGGAGCTCTTGGGTAAATAATAACAGCCGCTGGGCTCGATCTTCAGGTTGCAGCGCTTGCTTGGGTTGTTCCGTGGATGGGTGACCACCCATACATAGGTACCGAGTTTCCTCCGTGCCTCGAAAAACACGTTAAGCCGTTAGTCCCGGCTGTCATTTGTAGATCTTTGACGGTCGTTACAGGAAGTCAGTGGCGCGAAAGTCTGACAACCAGTCTTAAAAAGGGGTACCGTATTACCCAGTACTAACTGGGTTGTGGAGGTCAGATAGGCAGTCGCTCCACGAAAATACTATCATTCAGCTGCTCCAGGTTAGACTGGAGGCCGACCCCAACAGAGTTGGGAAAAGGCAGGGAGATGATGGTGACCTAAGTCCATTAAGAAAAGGCGACAAATAAATTATGACCTTACATCCTTACAGAGAACAATACTGCTTGTACTCAGTACAATATAACCAAGATTCAATTATCTATTCATTATCATACAGTTTTTAAACAATTAGTCATCAAAAACTTTGATGTATTATCTGAAATAAACTTTATAATCTTACGGTTACAGTGCAAGTTACTTTGATTAAGCCTAACAATGTAGTTCAACGACTGTTATTGCAAAATAAACCGTAACTGCAAACAAATACAGTGCAAAAACGTTCAGTTAAGATGAAATGTAGTTCATAATTCACGATTTGAGCGAGATAGGTTCAGTTTTGTTTGTGATAGAAAGAGATGGGAGATTGAATGTACACACGAAGATAAAAGTGTTGGCATTGATTTAATGCATAGTTTTTTTTTTATGTCGGAGATAATTGAGATTGAACGTAATTAATATGACAGTAATTACTAAAGTGTGGTAATTATGAAACATTGATCTTGAAAGTCGGTATATCATGGAATTGTTATTGCTCTTCATCATTTTTGAGGTTGTAAATAAGACATCACACACAAACTACAATACCATCTCCGTATCTATAGTCAAGTTAAAGTAATTACTTGAGCTCAAGAGCGTGTACGCCGTACGGTATTTCATACAAATTTTCAAGTCCTTATTTTTCGATATGACTGAACCGATTTTAATGAAACTTCATACCCATAAGCAGGATACATAGGTCTAAAAAGTTAGTGAAAAACATTTTCGAAATGTCTTATTTAAAAAAAGATAATTTTAAATTTCTGTTTCTATGGAAAATTTAAAATCGATCTAAGTAAACTGTCACACAATTTTGCGAAAATGTTTTTCACAAACTTTTTAGACCTATCATTAAAATCGGTTCAGTCATATCGAAAAATAAGGACTTGAAAATTTGTATGAAATGCCAGACGGCGTACACGCTCTTAAGTAATTATTTGTGCAATTTTTTTTTTCATGCAATAGGCAAGAATTTAAACGAAGTAAGACCCGTCAAAGAAAGCAAAGCTAAGAATAATAACTTTTTACAGTTGTAACATCAAGCAAATACTAAACTTCATAATAAAAATCGTATCTTAAACAATGACATTTGCTCAAGTAATCACTTTGACTTGTTTATAGATACTGGTGTTAGTCATTCATTTTTATTAGACTGTTCATAACAGTCACAGACACGCAGTTTTTGACGTTTATTTTTGTTTTTATAACTGAACACTAGAAAAAAGTTTTACTTGGGACCTACGAAGTGGAAATCGCATCAACATTATTGATATATGATTTTCGGCGGCTTTTATTAATGCAATTAATTTTAACTTTTCTATCATAATATTTTCTATCGTAATCAGACGAGATCTATCCTGTTTAGACTGCAGGCCTAAACAGGATAGATCCAGTCCAGTGACAAGCACGTAGTGTAGTTTTAAATCTGGCTAGGCTCACAGCCGATCAGGGGTTTACCATGATCTCTTAGTGCAGGAATCTTTTAGGACTATTCCGAGAGTGGGAAAGTGACAGCGCTAGACGGCCGTCTAGCGCCATCTCTTATCATGGTTGATATGGTAAAGATCATGGTAACCCACCCGAGGACCCTAGACTATGAGGCATTCTATCAGCAATACTGACAGCCGATCTGAGGGCCTCAGAACCCTCATTTGCTAGAACGAGAAACGGTGCGGGAATGCTATCGCTCGCGGCAGCATCGACAATGCCATCGGCAGCACGCTCTGTTGCTCGGTCTGTCGCTGTTGTAACCCTAAGTGCCCCATCGATTGTGGACCAGCAGTCAGCACAACATTTATACTCTAGGGCAGAGTCGTCAATGAATATCCACCTTAGAAGGTTTTCCTGACTGTGGCCAAACTGGGTCTCGGGTCTATTTAAAAACATCCGTCAGCTAGCGATGGTCGATTCCGAGATGTTTTAACAATCGAAAGAATCGGAGTCGTTAAAATAAACCATCGAGTCAACCATCGACTCGCCGTTCTACAAAACAATCGAGATGTTTCGAGTCAGCAGAATTGACCGTTAGTTTTCGATTGGTCGAATCAGTCACTCACTCACCGAGTCTCGCTCGATCACCAGGGTCAGTCCACAGATTACTAATATGTAGCAAGCAGCAGAATGAACGCGTCATGCGCCAGTCGCAATCAAACAGACCGAGTCGGACTCGAGTCCAACAATCGAAACAATCGAATAAAACCTCTCGCCATCGCGCATCGCTACCGTCAGCCATGGCGACGCTAACTATGAATCATCGTTTATCAAGAACCGTATTGCAATCTGGCCTAAAAGGGTCACTGACGAAACACACAAATGTTTGTATTTCGTTAACTAGACTATAAGAATGATGACGTAAGCAGAAACCTACGTACGAATTCGTCAGCAAAGCAAACTATGGGTTATATTTAACCGATTGCGTTAAAAATAATTGATATTGTGTTCCGCTTTCGCAATATTGTTGTTGTGTACGCGAAATAGTTCATTTGTAATGTTTAAGTGCAATTGGTTTGTTTAGGCTGCAAATACACTCTCACACATTTTTTCATTTTGACGGACACATTAAAAATAATTTCCGGTATACGGACGGCACAGCGGAAATAAAATCGTCATCAACCTGCAATTGCCAACTGGTTGCTTTCGGCACAAGCTGATCACGTTTCTTCTGATAGCTTCTTTAGTAAATTAGTATCTTAAATTCTCTTTTTGGCCAACTTAAAATGTCCCCACTACTTTAACCCTAGAATTATAAATAAAAAAAACATTCTTACATTTGATCTAAGACTGGAACACTGGGGCCCTTTAGTTCGACAAGGTGTAGTTTTGCATTCTCGTCAAATTCAAGGAGGTAACTATGCCAATGATTCTCGACTCGAATCAATAATAAAATGGGTAGGTAATATATACATATATGTATATATTTTTTCTTAATATCGGAAATCGGTAAGTGTACACCACCCGTATTAAAAAGCGGCCCGTCTAATACTAGCACTATAGCCGCGCTTTCACACACACAAACAAACGCAGACGTTTATTCGATAAACGGGTGATTCTCCTCTTTTGAAAAGGGCTTCATGCTGAAATAGTGTCGAATTAAAACAGCTAAAAAAAGCAACGTTTATGATTATTGACCAGGAACCGTAATGTATATTGATTATTGACGTCTTCTATGACAACCTCATGAATTTTGACGAGGACGCAAAACTACACCTTGTATTTGGAGAGCGGGAAAGAGCTCGCTGTAGACAGTCTAGCGCCATCTCTCTCCCACTCTCGAAAATATTCCTGTATTAAGAAGTCTTCGTAGGGCCACGCAAGTCCAGTGCAAGTTGGTAGTACCAATCAACTGGTATCACCAATCAACCATAAACATGATTTTAATTAGGTTTATTCCACTATTTAATAACACTTCTGCCCCTACATACACACAGGCAGACGTATCTATTGTGTAACAGTTATTATCTCTGACTCACGTGGACGCGAAGCACGGAATTACGCAGTTTTGGTTTACATGGCGATAAAAAGACGGTCCGAAGCGTTCTGATCCAATGGTGCAAGTAATTGTAGTTGTAGTAGGGTGCATCATTCGAAGTTTCTGAATTACATTTAAAGTAATTTGCATAAAGTAAAGCTTGAAAAAAGTTAGAGCTTTGAACTTCAGTATCTTCGTAAACAGAAGGTTCCCAGGTACAGTCTAGCTTCTAGACCATTTACTGCTAGACTCTAAACAGTAGAAGTACAGTAGAACTTTAGTTTCGGAAGTCGGTGCCAAAAAAGTAAATGAAACAAGCAATAGTCACCGACTTCCGAAAGTAAAATTATTTTTCACTTTTTTAGTGTTTTTTTTTTTTTGGAAGTCGGTTATTTTTTTTGCAAAAAAGTTTTTATTTTACCATTTTTTAGTTATCGTATCACACGCAAATCCTTGTCAAGTATCAATTTCGCAATTTCTTTTACTTGGATGACATATTTTTTCCAGCTATTTTGATTTGAAAACCAAATTGCTTAACCAATTTTGATGAAATGTCAATGGGACCAATCGGGAAGTAGATCCATTCAGATAAAAGAAGAATTTTTCAAATCGGTTCATAAATGACGAAGATATGAGGTAACAAACACAAAAAAAATACAACCGAATTGAGAACCTCCTCCTCTTTTTGAAGTCGGTTAGAAAGATCACAACCACGGTGTCACGTGTACCCCTCAGTTTTGTTAAAATGTCCTTTAACCCCCGTTATTTCAGACATTCTTTAAAACTATTTCAGTCGCTCAATTACTCTTCCAAATGACAAAGACAGCATGACAGCATGAGAAGTTAAAATGAAAATTGCTCAAAAATTCGGCTTTTGCATTTACAAACGTCTGTTATTCAGTACTCTTCTTCTTCTCTATCGTGTGGTTAGTGCCTAACCTGGAGTTTTTATGCCGCCCATGGGCCTCTGACTTGGCTTTATATACCGTCGAGAAATATCTCTCAGGCATGCTGGTTTCCTCACGATATTTTCCTTCACCGAAGCAAGTGATAAATAATACAATATACACATGGACTTACACTATCACTTACGGGATATCTTCCGCGATTAATGTTTATATTGAGCTCCGGATGTTATTGAGTAACCGTGAAACCGTGAAAGCTTAAAACAGAATATACACATGAATACGAAAAATCAGAGGTCCGTGTCTTCGGTTCGAACTCGAGACTATCACTGCTTCATACTCATACAATATAGGTAACATTAAGTACTCATTATCGATTCACGACCCTTTCTATCCATATCGTCTTTCACACAGTCCGGCCATAGTTTCTTTGGTCTCTCCCTAATTCTAAAGCATAGACAAGCAGTATGAGACTTCGACTTTAAAAGTGTTGAAGAATTCGACCGTTACTTTACAAAATGACTATCTTCAGTACTCGTACACATTATTTATCTGTTGTATAACAATAATTTATCTGCACCGGCTCACGTGTTAGCGAATCGTGGTTTGTCTAGCTAGAAGATTAGTTCACATGGCGGTCATGTAGTTTAACTATAATGTCATAGTCAAACTCTTCTTAAAGCTTTAATTTCAATTAAACCGTTAAAAAGCACTTTCAAATTTTCAAAGTACATAAGTTTCAGTCAAAAACATAAACTACAGTCTCCGTCACAATCACAAGGCATAATAACTGCGTTAAAAAAGTGCTGAAGTTGCCCATTCCAAAGCGTAGATCCCTATGGAGAAGAACAGGCAAAAAAAACTCCAAGAACACTCTGTAGTGGTAGTGTGTTTTGTTCAAAGAGGTACCAGTGGCATTGGCCACTACTGGTAACTCTTTGAAACACTACTTGTTTCGTTTGCAACGAAACACAACACAATTGTTGTAATTCATTCTTCAGACTGCAGGTCTTTGTCAGAATGGAGGAGATTTAATAAAACAAAAAACTTAAAGAGACGGATACTAATGAGGATACAAACTTTGAGCCCGAAAGTCTGATTGGCAGTCTTACCAAAACGTGTCGTGGTACCCAGTAGATGGGTTGAAGACGTCAGATAGGCAGTCGCTTCATGTAAAATACTGGTATTTAGCTACATCCGATTAGACTGTAAGCCGACCCCAAGATAATTTTGAAAAAGCTAAGCATATGATGATCCGAAAGAAAAGTTATATCATCAAGAAAAAGATAATGTGACAAACAATAGAAAAAAGGGCAGACAAAGTATTGATTTATAAAAACCTTTCAGCATACCAACTTGGAAAAATAACTTACAGCCGAAATTCCAATAGTAAGTATTTGTCATATCCTCGCAAAACTGCCCAGCTTGATGCTGTGGCAGGATAGAGAATTAATTAAGCATAAAAATCTGTTTTTTTTTTTCAAAAGCGTAAAAATCACCTTAAAATAACAAACCAAGCGGCGCCATGTAAGCCGAACTTTACACCGCCGCATGCTTCACCACGTTTCATTTCGCTAGTCCGCCACCAGTGCGCGTCTGAATCACGTTAACTCACTACCCTTTTTATGTTAAATCGGTTAGATAATACCTTCTGTCAAAAATTTAAGCGACGGTATACCAGTGTTTTTGGCACAAGTGTAATATTTTTTTTATTAAAAGAGTAAAAATAAAAACAGCTGTCATTAATTTACATTAAAAGACGGTAGTTCGAAAGTGATGTTTAAAAAAAGAAGTGTTTATTTTGGCCAGGCAGTGTAATGTTTTTTTTTATTTGTAGAGCAAATGTGTTCATCTGTTTTTAATAAGTTAGCCAAAATACCTAATTCTACGTGTCTTTTTAACTTGAGGTCATTTTAGAAAGTGTAGCAAAAGTGATTGCCAGTTCCGAATTTGCCACAGCAATGATTAGTGCTGAAATGTGTCTAAATATACAAAGAAAATCAGCGGCAAATTGTGAGTTATTAGTCGAAGGGACATTTTAAAGTGATTAGTGAACTAAAAACAACGAAAAGGAACATATTTTAAACACTTTTGGGACTAAAAAAGTGATTTAAAGTATTTCAGCGAACAAAAAGTGTTGGAAACTTCTAATTGGCTGATTATTTTATCATAATCCGATTTCATCCCGCGATGCATGGATACAAATAAAGGTAATGGACGTCATTAATTCATGTTTCTTTTAAAACGAAAGATTCCCATTGTTTTTCAAGTTCCCCGAAGCTATAAACATACAGTGTAAGGAATATCGCACAGACTTTTATCAAAGATGAACTACATGATTCCACAGACCCAACAGCACTGAAATATTCCGTTTGCACAGTTTCAACAGGATTGACATAAACTTTCAGTCATCTTCATCCAAAGCCTGAATTTACCCACCGCTGGATATAACCAGCCAAGAGAAGCCTAAATACATGGTGGATCGGACCTAACGCTACAACGGTTTAAAAAAATTAGCTGTGCCATACATTTTTACCGTAAACTTTTGCTTTTGTATGGAACCTTTGAGTTTTCATATCTCAAATGAATAATATGTTACGTGTAGGCAAGCGAATACTGTACTATACCAAAAATACGCAGTCTCCTAAATTGACAACCAAAACTTCAAAACTAATGACACCTGTCAATTAGGAGTTTAACCAAAACTGTCAAAGGCGACATTAACGGTGTCAATGGTTGGCCATATTTTCACTGGCAGATAGCTGATATTATTGTGGTAACTACGGCTGCTTTTGTGTAAGAAAAAAGATGTGGGTTCCGTGAAAAAAATAAAAACCCATGAAATTGTTTACAAAATTCGGTTCAAATAGGGAAGTAATGTTTTTTATAATAATTCCACGCTGTTGAAGGTCGCGGGGCAACAGCTAGCCAAAAACAAGATGTTTCTTAGTGCAAAATAATAAAAACAACCACTCATAGTTGACATGATTTGACAATAAATTGTACTAGGCTTACATAAATCAGAGGTGATTCATCCAAGTAACTTAGTTTCGCACGAAAGATACTGCGTCATCTTTTGTTATTTTCCTAAATGTCGACCAAGCGATTATGTCAGGCGTAAACGTAGTCGCTCCATGTAAAATACTGGTATTAAGTTGCATTTGGTTAGACTGGAAGGCGACTCCAACATAGATGGGAAAAGGCTAGGCAGATGACTACCCTTGTCTTCTTATAACAAAATTAGCTGACTGACTGACTGACTGAATGACTTCGTCTCCGTAACTTTTACGATTGATGCTCCGCTCCTTTTGGTCGCAGCGTGATGTTATATAGCATATAGCCTTCCTCGATAATTGGGCTATCCAACACTAAACATTTTTTTCGATTCGAACCAGTAGTTCCTGAGATTAGCACGTTCAACCAAACAAACAAACTCTTCAGCTTTATAATATTAAGTTTAACAGCATAATACCATCTTTTCTTCTCATATCTTAATGCAGCTCATCCATTATCCAGCTGGCTCCATATTTGGTAGTGGAGCTGACTTCTCACCTGTCAACAGTCTTGCTATCATTTCCTCCGTTCGCTTACTTTCGTGTGTGAACTGTGTAAACCTCTGCTTGCCCTTCAGAGCAAACAGACAGACGTGATATTAAGTTCTGACGTCGCAACATGACGTACCTATGTTTACCTCCGTTATCTATTTTGTATAGAACTTTATCTTATTGTCATAAATTGCGCTTTTAGAACTCAGCCGGAACGACTGCGTAGCGTCTTTATGTATTGTGTTGTTGGTGGTTGACAAATATTTGACACACATAATAAGCCTATATAAGACGTGGTTTAAGCGTTGGTACTTACCGCATTACAGGCACATGAAACCTTAAGCTTTGAAATATACAGGCGGTCGGGAAACCGGCGCTAAAACGGTTACCACGTATTAAGAACCCCCCTTAATAGAAATTTCTCGTCGGTTGATAAAAAAAGAGAGATAGAGTGCCTGAGAGATATTTCTCGACGGCATGTAAAGCCAAGTCAGAGGCTCACGGGCGGCATGAAACTCTGACACCAGGTTAGACACTAACCACACGATAAAGAAGAAGATAAAAAAAAACGTGGTTTCCTACAAAACTGCAATACCTCCACGGACAAAATGTATGGAACAGCTGATTTTTTTTAAATTACCGATGAAAATTTGTGTATGATGCACTGATTACGTGGTATCCGCTTTAGCATCGGTGTCATTTCTGCCTTGAATTTTGAACTAAACTCAATGTCGTTTCTTTTGTCCGTTTTTCGTAACCGTAGCGGAAAAAAATACATCGTTCTCGTTTGTTTTAGCTTTAGTACCTGTCAGGAGGTCTACACTCTAAGCACGAAACCCGTAGTTTCGGCCGAAGATGCGGGCGTTTTTAACACTTACGGACATACGATTAGTGAGGGACCCGAACTAAAAACGAATGACAACACGATTGGACGGTCCCTACTCCCGATGTATCTTCAAAACTCATGAATCCGAAAATAACATGGCGTAGGGTTCATTTGGAAGTTTCGATCTACTTTCGTACGGGCCCGTATCTTCGTTGACGGACTTAGAGAGTCGACTCCCTGATTCGTGACTACGTTTTCCTAGACGTACGGATTACCACGCGACCCACTAAACTTATGAAACATGAAACATGAAACACCATACCTTCATAACAACTGCCAAACCATAACCGTAGCTAAAAATACTCTGACAGACATGACTCAGCCCATGGCGGCATGGGGAATGGCGATCAATCACGATAATATTCCACTCCTACCGGGCTTGGCTTGTCTATGGGGGCTACAAAGGTCACACCGCGCCTTGTGAAAGCGATGGGCTATTTTTATACCTGAATTCCCTAAGGCCTGATTCTATAAGACATGGGAATCACTATTGTCTTGCCCTTATCCCAATTTATTCTGGGTCTGCGCAGCATGTCTTCTTCTTCCATACTTCTCTATTACTCGTCATCTCGTCAGACACCTCCTTTCTAGCCATACCATCCTTCACACAGTCCAGCCATCGTGTCTTTGGTCTTCCTCTACTCTTATACCCATCCACATTCATACTCAACACTTTCATCACGACATTTTCCTCATTCCTTCGCATCACATGTCCATACCAAGACAATCGACTATCACACAAGTTTTCAGTCACCGGCGCCAATTTCAGACTTCCTCTTATGTACCCATTAATTTCATAACAGCGTAATACCACACACCCCAGTTAAAATTCTCATCACAGCCGCCACATAGGACATGGGAATATGGTATTAAAGCCATAAAGAAATTGGAGAAAATTAGAGCTCTGAAAAGGAATCTAAACATATTTTTCTCAATACCCGTTTCACAACAAATTATGCAGGCTTGAAGTATAACTCTAAAGACGACCTATTCATCATCATCTGCCTCTGCTGCATTTGTTTCTATGTCATCCTCATCTGCCGAGCCTTTAACTATTTTTGGATCGGCTTTCCGTATAACTGGATGCAGCTGAATACCAGTATTTTCACTCATACTACACATCTACTCACATTCGTCTCGCATACTTAAATTATATTTCTAAGCATAATAACAAACTATGAAATATCGTATGATTCCTTACATTCTGTCAGCGCGCCTAGTACATAATTTATGAAATGAAAATGTAAAGGGGTGGGATCCTGGTGTCCTGAAACACAGGCCACGAGCCTAGCTTAGGCACCAGCCTCCCACGATATATACTTACCTGTATTGTGTATCATTGTCGAATCTGACCAATGTAAAATAATTTGTGTATATTGTGGTCTTCTTCTTATCGTGTGGTTAGTGCCTAACCTGGTGTCAGAGTTTTTATGCCGCCCAAGGGCCTCTGACTTGGCTTTGACATACCGTCGAGTAACATCTCTCAGGTATGCTGGTTCCCTCACGATGTTTTCCTTCACCGAAGCAAGTGATAATTATAGGTACAATACGCACATAATTCCGAAAAATCAGTGGTGCGTGTCTTGGGTTCGAACTCGAGACCTATGACTTGGCAGTCCAACGGTCACACCACTAGACTATCACTGCTACTTCATATTGCTTGCTTTATATTGTGGTGAGAAATAAAGTTGATTGATTGATTGATATTACATGGAGCGACTGCCTATCTGACCTCCAAAACTCAGTTAGTACTGGGTAATACGATACCCCTTGGTAAGACTTGCATTACCGGCTGTGTCCGTTTACAGAGAGTTACATAAAAACCAGTGTTTCTGATTGGCTTTCCACTGCAGTCTTCTCTTCTGGATTGTCTCCTATGTGTTTCTGTTTGCCAATCGCGAAAGTCTCGTTATCTTTACCGTTAAAGTTTCCATAACGATCATTTACTCACATTGCAATGATACTTTGAAGGTTATCTGTCGGTTTATAATTAAATAAACATTGCAAACCGAACGTAGCATAGTATTGATCCCATTAATAGCCCAGTCGCGAATTAAATGTTGTAGGTTCTTTGTGTCTTTTATTTCATGTACTGCTCTCAAAACAGTGACAGAAAATATTCGTGAGGAAACCGACATGATTATAGTAACCAAAATTAGCGGTACCCAAAGAGATTTAAAAGACGTATAGAGCAGACATTGAGAATATTTTCATGCAAAAATGTTGATCTCGAACATTTTCGATTTTGACATACGAATGCCACCCGACAAGCGGGCGTATGACACTAGACAGACCGATTTGTTACTAAGTAGTAGGAAGTATTGTATTACGATTTTCTTCGCCTAGACCCGTCTGTCGCTCGTAAATATTTGAATCAAAATCCAATGTTATGTATTAAAAAATTGGGCTGATAATTAGCACTTTTTGAACGTCAAAGTTTACAAGAGACTGTCCCCCAAAACGCCTGCCTTTTGCCACTTCCTAGTTTTTTAGCTGGGAAGAATAAGTGGCGGAACAAACTCCCCAGCAACACATCTGTCTGTTAGCTTGGATAAACCAGATTTTATACAAAAATGTGTAAGTTCATAGTTCATACAAACAAAGAATCCATTACATTAAATTAAGAATGTCTTTGGTGGTACCTAACCACCCAAACAGTACTGTGCCCGCGTCATACGAGTAAATAGTCCTCCCATGGAATGGAGTATCGTTTTATCCATTAACTGGGTTGTGGAGGTCAGATAGGCAGTCGCTCCATGTAAAATAATGGTATTCAGCTGCATCTGGTTAGACTGGAAGCCGAATCCAACTGGCAACGTGGCTTGGCAGATGATGATGACCTCTCATAGATAGGAGATCTGTATTACGGTGTTAAAAACATTGTAGGATGCTTGTTTGTGTTTTTTTTTTCCGAAGCGTAGGTATGATTCGTACTTGGTAATTTTTTTGCTTGTCAAAGCTGCATCCGTCGCTGAAAGATTATTTTACGCCTACACAGTTATGCTTTGGTTCATGCCGACAATTTGAAGTCTAATCAGTCCATAACGACTGTTAAACCTTTTTGCTTAATTCAAATTAGTACTAACTAGCTGTTGCTCGCGAACTTTGTCCGCGTGAAATTATTATAAAAGTTATTACTATTCGAATCGGATTTTGTTAACAATATCAAGGGTTTTAATTTATTTCTGAAATAAGCGTAGCTTAAGTTACTCCTTATAAGATCAGCTATCTGCCAGTAAAAGTCCCGTCAAAATCGGTCCAGCCGTTATGGAGTTTAGCCGGAACAAACATACAAATCCGATTCAAATAGGGTAGTAATATTATTTAATTTCACGCGGCCGCGCCTTTGGCAACAACATGTTACGACATCAGCTATCTCAAACTGATGAAGGTCGGGGCAATCTGCTAAATTAAAAACATTTTTTGCAAAAAAAAACCGACTTCCAAAAAAAACACTAAAAAAAGTGGAAAATAACTTTACTTTCGGAAGTCGGTGACTATTGTTTGTTTCATTGACTTTTTTGCCACCGACTTCCGAAAGTAAAGTTATTTTCCACTTTTTTTAGTGTTTTTTTTGGAAGTCGGTTTTTTTTTGCAAAAAAAGTTTTTATTTTACCCTTTTTAGTTATCGTATCACACACAAATCCTTGTCAAGTATCAATTTCGCAATTTCTTTTACTTGGATGACATTTTTTCCAGTTATTTTGATTTCAAAACCAAACTGCTGAACCGATTTTGATGAAATTTCTATGGGACCAATCGAGAAGTAGATCCATTCAGATAAAAGAAGAATTTTTCAAATCGGTTCAGAAATGACGGAGATATGAGGTAACAAACACAAAAAAAAAAAAAAACATACAATCGAATTGAGAACCTCCTCCTTTTTTTGAAGTCGGTTAAAAAAAAGACTGGTTGACGTGACGCTTGGGGAGGCCTAAAATAGTGGACCTTTTTCGGCCTAAATTAGGATGATGATAAGCTGGGACTAAAGTTTCTCATAATATGGAGATGGAACGACTATATTGATCAGCGCGCTTGCTCACTGCGTGTTCTTAATTACGCCCTAGTCCATACGTTGGTGCCAACGTTGGCAACAATCTTGTCACCACCGTCTGAACAGAATGGGCGTAAAAATACTTAACGAGCCGAAAGACCCTTGTTGTTGACCCCTTCATTGCGACCATTTTATTGTTCTGGACCATATCTGGGAACCTTCTAGTTACGGAGAAATTTGAAGGTCAAACTTCAACAAGTCAACTTTCCACAAGTTTTAAATGTAATATACCTCCTCGACACCAGTTCTATTCAATGCATCCATCAGCACAATGTTTTGAGTGCGTTACATTGAGTCCTACCGTAAAACGTTTGATTTCCAGCAATATTTTTTTGCGTAGAGTTCTTAGTTTGATGTACAGAATGCTAGGTTGACGGCTTCGTGAAGGGTCCGTTTACACCTTGTATTTGAATTGATCCACACTATATACTAATGACGTAATGGCCAACGTCGGGTGGGGAAGATCGTGCTGATTCGAGGAAAGAGTTTTTGTAATACATACACGAGCATATAATACTACATACGCACATTGTAAGAAACACACTCTAATTATAATTAGTCTAAAACTGTGAAGCGATGACATCATAATGATTCTTTGTTCGGTACACACGCAGATAAGGATGTAGGTACCTACCGTCTTATCACGCCAAATTGTAATCATTGTAATTATAAAACAGCTGGGAGATGTGATTTATCTTAATAGTTAATGACATAAGTTTGTGAAATGCCGTTGCTGGAAGTTTCATACACCCTTGCTGAAAAACTGCCGTATTATGGGGCATCTGTTGCGGAGGAAAGTTTTCAATATGAATGTGGATGGCTATAAAAATAGGGGAAGTCCAAAGAAATTATATATGGACTGTGTGAAAGACGATGTGGGTAGAAAGAACGTGTCTGCTGAGATGACGAGTAATAGAAGGAATGGAAGAAGTCATGCTGCCCCGAACACAACAAACAAAATCAAAATCGGTACATGCGTTCGGGAGCTACGATGCCACAGACAGACAGACACGTCAAACTTATAACCACCCGTCGTTTTTGCGTCGTGGGTTAAAAAGACACAAGAATGATGATTGTGGAATGTGATTTTGATCGTCTGTTTCAGGGTGACACTGGAACAGCTGATTAAAAAAAAAACCGACGATAAATTGTCTATTTTGGGGAATTCAGAATGATGTATTAAATACGTAATAACTGTTTTAGCGTCGAAAGTTAGTCATATTTAAGGTGGGAGCGCCACGGTAGCCCGCGAAGTTCAAAGCCTGACAATGACCGGCAAATTGCAAAAAACGTAAGAAAATTTGAATTTCGCGGGCTACCCTGGCGCTTCCACCTTAAGGGTGAGGTACAGGATCATCAAACTGAACCACTTTCTCCATTGGATCAGTCATTAATCGCGAAAAATGAATCAGCTGTTTCATTAAATTTTTTAGGGTCAAATGTTTTTTTTTTCTTTTCGGTACATGCTGAACATGTTATTTTGGAAAAACAACTTTAATACCAACACAGAAAGGTCAGTGTACCTTAGCTCTGCAACTCCAAACGCGTTGATGACTTTTATAGTAGTCCAAGTCATTCTGAAAACAACTTAATTTCTAGAAGAATAAAATTGGTATTCGTTTAAGTGGAAATAAGTTCAGTAGACTCGAGCTATAACTGAACTGATCATTTTAACTGATTTTAATGAGAAGAGCGTGCAAGAGTTAATGAATACAAAATGAAAATGGAACGAGGGCATACCGAACATCGAAGGCTTGCCTTTTATGAAACTAAAGAAATATTCTTTTCTGTTAAAAATTGCACAATTAAATTAAATTCGTTGTTTGATATTCAGTGAAAAAAAAAGGATGGCTGAATTATGCAATACTTATTCGACTCTCATATCGGCATAAACTGTATGAGAACAGATATCATTATTAGGTGTATAATGTTTTCTGTCTGTTCCCCAACCAGACAGGGTGGAAGGGGGGGAGTCCGACGCTAAAACGGTTACGCCGTATTCAGTACATCATACTGAACCCCCAACCCACCCCACATAGAAACGTATAATAATAATATAGCCTTGCCAACAAGCCTGATATAGTGGTGGTGGATCTATCAGAGCGGCGCGCAATGATTGTTGACATAACGGTTCCGCATGACGAGAATCTCGTGAAAGATTAGCAAATCGTGTATCTTGACTTAGCTCGCGAGGTTGTCGACATGTGGGAAGTGGACTTGGCGATCATTGTGCCGAAAATCGTTTCAGCCAATGGCTTAATTGCCAATGCCAAGAGCCTCGACCAATACCTGAGGGGGCTCTCGTTAGGCAGCTGGATCAAGGGCTTGATTCAGAAAGCGGTTCTCTTGGACACGGCTCGTATTGTTAGGAGGTTCCTCTCTCTGGAGCCCTGACCGCCGATAGCTTGGACCCTGGTCCCGATACCGGTGGGCTACAATTTTTTTTATATTTTTAAATGTTTTATTTTTATTTCATTTAGGAATATTTAAAAATGTAATCAATAAGTTAGAAAAATAAATAAAAGAAAGTTAGCCTTGTATAATAATACTAGCGACCTTTTCTCTACTTCCGCCAGCGCCAACTAAAACCAAAACTATCTTTCAAGCTGGATCCAACCATATGCATTCACAAAATTTCATTGAAATCGGTTCGGTGGTTTCGGATATAATCGTGTACGAACACAGCGACGACAGAAGACAAAAGTCTAATCGGGTACCCGAATACCAGTATGAGAACTGCTAAAAATACTACAACCGCTTATGTATGTGCTGTGCTAAATATGGTTTCCAGTCAGCGAATTAGTAGCTGGACTGATTATCCAGGAAGCGCTTATTTTAATGCCTTTGTTTGTTCGTTTGTTGATAGTTAGTGAAAAGGGTAACTCCCTCAATCAAATGTGTGGGCGTATTCCGCTTGAGGTAGGTAATTATGATTCAAAATCCCAACAAGCGATTTCCATTACTTGTATTCCCACATCACACGAAAAGGAACGAAGACCTATTTCAAGGAACGCACCTGAAATGCATATGTCTAAGTGTGCAATGATAAGTGTAGAAAATATGCTGTTTTAGGAAAACCCAATCATATATCTTAAAGGAAGCTCAGAATCAAGGAAAAAGATGTGAATTGATTGCATTTAGGAGGCGTGTCATTCGTTAGGTACGCAACATTTGAACGATGCCATCTGCACTTCTGGAGTATTAAAACACCTTATTTTCCTTTAAAAATTCAGTTGGTTCAGTGTCTTCAGTGGGTTCTCTTGTGGAAGAACAGTTACTGTGAAATTCTTTACATTTCTGGTGTTAATACGATCGTTCCAAAGATAGTTTGTGGTGCAGCAGATTTGAATCCAGTCGCCGTCTGTGAGTGGCAAGGCTGTAGGGCTATGCCCATATATATATATTCAGTACATCATTCTGAACCTCTCACATAGAAATTTTTCGACGGTTATTAAAAAAAAAACAGCTGTTTCCTACAAAACTGAACGATGTAGAAGACGTATATATTAAATTTAATTATTAAATATTATTGTGTAGAATTTTGCCATATTCTAATTGAGAAACATGTCAACTTAATTAAATCCAGCTGTCTCGCAAATTAACAGTGTTTCTTGCGGGAAAAAAATAACGTGTTTTATACCGAGACCCCCACTCACTCCCTCGTGAGATTGGGTGAGATTCGGGTCGACCCCTTACCCCTCTTAATCGCCTCACGTAAAAATGGACGCCCCCCTTACGTATTTCTGTAACGACTGTCAAGAGCATTGATGTAAGCTTTTCGGTAGCTTATAATTAATGTAGGTAATATAAATCCAATACCTTTCGTTTCATCATCGCTGTACCCGTTTACATCACCACCAGACAATAAGGGGCCATCCTAAATTTATTTTTATAAATCGTTTAAAATCCTCCCTTATCGAAGTGTCCAGTCTGACAGAGAATGGATGAATAGCAGAAGATAACCCCTAGTAAGTTGCAACATTATCAAAAAAAAAAACAAACATCACCGTAATTGACACAAAGCTTACACAAACTTTAGTATTTTTCCACAACCCAACCGACAAAATAAATAAACACAACGAATCAGGTCCTTATCAGACGGACAAATGTGAGTCAACTCTCGGATGTGGGTTAATTGCTCATAGAAATTGTTAATTGTCAGTGCGAATGCACTTTGTGACACTGGCAGTATTTATCATCATTCTCCTGCCCTTATCCCAATTTATTCGTGGTCGGCGCAGCACGTCTTCTTCTTCCATACTTCTCTGTTACTCGTCATCTCAGCAGACAACTCCTTTCTAGCCATATCATCCTTGACACAGTCAATCCATCGTTTCTTTGGTGTTCCTCTACTCTTATAGCTAAGTAGTGTGATGATACTGTCAGTAGATATGGCACATTCATCATCTTCCTGCCCTTGTCCCATTCTACTTGGGGTCGGCGCAACACGTTTTCTTCTTCCATTCTCCCCTGTCAGACGTCACGGCATCATTTACTCCTTTCTCTTTCATATCGTTCCTCACACAATCCATCCATCTTTCCCTTGGCCTTCCTCTCCCTCTCCATCCATCAACATTTATATCCATCACTCTTTTAGTAACATGCGTTTCATCCCTCCTCATAAGATATGGCACATTAAATTTGTGGAAATTAACAAAATAAGTTTCGGTGACTTGTTTGTTTGATTCGGTTTTTTTGCCACCGACTTAAGTAACTTATTCCGTTATTTTCCAGATTTTTGTGTATTTTGAAAGTCGGTAACTTTTTTTGGAAAACCGTTTCTTATTTCACGTTTCCTGGTTGTTGTATTTCATACAAAATCTTGTCAGGTATTAATTATTTTGGAAGTCGGTTAAAAACCCGGCTTTCATTTAAATGTAGCATGTCTAGACATGCAACATTAAGTCTAGAATTTTTTGTTTAGGGTGGGTGTGTAGGGCAGCACCAAAAATTTGAAGACAAGTGACATCTGCCAACCCGCACTGGGTCCGCGGGGTGGTGGGTTACAGCCCACTCGCTCTCGTACAGAGGAGGCCTGTGTCCCAGCCGTGGGATAGAACGGAACTGCAACCCGCGTTCGGGTTCCGGCGAGAGATCCGAGTTTCAGAAATAATTTATAAAGCTTTTGGTCCGACGATCCACGTGCTTACCAAGGTTCGGGGGAATTGATCTCATTAAAAAAAAAACAACACATAATAGGTATTACATAAATAATAAAAATATTGCTAAGAAACATAAATCTGGCTACTGTCACAGGACTACAAAGCAACTGAAAATTTACTGCAATCAACATAAATATATTATAAGAAACATAAATAATTGGTATTCACACACACAGACCCCCACCCACACACCTCCCCCACACACACCCACTCACACCCACGCCCTCACATACACAAACACCCACATGCACATTCACATACCTGCACCCCCTATTTGTAATTTAATTTAATTTTATCCTGGCTGTATTGTTTTGTATTGTAATTTGTTTAATTTAATTTAATTTTTTATTTTAAAATTAATATTGTCTTTTAGTTAAATTTTCAATCCAAATTTGTTTTAATGCTGGTTTTATTCGAATTTTGTTTTCGATTTAATAAGATTATTTAAATTGCTTTTATTATAATTTAATTTTCTATTTCTATTTTGTATTAGTGCATAGTTAATTTTTAATGTTGTCTAGTAAAATTAATTTTAAATAATATAATTATGTCACCTTTTTGCACCATAAAACTTGCCCAATTGTTACCTAAATGGAAGAAGTCACTGGCTCCTGAAATACAGGTATTCTAACCTAGCTCTGGAGCCAGGGTCTCAAATTTTTCTGCAACCTGTTTTTGTGGCAATAAAGAAATTTATTATTATTATATTATTATTATTATAAAGACCTGCGATAAGAGAACAATTTGTAAATATTTTGGTCTACCGATAGCAAATTTCTATGCCGCAAAGAAATTGGTCCAGAGCAATTATAGCAATATATGTTAAAAGGTCACTTTTCCGTGGCGTCGGACCGTCTGATGTCACCGCGAAATTGTTTTAGACTAATTAGTGGGTTTTTAGAGAGGGGCTTAGAAAATATCGATAGTTTTGTAGATCAATCATCGTGCGCTTTGTCAACGTTGGGGTCGGGTTCCTTGAACCAAAAATTCGAAGACTTGTGACATCGACCAGCCCGCACTGTTCCCGAGTGGTGGGTTACAGCCCATTCCCTCTCGTAGAGATGACGCTTGTGTACCAGAAGTGGGAACGTTATGGCTGATTATGGGGTAAGGGTGTTACATCACATCTAGTCACCCAAGTCAACCTCTCCTGCACGCGGTGCCCCTGCTGAAAAACGAACGAGGCTCTGACGGAAAACTCGGCAAGACGCACTGGCCAGCGTGGCGTTTTAAGGCTAACCCCTCTTTTCAATTAATAGTGTCAATAATACCCGGCCCTCAGTTCCCAGCAGCCCCGCTAGTCCGAGTTCCGACAGCGGCTCTGGTAACGGCGGGGCGGAGGGTGCTAAGAATCTCTGGATGTCGCCCAGCTGTCACAGTCCAACGACCCTGACCCTGGCGTCTTACAACGCCAGGACGCTGCGAACGGACGACCGATTATACGAATTATGGGTCGTCTGGCGGCGAGATGGGCAGACGACATAGTTGCCATCGGGGGCAAAACCCGGATGAGGCTGGCACAGGACCGTGGAGATTGGCACAAGAAAAGAGAGGCCTATACCCAGCAGTGAGTGAATTCAGGCTGTGGATGATGATGATGATGTTAAACTTATGCTGAATAAGGAAATGGGCTCAAAACAATTATATTTAAA
Organism: Standfussiana lucernea; assembly: GCA_964057025.1. Taxonomy (NCBI): domain Eukaryota; kingdom Metazoa; phylum Arthropoda; class Insecta; order Lepidoptera; family Noctuidae; genus Standfussiana; species Standfussiana lucernea. Next base: position 8,838,177 of record OZ059814.1, read on the forward strand.
TTTTTTTAAATGTTACTTGTCAGTGGCGTCAGGCCGTCTGATGTTACCGCGAAGTTGTTCTAAACTAATGAGCAGATTTTTAGAGAGGGGGCTTACTGTGCTACAAAACTATCGATGTTCCCTTACCGAACCCAACCTAGATCAGTATTGGTTTCCTCTGCCGATTTTTGCTGAAAATCTCGTATAGAATAAGGTGAGTAATTGGTGTCTGCTTTAAGATTTTGCGGTATAAAATCGTCGAAGATTTGTAGGTCAGTGTCTCCCATTCTATCGTACGATTTCTATTGCTTTGCTCTTTGGGCGCTTCTTGCTACCTACCAAAACGTCTTCATTTTTGTATTGCTTGTCGGATCGTCGAGCTATTTGCGTTCTGAGGCTGACACGTGCACTGTCTCGTCAGGTCTACCCAAGCCTGTGTGTGATGCTTTCTTCAAAAGACCACCTCAGACACAAACATAAAAAAAATCCAATTTACAGAAATATATAATTTATTACAATTTAAATATTATTAATATAAAAATAATAATATTTAAATTGAATAATAATCAGTAGTTCGTAGTGTATGCTTTATTGAAACCTTGACCATGTTTTTTTCAATTGAATAACGGCTATTATTGCTATTATTATTTATAATATTATCAATATTTCATTCAAATACAAACCGTCAAACACTATCAATATCGCATTTATTTCCGCAAACTAAAATGTAGTTATTTTAAGGCGTCAATTTACTAATTGGACCCCCATATCTAAACTGCAAAGCGGAATTCCTGACCCCAGGTCAAATAAAACTATGTCATGGATGCCATTTTAACACTTCTTATTCAAAATAAAGATAATTAATTGTTGTCTCATTCTGAGTGTTCACTCGACCCTGGCAAAATTTCCGCAATGAAGGAACTTCGGCTTTAAATATATCTGTCATACATACATAAATAAACCAACGCCTTTTTCCATGAGTGTAGCCAGAAACTACAGACCGCCACCTGCTACGATCCTAACATACTCCTTTCGCCTCGTCCACGTTCATACACCTGGTCAGTCACGCACGCCGGGTGCGAGTACTGCGCACCTGACCTTTCTGAAGAACCTCACCAATAAAGTCAGTGTACGTCCTTCGTCAGTAGTAGTAACATTTAAATACAAAAACACTATTTTATCATCATCGTCACCCTCCTGCCCTTATCCCAATTTATTTGTGGTCGGCGCAGCATGTCTTCTTCTTCCATACTTCTCTATTACTCGTCAGCTCAGCAGTCACCTCCTTTCTAGCCATATCATCCTTCACACAGTCCATCCATCGTTTCTTTGATCTGCCCCTAATCTTATAGCTGTCTAAAATACTCAGAACTTTCCTCACGACATTTGCCTCGGCCTTAAATACGGTGGAAGGGACACCGACGCGAAAACGGAAACCATATACTCAGTACATCATTGTGAACCCCCCCCTCCCCACATAGAAAATTTTCGTTGGTTATAAAAAAAAAATCAACTGTTACATTTTGACCATGCACTTTTGTAGGAAACAGCAGATTTTTTTTTAATAATCGACGTAACATTTTAATGGGGGTACTCAGAATGATGTACTGAGTATGCGGTTTTCGTTTTCGCGTCGGTGTCCCTTCTACACCGTATATCGATATTGATAAGTGTTGTAGTACAACACTAGCGCAATAAATCATTATCGTTAACGTCATAATATTACTAGTAATGACCTAGCCTCATTTGTAGCACATCCACTATGAGAGAGAACCAAGAGATAATTAATTTCTATTTCCGTACAAAAAAGTACCAGCTTGTAACTGTCCCACTGCTGGGCAAAGGCTTCTTCTCATACAAAGAAGACACGAGCATTGCTTCACCACGCTTGCTCAAGACAGATTTGCGATTTCAGACTTTAAGTCCAGGTTTTCTCACGATGTTTTCCCTCATCGACGTCATTTTTATAATATCCAAGTTAAATATTAATACGTCATAGTCGTAAACCTGAGAAATGATGAGACATTTCTGAAATAAAAACCCAATTACAGTGTGTCCGACCTGGGAATCGAACCCCCGGATCTTACACTCAGCAGTAATCTTGCGACCATTAAATTAACAGATGCAGTCAAATAAAATCCATCGTATACTTTATATATTATATATATTTACCAAAGGCCAACTCTGTTTTATACCATACTAGCGACCCGCGCCGGCTTCGCACGGGTGCAATACTGATGCATGTATTATATTATTATACATATAAACCCTTAAAAACCGCATCAAAATCCGTTGCGCAGTTTTAAAGATCTAAGCATGCATAGGGACAGACAGACAGCGGGAACCGACTTTGTTTTATACTATGTAGTTACAGTGATATAATTATAATTATTATGTAGATACATGGAGCTCCTTTGTTACCCAATCAAATACAAACAATGGTGAGTAATCTCTTGTGTAATTGAACGGGCATAGGGTACTTTTTATCTCGCCTCTCGAATGGGTACATACCCTAAAGATATCAATTATGTTGTGATACAAATAGGTATTATTGTTTTATTTATGAAGCTGTACATGGACATGAATGACATTGCATAGAGTACTAAATTCTAGTTGAAAGTTGGTCATTTTTAAGTGATAATGTAGCGTCTGTGATTAATCATAACATTGGTAGGTCCAAATAAAAAAGAGAGCTCGTGGCTAAGTAATAACAGCCGCACGGGTCGCTCTTCAAGGTTAAGCCGCGCTTGCCAAGGTCGGTCTGTGGATGGGAGACCGTCATATAGCCTAGCCTTGTCCCAACTATGTTGTGGTCGGCTTCCAGTCTAACCGGATGCAGCTACCAGTATTTTACATGGAGCGACTGCATATCTGCACTTCACAACCCAGTTAGTACTGGGTAATACGAAACCCCTTGTTAAGACTGATTGTCAGGCTTTCGGGCCACTGACTACTTAACGACTGTCAAAGATCTACAATTGACAGCCGCAAGCAACGGCGTAAAACGTGCTTTCCGACTCACGGAGGAAACTCGGTATGCAATGGGTGGTCACCCATCCACGGATCAACCTATTCAATTGCGGATTAACATGAAGATCGAAAAAAAAAAATATCTAGTTCATCACTCATTTTAACCACAATGACCTCACAATACAATGGATATTTTTCCTCAGACATTGAACCGCAAGTTAGTCGGCCATGCTGTGCTCTGTCATTTGAATTGTCGTCAAAACAAATAAAAATGACGACAGTAACGCCGCTATTGGATTTGCTACGTACGGCTCAAAACCGAAGGTTGATAATATCAGCTCGTTCGATGTCGTTTACGACATTCATATTTCCATCGTCTCGTTTTGAAACGGCTCCAAATACCATTGGTATCTTAGTGAAAATAATTACTGTAAAGTTTCAATTTGCTGTTATTTGTAAATCTATTTTCTAATTAATGTTGGTTTTCGTGGAACTAATAATCAACCTTGAATTGTCACAATTAGACAGACACAAATAATTTGTTTTTAACTGTAATACGAATTCACTAAGTAGAGTAAACTAACTTTACATATACATTATTACTTTAGTTTACATGTACTTAAGTAAAAACTTGTGCATAATTTGTAATTTTATGGGTGCCAATGCCTGAAATAAACGATTTATTATTATTATTATTAATTAAAATAAACTAACGACACGCTATAAAAGGGCATCAAAAAACTCCCCAACGCTGTCAGCTGGTAATGTGTCCAAGAGACTGGCAGCGTTGCCACATTGTATGTGACAACACTAAGCCTCTGGCCAAGGTAAAAGCTAGCCCTCTACTATAATAACGTAGTTACACTTACTAGTTAGTTTAGCACATAAAACGGGACCAAAACGGGTAACGGGTAATGTTACTGACCACGTCAGTTTAAAAACTAATCATTAGTTTAGGTTTATCGACAAAAATTTCTCGATGTCATATTTTATTTGATCGATTGTCAATTCCATTCAAATGCCATTTCGTTGAGTACGAATTTCGATGGCTACTACTGGTAGGGGAAGATCAATGAAACCATGGAAGAACTGTGTGAAAGATGATGTATGGAAAAGAAGGGGGTGACTGCTGAGATGACGAGTAATGGAGAAGCATGGAAGAAGAAGACATGATGCGCCGACCGCAAATAAATCTATACTATCTATACTTAATATTATAAAGCAGAGAGTTTGTTTGTTTGGTTGAACGCGCTAATCTCACGAACTACTGGTTAGAATTGAAAAATTATTTTAGTGTTGGATAGCCCATTTATCGAGGAAGGCTGTAGACTATAAAACATCACGCTGTGACCAATAAGAGCGGAGCATTAATCGTTAGGATAACGGGAGAAGTATGATGAATGTCTCATTCAATTGTCTCATCACATCATCTACAGAAACGTCGAATCTTTGACGTCACCATATCGATCGTCATCATTCTCCAGCCCTTATCTAATTTATTTGGGGTAGGCGCACCATGTCTTCTTCATCAATACTTCTCTATTACTCGTCATCTCAGCAGACACCTCCTTTCTTGCCATATCATCCTTCACACAGTCAACGTACCCATCTATGTATGTGAAATAAATAAACATATTATACGAATTATCTAATGAATCACCTTTTTCAAATGTACATGATGTTTTAACTGCCAGAAAATTTTATTAAACCATGGAATATGTGACTGGTGATTCATTTATTTCCGCTCTTAATAAATCCATTCCTATTAATGTTTCGCTTCTAAATATATTTTCCTCACATTTTTATCAAAAACAAGGAATATTTAATACATAAATTGTGCCATTCCACATGAAACCGTGCGCGGTGTTACATACAACAAGTTATCTTGCGTGAAACATAACGTTTTCGTTGATTATTACAAATTAGATCATTGTGCATTGCTAGTTCTTCTAGCACTTACATTACGGAGACAAAAAAAAACATCGAGTATTTAATTGATTTTTGAAAAAAAAAAGTGTGGAATTTTAATTTTGAAAATAAAAGTTTTTGGTATGGTGGTGTAGTGGATCAGTGTGGTGAAATTTTTTTTATATTGTTTTAATTATTGGATTATTAGGATAAAAGGGTGGTGGTTGAATAAAGTGGTTATCTGTGGAAGTGTGGAGCGAAAAAAACATATTTAATATCGCGGTCGAGAATAGGATTATTTCTTTTGTTGTGTGTTGCTAACGAGTACAAAATGGCGGAACAAGGTAATTTTTGTTTGACATTAATGCATTGTTCGTATCTGTGTTTAACTTTCTCTTATTACACGAAGCATCGAGTTAATCTGTCGAATGTTTTTGTATTGGAGGCAGTTGCTCTATGTGAAATTATTTATTTATTTAAACCTCATGTACAAGAGTTGCACATAGGCGGACTTAATGCCACAAGGCATTCTCTACCAGCCAACCTTTGGGTCAAATAGGATAGCATTGTGATAGACTACAAAAAAATAAATAAGAAAAAAATACCATTTTGTTAACATAAATTGATATATACATATATAAATAGGTTCATACTAATCTATACTAATATTATAAATGTGAAAGTTTGGATGGATGTTGCTCAATCACGCCAGAACGGCTGAACGGATCTGGATGAAATTTGGCACAGAGATAGATTATAGTTTGGAATAGCACATAGGCTACTTTTAATCCCGGTAGAACGACCCCTGGGTCAATTATCGAACTCCACGCGGGCGAAGCCGCTGGCATAAGCTAGTACATATATATACAGATAAAATAAACTAATACAATAAACTACTGAACTAATATAATAATGTTATTCAGCTGCATTTGTTAGTTTGCTAGAACTTTAGACTGGACGTCGTCGTCGGTTGTTTCTATAAAGGGTGTAAAAGTACCCTTAACGGCACCAAAAGGCACTTGTTCTGCCCGTCATTGCGATATTTTTTTGTTCTAGACCATACCTAACCTTTTTAAATACAAAATTTTAATGTTTATTTTAAATAAGTCTACGACCCCCGTACTATTCAATGCATCCATCAGCACAATGTTTTGAGTGCGTTACATTGAGTCCCACCGTAAAACGAGATTTTACACCTCAAAAAAGATTTGTTTCCCAAAAATATTTTTTGCGTAGAGTTACTTTGACGTACCTACAGAACGCTTGGTTGACGGCTTCGTGAAGGGTCCGTATACACCTTGTATTTTATTTTCTCTGGAGTGAACTGAAACATTATGTACGAGTATGTGATCATTGTCATGAATGCATGGCTATTTATATAGCATTCTTCGACAATAAAGTCATCTTTTTTCCTACGTATAGTTGCTATTATTTGCTTTTAATTGTTTGATAAAGGTACCTAAGTCAGTTTAAAATTTTTCGTACGCAACATACGCGCTTTAGACGTGGAGTTGTTCGGCGGCGGCGACCTCTCGCGTCCGGCCCTGGTTCGAGTCATGGTCCGGAGCGAGACGGAATGGGAAGCCGTCACCTCCTTTTGCGAAGCGGTCATGCTAGCAAAGGAGGAGGCGGAACGTGAGAGAGAGCGTTCCTCCTCACGTCCCAGCCGCCGCGGGAGACGCACCGGGCGTCGTCGGGGGCCACGTGGTGGCCCCCGACGCCGAACCTTGAAGATCAACCCGTGCGACTGTTATTATTTAGCCACGAGGTCCTCACTCTCACTCGCCCATACATGGGACTTAAACATAACTGGCGTAATTTGTGTGAACTATTAGGTACACCTCTGCCTAACCCTTCGGGGATTACAGGCGTGATGTTATGTTACGTAGAAGATAGGTAGATTGAAAAACTCAGCCTCGCTTATTATGTTGACATAATTGTCATTAAAGTGTTGTTTACGAGACACATGGACGCCACACGTTGACAGCTTTACTGCACTTCCTTTATTTATTTACTTAGGGCATCAGACATTTATTGATAAAACGGTGAGAAATAGTGATAATGTTCAGCAACGCGCATCCACGCGTGGTGGATGAAGAATAGAAACAGACAGGCTCGGGAGCTCAATATAAACATTAATCGCGGAAGATATCCCGTAAGTGATAGTGAAAGTTCAGAATAGAGGTGGCTCCTTGATAACGGCCCTGACTTATAATTTGTATGTCACGGGTTCGAACCCAAGCAGGCGCATTACTTTGTGTAATTTATTTCATTACCACTGCTCTCAAACCCTGAAGGATAACATAGTGAGGAAACCGGCATGTCCTTGAACCAAAAGTTCCAAGACATGTGACACGTACCAGCCCGTACTGGGCCCGCGTGGTGGGTTACAGCCCACTCCCTCGTAGAGACGAGGTCTGTGTACCAGCTGTAGGGATATTATAGCCTGATTATGCTAAAATACGGTAACAACAGCCGCTCGGATCGCTATTTTGAATAAGTTAGTCCGTGGACGCGTGACGCCCCAAAACATACCGAGTTTTGTCCGTGCCTCGGATCGGAAAGCATGTTAAGCAGTTGTTCCTGGTTGTCATTTGTAGATCTTTGACAATCGTTACAGGTATTCAGTGACCTGGAATTCTGACAACCAGTATTTCCACTAGGAAATAATTTGTATTTTACATGAAGCATAGTGGCGGGTACTAACCCGCCACTATGCTTCATGTAAAATACTGGTATTCAGCTGCATCCGATTTAACTGGAAGCTGATCCCAACATAGTTGTGAAAAGGCTAGGCAGATGATGATGTTACACGGTAAAGGATGGAATATGTCATGAGGAAACGCATCTTTATTTCGATTACGGTACCTAGATCAGGTGGTGACATTATGCTTTAACACTTCAGCTGGCTCCTACTCATTTGCAACGGAATAAGTAACTAAGGTGTTTAATGTCGTTTTAATAAACCCATTACATTTTTTTTTAATTTATTTATTGGATCGCCAACAGAGGCTACACAATTACATGCATGTTAACATTATTACAGCGGAATACAAGTGTGCGCTTCCAATACGAGCGCGCGAGCACGTCATTCACTTATTATATAGGTAGGTACAACAAATTTGATAAGGGAGAAATCATTAAAATTAATCAAAAACAAAATTAATCAAATACTATATACGAAAATCATAGAAAGGGAATCAAAATGAAAATGAAAAGTAAAACAAACGTACAAAATAATGAAAACAATATTAACTAATTATAAACAAATTCAAATTGAATAAAGTGAAGTAATAATCAAAGAATAACCATAGAGAAAACAAAAATAAAACGAACAAAATATTATGACTTGGACACTATGACTTTTACATCCTTTTTAAACTTAGGTTCTGGCAAATATAATCGCATAGATTCTTAGTCAGCCCAACTTCATGGCAATCATCTAGAATAAGGTCACAATATAACGATGAATATTGTACGTACTGAAATGTTTTCAAAAAATTAGTTTTTGAAGGAACTCACATTAACATAACATCTCACCTGCAATCCCCGAAGGGTAAGGCAGAGGTGTACCTAATTGTACGTATAGTACACCCAAATTTCGCCAGCTATGATTAAGTCCTGTGTGGGGGCGAGCCTATTGCCACCAACCGGGCACAAATCCAGACTCCGCGGCTGCCACTGAGAAATTCCTGATGGAAAAGCCCAATAACACTCTGCCCGACCCGGGAATCAGACCCAAGACATCATACTCAGCAGTAGCGCTTGCGACCACAAAGTACAATCACGTAAAACAAGGTCAAGGTCATACTATAACGGCAAATATTGTGCTGAAATGTTTTCGAACAATCGGTTTTTGGACGGGCTCAGTTTATTGCCGGGTAATAGATTTAGTCATAGTCGGATATTGCGATAGTGTGGAAGTCTTTGTTCGTCGTTTGTGCACGTTATAAAGGTTTTGAAATTATTAAAAGTGAAAGTAGTGTTGTCTTCTTCCTTATGGTGTGGTTAGTACCTGGTATCAGAGTTTTTATGCCGCCCATGGGCCTCTGACTTGGCTTTACATGCCGTCGAGAAATTCTCAGGCATGCTGGTTTCCTCACGATGTTTTCCATCATCGAAGCAAGTGATAATTAAAAGTGAAACTAGTTTTTGTAATGAGTGTTGTTAAAACTAATTCTGGTATAATTTTAGTGGAGTGAATACTAAAGCTTTCTAAGCAATCGTTAGCAAAACCATAGCAACACAATCGCCCAAGGGGTAAGCTGAAGTGTTCTCCATTTGCAGAATATGCCTGTAGTGTACACCCACGTTTGCCTTCGTCATTAAGTCCTACGTTAGTTGTATGGATAATAAATTATACAATAAAGATCAGCATTTCGACTCTTTCGTATCAGATTTAATGATATTATTTAAAAAAAAAGGAAGGGACGCCGACGCGAAAACATAGACCATATACTACATAACCCACCCCCTCACATAGAAAATTTTCGTCGGTTATTTAAAAAACAATCTGCTGTTACCTACAAAAGTGCAGTACCTACAGTGTCAAAATGTATGGAAGAGGTGTTTTTTTTTTCAACAACGGACGAAAAATTTCTGTGCGCCCCCGCACAGAAATGTATGGAAGAGGTGTTTTTTTTTTCAACAACGGACGAAAAATTTCTGTGCGGGGGGTTCAGAATGATGTAGTTAGTATGTGGTTTCCGTTTTCGCGTATTTTTCATATCGTGCGCTACATATAAAACGATTCTGGAGTACCTAAACACCAAAAAAAGTCTTAATGAATTTACGTAATGTCTGCTATCGCCATGTTTGTATAGAACCAGGATCTACAAATCTATGTCAGTTACCGACAGTCAGTAACTAGGCCTATAAAAAAATCTCCAAAAGCTTCTTTCACGTGACTTAAAACATTTGTATTGAGTTTACACCAATTTTAACCCGGAAACAATGAAAAACTTCTTTTTGTTTGCGTTTTATTCTCATGTTTGTTTTTCTGTCTGTTAAAGCTAAACGATCTGATGAACGAGCTCTTCGAGACAGTCACAGCGGTGTGCAACATGGACGAGAACAATAAGCCCAGCAGTTTTCCCACAGAACACTCAGATGGCAGCACTAGCGAAGGTAAGAGTCTTACCTTAGTAAGTAGGTACCCACTGTCTTCAGAATATACACAGTAATGTAGCAATAAGCCAGCCTTATTAGTGTCGTAGTACAAATGACAGTTGGGATAGACAATGGAGACAAAGGAAGGAAGACAGGTGTTCTTGAATGGAGACTGTCCAAATATTGAACTTTTAACGCTTTATAAGTTCAAAAAATCGATTTTTACTAGTGTGCGCGTCATCTATAGCTACGTATAAAGACGGCCCGGGAGGCGGGTTGAGCGCACACGAACGAATATTGTACGACCCATATGCCGGATGCTTAGCACCGAACGTGTTAATAGGCTTAATTCCTCTCTCTTCGCAGAATCAGTAAAGCTAACAAGAAGCCTAACAGAGAAACGTAAGAACTACGTGAGGAGAGTATCAACACGAGTCGCGTACTTAGACCCGAAGAACGTCAAACGGTTCAGACATCAGACCTCCGTCTGCTCATACAGGTCTGAAGTCGTCGAGAACCCTTACTCTACCTTTAGGTAAGACATTATTTCTACTGCTTACATCATTATTACTGCATAGTTGGTCTAGTGGCCGCAAGCGCGACTGCTGAGTTCGAGCAAAGTGGTCGGTTTTTAAACGATTTCAAAAAAAGGAGGAGGTTCTCAATTCGGTTGTACTTTTGTTTTTTTTTTGTTTTTTACCTCATATCTTCGTCATTTATGAACCGATTTGAAAAATTCTTATTTTATCTGAAAGGATATACTTCCCGATTTGGTCTCATAGAAATTTTATCAAAATCGGTTCGTTAGTTTGGTTCTTAAATCAAAATAGCTGGAAAAATATGTCATCCAAGTAAAAGAAATTGCGATATTGATACTTGACAAGGATTGTGTGTGATACGATTACTAAAAAGGGTAAAAAAAAAACTATTTTGCAAAAAAATAACCGATTTCCAAAAAATACAACAAAAAAAGTGGAAAATTACTTTACTTTCGGAAGTCGGTGGCAAAAAATTCAATAACACAAACAATAGTCACCGACTTCCGAAATTCCAAAACCGCCGATTTCCAAACCACCGATTTCCAAAACCGCATCAAAATCCGTTGCGTAGTTTTAAAGATCTAAACATACATAGGGACAGACACCGGGAAGCGACTTTGTTTTATACTATGTAGTGATAACACAATAAATACATTTTCTCCATATCAATTCCAGGTCCTGGAAAAGCTTCAGAACCTCACAAGGCAACATAACAAAGATGGATACGGACTCAAAGTTCAACCTAACGGACTCCCACGGCAACATCCTCTCGATGAAGGACGTGCTGGACGCCAGTTCGGACAGCTTCGATAACATGAGCATAGACGAGAAGGCGGGTTGCATAGACCTGCCGTTTGAGCGCAGGGAGAGGGGGCTGTTTAATTTGTGCTTGCTGGTTGGGCTGAATCATATGACGGGGCAGGCGTATGTGAAGAGTGTGTTTCCAAGTCAGGTGAAATTCGTTTGATTGTTTTAATTTTTCTTTTACAGTTTCGGAATACCATATACGTCTAAGCAGAAACGAAACTGGTTCATAATTTCGTCCTGTAGTGTTAATGTTACTTTGGTCGAGCTGTCATAGCAGAATTTCGGCTATAAAACATTAATTTTCTTAAGTAATGACACTTATCTATGTCACCTATGAACGGTCGTGTGATATGGCCACAATTGCCACAATCCCTTAGTCGAGTTTTGAATTTTCAGAGAATAAAGAGCGACCTTTTCTGCAAGTTCTATTAAAATGGATAACACGATAAAGTTAACAAAGATATATAGTAGCACAATGGGCAGTCTAATTTCTAAAAGGAATTGTTGTTGAAGTTAAATTAGCAATTCAACTGATTACAATTTCGACATAAGTAGAGTCCTTCAAAATTATAATAATTAAAAAGATTATTGTGTTACCTTAACTTTTCTGATCACACCATTTTTAAACCCTTCATACAACGACTATAATTATTCTCCACAACATCTATTTAACCATGCCCTCTCAATCATTTCAGGTGCATGTCCCTCCCCACATAGAGAACCTAGTCTTCCCTGAGACGATGAGTTCGTCCCCGCGGAGTGAGTGGTCAGTGGACGCGCGTAGTCTACAGTGCTACTCGCTAGTACTTACTGACGAGAGAGGAGAGAGAGCTTACGGGTGAGTAACTGAATAGTTTGTAGACCAAGAGGTTCAGGGGATTTTTAAACGACTTCAAAAAAAGGAGGAGGTTCTTTCTCAACTGGGTTGTATTTTTTTTATCTTCGTCATTTATGAACAATTTTTGCTGATGGGAGATATCATCGGGAGCTCTTCTTGTAAGCCTATAGTTTTTCTCTTGCAGGACAAAACCCTCCATAATTGGCTTACTGTGTCAGAGTCCACTAGATAAACTTACACTGTCACTTACGGTATATCTTCCGAGATTTTCAATTATTGTGTGCTCCCGATATTTCGACGCTGTTGCAAGCGCCATGATCGCGGGATGACTGTAAACCACTGTTACTGACAATGGGACAAGGGATGACTGTCTGTTGTTGTCCACTAGATGTTTTTGTTTTTAATATGCCTTTTTTTTAATTCCAGGTATTGCCGACGAGTGCTTCCAGAGGGCGCTACTACATGTCTTCCACTCTGCTACTGCCTAATAGGACGGTACAGAGCTCCTGGGTTTTATTATAAGGTACGTTCAAACACCTTGCATGTGATCTTGCTAGAAAAACAAAATTTCCGTTCCGTAAGTCATGTATCTGATATGAACGCTGAGTATTTTAAAAGCTGGCGACGTCGTAATAAACTGAGAAATACTTTGTCCACATTATTATATTTTATTATATATATATCTAGCGACCCGCCTCAGCTTCGCACGGGTGCAATGCTGATACTAAATATACATATAAACCTTCCTCTTGAATCATCTATCTATTAAAAAAAAACGCATCAAAATCCGTTGCGTAGTTTTAAAGATCTAAGCATACTATTATATATTTATACTATGTAATGAAGTAAGTACCTGACTGGCTGACTGATTCACTGACTGATCGATCAACGCACAGCTGAAACCGCTAGGTCTAGAAGCATGAAATTTTGCACAAACGTTCCTTAAATGACTTAAGTGTGCACTAAGAAGGGATTTTTGGTAATTCATCCCATAAGGGCTTAAAATAGGGGTTGAAAGTTCGTATAAAACTTCGTCCACACGAACGAAGTCGCGGGCAATAGCTAGTTTATTTTCATAAAACTAGATTCAATTGAATATTGTGACAAGAAATTCTTTTGGTGGATCCATTGTCAGTAGAAACCACTTTCCATCGGGCGGGATATCGCTCGGTTAGTGCACTTGAGCATATAGAGTGCAGATTTAAAGGAATTTCAATAAACATTACGCTATTGACATTTACGGCCCACCTTTTGATAGCAAAAGTCAAGCAATTATTATTGTCAATCATTCATACACTAATTGTCATTAAAGGAACAATTGTTGGGCTTATCAACTTGAATTTTGTAAAATTTGCCGCTATAAATCATTTACAAATATTGTGTTATTCCTATAGATGTTAACAAATAAGGTATTCGTTCTTATTCTAGTATTTTCTCAACTATGTCAGATGCTGGCGTAGATAATTAAAAAAAAAAAACGAACAACAACAAAACTAGTTCGGTTTTTTTTTGGGAAAATTGGAAGCAAAATCAAAGAGATCGTCCATAAAGTTTGAACAAAACTATATTCGCATACTGAAAAAGTCTCAAACAAGTACAAATTCTAAATCACCACTTCATCATTCCAGGTCCTAGAAGAAATCGAATCTCACCACGGCAGCTCGGACGTAGAAATCCACTCCTTACTACAGCAGCTCTTCGAGACTGACTTCCCGAACCCCGGCGAACAAATCACCATCCATTACTCCAAAAACCACCAGCACGACTACGATATACCAAGTGGGGAATACGAAAAGGCAATCGGTGATAGAAGACCGAGTGGTGATTACTGTGTACCTGACGGTGTTTATTCGGTTTCGCCGAAGAGTAAAACGTTACCTGATTTGAGAAGAGAGGTTTCGCTTAATGAAAGTTTTGTACCAGATTATTATAACTTGGAGAATAATATTGATAGCGGTGTGAAGAATGTCACCGTTAATTTCGATATGCCTAGGTGAGTGTTTTATCTTTCTTATCTTTCTTTATGATTGCTTCGTTTGGTGCAGTGGTCGCAAGCGCGACTGCTGACCATGAGGTCCTGGGTTCGATTCCCGGGTCGGGCAAAGTGTTATTGGGTTTTTCCTTCAGTAATTTGTCAGTAGAAGCCACGGAGTCAATTTGTGCCCGGTTGATGGCAATAAACTCGCCCCCTGTTATATGGGACTTAAATCTTTCTGGCGAAATGTGGGTGTACTATTAGGTACACCTCTGCCTAACCCTTCGGGATTTCAGGCGTGATTTTATGTTATGTAATTCCTTCTTTATCTTTAAAAAAATAACGTCGCCCCACTCTAGGAATTTCTCCTGTATCGTGGCTGCGTTAACAAACATTTAAACTCGCATACATGTGTATGTGAGTTTAAATGCCAGACCAGACCTGAAACAACTACCTGTAGGCCATACAAATATTTGTTCCGTGCGGGGATCGAACACGCGACACGCAGCCACTCACTCAGCCACTGCGCCAACCGTGCCGTCGTTTCGAACTGTTTTTCTTCTCACTTTTCCTGCCAAGATTAGATTACAGGAGTTCGGGTCGATTGTCAGGTTAAGCCGTGCTTGCTTGGGTTGGTCCATGGATGGGTGACCACCCGTTACATACCGTGTTTCCTCCGTGCTTCGAAAAGCAAGTTAAGCCGTTGGTCCCGGCTGTCATTTGTAGATCTCTGACAGTCGTCACAGGTAGTCAGTGGCCCGAAAGTCTGACAACCAGTCTTACCAAGGGGTATCGTATTACCCATTACTAACTGGGTTGTGGAGGTCAGATAGGCAGTCGCTCCATGTAAAATACTGGTATTCAGCTGCATGCGGTTAGACTGGAAGCCGACCCCAACATAGTCGGGAAAAAGCTAGGCAGATGATGTTTCTTGCCAAGATTAGAATCCTTCATGAGAAGATCTGCTAAATGGAATTATAATGTTTAAGGTAATTCCGTTTTTGTCATCTGAAGATCGCTCGCAAAGTTTAAAAATATCGATTTTCTTCTTTTGCAGGTTAAAAATAATCAAACGTCCCATCGAACCACGAGTAGACGAAGACAACCTGTCCGTGTTACTAGACCTCCTCGGCGCTGGACTGGTGATCAAAGTCTTCGGCTCGCTGTTGCTGGAGAGAAAGGTCATCATCATCGGTGATCAGCTGAGGTAACTATGTGTGCGATCGATGGCCCTCTACGGGGCCCCGGTATGGGCGACCGACCTGACTGCCCGCACTATCGCGGTTCTGCGTAGACCGCAGAGGGCGATGGCCGTCAGGGTCATACGGGCATATGGCACGATCTCCTACGAAGGCCCTCGTGACACTACATCAGTGGCGCGAGGAGGCCAAGGATCGGGGCGAAGGCTGGTGCAGCGACAGATAACGCATCGCTGGTCTCAGCTGCGACAGGCCATGGTGGTGGAGTGGCGGGGGAGGGGAGGCTAGAGCTCCCTACCGCCGGCCTCCACACAGTGGAGGCGACCCGGGCAGTGCTCGGCGCGCGGCTGCGCGGGCCGCGCGGCGCGCTGCCGGGCGGGCCGGCGCGGGGGCTGGAGGGGCACGGCTGCTTCGGGAACTACCTGGATCGTATAAGCAGGGAGCCCTCTATCATTTACTCCTTTCTCTTTCATATCATTCCTCACACAATCCATCCATCTTTTGTTTGGTCTTCCTCTCCCTCTCCAACCATCATCATTTATATTCATCATGACTATAATTATGTAAATGTACTATTGTTTTATATTGGTTGTCTTTGAATCACTTAATGGTATCTCTGAAGACTTTTAACATCACCCAAATGTAATCCCTGAAGGTTTAGGCAGAGCTGGACTTAATAGTAAGTACACCCACATTTCGCCAGTTATGTTTCTGTCCCATGTAATACGGGGCGAGCCTATTGCCAAACTGTAAATGCTGCAAGTATTTGTATAAATAAAAAAATAATCAACCGGGCACAAATCCAGACTCCGTGGCTACTACTGAGAAATTCCTGATGCAAAAACTCAATAACATTTTGTCCGACGCGGGAATTGAACGCAGGGCCTCATGCTCAGCAGTCAAAACCACTCGACCAACGAGACAGTCACTAGAGTTTTCAGATTTTTTTTTTGCTAGCCTCTCAAGTGTCCCACTGCTGGGCAAAGGGTTTCCTTCGTCCTTTCAAACCCCTCTATTTTGTGCGATATCTGGCCGCATTTGCCCCGCAAATAAGATCAGATCGTCGCACCACCTTCGCCGCGGTCTGCTTCGACGGCGATCTCCTCCGTCAGGCGTCCAGTGAGTGACGATCCGTGATGCCATACAACGTGGCAATGCTGCCAGCCTTCTGAGCACTATTTCTGTCGACAGCGATGTGGACGAATTTTTTGACGCTCTTTTATGCTTTTCTTCTTTATCGTGTTGTTAGTGCCTAACCTGGTGTCAGAGTTTTTATGCCGCCCACGGGCCTCTGACTTGGACTTCTTCTTCTTTCTTTTCTTCTTTTATCCATGTACTTATTTGTATTATTAAGTTACGATTACATAAACAAGTAAATTGGCACCAGATTAACGACAATAAAATAGTTTCATAATACGTTATCAACCTTTTCCCCCGCAGATCCGTGTCGTCGTGCGTGGAAGGTCTGCAGAGCGCGCTGTACCCGTTCGTGTGGCAGCAGCCGCTGATCTCGTCCATCCCGAGCGAGATCCAGCGCGAGGTGCTGGAGGCGCCGCTGCCCATCCTCGCCGGCCTGCTGCTCGCGCCGCACGACCGGGACGTCTCCGCCGTCGTCTTCGATGAGGTGAGCTGCTGCCTACATGTGCGGGGTATATACAGGGTGGAAACTTTACGCAACTTAAAACGTAACGTAACGTTAACGTGCGGTACGTTACGTACGTTGTTACGTTCTACGTTCTTTTACGGGGTTCTAAATACGATACCCCTGGTAAGGCTGGTTGTCATACATTCCAGCCACTGAACTCGAAACTCAAAGTAAGTATTTCAAATAGACCCCGTAACAGGCACTTTTGCATAGTCAAAAATAAGCTGGCTACCTGTAACGACTGTCAATGATCTACATGTGACAGCCGGCACCAACGGCTTAACGTGCTTTCAGAAACCGGTATGTAATGATGATCACCCATCCACAGACCGACCTAGGCAGACCGGTGTTGGCAGTCAGTAATCAACCACTTAACGGTTTATTCCCGACTGCCACTACCAGACCGGTAGTGGCAATCGCAAACCCACAGTGGTGGCAATCGCAACTATTTTTCTCGTCTACCACCACTGGTGGCAGACCGGTGGTGGCAGTCGGGAATAAACCGTATTCAGTTGCATCCGGTTAGAGTGGAAGCCGACCCCGACATAGTAGGGACAAGGCAGGCAAATGGTGATGATCATATTTCTCTTTTACTCACAAACTCTTTTCTCTACTCCACAGGGTATGCTAATAGATCTCACACATCCATCAAAGGTCCTATTCTACCAAGGAGACGAATCGACAATCCTGCCCACCCCCTCTTACAAAACCTTGAAGACTGCCTTACAAATGGAAACAAGCAAGAACAAAGACCGCTCTGAAGACACCAAGACGAGGAATGTCATGATCTCAGAAGCCTTCTTGAGGTTCTTTGTGGATATTTTGGGCGATTTCTGGAGGTTCTTCGCGGTTGGCGAGGTTAAGGACGGGTCTTTGGGCAGGGATGGGGTTGTATTTGATGTGAGTATGATGATTTATTTATTTAATTAACAGACCATACATCCATAAAGTGTTATATATTACGTTATTCGATTTTATTTTCGATTCTCGCTTCTAATGAATCCGGGTCGGTCAAATTAACTAAAACCTCTAACACCCGTATCTATAAACAAGTCAAAGTGATTATTAGAGTAAAAGTCATTATTTAAGATTCGAGTTTTTATCCTGTAGTTTACACCCGTATCTATAGTTAGTTAAGTTAAAGTATTTTTTTATGCAATAGACAAAAATTTAAGCGAAGTAAGAGCCTTCAAAGAAAGCAGAGCTAAGAATTCTAACTTTCTACAGTTCTAACTTCAAGCAATGATTAAACTACGTAATCAAGATTGTATCTTAAATAGTGACATTTACTCAAGTAAACACTTTGACTTGTTGAAACCGGTGTGCCGTTATAAATGATGTCTTCGTACACGGTTTTGACTGTAATTACTTTAACTTGACTATAGATACGGTTGTAAGAAATGAAAGCCGAGATCTAAAACGTTACTTAGCAAGTACTTGGCTTAGATATACCAGTCTTTACATCGCTAGTATTGTTAGACTAGAATTATGCGACGCAGTGGCTGAAATACTGCTTAACACGTTAACTGCCAAGCCATATTTTGAAATCCGTCAAATTATTTTTTTTGCGAATTGATTCCAAATGGTTTAAATTGAATAATTATGTATAAAAAGTGTTCCCCTTTTTTTATATCAATAAAAAAAGAAAAAAAAATAACTGTCAGTCACCCGTGACTAACGTGGCTTGAACAGGTAGTGCGTCTGTCAGGCACCGGTGACTGACATGGCAGTTAACGTGTTAACTAAATTTCGTGCTATGTAACGTTTATAAAACTCGGCCTCAACAACAAAAGCACAATTGTTTATCAATTAAAATAAATAATAAAATCTCGTATTAACATTTTCTGATATTTTTGTGACTTACCCGGAGTAAGATTTCTTCATTTAATATCGAGTAACTTGGCTATATTGTACACATAAACCTCATATATAAATTACCTAAATGATTGTGTAACCAGCATCATTCATTGTCTAGTTTAGGTGACCTACGCACTACGCAGTCACGAGAAGTGACTTTAATTTATAACTAGCTATACATAATATAGTACATGAAAAGATTCACAAAATTTTTAATACCTTCAACTAATCAACAAATTTCTCTATTACAGAAAGAATCGTTCATAAAAGCAGCTACCTCCAAACAAAACCAATACTTCCTCGAATGGTTCACCGAAACGGCGATGTTCACCCACTTCATACAGAACATGGCCGCCAGCTACCACCATCACTTATCGCCGGACACAACATCACCACCGGAGCTGGTCGACGCACCTCTGCCGAACTTCTACGAACTCTTCGATGAACGGGTGAGGAGTAGGTCGAAGACTGGCAGTAAGACTGTCGATAGCAGTAAGAGTAACTATAAGAACGCAGTCAATAAGAAGGTTAGGTTCTTGAAGAGTAAGCTAAGGGAGCTCGTAGCGTAGTTTTTTGTAAAGGAATTTTGACTGGAAAGTGTCTTTTTGCGCCATTTTTGATGCTTGATATCGAAGTCCGCCTGGATTGTGTGAGGAGTGATATGAAAGAGAGAGGAGTAAGTGATGCCGTGACGTCTGACAGGGGAGAATGGAAGAAGAACACGTGTTGCGCCGACCCCGAGTAGACTGGGACAAGGACAGGGAGATGGTGATATCAAACTCTGCGTCGTTGGTAAAGTGGTCGTAAGCGCGACTGCTGAGCATGGTCCTGGGTTTTTTGGCTCGGGCAAATTGTTATTGGGTTTTTCCATCAGGAGTTTCTCAGTAGCAGCTCGACTGGCAATAGGCTCGCTCGTTACATGGGACTTAAACATAGCTGGCGAAATGTGGGTGTGCAGTTACACCTCTGCCGAACCCTTCCGGGATTACAGGCTTGATGTTATGTGTGAAAATGTCAAGGTGGCTTATTCTGAGCATGAAATACTGTGTAACATGAAATACTGTCTTTGGCGCTCGTTGTTGACAGGGATGTGCCATCTCTTGTGCAATGAAATATGAAATCCATTGAAAGACAAAATGTTGGTGTTAGTTCCCATTTTGGCTAAAATCTTCTGCCCACCCCTCAGAGAGGGAAACAGGCATGAAGTTATGTGCTAAAGGTCTGGCTAGGCAACGTAATTTTGATCTCTCAATGAATAAATTTTATGTCGTCAAATTTTGTGCTGATTCTATTTAAATTGTCATCCCCACGATTAGAAGACGAAATTTTTTGTATAAAAAAAAACTTTGTAATGGGTTATATTCTGCAAACAATTATGAAAATTCATGAACAGCTTAGTAACCGGTAACAAAAATATTTTGTATGGAAGGGCATTTTTCAATATGACACTAAGGATACGCTACAATTTCTTTCTGATTATGTCTGTATGATAATTATTGTAAACCTCTAAATGTGCCTTGTGGCACTTAAAACTGTGTGTGATGTATTTGTTAGAACCACAGAAATACATAGATAACGCAAGTATCACGATCCGTATGAAAATCAAGCGTCCCATTTTTTGACCACGTACTGTGACGTCATAAGCACTATTTAGTTACTATACAAACAAGTTACAAATCAAAATAGACTGCGATTTTCTTCTTTAAATGTCTAGAATTAGCTAGACAAATTAGCTTACTCCGACAGTAGCCACGTTTTAAGAGCGTGTACGCCGTACGGCATTTCATACAAATTTTCAAGTCCTTATTTTTCGATATGACTGAACCGATTTTAATGAAACTTCATACCCATAAGCGGGATACATAGGTCTAAAAAGTTAGTGAAAAACATTTTCGCAAAATTGTGTTACAGTTAAATTAGACCGATTTTAAATTTTCCATAGAAACAGAAATTACCAATCATCTTTTTTTAAATGAGACATTTCGAAAATGTTTTTCACTAACTTTTTAGACCCATGTATCCTGCTTATGGGTATGTAGTTTCATTAAAATCGGTTCAGTCATATCGAAAAATAAGGACTTGAAAATTTGTATGAAATGCCGTACGGCGTACACGCTCTTAAGCATAAAATGCGAAATATGTGCTCTTGCGTTATCTAGGTGTATCAATAACTGTGGTTAGAAGCCAGTTGGTGCAAAACTTTTAAAATAATACCCATTCGTGGGGTATATTTGATACAATATGGGGTGTGTTTCTATCTCACTGTGAGGTGTGCATGAGTGTACCCCAGTATGGGGTATGTTTTATTAACCCAGTCTTGGCGATTTTTGACCCCAGTGCTCTATTATGTGTTGAAACCTTGACAATTGTGTTGTATTTTATTTACAAGACCCAAACAGTTAGTGCCTTTCTAAAACTCCAGTAATAATTTCCAACACTCTTGAAATGATAAAAAGAAAATTCTTTAAAGGATTTGATGGATGTAGACAAAATGGCTGAAGTGATATTTTTAACACTTTTAATAATTAATTTATATAAAAATCCTGAATTTAGATTGTAGTTACATTCCCCACCCTTTTAAAGGTTAAAGCCATATTATGTCGCTTTATTGTTGAAACTTAATTAAAGTTATACATTATGACATAACTGATAAAATTAAAAAAAGGTCGTGCCTTAAACAAAGCAATCGTCACGCGAGCACGTTTTCCTTTTGTTTGACGACCCCGAACGCGTGGTCCCATCAAGTTCTCCGGACAAATGACGCAACGATCATTCGCGCGTCTGCTCGCTTTGATAAGGACATGGGGTCCAAAAAGTGTTTCTTTTAATTTTATTATTGGTTTTGAAATTAACTATCAAATAAGCTTATACTACTGCCTCGGACTATCTCAATGGTCTAGTGGTCGCCAGCTGACTGCTGAGCGGAATCTAACCCAGGACCTTATGGTCCTGTGTCCCCCCAAGTGTTATTGGGTTTTTCCATCAGGAATTTTTCAATAGCAGCCACGGAGTCTAGATTTATACCCGGTTGATGGCAAAAGCTCGCCCCCGACTGACATAACTGGCGAAATGTGGGTGTACTATAAGGTAGACCTCTGCTTAACGCTTCGGGAATTACAGGTGGAATGTTATGTAAGCTTGTACTATTAGAATACTACAATTTGAAGCGCATATTATGGCTATACCCACTCCTAAATTGTATTAGTATTTTAGTTTAGTCTAAACTATTTAATTACTATGTAATCTCATATGTTAGATTAAAGAAAAACTGTAAATATATAGGTAGTATTTTTTTTAATTGTATACGAAGTTATTAAGCTTATGTATATAAATGCAATCATGTATAGTTTTTAAGTTATAATGTATTTGCGATATCGGTTAAGTCTGGGTTTAAAAAAATCCTAGTGAATTTGGTTAAAAACGGATAAATATGTCCCGAAGAATGTAGATGAGAATATTATTCAAAAAACGTTATTTACCCCGTGTCCTAATTTTAGCGATCATCACACGAATACGTTTTCGCCGCGTTCATTTATGACGTATTAGTTCGGATAAACGAAAAGCGCGTCAGTGTTACAATACGTTCGGGCTCACCGAACAAAATGAACGCCACAGTAGCATATTTGCGTGTCGATCGCTTATATTAAGACACGTCTTTAGCCATATTGTACTAGAAAATCAAGTTTAGTGAAAATGACAAGTAAATAATCTATGATCCATTCATTGACAGATATTTATCGTTATTTACGAAGCACACACGTAATATTAAAAACAATTTTGTATCTCTTCAATAGATCTTAGCGTAGATACGATACTACATTTTATTCAAATACAAAAAAAATGCGTAAATATGTTTTTATTTCATGCTCATTTCCACCACAAATGTTTAGATGCGTTTTACGTTAAACGTACTTCAAGCACCGTTCCGTTTCTGTCAATGGTTTGTTAGGTGACGGAGACAGAATTGTGTTTTATGCTGGGTGGAACGGACTCGGAAGCACAAACGGTTAGAGCTTGCTCAGTACATCATTCTGGACCCAAAAAAAAAAACTGTCTGTGGTTGTCTGTAAAGTCGGTTTACTGACGATAGTTGAACGTGACAACGTCACCGATTGTGCCTCTATGTCGCTCGTTCCGCGCTCTCGCTTGCACTTCAAGCTTTAAATGGAACGCCTCAAAGCGAGGTAACGCCGCATGAGTCATGTTTTTTCGTGCGTGCAGCCGGCCTCATCGAATTATAAGACGTTGTCACGTCAAAAATCTGCTGTTTCATACAAAAGTGCTGTGCCTACACGCCAAAATGTATGGAACGTCTGACTTTTATTTAATTACCGATGAACAAATTCTATGCTCAGACTTATTGACTGAATACGTTGTAACCGTTTGTGCTTCGGTGACTTCCACCCCATATATGTTTAACACTAATCGCGTTTAAGGGTCTGTGGTGCAATTGGCCTAAAAGTTTATAACTTGTAAATAGTTACACAAAATAAGATGTTACAATTTTTTATCGTACTTTTAGCGATAATTATATATAAAAAAAAACACTTATTTCATATTAATCTATTTATTCTTATTGTCTTAAAACGAAAATATTTGAAACTAAGCCTCTCTGTAGAGCACTGCCTTAATATTTGTATTTATTTAATTGAAACGTGTATTTGGTTTAAACATTCCTTTGTATAGAATCTAAATTATTATTTGTACCATACAAGGTGGACGGGACACCGACCCTAAAACGATTACCACGGATTCAGTACATCATTGTAAACCCATAGAAATTATTCATCGGTAATTATTAAAAAAAATAACAGTTCCATACATTTTGACCGTGTAGGTATATATTGCAGTTTTGTATGAAACAGCTGTTTATTTTTTTGTCGTTTTCCCTTCTACCTTGTATACCTACACATCTGTTACCCTTCGGTGATTACATGCGTGATGTTATGTTATGATGTATTCAAAATTATTATTAAAGTCTCGACTGTGTTAAATTAATGTTTTGTATATACTTATTGTTATAAATTGCATAAAAATGTACCCAATGGTTTTCGAGAAAAATCTTATTGTTTCTTTTTACTAGTAACCTTATTATAATTACATTTTTAAACTTCAAAAATGGCTTTGAATTTCATTTTCTTTGGGGAAAGAAAAAACTTCGAATAAGTACTTTGTGCAATTCGTTTTATCACAACTGGCTCTCAGAACGGTGAAGGAAATCAAGGCATTTATTTCAAGTAGGCCCATTACAGGCACTTTTTAACTGTCGAAACAAAGACAGCAATAAAAATGAAGCTACAGTCCCAGTCACAAGACATAATAACTGTGAAAGTACTGTAGTTGCCCATTCCAAAGCGTAGATCTCTATGGAGAAGAATGGGCAAGAAACTCCTCACCCTCTTTTAAATCATTATGCTGTTACAAAAACCTTGGATACATTCTTGTTGAAATGGTACATTATGTAAGAACGATGTAGCAAGACGTGCAAGTGTCCACAGTACAAACAAAAACGACAATTCAAAAACAAAATAATTAGTTCAAATAAACCGTGGCAACTAAGAGATGACCAGTCACAACTGACTGCGCCCGTTCACGAACATGACGCATGGATCAGCCATCATTCAACTCTACCATTTTGAAGGGAACTAAATGGCCCGACACACACGCCACCATCAGCGAGACATTTCAGTGAGCATGACATTCTTTCAACCGCCAGGGCACATTCAAGTGGAGAAAAGAAGTAGATTTCCTGTGTGTGTGTGCTTTCTAGTACATAGTACTCACACAATATAGGCTATGCGACTATATGTATAATACTAGGAAAACATCGTGTTTACACCGCCATGTTCTGGAACCGAAAATTCCAAGACATGTGACATCTAGCAACCCGCACTGCGCCCGCGTGGTAGGTTAGAGCTCACTCCCTCGTAGAGCGGAGGCCTGAGTCCCAGCTGTGGGCTGGCTGATAGTTTCCTACACAAGGGTGATATTCATTATCATTACACTATATCCTAAAATAGACTTCTTATTATGACAACTTATTTAATCCACAATAATAATGTTTTAAAAGACTTTTGTATACCCATCGTCTAACACAGAATAACACAATATAAATTATTAATTGAGCCACAGATTCTAATATACATAGAAACCAACATGGATGGGTGAACATCATTATTCTCCCGCCCTTATCCCAATTTATTAGTGGTCGGCGCAGCATGTCTTCTTCCACACTTCTCTATTACTCGTTATCTCAGCAGTCACCTCCTTTCTAGCCATATCATCCTTCACACAGACCCAGTGGATGGGTGACCATTCATTACATATAGAGACCTCTCCGCGCCTCGGAAAGCACGTTAAGCCGTTGGTCTCGGCTGTCATTTGTAGATCTTTGAGAGTCGTCACAGGTAGTCAGTGGCCCAAAAGTCTGACAACCAGTCTTACCAAGGGGTATCGTATTACCCGGTACTAATTGGGTTGTGGAGGTCGGGTAGGCAGTCGCTCCATGTAAAGTACTGATATTCAGCTGCATCCGGTTAGACTGGAAGCCGACCCCCCATTTTGTGGGAAAAGGCTAGGCAGATGATAGTAGCTATATTAACTACTGACGATTCTGAGTAGATATGAATATTACTACACTACGGACAGTTAAAAAATATAATTATTATAAAGCCAATTATGAAAACATTAACCAAGATTTAAAAGAAATAAATTGGGAAGATACGTTTTTAAATGATCAAACACCTGACGAGTATTTAGGCACGTTTTATAACACAATTTTTGGCATAATAAGAAAACATGTACCTTTGGTTAGCAGTAGGTCTTTGAAGTTTCCTGTATGGTTTTCAAAATCTCTGATACACATATGTAAAAACAAAACCAAAGCGTGGGTTAGATGGAAAATGTACAAGAATTTATCGGACTACGAGCAGTTCAAACTATACCGCACGAGATTTCAGTCTGAGTGTAAAAAATCATACAGGAAATACATTAATTCTGTAGAGGATGGTATTCGAGACAACATTAAACATTTTTGGACGTTCATTTCCAAACAAAAATCCACTACTGGAATTCCTTCCACCATGAAATATAAAAATCAGCCTTCTAATAACCCAGAAGATATTTGCAATATTTTTTCGGACTTTTTTCATTCGGTATATGAACCATCTACGT
Organism: Standfussiana lucernea; assembly: GCA_964057025.1. Taxonomy (NCBI): domain Eukaryota; kingdom Metazoa; phylum Arthropoda; class Insecta; order Lepidoptera; family Noctuidae; genus Standfussiana; species Standfussiana lucernea. The sequence goes on from OZ059814.1 coordinate 8,864,176, forward strand.
TAACAGATGTACCGTCCCCGCATATCGACTGCTCCCCTACCTGCTCGCTTATAAGTGATATTGAATTTTCAATAGCTGACGTACTGAGGGGGCTCGAGTCATTAGACCCTTCAAAGGGACCTGGACCAGATGGTTTGCCAGTGATATTTATTAAGAAGACTGCCACTACTCTCTGTGCGCCATTGCATACCATTTTTAATTTATCCATTTCAAAGGGGATATTTCCACAAGCTTGGAAACTCGCAAACATAACCCCTGTCTACAAGTCAGGGCCTAGGCATGACGTCGAGAACTATAGACCAATTTCTATATTGTCAGCTTTGTCAAAGGTTTTCGAGAGACTGGTACATGATAAAGTGTACCCTCTACTTCATAGCGTTTTATTACCACAGCAACATGGTTTTGTCAAAAAGAGATCAACCGCGACGAACCTGGTGACTTTCGCAGATTATTTGTTTAATAACTTAGATGCTCGCGTTCAAACTGACACCATATATACTGATTTCAAGAAAGCCTTTGACAAGGTTGACCATGAACTGCTTTTGCAGAAAATTGCGTTCAATGGGATACGTGGGGACCTGCTGAGATGGTTTTATTCATATGTTTGCAACAGAACACAGAGGGTTGTAATAAATGGTTTCTGCTCTACCACTGTAGAGGTTACTTCTGGAGTACCGCAGGGCTCCATTCTGGGACCTCTTCTATTTATTTTATTCATCAATGACGTTGATAAATGTTTTAAAAATTCAAAATTACTGCTGTATGCTGACGACATTAAAATATTTAGGTCTATTAAAAGTAACCGTGACTGTTCTCTCTTACAGGAAGACTTAGATGCGTTTTCGGCATATTGCACTCGCAATAAACTTCAACTTAGTGTATCCAAGTGTTATGTTATTAGTTTTACCAAAAATAAAAACATCTTATTATATCCCTACACCTTAAAAAATGAAAATCTAAAAAGAGAAACCCTGGTTCGTGATCTTGGAGTCCTGTTGGACGACAAACTTCATTTAGATTCCCATATTAACAAAATTGTTAATAATGCCTTCCGTATGTTCGGTTTTATAATGAGAACAGCTACAGTATTTACCCGGTCCTCTACCTACTTGTATCTGTATCGGTCGTTGGTTCGTTCTCAGCTAGAATATGCTGTTTCTGTATGGAATCCCCACTATGGTAAATATTCCGATATGATCGAAAAAGTACAGAGAAAATTTTTAAAGGCCATGCATTTTCGTTGCCATCGTACCTATGCACCCTACAATGACCTATTGCAGGAGTATAATCTGCAAAGTTTAAAATCTAGACGAATTATGTTGGAAACAACGTTCTTGTTTGATCTGTGTAATACTTATGACTGTATTGATATTCGCAACAAAATCAGCTACGTAGTACCCAGAACGACAACATGCCGTGGGGTGCGTGCAAGACCTTTATTTGCAGTCAGTTCCTGTCGCACAAACGCGGGCTTGCGAGCACCCCTACGCCGCCTTACCAACCAGTACAATAACATATTTGTAGACATCGACTTCTTCTTTGTCTCTGCTCAAAAATTTAGAAATCTTACCAACAAAATAATTCTAGATTATAATAGTTAGTTTAATAATTGCTCCTTCTCTCTCTCTCTCTCTCTCTCTCTGTTGTTTGCATGACTGTCTATTTGTAAGTTCACTTTTAACTGTATTTTTGATTTTAAATCTTAGAATAGCGCACTGTTAGATATAACTTTTAATATGTTGTGGAAAATGTCGTAGGTTATACATTTATAAACCTTGTATATTTATAACTTAGTGTAAGATTTTAATGTATAACTGTTTATTTTCCCGAATAAATAAAATAAAATAAAATAAAATAAAATTACTATCTTAAATAGTCCCAGTAACAAATTTTTAGTTTTGTATAAACCTTGGGAAATTAAACTAAACGATTGTAACTTTTAGTTCATAAAAGTGTTTAAGTTGAAAATGTGCCTTGAAATTATGTTGTAAGGCTATTATGTAGTATGATTTTTTTATAAAAAAAAAACTTGTTCTTCCTTGTAATAAAATGTATTATAAGTACTGATTTTACGTTGTTTTTGATTATTTAAAGCCCCTTTTCCTCGAATTTTAAAGAAAATAATTCCAATCTTAAAAAAAAATGTTTTTATATAAAAAAATGCAAAAAGCCAACGTCACGCGGTGTTCCCAGGCGGTCACCCATCCAAGTACTGACCGCGCCCGATGTTGCTTAACTTCGGTGATCGGACGAGAACCGGTGTACGTAGTATGGACGTTGGCGAATGTCTACTCGAAATTATGGTTCTTTATGAGACTTTTTATTAAAATAAATTTGCGAATTTTGTGAGGAATGAAAAATTTCCCCACTTTTATCAAAATGGGCGAATCGTTTTTGCGTTACAAAAATAGAAAAAAAAAACTTTAATAAATATTTAGTTTTCAAAATAAATAAAATAAAACTTTATTCTTGAAAAGAATTACAGACGCTAGACAGAACACGTGACACAGCACATAAAGCCACGACACAGTTCCATACATAAGATACAAGGCGTCCAAAATAACACAGCAAAGCAAAACATAAACATTTGTAAAAACTGAATACAATTCGTCCTCAAACCCAAAAATCGAGGGTAAAAGTCAGGACATATGTGATACACCCACAGACAAGGTGTTCTTCTCATAGTCACCAACAAAATATCGCGACATCCGTGCATAGCTTTTTCAGCTTTTTTTCTAATTCGTATCTGTCTTCTTCTGCTCTGGGATTCGAGCATTTGTCTCTCAGCTGCATTTCTTCCTTTGCTAGCAAATGCTTTATAGAAGGGCGTTTCTTTTGCTACGTCCAAAATTGTGGTCATCGATTCTGAGCCTTTGACTGACTTGCTCATGTAAAACTTCTGGACTCTCCACCTGTACGCTATCCATCTCTGCAGTCGTTGCAATGTGTGCTGTGGATCTTTCATCCACTGTCGAGTGTTCGTGTAACTTATTTTTGGCTCTGTAATTACTTTAAACACTACCATAAAGAGACATGCCACTAAACCCTTTGCCAGATTAAAAATTCCTAAAATGAAATCGGCAAAACAACTAGTATCAGTAGCTTCGTCCTGGTTTTCTAATTCTAGAATTTCTCGATCTTGTTCTTTCTCCTGTTTAGCTCTTGCCTTCATTTCTAACTTCCGTTGTCGAGCACGTTCTTGTTTCTTCTTCTTGTCCACTTTGCTAGCGCTTTTGCCTTTCTGCTTATTCTTTTTTTGTTTCTGTTTCTCCAACTCTTTTGCACATTCACATGAACTGGGTTCTGATTTCTTAGCTTCACTATCTGGTTTGCTAGTTACAGTTTTCGTAGTACTGGCTTTGTTAGGCTGGCCTTTTTTCAGCGGCAACGTCAAGCCGCTCCTTCTGTGATAGTTTGGCTTGTTCGCTGTGTACTTTTGTTGTTGATTTAAACCTGACAACGAGCAACCCGTTTTCTTAGTGGCTTCTGATCCATTCCAGATTTCCGAAGTTCTTTTGAGTCGATCACAAATAAATGTGAACATTGATTTTATTTTTCTTATTTCGTTTGTATCAAAGGGATTCCTTGTCATTCCGGTATGAGAAATTTTCTTGTTCTTTTTCTTGTTTACTTTACCAAATAATTTTGACATCCAATAATACAAGACGTCAACTTGAACTTCATCAGGTTCGCTATCGACGCATGTTGGTTCGGAACATTCTGCAATATCTTTAGGTTTTTTTTGCGTACACTTGCATCTGAAACTGCTACCTTTTTCACAAGCTGCTGCACAGGCTCCACCGGGGCAAACTTCAGCTTCCTTTTCAATAATTTTCTTATTGATCTCATCAGAATTTAAGATACACATTTTTTTGGCGTCCAACCTGACTACAAACTGAGGTTCATTCATGTCTGCCAAATCCGAGCATTTAATATGTCTTTTTTTATTAACATAACTGCCACAAGTCATATCGGTGCATTCTCCTCCAACATCTTTATGATGTTGACATTTACAAATAAAATTGGTTTTCTTTTCTTTAAACATTTTTTGACAAATCTTTCCTTCGCATTCATCCCTACCCGCGTTACGCGAAGGACAGACACAAGTTGGTTTTTTGACATGACTTATGTTTGCCAGTTTGTGTTTTATTTCATCTGGGTTTAAAATACACCTATTGATAGCATCTACTTCAATTTGTAATGGTTCTACTCTTTGATCACCAGCATTTTTTGCGTTTATAGTAATACGTTCACTTATTTCTGAGTTCCTGGCTGTCTTCTTGTTTTTTATTTTAGAAGGATCTTTTATTTTGTCTCCTTTTCGATCACCTGCATTTTTTTGGTTTGTATCAAGATGGAAGCATATATCCTTGGGTACCTTCCTGTGTTTTATTTCAGCTGGTTTTTTTATTCTGATTATTAGATCACCCGTTCCATCATCAGCTGTTTCTGGGATTGCAATAAAATGTTCAGGTTTTTCTGTTTCCTTTGGTAACTTCTTGTGTTTTTTTTTAGAAGTTTCTTTCGTTTTGATTTTTGGTTCTCCTGGTCGATTATCTTTTTTATCAAGTTTTGTGACCTCAAAATCCCTTTTGCATTCTTCACGGTCACATACTGGTTCACGTATAGTCGGTTCTTTTTTCGATGTTTTTTTTGAATACTTGCACATGCATTTTATTAGACTCTTTAGCTTTTTTACGTCTATCATACTTTTACTTTCATATGCTTCAGGACAAATTCCCTTAGCGCAAATATTCTTGTGCTTGGCTTTAACTGCTCTGTATTCTTTTGGAGGGCAACCACACGGTACTTTCTGACGGCAACCACACGGAGCATTGGGAGGGCAACCACACAGTACTTTCGGAGGGCAACTACACGGTACTTTCGGACGGCAAACGTACGGTACTTTAGGCATTTCCTTTGGAAATTTTGAAGTTTCTTTCAATTTGGGTTCATTTTCACATATGCAGTTTAATGTACTTGTTTGTTTGTAAGATTTGATTTGAACTGGATCAGCTATTTCATTTACTTTCGGAGACCATAGACTAATTGTTCTACTTCGATGCCTTCGTTTTCCTGGCGATCTATTAGATTTTTGTCTTTGCATATTTTCTTTTTGTCGTTGCATATTTTCTAATTCATTTAACTCCTGCCCTATGCAAGGGCATGGGGAATTTGATTTCGTTTCTTGCTTGGTGTTTTTTATTATTGAAGTGTCTATTTTATCAGCGTCATTTTTTACTTTTGGCTGCGTCTTAGCAATGTTTCTTCTAAAAATATTCGTTCTTTTATTTTTTTGAGGAGGGACATCAGTTTGTGCCACTGTGTCACTAAAAATGATTTTTCCTCTAGTACATGAACACTTCAGAACGTCACCATTAATATTACTTTTTATGCTTTTTGGCGATTCCTCGATTGGTTTAAATTTTTTCTTGGCATTGTTGTGCCTAGTTTCTTCCATACCATATGAGTCGCATATTAATTCGGCTTTGACTTTTCTGCCTTTTATTTTTCTTTCAAATAACATTCTTTGTTTGGGAGTATTGGAATCCCCTTTCATAGTAACTATATTAACAAAATAATTAGGTTCTTCTCTTTTGTCATTTACGCTGCCTTCTAGATGGGTGAGATAATGCTTGTCTAAAGTATTAGTAAACTGTTTTAGTGGACATGCGGCATTATGAGTAAGTAAATACTCTTGTATCTTTTTTACTGCCTTATCGCCAATGACTTGTTGTAAAGTTCGATCGTCCAAGCAGTATTCTAAAGCTTGCTTTTCTTTGCCGTGCCCCATGATTTACGATTAACTAAAATTTATTGTCTCACCCGAGGCAGTACAATGCAATGTTTACGTATTTAATTACGTATTCATTTTTATACGCTAAATTTTGATCATCTTAAATGATGTTAATTATATAGTTATTTTTGCTTATCCTATTTAGTCATGTCAAATAACACTGAAAAAAATTATTTGATTGATCGATGACAAACGGTGTTTTTGTTTTCACGGGAATATTAAGTTTTCGATTCTCTGTGGTTTCAACTATAGAGATGTGGTAAGTATAGTATTGAGTATCTACGGTTAAGAGGAAATACGTGTGGTCATTCCTCCATACAAATGCTCTCGCCTGTTTTCTTTCTGGTTTCTGGACTATAAAGCAATGATTTTATACTAAAATAAATTTAACCTCTTCTATGTTTTCCTTCTTGATGATATATAATCTTTTTAAGCACTAGAACCCTTAACAAAATGCTCAAAATTGCCCATGTAGATCGCTGTCAATAGAGGCCTATTTTACGAATTTGACAACTATTAATGAAAAAAGAAAACCATAGGGTCACAGTTTAGGTAAATATCTTTTTATTCGGTTTAAGAAATATCTTGTAAATTGGTCCAATATTGGAGGAGGAAAGTGTAGAGAGCCATACCTCAAATTGACTTTTTACTTAGGCATTCAGTCGGGCAGTGGACCTTATCGCACGAATGTCGAAATCGTTATGCATGACATTTTCAGATTGATCAATCAACAGACCTTAGGTTACATGAACGAGCGAAGTGAGGTCGGAAATTTTTAGCAGCATGCCTCGGAAATGTTAGATTTTCTTTATCCGTGTTTGTAATATGAATATATTAATTATGAACAAGTCGTTTGGCACTGCCCCCCGTCCGCGCTCTGTCCTAGGACCGCCCTGTGAGAGCTTACGAATTGCGCTTATGTTCCACACACTAAAGACATATAGAGACATCTAGCGGGGAGTAGCACAACTATTAAACTTTATTGTATCGAACCACAATGAAACATGTTTGTAGTAATTCAAACATTTAGCAGAAAAACGTCTTCAGTGATCTTTTATTACTAAGAACATCTAGACAAGGTAAATATTTTTCAAGGTAAATCACTTTCATTAAAGTCAGACAGAGACATCTATTGGGGAGTAGTGGAACTAAGTAAATAAGTGTTGTTGTCAGGTAACGTAGACAGATGGCAGTATAAACAGACCGTTAAATAATTATGAAATTCGTGTTAGGTACGTAATTTATGGATGGCCCCTAATTGTGTAATAAGTTTAGGGATTTTATTATAAATGAATTGGTGCTAAATAAAATATGCTTTTATGCATCAGTGCCGTGCGCGGCCTAACTATTTCTAGCCTGTCATTATCACGACGACTCCGAATCGTAACTTCTGTAATTTTTTAACATAGATAATTTAGGTTTAGTTAGATTAGATACTCACTTACCTACTTCTTCTTCTTTAACGTGTGGTAAGTGTCTAACCTGGTGTCAGAGTTTTTATGCCGCCCAAGGGCCTCTGACTTGGCTTTACATGTCGTCGAGAAATATCTCTCAGGCATGCTGAAAAAAAAAGGCATGCTGGTTTCCTCACAATGTTTCTCTTCACCGAAGAAAGTGATACCTAATTAGATAATACGACCATGGTTCCGAAAATGACTTGGCAGTTGAACGGTCACACTAGGCTCTCGCTGCTTTTTTAAATAATATACTTAATACGTTTTTTTTAATAATTTAGGATTAGATACATCAGATATCTACCATCTATCCTTCCATTAGTGCATTCTACGTCAGAGTCCGCTATCCACAGCTACGTCCTCAATTACCTACCAGTTTGTCACCATGAAGAAGTGGTTTCTTACGTCAACAGGGTGGTCAACTATCTTTGCAATAATTAATTGAAAAAATTAACATATTTTATTTAACAGGAAATTAAGAAAGAATCTCTCGAACTAACGGAACGTCGTAAGAAAACATGTTCAATTTAATTAATTTAAATTGAAAATGTGACATTGGGAAAATAACTGTATCTGATAAATTCATTATAAATTCACAATTGAGAAAATTGAGCAATTTTTTAAACGTTATTGAAAAACAAACCTTTTTTTATTCAAAAAAGATTTGACACATTATCTATAAAATGTTATGAATAAATACATTTTTTGTTTTCGCCCAAATACGAGTCGGACTCGCACACGAAACGTTCCGTGCTACTTAGTACCCTTTTAATGTTCAACTTTATTTTGTTTTTATTATTAATTCCTTTTATTCAATTTTCTTACATATGAATTATATTTTTAAATATTCTTATTAACAAATTTGTATAAAAACACATTTAAAAATAAAAACCCACCGGCACCGGGAACAGGGTCCGAGCTACGTGGTCAGGGCTCTTGAGAGAGGAACCTCCTAACAATACGCGCCGTGTCCAGAAGTACTGCTTTCTGAATCAAGCCCTTGATCCAGCTGCCGAGCGAGAGCCTCCTTAGATGTTGGTCGAGGCTCTTGGCTGTTATTATTAATTCCTTTATTTATTTTACAATTCTTATTTTTTACATTTTTAAATATTCGCATATAAAATAATAAAAAAAACATTTAAAAATATAAAAAATAGTAGCCCACCGGTATCGGGAATAGGGTCCAAGCTACCGGCGGTCAGGGCTCCAGAGAGAGGAACCTCCTAACAATACGCGCCGTGTCCAGAAGTACTGCTTTCTGAATCAAGCCCTTGATCCAGCAGCCGAGCGAGAGCCTCCTTAGATGTTGATCGAGGCTCTTGGCTGTTAGCCACCATTAGATGGCGACCATAGTAAAGTAATATATATTCTGCAAAAACTTCAAGTGTTTACCCCACAGATATATGTAGATATAAATAGATAACGCAAGTATCACGCCATATGAAAACTAAGCGTGCTATTTTTTGACTATTACCAGGGGCTTAGCTACTCAGCAGTATCAAAGATACGGGGCTCCCGGATGTTACAGGCCCCCGACGTGTAAAGTAACTAAAAATCTTCCTTTAACATCAAATTCTTTTTATAAGAGATTCGTAATGAGTAATTAATGAAAACTTAACTTATCGCAGCCCAAAAAGCACAATTTTTCGAGCACGCTTCACTCAGTCTACAATAAGAAAGAAGAGCGGTACCTTTGTGCTCTTTTGTCTTTGTGTTTTTCCTGTAATGTGTTTTGTGTGTACATACTTAAATAAATAAATAATAAGATCTTCATTTATCACGGGCCGGAAAACTCCATTTTGCGAGGTTGCTACGCTCGCTCTTCAATAAGAACTGTCTAGATAGCTCAAATAGTTATTTGATAATCCATATATTTGGGCTTCGCCGCACTGGGGTTCAAAGGGCCCCCAAAATTTTTCGATACGGGGGGCAATTAGGACTAGCTACGCCATAACGCCACTGCTACCTACTATGACGTTGTAAGCACTATTTAGTTACTGTCTAGAATCTTGAGATTGTAACGTAGTTGTTTTAAACAAAAGCTTACTGCGATAGTAAATTTTAAAACACCTTAAGCCGCCCGGCACTCGAAGTAGGTGCTCTTGCGTTATCTAGGTATCGGTTCAAAAGATTCAGCTGTATGACAGACGGACAGACAGACAGTATGTCCCTATGACCGAACGAATACGGAACCCTAAATAGATTTGACACATTATAAAAAGTTATGAATTTTATTGTTTCGCAAAAAAATCTATATTCACAATGACTTTGATTAAAGATCGCTACTCTATTATTTTTGTGTTGTCATTTTGTCAAATAAATCTTGTTGTCAATAATTTTTGTCAATAATTAGGTATGCAAATGAAGTTAAGTATTTTGAAATTAATAAATTATGCGACCTATTGCAGTTTTTAATGAATGAGAGCTATCTATCATCTTGGATTGCAGATTTTTTTTTTATATACTGTTTCTTTGACTGCTGTCAGTTTACAACCTTATTGTCATCATCTACCTACCTTTTCCCAACTATGTGGGGGTCGGCGTCCAGTCTAACCGGATGCAGCTGAATACCAGTACTTTACATGGAGCGACTGCCTATCTGACCTCCACCACCCAGTTCATACTGGGTAATACGATACCTCTTGTTAAGACTGGTTGTCAGACTTTAGTGTTTTGCAGTATTCCGACTCTCCGTAACGACTGTATAAGATCTAGTTATGAGTAGGCCTTCACAGTTCCCAAAAAAAAAAGGAAAAGTATTAATTGGACTCACAGTCTAAACAATAAAAAATAAAATAAGGAAAAGAAGACATGTGTATCCTGTCTATTCTAACTTATGGCGCTCAGACTTGGTCTTTGACTGAAGCTCAGAAGTCCAAACTCAACGGTCTCCAAAGAGCGATGGAACGTAACACTCTCAATATTAGACTCTCCGATCGAATGCGCAACACCTTAATACGGTCTAAGACAGGCATCGCCGATGTTGGCTATAAGTCTGCCAGGTTAAAATGGGACTGGGCAGGTCACGTGTCTAGGATGAAGCTGAATAGATGGGCGAAGATAGTCACACAGTGGGAGCCTGAAGACGGCCGTCGTAACCGAGACAGGCCCAAAAAACGCTGGCGTGACGATCTGGACTCATTCTCAACGGATTAGTCGGAGATGGCTAAACTTGGTAAGCCATGGGGAGGCCTTTGCCCAGCAGTGAAAACAAATGAAACAAAAGTAAAGTTCAAAAAATTTACTAAGAAAAGCAAATTACATCAAAACATAAAATTTGTCTTATTATTGGTCCTGTATGAGGCCAAAAGGTATACCTGCTTACCTTTTCAAGCAATACAAGCGTGAAGTTATTTTATTCTGAACATTTCTTATGGTTTGAACTCATTGACATACGAGTATATCGGTGTTGTAATCTTCAAAATTACTAAACGCTCATTAAAAATAATAGCCTGGTCGGCTCATTAAAAGATTCTGTACATATATTAATTAACTTTTGAGTAATTTGTACCTATCTACGCAATGCATGTAAGTAAATAAAGTAATTCCCACATAATAAGCAGCCTATAGTGTCCCCGCAGCTGGTACACAGACCTCGTCTCTACGAGGCAGTGAGCTGTAACCCACCACGCGGGCGCAGTGCGGGTTGGTACATGTCACATGTCTTCGAATTTTTGGTTCAAGAATATGCCGGTTTCCTCACGATGTTTCCCTACACCGTGTTGAGCAGTAGCGATGAAATAAATGACACAAAGTGAGAGTCTTTGACTGCTTGCTGGGCTAGTGCTCACAAGTGCGACTGCTGAACATGAGGGCGAGGTCGGGCAAAGTGTTATTGGGTTTTTCCGTCAGTAATTCCCCAGTAGCAGCCACGGATGGCTATAGCCTCGCCCCCTATAGCCGCCATCTTTCAAAAATATCGAAGTGAGTATAAAACTGCATTGAATCGCGTTCAAGAGTTGTCAGAGATGACTATGACAGCCCTTGATCACGGTTTAGGTGTGCTGAACTCGTTCATTGATGATCTTTTTTATTTAAAATAAATCCTTAACAAACATTTAAACTCATACGAGTATACACAAACTGCCAGACCCGGAACAACTACCTGTAGACTATACAAATATTTGTTCCGTGCGGGGATCGAACCCGCGACACGCAGCGCAGCAGTCAATCGCTCAGCCACTGCGCCAACCGTGCCGTCATTGACACTGACAGCTTATACGCAGTTTAGATGTGTTGAACTCGTTTACATTCTTAATATAATTGACTTGTAGGCAGGTTTGCCAATTTGAATCCTAGATTCGGCACAAGCTAGATATCAAGCGCCTCTATCGACCACCCACATCCATATATACAAGGTGGAAGGGACACCGTTGTTAAAATGGTTACCACATACTCAGCACATCATTCTGAACCCCCCACTTAGAAATTTTTCGTCGGTTATTAAAAACACAATCAGCTGTTCCATACATTTTGACCGTGTAGGTATTGTCGTATTGTAGAGCGGGCTGGTGTCCGCAACTCCACATCCGAAGCGCGTATTTTGCGTACGAGATCGTGTAGGTATTGCAGTTTTGTAGGAAACAGCTGTCTTTTTGTTTTGTTTGTGTGTTCGTTCTGTTATTTATAAATAAATAAATAATTAACAGCCTAGTCTCACCCATTCACAAACACAACACCTCACAATTAACGAAACTTAAACCTACTTAAGAAGTATGTTTATACAAGGTGTTGCATTGCGTCCTCGTCAAATTCAAGGAGGTAACTATGCTAATGATTCTCGACCCTAATCAATAATAAAACGGGTAGGTATTTTTTTATATTTTTTTCTTAATATCGGAAATCGATAAGTGTACACCACCCGTATTAAAACGCGGCCCGTCTAATACTAGCCCTATAACCGCGCTTTCTCACACACAAACAGACGCAGACGTTTATTCGATAAACGGGTGGTTCTCCTCTTTTGAAAAGGGTTCCATTCTGAAATAGTGTCAAATTACAACAACTACAAAAAGCAGCGTTTATTATGATTGACCAGGTACCGTAATTTTTATTGATTTCAAACTCAAACTCAAAGCATTTATTTCAATTAGGCCATTACAGGCACTTTTGAATGTCAAAACACAGAAAAAAAAACTAAACTACAGTTCCAGTCACAGGGCATAATAACTTGTGAAAGTACTATAGTTGCCCATTCGAATGCGTAGATCTCTATGGAGAAGAATGGGCAAGAAACTCCATGGACACTCTTTTAAATCATTATGTAGTTACAAAGTCTTGGTTACATAATTCATGTCGAGATTAAACATATATGTGAGAACGATGTAGAAAGACGTGCGAGTAAGAGCGTCCAGAGTAGAAAGATAAAATTAACAATCCAAAAATACAATAATCCATGGCAGCTGCGAGATGACCAGTCCCTACTGACAGCGCCCGTTCACGAACATGACGCATGGATCAGCCATGATTCAACTCAACCATTTTGGAGGGAACTAAACGACCCGACACACGCGCCACCATCAGCGAGACATTTGAGTGAGTATGACATTCTCTCAACCGCCATGTCGAGTCTGTAAAAGATGTAAATGGTAGCTTTATCGTACATAAAACTCACACATGTGCTATGCAATTATATAATACTAAGAGATTGAATCTATACAATGCAAAGATATGTTTACAATCTTCTGCAGTCAATTAGTTTGCCCCTATGGTTGTGGAGCAGGACCAGCATTGAGCTAAGCATTTTTATCATCAATGTAATCTCCCAACTTATAGTATGCTTGCCTACATAGTGTGCGTTTTATACATGATTTAAACTTCGTCTCATTCAGTTGTAGAATGCGGGGAGGTATTTTATTGTAGCATTTTAAACAGTATCCCATGAAAGATGAGTTTACTTTAGCTAGCCTGAAACCTGGCTGAACTGATTATTTACGTCTTCTTTGACAACCTCCTGAATTTTGACGAGGTTGCAAAACTACACCATGTATTTAGGTGCCAACACCTACGCAATGGCTACAATGTTGCTTAACGTCCTGGCAATGAGAACACCATTGATTATTTCAATTGCTCTTAACTCCAGCAAGGCCAATAGGCACATATTATAAGTTTAAACATAATCATCAACCTATTTACTCAATGTTGGGGCATATTATACACGTACCTTCCTCCACTAAGAGGTCTAGTGGTCGCAAAGTGCGATTGCTGAGCATGACGTCTTTGTTCGAAACTCAGGTCGTGCAAAGTGTTTTTGACCGACTACAAAAAGGAAGAGGCTGTATTTATTTTTAATTGTATTTATTTATTTATTTAACACTTCAAGCACAATGTACAGAGGCGGACTTTATGACATAGGCATTTTCTACCAGTCAACCTTTGGGTGGATGCACAGACAAATATTTTTTTATGTTAGTCCATCGGTATTTCCGTCAATAATGGACCGATTTATATGTTATTTTTTTAAAGCTTGCACGGTGGTCCCATATTAATTTTATTAACCTGATTGCTTGAGTAGTTTTTGAGTTAGCGTCTATAACACGTGTTTTTTCTTCTTCGGCTGTGTCGATGATCTCCTAATGTTTTCTAGCTGTACTGTGAAATGAACACATGTACTCGATAATGTGTAACCTGTAATTGAGTGTGCGTTACAGGACCATGTTTTCTGTAGTAGTTTTAATTTTATATAAGATAAATTGTAATGTGACTCGTTGGTAATCCTAAGTAAATAAAATAAACAAATAAACTAACAAGGATAAAATAAAAAGCTTTTGCAAAAAAAAAAAACATCCAACTTAATTAAGTTTGTATAATGCACTCAAAAAAGTCAGAAGCAACATACGTTGAAACGGCACTAAGGTCCTATCATGCATACGTTGAATCGGTGCTCCGTTATGGCTTGCTAATGTAGGGTAATAGCACAGATCAAAATAGAGCATTTATGGCACAAAAAACTTGGTTTGTTACCGCTACCGTCTCTTTACATTTATGTATATGAAACATGTATGTTTTATTCATGACAGTCATGTTAGAAATTTGAGATCATCGAAGAATTTGAGACTTTTGATGCCTGCACATTCCACCAAATTTTATGACCAGTCATTCACGGTCCAGGCTGTCCGTTTATGGAATGAATTGCCGGTGTCAGTAAGACGAGCTCAGTCACTCGTTGCTTTTAAAAGCTTAGTTGAAAATCATTTTCTTTCTGTGTATATATATATGTATATTTGTATTTATATGCATTGTATTTATATTACATGATAAGTAGTGAATAACTTGTATTATTTTAAATTTTGTATAGTATTAGCAGTGCACCACTGACTACCCCCCCTTTTTTAACCGACTTCTAAAAAAGGAGGAGGTTCTCAATTCGGTTGTATGTTTTTTTTTTTTTTTTTTTTTTTTTTTTGTGTTTGTTACCTCATATCTCCGTCATTTATGAACCGATTTGAAAAATTCTTCTTTTATCTGAATGGATCTACTTCCCGATTGGTCCCATAGAAATTTCATCAAAATCGGTTCAGCAGTTTGGTTTTGAAATCAAAATAGCTGGAAATTTCTGTTTGTTACCTCATATCTTCGTCAATTATGAACCGATTTGAAAAATTCTTCTTTTATCTGAATGGATCTACTTCCCGATTGGTCCCATAGAAATTTCATCGAAATCGGTTCAGTGGTTTGGTTTTGAAATCAAAATAGCTGGAAACAATATGTCATCCAAGTAAAAGAAATTGTGAAATTGATACTTGACAAGGATTTGTGTGTGATGCGATAACTAAAAAGGGTAAAATAAAAACTTTTTTGCAAAAAAAAACCGACTTCCAAAAAAAACACTAAAAAAGTGGGAAATAACTTTACTTTCGGAAGTCGGTGGCAAAAAAGTCAATGAAACAAACAATAGTCACCGACTTCCGAAAGTAAAGTTATTTCCCACTTTTTTAGTGTTTTTTTTGGAAGTCGGTTTTTTTTTGCAAAAAAGTTTTTTTCTATTTCATGTTCGTACAGTCCATCCAAAGGTTGTCTGGAAGAGATCGCTATCAGCGATAAGACCGCCATTGTAACCATAAAATTAATAATTTTTGTAAAACCGTTCTGTTTCAATTTTGGTGTACAATAAAGTATATTCTATTTTATTCTATTCTATGTTTGTGAGACAGCATAAGGATTTGTTTAGTTATGCTGATGATTTATATGCTCGTAACCGACGAGACCCACACAGGCTCGTATTGGATCTCCTTCCTAGATTGGCTAAATATAATAAAAGTTGTGTATCTATGTGTGTACGTTTATAATTATAATAAGATACCAAGTCATCTCAAGACATTAAACATGAGATTATTTAAAAATAAATTGCATGAATAGTTGTGTAGTCACAGTTTATAGAGTGTCAAAGACTTCTTAGACAATAAATGTTAAAAATATGCTTGTGAAAATTTGTACGCTTATCTTGTCACTGTTAAACAAAAACATGTATGCTCTTGTTATTTTTTTTTGTATGTTTTCATCTTTTTATACCTTGATTTTAAACAAATAATATTATTCTATTCTAATTTAAAAAACACTATAAAGCAGAACATTACTTTCGGAGTCGTTGGAAAAAGCGTCAATGAAAGAAACGAGTCACTGACTTCCGAAAGCAAAGTTATTTTGCGTTTTTTTGTTGGAAGTCATTTTTCGGTGGAAGCCTTGAAGTTGGTCCCAGCTGTTATTTGATGATCTTCGACTGTCGTTACGGGTGCCTTCATAAGCCCGAACGCCTGTAACAGCCAGTCTTTTTAAAGGTCTTATCACGTTACTGTAAATTATGGAGGTCAGATAGGCAGTCGCTTCATGTAAATACTGGTATACAGCAGTGGCGACGGGTGATTTCATGAAGGAGGGAAGCCGCAGCAAAAAAAAAAACAATAAAAAAACTTACCAAGGCCAGGCGTAGTCCAGGGGGGGGGGCGTAGGTAGGGTGTACATATTTCTCAGTCCACCCTTACTATACGTGTAAGCACTGACTGATAGATTGAAACAGTGTCTTGCAAGTATAATAAAAGTGGCTTTGAAAAAAGCCGGTTGTGGTGTGATGAACTGATGACGTATGATGTCTACTATACTAGGCAAAACTACTACTACTACTTAACAACAAGACTACTCTACTCACTTATTCTACTTATAATAACTACTTATACTCTAAAGCTATTCGTCTATTCTTTCTTACAAAGTGCGCTAAGACATTATCATAAAAGCCGGGATTATTCTTAATTTTAAGTAACAAATGTTTCTCTATAGAAAGAATGGCTAGATCAGATAATCGTTCTTGTTTTTGAGAATTACGCATGTACGTATGAATTCGCGTCAAAGCCGAAAACGACCTCTCCGCGGATGCTACTGTAACAGGAAGTGTCAAAAATATACTACATAATTTTGTAATTTGTGGAAAAGTGTCACATAATAATGAATTTTGAAAATTGAGATAAAGCTCGTAAACATCTAGTTTATTCAAAGATTGAGTTGTGTATAAGACTTTCAACTCATTCTTTAAAGCAGAGAACTCAAATATTTGCGGAAATTTGATTAACAAAGAAGATATTATTTCATCTGGAAATGATCTACTATAAAAACTATACTTAGATTTATTGAGTAAATTAAGAAAACTCATTTGCGAAAGTGATTGGTACCTGTGTTGTATTTGCGTCTTAACATTGTCTATTATTTCAATGAAAAGACGCCGATACATCGTTCTAACGTCTACTTCTGTATTTAGTCGTCTACTCTGTCGCGGCGGCTCACCGAATTCCTGAACGCTGTCATAAATAAAATCAAAATTGTTTATTAAATCATTTGCAAGCCAACTATTGAATGAATCTATTTCGCGGTTTGCCACTTCAATATCAATCTGTTTTGACTGCAATAAATTAAAAAGAACGTCGGTTTTTTGAAAAATGTCTGATAATACGTGCAAAAAAAAAACAAAACTGCATGTTTTCTAATTTACTGAGAAAACATTCTGCCAAGGAAAGTGATTCACTATCCCAAAATTGCGGGTTATCTAACATCGAATTAAAAGTTTTAATTATGTCTAATCTACAGTTAAAAATTACATTAATAATGCGTGAGTGATAATGCCAACGTGTTTCGGATACTCCGGGCATACGGCGGTCAACTATTTCCTTCAAAAGGTTGGTCCGTTTAGTAGATTTGTTGAAAAACCTAACAATGCTATTTACGTGCCCAAAAAAAGTTTTCAGTTCCTGAATATTTTCAAGGGAACGGCTAAGAACTAAATTTAATACATGAGCGTAACATGGCACAAACATTGCCATATGGCATGCATCCCGAATTTTTGCTTGAACGCCACCGTGCTCACCAGACATAACTGCCGCGCCGTCGTAAGACTGACCAACCAACTTATTCCTACAACGATACTGGTCAAGTATTTCCAACAACTGTTTGGATAAAACTTCAGCAGTTCGACTTCCGCTAACATCGTAAAAACCTAGGAATCGTTCTTCGATTCCAGTTTCAGATAAATATCGAAAAATTACAGTTAATTGCTCCCTATGACTGACATCGGGAGTTTCGTCAATCATTACAGACAGAAATTGAGCTTTATCTATCTCGATTCTAATGTGGTCTCGTAAAACGGATGCAATACTACGTATTAAATCATTTTGAATATCACTAGAGAGACCAGAAAACGCGGGGTTCTGAACTGAAGAACATAGTTCCAAATGTGAGTCCATTACTGTATCATATTTGCTCAAATATAACAAGGTTTCGATATAGTTACCACGGTTGTCGGAATTCGGACTTTCATCGTGGCCGCGAAAAGCTAATTCTTGTTTACCTAACAAAATAACGGTGTCGATAAACCGTTTCATTAAATTCCTATTTCGATCTACTTTTCTATTATGAGCTTCATGCGAATTAGCGAAAAATGATTCTATTCTACTACACCCGAACTCGTGTAAATCTCGTGTAAACAGCTGCGAATATGCTTTTCAGTTTGAACATGTTTTTTCGAGGAATTCGTCAGATTATTAATATCCGTAAAACCCCCTTTATTCCAAAGGCTACTAGAATCTGAGAAAAGTAGGCACGGGAAACAATACATTTTATTTAATTTACAGCTGCCAGTCAGCCATTGATATTTATCGTATAGAGAAACATTAAAATGTTTCACAAAACCATCTTTTCGTTTATAATTAATTGCCATATTTGGACGCGCCCGCCCGAGTTTTATAACATGTTTTTTATTCTCAAAACTTAACCTTGAAAAACTAGTTTCTTCGCAAAGCAAATAATCTGTGAGACAGCAGTCTAAAGCGATCAATGCCATCCTAATTCTAATTAATTTTTAAATCTACTCTAAATAGGTAAGAAATTTCAACTTGATAAACTATCTACTTACCCAAATACCTAATTTCAACGTACTTTTATACTTTATTTTCACTACACAATACACGCACAAACTAATTTCTAATTGATACACTAATCAATTCAATTAATACAACGAACAAATTGCAAATTACCTATCTAAAACAAAATGAAAGCTACTACATTACATTCATGCACATGAAAAATACGAATGCAATGCATTTGTTTACAAATTCTCGAGCGCCGAGCCCGAAGCATTACGAAATTTTACGAATCGAACCGAGTACGGCGCCCGTGCCAGTACATGCGTCTCCACTCTCCGATATACGCATCTCGTTTACTCGCAAACAGTTATTGCCTATAACTCGCATTATTCCGGCTTACCGACTCCTAAGATAACGCGTGTCACGTGGCTCTGAGTGACGTCATGACGACATAGATTTGTATAGACATTTTAGAAGGAAAAAGCCGGGACGCCTACGAGTTATTTAGGAGCAACATGTTGTCTTTTTGGAATTTATTGACAAAAATTGTAATTTTGGCAGGCGTTTTGTAATACATATTTAAATTGTAGGGTGTATTAAATACCTTCATTATTATACACTACTGACTTGAATTTTCGAAGGGAAGCCGGCAGGAACCGGCTTCTTAGGTGCCTTCGGGCCTGGTATACAGCTGCATCCGGTTGGACTGGAAGCCCCAACATACCTACAACGCAATAATGTCCATATAATAGAGGCGAACCTATTACCATAATTGCTTTTAGGAATTTCCTTACTGAAAAACCCAATAACATCTATGTAAGTAATACGTATATGTAATATATGTATGTACATATATGTGATGTATCTATTATTATTTATTACTAGCTGTTGCCCGCGACTTCGTTCGCGTGGAAATTTTGATGTGTATGTGTGAGACTACCTCGTTGGACGAGTGGTCGCAAGCGCGACTGCGAGTCTGGAGACAAGTCCAGACTCGCAGTCGCGCTTGCGACCAACCGAGCGAGCCTATTATGTGGGATTTCAACATAGCCGGCGAAATGTGGATGTACGATTAGGTACACCTCTGCTTTGCGCTTCGGGGACTAAAGGCGTGATGTTATGTTAAGATGTTATGTTATGTGTGAGAACTGACAGCCTGATCAAAATGTGATAATGTGGGTGATAACTACAAAAAGCGTTGAGGAGACTTAAAAACTGGAACATTATGGCGCTATACCACTTTTTTTTTTCAAAGTGAACAAAAAAGTGATCAAACGCCTTGCTGGGTGCTAGTTATTTATTTATTCCATTACCGTTTTGTATACAACATTAAATGACTTATTATTTTCCGACAGCACGTGCACTTGAAACACGTGAACAACCAACATATAATTGACCGTGTGAGAAGTGGTGTGCCCGAATTAATGCCTGCCACTTGTAAGGTTTGTCCCTGGTATTTGTTGATCGTCATTGTAAAAGCCAATTTTAAGGGAAATTGCAACCTCTCAAATTGAAATGGCAAGTTATTTGGAATAATGGGTATACGGGGAATTAAAACGCTCTCTCCTTTAACAGATCTTGTAATAATGGTGGCTTTTATAATATTACTGCAGCTCTGCGATACAAAGCCTGGTCCCGTTGCACAGTCTGGGTGCATCAAGGTTTCGCATCAGCAGAACTGGAACGCAACTTAAAGCTCCAGCTTGTGGGACGGCACGCCCGTTAGCCGGAGTTGAAAACATTACTATCCTCATTAGCCATCACAGTGTCTATGATGCGTATACTTTTGAATCGCCAATGATCATCTACATATATATCGACGGTCTATTTTTTTTCATTTTTTTTACTAACCCACTCGTTTTTTGACGACAACAGTGACTTCTCACACAACCACTCTTCATTATATATATTAACAAAATTCTAAAAAACGTGCATGATAAGTTCATCCTCTGTAGCCACTGGATGAGAAAATTCAAGTAGAAAAATACGAGTAGAATTTTCCCATCTTCGTCCGATTCCAGACGAACCTCTCCCATTTTCAGCAGCTTAATCGCAAATACACCTTATTCATGAGCGTTGTACAGTTCGACGCGCATGTTGCAGGTCAGATAGGAGCTTTTCGATCCTGGACACAGTAGCGACGCCTTGAGACATGCGTTTATTTCGCCCGCCGATGTATCCCTCTCAATAACTGGCAGTGTCTGTCTGAAGTCACCTGTGAACAAAATGACTACGCCGCCCATCAGCGCCTGGTTGCCACGGATGTCCTGCAAGCTGTGGTTCAACACCTCTAATGCATGCTTGTGCGACATTGTGCACTCGTCCCATACTATCAACTTGCACTGCTGCAAAAGGACTCCCCGGCCGCTGTTCTTGGTGATGTGCAACATCACGTGTTGGCATATATTCGCTTGCCCACTGTCTGGAGAACACGGCACGGCATACGCTGGCCGAGTGTGCCGCGTGGAATGAGCCGCGCTGTACCCTCGATACAGAGGTAGGAGGAGACCTGTCGCTGCCGACCGTTGTTCGCTCTATGGTCGGCAGCACAGAGTCCTAGATTGTGGTGATGTCCTTCTGCGAAACTATCACAGAAGGAAGCTGTGAAAAGGGTACGGGAGACCACGAGATCCCAACCATCCCGCAGCAGACGCACCGAGCGTCCTCAGGTCCAGGGGTGACGGATTCGGAGACATCCATTGTCTCCCATCACACTGGACCCGAGACGGCGGCGCATAGTGTTCCACGCATGCCTCTCTTGGACCTCACTCCCCCCCGGAAGCCACAGACAGACCCATATTGCTGTCCTCGCGGAGTTGGGCCAACAGACAATTCAGCACAAATGCAATGTGTTGGCACAGTTGGCGCAGTGGCTGTGCGATTGACTGCTGCACCGCGTGTCGCGCGTCCGATTCCCGCACGGAACAAATTTACAACGTATTGGATTAATATAAAAAAAAACGTAAATTCGTTTTATTTTAAACTTTAAAGCCTTTTTTTTTGGTAGTGTTTAAATTGATTAATTTTTATTTGCTAATTTATGAATATCTAACTGTCTTTTAAATGGTAAAAAAAAACTAAAATCAAACTATTTTGTAATGATTTGAAAATCATAAATAATTAAAATAAAACATCTATTTACAAAAAGTGGATACCGGGAATCGAACTCGCGAATCTTGTTTATTCGTTTTGAAAATCTTTTAGCAATAAAAAAAACACAAAAAGCGGATACTGACTGCGATTCGAACCTGCAAACTCTGGTTTACAGAGCGGTCGCTACACCGTCAGGCTACTTACTTCGGTGACAAATGGTCTAAAATAGCCGTTATATTCAAATACATGTTATGACAGTTGTCAGTTGTCAAAAAGTTGAGGAATATGGACATAATGCAATATTGCTCATCCCCCTAATTTATTAGCGTGAAAATATATAGCCTATGTGCTATTCCGGACTATAATCTATCTCTGTGTCAAATTTTATCCAGATCCGTTCAGCCGTTCTGGCGTGATTGAGCAACAAACATCCATCCAAACTTTCGCATTTATAATATTATATATATATATATATATATATATATATATATATATATATATATAAGTATATAAGTATAGAGTATAGATAGTATAGATATTGTATTTATAGGATTGTTGTATGTATCTTTGTATTTATACGTATGTAAGTCGACGTCCCCGGGGAATAAACCGGTTATCGCAAAAATCAAATTTTACAGGAAAAATGATTTAGTGTTTTTGGGGTATATCTCTTCAAGAAAAGCCAATTATGACAACATTGTTATATGATGGAAAAGCTAATTTTTACCCGAAAAGTTTATAGTATTAAGTGTAACTATTAAATATACACAGGATTAGTTATTCACCAAAATACATATTACCGAAAATGGTTTCATTAAATTTTTAGAGTATTGATATCTTACGATCCTAACTTATCAATATAATTCCAGTAATATTTACTTACTGAATTATTCTTGTAAATTTCTTAAAAAGCATAGGCATAATATTGCTTTACTGGATTATTAAACGTGTTTTTTTATTACAGAGAGAGATTGTAATGTTCAGTTACCGACTTATTACGGTAAAATTTTAAATAAGCATAAAAGGGTAAAGTAGTGTAACCCGTATTTTATAGAAAAATTTTGGTTGTCATATTATCGTAATAATTGAAAACCGATTTGGTAAAATAAATTTATCGTCTGTATCTTCGAGGGAATAATTAAAGAAAACTCACAAAATTGATTAAAATTACAACGTTTATTGGGAACAAAGTTCTCCTAGAGATCACAAATTACAATCAGTAAAAGTTTAAAAAAGTAGCCAAGTAAAAACATTAATAACTAATCGGTATCATCATTGGCATCATCATTATCATCGCGATCATCACTATTTTCTACAGAAATTAAGGATTCGTAAAATGCGTGGTAATACCGTGGAATCGCTCCACTATTGCACAAAGACAGTAAATCTGTATGCAACGCCTTGCTTATAGGAAGAGGTTGATGATAAGCACGTGCCAGTTTTTGCTGCGTACGCATATAAGGCAAAAACGAACTCTGTTCTTATTTTGGCCATAACAACCATTCGAATAAAAATATATCTTGTTAACACCTCGCTCCTGTTCACTCTTCAAGAATTGCAACCAACAACTGCCAATTTCTATGCAACCTCGTTTTGCGATTTGGGAATGCCACACGTAGCAATACCCTTTTTTACGTAAAGCGTCAAAAATAGTAAAATTGTACACAGGATACTTGCGTTTATAATGAAAAATGCCTACAGCAGATTGTGGAATACCTTAACACTTTTTGCAGGTCGAAGATAGCAATCGTGCTATCGTTTTTGTCAATTGTCATTTTTTCTTCATGTTTAATTTGCGCCGGATTCTCTTTTTTCTATTTAAATGACGTCTATAACTTTCTTCTAAAGACTCTTTCTCTGATGGACTGGCTTGCTCATATATGAAACATGTAGAACATTGATCTTTTTTAGGCTTAAAAATTGAATAATTAAAGTGTTAAAAATGGTTTCATACTGACGTTTTGTCGCCATCGTAACTTCAACATAATTTTGCTGTGGAAAGCACTCAGAGTACAAACGATACATTTTTGATGTGTTGAGGTCTCGGACAGATATTCTCGAGTTGAGCTTTCTCTTGTATAATGAGACTCTACTTTAGGAAATAATGAAATATGCTTCTCAATACTCGATTCCGTGCTGGAGCTCATTTTTCGAGGTCTATGGTGTGCTTACCTCTTAAGTCAGTAATCCCTTCGTCTAATTTAAATTTTTCTATTGCTGTATATACCATTTGTTCATTAATTTTTAAAGTGTTTAGAAAAAAATTTACAAACAAGAATCTCTACATTATTTAAAGAAAAAAATATTTTATAGTCGTGTGCGATTATTTTTTACCACAAAATTTACGATAATAAACCTGTAATCGCGTTTACCGGAAATTTTGCTGAAATATTTTACAGTAATATTACTTTACCGAAATATGGCCACAGAATTTAATTTGTATTAATGTATTTCGTTATTTTTCTAGTAAATAAAAAGTGGAAAATTTCCAAAGAACAAAAGTGTTATAAGGGAAATCGTTGGAATTTACCGCTGAAAAAATTTGAAAAAAATTGCATAAGTGTATCCCGACCCATAGATGCCGTAACTGGTATAACAGTAAAAAGTCAGTAATAGTATAATACAGGTTTATTCCTTGGGGGCGTCGAAGTATATTCTTATATTGTATATTATATTTAAAATAGTTATCTGCTATAAGTATTCCATTTTCTCTTCTTCTTTTACACACTTTGTCTACATCTCTTTTTTTAGTATCTCCTTTCGCAGGTATGCTGGAAGAGATTTCATTAGAAATAAGCAATACCTTTGTACTCTCTTTTCTGTTCCTTTCTTGATTTCTGTATTTAGTGTGTACATAAATTGTTATAATAACTAAATAACACTTTGCTTACTGTATTCGGTTCGACTGGAAGTCGACCCCAACTAGGTAGATGATGAAAACTATTTCACATAACCGAGTGTCGCCAAACAGCGAAGTTATGCGTTTGCGTAAACACACTCCAATTCTTCCAAAGTTTTATGTTAATCATTGAGATAAAGATGTCACTTCGCTACTCTGTAGTTTTAAAAAAGTACTACATTAATATTTTAAAATGGACGGAGTTTGTGTATGCATGGGTAGAAAAGTGTTTTTTTTTTTACATGACATCACGCCTGGAATCCCCCAAAGGGGTAGGCAGAAGTGTACACCCACATTTCGACTGTTATCTTTCTAAGCCCCATTTAATACAGAGCAAGCCTATAGCCATCAACCGGGCACAAATCTAGACTCCGTTGCTGTTACTGAGAAATTCCTGATGGAAAAACCCGATAACAATTTGCCCGACTCGGGAATCGAACCCGGGATCTCGTACTCAGGCGTCGCGCTTGCGGCCACTAGACTAATGAGGCACTCAATATAATAGTTATAAGTGCAATACTCTTCAAAATTGTTGTGACACGAAATTAAATGCGTAAACAAAATATTATAATACTCGCACTTATCACTTCTGTACTCATCTGTACATTCCTTTGCAAAGGTCACGTTTAAAAATATGCGTTCAATATTAATAAATAAACTCTCTGACTTAAATGACAAGAGTAATGTATTCTTACAGAGACTTAGCTTGGCGAATTCATCATGTGCCTTCTTCTTCTAATTATGTTGTGTTTGGCTTCTAGTTTAACTGGATACAGGTGAATGCCAGTACTTTATTTAGCCACGAATCCCGTTTAAGCTAGATTAAAGAATGATGATTATTATTAGTTTGCAATTAAACAGATAACGTAGAAAACGACTTTAATAATGACTGTTACAATTAGGGGCTCGTGGCTCAATAATAACAGCCGCTCGGGTCGATCTTTAGGTTCAGATGCGCTTGCCTAGGTTGGTTCGTGGATGGGTGACCTCAAAGTAAATACCAAATTTTCTCCGTGCCTCGGAAAGCACGTTAAGTCATTGGTATCGGCTGTGATTTGTAGATCTTTGACAGTCGTTACAGGTAGTCAGTGGCCCGAAAGTCTGACAACGAGTCTTACCAATGGGTATCGTATTACCCAGTACTAACTGGATTGTGGAGGTCAGATACGCGCTTCATGTAAAATAATAGTATTCAGCTGCATCCGGTTAGACTGGAAGCCGACCCGAACGTAATTGAGAAAAGGTAAGCAGATGAGAGTGGCCGACAATCGCGTTGAATTACGTGTGGTTGAAGAGGCCCATGGCCAGCAGTGGACTCTTTTAGGCTGATGATGATATTGTTTGGAACCTAAATCGCTAAAGATCAATAAGTGAATGCTGCAGAAAAGCTTCCAGGGGACACCTACTGCCATGGCCCACCTGGAAGACACTTAATCGATTGCAAAGCCAGGTGGGTCGCTGCAGATACAATTGGGTCTGGTGGGGGTATTTCGATGAAGCAAAGTGCGACTGTGGGGCCCCAATACAAACTATGGCTCACCTCCTGTCTTGCCCTATCTGTAATTCTACCTGCACTTTGAGGGACCTGTCCAAAACCACTATCAACAACGTCGAGGTGGTAGAGTTCTGGGCGAAGCTTATTGGACTCTTATAAAGGGAATCATCGACACGACAACGAAGAAGAGCGTATGAAGTTAGGTCTCTGTTTCACTATCTACTCTTGAACCTCAATAACAAAATGACAATAGCGTCATTTTTTAAGCAAAGGTCGGCTTGTACAATGATAAATTATCTACAATGTATCTCTCTGATGGTTTCCGTTTTTTAATAGGTCGCAATGACATCGTCTTTACCTGTGCGTGTCGTGAGAGGTAACTTAGATGTCAAAATGATAATATTAAATGATATTTTGGCTTTGCAAGAAGATTCATTCGTGAGGAGCTCGTAGCTAAATAATAACGGCCGCTCGAATCTTACCTGGGTTGGTCTGTGAATGGGTGACCACCCATTACATACAGAGTTTCCTCCGTGCCTCGGAAAGCACGTTAAGCCGTTGGTCCCGGCTGTCATTTGTAGATCTTTGACAGTCGTTACAGGTAGTCAGTAGCCCGAAAGTCTGACAACCGAAGGGGTATCGTATTACCCAGTACTAACTGGGTTGTGGAGGTCAGATAGGCAGTTGCTCCAGCTGCATCCGGTTAGACTGGAAGCCGACCCTAACATAGTTGAAAATAGGCTAGGTAGATGAAGACGATTCATATCAAATGTTTAACAATCTACACGTGAATGTTTAGGATGACCTAATATTGAATAACCTGATAACCCTAACTGACTACCCCCTTTAATTTTAAGTTCGTTCAGTCCATCCAAAGGTTGTCTGGAAAATACCACTAATAATGGGTGTTAAAGTACCCTTAACGAAGTCAAAAGGTCCTTATTCTCACCGTCAATGCGGTCATTTTTTTAGTTCTGGACCATACCTGGGAACCTTCTAGTTACGGAGATATTGGGGGTCAAAGTTACAACTTAAAAAAAAAACTTGAGAGGTGTCAAGGGACACCCGGATGGAACGAAGTTCCTTTCGATTAATTAGTGAAGGAATTGTAATATTTTTATTATTTATTATTTACAAAAAACCTGTATACACTCAACAAAAATAATCGTCGCGACACCACACTGTTCAATGCGAAATAGAAATGAAAATATCTGGCTTGCTTTCTATTAGAGAGAGAGAGACAGACAGAGAAACATGCGACGCCGCACAGCTTACAATAGCTTACTATAGCAAAAAGTGTCGTGACAACTTTTCGTAAGAATTTTTTCCGTCTAGCCCCCTTTCACAACGCGCGATAAGGAACTTCGTTCCAAAAGTTTTATGTTATAACTTTACTATAAATATCTTCACGACCCCCGTTCAATGCGTCCATCAGCACAATGTTTTGAGTGCGTTACATTGAGTCCTATCGTAAAACGTGATTTTTCATCCGAAACAAAAAGTCGTTTCCCGGCAATAATTTTTGCGAAGAGTTACTTAGTTTGATGGTACAGAATGCTTGGTTGACGGCTTCGTGAAGGGTCCGTTTACACCCTGTATGACATGGGATTTAAAGTTATCTGGCGGAATGAGAGAGTACTCATCATTCAACATTCTCCAGCCCTTATCTCAATTTATTTGGGGTCGGCGCAGCATGTCTTCTTCCATACTTCTCTATTGCTCGTCATAAGAAGAAAGAAAGAAAATTCAGTTAATTGGCATCAAAAACACAGAAACACCTTAAAATTAAACAAAATAAATTAATAAAACTATTAATGCCAAAGGGCCTCAGCTCAGCATAATGCCAGATCAGATGGCAACACAAAGTGTACCACCTGACGCTGATTTTCAGCTGCAGCCCACGGGTGCCATACAGTCGAAAACATAAACAAACATAAATAAACACAATAAACTATGATAAAATGTTGCGACTCGTCATCTCAGCAGTCACCTCCTTTCTAGCCATATCATCCTTCACACAGTCCATGAAGGAGTACTAGTTGTACATTACGATTCTGATTCTGACTACAGGCTTGAGGTTATGTTCAATTAAAAATATACCTAGTTCTTCGAGCTATCCTAAGTGCGCCACGGTGAACTCATGACCTGCTATTTATAAATAAACACGTTTAAATCTCATCATCACTTTGACACCTAAATATGTAAATTATAACAAAATTATTCATTAATTTAAAAAAAAACACATACACTGACCTTTTCCGTGAAGTTCTTCAGAAAGGTCAGGTGCGTAGAACTCGCAAACGGCGTGCGTGTATGTACAGGTGTATGAACGTGGACGTGGTGAAAGGAGTGTGTAAGGATCGTAGCAGGTGTCGTTCTGTGGTTTCTGTCTACCCTCGTGGGGAGACGGCGTGATTTTATGTCTAAATATGTAGAATCATCATCTTCTGCCTAGCCTTTTCTCAACTATGCAGGGTCGGCTTTCAGTCTAACCGGATACAGCTGAATACCAGTATTATACATGGAGTGACTGCCTATCTGACCTCCACAACCAAATTAGTACTAGGTAATAAGATACCCCTTGATAAGACTGGTTGTCAGACTTTCGGGGCACTGACTTCCTGCAACGACTGTCAAAGATCAACAAATGACAGCCGGGACCAACGGCTAACTTAGCCAAGCGCAGCTTAACCTGAAGATTGATCCGAGCGGCTGTCATTATTTAGCCCCGAGCTCCAGATATGTAAATTCGATTATGTAATGTTCGAGTCTAAGTATGTAAATTATTCCGTCAATAAAAAAGCCTCGTGCAAATATCAAAACATGTGACATGTCATAACGTAACAATCAATTGTAATATG
Organism: Standfussiana lucernea; assembly: GCA_964057025.1. Classification (NCBI taxonomy): domain Eukaryota; kingdom Metazoa; phylum Arthropoda; class Insecta; order Lepidoptera; family Noctuidae; genus Standfussiana; species Standfussiana lucernea. Next base: position 8,893,120 of record OZ059814.1, read on the forward strand.
CAATTGCAACCGTTTAATTACGTTAATTAAAACAATCGAGCTATGTTATGACTTAGTGGGGTTGTGAGATTAGCGGGTGAACCAGCTGACATCTGCCTATGCATTTCCCAACTATGTTGTGGTCGGCTTCCAGTCTAACCAGATGCAGCTGAATACCAGTATTTTACATGGAACAACCGCCTATATGACCTCCACAACTCAGTTAGTACTGTGTAATACGATACCCCTTGCTAAGACTGGTTGTCAGACTTTCGAGCCACTGACTACCTGTAACGACTGTCAAAGATCTACTAATGACAGCCGGGACCAACGGCTTTCTTAGCCACCTTTAAGTCTGCTTGCTTGATAGTTGGGAAAATCGCTATCGCCTATGGCTGTTAACCGCTGGTTTTAAGGCCCTATCACAAAGTGAACTATCTTTTATTGACAATAGTCATTCATTGTAGTTTTTTTTTTGCTCAAATAAATTATAATCAAGTGTCTCGCCTATCTATTAATGTAAGACATGATTACGTCTTGTTTCAGGATGCAAAGTGGATGTTGCAGAGGCTGAGCCGTTTCTAATACGGAAATGACTTTAATGATTGCCTCTTTGGTCCATTAGTCGCAAGTGTGACTGCTGATCATGAGGTCCTGGGTTCGACTCCCGGGTCAAGCAAAGTGTTATCGGTTATACCATCAGGAATTTCTCAGTAGCAGCCACGAAGTCTGAATTAGTGATTGCAATAAATATAAATAAATAAATAAATTCATTTATTTCAGGTAAATAACACCCATTGCCACACATAAATTGATATAAACTGAAGACATAATAAGATCCAGTAAAATAAAATATAATAAAAACAAACAAATCAAATTGTATCCATAATAAAACAAATCACAAATTAAATTAAATCAAAATAATTGAATAAAGCTAAATCAAATCAAATTTAAATGCAAAGTCAAAACAATTAAATTAAATTAATACCTTCTCTCCGACACTGGTATAGCACCATGTCTGCCGGAACAATGTCGAATAGCAGTAAGTAGTAGTGGCAATAGGTTGATGGCAATAGGCTCGCTCCTTATTACATGGCACTTAGACACAATTGGCGAAATGTGGGTGATACCACGTTTGATGGCCTCTGATTCTGGGGCCAAAAACTAGGACTCAGGAAATGTGAAGAGTCGAGTCTGAAAATAATCTTTTTTACAAAATCCGCTCTTTCTTTAGAATTCGGTTGAAACGTAGATAAACTTTGTACAAGGCAGAAAAATAGCGTGTAATCACTGTGTTTTAAGGAACTCGTGTAAAAACTAGATTTTGTCATTTTTATTTTCGTATATATTCAAACTATATTAGTTAAAATAATAATACAAATATGTACAGATAAAAGAAGAAAAGCATTAAAGGGCGTCAAAAAATTCTTCCACATCGCTGTCGACAGGAATAGTGCCCGGAAGGCTGGCAGCATTGCCACGTTGTATGGCAATGCTGATTCTTTGACCCAAAAATAGGCCAGCCCTCTGGTCACGAGAAGCGTCGACCAACCGCTTGGTGATGTCCCGAAAGAGTAGGTGCGCACTCGGCCCCATGGCCCTAGTGTTTCAACCCCAAACGGCTCAAACACATAGCTACCAATGAGGTTATTGTATTCGTGTTATCAAAACTTCAATTAAGAATCTAAAAAAACTAGTTAGTTTGACCAGTATTTGTGATATTTTAACAAGGGTTCACTTACGTATTTGATATTACTCAATCATCTTGACATTGCGGTTAACGAAGTGCGTTCAGAAAAATTCACAAAAAATCAGGAAATATAGTTTATTCTTAGTTAACTACGCACTACGGTTAAATAAAAGATTAAAATACATGACCAAGCAAAATGCCACAGACGCAATGTGTATTGAATATCTTCTCATAACATCACACCTGTAATTCCCGAAGGTTCAGGCAGAGGTGTAGGTACTTAATAGTATACATTTCGCCAGTTATATTTCAGTCCCATATAATAGGGGGCGAGCCTATGTCATCAACCGGGCACAAATCCAGACTCCGAGGCTGCTACTGATATATTCCCGATGGAAAAACCCAACCCGGGAATCGAACCGAGGACCTCGTAGGAAACCAAAATCACCTCAACCGATCGCAGCCCGAGGCTCGATAGGCCTGACCTTCCGCATCCAGGCTCTCCCAACCACTGTTTTAATGCCGTTGCACCATCTAGGGGGGGGGGGGGTCTCCAACACTAGACTTGCCGATAGAAATAATCTATTCTTAGAGACCAGAAGCAGAAACTATTAAAGAACAAATCACTAAATAACCTAGAAAGTTATATTTCTTACAAATTGTTTTTAATCAGCAACAAGCACATAGGTAATTAATAAGTACATCAGAATTATATAACACGACCCTAATCAACATTATAACGACCCTAAAATACCGAATCCGTTGCATCTGAAAACCAAGCCAAGCCATCAGTATTCTATTCTTTCAGAATCCGCCCGTTCAAAAAGCTGTCACATCGCGCCATGTCTTTTTTTCTACTCGGACCATGTAGGTTGGATTAGGGAATATCTAAGACTATTAAATAATTAACACTTAAACAAATGCAGCGCTGTGTAAGACTTACCCTATATTATATTGTAGTCTTTGGTAAGACTTATCAAAGATTTTAAAATGAATTTAGCTTCCATTTAGAAGTAGTTTTAATGTATGTAAAATTAAATATTAAAAAAACAGTATATGTTTTTTTTTTGTGAGAATATATTCCCCTATATTTGGTTTCAAGTATCGATTATCGATTAATTATAAAATTACAAAATGTAGATAATTGTCGGGTGGGAACTAATTTCTCTATATTTGAATAAGGGTTAACAATTTAACTTGTTCAGGAGTCTGCCCACTACACCGTACCATACACCATGACCGTGGCATGAACGTATCAGGCACGGTAAGAAACATGCCTCACCCCCGTATCTATAAACAAGTCAAAGTGTTTACGTGAGTAAATGTCATTTTTTAAGATACGATTTTTATTATGTAGCTTAGTAATTTGTTGAAGTTAGAACTATAAACAGTTAGAATTCTTAGCGTTACTTCTTTTAAATTCTTGTCTATTGCATAAAAAAATTGCACGAGTAATAATGCTTAAGCTAAAGTAATTACTTTAACTTGACTATAGATACGGGTTTAGACTATGCCAACGTAAACGTATCATACCCGTTTATAACGGCCATCATACGCGGTTAAACCTTATATTCGTTGTATTGAAAAGTATGACACTATGCCCACCAGACCGTTCCGTCGCCGTCGCGTCAACAATAGTCGGCGAGAATATTTAGCCGGGCCGGATACGTTTCGTAAACTTTTCAATACAAAGAATACGTTTATACCTGATACGTTCATGGCACGGTCATGTTATGGTACGGTGTAGTGGGCAGACGCCTTTAGTAAACACCTACATCACGCCTGCAATCTAAGACAGCAAAGTACTTAAGGGTCGGCGGACGACCTCGCGTCTTTTTATTTTTGTTTCCAAAACGCTTGAACTGCAAAAATCGCCTTTATCACTGCAAAAAATAAGGTGCTGTCTCATCCAGCAAGCCGTCGAAGATATTCCCTTTATGATTCATTGCAAGTAAAAGGTACGGTTTACCTGCTCGGGCCTGATGACGTCACTCTTTGGATATAGGTATGCTATTTGGTATACTTAAGTACCGGCTCGTTAGCTTAGCGGTTAGAGCGCCCGTTTACATGCAATGAGATTGAGGTGGTCGGGGGTTCAAATCCCTCACGAGCCCTTCTCCTTCTTTTTAATGGGTTTTCCCGACTTTTTTGAGGTTTTTGGTTAAAAATTTGCTCTTTTGGCACAGTTTTAAAAAAATATGTACTTTCACGGGGCGGCTGCTGCAGGTGCTGAAAACCTCAAACGGCGCAAACACAATAACTTAATTGGTAATTGCCATGGGGTCCGTGTGCGCCCACCTATAATTTCGAGATATCGCCAAGCGGTTGGTCGACTCTTCACGTGACCAGAGGGTTGGCATTTTTTTTGGCCAAAGAATCAGCATTGCCATCCAACGTGGCAATGCTGCCAGCCTTCTGGGCACTTTTCCTGTTGACAGCGATGTGGACGAATTTTTTGACGCCCAGTAATTGTACATATTTTTATTCTTCTTTTAGATCTAATATTGGTTTGTAAATAGTACATATGTAAATAAATAAAAAAAACAAAACTGGCGAAATATTAGGTGTAGTATTACGTACACCTCTGCTTTACCACCAGTTACCACTTCATCATCTGCCTGCCTTTGTTAGTATTGGGTAATAGAATAAATACCCCTTGGTAAGACTGGTTGTCAGACTTTCAGGCCACTGACTACCTGTAACGACTGTCAAAGATATACAAATGACAGCCGGGACCAACGGCTTAACGTGATTTCCAAGGCACGGAAGACACTCGGTATGTAATGGGTGGTCACCCATCCACAGACCAACCTAGGCAGGTGGGGCTTAACCTGAAGATTGACCCGATCGGCTGTTATTATTTTGCCACGAATTCCTCCTTTTGATCTTTATTAGATGTTAACCGCCAGATATCACTTAAAGATTTGAATTCGTGAATTCGTTCACCACAAGATCATAAATATTTAAAAAAATATCTCTACATTGCCATTTTTGGTAAGAAACACTTAAAATAAAAAACATCAGCTTATCTATCAATAAATCAATAAGTTTATGAGAAATCTATAAAAGTTAATAGATTTACGATTTACCATGTGAAATATGAGGTATCCAACTATCGCTATATTGCAATGTTTATAAAAAAGGTGAAGCTTCTTGTGAAGTTACTGTTTTATTAAATTCATAATATAAGACCCACATTTCACCTGGTATGTTTAAGTAAGTCCCATGTAATGGGGGCGAGCGTATTGACATCAACCGGGCACGAATCCAGACTCGGTGGTTGCTACTGAGAATTTCCTGAAGGAAAAACCGAATAGTACTTTGCCCGACCCGGGATCGAACCCAGTACCTCATGCTCAGCAGTCGCCCTTGCAACCATTCGACCAATGAAGCAGTTTTAAACTGACTTTAAAAAAAGGAGGAGGTTCTCAATTCGATTTTTTTTTGTGTTTGTTACCTCATATCTTCGTCATTTATGAACCTGAATGGGATGGGAGGATATACTTCCCGATTGGTCCCAAAGAAATTTTATCAAAATCGGTTTAGTAGGTTGGTTTTTAAATCAGAATATCTGGTAAAAATATGTTATCTAAGTAAAAGAAATTGCGAAATTTATAGTTGACAAGGCTTTGTGTGTGATACGATAACTAAAAAGGGTAAACAAAAACTTTTTTGCAAAAAAATAACCGACTTCCAAAAAAAGACAAAAAAAATTAAAATAACTTTCCTTTCATAAGTCGGTGGCCAAAAATCAATGAAACAAATCAAGTCACCGACTTTGCAAAAAAAAGCAAAACCGACACTTTGCAAAAAAGTTGTTATTAATTTCATTACTTTTTAAACAGTTTCTATCTAGATTACCTATAGTAAATATAACATCAAATCCGTGTTATATCCAAAGGGTGTACAATCAGCCAGCAGCGGAGACTGGGCTGCAATCCACCACGTGAGAGCAGTGCGGGTTGGTACATGTCACGAAGTATCTTCGAATTATTGGTTCTAGGACAAGCCGGTTTCCTCAAGATGTTTTCCTTCAAACAATCTTCACAACCTTCTTGTATCTTTCTATACAACATTAGTTTTAGTATATGCGAAACCTGAAACACGTGTCTAGTATTTTGATGTAAAGAATCTATGTACAAAATTTCAAAACTGTATCATGAAAAATCACAAAGTTATAAGCTTGTTCTGTTAGCTGGTTGTCCGTACAAAAACATGCTCACCTCGCGGCGCCCCGGTGTGCGCCCGCGCCTAATGCCTGTGTTGTGCGCGTATGATTGCGGATAGGTACTAAGTGTCGCTCGGTGTCCAATTCGTAACCTTTTTTTAAATATTTTTGGGACAAAATATAACATGGTATAAAAATTATTGGAATCGATTCAGTTACTTATTCTGAACAAACTATATTCTGGTTTCGTATATACTAAAAATAATGTATACTTCTCTATTACTCGTCATCTCAGCAGACACCTCCTTTCTAGCCATATCATCCATCACACAGTCCAGCCATCGTTTCTTTGGACTTCCCCAGTGCCATCAGTCCTTCACTATACAAATTGGGGAAAATCATTCGTCATTTTTTTTCGGGTTTTCTAGCTACGATACGCATACGATTAATTCAGTTATATCCTAAGTACGTACATAAAGTACCCATAATAACGCAGGTGTGAAGTAATATGTTCTTAAAACATTTAATCACCCATTGTAAGTTAATTTTTGCGGCATTTCTGACTATTAAAGTGTGTTTTCTTAAATACTTGAATTTGATTGTTGAGGTCGACGCACACGAAGTCAAAGTCAATTCATGTATTATTTCAATTAAATCATTATAAGGTCATTTTTAACTAACCGACTTCTAAAAAAATATGTTTTGCACCAGCATCTTTTTTATCATGTATGTTCACATATTTCTCCGTGATTGCTAGACCGATTTCAGTGATTCTTTTTTGATTTTGTAGAAGAAACTTGCGCAGTAGTACCATGTAAATTTGGTTAGCTTTGTTTTTTTTTGGTACTTTATGAGTTATTTTATATTTAAAACTTTTTTGCAAAAACATGACCAACTCCCAAAATAAAACACTAAAAAAAGTGCAAAATAACATTACTTTCGGAAGTCGGTGACTATGGTTTGTTTCATTGACTTTTTTGGCACCGACTTCCGAAAGTAATGTTATTTTCCACTGTTTTTAGTGTTTTTTTTAGAAGTCGGTTATTTTTTGCAAAAAACGTTTTTATTTTAACCTTTTTAGTTATCGCATTACAAACAAATCCTTGTCATGTATCAATTTCGCAATTTCTTTTACTTGGATGACATATTTTTTCCAGCTATTTTGATTTAAAAACCAAACTGCTGAACCGATTTTGATAAAATTTCTATGGGACCAATCGGGAAGCAGATCTATTCAGATAAAAGAAGAATTTTTCAAATCGGTTCATAAATGACGAAGAGATGAGGTAATAAACACAAAAAAAAGAAATACAACCGAATTGAGAACCTCCTCCTTTTTTGAAGTCGGTTAAAAAGTATAAAATAATTTAACTTTCGGAAGTCAGTGGCAAAAAAAGTCAATGAAACAAACAAAAGTCACCTGACAGGCCTGACAACCAAGATTGAAAAAGTTAAGAAAATTGAGCCGTTTCGGTACGATTCCTTATACATGTGCGTTGAGCTTTACACGAAGTTTTTTGCTCACGACATTACCGAGTATTTATTGAACAGTAGGCTTCAAGTAGTCTCGTGTTGGGTTTCATAGGAATGTTAAAATGTTAAGTATTAATTGGAACTCACCATCATAATGTAGGAAGAGTATTTGTGAAGGAGTTGGTTCGAGGAAGCAATACCAGCACACCTATTTCTGCTGTTTGGTTGCTGGTTTCCGGGTTTTTACAGGGATTTAATCCGTCAAGACTGCCTCTTGGTCTAGTGGTCAAAATCGCGACTGCTGAGCGTGAGGTCCCGCGGTTCGATTCCCGGGTCGGGCAAACTGTTATTTGGGTTTTCCATCAGGAATTTCTCATTAGCAGCCACGGTGTCTGGATTTGTGCCCGATTGATGGCAATAGGCTCGCCCTCTATTAAATTGCACTTAGCTGGCAACATGACTGTGGGTGGCGGAACCCACACCTTCATTACAAGATATACCGCATCTTCATTCCTGCAGGTCGTGTACTACCTCCACGTTCCAGGACTTGAATGTGTAAATGAAACAGTAAAAAAAAACTCCATCACTTACACATTCAAGTACGGTATATTTTAAGGAATAAATTTTAAACTTTTGAACGCCAGAGCATAAACACACGCGCGTGCCCTCCACGCCAAGCCACAATTTCACCGCATCCAAATTAGACGTATTACGCCGTCCGTGGCGTCGTGAGCACTTTTTGATTTGACGTCCATAGGCATCCGTGGCTGTCAAAAGGTTAATCATCGACTTGAGAAGAATATTTAAGAAAGCTAAAGCGCTTTCAACGATAAGACAGCCCATTGTGTTACCCTGTGTTTTCATTAATGAATGTTACTTTTTATTGTGTAACTGTTATATATAAAGAATAATCTGTTCTATAGCTCTTGTCTTGCATTGTCGTGCTTGCTTATTGTGTCATACAGGTCAGTGTGTCTGCAGACTCAAAAAGCCAGACGTAGAGCACCAACAAATATTTGCTCCACACGAAAATAAAGCTAAAAATAAAACTAATAAGCGCAGAAGCGAATGTCGTAGCTATAACCCGACACCACTGGTTTTGTTTGCTTTATTTGTCAATCTTTGTGAACCACACTATAATTTGTAATAGCAGATTTTTCCTTGAATACCCTCGAATCCCACGCAGGGACCTCCATGACAGAGACCTGACTCATTTTCTACTCACCTAGTTACACAGTTACAGACGTATTATTGTTATTAAGCAGTATTTAAACTTAGGGCTCATCATTGTTCTGCCTTTTTCCAACTATGTTGGGGTCGGCTTCCAGTCTAACTGGATGTAACAGTATTTTACATGGAGCGACTGCCTATCTGACCTCCACAACCCAGTTAGTACTAGGTAATACGGCCTCTGACTTGGCTTTACATGCCGTCGAGCAATATCTCTCAGGCATGCTGGTTTCGATAGGTAATCGGAGGTGCATGTCTTGGATACTTCATCCATCGATAGATTATAAATTCATAATGTCAGTACTCAGTGTAGGAACATAACATCACGCCTGCAGTCCCAAACGGTTAAGCAGATGTGTACCTAATAGTACACTTATATTTGGTCAGTTATGTTCAAGTCCCAGTCAACCGGGCACAAATCTAGACTCCGGGGCTGGTACTGAGAAATGTCTAATGATAAAACCCAATAACACTTTGCCCGAATCGGAAACACCCAGGACCCCACCACTCAGCAGTCGTGCCTGCTTCATGATAGGTATATTTATTTTATTTATTTATTTTTAAAACTTTATGCATAAGTATAAAAAATACTGTACTAAGGAGGACTTAATGCCTTGGGCATTTTCTACCAGTCTACCTTAGGGTGATGCAGAGAGAAACCATAGTAGGTGCAGCATAACAGAAAATCTCAAGAAAACATTTATAAATAAAATATTACGATACATAGATAAATACATACATACAAACAAACAAAATAAAACAAAGTAAAGAGAGAGGAAAATTAACAACAATTTAATTTTGAGACGAGTCTGCCAGCTTCTTCAATAAGTGTTCGCGAGCTTTGTGCCGACCTCTTTGAGAAAAACCAGCGTTATGTTATGTTATAATCAACACGGTAGCTTAAATCTAAGTCCCATGTTAGGTGACCACGTTTTTGACATTTAACTAATAGCTTAAGTATACAGGATGTGGTTGTACAGTCAGACGATATAATTTTCATATTCCTTTAATGGTATACATAATTCTACCTATCAAATCAGAATGTTAGATCTTAATTATAATTGTTTTGAAATTGGCTATGAAATACTAGGACTCAAAACGAAAAATCAGCTGTTCCATACATTTTGACCGTGTGTACTGTGTTAGTGTTTTGTAGGAAACAGCTGTTTTTTGTTAATTGCCGATCAACAATTTCTGATTTTAGAGTTTGGACTGATGTACTGAAAACGTGGTATTCGTTTGTGCGTCGACGTGAGATTCTACCCTGTATTTATACTTACATATAAAATGGGTTATTCACCATCTCGACACGAAAGACTGGACACACGTGTGTCCAGTTAGTGAAACTCAAAATTAGTATGCCTTATTATTTCGATCTGGACACGCAAAAATTTTCACGCGTGTCCGCATATTGAAACTTAAATTAAATCACTTTTATGTTTTCGCCAGCTGGACACACGTTCGGATTTGTGAGGCTAGGCAGGAATAACAGAACGCCACCTGCTACGATCCTTACATACTCCTTTGTCCCGTCCACGTTCATACACCTGGTTATGCACTCACGCTGGTTGCGAGTACTACGCACTTGACCTTTCTGGAGAACATCAAGTCTATTAATGATCGAATTTATCATTTTATTTGTAACATCCTGTATTTAGCTCGACTCGACACGACATCTTCATAAGAATTGTGTTAAAACGCTCATTTTTTAACTGTATTAAGAAAGAATTATAATATTTCGATATTCGCTTCTCTGTTATCTAACAATATCAAGAAAGAATGTCGCAGATGAACAGAGAATATTAAGTATTCGGAGAAATGTCTAGAAGTAGTCTATTTTTTTTTGGTTAGTTTCGGTTGAATAGCAGTATACATACACATAACATTACGCCTGTAATCCCAGAAGGGTTAGGCAGAGGTGCACCTAATAGTACACCCACATTTCGCCAGTTATGTTTAAGTCCCATGTAATAGGGGGCGAGCCTACTGCCATCAACCGGGCACAAATCTAGACTCCGTGGCTGCTACTGAGAAATTCCTGATAGAAAAACCCAATAACACAAATACATTTCGTCTGTGTAGGTATTGTACTATTGTAGGAAACAGCAGATTAAAAAAAAAATACCGATGAGACGTTTCTATGTGTTCAGAATGTTGTAAGTATTGAATGTCTGATACACCGCCACTTAGTTACGCTGAGGAAACAGTCTGTTATCAACTTATCACTATATCAGACACCAGTATCATGTTATAAGAGGTAGCTCACCATGCGTGTCATGGTCGAAGAATCCTTTCTTTTCAATGTAGGATGAAGAATGGAGTCTCATTTACTCAATACATTAATCAAAATGTATTAATCTAAATTCAAACTATACCTATGACATAAAGATATCCGCTTAAGGAAAAAATATCTATAACAATGAATCATTCTCTTTGGGAATTACCGAACTATTTGGTCCAAAGATAAATGTTTGAGATGTCTACTTATTATTATAAATGGGTTTTTAGGGCCATGTCCCACAGCCAGCGATGAGCGGGAAGCGAGCAGAACTAGCAACTAAAAACGAGATGGCGAGAAACTCAAATCAAAGCATTGATTTCAAATAGATCAACTTACAGGCACTTTTGAATAGTCAAAAACGTTTTTGCATAAAAAATAACAGACTTCCAAAAAAAAAAAACACTAAAAGAAGTGGAAAATAACTTTACTTTCGGAGTCGATGACTATGGTTTGTTTCATTGACTTTTTTGGCACCGACTTCCGAAAGTAAAGTTATTTTCCACTTTTTTTAGTGTTTTTTTTGGAAGTCGGTTATTTTTTTGCAAAAACGTTTTTACTTTACCCTTTTTTTGAGTTACCGCATCACACACAAATCCTTGTCAAGTATCAATTTCGCAATTTCTTTTACTTGGATGACATATTTTTTCCAGCTATTTTGATTTAAAAACGAACTGCTGAACCGAATTTGATGAAATTACTATGGGACCAATCGGGAAGTAGATCCATTCAGATAAAAGAAGAATTTTTCAAATCGGTTCATAAATGATGAAGATATGAGGTAACAAACACAAAAAAAAATACAACCGAATTGCGAACCTCCTCCTTTTTTTGAAGTCGGTAAAAAACAAAGTAATGAAGCTACAGTCTAGTCACAATAACTTTTGTAAGTACTGTAGTATGCTATTCCAAAGCTGGAATCTCTATGGAGAAGACCGCGGGCACAAAACTCCATGGACTCTCCTTTCAATCGAAAATATAGCTACAAACCTTAGAAATGTTGTTATTTAGTTTCGGATAGCTTTGTCGCTGAGCCATAAGCGAGTGCGCGATGGCGACAAGCAGAGAGACTCATTGGTAGCCCGAGAGCTTCGTCGTAGCGGTCAGATCGATCGGGCAGCAATAAACTATTACTGACACGGGGCCTACAATGTTTTGTTCGTTTTCTTGAGCGAGAAAATCGTCGTTAACTAGTCGCTCCGCCTGCGGTGGGACAGAACCCTTACCTGTGTAGGTGAAAACCGCAGGATTTAACGTGGGTATGGTTTCATCCGGGATGTAGATTGGACACGGTAGGCGCCATTTTTAAACGACGTCAAAAAAAGGAGGAGGTTCTCAATTTGGTTGTATTTTTTTTTGTGTCACTAGATGATATATATTTTTTTAAGACTGCTTAAATAAGTCGACGACCCACTTGGTCAGTCGCTTCGATCCATTTAATATCGCGCCTGTAACTCGCAAAGGGTAAGGTAGAGATGTAAGTACTTACAGTAGGTGCAAACCCATAATTCTCTAAGTCCCATGTAATAGCGGGCAAGCCTATAACAATCAACCGGGCACAAATCCAGGATCCGTGGCTACTACTGAGAAATTCCTAATGAAAAACCCCAATAACACTTTGCCCGACCTGTGAATCGAAGTCAGAACCTATAGCTCAGCAGTGGCGCTCACCACCACTAGACCAACGAAGCATACAATTATAATTAAGAATATAACATCACGCCTGTAATCCCTGAAGATTAGGCAGAGTTTTACCTAACATAACACCCAAACGCCTATTATGTTTAAGTCCCATGTAATAGGGGCGAGCCTTTAAACATCAACCGGGCACAAATCCAGACTCCGTGGCTGCTACCAAGAAATTCCAAAGTAAAAACCCCAATAACACTTTGCCTGACCTGGGAATTGAACTAAGAACCTCTAGATCAGCAGTAGCGCTCACAACTATTAGACAAACGAGGTATTAAACTATAATTTATGCCATACTATAATAATCTGTTAGCACAGTCATAATTCGAAAAATATTGCTTTTTACTAGCAACCAAACGTATGACAAATGTCTACAAAAACCTTGGGCTGGTCGATTTTAAATGTCAGGTATATATATACCTTCGAAATATTTCTTTATAGTGCTTGAACTAAATCTTAATATCATGAGGTTCCTACGAGAATTGTATCGTCATTTGTCTAGCCTTTTCCCAACTATGTTGGGGTCGGCTTCCAGTATAAACGGATGCCGCTGAATACCAGTATTTTACATGGAGCGACTGTCTATCTGACCTCCACAACCCAGTTAGTACTGGGTAATACGATATCCCTTGGTAAGACTGGTTGTCGGACTTTCGGGCCACTGACTACCAACTGTAACGACTGTCAAAGATATACAAATGACAGCCGGGACTAACGGTTTAACGTGTTATCCGAGCCACGGAAGAAAATCGGTATGTAATGGGCGGTCACCCATCCACGGATCAACCTAAGCAAGCGCGGCTTAACCTGAAGATTGATGATCACGAGCTCCTCTCGCTGATATTGACCACAATAACCGAAAATAGTCAGGAGTATTATATCAAACTTATTTTGCAACAACTTGATTGATATAAAGAAGAATGATTTAATCTTAATTTTGTGATTTTATCGTAATTATTGATAGATGTATCTAGACATCGTTTTTGATCGATGGACGGATATTAATTTTGACATAATCAGCTACTATGTTTAGTGAAATAAAGGCTATAAGTTTAGAAGCATAGAAAAACTTTTTGCAAAAAATAAACTTCTTCCAGAAATACACAAAAAGAATTAAAATAACTTTACTTTCGGAAGTCGGTGGCTATTGTTCGTTTCATTGACTTTTTTGCCACCGACTTCCGAAAGTAAAGTTATTTTCTAATTTTTTCGTGTTTTTTTTTTTATTTTACCATTTTTTAGTTATCGTATCACACAGAAATCCTTGTCAAGTTTCAATTTCGCAATTTCTATTACTTGGATGACATATTTTTTCCAGCTATTTCGATTTAAAAACCAAACTGCTGAACCGATTTTGTTGAAATTTCTATGGGACCAATCGGGAAGTGTATCCTTTCAGATAAAAGAAAAATTTCAAATCGGTTCATAAATGACGAAGATATGAAGGTAACAAACACAAAAAAAAAATACAACCGAATTGAGAACCTCCTCCTTTTTTTGAAGTCGGTTAAAAAGAAGACATGCTGCGCCGACCCCAAATAAATTGGGATAAGATGACGATGCGATAATGATGAAGTTTATAATATGTTCAAGTTTCGTGTCTATCTGTGTGAATCCTTTGTTCTTCTAAAATACGAAACAATGGGTGTAGCATGAATATTCGGAGTCAAAGACTATATAACTGTGCCTTTACTATCCGAAATTGATATCGACAATAATAAAATTTAAATTAATAAAAATGTTATTCAATTCAAATACTGCAATAAAATACCTACATATCTACTCTTAACCGACTTAAAAAAAAGGTGCAATTTATACGTTCAGGACCCTAAAACTTGAATTCGAAAAACATTTACCAAATTAATTCATTTTAAAAATCAGTAATAACAGGATACATGTTTTTTGTAATCGATTGTTTTTGATTAAATATCATTATTTTTATACGATTTTAATTGAGTATTTTTTTCATAATGTTAAAATCCATTTTATCGATATCGACTGTTTTCCCCTAATCAAATAGATCACCCCTAACGATATGCATACCTATGCAAGTTGACCTTGAACTGACCAATTGCAGGCGCGCGTTCTTCCTCGTCCCCCGGCCCGCGGTAGTGAGTCGTGTACTTAGAAGAAATCGGCCTATAAGCTCTCTAGTGGTTATATAATCTATGTTCGGAGTAAACGTAATATAAATTCGGACAATGTTAAAATCGAGTTAGTTGATATTATTTGACTGCCTTCTTGGGCATGAGGTCCTGGGTGGGATTCCCAGGTTGGGCAAAGTGTTGCTGGGTTTTTCCATCAACGATTTCTCAGTAGTTAGGATTCGTGCCCGGTTGATGGCAATAGTCTCGCCCCCTATTAAATGGGGCACATCATCTGCCTAGCCTTTTTCTCAACTATTTTGGGGTCAGCTTCCAGTCTAGCCGGATGCAGCTAAATACCAGTATTTTACATGGAGCGACTGCCTATCTGACCTCCACAACCCAGTTAGTACTGGGTAATGGTGGACTGGTTGTCTGACTTTCGGGTCACTGACTACCTGTAACGACTGTCAAAGATCTAAAATTGACAGCCGGGACCAACGGCTTAACGTGCTTTCGGACGGAGTAAACTCGGTATGTATGGGTGGTCACCCATCCACGGACCAACCCAGGCAAACGCGGCTTAACCTGACGATCGACCCGAGCGGCTGTTATTATTTAGGCACGAGCTCCTCCACATGGGCCACGTTACTGACAAAATGTTGGTGTACTATTAAGTACACCTCTGCCTAACTGTTCTGGCTCTATAGGCATAAGTTATAGCTATATTCGCAGTAAATGCTTCGAGTTGGAATTTTGGGCTGAACAAATTGATGATGATACTAATAATAAGCATGTAGTTCATGCAAACGCTCATAAAAGTAATACCAGCCTATAACTGTCCCACTGCTGGGCAAAGGCCTCTTCTCATACAGAGAAGGCACCAGCATTTGATCACCACGCTTGCTGAACGGGTTGATGATTTCAGACTTATATTGATTTTAAGTCCAGGTTTCCTCACGATGTTTCCTACACCGAAAAAAACACACTAAAACACTCATAAAAACACAAAATCAATTTTACATTGTAACTAGAATTCATTAGCACATCATCCACACAGACTACTTCGTTTGTAGTGTTTACCAGCAAAATTCTGTTTTGTGTTGTGTTTATTAAACTTAAAATATCCTACTTTATTTAGTTCCTACCTAATCTAATGTTTGTGTTTATTTGGTTACCTACCTAATTTAATGTTTGTGTTTATTTGTTTACCTACGTAATATAATGTGTTTTATTTGGTTACCCAGGTACCTAATTTTATGTTTGTATTTATTTGGTTACTCAGGTACCTAATTTAATGTCTGTATTTATTTGGTTACCTACCTAATTTAATGTGAGTGTTTATTAATATTTGCATGCTATTTTTATGGCGAAATGTGTCACTGCACTACATCTTATACTCGTATTTACCATCTTTTGTACCACATTTAACGCAAATAAATAATTTTGACTTTGACTAATTAATCTATACTACGAGTAATATTATAAAGCTGAAGAGTTTAACGCACTAACCTCAGGAACTACTGGTTCGAATTGAAAAATTATTTCAGTGTTAGATAGTCCATTTATCGAGGAAGGTTATAGGCTGTATAACATTATCCTGCGACCAAGAGGAGCGGAGCATCTATCAAAAATGTTACTCAGACGTATTTGCGCAGGTCAGCTAGTAAAATTTATATGGGACCGCCGCGCGAGCTTTTTCTACCAAGTGAAAAAAAAAATCACAGAGAAATAGGTGAACTTAATTTTTTTTTAAATGCTGGCGTAATACATAACCATCTCTTTTTTAGATGTCGGTTAAAAAAGGCGAGAAGTTTACGTCCCTTTGTGCCTCTTCAATAACTCCACAGGTGCGGTTCGAACTTCGACCTCAGTCACAATTCTACACCTCTGCCTGTTATGGTAGGCACTGAGCCTCTTTTGGGCACCTATTCATCTTGACACAATGAGCAAATAGCTCGAAACACTATTAATTTTATACACTGGCAGTTTGTTAGTCATTGAATTTTGTAAGGGCTTGTTTATAGTGGTTTGTTGGTCCAGTGTTCGAAAGCGCAACTGTTGATCATGAGGTCCTGGGCTCGACTCCTAGGTTGGGCAAAGTGTTATTGAGTTTTTCAGGCCGCCACGGAGTCTGGATTTGGGCCCGGTTGATGGCAATAGGCTCGCCCCCTATTGAATGGGATTTAAACATAACTAGTGAAATGTGGGTGTACTATTAGGTACAACTTTTCCCCACCCTACAGGGATTGCAAGCGTGATGTTACATATTTTTATTATGTTATGTCTTGGAATACCTTTATGGCTTAATAATAACAGCCAAACTGGTCGATCTTTAATATTAAACAGTGCTTGGGTATTTCGACAAAAAACGTTTTTTTTTTTACTTTTCGACGAAAACCACACTTTTCTTTTAAGTGAAGCTTATAAACGAATGCTTAACCTAGAACGCTAAGCATTGGTATTCATAGATCAAAACCGCAGGAATCGATCTACCAGACTTTATTTAATGTTACGTGGTATTGGATGGTAAATATACCGGAGGTTATCTTGACAGTATGTGGTCACAATTAGGTAGAGGCTCCTTGTAAAATACTGGTATTCAGCTGCATCCGGTAAGACTGGAAGGCGACCCCTACATAGTTGAATGAATGAATGTAACCAAGACTTTGTAACAACATACCTAATGATTTAAAAGAGTGTCCATGGAGTTTCTTGCCCATTCTTCTCCATAGATATCTACGCTTTCGAATGGGCAACTACAGTACTTTCACAAGTTATTATGCCCTGCGACTGGGACTGTAGCTTAGTTTTTTTTTGTGTTTTGACTTTCAAAAGTGCCTGTAATGGTCTAATTGAAATAAATGCTTTGAGTTTGAGTTAGGAAAAGGCAGGTAGATGATGATATCTTCATTGATGTCTTCCGCCGCTCGGAGGGGTCTGTCAAACTCTTACTGACTAAAGCCAGTCGGTGAGACTCCTCCTCTCTCTCTCTACTTCTGGCCGGGGTGCGGGGACATTCATTTGCTAGGGAGATTGTTCCTCCACTTCTTTTTCCTAGCTAAACGTGGACTGTCTTGTGTAGTCGACGTTCAGAAGTACTGTTTCTCAGTATAATTCGAAGAAGTGACTTTTAACAGTGTTCAATTAGATCTTATTATAAACTTAACATTTTTAGGTTCAACAGTCTACCCATGTCGGATATGCAATAGTATTTTGTGAAATCACTTACAAATATTATTATTTTTAGCAAAAAAACTCATGCAGATTAAAAAATACATCATCAATTAACATTTTCTTTAATTTAGTTTTAAACATATTTCCTTTTAATTGCAGTAACACAGGTAGGTGCTTTTATAAAACATCATATTTTTAATAACTGATAAATTAATGTCATATTTATATTCTTTCCGAATGTTTCTTGTACAATTTGATTTGAAATTAAAGTATTGCATATTTTCAAGTTTGACATCATATTTATTTGCATTCTAAACAATCACTTCAGCAGTGGCAGTTTGCTTGTTAACAAACTCCATCTCGGGTAAAAAAGAGGAGTGAGCTGCTCCTCGCCTTGTCCTTCAACACCTCGGCCATATAATATGTGTTTAGACTTCTCCAAACCCATAGCCAGCTGGCCACTTTATGCGGGGAGGAAGAGGGCATTGGCAGTTGTCCTCGTGAGCCCAGTTCTTCGGGCGTGGATTAGTGGAGTGAAAGACACGTCTGTCATGTCTGTCTGCCTGCCGCATTCGTTACTATCTGCAATGCCAAAGACAAGATACACATGCGTTGCCATCGCAAAGTCAAGACTGAAAAGTCTTATGTACCTTTTATTTGTGTGCAGTTTACAAGTGAATTTTTAAAAGTCCTCCTGACTGTTTTCGGGCGCAGCGGCCTTGTATTTCAAAGTTCAGTTAAACAGAGCTTTACTAAATAAACTTGGAACGTAATGTCATGCACAAATCGGTGTGTAATTTATTTTGCGTGCTTATATCATCTGAATTGTTTAATGAGATTAGATCAGTTCACTATAGGTCATCGCTTTGGGCCCGTTTTGTGCGTACGGCCGATTTGTGTAGTGAATTGGTACATCCTTTAAGGTTGCGTGTACACTGAGTGCCTTTAGACAGACACACTTGATTCAGAGAGCGGTACTCCTGGAGACTCGACGATAGCATTGGTAGGAGGTTCCTTTCCTTGGTAGCTTGGACCCGGTTCCCGATACCGGTGGACTACAATTTTTATATTTTGAATTTTTTTTTTTTAAATATTCTTTTATACGGTCAAGACGACTATTATCTCCTTTGTTTATATTAGAGATCGGATTTTCGGATGCATATTTACCTAAATTTTGAGTGTTGACTAGGATGGAGCGCGCGTCATTACGTGAAAAGTCCCAGTTTATTTGAATGATGTTCAGTTTATTTTTTTTTCATTTTATTGTCTTATTTCAAACGAATTATGCCCAGTCATATTTCCCATTTTGTACTAACCAATATTTCAGCAGCAAAATTTGAGTTCAAATAGTTGTATCTAGTAATTTTTTACTTGTTATTTTCAACAAATTTCTGGCCTGTTTTTAAATAGATTATAAATATTCTTTATACTTTTGAGTTCTACTTTTAATAAACACAAAAAAAAATATGATATTCCGCGATCCCGGGATAAAAATTGGCATTTTAAGAAGCCGCTTCCATACTTTCCACCCTTTGACGGGAAAAAACGTACTTTACGTAAATATGCATCCGAATATCCGATCTCTGTTTAGAATAATAAAAAAAAAAAACAGTCGTCTTGACCGTTTTTGGTCACGGTGGCGGCCAATCTCAGCGGAGATTAGTCATCAGCCAGGAGATATTATAGTGCAGGCGTGAGTGCGCAGACGCAGGTGCACTCTCTGTTCCTTTAGTACTTGACGACTATGAGATAGTCCGATGGGACAGCAATCCAACGCGACCGGAGAGAGATCATTGAGATATCGTTTTTTATTTTGGTATTTCGCACGTCCTCAAAAAAACCGTCGTAACAAAAAAATCAGTTTTGAGATATTATACTTTAAAGTTTTTTGTGTCCGGCCGATGATATCCGTAAAAAACATTCGCTTGTGTCATTCTGTGATTTAATTATTTTCGCAGAACCTACACTTTTGGAGTTTTTTTTTCAATTATAGATCAAGGAGAATTGACATTGAGATGGGTGTTATCTAAAAACCTAAAATTTTTGTGTTATTACAGTTTTTAGAGGACGTGCGATTTGTTAAAATATTTATTAGTTTATTTTAATTGTATATGTGTATTAGTATCTATATACATAAGTACATACTTACATTTTTGAAAACAAGTAGTATTTTTATTTTTTTTGTACCCTATCACTATTTTGTCCTATTTGACCCAAAGGTTGACTGGTAGAGAATGCCTTGTGGCATTAAGTCCGCCTATGTACCACTATTGTACATGAAGTTTAAATAAATAAATATTAGCCGCAGGATCGGAACGGCTTAACTTGCTTTTCGAGGCACGGGGTTATCATACCACCAACTTCCACTACTACAGAAAAAATCGTTATAGAAAACCCAATAACACTTTCCCCGACCTGACTAAGCCACCTGACTAAGTGCTTGGACTTACCCCCTTACCTGAATAACCCTTAATTGTAGAAAAAACTCGAATAGTACCTTTTGCCCGACCCGGTGTTCGAACCCATTTATCTCATGTTATCTGCTTAACCCAGTTACTGAAAGCTCATTCTTACTTTATCTGTTGTCAAATCTCGTGTTGAAATATTTATTAATGGTAGTTGCTGTTTTGACAAATCAATCATTACGTCTGTCATCAACTCATCATGTCTGACAACCTGTCTTACCACTTGGTATCGTGGGTACTAACTGAGATGCGTAGGTCAGATAGTCGGTCGCTTCATACACATATCATAACATCACACATATATATAATTCTCGGAGGGTTATGCAGAGGTCTAGCTAGTTGTACACCCACCTTTCGCCAATTATGTTTTACTCCAATGTAATAGGGAGCGAGCCTTTTGCCATCAACAGGGCACAAAGCAATGATGTGACATATGACAAAGCAGTGATAGCCTAGTGGTGTGACCGTTGGACTGCCAAGTCATAGGTCTCGAGTTTGAACCCAGGACACGCACCTCTGATTTTTTGGAATCATGTGCGTATTGAATAATAATTATCACTTGCTTCGGTGAAGGAAAACATCGTGAGGAAACCAGCATACCTGAGAGATAATTCTCGACGGTATGTAAAGCCAAGTCAAAGGCCCATGGGCGGCATAAAAGCTCTGACACCAGGTTAGGCACTAACCACACGATAAAGAAAGAAAGAAGGGCACAAATCCAGACTACGTGGCTGCTACAGTGTAATTCCCGACGGAAAAACCTAGTACCATTTTGTCCGACCTGGGGATCGAATCCAGGATCTCATGATCACTAGACCATTAGATCAAAGAGGTAGTTCAAAGATGATATCATTGTCCACTATAATGTATTTATCTGAAGGTGTAACCTCTTCAAAACGAAGATAATATAAAAATCATTGTCCATAATATGAACCAAATACATTTTTAGTTATTGGCGGCTAAAGGTTAAAACTTTAATAATAACATGAACGAAATTAAAGGTATCTTTAATAGACGACCTGACATTTGTGTTTTGATATCGTAACTTAATAGCAAGTAGGTAACAGTATTTTTAAAAGCCTCGAAAAAAAGGTTGGGGTCGGCTCTCAGTCTAACCGGATGCAGCTGAATAGAAAGATTTTACATGGAGCGACTGCCTATCTGACCATCACAACCCAGTCAGGTACTATGAAAAACGACTGCGCGGTTAGACTTGGTGTTATACTTTTGGGAATCTGACTACTTTGGCTACTATAAAAAAATAATTTAGTAAAAAATAAAACCGACTTCAAAAAACACCAAAAAGTGAAAACGAACTTTAGATTCAGAAGTCGGTTACTTTTGTTTGTTTGATTCATTTTTTGTGCCAAATATGAAAGTCGGTTAAAACCAAAAAAAAATCATTCGTTTCTTCTTCTTCTTCGTGTCTCTGGCACGACAATTTTTATATTTGTTAGTCTAGAACAGTGGTGGGCAAACTTTCCTCACGTGGAGCCAGAAAGTTGAAACAATTTCAGAGGAGGGCCAGAATTATAGAAAAAATGCATTATAATTTGAAATCTTTTAATCATAAAATAAACATTACACACCATGTTATTTACAAATTACAATTTAACTTGCGACCCGCAACACATGAACTACGCGGCTGGTATCGCTGGCTCCTTTACCTATGCATCTATTATTCTAGTTCATACTGCTGGTCCGTCAAAATATAATTATAGCGGGCCATATTGTATTAATTTTGAAAGACCGTCGGCGGGCCGGGTTAAATCCTTTCGCGGGCTACTTTGCCCATCACTGGTCTAGAACTTGGCCACTTCCACCGCGTCGTCGGTGGCTGCGCAGATGTCACTTCGGCTGCATGTTTTTGGGTTAAGACGGCAGGATAGGAGGTGGAGCATACCCTTTGACAACCAACAACCTTAACTGTTGGGTCTTGAACTTTGAAGCATGAAATAATTGTGATAGCTAAATAGTTCTTTATGTAAAGAAGGTGAACAATACGAAAAGGAATTTTTGAAAATTCAGCAGTTAAATATAACATAACACAACGCCTGTAATCCCCGAAGGGTTAGGCACAGATGTACCCATTAGTACACCCACATTTCGCCAGTGCTGTTTAAGTCCCATGTAACAGGGGACGAGCCTGTTGCCATCAACCGGGCACGAATCCAGACTCTGTGGCTGCTGTGAAAAACACTGCTCGACCTGGGAATCGAATTCAGGACCCCATGCTCAGTAGTCGCGCAATTAAATATAGGATGGAAATGACAGACGAAAATGAAAACAAATTCACTTTTTAACCGACTTCAAAAAAGGAGGAGGTTCTCAATTCAGTTGTATGTTTTTTTTTTTTTTTTGTGTTTGTTACCTCATATCTCCGTCGTTTATGAACCGATTTGAAAAAATTTTCTTTTATCTGAATGGATTTACTTCCCGATTGGTCCCATAGAAATTTCATCAAAATCGGTTCAGCAGTTTGGTTTTGAAATCAAAATAACTGGAAAAAATGTCATCCAAGTAAAAGAAATTGCGAAATTGATACTTGACAAGGATTTGTGTGTGATACGATAACTAAAACGGGTAAAATAAAAACTTTTTTGCAAAAAAAAACCGACTTCCAAAAAAAAACACTAAAAAAGTGGAAAATAACTTTACTTTCGGAAGTCGGTGGCAAAAAAGTCAATAAAACAAACAATAGTCACCGACTTCCGAAAGTAAAGTTATTTTCCACTTTTTTTGTGTTTTTTTTTGGAAGTCGGTTTTTTTTTGCAAAAAAGTTTTAAAAGAAAAGTTCGGAACCACTATCTAAGTCAGACTAAATAGCTGTCAATTACCTAGAAGTCTTGTCATAGTAACTATTATCAGGTTTATCGTTTTTTATTTTGGTATTTGTTAAAATATTTATTAGTTTATTTTAATTGTATATGTGTATTAGTATCTATAAAAGTATATACCTACATTTTAGAAAACAAGTACTATTCTTATTTTTATTTTATTTTTTGTACCCTATCACAATTTTGTCCAATTTAACCCAAAGGTTGACTGGTAGAGAATGCCTTGTGGCATTAAGTCCGCCTATGTACCACTATTGTACATGAAGTTTAAATAAATAAATAAATAAAATGCCATTGTGCACGACTTTCACTTTGAAAATCACGCCTTAATTCTACGAAGGAAGATATTTGCTAGTTACCTTCTTGAAAAACTCCAAGGTATAACGGCTAAGCCTATGGATTCCAGGATCTAAGCTGCTACTGAGAATTTACTTAATGACGCAAGCATTGACTAATGAGATTCAACTAATTATCTATTGTTGCTAGACTGACAATTTGTCATACTTTGGATCCGACTTGTGGATTAGATTTGTGGGTAGGCCTATAAATATAGAGTGTATAATGAGTGTACAGCCGCAAGATACTCATCTGTTCTCCAGGTAATTGCGATCAATATTTTGTTCTGGACTATACCTGGGAACCTTCTAGTTACGGAGATATTGGAGGTCAAAGTTCCAACTTTTTCACAAGTTTTTTATACTTTACTTTATATACGGAAAAATATAGTTTTACAATCAAACATAACGCCTTCACAGTCATTCCGTCGTCCATTTTTTTTTCTCCCTCCGTCCCGCTCTCACCCTCGTGCTCGCTCGTTCACACAGTGTTGTCACTCCATCAACTTACATTCCCTTATCCAATCAGTATTGCCACTTAACTAACCTTACATTACCACATGTATCTCCCCAGAAACATATTATGGTCCGTTTTAAGCAGCGCATGTTAAATGAAATATTACTCTAAAAAAAATGGTCATACCTACATCCGACTCCCATCGCTAAAAAAATAAATTACAAGGTTAAAAAACAACATAAAATAGCGCTCAAAACCAGGTCAAATTACTAGCGAATTATTACTCCATATAACTTTCAATTAATATTTGCAATAACTATGCAAATTATAAAAGTAATTGGCCGCTTCACTTGTTAAAGGTGTTAGTAAATTAAGTTTTAAAATTGAAGACCGCTCTAAAGTGTGTAATATGATAATTACTATGTATCGTCATTTTGTTACAGTAAAAGTTCAAAGGTAGCTAATTACATAATTATATTAAAACTAGTCTATTGACTGCCTTGTTGGTCTCGCCCTGTCGGGCAAAGTGTTTTATGGGTTTTTTTTACCTTCAAGAATTTTTCAGTAGTATTTTTTAATTAGTTAAGCTAAGTTAAGATACTATAATTTTGTACGCCTTTTTACATAGATACCAATAAGATTAATATGATAATTATGTGATTATTTAATCAATTATTTTATTGCCTCTAATGGCCTGAAATACAGTATTACCTAATTCAGGCACAAATCAAGCACGCACTTGAAATATATTTAAGAAAATAAATACCTTTATATTCTTGAATACATTTTGTCGGAACCTGTGTTTTTTTTATTAATGTTCCCCGATTATCGGATCGGACGGCAATCTGGCATGACCCGAGAGAGATCAGGCGCAGGACCAACGGCTTAACGAGCGCACCGAGGCACGGGGGAACATACCGCTAACTTCCAAACTCCAGACTTCTAGCTTCTGAGAAATTACGAAGAGAAAAACCCAATAGCACTTTTAGCCCGACCCGGGAAACGAGCCCAGGACCGTGAGACCAACGGGACAGTTACATACAAACAATCAGGATTCAACAGGAGTGATAAAAAGCTTTTAGGTATCCCAAGTCAGAGGAGCTAGTAGCTAAATAATATCAGCCGCTCGGGTCGATCTTCAGGTTAAGCCGCGCTTGCCTGGGTTGTTCTGTGGATGGGTGACTGTCGATTACATACGGAGTTTCCCCGTGCCTTGGAAAGCACGTTAAGCCGTTGGTCCCGGCTGTCACTTGTACATCTTTGACAGTCGGTACAGGTAGTCAGTGTCCCGAAAGTCTGACAACCAGTCTTACCAAGGGGTATCGTATTACCCAGTACTAACTGGGTTGTGGAGGTCAGATAGGCAGTAGCTCTATGTAAAATACTGGTATTCAGCTGCATCCGGTTAGACTGGAAGCCCACCCCAACATCGTTGGGAAAAGGCTAGGCAGATGAATGATGGTATCCCAAGTTAATCCAATACCATTTTCAATTCTAAATTGGGTTCAGTCAAACTTTGGAACAGCGAATCTCTTGCAAAATTAATTTAGTTGTTGAAAATAAATAAATCTTCTTCTTTATCGTGTGGTTCGTGCCTAACCTGGTGTCAGAGGTTTTATGCCGCCCATGGGCCAATAAAATACAAAAAAAAAAACGATTGATTTTTCGTTTCGTGTTCGTTGTTTTTTTTTCGTTTGATTTTTTTTTTTGGAAAAAAAAAATAAAAAAAACTTTATTTAGAAACTTAAAAGGTAAAATACAATATGAATCAAAAATTTACAAAGTAGGTAAAATAATGTTAGATGCCTGCACTAGGATAATCTTGTATCACAGGCTGCAAGACCTGCAACAATATGCTATATGTAGGACAGTAGTTTTTTGTTTAACATTTAACATTACTTAATGGCAAACTTATTTTAATTAACTTAAACTCTAATATCTTAGAACTAACACACATGATTATTACATTAAAGTATTTGCAATAAACTCGCTTTAATTAAACATTTTAATCAAATAACAAAAGTTGCTCACATTTGTATAAAATGTCATGAGTCGGTTTATAGATTTCTGGTACAATTACCAACTTGCTTGTGGGCGACAAATCTCTTACTATGTTGCAATAAATGTGTTTAAATATTGCTGTAAATAGCACTAGTTTTTGATCTAAAACCCGGTTTAAAGGTCTGTTGCTAAATAAAAATGAAATGAAATTAATTTATTTGATAGAATTGTAGTACATTATAGATGGTCGGGTTTATACTCGTATACAGAGGCTCAAACAATTAGCTAGATCTAGCATGCAAAATTATAAAATACATTAATAAATAATTGAAGCTAAAATGTACAAAAAAAAAAAGAAACAAAACAAACAAGAAGAAGACAAGAAGAAACTATTAAAAGAAACTGTTAGTAATTTAATGCCTATATATTTGTTCCAATCACTAGTTGATAAGGCTTACATGTCGAAACAATAAACCATTTTTATTTCACTTTCAATGTTGGTATAATAATGGTTGTAAAAATACTCTTCAAGAAGCCAAAAACCACTTGTTCTCTCCGTCATTTTTTTTAAATTCTAGACCACCACTGGGAACCTTCTTCTTCTTCTTATTCTTAGCGTGTCGATGGCAATCTAAATTGTGTCAGCCCAGAATTGAGCCCCTAGTTTGGCGCCTTCAGTAGCGTCCATCAGTTCCTGTAGTGAACAACCATCAGGACACGCAGGGCACGATATTAAGTGCCCCATCGTTTGTGGAACAGCACCACATTTTACAGTCCAGGGCAGAGTCATTAATGAATCTCCACCTGAGCTGGTTTTCCTTGCTGCGACCAACCTGGGTCCGGAGTCTATTTAAAGACTATATACCTACCACCCAACATAACCTTCTAGTAACGGAGATATTAGGGTCAAAGTCAAAGTCAAAATTATTTATTTGCGTTAAATGTGGTACAAAAGATGGTAAATATTAGATGTAGTGCAGTGACACATTTCGCCATAAAAATAGCATGCAAATATTAATTAGGGGTCAAAGTTATAACATGGGACTTAAACATATCGCTTGTTTGCGACAAGGATGACATAAGTCAAAAATTTTGATTTTTCGATGTTGGTTGTAGTTGAATATAAAATGAAGGAAAGCAAGTATTAAATTAAGTAACGAAATACGTAAAAGAAACCTTTAATCTTTCGATAAAAAGTTTCTCTATGCAAAAAAAATATTGCCAATATACTGAAAATATTTTTAAAACTTGCAAAAAAGCTGTCCTGTATTTCTTATTTTTCGGGTTATGTCATTATTCTTGCAAACAAACGATATCTGGTGAACTGTGAATGAAGTACCTAAAGGTACCTCTGCCTGGACCCTCGACGATTACAAGAGTGATATTTTGTAAAGTCATAATAAATTTTCTTACATCCGGAGCTTATCTTTTTATAAACAGATCAACATCATCAGATCAAGAGATGATTGATTACATACCTACTGACTTATTATGATACGATTTGATTGATAAAAAATATTGATTCGTTCGTAATTATCAATCGATGGAATGAAGACAACTTAGTACTTCCATAAAACAGAGAAGTATACAGAAGTACCTACTTATTTAGCATAAACATAAACTCCACTGAACTTACACTATCACTTACGGTATATCTTCCACGATTAACGTTTATATTGAGCTCCCGATATTTATGCAAGCGCCATGATCACGAGATGACTGGCGAATGCGGGTGCAACATAAACTCCATGTTAAAATACTGGTATTCGGCTGCATCCGGTTAGACTGGAAGCCGACCCCAACATAGTTGGGAACAGGCAGGTAGATGATGGTGGATGTCTAACATAATCAGCATATAACGCCACCACAGCTGGTACACAGACCTCCGCTCTACGAGGGGGAGTGGATATAACCCACCACGCGGGCGCAGTGCGGGTTGGTACATGTCACATGTCTTCGAATTTTCAGTTCAAGGACATGCCGGTTTCCTCACGATGTTTCTCTTCACCGTTTTGAGAGCAGCGGTAATGAAATAAATTACACAAAGTAAAATGACCAGCTTCCATCCCCCACTTAATCATTTTTTTATTTTAACGCCCTTTAATCACTCTTCTGTGCCAAATTTCATGCTTTTGAAGTCGGCAGTCAGTGAAGTACTGGCTAAATTCTGAATTAATTTTACGTAACAGTACGCGTGTAATCCCCGAAGGGCTAGGCAGAGGTGTGTTGTGTACACTCACATTTAGCCAGTTATGTTTAAGTCCCATGTAATAGGGGGCGAGCCTATTGCCACAAATGGCACAAATCCAGAGTCCGTGGCTGCTAGTGAGAAATTCCTAATGGAAAAATCCAATAACGTTTTACCCAACCAGGGAATCGAACCCAGGACGTCATGCTTGATGTATTGCCATCAACCGAGCACAAATCAGACTCTAGGTTTCTACTGAGAAATCCTTGAAGAAAAAGCCCAATAACGCATTGCCCGACCTGGGAATCGAATCCAAGACCTCAGCAGTAGTAATTAGTAGTAAAAAAAGAAAAAAATCTAATGAAATATTAATTGACATGAGGTTTTGAAAACAAAATAAAAAATTGAATAGGCTTTAAACCACAAAACCTTCACATTTATCGTACTTGTATATAAATGGTGTACAAATAAACCTTTTGTTTATATATATTTACAATGACGTGTACAGTCACTGACACCAATATTTCGTTGCTAAATAATATTGTCAAGCTTAAGCAACTTGGCGGAGTCGATCCTTGGATGGGTGACCATCAACATACCAAGTTCCATCCGTGCCTCGGAAAGCACGATAAGCCGTTGGTTCCGGCTGTCATTTGTAGATCTTTGACAGAAGTTAACTCCTCGAAAAATACGGTTTTGAATATAAGTTATCGTCATCATTCACCTGCCCTTATCCCAATTAATTCGTGATCGGCGCAGCATGTCTTCTTCTTCCACACTTCTCTATTACTCGCCAGCTCAGCAGTCACCTCCTTTCTAGCCATATCACCCTTCACACAGTCCATCCATCGTTTCTGGCCTTATCTACTCTTATACCCATCCACATTCATACTCAACACTTTCCTCACGACATTTTCCTCATTCCTCCGCATCACGACAACCGATTACCATACAACCTCTAATATAATATTAAATTATACTTTGACATAGCCAGAAGGCGACGCGGTAGACCTCGCAGGAGATGGCGGGACGAGCTGGACAGAACCAACGATCAGTGGTCCACCTTAGCCCTGGATCGAAGAATTTGGAAGTCATGGGGAGAGGCCTTTGCCCAGCAGTGGGATGATACAGGCTAACAGTAACAGTAACTTTGAATATAAGTAAGCAAGTGTATACATATTGCTGCTCTCGACTGTACACATAGTCCAAGTTCCGCATTCTTATATTTTTACCCAATTATTTTGATATCAATAGCTCAAGTTTAGACAACAAATGCTACGTGGGTTTTCTTCAAGGATGTTCATGTATTCATGACGTAAGTAATGGACAAAAGATGGAACTTATAAAACCTTATATTTCTGCGAAGATGCCATAGAAATATAAATAACCGATTTCCTTGTAAGATGACATAGTAAGTACTTAGCGTTCTTTTCTGTGAAATAATGTAGTTAACAGGCTTAGGAGCCCATTTGAAGAATCTTGATAAAATGTGAAGTATATGAGAATTATTAATGGGTTTCCCAGTTGATTTAGTGGTCGCAAGCGCGACTGCTGAGCAGGAAGTCCTGGGTTAGAAATTATTTGAGTTTAAGTAATTAGTTATGCAAACATTTTTATGCAATAGACAAGAATTTGAACGAAGCAAGAACCATCAAAGAAAGCAAAGCTAAGAATTCTAATGTTTGACAGTTCTAACTTCGAGCAATTACTAAACCACAGAATAAAAATCGTACATTTAACACCCGTATCTACAAACAAGTCTAAGCGTTACGTTAAGCAAATGTAATTTTTCAAGATACGATTTTTATTATGTAGTTTAGTAATTGCTTATAGTTAGAACTGTAAAAAGTTAGAATTCTTAGCTTTGTTTTCTTTGACGGTTCTTACTTCGTTTAAATTCTGGTCTATTGCTTAAAAAAGTTATTACAGTTTAAGCTCACTTTAACTTGACTTTAGATATGGGTGTAAGGTATGACTTTTACCTAAGTAAAAGTTTGACTTGTTTATAGATACGGGTGTCAGTCTTTGGTACCATGTTTTACAGATAAAAATATTCTTATTCTTATATTGTTTAATGTTTTAAGGAAAAAAATATGTATGTTCTAAGATCTATAGTTTTGCTTAGGTAACAGGAATGATGCTGAGCCAAAGTGCGTGATAAGTAACGTTTATAAATATTGGCTTCAGTAGAGAAGAATTTTGCCTAATTACTGTGTCGAATCCACATATTGTATGTTATTTGACGACCTCGAAAGCAGGGCATCAGTTGTTTATAGATTTTGCACATGCTTTGTGCATATTTTTGATACATAAGTGAATAAATTAAGCCCTAAAACCTAACCTGTTGACCTCAACTATTTCCTAGTTAAATATAACGAAATAATTGTCTATCTTCATCGTCACAATGTTTTGTGAACTTTACGCTAGTGTTACCATATGTTTTGTGTAATTTGGGACTTTATTATATTGCGATCATCTTTGTCTGTTTGGTAGTCTAGTGGTGTGACCGTTGGTCTGCCAAGTCATAGGTCTCGAGTTGGAACCCAAGGCACGCCCCTCTGAATTTTCAGATGCATATGTGTATTGTATAATTATCACTTGCTTCGGTGAAGGAAAACATCGTGAGGAAACCAGCATGCCTGAGAGATATTTCTCGACGGCATGTAAAGCCAAGTCCGAGGCCCATGGGCGGCATAAAAACTCTGACACCAGGTTAGGCACTAACCACACGATAAAGAAAAAAGGTTATGGTTTGACATAAGAATGTCAAACCACAGTTAAATAGCTGCAGATTTCAATTTATTTGGTAATTTACACTGTGAAAATTCCTGCATCAAAATTTTTCTACCACATTACATGATGTAATAATGTTGTGTAATAAAATAACATTGCGTCCATAACATCACACCTGTAATCGACGAAGGGTTAGGCAGAGGTGTACCTAACAGTACATCCACATTTCGCCAGTTATGTTTAAGTCCCATGTTATAGGGGGCGAGTCTATTGCCATCAACCGGGCACAAATCCTGACTCCGTGGCTGCTACTGAGGATTTCCTGATGGAAAAACCCAATAACAATGTGCCTGACCCGGGAATTGAACCCAGGACCTCATGATCAGCAGTCGCGATTGCGCCCACAAGACCAACGAGATAGTCCGATGCTTCGTCATACTTGTGGCAATTGATTTTCAATTATATAGATATGACGGCGTAAGCGATGGCTGAGCGATAGCGCCGTTGTCATTAGGGTTCGGTGGTACCGGGTTCATGATGAGATGTTAAAATAATAGTTTCGGTTTCGGTACACAAAAATCACAGTTTATTATTTAACACAAATTTACATTAAATAACACTAACAAATAATCTCCACAAAATGGGCAAACCGACAGTTTCGTTCTGAAGGAGTGACTTGGTTGGAGTTCCGAGCAAAAGTGATCTCGGCACAATCCCCACTCTACAAAACGACTCTGTCCACGTGCCGCCATTAAAACAACATCTGACGTCACGGCGCGGCGGCGTTTGCCCCTACTACAATGGTCAAATCAGCAACTTGATGTTTAAAAGTTATCGCTTTCTCCGACAGATAGATTAGTGTAAGACTTATTAAGAAACGCGTAATTTATTAATATGAACTTGAAAAACAGAAGCGGACCACAAAATAACCTTTATTGACGAATCCAATATATAATAATGTGATAATAATTGCATTTATTATTAATTTAACACTACCGACAATTTAATATGATACTTACGATTTCCAATTTATCTATACATGATTATTTTAGGTAACTCCTAAATTATTATAATTAATTGATTTCAACGAATCCAGGAGCTCGTGCCTAAAATAATAACCGCCGTTGGGATCAATTTTCATGTTAAGCCGCGCTTACCTAGGTTGGTCTGTGGATGGGTGATCACCCATTACATACCGAGTTTCCTCCGTGCCTCGGAAAGCACGTCAAACCGTTGGTCCCGGCTGTCATTTGAAGATCTTTGACAGTCGTTACAAGTAGTCAGTGGCCCGAAAGTCTGACAACCAGCCTTACCAAGGGGTATCGTATTACCCGGTACTAGCTGGGTTGTGGAGGTCAGATACGCAGTCACTCCATGTAAAATACTGGTATTCAGCTGCATCTAGTTAGACTGGAAGCCGACCCCAACATAGTTGGGAAAAGGCTATGCTGATGATGAATTGATTTCAACAAATGACGAATTTGGAAGAGGAGACCCGCCAATTTTTTAACAGACTTGCAAAAGAAGGGGGTTGTTAATTAGTCTGAATGTTGTGTTTTTTTTTCAACCTAGGTTATTGCGGATTTCCTCACGATGTTTAAGATCAGTAGTGATGAAAGGAAAGACATTAATTATCTTCCTTCTCTGTATGTGAAGACGCCTTTTGCCTGCATCAACAAAATCACATACTGGGATTATTTATAATTACTTGCTGTAATAGTATTATTCACTAGCACACTCAGCAATAGCATAGCTCACCGATGTCAAAATTGGTCGAGTAGTTTCGGAGATTACCTCCTACATCCAAACTTACAAACGCTACCTGTTCAGAATAATTAGTAAGGTGAGATTATCATTTTATCAATCAACTAATTAGTTACTCATTTATATATTTATATACTTCTGTATTTGTTTGTTAGTTTGCATGTAGGGGTAATCTTCGGAACTACTAATCCAATTCCGAAAATTCTTTCACTAACAGCAAGCTAAATTATCCACGAGTTTCACAGGCTACCGCTTAAATTCCGTACACATACAACGGGAGCGAACCCGTGAGCAAAAGCTAGTCACTACATAGTATAAAACACAGTTGCTTTCCGCTGTCTGTCTGTCCCTATGTATGGTTGGATCTTTAAAACTACGCAACGGA
Organism: Standfussiana lucernea; assembly: GCA_964057025.1. NCBI lineage: Eukaryota > Metazoa > Arthropoda > Insecta > Lepidoptera > Noctuidae > Standfussiana > Standfussiana lucernea. The sequence goes on from OZ059814.1 coordinate 8,926,053, forward strand.
TTTTGATGCGGTTTTTTAACCGACTTCAAAAGAAGGAGGAGGTTCTCAATTCGGTTGTTTTTTTTTTGTTTGAGGTATTTGTTACCTTATGTATATCTTCGTCATTTATGAACGAAGATTTCAGAAAAATTTCTTCTTTTATCTGAATGGATCTACTTCCCGATTGGTCCCATAGAAATTTCATCAAAATCGGTACAGCAGTTTGGTTTTGAAATCAAAATAGCTGGAAAAAATTTCATCCAAGTAAAAGAAATTGCGAAATTGATACTTGACAAGGATTTGTGTGTGATACGATAACTAAAAAGGGTAAAATAAAAACTTTGGAAGTCGGTTTTTTTTTGCAAAAAAGTTTTTATTTTACCCTTTTTAATAGATACAGTGATTCAAGAGGAAAATTTATATGTATTATACATGCATATTATAGTAGAGAAAATATTAGTATCTACATTGCACCCGTGCGAAGCCGGGGCGGGTCGCTACTTATCTATAAAAAACTATTTCAAAAACAGCACCGTGTTTTTGTTTTCTCTAATCCTCCACTCATGGTCACACCACAATATTAGCATTGCTATACAAAATCAATTCGTCAGAGGCCAAGCCATTGTTTTGATAATTATTCAATGATTTCATCCGAATACTATGCCCTCGTGCTGATGGGTTCTGTTGACTGGTATATCTCATTAATATTTATGACTCTTGAAGGAGCTTATGGCTAAGAATAGAACAGAATAGAACATAATTTAGTGTATACCTAAATTGAATCACAACTGTTTTACAATATTGCTAATTCTATGGTTGAATTGGAGGTCTCAGGTAGGATTTAGATATCGCTATCAGCGAAGCGATGTCTTCCGGACCACCTTTGGATGGACTGTAAATGAAATATTAACGGGGGGGTAGTGAGTGAGTACTTTAAAGTTAGTGTAGTATTCTACAAAAACATTAAAAATAACACAATTAAAGTGCTTAAGCTATAATATAATATATATATATAATTATAGTTAGTTAGTATATAGTGTAGACTACTTCGTTGGTGTATTGGTGACTACTGAACCTGAGATACTGGGTTCGATTCCCGGGTCGGGCAAGGTGAAATTGGGTTTTCTATCAGATATTTCTCAGTAGCAGTCACAAAAACGTAAAACAAGATCAAAAGTTTACAAGCATCTAGGAATCTACGAAGTCTACAATCTTCACACATTCACAAACAATAGGTAAAAAAGAATCAATACATCATCATCTGCCTAGCCTTTTCCCAATTATGTTGCGGTCAGCTTCCAGTCTAACTGGATGCAGCTGAATACCAGTATTTTACAAGGAGCGACTGCCTATCTGACCTCCACAAACCAGTTAGTACTGCGTAATATAATACCCCTTGGTAAGACTGGTTGTCAGAGTTTCGGACCAGTGAATCCCGTAACGACTGTCAAAGATCTACAAATGACAGCCGGGACCAAAGGCTTCACGTGCTTTCCGAGGCACGGAGGAAACTCGGTATGTAATGGGTGGTCACCTATCCACGGACCAACTTAGGCAATCGTGGCTTAACCCGAAGATTGATCCGAATGGCTGTTATTTAGCTATAAAGAAAAGAACATTAGATACTTTTGGATATAAAACATTGAATTTATTGAAACTTTGAATCTTCATATTAAAACAATACAAATAGGCCTGTCATTGTACTATTTCCTCACCTTGACATTTTTGATGTTATTCGAGATAGGCATGTCAAACCGCAGTGTCTGACATATTTGATTTGATCTTCAAAAATCTTTGAAGTGGTTCAATATTTTTTTTATTTGGTAGGTACTAAATGTCATCTTTTGGAATTTTGAAAGACATGAAATAGAAATGCGTTTTTGTTGAATATATGGAGGCCAGACTGGATAGACGGGCTTGTGGCTAAATAATAACAGCCACACAGGTCGATCTTTGAGGTAAAGCCGCGGTTATCTAGGTGGGTCCGTCGATGGATGACCACCCATTACATACCGAGTTTCCTCCGTGCCTCGGAAAGCACGATAAGCCGTTGGTCCCGGCTGTCATTTGTAGATCTTTGACAGTCGTTACAGGTAGTCAGACACCCGAAAGTCTGACAACAAGACTTACTTACTTACCGTATTTATTACCCAGTATTAACTGGGTTTTGGAGCACAGATAGGCAGTCACTTTTTGCAACATAGTGATATATACCTGCGTTAAGTTAAGACTGGTAGCCGACCAGAACATAGTTGGGAAAACGCAGGCAAATGATGAAAGTCTATAAGCTGAAGTTACCCACATGAAAAAAGTTTTGAGTACGTATTTGTATGGATAGCTATAAGAGTAGAGGAAGACCAAAGAAACGATGGATGGACTGTGTGAAAGATAACATGGCTAGAAATAGGGTGACTGCTGAGATGACGATTATTAGAGAAGTATGATGAAGAAGACATGCTGCGCCGACCATAAATTTTAATAAAGACCATTACTGCGCCCGCATGGTGTATACAGCCTACACCCGCTCGTAGAGGTGAGGCCTGTGTACCAGCTGTGGAAACGTTATATGCTGATTAAACTATACACACAATTGGCGTATGATCAGATGTATGTAAATAAATCAAACGGAGTGTGTAAAGATCGTATCAGGTGTCATTCTGAAGTTTCTGCGTGCCCGCCACACTACTGCAACTCTTAAAAGCCAGAATCAACAGTCGCGATCACCAGAAAAACGCCACGACAATGAAGTCCGACGAAGTCTCCGAAAAACGATTTAACTGCCTTGGATCCCGCAACGAATTGAATCAGAAAAGAATATCGGTGGAGTAGGAAAAACTTAATTTCCACTTAAAGTTTCTTTCACTAGAAGTTTCTGCCCACTCCCATGGTTAACAGGCGTGAGTTATGCTCAAATATAATCTAGACAAGTCAATTATCTTTACTCTGACCTTTCCCCACATCTTACTCACTCGAAATAACCTTCTATTCGCTGACGCATGCAAAGATATTCTAATCGTGCTCGTTCGTAGAATTTCACCTTGGTTTATTTGTTAAATAATAACAATATTATTACGGCATGTATGGCAATGGCTTTGAGGCGGCATCTATAGCGTCACATGCAATTTTAAGTGACATAATTATTGTTCACTAGCTGACCGGCGCAACTTCGTGTGCGTACTTAACATTTTTGATTAATGCTCCGCTCCTATTGGTTGCAGCGTGATGTTTTATAGCCTATAGCTTTCCTCGATAAATGGGCTATCCAACACTAAAATATTGTTTTATTCGAACTAGTAGTTTCTGAGATTAGCGCGTTCAACCAAACAAACTCTTTAGCTTTATAATATTAGTATAGATATGTAGATTAAAGTTACTCGCGCGATTACCACTTTATACTGAAAACCCGACAACAACCGCCAGGCAGTAACCCACAGACAACACCACGGACTAGTCGGTGGATCCTTCGTTTTTTGTGAAGAATGAGAAAATTAAAAACTGTTCCTCATAGCTCTAAGATTTTTTCATAAACAGAGAAGGAACGAGCATTGATCACCACGCTTGCTACACCAACAGTCTACTTCGTTGATTTCGTGACCAATATTATCAGGAATTAGCTAGCATAGCCCTCTGGCTTTCAAAACGGCATTTTTTCTCTAAACATTGATATTTAAAAAGGTCATTAAAACTCCAATTATTTATCTTATTAGATGGTAAACAATTTGACGGCCTACCCAAATGTTAAGTGGTAACCGCAGGCCTGGAAACCACAAAGTTAGGAGACGCCTTGCCTTTGTGCAATAGACATACATGTGGACATATCTACTCATTAAAGGCATTACATTACATCACGCCTAAAATCCCTTAAGGGTTAGGCAGATAGGTTCTTAATAATACACCCACATTTCGCCAGTTATGTTTAAGTCCCATATAATTGGAGGCGAGCCTATTGCCATCAACCGGGCACATATCTAGACTCCGTGGCTGCAACTGAGAAATTCCTAATGGAAAAACCCAATAACACAAATACATTTCGTCTGTGTAGGTTGTACTTGTCGCGCTCAAAGAATGGCGCATTTTATAAAACTTCAGGTTTCAAATAAATAGGCAATAAAATAAATAAATAAAATAAAAATTCATTTATTTCAGGCACCACATAACCAATATTAGAAAAAATCTTAGATTATCCAATAATAAATACAAAATCATACACAAATGAGCTTTTAATTTCAATAAGCTTTTCGATAACTTATAACAATCCAATATATTTTTCCGTCATCGTTGGCTCTGGTAGAAGAGGAGCTCGTGGCTGAATAATAACAAGTGATCACCCATCTACGGACCAACCTAAGTAAGCACGGCTTAACCTGAATTTCCAAGCGAAAAACAAATAACAGCCGCTCGGGTATTCAAAATTGCGGCTGTTATTTAAAAAAGAAGCGGCGGTTAAGCCGCGCTTACCTAGGTTGGTCCGTAGATGGGTGATCACCCATTACACACATACCGAGTCTCCTCCGTGCCCAGAAAAGCACGTTAAGCCATTGGTCCCGACTGTCATTTGTAGATCTTTGACAGTCGTTACAGGTAGTCAGCGGCCCGAAAGTCTGACAACCAGTCTTACTGAGGAGTATCGTATTACCCGGCACTAACTGGGTTGTGGAGATCAGATAGGCAGTCGCGCCATGTAAGATACTGGTATTCAGCTGCATCCGGTTAGTTTGGAAGTCGACCCCAACATAGTTGGGAAAAGGCTAGGCAGATGATTTTATCGATTATTTTATTATTTTATGAGAGTAAATGTCATTTTGTCTAAGGCTTGGTGCTTAACCTTTTGTAATGAAATCGTCAATACAAACATTATCATAACAATGAAATCATCAGCTGGCTTGACAATTGACAATACCCACCCATCGTATTATTATGAGCATTGGCAGTGACTTAACCTCAACGCCCTACGCCTACGGAGATGCCGAGAGCTAAACATACACAATAGTTACATACATACATTAATTATACATGTGTTTACATTTGGCTTTGTCTACGAATTTTGTGAAGGAAATATAATATGGCGACTAAAGACAAAGCATATTATCGTAGTACCCAGTAACTGAGATGTGGAGGTCACATTGACAGTCGCATCATGTAACATACTGGTATTCAGCTGTGTGCGGTTAGACTGGAAGCCGACCCCAACATATACGGACACTTCACGAAGCCGTCGACCAAACATTCTGGACATCAAAATAAGTAACTCTACGCAAAAATTATTACTAGGAAACGACATTTTTTTTGGGGGGAGATGTCACGGTAGGATTCAATGTAACGCACTCAAAACATTGTGCTGATGGATGCATTGAACAGTACGGGGGTCGTGGAGGATCTCGAAATATAATAAAATTGTGACAGGCCGATGTCTGTATATTGAAGATATTGAAAAAAAAATATATGGAGGGTCCTTATTAGAGCAACAGAAGCCAAAACAACAGGTTTTAGAAATTTTGTCTGTCTTTCTGTCTGTATGTTTGTACGCGCATCATGCAAAAACTACTGCATGGATTTGAACGCAGTTTTCACTGCACTGCTGCAATATGCCTGCCTAACTTAAAAACAAATATCATTTCTGTGGTAAAATGTAGCCTATTTTACCACAGAAATAATCTTTTTTTCATTCTAAATATCACACGTACGAAGTCGCGGACAAAGGCTAGTTTAAAGTAAAATTATAACATTTACAAATTGTATTTTAAAAATCTTTTTCGCAAAAAAATAAACGACTTCCAAAAAAAATTAAAACAAAAATAATGGTAAATTACTTTACTTTCGGAAGTCGGTGACTATTGTTTGTCGGAAACAAACATGTTGTTTTTTTGCAAAAAAGTTTTTATTTTACCCTTTTTAGCTATCGCAACACACACAAAGCCTTGTCAAGTATCAATTTCGCAATTTCTTTTACTTGGATGACATCATTTTTACAGTTATTTTGATTTAAAAATCAAACTACTGAACCGATTTTGATGAAATTTCTATGAGACCAATCGGGAAGTATATCCTTTCAGATAAAAGAAGAAATTTTTCTGAAATCTTCGTTCATAAATGACGAAGATATACATAAGGTAACAAATACCTAAAACAAAAACAAAAAACAACCGAATTGAGAAACTCCTCCTTCTTTTGAAGTCCGTTAAAAACTTGTGAAAAAGTTAGAACTTTGACCCCCAATATGTCCGTAACTAGAAGGTTCCCAGGTATGGTCCAGAACAAAAAATGATTCACCCATAACGAGGAGAGCAATTAGTGCCGACCGGCTTCGTGAAGGGTACTTTTACACCCATTTGTTGGGAAAAGGCTAGGCAGATGAAGATAATGTATTAATATGATGAATTACAAAAGGTATTCAAAGGTAAGGCAGATGTGAGCGGCAACGCCGGGAGGGGCGCCCTAGAAGGACATACACTCACCTTATTGGTGAAGTTCTTCAGAAAGGTCAGGTGTATGAACGTGGACTAGGCGAAAGGAGTAAGCAAGGATCGTAGCAGTCGTTCTATGGTATCTGCCTACCCTATACGAGTAATTAATCATCGTGCCCGTGTGCAAAAGCTGGTATACTACGCACAGACAGTCGTTTGTTTTTATTTCAAAATATTAGTTCGTATTCTGTGAGTCATTTCTACATGACACACTAACACATAAGGTTTCTAGACCTCAAGGTTGTCAAGAGAAAATAAGAGTGGCGCTGAGGCAGCGTTAATGAGGTATAGAATTGGATGGGTGGCACGATGCTTTGTTGTTTCTTCTTAAAGGTCATTAGAGTTAGGTGTTTATATGACTTTTGATTTCTGGGTTATGGGTCAAACCAAGACTAGTGTACTTAACTGCAGGTGTTGAAATCTATCAGGTAAACCTCAACAATATGTCATCATCTGTCTGGTATGACTATGTTGGGTCAGCTTCCAGTCTTACCGATTGCAGCTGAATACTAGTATTTTACAAAGAGCGACTGCCTATCTGCTCTCCACCACCCAGTTAGAACTGGGTAGTAACGATACTCCTTGGTAAGACTGGTTGTCAGACTTTCGGGCCACTGACTACCCATAACGACTGTTAAAGATCTACAAATGACAGCCGGGACCAACGGCTTAACGTGCTTTCCGAGGCACGGAGGAAACTCGGTATGTAATGAGTGGTCACCCATCCACGGCGCGCAAGCACCGTTTAACCTGAAGATTAACCCGAGGGGCTGTTATTATTGAGCCACAAGCTACCTCAACAATACATTGAGTAATATTATCCGTCAGCAAATATATGTGGCGCCTATAGTCTTACCCATTTTAAGGTTGCAAAGTGGGTGACTCCAATATTGACCCACCTACAATCATTAACGCCGGCCATGTTAGACCATCGATAATTTGTCAAATGTTTGCTTTTGGAGCTCTAATGAGTAATGTCGTTATTGACATAACCTTTTTCTAAATATATTGTGTTACCAATCAAACTACATAACATAATATCACGCCTTGTAAACCTAACAAGTGCACCCTTACGCCAGTTATGTTTAAATCCCAGAGGAGTGTGGAAGAAGAAGACATGCTGTGCCGACCCTAAATAAATTGGGATAAGGGCAGGAGAATGATGATATATATAATAGGGGCGAGCCTATTGCCATCAGCCGGGCACAAATCCAGACTCCGTGGCTGCTACTGAGAAATTCCTAATAGAAAAACCCAATAACACTTTGCCCGACCTGGGAATCGAACCCAGGACATCATGGTCAGCAGTCGTGCTTGCGACCACTTGGCCAACGAAGCAGGCACCAATTTAACAATATGTTGTAAAATCACATAACTATCTTACTTCTTATTTTTAGTATAGTATCACTACATAGTTTAAAACAAAGTCGCTTCCCGCTGCCTGTCTGTCCCTATGTATGCTTAGATCTTTAAAACTACGCAACGGATTTTGATGCGGTTCTTTTAATAGATAGAGTGATTCAAGATAAAGGTTTAGGTATGCAATTTGTCAAGATTTTGTGTAAATTGGTTGAAATATGACGCTAATTGTTGGAAGTGTCGGCAAAAGTCAAGCCGCTTAATGTGCTCTACTACCCGTGCGAAGCCGGGGCGAGTCGCTAGTAATTTTATAAACGCGAAAGTTCATGAGGATGTTTGGTACTCTTTCATAAAAAAACCACTGAATAGATTTGATAAAATTGTACAGTAATAAATCTTATGCATCGGAAAAAAACACATCACCCTTTTCCCAACTACATATGTTGGGGTCGGCTCCTAGTCTAACTGGTGCCGCTGAATACCAGTACTTGACATGGAGCGACTGCTGATCTAACCTCCACAACCCAGTTAATACTGGGTGATACGATACCCCTTGGTAAGACTGTAAAACATACGTAAGCATATTTTTTCGTTTGTTTATAATGTCTTTATTGATCTTGAAAATAACTAAGAAAACCTCGTGACGTTGAAAGAGTTTTACGTTTTTTGGTTTTAAAAACTGAGTCTCAAAATTTCAAGATATCACAAGATACATCGAATACGTGATCTTAGCACGGATCTCCAATAAAACCTTGGATTTTTTGGCACTCACACTGCAGGGAAAATGAAACTTAATTGATATTGAATCACTTTTGACTCACAGAGCTATTTCAAGGCAACTTTGACTCATTTAAAGGAAGACACTGACTCAGGAACTGTCTCAATGGCAGGTCAAGGCTTTCCTCCGTGCCTCGGAAAGCACGTTAAGCCGTTGGTCCCGGCTGTCATTTGTAGATCTTTGACATTCGTTACAGGTAGTCAGTGGCCCGAAAGTCTGACAACCAATTTTAACAAGGGGTTTCGTATTACCCAATACGAACTGGGTTGTGGAGGTCAGATAGGCAGTCGCTCCATGTAAAATACTGGTATTCAGCTGCATCCGGTGAGACTGGAAGCCAACCCCAACATAGTTGGGAACAGGCTAGGCAGACGATGATGATGTTTATTTTAACTGTGTACACTTAAGATTAAATAAACTAATATTTAACAGAACATCACGTCTATTTTCCCTGAAAGGTTAGTTTTTTAGAGTGTCATCTCGCAGGTCAACCTAGGAAGTTATCGTCTGCTTAACCGGAGTATTCTGTGGGTGCCCTGAGCGTAACGCCTCCAGCCAGGGCACCCGAAAGATTAGGTAGGGGTGTACATGTTTATAGTACTCTCAATGTTCAACCCCATGTATTAAACTGGCCACAAATCTAGAAAAAGGGCTGCAATTGAAAAAATCCCTATAAAAAAAACTCCGTGCCCGAGATAGTAGGTAATATTTAAATAAAATTTCGGAAACAACATACCGAAGTTACGCACTTCAGATTAAAATGAAATAATATGATACAATGTTATGAAAGTACCTTGAATCATTCGTTAGGTTGTGAAATTTAAAAACCCATAATATTACGAACGTCATAATCTCATATTTATGTCCTTTGGTAAGAATGAGGTTTGCCTTTCTCCCCTTGAATGTTGCAACTAGTGACTAACTTAGGGATTGGTAAAAGGTATTTTAACCGACTTAAAAAAAAAGGAGGAGGTTCTCAATCTGGTTGTCCTTTTTTTTTGTTTGTTACCTCATATATTCGTCATTTATGAACTGATTTGAAAAAAAAATCGTGATAAATATACTTCCCGATTGGTCCCATAGAAATTTCATTAAAATTGGTTCAGTGGTTCGGTTTAAATTAGATCAAAATAGTTGGAAAAAATACGTCAGCCAAGTAAAAGAAATTGCGAAATTGATACTTGACAAGGATTTGTGTGTGACACGACAACTAAAAAGGGTAAAACAAAAACTTTTTTGCAAAAAAATAACCGACTTCCAAAAAAAAGTGGAAAATAACTTTACTTGCGGAAGTCGGGGACTATTGTTTGTTTCATTAATTTTTTTGCCACCGACTTCCGAAAGTAAAGTTATTTTCCACTATTTTTGTGTTTTTTTTTTTGGAAGTCGGTTATTTTTTTATAACCTTTTATTTAATATGCCTTGTTAGTAAGTTAGATTATACTTATGTATTACTCAAATCTTGCAACCTAATTGATTGAACTGTAATTTCGTTCTGGTGACAATTCATTTTTATGACAGACATGACTTGATCCTGTAGCCACTTGGTATTTGGCGTTCAATGTTGATGGAGGAGCCTAATTTTTTTTCTACTTTACATTTTAATAAAAGCTTGTTGTTTTACAAGTTTACTTAATTTCAAAAACAAAACTACTTAACCGATTTAAAAAAAATATTTCACGGATGGGACGCTAGTCTAAAATGTTCCACCAAAGAACTATCTAGAAGATTCTGTAATTTTCCACTATAGAACTTTCTGAAAGTTCCAGAAAGTTGTGGAACTTTCTGGAAGGTTCCAGAAAGCTGTGGAAGTTTCTGGAAGGATTTGTCGACATATAAATACCCGTCGGGTTCGCGGGAGCAGTCATTACCACTCAGATCCAGCCTGTCGCTTTGCTGCCCTCCCACAGCGACGCCCTAAGCCGAGGCCCGTACCCCACAGGGGGTGCCCTTAGCGTGTAGTCGCTTAGTTTGTAAGTTTTTGCCCTGGCTGGAGGCCTTAAACTCAAAGCACACACAGGATAGACCGGTTAAGAAGACGACAACCTCCTAGGTTGAACTGCGAGATGCCATTCACAAAAAACGGGGGCAGTCAGTCTGATTTTGGCTACACAACGAAACGAATCGAAGTGTACTACAAATGCGATATCTTAGTGAACAGTGATCAGTAGTGACTTTGTAATTGAGTTATTAGTGTTTTGTGTTTAATAAAGTTATTTAATGTTTAATTCGGTAGTGTTTTAATTTATCCCATACCCAGCTCGTATCAATATGTTCAATTCGACGCAGCCGAAGTCGCGAGCAAACACTAGTACCCGATAATCCTATTCCAATTGTTTTCACAAAACTGATACGATCTACAGAAAAATCTTAGTAAAAAGTACAGCCGTCACAGAAATCGATCTATTCTAACTAACTATTGTTTACCTTGCGTGTTTATAATGAGCCTAATTAGTCATAATTGTGCTTAGCAAGAAGACATCCTGACATGTCAATGAAACATGTATTAACTTCCTATAGACGGTGATATTAACTATGTTATTGGTGTTTTGTAATATTATAGGTTTGCTAAAAAATAGAGGGTGGCAGGGACACCGACGCACAAGCGGTTACCACGTATTGGGTACATTGAACGCCCCAAAAAAAATTTTTAATTGGTATTTAAAAAAAAAAACTATTTTTTACAAAATTGCAACACCTACACAGTCAAAATTTATGAAACAGCAAATTTTTTTTTAATTACCGACGAAAAATTTATATGCGGCCGTTTTTTTTTTCTTTTGGGGTGGGAAAACAAAAAATGACCTCTCCCGCTCTGGGTGGAGCGGGAGGGCGTGTCAGACTCTTACTGACTAAAGCCAGACGAAAATTTATATGTGGCCCTCACGTCAAAGAATGATGTACTGAATACTTTGTATTTTTGTCTGTCTGTCTGAAACGGCTAGACGGATTTTAACCGGAAGATAGCTGATGTTGTAAGGAGTAATTTAGGCTAGTTTCAGTAGTTTTGGATAACTTTAGCTCAGATAAAGGATAAGGTTTCCCTGCAACCCTGAAATTGTTAACAAAATCCGATTCGAATAGTGCAATCATTTTTTTTTTAATAATAATTTACGCGGAGGAAGGACGCGGGCAAACAGCTATTGAAATATATAAAAAAAATCAAACCGTAGGTCTTTGAACATCAAATTTTACCATCAGTCATTATTATCACACATCTTGGGAAAAACACAAAGTATACAGATGAAACACAATTTAAACAATCCATTTTTTCTCCGTCAGTTAGCGGAATTTAAATACCGGATGTTTAATGTATGATATAGGGAAAATACGTCATAATCATTAATATTAGAGGTTTCATGTAAAATAATAGTACATACATCTTTATATAAAATTTAATAATTCAATTCATTCTTTGCCTATCTTATTATTTTTCTGTGTACTTCGTAATTGGCGTAATGTTTAGTATAATAATTTTACGTTTGTGTACTGTCAGCTTTGAAGCTACCTATCATAAAATAAATAAATATTGTTTAGGTATTACGTAACCCGTTTTACTTTGTCTATGAATGGATGACGTAGTTCATACGTACCTACTTATACATACATATATTTTACATAATAACAATGCATGTAGCTAACATTATATTTTACGTGGCGCCTGAAGATGTATCTTTGAACGGTTAAGCAGAGATGGATCTATATACAGGCTGGAAACTTTCAGCGGAGCAGTAAGAGAACTACCTTAACCGTTGCAGCTACACGAAAATGGTCTAAGGAAGCCGATATATCGGTATCGGTAGATCGATATTACCGACTCTAATGCGCAAATCCGCACTACACAAGGTGTAGTTTTGCATCCTCGTCAAATTCAAGGAGGTAACTATGCTAATGATTCTCGACCCGAATCAATAATAAAATGGGTAGGTAATTTTTTCTATTTTTTCTTAATATCGGAAATCGGTAAGTGTACACTACCCGTATTAAAACGCGGCCCGTCTAATACTAGCCCAATAACCGCGCTTTCATACTCACAAACAAACGTAGATGTTTATTCGATGAACGGATGATTCTCCTCTTTTGAGAAAGTCTTCATTCTGAAATAGTGTCATTAAAACAACAAAAAGAGCAGCGTTTATTATTATTGACGAGGTACCGTAATTTATATTGATTATTTACGTCTTCTATGACAACCTCCTGAATTTTGACGAGGATGCAAAACTACACCTTGTATTTGAATTGGTAGGATTAGATGTAGCATTGTTTGCGCGAATTTGACGCAAAATCCGTGATTGATTCAGTTTATGCCCAAAGTTTTGATGATAATTTTAGTTGATTTTATTCTGTCGTGAGCGAATAAATGATTTTAAATAATATATGCTATTTTATTTCAGTTTTATCGAATCAGCTTAAAACACTCAAAAGTTTTTAATCGGACGAGAGTACAGACATCCGGATTTCAAAAAGATCCGGATATTGCAATCCCTAGCCGCGCTTGCCTAAGTTGGTCCGTGAATGGGTGACCACCCTAAAAATGAGTAAATATGAAAATTAGTTCAACTGAACGTTATGTAAAAGAACATTATACAAATTGAAAATCATATGAAATAATATAGAGCAAAGCAAAATAAGGAACAAAAGAAGGTTATATGAAATATAAGGGCTCATTCACACGGCTTCCGTCATAAAACACGATACGTCATGACGGATGGACGTTCACATTGCATACGGAATCGTGTTTTATTGACGTTCGCATTAGTTTCGTGATTTTTTGGGAGCGAGCGCATCATCGAATCCGTCACAAAAATTGATGATTCCTGTTTTTTGATGTACGTGATTTTAAAAGACGATACGTGATTTAAGACGTGTCCGTCATTTTTCACGATTCGTGATGCGTATGAAAACGGGCATTTAAAAATCATTGCCGACGTAAAAAATTGTCAGATCGTGAAAAAAGTCGATACGTCAAAAAAAAACGAATCGTCCTCGTGTGAACGGGCTGTAACATCACATCACATGCGGTAGTCCCATATAAATTTAATTAACTTTGCGTCGTTACTTTATGAGTTATGCTCCTCTATAATATGCATATTTTCTTCTTCGACTATGTGGATATTGTTTATATAACTTCTAGCTACAATGTAAAATTGATACCGGTTCGTTGAAGTCGGTGGCAAAAAAGTGACAGTGAAATAAACCAAAGTCACCGAATTCCGAGAGTAAATTTATTTTTCACTTTTTTGCAAAAAAGTTTATTTGCTAATTTGTATCTAAAAAAAAAATTTTTTCATAGACATTAATTTCATATTGAGTCACGCTCCAAGAAATTATTGAACAATTACATTTACTATCGAAGACACGCACGTCTTTTAATCTATATATGTATGTATATAGTTTATATCTATGGATGTTTGTTACTCTTACACGCAAAAACTACCGAACGGATTTAGATAAAATTTGGTACATAGATAGTTTATAACCGAGATTAACATTTAGGATACTTTTTATCCCTGTAGTACGATCTCGTGGGACAATAACCGAACTCCACGCGGGCATAAGCTAGTTCTTAAATAATTCGCATATAAATAATTCAAGATATGGCCGTACATCGTAAAACATCATCGTTTCTTTGCACCGGTGATTATATTTTACGATATGACTGTTAATGAAATCTATAAAATTAAATAATTCACTACGCTGTGCTTCGAGCAGCTACTGTATTTATTAATTACTATACAAGCGTGTTTTACTTATTGTTTTTTTTTTGTATTTTACTAAATAAAAACAGCTCGGGCCGATCTTCAGGTTAAGCCGCGCTTGCCTAGTGATCACCCATAACATACAGAGTTTCCTGCGTGCCTCGGAAAGCACGTTTGTACATCACAGTACATCTGTAGATAAAGAAAGAAAGAAAGAAAAGAAAGAAAAAGTATTTATTCGTCTCGCACTGGACAAAACAAAGTGGTATTTCGACAATAAAACGAAGATTAAAAAAAAAAGAAAACTTAAAAACAGATTAAAATAAAACAGATCTTAGACAGTCGTTACAAGTAGTCAGTGGCCCGAAAGTCTGACGACCAGTCTTACGCAGGGGTATCGTTTTACCCAGTACTAACTGGGTTGTGAAGGTCAGATAGGTAGGCGTTCCTTGTAAAATACTGTTATTCAGCTGCATCCGGTTAGACTGGAAGCCGACCCCAACATAGTTGGCAAAAGGCAGGCAGATAATGATGTAATGTATGAAAGTTAGCAAAAATCTCGAACTTCCATCCAAGTTGGTGTTTTTTGATGTTGGGAAAACCCACAAAATTTTCAAAAAGTAGAAAGGAAAGGATCTTGTCTTAAATTTTTTGTTGGGACACAAAAAAATTAAGACGAGATTTCCTTTCGTTTCGTTTTTCGTTCGTTTCGTTCGTTTTCGTTTTGTAATTTCGTTTCGTTTCGTTTTTGTTTCGTTCGTTTCGTTAGTTTTCGTTTTTTAATTTCACTTCGTTTCGTTTAAGTTCCGTTTTGTAATTTCGTTTCGTGTCGTTGTTGTTTCGTTTCGTTCGTTGTTTCGTTATCATGAGGACATAACAATTTTTCATTAGGGATTGAAGATGAGAATTCGGATGTACAATTGACAGTCGGGACCAACGGCTCAACAGAGGCACGAGGTAAATATATATATGTAATGAGTGGTCACCCATCCACAGACCAACCTAGGCAAGCGCGGCTTAAACTGAAGATTGATTCGAGTGGCTGTTATTTTTTAGCCACGAACCTTATTACCTTACATACCACGACATATGTACATACCTATAAACTCACGCCTTTTTCCCATGGGGGGTAGGCAGAAACCACAGAACGCCACCTGCTACGATCCTTACAAACTCCTTTAGCCTCATCCACGTTCATACATCTAATCATACGTTGTGAACATCATCGTCATTCCCGTGCTTATCCAAATTTATTAGTGGTCGGCGCAGCATGTCTTCTTCTTCCACACTTCTCTATTACTCGTCATCTCAGCAGTCACCTCCTTTCTAGCCATATCATCCTTCACACAGTCCATCCATCGTTTCTTTGGTCTTCCTCTACTCTTAGGGGCCATCCACAAATTACGTCACACGAATTTCATGATTATTTGACCACTCCTTCCCGTCCTTGTCACAGCTGGTCACATTTGTGAGACTCTCCCTCCCTAGTGTGACGTCACATAATTTGCAATTTTGTATTCTCATACAGATGGAGTTGGAAATATTTTCAAGTTTTTCGTTAATAGTTCAAATTTAGTTTTTTTATACTTAGATTTTTTAAATGTGACGTCACGAAATTTAGGACCCACCTACCCCTTGTCACACAATGTCACACTTTGTCGACCCCCTCCCTCCCCCTTAACGTGTGACATAATTTATGGATGGCCCCTTAAAGCCTTCTAGCATCGACATTCATATTCAAACTGTTGCAAGTAAACATGGAACATTTTTATTGTACTACTTCTCTACGGCGTGTTGTCATAATTATTTAACGATCGAGTTTAAATACTAATTACTACAAGAACAATAAAAAGCAAGCGATCATCATCCTTATTCTTCAACTCTTATAGTTTAAACATTGAATGAGTCGTTAAAACAGGAAATCTAGCTTGTTATCGTACTGTAAAAAAGTCTATAAAATTAATTGAACAGACTATAGATGTACGGTTGGACTTACCTTGCGCACACACTAACACCCGTATCTACAAGTTTTAGTTTTGCAACCTCGTCAAAATTCAGGAGGTTGCCATAGAAGACGTAAATAATCTCGGTCAATAATAACAAACGCCGCTTTTTTTAGTTGTTTTAATTTGATATTATTTCAGAATGAAGCCCGTTTCAAAAGAGGAGAATCACCCGTTTATCGAATAAACGTCTGCGTTTGTTTGTGTGTGTGAAACCGCGGTTATAGGGCTAGTATTAGACGGGCCGCGTTTTAATAAGGACGGTGTACACTTATCGATTTTTGATATTAATAAAAAAATTAAATAAATTACCTACCCATTTTATTATTGATTCGGGTCGAGAATCATTAGCATAGTTACCTCCTTGAATTTAACGAGAATGCAAAGCAACACCTTGTATAAACAAGTCAAAGTCTTTACTTGAGCAAATGTCATTTTTTAAGATACGATTTTTATTATGTAGCTTAGTTATTTCAAAAAAATTAGAACTGTTAAAAGTAAGAATTCTTAACTTTGCTTTCTTTAACGGTTCTTACTTCGTTTAAATTCTAGTCTATTGTATTTATTATTGTATTACATCAAGTAATTACTTTAACTTGACTATATACGGGTGTTAGAACTATCCTTTATGAACGACTGCTTAAACAGAGTGGAAGGGTACTCAGTAAATCATTCTGAACGGGGCAACATAGAAATGTTTCGTCGGTTATTAAAGAAAAACGGCTGTTTCCTACAAAACTGCATTAGCTACACGGTCAAAATGTATCGATCGGCTGATGTTTTTTTAAACTACCGATGAAAAATTTCTATACTCATAATCATGTTTATTAATTTAGTTACCTACCTAATTTAATGTTTGTGTTTATTTGTTTACCTACCTAATTTAATGTGTTTTTATTTGGTTACCTACCTAATTTAATGTGTGTTTATTAATATTTTCATGCTATTTTTATGGCGAAATGTGTCACTGAACTACATATTATATTTACCATCTTTTCTACCACATTTAACGCAAACAAATAATTTTGACTTTTGACGAAACAGCCGAAACCAACGGCTTGACGTGCTTTCTGAGGCGTGAAGGGGTGTTTATGTGTAATAGAATGGTCACCCATCCCCGGACCAACCGCGGCTAGCGTAGCTTAACCTTACTCGACTCGATAAAAAGGCCAAAGGACACGATATCTTCAATGAAAGCGGATCTCAAAACACGAAAAACCCTACCGAGAAGGCTGCGGTAGTAAAAACGATGACAAATACATGACATCAAAGATAGACATTGCTTGAATTATTCATGTTTCGTATTAAAGGACAAGCTGTTGCGTTTAATTTACATGTAAGATGGCCTTTACACTGAGGAGCTCGTGGCTAGATAATTACAGCTGCTCGGATCAATCTTCAGTCGCGCCTGCCTAGATTGGTCTGTGGATGGGTGACCACCCGTTACATACCTACCGAGTGTCCTCCGTGAAAACACGTTGAGCCGTTGGTCCCGGCTGTCATTTGTCGATCTTTGACAGTCGTTACAGGTAGTCAGTGGCCCGAAACTGTGACAATCAGTCTCACCAAGGGGTAACGTATTACCCAGTGCTAACTGGGTTGTGGAGGTCAGATAGGCAGTCGTTCCATGTAAAAAACTGGTATTCAGCTGCATCCAGTTAGACTGTATGCCGACTCCGATATATTCGGCAAAAGGCTAGGCAGATGGTGATGTCCTTTACACTATGGTAGGTACCTACATACATCACGCCTTGATTCCTCCAAGGGTTAGGCAGAAGTTTACCTAATACTACACCCCCATTTCGCCAGTTATGTTTAAGTCCCATGTAATAAGGCGAACCTATTACCATCGCCGGGCACAAAACCAGACTCCATGGATGCTACTGAGAAATTTCCGATGGAAAAATCCAAGAACACTTTGCCCGACCGGGGAATCGAACCCAGTACTTCATGCTCAGCAGTCACGCTTGCGACCACTAGGCCAACATACCTAAACTCACGCCATTTTCCCATGGGTGTAGGCACTACAGAAGGCCACCTGCTAAGATCCTCACAGACTTCTTTGGGCTCGTTTATATTTGGTCACAATAGCAATGTACCTATGTTAATATATCATCATCTGCCTGCCTAAAACCAGCCAATTTCATCGGCTTCCAGTCTAACGGCAGATGCAGCTGAATACCAGTTGTTCACATGGATCGACTGTCTATCCTCCACAACTCAGCTACTGGGTAACATCCTCGGGTAAGATTGCGTGTCAGACATTCGAGATTTCGTAATGTACCATCTCAACAAGAATGATGTATCCAAGATTTTTGTAAAAACATTATGATTTAAAAGAGTGCCCATGGAGTTTCTTGCCCATTCTTCTCCATAGAGATCTACGCTTTGGAATGGGCAACTACAGTACTTTCACAGTTATTAAGACTTGTGACTGGGACTGGAGCTTCATTTTTATTGCTGTCAAAAGTGCCTGTAATTGGCCTACTTGAAATAAATGCTTTGATTTTGATTTTGAGATTTTGCCTACTCGTAACGACTGTCAAAGATCGACGAATACTAGGATACAATAGTCACTTATTGTAAATTCTCCTTAACAACAATTTAGTCTTTCACACTCATTAAAGGGTACAAACTAAAGGTTAAAACAATAACATCATCAAATTATTACCAGAAAGCGTCATTTGTTGATATTAGTTAGTACTAAGTAGGTATCAACCTGGTTTTAGGGCTATTTTGTAAGTAGACTTGACTGCCTCTTTAGTCTTGTGGTTGTTAGAGCAGTTATTGAGCGTAAGGGCCTGAGTTGAATGCCCGGGTCGGGTAAAAGTGTGATTTGCTTTTTTCTTAATGAGGAGATTTTGAAAACTGAAGTGGTAGTTGACTTTGTTGGACACTGCCAATGTTTATGAAAACCACCGTGGTATTAGCGCTACGATATAAATACATCTTTCTTTTATAACTGGTGTCAGAGTTTTTATGCCGCCCATGGGCCACTGACTTGGCTTTACATGCCGTCGAGGAATATCCCTCAGGCATGCTGGTTTCCTCACGATGTTTTCCTTAACCGAAGCAATAGATAATTATACAATACGCACATCTTAAATCTCCACGGTCCTGTGCTAGCCTCATCCAGGTTTTTCCCCCGATGGCAACTATGTCATCTGCCCATCTTTCATAATTTTTTTACGTAAATTATAACTTATTCTAACAGAGGAACAACAAGGCATTCATCCAAATATTGACTAAGCTCGTCGAACAAAAGTACTAGGCTAGCATGAATAGAAGATGGTAATGATGATGTAATCAGGGTGAGTCTATCAGACATATTATTTCTGGTTGTCCTCGTCTGGCTAACGGCGAGTACTTGCACAGACACAACCAAGTGGCCAGGATTATTCACCAGCAACTGGCCTTAAAATAGCAACTTGTGGAATCTGAGGTACCGTACTACAAGTATGTACGCGACCCAGTTCTCGAGAAACACCATGGCACGCTTTACTGGGAGCGGTATATCGTTACTGACAGGACTGTTGTCGCCAATAAGCCTGAAATAGTGATGATAGACCGATCAGCGCGCCGCGTAATGACAGTCGATGTTACCATCCCGTATGACCAGAACCTCGTGAAAGCTGAGAAAGAGAAATAAATAAAATATCTTGACTTGGCACACGAGGTTGTCGGCATGTGGCATATGAACTCGGCTATCATTGTGCCGATAGTCGTTACGGACAATGGCCTGATGGCCCAGAGCCTCGACAAACATCTGTTGAGGCTCTCGCTAGGCTGTTGGATCAAGGGTCTGATTCAGGCAGTACTCCTCCATACGGCCCGCAATGTGAGGAGGTTCCTGTCCCACTCGGATACCTAGAATGTAAAATTAAATCAAAATCAAAAGTCATTTATTCAAATTGGGCTGATAATCAGCACTTTTCGAACGTCGAGTTTACAAGAGACAGTCCCCCAAAACGCTTGCTCATCGCCACTTCCTAGTGTTTTAGCTGGGAAAAAGAAATGGCGGAACAAACTCCTCAGCCACACATCTGTTTAATAGGTTAGAAAAATACGTAGCAACTTGAATTTATGCTAGCCTAGTACATTTTGGTGGGTTAAATTATTAAAAAGACGGTATCCCCGGATGAGCGAAATAACTTTATTAATTAAAAGCACAGCCGTATTTCGTTTTCAATGTCTGACTGTACTCTGTGACAGCCATGTCGACGTGAAACAAAAGACGTTCCATCAAAACTAAGAAAAATCTCGAGTCGACGTAAAGGGAGTCGACATAGCGGGCATGATTCATCAGCACTACATCTTTGGCTCGTCAACCAAATGATCGAAAAATTAAATGATAAGAATTCATAGATGAACAATAATGCCTATGTAATTTAATCGGTGTCGTGTGAAACAAAAGTTATTACTCACTTCAGTTTTTTTAATATTCATTCTGATCTGTCCATATCGGCTTCATCACTCGTAAAGACAATTTTATTACTAAAAAGTGACTCATTAGTCATTAAATTATTTATGTCGCATTGACTAGAAATCACCGCGTTAATGTTATGTTTATGTTAAATCGAGTTTACGGGCGAAGGTCGTGATATCATCTACACGCTGTTACCGTCTCTTCATCTACCTGCATTTTTCAAACTATGTTGGGGTCGGCTTCCAGACTAAACCGATTTTAGAGTTACTTCTAGTTTGTTATGATATCTGTAATTTATATGGTGTACATCAATGATATTGTACACAAGATTTATGATACGTTTATAGTACATACAGGGTGGCGCCGACAATAAGACAATAAATGAAAACACTGGTAATACTAGTTCATAGGAATATTTTTAAACTATCAAAAAAATCCTAACATCGAAATAAAAAAAAAAAAAAATTTTTGAAACAAACTAAATCGCATACAACTGATAAAAAGATAAATCGCCATTTATTACGATTGGTTTTCTAATCTTAGGCAAAATTTGGTATTGTTCGTCGTTTCGTTGAGCTCCTTGAGCTATGAGTCGAGCTACACGATAACTGACAAATGCTTGCACTGGCTGGAGAGGTCCACTCAAATCTGTGTGGAAGTACCACACAGATTTGAGCGGACCTCTTCAAAAGACCATCTCAGACACTCATCTGCACAGTCCTCATGTGAGTTTATCAAGATTATGTCTGGACCATAAAAGAGACTATGACCTCTGAGTTTGTTTCGGTTGTTTCTTCTCAGAGTAGTCAGATACGAAACACCGGCCTCATCTAGTTTTAAAAAAGAAGACGTGTAAAAGTGTTTGTAAAAACCTATTTGCAAAATAAACATCATTTATCATTTATGTTGTGGTCTAACCGAATGCAGCTGCATACAAGTATGTTACATGGATCGACTGTCTATCCAACCTTCACTGCCTCGTTGGTTTAGTGACTGCTGAACATGAGGTCTTGGGTTCTGGTACTGGGTGTTATTGGATTTTTCCATTTTCATCTTCTTAGCTTATCGATGGCTAAAAGTTCAAATATTATGTTTAGCCCAAAACTCAGGCACGCGAATTCCGCTCACTGATGCAGTAAGTAGATCATCAAGTGCGCAGGTGGTAGGGCATGCGGTGCAAGATGGAAGGCTTGCCATTGTCTGTGGGGAGACGCCGCATACGCACTTGAGGTCTGAGCCGTCCATGAACCCCCATTTGCAGAGATTGTCTTTGCTCCGGCCGACTTGGGTTCGAAGTCTGTTTAAAGATTTCCAAGTCGGCCGCGGCAACGCGTGCCCTGGTGGAAGGCTCTCTGATGGATCGTTTTCCATCAGGAATATCTCAGTACTGCTACTCCATGGCTACCCACGGAGTCTGAATTTGTGCCCGGCTGATCGCAAAAGGCTCGCCTCCTATTACATGGGACTTAAACATAACTGGCGAAATGTGGGTGTACTGTTAGGTACACCTCCCCTTTGGGGGATTAAAAGACGTGATGTAATGTTATGTTATACATTCTTGCATCCACTTAACCAATGCGTCACTTGAATAGAATAATCTAGGGAAACGAATAATCTAGTAGTTAAAATATTCAAAAATAATATTCGTCTGTGAGGTCAAAAGTCAATTGCATCCGTCTCAGTTAAGGATGCTACACACTTTTTCGGGTCGGCACTTACATTATTTTACGGAATTCGATGTTTATGTTTTTGGCGTAGACTTGGTGACTTCTTACCTTATCTTCGGTTTTAGCTTTGGCATTAGTCTCCTTTAATATTTTCCTTCAAGTCTGAACTGGTCTTAATTTTCGTTAATAAGGATATTGTGGTCAAAAAATAAATAAATGATTAGTATTAAATTATTTTTGCATTCGGCAGTAACAATTGTTGAACGTCAAAGCTGACTCGAAGCAATAATTCGCCGATCGGCATACTCCGTTTGGCGGGTACGATTCATGTTCGGTTCGGCTCGGAACAACTAAACAAAAAATGCTAGTTGAGACAAGTGGCTTGCTTCCGACCTTAAATTTACATATATTTGATTTTGTCGTCTGACATTGTCAAATCAAAAGGTGACTGGGACAGCCTGGATTCGGGAGGCGAAGTACGGGGTGTTGTGACGCAACTTGAGTGGAGTCATGCCGAACCGAACATGTGTGTATTACCCCTAAGCAGTAGCCGATCCGGTTCAAAACAAGATGGGTGTGCAAAGAAAAAATAAAACATAAATATGTCGCCGTTCTTAATTTAAATGTTTTATTTGACTGTACCTAACGTAGAACTTTGGATGAACTTTAAGATTTGTCTATGACTTATGCTGAATCGATTATCGTGTGATTTTATTTGAAGAATAGGTCATCTACTCTATAACTGTGACTGGCGTAAAAAGGGTGTGTCCCTGTCTTCTTATTTTAAGACTAGCTGTTGCCCGCGACCTCTGTCCGCGTGAAATTATTGTTTACTAAAAGATTACTTCCCTTTTTGAATCGGATTTTGTTAACAATTTCAAGGGTTTATTTTTCTTTTTTTTGCACGGAACCCTAATTCAAAAATTCAAATTCAAAATAATTTATTTTCATTCACAAGTCGATTGATACTATTAGTGATTGGAGCCTCCTTTTAAGCATAGAATGCCTGTGTTAGGACACTCTGCTCTTCCAAAACAAAAAAAATGTCATAAATAATTATACTTACATGAAAAATAAATTATAAATAGAAAATAATCAAATATCAAATTACAATTAAATTCAAAATCCAAAATAAAATCAAATTAAGTAAAGTAAAATCAAATATAAACAAATTAAACTAAAATTGAAATTAAACGACAATCAAATGAAGAATGAATAAATTCAAGTCACTGTTTAATCAAAAATCAAACTAAAATTACCCTTCAATTTAAAATCAGATAAAATTCTAATAAAATCGAACGAAGGAAGATCCATACCACAATAAAATGAAACAATAATTAATGTTTTTTTTTCTAAAATAACGTAGCCTAGATTACTCCTTCTTGTTCTTAGCGTGTCGACTACAATCCAAATTGAGTCAGCCCAAAATTCGGCGACGAGTTTGGCACTTTCAAGTTACTCCTTAAAACATCAGTTATCTGCCAGTAAAATTCCCTATAAAATCGGTCCAGCCGTTTCAGAGATGAACAAACACACAAAAATTATTAACCGTTTAAACTTTCATTATTAAGCATTTAGTAATAAACTGTTATTTTTTAATTAAAAACAGACACTTCAATTTTATTTATTTGTATAGATACTCATCATCTGTCTGCCTTTCACCTTAAGGTGGAAGCGCCATGATAGCCCGCGAAATTCAAATTTTCTTACGTTTTTTGCAATTTGCCGGTCATTGTCAGGCTGTACATTGCACAAAATATGATTCGCGGCTGTAATAGGTATTTAGTTACAGAATTATAATCATAAATACAACCCTCAAAGTTCATACAACCCCATTGAATGACTTAACTATGAAATAGTTATATGTGTTTCGCGGGCTCCCTGGCGCTTCCACCTTAACACATATAATGCCTCGTCAGCCACATATGGCTGACATTTTCCAAACCAATTGAGCCGCGTCAGCCATATATGGCTGCCACCATTATTTATTTATTTATTTTACTATTATAATAAATGTAAAATGTGACGAAAATAGTGAAATATGACATTCCTCATATTCGAAGAACGTATTTTACAAAAAAAAAAAAAAAAACGGTTAGTTCATTTGTTAGTACGGCATTATATGTGTTAAAATGTTAGGATCAGCTGCGAGTCTAACTGGATGCAGCTGGATTTGAATTAACGACTGCTTACCAGACCTTCACGACGCAATACCAGGATAATACTTCCTTTTGTCATACTTTCGAAATTCTACATAACATCACGCCTGTATTCCCCGACGGGTAGGCAGAGGTGTACCTAATGGTGCCCCCATTTCGCCAGTCATGTTTAAGTCCCATGTAATGAAGGCGAGCCTATTGCCATCAACCGGGCCCAAATCCAGACTCCGTTGCTGCTACTGATAAATTCCTAATGGAAAACCTAATAACACTTTGAAGCCCGACCTGTGAATCGTATCCAGAACATCATGCTCAGCAGTCGTGCTTGCGAACACTAGATCGGCCAGGCAGTCACACATAGGTTTCGACACCTGTTTTTGCAGCCCTGATTGAAAAAAACGTTTTTGCAAAAAAAATAACCGACTTCCAAAAAAAAACAAAAAAAAAAACTGGAAAATAACTTTACTTTCGGAAGTCAGTGACTATGGTTTGTTTCATTGACTTTTTTGGCACCGACTTCCGAAAGTAAAGTTATTTTCCACTTTTTTTAGTGTTTTTTTTTTGGAAGTCGGTTATTTTTTTTGCAAAAACGTTTTTATTTTACCCTTTTTAGCTATCGCATCACACACAGATCCTTGTCAAGTATCAATTTCGCAATTTCTTTTACTTGGATGATATATTTTTTCCAGCTATTTTGATTTAAAAACAAAACTGCTGAACCGATTTTGATGAAATTTCTATGGGACCAATCGGGAAGCAGATCCATTCAGATAAAAGAAGAATTTTTCAAATCGGTTCATAAATGACGAAGATATGAGATAAAAAACACAAAAAAAAATACAACCGAATTGAGAACCTCCTCCTTTTTTTGAAGTCGGTTAAAAATACCTCGTAACGTAAGTTAAGGCACAAATAAAGACGAATTTAACCCGTTTACCAACACACAACATAAAATTATTTATAGGTAATCGAACCCGGACACCCAAGGCTCTATAAACAGTATTTAACAATGATTAATGCGACATATTATACATAACATTCTTTTAAAAAGATGACTCTGTCATATTGTGACCTATAAGTAATTACTTAGTGTACTTATCTCCCTTATTTCAACGGAGACTCGAACCCGGATACGAGCGGTCGTGGGCGAACCGCATAGCTACATGGTTACAGTGTTAACGCAGCTGAGTTTCTGAGACATATGTATGTATGACTAAAGGTACAATTCGTAGCGAGACGCTTAGATTGACAATAACACCCGCATCAATAAACGAACTGATTACTTAGACTGCTTATGCAAACATTTTTATGAAGTAAGAACCGTCAAAGAAAGCAAAGCTAACAGCCGTATCTATAGTCAAGTTAAACTAATTACTTGTGCGAAATTTTTATGCAGTAGACAATAATAAAAACAAAGTTAGAATCGTCAAAGAAAGCAAAGCTAAGAATTCTAAGTTTTTACAGTTCTAACTTCAAACAATTACCAAACTACATACTAAAGATCGTATCTTAAATAATGACTTTTACTCAAGTAAACACTTTGGCTTGTTTATAGATACGGGTGTAAGAATTCTAACTTTTGACAGTTCTGACTTCAAGCAATTACTAAACTACAGTAATGTCTTATACTCAAGTAATCACTTGTAACTTGTTCATAGATATAGGTGTAAGAGCCTACGCAAAGTAAAATTAGACCAGAGATCAAGGAATACTTTGAAAATGTATTGGAGTAATTGTGTTGGGTTGTTTTTGTTTGTAATGTATTGTATTTGTATGTGTTGTTTTGCCCGCGTTATGGTGGGGAATTATACCACGGGAATGTATACGGGGTGGGACAGACGCTAAGCCGATTACCACGTGTCCAATACACCATTCTGAACCCCCCACAGAGGAATTTATCGTCGGTTACTAAAAAAAAATCAGCTGTTCACTACATTTTGACGTATAGGTATTGCAGTTTTGTAGGAAACAGCTGGTTTTTTTTTTTAATAACCAACGTAATATTTCGTAAAGTTTGATGTGCAGAATGCTTGGTTGACGGCTTCGTGAAGGGTCCGTTTACACCTTGTCGATAGCTTCAGTGTCGCTGAGGTCTGTCACTACTGTTGGTTGGCACTGCAGCTGTCGTCTGCAGTCTGCCGTTGCCTCCAGAGTTATACCTTAACAGAACAAAGGCAAGACCTGAAATTGGTCAATAATATCGGCACTTCAAAATTGTGGGTTAGTCCCTGAGAGTACCCCGATCCCCGAGGCGGTTGCCTCGGGGATCGGGGACCGGACGACCCCAATTTATTTTTATCTTGAGAAAGTCAATCAAAATGCGGTGCTAAAATTTTGTTCGTCTGATAAAAATATTATAGTTGGGTAGACGGCCCTGGGTGGGATGCATAGCATTGTTATAAAGGGTGTAAATGAAGCCGAAGGTTGGTCTCCACGTCATCGCGATCATATATCCATCATATTTTATTTTTCTAGATCAGTTATGAATGGTATGATCCGCCCAGCTATGATCTAGACCAATAAAATGACGAACCTTCTAGTAACGGAGATATTGGGGGTCAAAATCCAACTTTTTGCCATGTTTTTTTTTTTTGGTGACGGCTTTGTGAAGGATCCGTTTACACCTTGTATATCAAGTATCGTAGATCTCTGACGGTCGCTATAGGTAGCTAGAAGCCCGATAGTCTGATAAACAAGTTTACTCATATAACCCAGTACTAACTGGGCTGTAGAGGTCAGATAGACAATCGCTCCATGTAAATTACTGATATTCGTCTGAATCGGGTAAGACTGAAAGCCAATCTGAACATAGTTGTCAAGGCAAGGTACATGAAAAAGAGCTAGAATTATAATTCCCCCACATTTCACCAGTTCTATTTAAATCCCATGTAATAGGGGACGAGCCTATTGCCATCAACTGGGCACAATTCCTGATTCAGCTACTGAGAAATTTCTTTAAAAAGAACTCGATAACACTTCCGCCGACCTGAGCATCGAACCTACCACCCCACACTCAACACTTCCGTTTGCTCACACTAAACCATCGAAGTAGTTAGCTTCGAAAAAACTACAAACGTTAACCCACCTCTAAATTAACCGCGACATCCGTAACTTAACCTCGAACCAATTGATTATGTTTTAGCCATTATAGAAAGTAACATTATAAACTTAGTTTGAGGTCTAAGGTCAAAATTGCATAACATTTGAACTAAAGACCTAAATTCTTTAGTTACATAAACTATTTTTATGTATAAACACATTTTGCATGTTAAAAAACTTTTTTGCAAAAAAACACCGACTTCCAAAAAAAAACACAAAAAAAAGTGGAAAATAACATTACTTTCGGAAGTCGGTGACTATGGTTTGTTTCATTGACTTTTTTGGCACCGACTTCCAAAAGTAATGTTATTTTCCACTTTTTTGAAAATTTGTACATAGATTCTTTACATAAAAATACTAGACACGTGTTTCAGGTTTCGCATATACTAAAACTAATGTTGTATAGCTGACGTGGCTCTATAGGCTGTTCAACTCAAATCGGAGTGGACAGGACCTGTCTACCGCATGCCACACAGACTGTGGGCCAAAAATGACAGGAGTCGAGGGAGGGAGGCTTTGTCCATAAATTTGAAAAAAAAAATGTGTCCCACGTACATTTAAGTTTCACCGCTCATGGAACAAAGAAAGAAAGAAAGAAAAAGTATTTATTAGTCTCGCACTGTACAAAACAAAATGGTAACTTGACAATAAAACAAGATTTAAAAAAAGTAAACTTAAAAACAAATTAAAATAAAACTAACTAAACTGGTCCTGTACGAGGCCAAAAGGCCCCTATCTCAGCATGGTGCTGTAACATTAAAAAAACGTCACAGCACTAGTATTCCGAACACTAATAATAATACCAGCCTCTAACTGTCCCATTGCTCGGCAGAGTCCTCTTCTCAAAGAAATGAGCCGAGAGCATCGTCACTCCTCTTACTAAAGGCAAAAACCATTAGAAGAAGCCATGATTCATTTTCATGTATCAATCATATTGAAGTCCCATGTAATATGGAGTGAGCTTAGTGATATCACCCGGCACAAATCCAATCTCTGTGTTGCAATTATTGAATCATATAAATGGAAAAATCCCATCGCCTGCCTGACCCCGGAATCAAACTCAAGTGAACTCAGCAATTTGCGACCACGAGCCCAACAGTTCAACGGTATTCCTTAAAAAAAAGTGATGAAAATAATAAATTACCTATATCATAATCACAAAATAACGTCGATAAAAATAAACAACCAAAGTTTGACATTTAATTATCGATATCTGTGAACGTTTAAATAACTAATAATACCTATTTCTATCGTTTTTCCTTTTGTTTTTTAACGATCATAAAATTGTTAACATCTTTAGAAAAGAGCAACTAGAAATATGGTTAATAATTTTCTTAATGGCGCATTCAGTATTTAAAATGTTTTTATTGAATCTTTTAAATCTATCTTTGTCGATAAAAACGAAGAATCTCCCAATTTTATGTTAATACTACTTAGTTACTAGATGTTGCCAGCGAAATTATTATAAAAATGTTACTTCCCTCTTTGAATAATTATTGTATTTTGTTAACCATTTCACGAGCACTTTTTGCTTGCAACCCCAATACTTAGCTTTTTTTGAGACGAAAAAGGTCGTCTCAAAAAAAGCTGAGCTATGTTTCTCCTTATAACATCTGCTATCTGCCAGTGAAAGTTCCGTCAAAATTGGTCCAGCCGTTTTGGAGATAAGCCGGAATAAACAGACAGACAAAAATTGTTTTTTTTTTGTAATATATAAAAATTAAAAAAAAAATAAACAATTTACACTTTAATATGCATTCAGTGAAAGCTTTTATTTTGAAATTATAAACAGACACTTTGATTTTATTGATTTGTATTGATCATAGTATCATGTGACTCCTTGTATTATTTAAATCAATGTTTTGATTGTCGACACTTTAATTTAAAAAAACTTTTTTGCAAAAAAAAAACCGACTTCCAAAAAAACACTAAAAAAGTGGGAAATAACTTTACTTTCGGAAGTCGGTGACTATTGTTTGTTTCATTGACGTTTTTGCCACCGACTTCCGAAAGTAAAGTTATTTCCCACTTTTTTAGTGTTTTTTTGGAAGTCGGTTTTTTTTTTGCAAAAAAGTTTTTATTTTACCCTTTTTAGTTATCGCATCACACACAAATCCTTGTCAAGTATCAATTTCGCAATTTCTTTTACTTGGATGACATATTGTTTCCAGCTATTTTGATTTCAAAACCAAACTACTGAACCGATTTCGATGAAATTTCTATGGGACCAATCGGGAAGTAGATCCATTCAGATAAAAGAAGAATTTTTCAAATCGGTTCATAAATGACGAAGATATGAGGTAACAAACACAAAAATTTCCAGCTATTTTGATTTCAAAACCAAAGTGCTGAACCGATTTTGATGAAATTTCTATGGGACCAATCGGGAAGTAGATCCATTCAGATAAAAGACGAATTTTTCAAATCGGTTCATAAATGACGGAGATATGAGGTAACAAACACAAAAAAAAAAAAAAAAAACATACAACCGAATTGAGAACCTCCTCCTTTTTTAGAAGTCGGTTAAAAAGAGTGTTCATTGAGTTTCTTAGCCACTCATATCCATAGAGATCATGCATTAATAAATATACATAGAATAACACAAATATTAAAAAAAAAAATTTTTGCTTAATCGTGCATTGTCACGAATACCAAACGCGTGTGCTAAATTTCAGCTCAATAGCTTCAGTGGAAGTGGGTGAAATATTTATTGCAAAATTCCGGGACATGCAGGTGAAGATAAACAATAGCTTTTGAGATCAGCAACACACTACAGTACCTTCACAATATACCTCTGTCCAATCCTTCGGGGATTACAGGTGTGATGTTATATGGTGTGTTATGTTATAACGGGAGTGATATGAAATTTCGAATGACGTTATTGCGACGGACGATATTTCGAAAACTCGAAAACCGCTATATTATTTATTTATTTATTTATTAAATTAGGTTCACCAACAATTGTCACACCGAATACAGACACATAGCACATTCATAAAATTAAATAACAGCGTAACAATTACTTATAGGTAAACACCACAGGCACAAAATAATAAATTACAAAGATAAGCTAACTTACTAGGTAATAGGCGCCAATAAATTAAATCAAATTAAATTAACTTCACATATTGAGAAAAACAGGTAAAATACATAAAATAACATTAAATACAAACAATTTTCTTAGTGGATTGACAAATTATAAAAAAAAAGAAAAAAAAATGTTTAAAAATATCGAATGACGTCGAATGACGTTGTCGCGAACACGCTGATTCGAAAAACTGTTTGAACGGTACGCTAGTACGAAAGTCGTGGTATCGAAACCCACTGTTGCGAATAGCATATTCCAATCTGAATTTGTCTGGGGATCGAACTCGCTACCCCTATAAGCCTTGTCTTTGTATTAGGGTTGCGAAACAAGAGCAATGTCAAGTATTATGTTAAGTTAACTTTTTTATTCGTATGTAAAAGCCACTATTATTTTCCACCGACCAAGGAATGGAAGCGTATGCTTTCAAGGTTGTTGAAGACATTAAAAACTTTTTATATTCGAACTATTGACCTCTCTTCTTTATGTATACTCAGACGTAGACATAGATATTTAATATCATTGTGTAATATTTCGCGTTTGTAGTCGAAAGGGTAGTTATATTGTGTCACCCAAAACTGGGTCGTGAAGGTCAGATAGGCAGTCGCTCCATGTAAAATACTGGTATTCAGCTGCATCCGGTTAGACTGGAAGCCGACACCAACTTAGTTGAGGAAATGCAGGCAAATGGTGATATTTGTCTAAACTTTTGCTGTCAGCAATTACATATCATCACGCCTGTAATTCCTGAAGGGTCATGCCGAGGTGTACTTAACAGTACACCCACATTTTGCCGGTTAAGTTTAAGTACCATGAAAAAGGGGGCGAGCTTATTGACATCAACCGGGTACATATCTAGACTCCGTGGCTGCTACTGAGACATTCCTGAATGAAAAACTCAAATTTGCTTTGCCCGACCCGAGAATCGAACCCAGGCGCTCTCGTGCAATAATTGGGCATAAATTAAATTGCTACCCACAGTTAAGATGGTGTTCATTTTGTACAGTGTTTTTTACAAACACTCTTTTTACACGTCAATTTTTTTTTTTTAAACTATATGAGGCTGGTGTTTTGAACCCGACTATCTGAGGTCACTGTCTCTTTTAAGGTCCAGACATAATCTTGGTCAACCACTTGGAAAACCACGCATTATATACTGAGATTGTGTTGCATACTGGGTTGTGGAGCTCAGATAGGCAGTAAATAAAAATAAAAATATTAGTATTCAGCTGCATCCGGTTAGACTGGAAGCCGACCCCAACATAGTTTGGCAAAGGCTAAGCGGATGATGACATAATATTGGTCAACTCACATGAGGACCATGCAGATTAGTGTCTGAGATGGTCTTTTGTTTGTTCGGTACTTTCTGGCCGCGCCACAAAAGTATTTTAAATCGGAGCTAATACAGTAATTTAAGGATATGTTCAGTATTATATATGCGATTAGAAAAAAGGTATTGTGGCTGTTTGCGAGAAATTGAACAAAATTGTTGGCCAAACAGTATATATATATATTTTTTTACTTTTTTTTTTAAAGAGCGCTGTACAGATAGTTAAAAACCCTGCCTCCTAAACTAAGGGGACCCTGTGACCCAGTAGTCAGTGTTCTACTGTAACTTCGTGTACAAAATAAACCTTTATTTGTGTGTTAATAAACCTACAATTACCTGGTTTAATTATGCTTATGAATGTGTGAGAATGTGTATAAGGGGAGGCTGTGTGAGTGGGATGTGGTGTGGTGTGTTGTGGTGTGGCGTGGCGTGGTGTATGAGAGGGCGTGTAGTCGTGTACGGTATGTCCGTGTGATGTTCGATGTGTTTTTGTGTTCGTTTTTGTTTTTGTATGCTTCAGTATGCTTCCTAGCCGCGGGACCACGTACACTGCCATATCATCATCATTTATCAACACCATCATTCTCCTGCCCTTGTCCGAATTTATTTTGGGGTCGGCGCAGTATGTCTTCTTCTTTCATACTTCTCTATTACTCGTCATCTCAGCAGTCACCTCCTTTCTAGCCATATCATTCTTCACACAGACCATCCATCGTTTCTTTGGTCTTCCTCAGCTCTTACTCGTATACATAAAATAAATAGTTTAATAATGCACAAACTGATTGGTAAACTAATGTTTGTCTATTGTTCGTTCTATTTTGTATTAATTCCGATCCAAATTACTTTCTAGGACGGTCAGAAACTACGACGCTTTTAGTTTTGTTGAACCTAGGACTACACGTCCAGCTGTTGCGCTTGCGACGACTAATCTAACGTGGCACATGCTGAAGTCCAATTAGCAAACACAGCACTTGGCAATTGAAATGATAACCACAACTATTTGTTGTTGAAGTCAACGATTTGTGATTTTTCCTTGTAAAAAAAAAGAAGCGAACTGTTTGACTGACATACTTACTTGAAATCACACATGTATTGGCCAAATACGTAGATATTTCGACATGTTCAAATTTCAAGGTAAAGAATCCCAGGAAAACATGCAGCCCTAATAAATAGGAATAAGGGCATAAGAACGATGATGTTGAAAGGACAAAACAGAAAACAAAAGAATATCTACAGTCAACTATATTAAAAAACTATATTTTCGAGCCATTTGGGGTTGGGGCTGTGGGGTCCGAGTGCTCACAGCCTTTTTAAGCAAATTTCCAAACGCCTAGTGACGTTTCTCGTGACCCAAGGGCTGGTTTTCACCCCGGCCAGAGGCTAAGTGTTGCCATACAACGTGGCAACGCCGCCAGTCTCTTGGGCACATTACCGGCTGACAGCGTTGAGGTGGAGTTTTTTGATGCCCTTTTATAGTTTGTAGTTAGTTAATTTTAGTCATTTTAATTATTATAATGTATATAGTATATCTACAATTATATACGTACATAATATGAAGAGGTAAAGTTTGTAAGGGGTAATATTCGGAACCGATTCTGATTTTTTTTTTAGTAATGAGATTCTACGTTATGAGGAGCTCGTGGCTAAATAATAACAGCCACTCGGGTCGATCGTCAGTTTAAGTCGCGCTTGCATGGGTTGGTCCGTGGATGGGTGACTACCCATTACATACCGAGTTTCCTCCGTGCCTCGGAAAGCACGTTAAGCCGTTGGTCCCGACTGTCATTTGTAGATCTTTGACAGTCGTTACAGGTCAGTCAGTGGCCCGAAAGTCTGACAACCAGTCTTACCAAGGGGTATCGTATTACCCAGTACGAACTGGGTTGTGGAGGTCAGACAGGCAGTCGCTCCATGTAAAATACCGGTATTTAGCTGCATCCGGTTAGGCTGGAAGCCGGCCCCAACATAGTTGGGAAAAGGCTGGGCAGAAGCTGATGAGATACTACGTCATCTCCGAGTGTCCTAGGCTATAATTAAAACGTTCTCGAGGGATAATTTCCGATCATAACGAGATCATACCGCTGGCAAAACCTAGTGTGATTCACAAAAGACCTACTTACTCCTGTGTCGATTGTGTATAAATAACAGATTACTTATCACAGTATACCTCTCATCCTACAAACTTAAATGAACTCTCGGCCTTTTCTCATGGGTGACGACAGAACCTACAGAACGCCACCTACCACGATCTTCACAGACTTCTTTTGCCTTGTGTCTCCGGTCATAGATCTTATACGGGGTGGAAGGGACACCGTACCGAAATCGGAAACCACATACTCAGTACATCATTCTGAACCCCCCACACAGTAATTTTTGGTCGGTTATTTAAAAAAAAAATCAGCTGTTTCCAAAGACATTCAAATATTTACGAGCGATAAACGGGACAAGACGAAGAAAATCGTAATCCATTACTTGTTACAACTTGGTAACAAATCGTTCTGTCTAGTGTCATACACCCGCTTGTCAGGTAGCATTCGTGTGTCAACATCGAAAATGTTCGAGATCAAAATCTGTACTAATATTATAAATGCGAAAGTATGGATGGATGGATGTTTGCTACTCAATCACGCCAAAACGGCTGAACAGATCTGTATGAAATTTGGCACAGAGATAG
This sequence comes from Standfussiana lucernea, assembly GCA_964057025.1. Lineage (NCBI taxonomy): Eukaryota > Metazoa > Arthropoda > Insecta > Lepidoptera > Noctuidae > Standfussiana > Standfussiana lucernea. The sequence continues at coordinate 8,960,775 of OZ059814.1, forward strand.
ATTATAGTTTGGAATAGCACATAGGCTACTTTTCATCCCGGTAGGACAATCCCGTGGGTCAATTATCAACATTCACGCGAGCGAAGCCGCTGGCATGAGCTAGTTTTGTATAAAATTATTTCCAATGTCCGCTCTATTACGATTAGTCTTTTTAATATCTTTGGCTGTTTCCTACAAAAGTGCAATACCTACTCGGTCAAAATATATGGAACAGCTGATTGTTTTTGAGTATGTGGTTTCCTTTTGTAGGGAACAGCTGTTTTTTTTTTTAATTACCGACGAAAAATTTCTATGTGGGGTGGTTCAGAATGATGTACTGAGTATGTGGTTTCCGTTTTCGCGTTGGTGCCTCTTCCACCCGTATATCACCCCTCTTTCCAGAAAAATGTTCTTATATATTTATCACATACTCACTGGTGAAACTAGTATATGTACTTAAGTAATCTAATTGCAATAACACAGCATAAATGGCTTTTAGTTTTTTGTAATAATCAACTTAATACCGTAAGAGGAAGTCACTAATTATCAATTTGTAATAAAGTCGTTACAAGTAGGTCAGATCAATAGTTGTGCTTCTTATATACTTGTTTACGTTTTTCCTGTTACTCTGAGCAAAAAATATTCCATTACATACTTTACACCACGGTAAGACAAGTGTGGTATGACCTGATGAGAAATTTACTACATGGACCAAGAACTTTTTTTTTTTGAGGATTCTATTATCGCGACTTCCTCATTGTTCTGGAGGTTGCATGCGCGTCTACTGAGCATGAGGTGCTGGATTCGATTCCTGAGTCGGGCACTGTCATTGGGTTTTTCCTTCAAAAATATTTATAAAATATAATTTAATAAAATTCAATTAAATAAATTTTATTTAAATATTTAATCCTTTACAAAAAAATACAAAAAAAAAATACAAAAAAAAATACAAAAATATTTTTTTTTTTTTTTTTTTTAATATTTTTTTTTTTTTTAATCCTTTCGTACTAAAATATTTTAATTATTAACATAGAAACCAAACAATAGAAAAGAAACTGGTAAATATCTTTTTCAAGCTAAATATGTATATTAATTTATCATAACGATAGCGAGGTAAAGTACCACGAACTCAAACAAAAAAAAAAAACTTAATTTTAAATAAAAAATAATTCTTAAGAATTTCTCAGATGCTGCCACGGGGTCTAGATTTGTGCCCGGGTGATAAACCCTGTCACAAGGCGTGATGTTATGTTATATCGCCGTCCCAGAATCAAACCTACGACATACAATTCGTAAGTTAAGAGCTTCCTCAAATCTGCTTACAACACACTGTTGTTAATCACGAATTAATTTACCAAGCATGGTGATTAAAAGTACTACGAGTATCTTATAGAGATGGTTATTTATGCAGTCGTTATTATACAGGGTGTATTAGAATTAGCGCAATACCTCTTAGGTGGTGATTCAGACCATCAAACTTGACGACTTTCCCTAAAGGAATAAGTCATCATCTGCCTAGCCTTTTCCCAACTATGTTGGGGTCGACCTTCAGTCTAACCGGATGCAGCTGAATACCGGTATTTCACATGGAGCGACTGCCTATCTGACCTCCACAACCCATACATACTGGGTAATACGACACCCCTTGGTAAGACTGGTTGTCAGACTATCGGGCCACTGACTACCTGTAACGACTGTCAAAGATCTACAAACGACAGCTGAGACCAACGGCTTAACGTGCTTTTCGAGACACGGAGAAAACTCGGTATGTTATGGGTATACCCATCCACGGACCAACCCAGGCAAGCGCGGCTTAACCTGACGATTAAACCGAGCGGCTGTTGAAAAAAAAAAATTTGACTTTCCATACAAAATATCGCATCGGCTGACACAATTAGTATGGAGAGTACATTTTTTTTTCCTTAGCCTATATTGTCCACTGCTGGGATTATTATTTTTTTAATTACCAATGAAAAATTTCGGGAAATTTCGGTCGAGTTCAGAATGATGTACTGAAAACGTGGTGACGGTTTGTTCGTCGGAGTCCCTTCTACCCTGTGTACATTCAGTTTTACCGCCCGATCTGCCATCATGCCAAATTAGGCCTACCGAAACCTGTTTGAAGCACTTCTCAGGCATGTTATATGTCAAAATCTAAATAAAAACACATTTATTTAAATTAAAAAGCAAAAAAGTTTGAAAACAGAAAAAGGCAAAAAAGACAACCCCTTAAAACGCCCACCCTCCACCACTTCCCAGTCACTAGGAACTTATTACACTTATTATTGAAATACAATAGGACCTAGCGTATTTTAATTATAAAGGACCGATGTCAAAAAAACATGAATCTTGCAATAACTTAACAATGATAATACATGGATAAAGAACTTGCAAAATTGCATCGTTCGAAAATACAAGCACTTGTTCCGCCTTCTTTAAACTTACAAGTTACAAATAAAACATAACATAACATAACGCTTTTTATCCCAGATGGGCTAGCCCAGAGATGTAGCTAATAGTACACACACATTTCGCCAGTTATGTTTAAACCCATGTAATATGGGGCGAGCCTATTGCCATCAAACGGGCACAAATCCAGACTCCGTGGCTGCTACTGAGAAATTCCTGAAGGAAAACACTAATAACACTTTGCTCGACCTGGGTATCGAACCCAGACCTCATGCTCAGCAGTCGCGCTTGCGACCAACGAGGCGTTCAAATAAAAATCATCAAAAAACAACCCTTCCTCATGCAGCCCTCGTCCCATTTTTCTTACAATTGACCCATTTTTTTTTTCATTCTCACCTGTCAACCCTCACGCTATCATTTACTCCATATTTTCCAAGGTCTTCGTCTTCCTCTCCATCTATCAACATTTATATCCATCACTCTTTTAGTCACATGCATTCGAAAACATAAAATCTAAAATCATTAAGTAATTAAAACTAGGCTGGAAATAAAAACTTTGAAAAAAAAAACGTGTTGCGCCGACCGACCCCAAGTAGATGGGTTAGTCCCTGAGTACCCTGATCCCTGAGGCACCCGTACCGGAGGACCCCGAATTCGATAAATATGATTACATAATTCTTTCTTTTGTTTTTTCTATTGTTTTCATTGGGACAACCGCTGGAAGATGATGTTGAAAATCAATACTCCGTAACGTCAGAAATTGCAAAAGTCAGGAATGAAACGAACCCACCCCCGCCACTTCCTAGTGTTTTAATAACTGTCTGCACAATAAAGGATTAATGTCAAAATACAAGAATTTTGCACTAGCTCATCAATTAATATATAAATACACAGTCAAAAAATTATCAATAAATGAATAAAGAACTCGCAATTGCATCCATAGAAAAATACTTGCACTTTTATCGCCTTTTTAAACTAAAAAGTAAAAAAAAAACACAACCCCTCTCCGCATCCTGAAGTACAAAACTAAAAAGAGGAAAAAATACGTGAATCAGCACGCATTTCCAAGGCATGCAGTATGAAAACCGAGGTCACGGTAATTTCATAAACCTTTGTATATAAACCTCTGTCGCATCTTAACTGCGGTTGTTCCGATCCGACGAACGAAAGTGGTGTACCACGCGCGGTTCAAATTAAAATTAAAATAATAAAAAAAAATCTTCGACTCATCTGTGAACTAAAAAGGCGTATTAAGTAAAGTTTTCTCGTGGTTCATTTCAGTGTGGTGTGGTATACAGTGTAGAGTGGTTGCCGTGTAAATTTTAATGTGAGTTTTTAATATTTTTATTTTATTTTTTAGTTTGAGGAAAAAATGTGAGGGATTCTTTTTTGGTAGAGTTGCGCGTTGATGTCTATTATATTGGGGTTTTAATATTTTTCGGGGTTTGCGTTTTGTTTTTAGTTTTTTGCGGTTTTGCGAATTTATTGATTTATAGTTTTCTGGTAGTGTACTGGTTTAGTTAATTTTTATTTTATTAAGTAGTGAATATAATAACATTATAGGGTCGAACGGTCATCTAAGGGATGAAAAAAAAAATGTTTTTTTTTTTACTTTTTTAAAAATAACGTAAATGATTATACTATTAGATTATGTATATGACTTGTGATCAAAAAATAGCCAGAATATTTTCATACTAGGTTTCATACCAGAAAATAACTACAACATGCGAATTTAAACTTTTATGAAAAATTCTACGACATGGTTTTTTTTTAAATATTACACAATATTAAATTTTAACTTTGATATAATAATTCGATGGATTAGAATAATATCTTATGAATAAAAATGCAATTTACAAAAAAGAAAGCTAAATGTCATATTTAAAGTCTTCATGGTAAGTATTTTCAAAAAGAAATTATCACCTAATTAAACGATACAAATAAAACGTTTTCCTTTTTAAGGATGAGATACTTTTGCATTCTTATTTAACACCCTTTTAAATTAATATTTTTATAGATTTTCTCACAAAAAAATAAAATAAACTTAAAGTAATCTTCCTATGGTAACTGAAATTTATCAAACCCAGTATTAAAAGTTAACAAAAAACTGACACGATAAAAACATTTTAATAAAAACTCTGTGCATTTTAAGTATAACATAAGTCAAATAAGTCTGAAGTTTTATTATTATTATTTCAAAACAACTACATCCGTCCGCAATATTAATAATTCATTCAAGTAATTATGATTTTTTGCATTTAACAAAGCAATTTAAAAAAATAACAACTCTTAATTGGCTTCAAGAGTTTCAAGATGATCTGTGTATTTAAAATATTGAGGAGAATGTCTTTACGTCTTTACTAACCATATATTTTTTTCGAACAATTTTTCTTTAAAATTGACTTTAAATTTATGCAATCGAAAGAAGAAACTTTTGGAATGCATAACCTGCTCTCTTTTTAAGTCGGTAATTTTTTTTATTAGAAACGCACACTTATTTACTTTAACATTTAGTAATATGTCAAAAGCGGTACTCCTGGACACGGCTCGTATTGTTAGGAGGTGTCTTTCTTTGGAGCCCTGACCGCCGCCGGTAGCTTGGACTCTGTTCCCGATACCGGTGGCCTACAATTTTTTTATATATTTACATTGTTTTTTTTTAAGGAATATTTAAAAATGTATGATATTTGCAAAGAAAGAAATAAAGGGAATAGTAATATATGTAGCTATCATCAATTAAGTATTTAAATAAGCTCAATCAATATAAAATAGGGTTTTAGGAATATAAGGCAGTCCCTCTCAAAACGTTTCGTATTTCTATAAATAAATTTTTAACAGGATTGTCATAAGGTTGAATGTCACATTTATAGGCCATTCGACATCTTTAGATCATGTAGATAATAAGATTGAGAAGAAAAAATAAAACATTACAAAGATCACTTTACAGTGATTTTTAAGGATGGGTAACCCGGTAACCGGGTTGTGGAGGTCAGATAGGCAGTCGCTCCATGTAAAATACTGGTATTCAGCTGCATCCGGTTAGACTGGATGCCGACCCCAACATATTTGGGAAAAGCCAGGCAGATGATGGACTTTACGTAATATTTTTGTTCCAAACATTTGAAGTGCCAAATATTTAATATTCTAAACACATACATATAAGTACTGTAGGTATCTCATTATATGCTGTTGTTTAAAAATGTGAGTATTACTTCATAGGTAACATTAGGAGTTCCCCAAGATGGATAAAACATGGAATAATCTTTTAGATAATTTGCGTGGCAACAGAACTTCACGCTTTTAATCGCAGAGGGTATAGATAGTGATGGGCAGTCAGTGTGTAGCCAGAGATCGGATATTCGGATGCATATTTACCTAAAGTACGTTTTTACCCGGCAAAGGGTGGAAAAGTATGGAAGCGGCTTCTTAAAATGCCAATTTTTATCCCGGGATCGGGGAATATCATATTTTTTTTTGTGTTTATTAAAAGTGGAACTCAAAAGTATAACGAATATTTATAATTTATTTAAAACCAAGCCAGAAATTTGTTGAAAATAACAAAAAAAAATTACTACAACTATTTGAACTCAAATTTTGCCGTTGAAATATTGATTAGGACAAAATGGGAAATATGACTGGGCATAATTTGTTTCAAATAAGACACTAAAACGAAAAAAATAAACTGAACATCATTCAAATAAACTGGGACTTTTCACGTAATGACGCGCGCTCCATCCTAGTCAACACTCAAGGAAACACTTCACTTTAGGAAAATATGCATCCGAATATCCGATCTCTCGTCATCAGCTGAGCCATTTTCTTCTTTTCTGTTTTGTAAGATGGGTAAGGTATTGCAGGGTACTTTGGCCGATTATATTTGACAATGTCGCCTGTAATCCCGAAGGGCTAGGCAGAGGTGTAGGTCCCTACCCACATTTGGAGTCAGTCATGTTTTAGTTGAATTTAATAGGAGGCAAGCCTAATGCCATTGATCCTAATCAAGATTTCTGACTTCAGGCTAGTACTAAGAATTTTCTAGAATAAATTCAATAACAATAAAAAAAATATAGAAGATTTTCGCCAGTTTTGTTTTAGTCCCAAAGATTTAGCCCGGTAAAAACCCAATAACACCTTGCCCGACCTGGTAATCAAAATAACTAGAGTAACTGACTGCCTCGTACGTTTAGTGATCGCAAGCACAACTGCTGAACATGAGGTCCTGGGTTCGACTCCCAGGTCGGGCAAAGTGTTATAGGGTTTTTCCTTCCGGAATTTCTCAGTAGCAGCCACGGAGCTTGGATTTGTGCTCGGTTGATGGTAATAGGTCCTATTACATGGAACTTAGACATAACTGGCGAATTGTAGGAGTACTATTAGGTATACCTCTGCCCAACCCTTCAGGGATAACAGGCATCATGTTATGTTATGTAACTAGAGCAAATTTAAAAACAGCATGTATAAAATCATGTAACTACAGCCTACTGTCAACTCTTGCGCATGCAGTGACCTCCAGCAGTATTAACACTTAATATAAAAGAAACTCGCTAAATATCCAAGAATTTACTATTACAACAGCTGTCAACGGTATCGTAGTACAAACTATGTGAATCTGTCTTTATAAACTGAGTTAAATAATACCAGCGCACATTCCCACAGCCGGGCAAAGGCCTACTTCTCGTACAAGAAGGTACGAGCACTGATCACCACGCTTGCTCAAGACGGGTTGATGGTTACAGACTTAGAAATCTTAGTCATGAAAACGGAAAACATATTTACTCAACTAAACCCAGTTTTCTCGAAATTTTACACTGCTTCTTGTGTAAAAAAAATACGTGATATTTGCCGAGACCGCCCCCCCTCTCCCTTGTGAGATTAGATGAGATTCAGCTCGAACCCCTCCTCCCTTATACGCCCTACAGACTCACCCGAGACTTGTTCTCAATGAGAACGAGATGGCGAGAAACCAATTACATTCACGCTTCTCAGGTGTTCTCGGGGGTTCTCGGCGCGAGTCTGTAGGGCCCTTAAAATGCCTCACGTCATTAACGGACGCCCTCTTTCAAAGCGTTTCGTATTCTTTCTAAAGCATTTCCATAGCTTATGTCAATTTAAGACATTTTTGACTTTTCCACCATCCTTATCGCTGATACAAAGTCACCTCGTCTGGGCGTTCTGGTGTCCTAACGATGTTGAGGGCCTTATTTGTGACCTAATAACATAGAAAGGCTCTGCCTATTACAACTGTAACCTTTTAGGATGTCTCAAACTGAATAACATTTAGCATTGGCCGGATCAATAAAGATACTAAAATAGAAATGAGTCCGAGAAATTCATTAATATTTAATTAGTATGGCGATTAACTAATAGCTAAAGTGATTATACCGTTATATCCTTAATTATTCTTCGTATCAATTATTTTTATTAGCATTAAAATCATCATCTGTCTAGCCTTTTCCCAACTATGTCAGTCGGCTTCCAGTCTAACCGGATGCAGATTAATACCAGTATTTTACATGGCGCGACTGCCTATCTGACCTCCACAACCCAGTTACTGAATAACACATTACCCCTCACTCATAAATGAGTCTACACTCAAAGCACAGACCGTGGGTTATCCTGTATATGAGTTGTGTAGGTCAGATAGGCAGTAGCTCCATGTAAAGTACTGGTATTAATCTAAATCCCGTTGGACTGATAAATGATGTTTATTTTGCAAATAGGTTTTTACACGTCTTCTTTTTTAAAACTAGATGAGGCCGGTGTTTCGTATCTGACTACTCTGAGAAGAAACAGCCGAAACAAACTCAGAGGTCATAGTCTCTTTTAAGGTCCAGACATAATCTTGATAAACTCACATGAGGACTATGCAGATGAGTGTCTGAGATGGTCTTTTGAAGAAAGAACCACACAGATTTGAGTGGACCTGTCCAGCCAGTGCAAGCATTTGTCAGTTATCGTGTAGCTCGACTCATAACTCAAGGAGCTCAACGAAACGGCGAACAATACCAAAGAAAGGTCATTTGTGTAGGTCGCTTATAGTACTCAAACTGCCAGACAATAGTAAAAACAAACAAAAAACATAAAAATTACTACTGGAAGCCGACCCCGACATAGTTGGGAAAATTCAGGCAGACGATGAAGTAGAGAAGCTTCAAATCAATGCAGAGTCCACCAAAAAATATACAGAAGCAATCTTACAAAAAAATCTTCATTTGACACTGTTCAATACAAGTTTAAGGAATGTCTATTACGCAAGGCCTGACGTCATAGCGGATATATCGCGACCAAGTATGTAAATACACACAGAACACATCTTTATTAACTGCTAAAAACAGTCAACAAGTATACTAGTTTTTGTCTTCGGTTTTGCGTGTCTTGTTGTTGGTAATAGTCGCACAGGAACGGCCGCATCATCACTCTCTTGCCCGTATCCTAATTTATTTGGTTTCGGCGCAACACGTCTTCTTCTTCCATACTTCTCTATTACTCGTCATCTCACGATATGCCATTTCATCTTCGGGAACAGCCCCATGTCAGTCGCATAAAAACAGTATAATCTTACTAAGCCACGTCAAAGTCTTGATATCAACACGCAGCCAACTGTACTATCGGAATAAAAATTATTCTATATCCTCACACAGATGTTGGTTTTCCTGTGTGGTAATTTTTTATCGAAATCAGTTGAGTTTTTGCAAGGAAAAAAAGTGACAGAGAGACAGTATTACTTTCTCATTTATTTATTATTGTGTACTGAGTTACTAATTGGGTATGTAATCTTTTAGCATCATAGAAAATAAGTTTCGTACTAGTGTTCATTTTTTTCTGTTTAGTTGTTAGTCTTTTGGAAAAATTAAGATTAATATTATGATTTTTAATATCAGCAAAAAAGTAGCTAAACAGTTATAAAATATGCATTTAGGATTGCCCCTGTTTTAATCTAAATTGGCTTGGTAACCTAGTTTTTTAGCTTCATTTTGTGATGAGTAGGTCAATTTGCAAGTTGTTTTGGTTAAATTATGTTGGTGCTATGTTGCGGGGTTTTTAGTGTTGATTTAATTAGACTTTTTTGATAGTGACATAGTGGAGTATCTAGTCTTCTTTACTACAAATAAATAACACTGAAGTGTCTGTTTGTAATCCAAAATAACAGCCATTTACTGAATGCATATGGCAGTATATACGGTAGGTACTTAAAACAAAAAGATATATTTTTGTCTGTATATCCGGACCTGGCTGGCACAACCGATTTTGACGGGACTTTTATTGACAGATAGCTGATGTTATAGGGAGTAATTCCGTGAAAAAAAATAACCCATGAAATTGGTAATAAAATCCGATTCAAATAGGGAAGTATTATTTTAATAATAATTTCACGCGAAAGAAGTTCGCGGGCAACACCTAGTTGAAAATAAAAGTGTAACCACGGATTTTCTTGCCGTTTCTTCTCCATAGTGAACGACCAACCTGTACTGTGTGCATTTCTTTTGACGTTTCACAAGTATCTATGGTCATGTGATGCGGTGGAATAAGGATAATGTAGTGAGGAAAATGTTGAGTATGAATGTAGATATATAACCATAGATCTGAGGCTATAAGAGAAGAGTAAGATGGACTGTGTGAAGGATGATATGGCTAGAAAGGAGGTGACTGCTGAGATGACGAGTAATAGAGAAGTGTGGAAGAAGAAGACAAGCTGCGCCGACCTCAAATCAATTGGGATAAGGGCATGAGAATGATGTACACATCACACATCTGCCCACCCCACCCCGATGAATACAAACGTGAAGTTTCGTACACGTTTCGTCGTGAGGTGTGTAGCTAGTTTTTAAGTTTATTATCAGCCGTATACTTTCGCAAGTTGTTGTGAAATGTACCGGATCGCGTCGCCATTTTGGCAACGTGATTGTTTAGTGAGGCGCTTGTGCCGATGGCTCCATAAATGTTTTTTTTTTTTGCGTAAACTTTTCCCAATTATATTGTGGACGGCTTCAAGTCTTATCAAAGATAACGTATTAACCAGTACTAACTGGGTTGCGTAGGTCAGATAGGCAGTCGCTCCATGTAAAATACTGCTGCTGCTAAAATAAGTATTTTACATGAAACGACTGCCTATCTGACCTCCACAACCCAGTAAGCACTGGGTAACGTGATATTCCTTGGCAAGACTGATTGTCAGAATTTCGGGTTTCGGACTATCCGTATCGGCTGCCAAAATATAAGAATGACAGCCGAGACCAACTGCTTAGCCTGCTTCCAGAGGAACGGAAGGATCTCGGGATGGTCACCTATCCGCAGACATACCTCGGCAGGCGTTGCTTATCCTTAAAGATTGACCCGTCTCTCATGTGGATGTTATTAAACCATGAGCACCTGTCATTCATTCATTTTTCTTCTTTATCGTGTGGTTAGTGCCTAACCTGGCGTCAGAGTTTTTATGCCGCCCATGGGCCTCTGACTTGGCTTAACATGCCGTCGAGAAATATCTCTCAGGCATGCTGGTTTCCTTATTTCATACTCAACAGGTATTTTAATAATGTTGCCTGAATGTTAGAAGTGCCGTTTCTAATTAAATTTGAAAGCCACATTGCAGCTTCTGGCCATATTTAGAATCTACACCCAATAGTTTATGGTTTGGCTCATCAGTTTAGGTGGCAAAGCTAGTTTATCAATGTCTTACTTATAGAGGCTCGTGGCTTTATCGTAACAGCCACACGGGTCGATCTTCAAGGTTATGCAACGCTTGCTAAGGTGGATGGGTGACCATACTTACTACACCGAGACCCTTCTGTGCGTCGGACATTTGTAGATTTTGGCAGTTTTTTCAAGGGGTACACCCCACATTTCGCCAGTTATGTTTAAGTCCCATGTAACAGTATGCGAGCCTATTGTCATCAACCGAGCAGAAACTCCGTGGTTGGTACTGAGAAATTCCGGATGGAAAAATCCAATCTCAATTTGCCCGACTCGGGAAACCGAACCCAGGAGCTCACGATCAGCATTCGCGATTGCGACCACTGGGCCAATGGGGCAGTCCACTTACTAACTAATCACTAACTAATACAATAATATTTTTAACTCTTATTTGCCCGCGACTTCGTACTCGAGGTATTTAGAATCTAGACGAAAAAAAACAGAAAAAAAGATATCATTTCGTGTGGTTAAATGTAGCTTATATTTTAAGTCAGGCATCTAGCAGTAGAGCGGTGAAAACTGCGTTCAAATCCATGCAGTAGTTTTTGCGTGATGCGCGTACAAACATACAGACAGAAAGACAGACAGACAGACAAAAATTCTAAAAACTGTTGTTTTGGCTTCTGTTGCTCTAATAAAGACCCCCCCTAAATATTTTTTTTTCAATATCTTTAATGTACTTACATCGGCCTGTTACAATTTCATTATTGTAATAATATAAACATACTATATATATATACATATACTAAAAAAACACGAGTCCACGTTTTATGATTCTCCCTGTAAGGAAATGTCGTTAATATAATATTATTTATTTAATACTTAATAATTATATTATCAAATAGACCCACAACTCAACATTCTATAATATAAATCATATTGTTATTGTCAAATATCTCTCGTCTTCCATATTTGTCGCAACGTTTACAATCATAGATAATAATATATTACTTATTAAATTTTATGAGTTCCGTATACCAAAATTGGTGTAAAGCTTTTTTTATGTTATTGATAAGTGCTGTTTTTTTTATCTCTCCTTTTCTTTATCGTTTGGTTAGTGCCTAACCTGGTATCAGTGTTTTTATGGCGCCCATGGGCCTCTGACTTGGCTTGTTTTATTATTTGATTAGTGATAAGTTGGTTTGAAGTAGCGATGGAATTTCGCAAAAAAAAAAACATTTCCATACATTTTATAATCAGCCTGTTATGTTGAGACTCGGACCTCTACGAGGGCCCAGTATAGTTTAGTCTAAAATTAATCACACATTATAATAATTTAGTTTATAAAACGGCTGAGCAGATTTTCTTAAAACATAGCTACACGAACACTCCTCGTGACTCGAAGACACCTTTCAAACGAAATAAACTTAATCAAATTTGGTTCATCCGTGCAGGTAATTCATAGCTACCACAGACAGACACACATACACATTCCAAACTTATAACACCACTCTTTTTTGGTCGGAGATAAAAAAAAATTATGATGAAATTATAATCAGTGAACTTTACAAACCTAAGGCTGAATAAGATAATATAAATTATGACACTGGCCATTTGCATTAATAAAACCAATTAGAACCTATTTTATGCACCTTGCTTTTTTGTGAGTGTGTTGGGGTCGTCTTTGAGCCATAAATACCAGTATTTTACATGAAACAACTGCCTATTTGACCTCTACTGACAACCTATGCTAACAATGGTTGTCACTCTTTCGGGAAATTATCAACACAGTGAGTTCTTAACTAAAACACACCAATAACCTTCAAACCTTAATTATAAATATGTTATGATACAAAAAAAAAATTATATATCCTCAAAACATTTTGTTGACGGAACCCTAAAACCTAGGGTTAATTTAGATTACTAGTTATGTTAATAAATACGAATAATATTGAACTATGTCCTTCACAAACTGGTTGCTAAGTCAATGTATAGATATTATGTATATTATTAATAATAAATATATATATATACATGATATCCAATGTAAAGAAAACCATTTAAAAAGTTAATATATTTGGGTGACACCATTAACCTTTGAGATTTAGGTATTATTGGTAAATATATTTTTCTGTGTTACGTTTTTTTTTATCGTCTGGTATATTATACTTAATTTGTTCATATGCATAGGCCAGCGAACTAAGTTTTGTGTGAATTTTTATTAATTTTCTTAATAAAAAAGAAAATATGGATGGATTCTGTGAGGAATGATATGAAAGAGAAAGAAGTATGTATATGATAGCTTGACGGTTGACAGAGAAAAATAGAAGAAAAAAACGTGTTTCGCCGATCCCAAGTAACATGGGACAAGGGCAGGATGATAGTGATGGTGATTTCTTTCTTTAAAAACCAGTGTACAGTATCCTTATATTATGGTATGCATAGATTAGTCCTGTGTATGGTCACCTATACCTTTTAAAATGCCATAAACTACCAAGGACTACACCATAGTTCTCCATAAATCAATCCAAAAAAACACGAATCTAAATAATTCAGTTATTAAGCCCAAACTATTTGTACCATTTTTATTGTTTAAATTAACATATCTTTATAACATTCGGAGACAAAGAAAGATGATCTAAAAACGTAACTGTTTTGTTTTGTCATCGATTAATGTCTTAAAGGCTTGGCCATACTATTACATTGTGTGGTAGTCAGTTTTGGTCCTTCGAGCCGGATGCGAAATTAATTTGTTGTATACGAGTGAAATATGTCTTATTATTTTTTTATGAGAGTGTGAAATATATGCAATAGTAATATATTATTTTGAATTTAACTGGCAAATCTGACAAACAATCTTACCAGAAAGTATTGAGTTACCCAGTAACTAGGGAGTAGAGGACAGACAGGCAGTCGCTCCATGTAAAATACAGGTATTCAGCTGCATCTAGTTAGAATGGAAGCCGACCCCAACATACCTGGGAAATGGCAGGGTTAAAACTATGACACCAGCGGAGGCAATAACCACAAGATATAAGAAAAAATAATAGAAATGTTGTACTTAATATATAGTCTGGCAAACCACGTGCACACAAAACGTCTTAAAACGTGTGTGATAACAATAATACAATTCTATAAGTTTTTGTTATGAAGTGTATATCAGTTAATACCATTTTATTTTTATATTAAATAATTTTATGCGAACAAGGGTATCGTCAAGGGGGTCGTGCCATCTTATATATTTTATATAAGTAATTTGTTTTTTTTTCTCATAATTAATTTTGAATAACTAGTTTTCTTGTGGTTTTCTTAGAAAGGCTGGTTATTAGCATGTTAAGGTGTTATATCAGTATATTTTTTATTTTTATGTTTTAGTAGCCTTGTATGTTGGCCTGTTGAGCAAAAGCCTTCCCCATATCGTCCCAGATAATAATATAATAATAAGCACAGACGCGTACCGCGAGGGCTGGTTCGAGGAGGCACGGGAAAAGAGCACATGGAACATTCCTTCCATGTGCTCATGTGGAGGGGCATTTGCCCAGCAGTGGGACAGTAAAGGCTAACAAAAAAAGATAAAAGAAAACGTAGCCATGTATTTAAACCTTTTCAACTTCAGACTTACCTCAAATTACAAACGTACGGTTAATATCTGAAACGGACGTCTAGCAGTAAGCTCAGTGCAGCCTCTTCAAAATCATGTTTTGTAATACCTATTACATACTTCGATATTTCTAGATAAAACAATTCAATAACAATATTTCAAGTTAATATTTGGTTACCTATTTTACCGCCTACAGAGATCTTATGACTGATATAGGTTTGTGAGTCATAAGCCTCTTAGCATTTGGTTTGCTTTGTAAATAACCACTGGTAACTAAAATACTTATGCATAAATTATGTACAACGTGGTCTTTTGTGAAAATAATCTTCTGCCTTTTCGTGACTATGCATGTTTTGGTCGGCTTCCAGTCTAATCGGATGTAGCTCAATACCAGCATTTTATACATAGAGCAACATGCGACATGAAGCAAGCATGTATGCTTTTGGTAGCTTTTTTAATTTTTTCTACTTTTTACTTTCATCGTTGTCGCTGAAAGAATGTGACTTTTCTCTAGACCCCCTAGCAAAAACATAATAAATACTAACAAAAAAAAAAATATGATAAAAAAATAAGGTAAAAAAAAACAAAATGTTTTTTTTTTTCGTCCTATGTTGTGGACGCACCCTAACATCTTTACAATATCATAAATCTTATTACCACATACGACATCAGTAGAAATATACCAAGGACATTACATTTACATAGAAAAACTATAAACATAATACATACCGGATTTTAGAAGAAAAATTTAGTTTTTTAACGAATTTAATATTATATTTTTGCACCTACGTGAGCTATTGGACCCTGCTGTTATTTGTAGATCTTTGACAGTCATTACAGGTAGTCAGTAGCCCGAAAGTCTGACAGCCAGTCTTACCAAGGGGTATTGTTTTACCCAGTAATTGGGTTGTGGAGATCAGATAGGCAGTCGCTCCACGTAAAATAGTGGTATTAGGCTCGCAAGTTCGAGCCCCGCACGAAAAAAAAATTGTATGGCCTACAGGTAGGTGTTCCGGGTCTGGCAGTTTGTGTGTATGAGTTTTAATGTTTATAAACGCACCCACGGCATGGCAAGAAGTTAAAAAAAAAACTTATTCAGTTTCTTTTTTTTCGTGAATGCTATTTTGTTGAAATCTTCTTTGTCATGTGGTAAGTGCTTAACCTGGTGTCAGAGTTTTATGCCACCTATGGGCCTCTGACTTCGCTTTACATGCCGTCGAGAAATTAATTAATAATAAATTTGTTGAAATGTCTCATTTACTTGTAATTTTACTGGCTCACATAGGTATACATCCACACCAGAACATAGCAAAGCTGCGTAGGCCCTAAAATTCTTGAAGCAGTTGTAATTATGTAAATCTTAGTGAGTAAACATCAACGGCAGAGATGGTAAACCTCTCCGAGCCCCACCATCAGAAAATTCTGGACATGGCTGCTGTGAAAAGTCATATTTTATTCAATTCTTTACCAATGCAGCTCTACACAATGGGTAGAATAGAATAGAAAAAAAAAACTAAGGGGTGGGAGTACCCCCGTATCTATAGTCAAGTCAAACCAAACTTGAGCTTAAGTAATTACTTGTAATTTTTTTTATGCAATCGACAAGAATTTAAACGAAGTAAGAACCGTCAAAGAAAGCAAAGCTAAGAATTCTAACTTTTAACAGTTCTAACTTGAAGAAATTACTAAACTACGTAATAGAATCGTATTACGTTTGACGACCCGAATGGCGCAGCGGTAGTCAGGCTGCCTTACGTTCATAGGGTTCCGGGTTCAAAATATATTAAAAAAATATATATAAATTGAAAATTGAAAAATTGTAAATTGTTGTTGTTGTTGTCACAAGTTGTGACCACAAAGAAATTTCTCGCCGGTTATTTAAAAAAAAAAACAGCTGTTCAGTAACATTTTGACGTGTAGGTATTGCAGTTTTGTAGGAAACAGCCGATTGATTTTTTTATTTTTATAACCGACGAAAATTTTCTATGTGAGGGGGTTCAGAATGATGTTCTGAGTATCTGGTAACCGGTTTGCCGTCGCTGGTCCTTTCGCCGTATATAAAAATGAAACATAAGGGAAAATTAAAAATAAGACTAACTAAATTCGTCCTGTGCGAGGCCAAAAGGCGACCTCATCATGATGCTGTATCATTGAAAAAGTCATAGCGCTGGTATTTTGATAGGGAGAATTTCTGCGTTAAACAAGAGCAATTTCTCCGATACATCTTCTTTTTTAACCGACTTCAAAAAAAGGATGAGGTTCTCAATTCGGTTCGGTTTTGTGTTTGTTATCTCATATCTTCGTCATTTATGAACCGATTTGAATAAATCTGCGTTTTTCTGAAAGGATATACTTCCCAATTGGTCCCATAGAAATTTTATCAAAATCGATTTAGTAGTTTGGTTTTTAAATCATAATATCTGGTGAAAATGTTTTCCAAGTAAAAGAAATTGCGAAATTGATAGTTGACAAAGCTTCGTGTGTGATACGATAACTAAAAATGGGTAAAATAAAAACTTTTTTGCAAAAATAACTTTACTTTCGGAACTCGGTGGCAAAAAAGTCAATGAAACAAACAATAGTCACCGACTTCCGAAAGTAAAGTTATTTTCATTTTTTTTGTGTTTTCTTTTCAAGTCGGTTATACGTGTCCAAACCCTAATCTCGTTTATAATACGGTACAAGATTGACCATCCCTGGCTTTATGCAATCGAAGCTAAAGTACGTTACTACAAGATCAATATAAGTATGACTCAGCGGATTCTATTCAAATGCAAGCAAACGAGAATCTATTGAATTTAGTTTTAGCTATCATAATATTGGTTAAAGGTCATTTGTATCATTATTTTAATTACACCTAGAACGTTTTAACGAATCTGTAATTTCTAGGAACGATTCCTTTTTTTTTTTTTGCTGGGTTCCTTATCCTTTGTGGTTACCTACGATATATTCTATTATTCAAAAAATATGACTCTCTAAGCAGTGATAGCGTTGGACTGACAAGTCATAGGTCTCGAGTTCGAAACCCAGACAAGCACCTCAGAGTTTTTGGAATCATGTGCGTATTATATAATTATCACTTGCTTCGGTTAAGGAAAACATCGTGAAGAAACCAGCATATCTGAGAGATATTTCTCGACGGCATGTAAAGTCAAGTCAGAGGCCCATGGACGACATAAAAACGACACCAGGTTAGGCACTAACCACACGATAAAGAAGAGAACTTTCCAAGCCTGGCTCTTTGGTCTAAAAAGTTATTGGATTTTCCATCAAGAATTTCTCAGTAGCAGCCACGGAGTCTGGATTTGTGTCCGGCTGTCGGAAATAGACCCCTAGGAGAACTGGGACTAAAACATTACTGGCGAAATAAGGGTGTGCGAAAAAAGAACCTTCTTTCTTCTTCGTATCTTCTTTTGCAGGTCTGCTGGCAGAAGTTTCTTAAGAAAGAAGCAGTAGCTATGTACTCAAATATTATATGTTATTTTCATGTGTTCTATCTACTGTACATTAATAGTACAATAAATAAATAAGAAACAGAGCAGATTTCTTTCTTGAAATAATAAAATAATAATATTATTATGTATGAAGAGCTAACATAACATCACGCCTGTAATCCGGGAAGGGTTAGGTAGAGGTGTAATAGTACGCCCACATTTCGCCAGTCATCAACCGGGCACAAATAAAGGCTCTATGGCTGCTAAGGAGAAATTCGAACCCAGGACCTCATGATTTAGATTGCGACCACTTGACTAGCGAGCCAGTCACCCAGTTAGCCAGCCAGTAGCATGAAGTGCTATTTACCATATAAAAATCAATGTGTATTCGGATGTTCGTCTGTTCGAAATCGACTCCTAAACTACTGAACCGATTTTGATGAAATTTTGCACAGTTACTCTACATACACTAGGGACGGTTTCTAAAGGGTAGGTAGGTAGGGTTGGTTAGTGGGTGGGTGGAGTAGTAAAACT
Source organism: Standfussiana lucernea (assembly GCA_964057025.1). NCBI lineage: Eukaryota > Metazoa > Arthropoda > Insecta > Lepidoptera > Noctuidae > Standfussiana > Standfussiana lucernea. The sequence continues at coordinate 8,979,363 of OZ059814.1, forward strand.
ACTAGTGCATTGCAACGCATGCCGGGTACAGCTAGTTGCGTAAAAAAAAAAACATTTCATATCCAATCACCGATAATCAAACAAAAGCCTATCGCAATTCAAATTCATACACCACGCGTTCGCCTCAGGCGTTACTTCAATACTCGTTTTGGTGCCATCTTCTACATTCACGACATTGAACCACAAGGTCGAGTGATACTCACAATTAAGTCGAGACTTCTATCGATTCGATAAAAATTTCGATGTTACGTTAGTATGTCGTAACCGGCAAGTTTTTTTAAAGGAGAAACCTTTGGCTGTGTTTGATACTTAGACTTTTGTAATTGGATTGTTCGATGGTTTGAGTTTCCGGTCGGACAAAGTGTAAACGTAACATCACGCCTGTAATTCCCGAAGGGATAGGCAGAGGTGTACCTGATAGTACCCACATTTCGCCAGTTATGTTGAAATCCCGTATCCCAGTGACAAGAAAATAACCTGTATTTAAATGGCAAAATCAGACAAAATAAATGAAAATCAAAATTAAAAAAAAAGGTACGTCGAGTTCAAATCGACGTTTACCGAACTCACTATCAGCTGTTAATCTGCCGGATTTTTATTTAAATATTTAAAACTTATTTTGTCAATAAAACCTGTTTTTTGAATTGATTAATACCACTTCCATAGATTCTCTATTTTAATTTTAAAAAAAAAGGTTCATGTTTACCAGCTGTTTTTCTATATTTTATTAAATGATTTTTGCTAAACCTCGAAACGCAAACATAGGTACCATATACTTTTTATAGTTAATATTATACTCTTACCTAAATAAAACACAAAAATAATAAAATAATTTAAAAGTCATGTATCTACAAAAATAATATTATCTAACTTATTTATTATTAAGCTGTCATACCTAATAATATGATCACCAAAAAAACAAGTCGCCAATAATTATTTAAATCTTATACAATCTAATTATAAAACCTCACCACACTTAAATATTAGGAAATTTACAAAAAAAAAAAAACTATGCTTCGGAGACACTTTTACTTATATTATCATAATTAATTTTAAAACTAGTATTTCTAGAAATCTGTGTTGCTAGACATAAAGGTATTCGAAACTAGTTTTTAAAGTAAAAAAAAAAGTGAAACCAACTTGGTTACATTTCAATTCATCTTGATGACCCAAAAGTCATTTGTAGATCTTTGACAGTCGTTACAGGTTACAGTGGCCTGAAAATCCGGCACCCAATCCAACCAAGGAGTATCGCATTACTTAGAAAGTGGGTTGTGGAGGTCAGATAGGGAGTCGTTCCATGTAAAATACTGATATTCAGCTGCATCCGGTTAGACTGGAAGCCGACCCCAGCATATCTTCAAAGCTTATTTATCTTTCATTTTGATATGTTGACGTACGCTAACTGACATGTGGCAATCAAATTAATTTAATGTCTCGTCCAATGTCCAATCTTACTGAATGCAGCTGAAAACCAGTTTTTAACATGGTGCGACCTCAAAAAAAAACCTTCAAAATCGACGCCACAGTTAACTTTAACCGTTAAAATTAACCCTCAACCCGGGAGACAAACAAACGTATTGTCACATTGTGAAACGCATATGTTTCTCGAGTACGCAACTGCTGCGCTTGCGCAAGTGCAAAGGTAAACGGGATCTGGTCATCAAACTGGTTACGCGGCTCCGAATTCTTTGGACGCCATGTTACTTTTGTGTAGTATAATCCTTTTTATACGGTGGTAATGGGCAGAATTGTAAAAACAAAATATGGATATCCAATTTTCGGTGAAAATTGGGTAAGTAGTTGATGCCATAAAACCAAGAATTAGAACAGCTGTATCTAGACCTGAAAAAGGTAATGTAGCTTCCTGTTAATGAAAGAATTTTCGGAATCGGACCAGTAGTTCCGAAGATTATTCCCTAAATCCATACTTACTGATTGTTTCGTTGGTCAATAGTCACAAGCGCGACTGCTGAACAAGAGGTCCTGGGTTCTATACCCCGGTAGGGCACAATGTTATTGGGTTTCTTCCCATCAGGAATTTATCAGTAGCATCCACGGAATCTATATTTGTGCCCGGTTGATGGCAATAGGCTCGCCCCCTATTACATGGGACTTAAACATAACTGGCGAAATGTGAGTGTACTATTAAGTACACCTCTGCCTAACCCTTAGACGATTACAGGCGGGATGTGTTATGATATCAATTTTTAACCGACTTCAAAAAAAGGAGGAGGTTCTCAATTCGGTTGTATGTTTTTTTTTTTTTTTTTTTTTTTTTTTTTTGTGTTTGTTACCTCATATCTCCGTCATTTATGTACCGATTTGAAAAATTCTTCTTTTATCTGAATAGATTTACTTCCCGATTGGTCCCATAGAAATTTCATCAAAATCGGTTCAGCAGTTTGGTTTTGAAATCAAAATAACTGGAAAAAATGTCATCCAAGTAAAAGAAACTGCGAAATTGATACTTGACAAGGATTAGTGTATGATACGATAACTAAAAAGGGTAAAATAAAAACTTTTTTGCAAAAAAAAAACCGACTTCAAAAAAAAACACTAAAAAAGTGGAAAATAACTTTACTTTCGGAAGTCGGTGGCAAAAATGTCAATGAAACAAACAATAGTCACCGACTTCCGAAAGCAAAGTTATTTTCCACTTTTTTAGTGTTTTTTTTTGAAGTCGGTTTTTTTTTTGCAAAAAAGTTTTTTAGTATAGCCTGCACGATAACCCATGGTAAAACTTAACTAAAATCACTGCTGTAGTATATTTGAGGTTACGTATCTTGACTGATAAACAACTTAACTCTTACACAACCACCCATCACCTTATCGCTTGGTTATTCACGTTTTTGACTTAACTAGCTTCTGTTAAAAGTGTTGATGGTTTAACTAGTTAACTATTATAATTAATGGTAATAGGCTTTGGTTAGTTAATTGATTATTTTATTGGTTAAGTGGTTTTAAATTATTTGAATAGTTTTAAGTGTGGGCGTGAGAGACACAGACTTACAATTGGAGCTGGTTAGACTGGAAGCCGAAGCGATGTGTGCTGACATGTTACAATTATTTAATGCAATTGATTCTTTGTTTATATTATTTTACACGCTATTGTATAGAATCTGGTTCTTATAACCTAACAGACAGATGTGTTGCTGGGGAGTTTGTTCCGCCACTTCTTCTTCCCAGCTAAAACACTAGGAAGTGGCGAAGGGCGGGCGTTTTGGGGGACAGTCTCTTGTGAACTCGAAGTTCGAAAAGTGCTGATTATCGGCCTAATTTGAATAAATGACTTTTTATTTTGATTTTGAAATCAGAATCGCCCTATAATGTTCCCGCTTACGATTGGGTTTCACCACGCGGGCGTAGAGCGCGTTAGTAGACGGAACCATACCTTCGAATTTTTAAGGTTCCGTAACACAAAAGAAAAAAGGAACCCTTATAGGATCACGATGTTGTTCGAAACTTACACTGTCACTTACAGAATATCTTCCGTGACTGTTTATTATTGTGAGCTCCCGATATTTTTGAGTCATCCCGCTATCATGGCGCTTGCAACAGCGTCGATTTATCGATAGCAAACAGTAAATAATATAATCTCGGAAGATATCCCGTAAGTGACAATGTATGTCATTACATAGTATAAACAAAGTCGCTGCCCGCTGTCTGTCTGTCCCTATGTATGCTTAGATCTTTAAAACTCCGCAACGGATTTTGATGCGGTTTTTTTAATAGATAGAGTGGTCCAAGAGGAAGGTTTATAGGTATAATACATGCATATTATAGTAGAGAAAACATTAGTATCTACATTGCACCCGAGCGAAGCCGGGGCGGGTCGCTAATTTAGTTATAAACCGTGAAAGCTTAAAACAGAATTTGTTTCCGTCTGTCTGTCAATACTCTTTTTCTCAGGAATGCGTAGAGGTATCAAGTTGAAATTATGTCAAACATTCGGGTCTACAGACTCTCTCAGCAGTAAATATATGACCGGTTATGTCGCATATTTTGCGATTTCACAAAGGAATCAAAACCCATTGACCTATAATCATGAAATTTGGCAAGAAGCAATATCTTAAATTACATGTAAAGGAAAAATATGTAGTTTAATAACAAAAAAAAAAACACCATTACATTATGAAATTTGTACGGAACCCTCGGTGCGCGCGTCCAACTCGCAAATGTTCCTAGAAAATGCCAGTTACCACACAATATTTTAACGTTACAGTTTACAGTCACGAGCACCAATATGTATACACTTTCCTAAATTTAAAAGCAGTTTTCGAGAGAAATAACAATTGCATCTTGGAGATAGGATCTGTTTCATAAAAACATGAGTTCCAAAATGCTATGTTCGTAACAACATGAAATTTTAATCAGAACTGTAGGAGAAAATCACTTTTAAAATTTGCTAAGTGTTCACATATTTGTGCTCGTGACTGTACATTGTCCAAGTCAGCCAAGAAAATTAAAGAAGCTCTACATCAATTGTTTATTTTTACCGCTTCTTAGTTGACCTTGACATAAAAACCTTGGCAGGGCTTACCTACTTATTATAAGTAGGTTCTATAGTGGGCAGAACACAAAGCAACATTTTGAACTATGATGAATTTTTGATGAGTGAGAATTGCTCGTGTCTTCGAAAGCCGTTGCTGGCTTTTGTCGAACTTTGACATCCGTTACCGACAGCTTTGAAGTATGACAACTAGACTTCCCAATGGGTACCATTTCAGTTGCTGGGTTGTGGTTGTGGCTAAGCAGTGTTACCGTCGGACTACAAAGTCATAGGTCTCAAGTTCGAACCCAAGACACGCACCTCTGTTTTTTAGTAATTATGTGCGTTTTGTATAATTTCACTAGCTTCGGTGAAGGAAAACATCGTGAGGAAACCAGCATGCCTGAGAGATATTTTTCTACGGCATGTAAAGCCAAATCTACTAAACCTGCCTACCCCGATGGAAAAAAGGCTTGAGTTTATGTAAGCATGTATGTAAGAAGAAGGTACAATACGAAAATACTTTACACGGACCAACTTTCGCCCGAAAACGAAAGTGATAGCGTGGTTATAAAAATAAAAAGTCCTTTATTATCACGGATATAAAACCTTCACTTGTGGAGGGCTTTAAATAATAATAAAATTCACTTTCGAAAACTTGTATGAACACTGGACGTGCTGATATCCTTTTGAGTATCTTACTGATAATATAATCTTGAAGAAAGTCAAAAATCAATTCATCATTAACATCTACCTTGCTATTTTCCAAATATGTTGGGGGTCGGCTTCCATTGTACCCAGATTCAGCTGCCTGAGCGACTGCCTATCGGTCCCCTACATCACAGTTAGTACCTGGTAAATACGGCACCCCTTGGTAAGACTGGTTGTCAGACTTTCGGGCCACTGACTACCTGTAACGACTGTCAAAGGTCTACAAATGACAGCCGGGACTAACGGGTTAACGTGCTTTCCGAGGCACGGAGGAAACTCGGTTTTTAATGGGTGGTCACCCATCTACGGACCGACTTAGGCAAGCTCGATTTTACCTAAACATCGACCCGAGCGGCTGTTATTATTTAGCTACGAGCTCCTTCATTGAATTTACGTATTAAAAAAGTGTTTATCTTGCGTAACATTTTCAAAAAAAACCGGTCAAGTGCGAGTTGGACTCGCGCACCGAGGGTTCCGTACAAACCTGTGGGTATATAACTTTTTTTTATATGACGGAACTAATAATTTACGGTTTTCGTAATTTTTCCTATATCTGTACTATAAGACGTGACTTCGTACAAAATTTCAAGATTCTAAGTTCACGGGAAGTACCCTGTAGGTTTTGATTCCCGTGCGAGTTTCGAAAATTTGCGGAAATTTGCGGTCTAAGTGGCTGTATCTTTTGATTGCGTTGACTTAGAAGGTTGATTTTTCTACAGCTTCCAGGGACAATAGAACTAAGTATCATATAGAAATTTCAGTTTGATACCTCCACGCGTTCCTGAGAAAAACGGTCTTGACAGACGGACGGACGGACGGACGGACGGACGGACAACAAAGTGATCTTATAAGGGTTCCGTTTTTTCCTTTTGAGGTACGGAACCCTAAAAACGACATCATTTTATCTTGTTACCAGCTGACCGGCGCAGCTTCGTCTGCGTAACATTTTTGATTAATGCTCCTCTCCTATTGGTCGCAGCTTGATGTTTTATAGCCTATAGCCTTCCTCGATTAATGGGCTATCCAACACTAAAATAATTTTTCAATTCGAATCAGTAGTTCCTGAGATTAGCGCGTTCAACCAAACAAACAAACTCTTTAGCTTTATAATATTAGTATAAATTAGTAGCATCTTGTACCTACTCGTATAATAACTCAATTCTGTTACTGTGTAATGTACATCCGTAGACATAGTCGGACACAACGTTATCACTTAGATCTCGAAGCTCATAGATAGCTATTATGAATGAATAAATTTAAAAACCTGAATGTAATATGCCATTCTTGGCTTACAGTGACATCATCCTGCAACCATCCATTCGTTTGCCAGGTTCCAAGTGTGTTGATTATTCCTTCTCGTTGCCAACAACAGTTACTCGCCAACGTTTAATAAATCCGTTGTAAATCTTTGACAGTCGTTACAGGTAGTCAGTGGCCCGAAAGTCTGACAGCCAGTCTTTCAATCGTCTTTCGCAGTGCTAACTGGGTTGTGGTGGGCAGATGGGCAGTCGCTCCATGTAAAATACTGGTATTCAGTTGCATCCGGTCAGACTGGAGGCCAAACTAAGTTGTTGGAAGGAGTTGGCAGATGTTGTTGGCCTATAGTTATAATAACTGTACTGACCTACATGCAAGTTAGGTAGGACAAAAAGGTTAAAGTGCTAGTCAATAGTACTGCGGTTCCAAGGCATTGATACAGGCTGTTGCTTTGAATCCTCGTCATATTCAAGGAGGTAACTATGCTAATGATTCTCGACCCGAATCAATAATCGGTAGGAATTTCTTTAATATTTTTTCTTAAGAGCGTTTACGTCTATCGCGCGAAGTCAAGTTTAGGTAATTCAATGCATTTTTTACGCACACAAAAGCGCGCGTGCCTGTGTGCATAGCGCTGGCGCGTTCTCTTGCGCTATAGTCAAACTAACCCACTATGATCCGTTCTAGTGCAATTGTTGTAGTAAAATTTAATTTGAATTTGAACGTACACGGATTACTAAAGTACGAGTGCATAAAATAAGTATTCAATAATATATTGCAAGTATAGCTATAGTTATGATTAATATTAAAGTCGTTTATTAGTTATTCAAACATGAATTTGTTGATCTAAACTTTAGAAAGAAACCGAACTTCGTTAATTATTATTGATTTGTGACTGATTAATAAATATTTCTTATTCTATTCAAATAAATCACTTTATACTGATTTACTTACGTTTATTTTATATTATATTTTAACCTGACGCGATGTTCCTCTTAGTGACACCTCTTATGAGGGAAATACAATAGGTTGGCGTTAACTTTAAAAACAATTTATGTTCTTATTTACAAAAAAATAAGTAAAAGATTTAATAAATAAAATTCGTAGGTAAAAAAATAGGGTAGATATTGGTTGTCACTAAAAATATTGTCAGTCATCAAAATAATAATAAAAAAATTTAATCATCAAAGTACCAAGATTTTTTAATCACACTATAAACGTCCGCTATCCTTCCAAGTACGACTAAGGTCAACTCGGGTCAGGCAGAGCGCCGAGCGACATGTCCTCTCTCTAGAAAGCCTCGCGGCGGACTGATTTGAAATTGCTCGCGCGCAGTGATTTATAGTAGTTTTCAAATATTTATAGAAAAATAATCACTGTAAATTATTTGAAATTTTAAATTGGATGTTTTAAAGCATATGTTCTTCTATTATATTATGCTATTATTATATTAAATCAAGTAAGATATATCGGTGAAAAAATCATTTTAATTCCTTAATATTTCACATTGTTTGAACTTTAATTTCTTATATAAAGAAACCTAAATCAAAAAATTTTCTTCTCCAACTACATTCCTTAGGATCTTAGCAATAGGTAAAAAAAAATCTAATTAGGTTTGCCAGTGGTTTCCTATATTATTAGAGCGTCGAAACTGACGCTGAAAGGGAAATTAAGAAAACCTCTGTTGAGTTATCTTGATAGAATTTACCAATACTCTATTAATTGAAATATTTTTCTCTCCAACTATTGAGACAACGAAATTTCCTAAAGTTATTAGTAATTATCATTTTTGTAAAATAAAGGGTTGATGGTATTAAAGGGTTTGAAAAGTACTGTTTTGGAGTCAAACAGCGCATGGACGGCGTAAACGCTCTTAATATCGGAAATCGGTAAGTGTAAACCACCCGTTTTAAAACGCTTCCCGTCTAGTACTAGCCCTATAACCGCGCTTTGACACACACAAACGCAGACGTTTATTCGATAAACGGGTGATTCTCCTCTTTTGAGAAGGGCTTCATTCTGAAATAGTGTCAAATTTAAACGACGAAAAAAAGCAGCGTTTATTATTTGTGACCAGGTACCGTAATTTAAATTGATTATTTTCGTCTTTTATGATAACCTCCTGAATTTTGACTAGGATGCAAAACTACATCTTGTATAATAGACTAGAGGTTAGGCGTCATGTAAACAGGTCGTCATTTGTCCTAGGCCAGCTAAATAAGTGGTGTGTGGGTGCAAGGTGAAGCGAAAGTTACTGATGGTGGATAAGGATTGTCGTGTAGTCCAAGGGAAGATGTAAATTATCGCTTAAGAAATTGGGTCATGAAAAAAGTACGTTGCAAAGGTAAAAGCAACAATTACGATCTCTGTATTAGGTCCTGGGGTCGATTCACAGTTCGAGGAAATTGTAATTGGGCGTTAACTTAAGGAATTTCTCAGTAGCAGCCACGGAGTCTACATTTGTGCTCGGTTGATGGCAATAGGCTCGCTCCCTATTACATGGGGCTTAATTATAACTGGCGAAATGTGAGTGTACTGTGTATTAGACGTGTACCTTACACGTCTTCAAAGCCCTTCGGTGGTAACAGTGTGATATTTTGTTACTGAAAAATAAAACTGCTGTTCTATACCAATTAACAACACACAATCAAAATAAATGGTGCTTTAGACTTTATTATGTAAAAGATTTCTCTTACATCGTGTAAATTAGTCCTTAGCAATTTATTATCTGGCGCCACTTCGCCGAATATCACTCTAAACTCATCAATCTTACTAATCTGACCCACAAATCTTCTAAAATCATTAACACATTGCCATACCATGTTTCTGTAATACCAGATCACTCAAAGAATTTATGGTTACCCAATGACCATAAATCACTTGTAAGATTTGCTTGATTGATAAATAGATTTGCTTTGAATATTAATTAATAACGTGGTTTACTAAGAGGACATTTAGATAAGAAATTCTTTAATAAAAAGCCAAATGGAGTTTCTAATCGGCATAAAAGGCATTCTTACAAATTATTATCCCTTATTTCACCCCTAGTGGTGTGACCGTTGAACTGCCAAGTCATAAATCTCGAGTAAGAACCCAAGACAAGTACCTCTGATTTTTCGGATTTTTACTTACTTCTATACTTGCTTCGGTGAAGGAAAATATCGTAAGGAAACCAAAATAACACGCCTGAGAGATATTTCTCGACGGCATGTAAAGCCAAGTCAGGGGCCCATGAGCGGCATAAAAATTCTGAGACCAGGTTAGGCACTAACCAAACGAAAAAACACATCTGTTTAGCCATTTCTCAACTATGTTAGGGTGGTTTCCAGTTTAACATTGAACTGCCTATCTGAGGTCAGATAGGCAGTCGCTGGTCGCGATTACCCAGAAACTAGTTTGTGGAGGTCCACACAAATAATAATATCGGTAATACAATGCCTTACAGTGTCCACAAGGTAGGCAGAACACTCACATTATACCAATTCTTCAAATCCAATGTAATAAGGCGAGCCTATTGTCATCTACCGGGCTCAAAGCTACTGGAACTCCTAATGAAAAAACCCAAAAACAGTTTTTCCCGACCTGAGCATAGAACCCAGAGCCTCATGCTCAGCAGTCGCGCTTACAACTACAAGCTCAACGAGAACCCATATAGAACGCAGAATCCTTTTATAGCTTTTTGCTATCCCAGTTATAGTATGGCTATACCCTTGCAGTGAGGCACATGCTTTACTGCGTAGGTAGTTACAAAGTACGTATACGACATAAAGACGCGGTACATACAAGATTCACGGCTCATATTATGTAAATACGCGTTCGATTTCTTCGCTAAATAAGAAGGCAAATAATTTTCACTTTTTTTTTAACCGATTGTGAAGGAAAAAGGATTTGTAATGCTTTTGCAATGTTTCTGTGTTTCAATGTTGTAGGTACTTATATTGCGGAGGTATAAATGGTTTATGACCTCAATAAATAGGTTTATATACTAAATAGGCTTGCGCTTGGCCACAACTCGTCTGATTTGAAGTGATGATGCGGCCTAGGGTGGAGCACGCGCGCCTAGAAGAATCCGATCCCACAGATTTCGAGTTTATGTTATAGTTAAGTGGGTTTATTTAAATAAGGAATTAGAGCCAGGTCTGGCGAAGTGTTATTGGGTTTTTAAAAAAGGAATTTATGTTGATTATTTACGTCTTCTACAACAACCTCCTAAATTTTGACGAGGATGCAAAACTACACCTAATGTATGTAATTGTATTCTAAATTCCGATTCCGGGCTGGGCTGAGAAAGGCCTAAAAGAAAAACCCAATATATCTTTGCTCGACTTGGAAATTGAACCTAGCACTTCATGCTCAGCAGTAGTCTTAGCGACCAACGAAACAATAAAAACCTCTGAACTTTTTTAAAATGACATATTTCGACACCTGCGAGGAATAACATCATAACTCAGTTTTATGCAATTTTGAGTTACAATCATACTCTCTGTAAAAAAAATGCTGATTTTTTTAGCACTCACCCCTGCGGTTAAATTCCTTTACGTAAAGATTTTTATAGTATCAAAACATTGTAAGTGAGAGCCAACTGTATTTAATAAAAGGGTTTTTTTTTAATCTTTAACGCGCTCTCCTCTAAAGTTGCTAAATATTAGTTACGATGTTATTCCATGCAGGTGTCGATTTACGTTCGCGTACATAAGGGGAAGTCGGTAAGTGGCGCCGATGACTGAAAAGTTTGTGTGGTAATCGGTTGTCGTGGTATGGACATGTGATGTGGAGGAATGAGGACAGTGTCGTGAGGAAAGTGTTGAGTATGAATGTGGATGGGTATAAGAGTAGAGGAAGACCAAAGAAACGATGGATGGACTGTGTGAAGGATGATATGGCTAGAAAGGAGGTGTCTGATGAGATGACGAGTAATAGAGAAGTATGGAAGAAGAAGATATGCTGCGCCGACCACAAATAAATTGGGATAAGGGCAGGAGAATGATGCTTAACGTTCGCGTACCTACACCCACCGATCAAAAGCCAAACCTTTGGATCCCAGCTTAACCTCGCTAAACTCTTTTCCAAACATTCTTAAACCAATATGACGTTCAACAAACACAAGGTAGGCAGAGGCCATGCGATGATAAACAAATATTTGTCTTAACCAGATTCCTACTAATAAAGAAAAACCTTGGATCGAGGTGCGATACTAAATAGATGAGTGATAAATAGGTATAATTGAACTTGTTAGGACTTTGAGGTGGAGTAGGAAGGTAGTTCCGACGCCTGTTTCCGTTTCCGGTGGTAGTGTCAAAATGTTATGTAAGTTTTGCAAAGTTATACAGGGTGATGCTATGTAAGTTATACAGGCTGATGTTATGTAAGTTTTGCAAAGTTATACAGGGTGATGTTGTGTAGCTTATACAGGGTGTTATACAGAGTGATGCTATGTAAGTTAAACAGGCTGATGTTATGTAAATTTTGCAAAGTTATACAGGGTGATGCTATATAAGTTATACAGGGTGATGTTATGTTAGTTTTGCAAAGTTATATTGATTTGTTAAACGTGGACAATAATTTATAGAAGTGAAATACTCATACATATGAACAAGTTTTACTAGCCTACACGATCAAAATGTATGGAATAGTTGCTTTTTTAAATTGCCGATGAAAATTTTCTATGAGGGGGAGTTATACGTCGGTGTCCTTCCACCCTGTATAACTAAAGTGAGCAAAAAGGAAGGGCTTTTCTCAATTCAACCCTTAAAGGGATTAAATAGGGGAAGAAAGTTTGTATGCCTTGTTGGTCTCGTGTTCGCAAGCGCGACTGCTGGGCATGGGTTCAATTCCCGTGTCGTGCAAAGTGTAATTGAATTTTTCTATCAGGGATTTCTCTGTAGCGGCCACGGAGTCTGGATTTGTGTCCGTTTGATAGGAATAAGCTCGCCCCCTATTACATAGGACTTAAAAATAACTGGCATTATGTGGGTGTCATACTATTAGGTTACACCTCTTGCTGGCGTGATGTTTTTTTATATATATGTACGTATGTTAGTATGAAAGTTCCTATTTTTTGGAACACGAACTCACTCTTTGTAAGATACGGTACTGAAGAGCAAAGAGCTTTTTTCAATTAAATCTTCGGTCGTCTTTGAATACCTATTGATTTATAATAAACCAGTACAAATCCATGCTAATATTTTAAATGCGAAAGTAGCTCTCTCTGTTACCTTTTACTCCTATACGGCTGAACGGACTTTGATGAAATTTGACACACAGGTAGACTATAATCCGGGCTAGGATATGGGATAGTTTTAATCCCAGTAGCACGTTTCCGTTGGATAATTTTCGACCCAAAAGCTGGTAAAGCTGCTGGTATTAGCTAGTAATCTTTGACTTTGGTATCTTAGTTTAAAACACTTGATTCTTAAACAGCTATTGATTTTTATGATATATTATTACAAGGTTGTATATCTAATCAGGCTCGATTAGAACATCAAAACATGAAACTAAAACTTATTTTTACGACGACAAGGTTCATTATTGAATAGCAGCGGTATGTTTAAGAAAAATACGTAATTTACATCTTATGTGTTGACAATTAAGATAAGTTTTTGAATGGTAAGTAGTGTTGAAACTAATTGCAAAAGTTTGTTAAAAATAGAATGACATTTAGAAGAAAAATCAATGCTTTTGATAAGTATTTTGAATAAAATAACGCTTCGTCTGCGTTTTCACATAGTTTATGTTTTCACCGATTAAAAGGTCTTTACTAACCGACTATAAAACAATAGAGTTATGGTTTTTTTTTCAAGTGATATAAGAAAGAATTGGTCACGGTTTTATTTTTTGGGTGCTTTTATCGTTTTCTGAAAGACAACCTGTTTACATATTTTTTTATAAAAAAAAATTATACTTAATTGTTACTCCGTATAGTAGCATAACTTTGAACTAAAAACTGTGGAGATATATCCTTACTAATATTATAAAGAAGAATTTGTTTGTAAGTTTGTATGTAGAGGGTAATCTTCGGAACTACTGATCCGATTCTAAAAAAAAATTCACTGGTAGAAAGCTACATTACTCGTGGGTGCTATAAGCTAAATTATATTTATATCAAGCTTATTAGCCGAGCTATCGCAATTTTTGCGGACAAAGTCGAGGGCGAAGTACTAGTCTAAAATATACATATCACAAATGACGTAATTTTTAAAGTTTTAGTGTTTACATATTTACGCACTTGACATTTACGATAATTGCCAAAACTCCCCGAAAGGGTTTGAGAACAAAAGAAAAATCAGAGGTTCATAGACACTATTATCGGTTGTCAAAATATCTAAGAAATAAAGTCTTCGGGCCATTGTCGGTACGAAAAGTTCAAAGTTCAGATCCGGGCCGTGAACTTTCGATAGCCGATTGTAACATGACTTATCTTGTTTGGCTTATCAAAATATTAATATTGTTTAAAAGGTCGTTCTTGCCCGGAGGATTTGGGTCTTTTTGGTGCTTCAAGACTGGTAGCTTATGTTTGTTGTAAGCCTGAGCTGTCCATAGGCTAGACCGAAAACTAGGCAGATGTTGAACCCTGAACTACCCTTATAGACCCCCTTTATATCCTTATAGACCCCCTTTATACCCTTATAGACCCCTTTATACCCTTATAGACCCCCTTTATACCCTTATAGACCTCCTTTATACCCTTATAGACCCTCTTTATACCCTTATAGCCCCCTTTACACCCTTATAGACCCCCTTTATACTCACATAGACCGCCTTTATACCCTTATAGACCCTCTTTATACCCTTATAGCCCCCTTTACACCCTTATAGACCCCCTTTATACCCACATAGACCTCCTTTATACCCTTATAGACCCTCTTTATACCCTTATAGCCCCCTTTATACCCTTATAGACCCCTTTATACACATATAGACCCATTTATAGCCTTATAGACTCCTTTATACCTTTTCTTAACTGAACCCTTTTGGTTCGGTGTTAAGTCAACATCAGTCTAGCTGATGCAACAGAATATCTGTTGTGGTCAGATAGGCAGTCGCTCCATGTAAAATACTGGTATTCAGCTGCACGCGGTAAGACTGGAAGCCGACCCCAACATAATTAGAAGAGGCTCAGCGGATATGATGTTAAAAACTTTATTCCATGCATAGTATAATAACGATTTTGATATCAGTGTTGCTAATTTCTTGAGATAATGATAAAATAGTCTGTTTCATTTATAACACGTTTTTACTTAGATTTATTAACCTATACTTAACAAGAATGGGCTGGCAAAAAAGAGAACCTTGATCTTCCATATAACATTCTTACATATATCTAAAAAAGTCTGTTTATCTGTCCGTTGGTTAGGCAAATCTCGAGAAAAGTGTTCTAAGCCGATTTACGTGTATCTAAACTATTAAATCGACAAAAATATTAACATTGAAATTATTGATGAAAATCAAGGAAATAAAACGAATCTGTTTTAGTGATTTGAAATAGTAAATAAATATCGCATATATTTTAAACACAAATACTGTTTAAAATTAAATTGTAACTAGTAAATTGTTTCTTTTTACATATACCTAAGTATATTCTGAGTTATTTGTTAAATGAAAAAAACATCTATGTTACTTGCCTTGGAGACTAGTAATGAATCCAAAATAACTACCTAGTATTTTCGTTGACTAGGTTTTGAATTTCTCAATTTAAATATGTTAGAAAAAATTAAGATAAGCACATTAAAAAAAACCGGTTAAGATAGATGTAATAAAGATAAATAAACAAAAATGTTGTCTACACGAACGAAGCTGTAGGCACAGCTAAGCAAAAACAAAATATATATGTATGTATTTGCATGGCTAAATCTTGCACTTTATAAAATCGAAGACCGATAAAAAACCTCGTAAGTACCTGTATGTAAAGATTAAACACAAGTAAAATCTCCTACACAAAACAGGTATTTCCGTGTTTTATAAACTATACAGACGTGTCACAACTGTCAAATACTTAGATTTGCAGACGTCTACGTATTAAAGTTCACTATTTATATGCTAATCTGTGGCGTATTGGGATTTCTTAAGCTGTGTCATCTATTATTTTTAATTTAGTGACGAAACTGTCCGATTTTATAGTGCATATATACATAGTTACTTCTGCAAATTTTATTTATGGTGTTAGTGAACCAACTACTATTAATAAGGATTTCGGCTATTTTTAGTAGACAATGTTTTATGCGTGAATTTTCCAAGACTTTTGAAGCAATTCTTCATTGAAAACATTTAATTTTACACATGTTTTTCTTTATGTAAAGTAAAAAAAAAAATTAAAAGCTAATAGATTTAATCATATAATAGTAGATACGAGTATCTCAAAAGGGAAGAAAGAAAACGCATATATTTTAATACATCAAAAACCCCTCCATTCCAGCAAATTCGAAAACCAACCATACAAGATAACTAATAGACTCCTTTTTCCTTGTTACAGAACCATGAAGCCACTATTTCCAATAGTGGTTGCCATACTGGTAATAGCGGCCAACGCTCACCCCGAAAACATCGAAGATGTCAAGGAGCTGCCCCAAAGCCACGAGTCAATCCTGGAGGCAGAGGCTAGCGCACCACAGGCAAGAGCCGAAAGATGCACAGCCTGTTCCGGCACCCAGAGTCTGAAATCACCCAAAGAATACCTCGCAGCACTGAAGACCTTCCCCAATGCCGAAGTACATACGCAGGAATCTTTCGAAGGTTGCTCTTCGGAGAAAGGCTGCGCTGGTCTTAAAGTAAAAGACGGCAAAGTGATAGAAAAGTTCGGGAATCTGCAGGCTTTCCAGGCGGCAGCCAACGCTAATACTGGCAACGAATTTCAGTTCCAAGCTGCAGGTAATAGTGTCTTTGAAGGAGGCGCACCTAATGGAGGTCCTTTCTGGTGGATGAATCAGGATTCTCCTTTCAAAGCCGGAGCTGCAGGCAGTGGTGGTTCCTTCGAGAAGTTCTCCAAGTCCTCTTCAAGTTTCACCAGTTCTAGCAACGGTGGTGCCGGAGGTGTCGATTTGGCTGCCAATCCTTTCTTGAACGGAGGTTTCTCTAAGCTTGGAGGTGGTGCAGGATTTAATGGAGCTGGTGGCAACTTTGCCAACACCCAAACCTTCGAATCGAGCTCGACTAAGGAGATTGATATCTCGAAGAATCCGTTCTTGAATGGTGGTGTATCTGGCGCTGGTACTGGCTTTGGAGCAGGACAGAATGCCTTTGGAAGTGGATCACAAAGTTCTTTTGGCTCTACCTCTCAAAGTTCTTTCGGAGCTCAAGGAGGACAGACTGGATTCGGCGCTCAAGCTGGTCAAAGCGGATTCGGCGCTCAAGCCGGCCAAAACGGACTCGGAGCTCAAGGTGGTCAAAACGCCTTCGGCAGCTCATTCAGCAGTAACAAATTCGCCTCAGGATCAGGCTACACCGGTTCATCCCCTGCCCCCTTCGCCACAGCCACTGGCTCTAACGTGAACCTCATCCCGAACACCCAGAAGCAATTCGATTTCGACCAGCAACAGCAGACTCAGCAGAACATTGATGAGATCTTCGCTAGCACTGGAAACGTTAACGCTCATGAGAACTCTGGAGGAGATTTGCAGCAGACCTGTGCTGGTCAAGGTTATGTCTGCGTACAGAAGTCACAGTGCAACAACGGGGTCGTGAACACCAATGGAGGTGGACTTCTGCAGGCCAATACTCAGGTGAGTCTTTTAAGATATTCCTTGTGGAACCTACATACCAAAGCCGGAGGCATGTCGATCCCGACGATATTCCCATTTGAGCACCCATCAATATTTTAGCTTGGTGCTCAATCGGTAATATCTTTGGTGCTCTTAAAATGGGTGCTTTGGTGTATAAGATCCAAAGCCTTACTTTACAGTGTACTGTGAGTTGACATTGGTGAAATATTTACAAAAAAAAAAAACGTTTGTTGTTTTGTGAGATAAAATATTTCAACTAAGAGATGGAGAAATAGAGATTTCAACATTTCTTAAGTGAGTGTTTCGCCATAGTTAATGTGTCAAAGATATTTTCTATATGTTGTGTTCTACTAGCTCCGTGTATAGTTTACACTTTTTACATTAACTATAAACATTATAATAATTAAAATAAACTAACTACAAACTATAAAAGGGCATCCAAAAAACTCCACCTCAACGCTGTCAGCCGGTAATGTGCCCAAGAGACTGGCGGCGTTGCCACGTTGTATGGCAACACTTAGCCTCTGGCCAAGGTAAAAGCCAGCCCTTGGGTCACGGGAAGCGTCAACTAGGCGTTTGGAAATTTCCTTAAAAAGGCTGTGAGCACTCGGAAAAATTGTTAAATAAAACTAGTCCGCGTATCACAGAATAATTGGAAAAATCGTGGTTTAGCGTTGTTTTAAACGTACCCAACTGGGTTGTGGAGGTCAGATAGGCAGTCGCTCCGTGTAAAATACTGGTATTCAGCTGCATCCGGTTAGACTGGAAGCCGACTCCAAATAGTTAGGAAAAGGCAAGCAGTTGATGATGATGTTATACGTCATGCTCATTAGCCAAAACGAGCTAGATTAAAAGCTAGATTCTTTAACGAATCCAATATCTGCTTTAATTAATAAAACGAGCTCCTCGTTTTACGTAAGACTTACGCAGATGATATTTCCGTTTCCGGAAACTGGACGTTTTTTGAATGAGACTTGATTGATAAGACCAGTTCATTAATGAACACGTAAAGCTGTTTTGTTATGCAAGTTTTTTTTTGCAAAATACAAATAAGGATTGATGTTCCTAAAATGTCCTGTTTGAATTAATAAAACATTTTGTGGCTTTTTTTTTTTTTTTTGAAAAAGTTAGCGGGACTGCCGCGTTGGTCTCGTGGCCGCAAGCGCGACTGCTGAGAATGGGGTTCTGGGTTCGATTTTTAAGACCAGTTTATGATAAGTCAGTCAGAGAAAAATTTACGATTTCGTTGTTCAGAGGTCCCAGGTGTCAATCACAAAAAAAAATCAAAGCATTTATTTCAAGTAGGCCAATTACAGGCACTTTTGAATTGTCGAAAGAACAAAACAACGAAATGACATTTTATCAGCTCTGCCCCTCCCCCCCCCGGCCCCCCAGCAGCATGATTTGGCATTTTATCAGCTCTACAAAATAAAAATCAAAGCATTTATTTCAAGTAGGCCAATTACAGGCACTTTTGAACTGTCGAAACAAAGACAGCAATAAAAAATGAAGCTACAGTCCCAGTCACAAGACATAATAACTGTGAAAGTACTGTAGTTGCCCATTCCAAAGCGTAGATCTCTATGGAGAAGAATGGGCAAGAAACTCCATGCACACTCTTTTAAAACATAATGTTTTTACAAAAAATCTTGGATACATCATTCTTGTAGAGACCTTACTTCATCGTTAAAATACTTTTTTCTGATACGTATGTGTCTGCTATTGGGTCACTAAAAATCCGATATTTTAAATGCTCCATTACACAATATTTAATGTCTATCAAAAACTTGAAAAGAATGGTCACCCATCCCAAAACCGACCGCGACAACGACAGCTTAACCTCACAAATTAAGTAACAACCGTCTCTATATTACATGCAAGCGTCATTCAAAACAAACCATTAATCAATACTTGACAAGTACAAGGAAATATATATAATTTCAAATACTTAGTTTAAAAAAAATATATGTAGCTTTATTCATTGACCTTAAATAGATATTGTGACTTTAAGGTCAGGTGATATTTAAGTGTCATAATATATATACAAATGTTGTTCTTATTGAATCACATCATCATAGTAATTACTAGCTTTTACTATTGTTAAATACGGAAATCAACCCACGCGAACGTTTTAAATGTAGTCTTCCCTCGTATCTATAGTTAAGTTAAAATAATTACTTGTACAATTTTTTTTTTATGCCGTAGACAAGAATTTAAACGAAGTAAGAACCGTCAAAGAAAGCAAAGCTAAGAATTCTAACTTTTAACGGTTCTAACTTCAAGAAATTACTAAAGTTCATTATAAAATCGTATCTTAAAAAATTACATTTACTCAAGTAAACACTTTGACTTGTTTATAGATACGGGTGTATGACACTGGGGGATAATGTAGCATCCCGTTTGTGAAAAAAAAATCCGAATCGAACATTACCCCTTACATACAAACTTACAAACAAATATTACCTCTTTATAATATTAACACATAACATAACATCACGCCTGTAATCCGCGAAGGGTTACGCAGAGGTGTACTAAGGTTGTACCTAACAGTACGCCCACATTTCGCCAGTTATATTAAAGTCCCATGTAATTGGGGGCGAGCCTATTGCACTCGACCTCACACGTCTTATTATTTTGCCTATTTGAATCTGGACTGCTATTAAGAAAAACCTAATAACAGTTTTCCGCAACTAGAAATTGAACCTAAAATCCCACGCTCCGCAACAGAACTTGCGACCGCTCAACATAAAGATCAAAAGATGCGTACTAGAATAAATTATATCTATTATTTAAATCTATACGCATATTCGCGACGAAAGCCACAAAAATGTCAAGGACTTACATTAAAATGCCACAACCGAAAATCGAACCCGGATCCTCCCAATTACAAATCAACATGTTTTATTAATATGTATGTATTGTTTGTCTGTCTACAAAACTGATGGATTAATTCCGATGAGGCTTTTGTTAACGAACTACAGTCAATTGATGATGATTGTTGTGATTGTAAATTAATTAATAATTTAAGACTGGTTAAGTTATTTGAGGTGTGGTTGAAAATTAACTGAATTGAGGAAATCATGTGTCAATTGAGCTCAGTGGTAATAAATTTTGCGTCTTGTTCATTTGAGAGTTGTTTAAAGCTAAAATATCAGTGTGTCTTGGAAAGCACGTTAAGCCGTTGGTCCCGGCTGCCGTTTGTAAATCTTTGACAGACGTTACAGGTAGTCAGTGGCCCGAAAGTCTGACAAGGAGTATCGTATTACCCAGTACTAACTGGGTTGTGAAGGTCAGATAGGCAGTGGCTCCATGTAACATACTGGTATTCAGCTGCATCCGGTTAGACTGGCAGCCGACGCCAACACAGTTGGGAAAAGGCTGTGCAGATGATGACAGTATGCCATGGAAGTTGGGTTATGGTCTTTGGTGTGGGATGTAACTTGCGTCGACACCCTTGCGCCATCCTATCTTCCTAGCACGGTGCAGGGGCTAAATACGTCAATCAAATAAAATAACTTAATTGGTAGTTATGTGTTTGAGCCGTTTGGGGTTGAAATACTAGGGCTATGGGGTCCCGAGTGCCCACCTAGTATTTCGGAACATCACCAAGCGGTTGGTCAACTCTTCATTGACCAGAGAGCTGGCCTTTTTATGGGCAAATAATCATCATTGCCATCCAACGTGGCAATGCTGTCAAGCTTCCGGGCACTTTTCCTGTTGACAGCGATGTGGACGAATTTTTTGAAACCCCAACCCTCACAAGAAAAAGGGGGGTCCCCCCTTTTTTTTCGCCATTTTGATAATTGTATATATTTTTATTATTATTTTAGATCTACTTGTAAAACCGCTAGTTTCTAATCAAATGACTATTATGAATTATCGATCCACTAGCTATCCTTACAATTAATAATTTAATAATGAAGATCTCCTTGGCTTTGTTTTAATAGGATTTTCTTTAAGGTAATATTAAAGAATGTTAATAAAGTATCGGATTCGAATATGTTCGGCCCCATATGTGCATGTAATACAAGTTGGACAGCAGCCAAGGAGCTCGTGGCTAAATCATAACAACCGCTCGGGTCAATCTATAGGTTAAGCTGTGCTTGGTAAGGTTGATCCGTGGATGGTTGACCACCCATTACATACCGAGTTTCCTCCGTGCCTCGGAAAGCACTTTCGGTCGTTGATCCTGTCTGTCATTTGTAGATCTTTGATTGTCGTTACTGGTAGTCAGTGGCCCGAAAGTCTGACAACCAGTCTCACCTTCGTATTGCTCAGTACTAGCTGGGTTGTGAACGTCATATAGGCAGTCGCTCCATGTAAAATACAGGTATTCAGATGCATTTGGTTAGACTGGAAACGACCCCAACATAGTTGAGAAAAGGCTAGGCAGATGATGATAAAGTTGACAATCAGCTTTCAGAAAGTTTCCAAAAGAAATAAATCGATTAGAGACCCAAAAACGATGCAGTAATACTATCAATTAATGCATAAAATGTAAATAAAATGATTCATAAGTGAACGTGCTAAATAAATAATGATTAACACATTTTATTGCGGTCTACCGATGACCTAGGAAGTGTACGAATGTGTCGAAATCGTGAATTTGAAGATTAGTATTAAATGAATCATCATTTGTCTACGTGACTAGCTGACCCACGCAACTTCGTCTGCGTAACATTTTTGATTGATGCTCTGCTCTTATTGGTCGCAGCGTGATGTTATTTAGCCTATAGCCTTCCTCAATAAATGGGCTATCCAACACTAAAAAAAAATTTCAATTCGAACCAGGAATTCCTGAGATTAGCGCGTTTAACCAAACAAACAAAATCTTCAGCTTAAAAATATTAGTATAGATGAGGCTCTGTTCACCTGTGACCTCATAATTTCAGAAGCTCATCGAATTGTATGACTGAAAATGGGGTCCAGCGTTCGATATCCAGTTGGGGCAGCTGGTTTTTTGGATGTATTTGCGAAAATTGATAAGTTGAGATCAGTCGCCCAGCCATGACGTCTTAATGCAGGAATGTTTTGTTCTATTCCAGTGTGGGAAAGATACAGATCTATACAAGATGTCTAGCACCATCTCTTACCCACACACTGGAATAAAACTAAAACATTAATGCATTAAGACGCCATGGTATGGCCACAGATGTTTGATTTTTTGGCTTTCATTCGGCCATCTTTCATTGTAGAAATGTATGAATACAGGGTGTAAGAGAAGCCGTCGCACAAACGATTACCACGTAATCCGATAAAATACCGATGAAATATTTCTTTGTGCGGGGATTTCAGTATGATAGATTCATTAATTACTCTGCCCTAGACTGTAAATGTGGTGCTGTTCCACAAACGATGGGGCACTTAATATCGTGTCCTGCGTGAAGCTGCTTGTTCACTACAGGCACTGATGGACGCTACTGAAGGCGCCAAACTAGTGGCTCAATTCTGGGCTGACACAATTTAGAATGCCATCGACACGCCAAGAAGAAGAGTATGCTAGTACATCATTCCGAAATCAATAGAAATATAAAAAACCAGTATAAAAAATCAGCAGTTAAATACATTTTGACCGTGTAGGTATAGCAATATTGTAGGAGACAGCTGTTTTTTTTTTTCATAACCGACGAAAAATTTGATTGTGGTGGTCCAGAATGATGTATTGAACACGTGGAAACCGTTTTAGCATCGGTGTCTTTTCCACCTTGTATGTACAGGGCGTCCCACGGATATGCCACATGGAGGGAAAGTACCTTGAATATTGTAGATAAAAGAGTGCGACTTTGTATTCACCAGGAAGGGACTCATTTTGAGCATTTGATAAATTGATTAATTTTGTATTAAAAATGTTAAAATTCATGGTCTTCCTTTTATTTGTGACACTATGTTATTTAGCAAAAAATAATCCTTGACGAAGCCTTTCGATCGGTATGATAAAGCTACAGGGTGATTAATTTTCTCATGTAACGGGTTCGATTCCCGGTTCAACCATTATTTAAATATCTATGAATGCAGTTTAAATTGTTTTTTAAATTCAAATAATGTCTTCTTTCAGTAAAATGTTCCATCTACAATATTCAAGGTACTTTCCCTCCATGTGGCATATCCGTGGGACGCCCTGTATATTACTCGTATTATGTGTGTTTGTCTCTTCTTCTGCCTGCCAAAAAGCATTTTACCAAGAAAATGAAGGCATTTGAAATGAGTGCCTAAATTAAGGTCAGCATAAAAAGCTAACACGTTTGTGTACGGACTTGAGCAACTGTAAAGAAAACATTTTGATGTCCATCTAGCGAAACAAGGCAAGTACAGTCTGCAGAATTGTTTGGAGTTTAATTTTTGTTTTTTGAGGTAAAGTTGAAATCACTACATGGTATACAAAAAAGTCGCTTCCCGCTGTCTGTCTGTCCCTATGTAAGCTTAGATCTTTAAAACTTCGCAACGGATTTTGATGCGGTTTTTTTTTTAATAGATAGATTGATTCAAGAGGAAGGTTAATATGTATATTTAGTATCAGCATTGCACCCGTGCGAAGCCGGGGCGGGTCGCTAGTAAAACATAAACAACAATATACAGGGTGCATGGGACACCAACGTTAAAACGGTTACAACGTGTTCAGTACATCATATCGAACCCCCTTACAAAGAAATTGTACATCGGCAATTAAAAAAAAACAGCTGTTTCCTACAAAAGTGCAATAATACATACACGGTCAAAATGTGTGGAACAGTTGATTTTTTTTAAATTATCGTTGAAAAATTTAGTTTGATTAGATTACAGACATAATGATACGTTTATCACGCATGGTCTTCTTCGTAACGTGTCGCTGCTAATCTATATTGTGTCGGCCCAGAACTAAGCCACTAGTTTGGTCGTTCATCACCACCATCAGTTCCTGTAATGCAAAAACACCAGAACACGCAGGACACGATATTAAGCCCCACCATATGTGGAATAACACCACATTTACACTCCATGGCTGAGTATCAAACGAAATGCCTGCAAACTACACATCTCTGCGTAACCTGTCACGCGACATGCGTGACACTAAACCATTAACGTTACTCTCACAGCGGGCATCTAACCAAATGTCAAAACGAACAATACTTTGAAGACTGACATTTTTGCGAACACTCCTATATCTCGATGTCCTTTGGCTTGGCGACATGCTGTCGTTGGTATGTAGGAATGACGACATAAGCACTAAACTTGATGACCTAGCTGGTTAAGGATTAAGGATTAAGAGTTAATATGTTAAAAGAATGGGTACAGTCAGACTTTTACTATGACTACAAAGAAAGTGTCTGATGAATAAGAATATGAATACTTTATTTGCTTAAAATACAGGTGTTACCAGTTGTTAAAATTTGCGGTTTGGGCACAAACTATATTTTGACTTTTTAGGGCATGCAAATATAATTTTCCATTATTATATAATGCGTATTTAACAGGAATACAACAAATATTTCCTTAAGCTAATTTAAAGAAAAATAATTATAAATAAGAAGGAGAAAAAACACACATTGCAAATAAAACCACACAGATAGGGACTTCAACATAACTGGCGAAATGTGGGTGTACTCTTAGGTACACCTCTGCCTAACCCTTCGGGATTACAGGCGTAATGTTATGTTTAGTAACTTAAGACCTGATGAATACATGACCTACACTTTACATAAGAGCATAAATCATGTGTCACGTAGGTATGTTTTGACGTACTATCATTTATCATAGTGTATTTATACGGCAGAGTCTTTATTTTATAATAATGATAATGATTTTCTATTAGATAATAATAATACCTTTTATAATAGTTACTAGCGACCCGCCCCGGCTTCGAACGGGTACAAAGTAGATACTAATGTTTTCTATACTATAATATGAATCTATACTAATACATATTATAAATGCGACATTTTGGATGGATGGATGTTTGTTACTCAATCACGCCAGAACGGCTGAACGGATCTGGATGAAATTTTGCACAGAGATAGATTACAGTTTGGAATAGCACATAGGCTACTTTTCATCCCGGGTGGGGCGATTCCGTGGGTCAATTATCAAACTCCACGCGGGCGAAGCTGCTCGCATAAGCTAGTGTATTATACATATAAACCTTCCTCTTGAACCACTCTATCTAATAAAAAAACCGCATCAAAATCCGTTGCGTAGTTTTAAAGATCTAAGCATGCATAGGGACAGACAGACAGCGGAAAGCGACTTTGTTTTATACTATGTAGTGTTAAACGCTTCTAGTAAGACCTACCTCAACATAGTTGAGAAAATACTGCGTTTATAAAAAAGGTTTCTACTTTTCACTGTGGTCTGTTTCCAGTACTACCAGATGCAGCAGATTAGTATTTTACATGGAGCGACAGCCTATCTGACCTCCACAACTCGGTCAGTACTGGGTAATACGATACCCCTTGTTAAGACTGGTTGTCAGACTTTCGGGCCACTGACTACCTGTAACGACTGTCAAAGATCTACAATTGACAGCCGGGACAAACGGCTTAACGTGCACGACACGGAGGGAACTCGGTATGTAATGAATGGTCATCCATCCACGGCCCAACCGGCTGCGTAATGTTATGTTATTACTGGCTGTCCTTTTAATGATTTTCTCGTTTATTCTGGCCTGTCACAGTGACAGTCACACCTGATAATGATGCCTTATGGAATGAAATCCGAAAGAGACTTACTGCCTACTTTTTCAAAAACACCATACCATGTATACGGGGTGGAAGGGACACCGACGCGAAAACGGAAACCACATACTCAGTACTTCATTCTGAACCCACCAACATGGAAATTTTTCGTCGGTTATTAAAAAAATAAACAGCTGTTCCCGACAAAAGTGCTATACGTACAAGGTCAAAATATACAGGGTTACTCAGAACATGATTCATTAAAAAAAAAAATACTGTTTCCTACAAAAGTGCAACACCTACATACACGGTCAAAATGTATGGAACAGCTAATTTAAAAAAAAATATCGATTAAAAATTTTGATGTGGGTTTAGAATCTTCTTCTTTATCGTGTGGTTAGTGCCTAACCTGGTGTCAGAGTTTTTATGCCGCCCAAGGGCCCCTGACTTGGATTTAGAATAATGTACTGAGTATGTGGTAACAATTTTCGCATCAGCGGCCCTTCTACCATGTATAGGTACCTTCTATCAAAACCAAGATAATATTTGATAATGTAATACTTGAACTACCATTTATCATACCGTCGTGTACTGTCAGACTCACAAGTGTAGACATGTATCGAATACAGTCGCTTTCGCAAGTTGTTTGTTCATTTCGTAAGTAGCTGTATAAAATATGGGGGTATTGTGACCTTTTTACTGACCTATGTGCTTTGAAATAGGGTCGGTTTTACATGGATTGGTGCTTTTAATGCATTTTAAAAGATTTTTTTGTAATAAAAGAAAAGTTAACATTGGTAAGAAGTGAAAAGTCGGTGACTTATTTTATTTCATTTATTTGTTAGGTACACCAACAGCAGTACATACTATTGTAACTTTTTTTTGTTTCATTGAATTTTTGTCACCGAACAGTTTACCACCTTTTTGTGTTTTTTTGGAAGTCGGTATTTTTTTTTGACGAGTAGGTAACATTTTTGCAATTTTCTTCGGCATCATTAACGACTGTACAATCAAATTCAAAGACTATTTCATTATTTCCAACTAAAATTTTAAAGCAAAAAATGGTCATACCAAGATTTCTATTCACAAAATATAATACCATTTCAAACTAAATAAATCCATCAATCACATTCGTCAACAACTGTACTCAAAGACAAGAAGAACCTATGACACAATAACTGTTAATATTCATACATATGTATGAAAGATGTATGTATTTATGTATGGGATGCAATACAAACAAGATTTACAACGCCAGAGGCTGTATGTGATTGTTTTCGTTTAAGATAATGTTATAATCATTGTTTAAAAGTAGCTTTGAGGCGTGGTTGTTTACTGAGTAATGTTCGCGTCTAACGATAACATAATATCAAACCTGTAATCCCAGAAGGGTTAGGCAGAGGTGTACCTACTATAATAACACCCATGTTTTGCCAGTTATGTTAAAGTCCCATGTAATAGGGGCGATCCTATTGCATCAACCGGTCACAAATCCAGACTCCGTGACTGCTACGGAGAAATTTCTGAACGAAAAACACAATAACTTTTTGCCCGACCTGGGTATCGAACCCAGGATCTTGTGCTCAACTATTGAGGAAGACCAAGGAAACGACGATTGTGTGAGGAATGATATGAAAGAAAAAGTAGTAAATGATAGAGTGATGATTGGGACAATGGAAAATGGAAGAAAATATATATAGTTGTGCCGACCCCAAATAACATGGAACAAGGGTATGAAGTTGATTATGTAAACTCTTGATTTCAGAACTTTTAATAAGATCTTCTAAATAAAATTAATTGCAAAACATCAACCGCAGGACCAATGAAATGCTAATATTTGACGAAACAATACGTCAACAGATTATAATATTTACCCGACGAAGCGGAGCGCGTGTTCTGTGTTTACGCAACACCCATCGGACCAATTTCGAAAACATAATAGGAAAAAATATTCGCATTAATTTTTGTGCAACTTCTTCGCAAATATTTTAAAGATGACGGCTGCCGTTATGTAAATATTTATTCAGATCAGGCATCTAGACTTGTATTAACACAATAAAACGAGATATTCACCATTTTTACTATCCATTTTGAGTTCCCAATGTTACCAGTGACCGATATTATTTAATTTAGGTCAGTTTTAAAACTTATGTCTAGACTTTTGTCCGGTTGATGGCAGTAGGCTCGCTCAAACTCAAACTCAAACTCAAAGCATTTATTTCAATTACACCATTACAGGCACTTTTGAATGTCAAAACACAAAAAATAAACTAAGCTACAGTCCCAGTCACAGGGCATAATAACTTGTGAAAGTACTGTAGTTGCCCATTCGAAAGCGTAGATCCTATGGAGAAGAATGGGCAAGAAACTCCATGGACACTGTTTTAAATTGATAAGTTTTTACAAAATCTTGGTTACATCATTCATGCTCTCAGTTAATTGGGATTTAAAAATATCTGGCGAAATATGGGGGTACTACTAGACATACTTTGGCACACAGGCGTGATGTTATGTATATTTTTATTTTGTTTCCGGAAGTCATGGCAAAAAAAAACTTTTTTCCAAAAAAAAAACCGACTTCCAAAAAAAACACTAAAATAGTGGAAAATAACTTTACTGTCGGAAGCCGGTGACTATTGTTTGTTTCATTGACTTTTTTGCCACCGACTTCCGAAAGTAAAGTTATTTTCCAGTTTTTTAACCGACTTCAAAAAAAGGAGGAGGTTCTCAATTCGGTTGTATGTTTTTTTTTTTTTTGTTTGTTACCTCATATCTCCGTCATTTATGAACCGATTTGAAAAATTCTTCTTTTATCTGAATGGATCTACTTCCCGATTGGTCCCATAGAAATTTCATCAAAATCGGTTCAGCAGTTTGGTTTTTAAATCAAAATAGCTGGAAAAAATGTCATCCAAGTAAAAGAAATTGCGAAATTGATACTTGACAAGGATTTGTGTATGATACCATAACTAAAAAGGGTAAAAGAAAAACTTTTTTGTAAAAAAAAACCGACTTCCAAAGAAAAAAGAAAAAAAGAACGAAGGACTAAGTTGTTTCCTAACATTTCTGTATGTAGCAACAGATTCAGTTAAATTCAAGCCCTTAAAATTACGAAAACCATCCTAAAAATAGAATAGAAATGTCTGAACGTCAAAAGGGCAAAGTTACCCGACTGCAAAAGGTTAAAGTTGCGTTATGCTCTGACAGGTAACCTAACTTCTAGGCCGGCACGCAATGAGCCTACTTAAATATACGATTCTTATCTAAAGATATAAACTTCAGTCTTAAATTGACAGCTGAAACTTTAAGGGAAAATGTCGCGTCTAATAATATATCAGCGATACCATCATCTGCCTGCCTTGTCCCAACTATGTCAGTCGGCTTCCAGTCTAACCGGATGCAGCTGAATACCAGTATTTTACATGGAGCGACTGCCTATCCGACCTCCACAACCCAGTTAGTACTGTGTAATACGATTACCTACACCTTTATGTCAGACTTTCGGGCCACCGACTTCCTGTAACGTCTGTCAAAGATCTACAAATGACAGCCGGGACCAACGGCTTAACGTGCTTTCCGAGGCACGGAGGAAACTCAGTATGTAAATATTAACAGCCTTACCAAAGTTGTATTATTTTCAGTTGATATTATTAATAAACCCTTCCGAAAGAGTGACCCTCTTGTGAGGAGCTCGTGGCTAAATAATAACAGCCGCTCTGGACGACCTTTAAAAGTCAAGCAACCTTACCAAAGTTTGTCCATGGATAGGTGACCACCCATTACATACCGAGTTTCCTCCGTGCTTCGGAAATCATGTAAATCCGTTGATCCTGGCTGTCTAACTAGGTGCAAGACATACTTACGTTAACATAACGTGTTCGGATATCAGTTTTTTTTTCTCTGACGTGATTTCAAGGAAATAAGGCAGTTTGTCTGTGGTCTAATTAAGTTTTTTTCCCCGTGCGACCCATTGTCCTATTGTTGAGTGAATCCTAATAGTTTTTCTGAGAGTTTTTATTTACGTAATTAGCATCAATAACATGTATTTTGCGCGAGGCTAATATTCTACGTTTTGCGTTTTTGTTGAGAATCTTATGTAGGCACTTGGTTTATTTTGATCGTGACTATGAGGCGTAGTCGGTGTTTTGCGTCTACATTTCTTATCCAACTTACTTGTCGCATGTCTGCTGGAAGAAATTTCTTACGAAATACGCCTGAGCTCTTCTATCTTAATGTAATTTTCTTTATCGTGTGGTTAAACTTGGCTTCACATGCCGTCGAGAAATATCTCTCAGGCATGCTGGTGCTGCTCACGATGTTTTCCTTCACCGAAGCAAGTGATAATTATACAATGCGCACATGATTCCGAAAAATCAGAGGTGCGTCTTGGGTTCGAACTCGAGACCTATGAATTGGTAGTCCGAGGGTCACATCACTAGGCTATCTCTGCTTAATGTAATGTCCTTTTAAGTATTTTGTGAATACATAAATAAATATCACAGAGAAGCTATCAAAAGAATAGCAAAATCACACGGTTGTAGTATTTTAAACATCTGTGCACCCAACACACTTAACCTTTTGAACGCCAGAGCATAAACCAAGCCACAATTTCACCGCATCCAAATTAGACGTGTTATGCCGTCCGTGGCGTCGTGAGCACTTTTTGATTTGACGTCCATTGGCGTCCGTGGCGGTCAAAAGGTTAAAAATGATATTCATTCAGGTATCTCTTTTCGTCTCGCATTGGCGTAAGATATACGAGAATAAAAATAAATCATGCCGTCGCGTGGAAACAACAGCTAATTGGTAGTGGGGCTGACATCATACATACATCACACACATCCATACATTTACCTCCATTCGTAGAGACTATTTAAATACAAAGTATGGTGATCAATGATCCTGAGTTTTACATGAGAATTTGGCATTTAACTAATCAACTCAAATTACAACTAAATAAGTTATTTACGGAGTACTTATGTTAATAAGAAGTCTATCATATAATTATATATCAAAGTGACTACTATTTAATAAGACTTGCTTACAAGTATATTGAATTACAGCTAGCTCCTAGTAATAATTTAGGTACTATTGAAATAAATAGGAATCGCTTAAATATTTACTTAAATGTTAATCATGGGATATTTAAAATGTTAATGTATTTCCATTAGCGAGTTCTTAATAGCAATCTGATATGGA
This sequence comes from Standfussiana lucernea, assembly GCA_964057025.1. Taxonomy (NCBI): domain Eukaryota; kingdom Metazoa; phylum Arthropoda; class Insecta; order Lepidoptera; family Noctuidae; genus Standfussiana; species Standfussiana lucernea. The sequence goes on from OZ059814.1 coordinate 9,010,385, forward strand.
TTTTAATGGTAAAAGGCTCGCCGAGTTCTAAGGTTTGATTCCCAGATCAGGCAAGTTGTTATTGGGTTTTTCATCAGGAATTTCTCAGTAGCAGCCACGGAGTTTGTGCCCGGTTGATGGCAATAGGCTCGCCCCTTATTACATGGGACTAAAACATAAATGGCGAAATGTGAGTGTACTACTAGGTACGTCTCTGCTTAACCCTGCCGGGATTACCGGCGTGATGTTATGATTTGTATGTGTGGGAAATTTCATCTACATCAAAAACAAAACATCCATCTCTACAAACTTTCGTTTTTATAATTGTAGTAAGATTATTCCACAGTAATGCTTGCGACATTAAAAATATATTTAAGTCTAGCCTTTGCTCGCGGCTTCGCTCCCGTTGAGTATAGAAATTAACCCACGGGGCCGTTTTAAATATAGCCTATGACACTCGGAGATAATGAAGCTTCCATTAGTGAAAGAATTTTCGGAATCGGATCAGCAGTTCCGAAGATTATCCCCTACATACAAACTTACAATCAAATTGTACCTTTGTATAATTTTATTATAGTTTAATGGAAGTACTACCCCGTCTGATCTCCTACGCAAAGAACTCAACTATGCTATAGGCACCTTTTAAATACCAAAGGCATTTACATTGATTGATACTTCATGCAATCACCACCTACTCACATACTTATAAAGAAACATAACATCACGGCTGTAATCCCCGAATATTTAGGCAGAGGCGTACCTAATAGTACACCCATATTCCGCAAGTTATGTTGAAGTCCCATGTAGAGGCGAGCCTATTGCCATCAACCGAGAAATTCCAGATGAAAAAAAACCGGTCAAGTGCGAGTTGGACAAACCTGTGGGTATATAACTTTTTTTTATATGACGAAACTAAAAATTTACGGTTTTCGTAATTTTTCCTATATCTGTACTATAAGACGTGACTTCGTACAAAATTTCAAGATTCTAAGTTCACGGGAAGTACCCTGTAGGTTTTGATTCCCGTGCGAGTTTCGAAAATTTGCGGAAATTTGCGGCCTAAGTGGCTGTATCTTTTGATTGCGTTGACTTAGAAGGTTGAGAACTAAGTATCATATAGAAATTTCAGTTTGATACCTCCACGCGTTCCTGAGAAAAACGGTCTTGACAGACGGACGGACGGACGGACGGACGGACGGACGGACAACAAAGTGATCTTATAAGGGTTCCGTTTTTTCCTTTTGAGGTACGGAACCCTAAAAACCCATAACAATTTGCTCGACCCTGGAATCGAACCCATGGCCTCATGCAATATAAACTAAAACCACAACTAAACTTTTCAATAGGCAATTTGAAATACCAAAGGCAATTACATTCATTGATACTTCATGCAATCGCCACCTTCTCAAAAACTTATAAAGAAAGAGGATCTACTTGAAAAGAGGACCTAACAAAAGATTGAGGCATGATGTCAACACGTCAAATGTCAGTGTCGAAAATAAATTGACAGTTCACCGACTGTTTGAGGGATAATCGTCTTTATAAAAAACGGATTTAGGCTGGTTTCACGATGGCTGCTAACGAGCTATCGTAGATGTTTTTTTTTGTTATTGACTATACCTGGGAACCTTCTAGTTACGAAGATATTGGGGGTCAAAGTTCGAACTTTCACACAAGTTTTTAATGTTATAACTTTGCTTTACCACGACCCCCGTTCCACACAATGCATCCATCAGCACAGTGTTACCTTGAGTTCTACCGTAAAACGAGATTATAAACCCCAAAAAAAAGTCGTTCACAAGCAATGATATTTGCGCAGAGTTACTTAGTTTGATGTACAGAATACTTGGCTGGCGGCTGCGTGAAGGGTCCGTTTACACCTCGTATTACTATGACTGTAAACCCAGCTTAACTTTCGCAAAATAAATTAATGAACTGTCGTACAGTGACATACAAGAGACATAGTATTTACAAATGGCGCACCATATTAGGAACCAAACCTTCATATAACAATTATCCAACTTAGTGTTTTGTCGACGTTGTTCAGTTTACGATTTGAAGTTAAACTATGATTCGACGGGTATATGATGCAATTTTCACTGAATGACTCTTTAACAAGGATGTTGAGACAGTAACAAGAATGTAAAAAAGATTATTTATTGGATAAAAGTAAGGAATGAGTACATTAGAGGAAGTTTGAAAGTGACGCCTGTTACAGAAGAATTGAAAAGAAGTCGTCTGTCTTGGTATGGCCATGTAATGAGGAGGGATGAAATGCATGTGGCTAATAGAGTGATGGATGGAGAGGGAGAGGAAGGCTAAAGAAAACATGGATGGATTGTGTGAGGAATGATATGAAAGAGAAAGGAGTAAATGATGTCGTGACGTCTGACAGGGGAGAATGGAAGAAGAAAACGTGTTGCGCCGACCCCGAGTGGAAGGGGACAAGGGCAGGAAGATGAGGATGGTGATTCCTATCTTTCGAACCCAAGACACGCACTTCTGAGTTTTCGGAAATATGTGCCTATTGTATAATCATCACTTAACTAACACTGTCACTTACGGTATATCTCCTGTGATTATATCATCATGTCATAGCCTTGTGGTGTGACCGTTGGACTGCCAAGTCATAGGTCTCGAGTCCGAACCCAAGACACGCACCTCTGATTTTTCGGTATCATGTGCGTATTGTATAATTATCTCTCGCTTCGGTGAAGGAAAACATCGTGAGGAAACCAGCATGCCTGAGAAATATTTCTCAACGGCATGTAAAAGCCAAGTCAGAGGCCCATGTGCGACATAAAAACTCTGACACCAGGTTAGGCACTAACCACACGATCAAGAAGAAGATTTCATCATTTATTGTGAGCTCCCGATATTTCGACGCTTTTACATTTTGCCCTGACTTTAAATCGAGTTCCCATAGTGCACGTAGCAAAAGACAAAGGAAGAGCGTAGACAGATTTGTCTACATCTAATCATTTATTTACCATCCACCCGCATTCTCCACTCATCCGCCATCATGGCGCTTGCAACAGCGTCGAAATATCGGGACCTCACAATAATTGTAAATCACGGAAGATACCCTGTAAGTGAAGGTATAAGTTTAGCATTCGTAATATTCTCTATCAAATTGATTTAATAGACTTATAGAGCGGACATTGGGAATATTTTCATACAAAAATATTGATCCCGAACACATGACACTAGACAGACCGATTTGTTACTAAGTAGTAACAAGTATTGGATTACGATTTTCTTCGTCGTGTCCCGTCTTTCGCTCGTAAATATTTGAATGTCTTTGTTCTCTATTATGACGACGATATATTTTGACGACCCGAATGGCGCAGCGGTAGTGAGGCTGCCTTACGTTCATAGGGTTCCGGGTTCGAATCCCGGTAGGAGCAAGTGTTTGTGTGATGAGCATGGGCATTTGTTTCCGAGTCATGGATGTTTATATACATAATATGTAAGTATGTATTTACAAACAAAAAGTATCTATGTAGTATATCAACTATCTGGTGTCCACGACACAAGCCTCGTTGCTTAGTGTGGCACCAGATGGCGCTGTGTGTAATGTCCAGCGATATTTATTATTAATAGTAATCTTGACATCTTTACATGTGTCCAAGTCAGTTTTTTTCCATAGCCACATCACAGGGCTACAACCTTCCGTCGTTTAAAGTATTTAATACCGTTAGCTAAAAATAACAGATTACACACTTGTTTGGCAAAAAAAACCGGTAGAGCGTGAATTAAAATGAAGCGGTAAAGGTTCCGTATCGTAAAATAAAGTAAAACTTGTTTTTTTTTATTCTTGATTTCTTGTATGTTTCTATAGAAATATGTATAGATTATACAAGAAATCGACCATATACGAGTAGTCCTAAATAGTCTTTCTTGTATAATTTCAGGTTGTTTTAACAATTTCATTTATTATTTATTTGCCACGATGAAGACCATAGTATGAAATTTATGAACAGCTGGTTTTCATACTTTCTACTACTACATAATAGTTAACAGTACCCGACGGCATAGACAAATGACAACCGTTTTCAACACATCACATAACATCATGCCTATAATCCCCGAAGGGTTAGGCAGGGGTGTACCTACCTAATAGTACAACCACATTTCGCCAAAGTCCGTGGCTGCTGCTCATAAATTCCTGATGGAAAAACCCAATAACACTTTGCCCGACCTGGGAATCGAACCCAGGACATAATGCTCAACAGCCACGCTTTGCGACCACTAGTAATTAAATAAAAACTTTTTACGGCAATCACAAAAGCTTTTTGGTACCATACGCCAATTTTATATTTTTGACTTTGAAAATTCAACTTTGAGTATAGGATCGCTGAATACATTATAGTTGAAACGTTTTCATGTCAGCTTTGTCTCAGACATACAGACAGACATTAACTTAGTGACAGGATTTCTCATTGACATATTTTATACACGGAACCCTAAAAACAAGAATATTTATTTTGGCGATTCGTTTATTATTGAAATCTAAATAATAAATTGCTTCTCGAATGTAGTTTTAATTGAAAGGTCAATGTTATTTTAATGATAACAGTATTAGTATTAAATAATAAACATGTAGTGCCCCGCGGGTATATCTGTTTCTTCCGTCTCGTTGGTTTAATGGCCACTGTTGAGCGTAATTTCAGGGATTCGATTCCACTGTCGGACATACCGTATAATAATTAAACAATTCATCACCACACACTCTAATTACATGTTTATGAGCGAAGGGCCCATAACCTAAAATAAAACAACCGCTATATCAGACACAAAAGTATAGACAGACATTTTTTTTAATAAATAAATAAAGATTTATTGCAGAATCACTTTTTCAAATTTGTTAGTAACAATATAAACTTACAAACTAGTGTTAGTTAAATTAATTCTAAGCTGCGTGAGGCACGCCGATCCTGGGGAATGTCTACTTGACTGCGTGCAGTCGTATCCACCGCCCCAAGATCGGAGAGTCCCACCTATCAGCCAACGTTCTAAGAATGGTGTCGGGGCTGGCGCGAACCCGGCGTAGCAGAGATGCGCATCTCTAGCGCATGGTGGCCGTAAAACACATTAAAGAAAGTACACATAACCACAACATACATAGATGGCCTGCACTAAACTCACATTGCAGATTTTAATATTTCGTACAGTTTTAGCAAGCAACTTGAAGTCTAGTTTATGCCCGTTGGACAGTAATAGGCTCACAACCTATTCCATGGGACTTAAACATATCTGATCAAATTTGAGTGTACTATATAGAGGAACTCCTCTGCCTATCCTTCCGTATAATACAAGGTGGATGGGACACCGACGCTAAAAAGGTTGCCACCCATTTCAGTACGTCATTCTGAACCTAATAGGATTTTTTCAACGATAATTTAAAAAAAATCAGCTGTTCCATACATTTTCACCACGTCAGTTTTTTTTTTTTTTGAAAAAACCGACGGTGAATTTCTGCGTAGGGGTTTGAAAATCATGTATTGATTACATGGCAACCGTTTTAGCGTCCTGTAGATGTTCATGTTTATTTTTAAGATCTATAAAACCACGACAAAAAAAAAACTAACCAATACCTTTTCTTCTGCCACAGAAACAATACTGCAACACCAGAACCGAAATCTGCTGCAGAATCGAAACCGGATCCCTCGCTGGCAGCAACCTTCAGGGTTCCCTCGGAGTCGGATCAGGCACCTTCCAAGGATCGACCACCAGCAATGGACAGGGACTGTTCAGCCAAACTGGACAAGGAAGCCAGAGCAGCTTCGGGCAAGGAACTCAGACAGGATTTGGAAGCCAGTCTTCCAGCAACTCAGGATTCAACGCTAACGCCAACGCAAACAGAGGAAGCTCAGGCACCGGTTTCGGTAACCAATTCGGATCCGGTTCAGCCTTCAACAGCAACAAATTCGGATCTACTGCCTCTGGTTTCGGATCTACCGTCGCCCCAACACCAGGCCGTTTCGGTTCCAACGCTGGTGGCTTCAACAACGAAGTCTTCAAGTCGACCAGCCAGTCCAACTTCGTAGAAACCGATTCGTTCTCAGCTGGTTCTGAGAATGCTGGAGTTTTCCGCCCTGGTGCCATTGGATCAGGCCTTAAACCTGGAGTCCCATACCTTCCTCCCCTAGATACATCGACCAGCGGTTCTAACGTAGTTTCTACTGCTTACACCCCCGCTATCGTGACTACACCCCGTCCCTTCATAACCCCCCGTCCAGTGACAACCCGAAGACCGTACACGACACCTAAGCCAACGTACCTGCCCCCTGTTTCAACCAAGGCTCCGGAGTACTTGCCCCCTATTGATGGTATCACCGGATCAGACAGTTTCCAGAATCCTCATTATGTTGATGGGCAGCTGATTCTGGATGAGACTCTGCCAGCCAGGCCTATCAACAGGCCACCTCCACCCCAGAACAGTAAGTTATTTTTTTTATATTTTACCTAACGGATTGGTCGGAGAAGGCAAAAGATTAAAAAAAACTGGAAAGCCGTGGCGGAGGCCTTTGACCAGATAAAAAAAAAATTAACTCAATGTCACATTAAGTTTATCGTATTCTCATTTTTTATTGTTCAAATGATGAGCTAAGTAGTTGTGCAAATTGTCAAGAAATTTTTAAGCTTTGGAAGGCACCTCTAATTAGTTTTTTATGAAAATTATTTGATCTTTGGACTGCCTTGTTGGTCGAGTGGTCGTAAGCGTGACTGCCTAGCATAAGGTCATGGCTTCAATTCCCGGGTCGAGCAAAGGGTTATTGTGTTTTTCCATCAGGAATTCCTAAGTAGCAACCACGGAGTCTGGATTTGTGCCCGGCTGATGGCAATAAACTCGCCCCCTATTACATGGGACTTAACACATAACTGGCGAAATGTGGGTGTACTATTAGGAACACACACATTATGATCTTTGAAGGTTTCCATAAGCACAGTTCTAAAAACTTCCCTATGGTAGACTGCAGAAGGTCTATTGTTACAAAAGCTACAATCCCTAATCTTTCTCCAGCCGACATCCCATCCGGCTGCGCCGCTGCTCTCAAATGCACACCCATCGAGTACTGTACCGCGGAGGGTGTCATCTCCAACACCACCATCGCTCTCACCAGAGACCAGGAAGCTTACAGAGTTCCTTTGACTGTAAGTATTAATGCTTTAAACAAATTTTTGCTTAAAAATAGGAGTTGATCCCGCAAAACGTCTCTGAAATCGGTGAAGGAAAACATTGTGGGGAAACGGGCATGTCCTACAATCAATAATTCGAAGACGAGTGACTTCGACCGTTGTGCTTTGGTCAAAAGACAATCTGGATTACAGCTCCATCTGCCTCCCAACAGCCACCTGCGTCCCAGCACTGGGAACATTAGACAGTGTCATTCTAAATGCCTCAGTTTGTCAACTTAGGAACGGGGAAAATTAAGCGTCTTCATTATAAGAACCAATTGAATTCTTTCTGGCGTTGAAGAGGTCCATAATAGTATTAGCGCACCCAAAAAATGCACATGTTAAAGAACGTCAGCATTTTGCCAAAATTTCCACGGTCGGCGCAGTGGTTGAGTGATTGGCTGCTGCGCTGCTTGTCGCAATTTCGAAAATATTTGTATGGCCAACAGTTGTTCCGGCTGTGGCTGTTTGTGTATGTGAGTTTAAATGTTTGTAAACGCACCCACGACACGGGAGAAATTCCTAGTATGGGACAAACTTTTTTTGCAGCTAGGATCTAAACTGACTTTGTGTGATCCCTAAATCCACAACCAAGACTAACCCCACCAATTCACCTCCCAGGACTGCAAAGACCTATCAACCGGTCGTATCGGCAAGTGCTGCCGCGACCCCTACTACACCGACCCTTGGCCAACCAACCAGCTCGGCAAATGGGTTCCCGGTGTCTTCGGAGGCAACGACGGTAAATACATAGCAGACAGCAGAGGCAGCTCCAACAACCAGCCAGGAGTCACCGTGAGGCCTCCGGTTACCGGATCGGTTTATTTGAATAACTTCAGGTGAGAATTTGAAAATTTTTGTCTTGTACATTGTTATTTTTTTCAACGGTGATTAGTTAGAAAAAGATCGATTGAAAATTACCGTTAATTTGTCTGATTAGGGGATCGTCAACAAGAGATGATTGTTATTATGTTCATGGATGAAAGGAAACTTCGGAAATTTCCCTCGTTTCGTTTCGGACGACGCAACTCGATGTGATGATATGTAATCGATTCAAGCTTATTCATTCACGTCGATGAGTGCTCCGTGGTTAAATTGAAAAACAATTTGTTTGTACTTTATTTTAATATTTACGTCGTATACGGACTCATAAGTGACTCTTAACAAAATGCAATAGATTGGAAACTGCAATTTACCACTATAAAATTTATAATTGGTATATCTGGGCTGTGGAGATCAGATAGACAGTCGCTCCATATAAAATACTGGTATTCAGCTGCATCCGGTTAGACTGGAAGGATGAAAATCAATAATTTTTTGTGAAGAGGTTCTTTTTGAAAAACAATTTTTTCAAATGAAAACTATCGCGCTCTTCTACACCCCAAAACCCAAAATAACCGGCCACATCTTTTCAGAACAACCTCAGAGCCAACTCAACCACAAGGACCCAACCAAGTGACCCCAGGATTCCCCTCACCCACCCCGTCACCATCAGGTTCTTTCGTCCAAAAGACGCAGTACGGCCAGGGTTCTTACCAGACCGGAGGTCAAGGTTCCTACCAGACGGGAGGTCAGGGTTCATACACGAAGGGAGGTCAAGGACAAGTGACTATTCAGGGTCAAGGGCAGTATGGGTCGGCTGGACAGGGTAATCAAGGTATGTGGAACTTTTTGAGGGGTGTTTAGTGGGAACGGGTTTTTGAAAGCTTTATTAAGTATTTCATAAGGAAATCTATTGGAACATCTTCTGTTCGTTGCTGTGATCAGCTCATTTAACAACCTAGAGATTCTAGTAACTTAAACTGCCTCGTTCGTCGGTCGCAAGCGCGACTGCTGAACATGACGTCCTAGGTTCGATTCGGGTCGGGCAAACTGTTATTGGGTTTTTCCAGCAATAATTTCTCAGTAGCAGCCTGCATTCTGATGTTGTACCCGCTTGTTGGCAATAAACTCGCTCCCTGCTATATGGAACTTAAATATAACTGGAGAAATGTGAGTGTACTAGGTAGGTTAACCTTTGCCTAACTCTTTGAAGGTTAATTAACAGCAGAACTGATAGAAACTTCCATCCAACTTCCTCACACCCCTTCTCTTTGCCTGAAAGACAGAATCTACATGGCTATGTTTCCTCTCAGGTTCCGGCGGCCAATTCTCCAAAGGCTCATCATACTCCCAAACTTCGCAAGGATTCGGCCAGGGTCTGACCCAGGGTGGTGGACAGGCTGTGATCCAGGGTCAGGGATCTTACGCTCAAGGAGGACAGGTGAGGATTATGGTCATAATGGCTTGATTTTTGGAGATTTTTTGATACTGACCCATCGGTCCTGATCATACAAACATGGCAAAGTACCTCTAGTATTAGACCTCTTTATACAAGTTGTAAACGGACCCTTCACGAAGCCGTCAACCAAGCATTCTGTACATCAAACTAAGTAACTCTACGCAAAAATAATTCCTGAGAAACGACTTTTTTTTTGGGGTGAAAATAATGTTTTACGGTAAAACTCAACCTAACGCACTCAAAACATTATGCTGATGGATGCATTGAATACCGAACAGGTCGTGGAGGTATTTAAAGTAAATTTAGAAGTTTAAAAACTAGTAAAAAATAAATACTTGTGAAAAAATCGGAACTTTGACCTTCAATATCTCCGCTATTAGAAGGTTTCCAGAAATAGCCCAAAACAAAAAAAAAATCGCAACGACTGGGACAACAAGTGCCTTTCAGCTTCGTGAAGGGTCTATCTACACCCTTTATTAATGTTTGTTAAGCCTAATCGAACCCATCTCTCTCAACAGGGTACCCAAGTAACCCAAGGCTCAGGTTTTGGTGTCACCACCGGAGGTGGCCAAATTGTCCGTCAAGGATCAGGCTTCGGCACTATCCAGGGTGGAGGCCAATCAGTCTCCCAAGGCTTCGGAACTGGCATCAAACAGGGACAAGGTTTCGCAGTGACCCAAGGTGGCGGACAAAGGGTGACCCAGGGTGGTGGACAAGGGGTTATTCAAGGAGGGGGTGTTAGCGTTAACCGTGGACAAGGATTCGCAGTAACCACTGGACAAGGACAGTACTCAACCCAGGGACAGGGACAGACTGTTACCCAGGGAACTGGCTTTGGCGTTCAGCAGGGAGGTGGATTTGGATTCCAGACAGGAGGAGGTCAAGCCGTCATCAGAGGCCAGGGTGAGAAGTTGGTCCAGGGTGGAGGACAGGAGATTACCCAGGGTGTTGTCAGTGGAGTGAGGCAAGGATCAGGGTTCACCGTCTCCCAGAATGGAGGATTCGGTTATGAGAATGAATTCGGAGAGTCGGTCCAGAGAGTCTACCTGCCAAGATACACAGGATCTGGCGAATGTGGTATTTTGAACGTGAGTATTTTTTTTTATTTTTTTTATTTGTTTAGTTTTAAGCATTGTGCGTTCAAGAATTAGAAACGCACAATTTTCAGTTTAGTTTATTAGGCAGTCACCATCATCTGCCTGGCCTTTTCCCAACTATGTTGGGGTCGGCTTCCAGTCTAACCGGATGCAGCTGACTACCAGTATTTTACATGGAGTGACCGCCTATCTGAGCTCCACAACCCAGTTAATACTGAGTAATACAATACCCCTTGGTAAGACTGGTTGTCAGACTTTCGGGCCACTGACTACCTGTAACGACACATTTTTCTGTAACGACACGTTTTTAATAAACTTAGCGAGGAGCTCGTGTCTAAATAATAACATCCGCTCGGATCAATCTTCAGGTTAAGCCGCGCTTGCCTAGGTTGGTCTGTGGTGGGTGACCACCCATTACATACCGAGTTTCCTCCGTGCCTCGGAAAGAACGTTAAGCCGTTGGTCCCGGCTGTCATTTGTAGATCTTTGACAGTCGTTACACGTAGTCAGTGGCTCGAAGGTCTGACAATCAGTCTTACCAAGGGGTATCGTATTACCCAGTACTAACCGGGTTGTGGAGGTCAGATAGGCAGTCGCTCCTTGTAAAATACTGGTATTCAGCTGCATCCGGTTGTACATACGGTTGCACAACATAGTTGGGAAAAGGCAAATTTTCAGTAAAGTTTATTACGGCTGGCTGATTAAGTTAGGTACTTAGTTTTCTCGGTTTATACCTTTATAACAGCCATGGACTTCTAATTATAGTTTATACGTTCGTAAATACTAACATTCTATCTCATTAAGTATTCCTAATTACTGTTTACACACATCTTGAATAACGGTTAACATTAATGAGGTTATTTGAGGCTTCATAAAGTTATTTATGTTGGCTTAATACAACAAAATTGATAGGAAAATGTCGAGTCAGATAGGCAGTCGCTCCATGTAACATACTGGTATTCAGCTGCATCTGGTTAGACTGGAAGCCACCAAAATAAAGTTGGGAAAAGGCATGTAGATGATGAATGTACTAGGGTGGAAAACGTCGTGAGGAAACCTGCATGTCTTGGAACAAAAAATTCGAAGACATATGACATGTACCAACCCGCACTGCGCCCGCGTGGTGGGTTACAGCCCACTGCCTCGTAGAGAGGAGGCCTGGGTCCCAGCTATGGGGACGTTATTGGCTTATTATAAGAGACTTAAACAGTGTGATCTTGATTTAAGTAAATATTTCCATGTTAAAGATAGAATTTAATCGTCAATGTAAACAGCCAAGTCATCGCCACACCCAAAATATATTATTAGAATCATAGACAACAATAATAATCACAGTCATTATCTTTGATCAGAATTTAATCCTCAAATTACCATAGACACACATCTGGCTGATTACATAATTAGCATTTTGCAAAACGTCCAATAATTATTTATTTATTATTATATTATCATAACTAGCTTCTGAATCGTTTATATGATATATGGCTTCGAGTTTTGAGATTCTCGTAAATGTTAAATTTTATTTAAAGAAAGCGAAATATTTTGTAAAATACTTCTTTTCTGTGATATAAAACTTGACTAGAAATGAGATATTTTGTCTCTTTGGTCTAGTGATCAGTGGTTCGATTCCCAGGTCGACCATAGTGTGGTTAGGTTCTTACATCAGAATTTTTCAAACCTAAGCCTTGGTACCCTTGCTGAAATACTGCGTCTATCTCAGCTCGCACATGGTTTATCATGGTTCCTACCTAACCCTATTAAAATTATTTAAGTTTCAATTATATTGGAAATCTGATCGACAACTTTTTAGCCAAGGAGTCACAGCTAAATCTAAGTTTAGCCGATTTCACACACATTTTTAGCCGTAACGGATACTTTACAAAAACACACACATTAAGTAACGTTTAATCCATTGCCAACGGTTGCAAATAATCGTTATTCGTGTTAGCTAGTTCAATTTAAATGGTCTTATTACTTTAGTAATTAAAATACATAAATACGGTTTGATTTTAAACCCTACGAACACAAGGTTGGGTTACCCAACCAGGTAATGATGATGTAAAGACTGGTATCATCAAACGTTGACATTTAAAAATATATGTTTATCTACTCTCTTCATATTTAGCAATCGAATTCTTGAAGCTAATTAAAGGTTTTAGTTTCGTGTATAACGATTTGTGGTTTTATTGAAACATCAATTTGTTATTTGGTAAACGGATAGATACATGTATTCTTTCTTTATCGTATGGTTAGTGCCTAACCTAGTGTCGGAGTTTTTATGCCGCCCATGGGCCTCTGGCTTTACATGCCGTCGAGAAAATCTCTCAGGCATGCTGGTTTCCTCACGATGTTTTCCTTCACCGAAGCAAGTGAAAGTTTAGGTATAAACCGTGAAAGCATAAAACAGTGTTTGATAATTATACAATGCTCACATGAATTAGAAAAATCAGAGGTGCGTGTTTTGGGTTCGAACTCGAGACCTATGACTTGGCAGTCCGACGGTCACACCACTAGGCTATCACTGGTTAGAAGAAATGTATTTATAGAAGTACGTGGATATTTTCGCGCGTGGCCATAATCGGAACTAAGTCCGCAATTTTGTTTTTTTTTTTTTCATTATAAATTTTGTTACGATTTATTTATTTATTTAATTTGTTATTGATAAACGGATAAAGAAATGATTCCCAGTTTCGGCTACGTGTGAATCTAATGATTGAGATGAAATCTAGATTTGTGAACGGTTCTAGGCTTGCCCCTTTCATACAAAAACTCTCTGCCAAAACATCTGTTCTAACTTTTTACCCGACGAAATCAAACCTAACATCCCACGCTGAGAAATCGCTTCTTCAACATCTAAACCATTGGCACTAAAAAGTAATTATATGAAAACGGTCCTAAATGCACATAAATATTATATAATGATAGTTTAAAAGTGACACTACAGGTCAAAATAACCTTTTGACCTGAGGAAGACCTTATCAAAGGTAACCAACTGATTATATAATTCAAGGTAGTATTGTATTTTATCAATAGTGATAAATTAACTAGAAGTTATCAATACTTGAAGGTTAGATGTTCAAAATATTTGAATAATATTTATTCATCAAAATAATATCAATGTGTATAATATTATATATTGCTGGACAAAGGTCTCACACAGAGTATTATTCAAGATGGCCTACTTACTTGGTTTAGTAATCACAAGTGCGACTGCTGAACGTGATGATGTGGGTTCGATTCCCGGGGCGGGCAAAGTTTTCCTGGGTTTTTCCATCAGGAATTTCTTAGTAGCAGCCACGGAGACTGGATATGAGCCCGGTTGATGGCAATAGGCTCGCCCCCTATTACATTGGACTTAAACATAACTGGCGAAAAGTAGGTGTTCTATTAGTGACACCTCTGGGGATTACAAGCGCGATGTTAGGTTATTTATCAAAAGTGAACATGAAATGAAACAAAAACAAAACCATTTACTCAAATAAAGCGTCTGAATTCGACTTAATTTCACCTCGACTTCGGAGGAACATAAACCATAATCTGCCACGCAATTCTAAACCTTACCTCCACGTCAACAGCCCCAGAAACCGTACGGCAACCGCAAGGACCTGGAGGTAGACTTCGCCGAAATCCCCTGGCAAGCGATGGTGCTGCTGCAGACCAACAAGAGCCTTCTGTGCGGAGGTGTCATCACCAGGCCTGACGTGGTCATCACATCTGCTAGCTGCGTTGAAGGGTGAGATTTTGGGGATATTTTGATGGTGGACCGATGGACGGACAACCAAGATATTCTTGCAAGGGTTTAATGTTCCGTTTTATTTATACTGTGCTGCGGGAACCCAAAAGAATTAAAGTACAAGTCATCTGTGACCCATGACGTCTTAATGCAGGAATGTAGAAATCCCAGTGTGGGTAAGAGACACAGCTTTACATGATGTCTAGCGCCATCTCTTTCCCACACTGGAATAAAATTAAAACATTCCTGCATTAAGACGTCATGGTAGGGCCACTGAACTGAGACAAATAGAAAACACTAGTAGTTTGTTTGTTTGACTGTCAATGTTTCGGAAATCGGTGGCCGAAATGAATCGTAATCAAAGGCAAGCCGGTCTCTTAAAACAGTCTATTTTTCACGTAACTGAAAATACTAGAAAACACTTGGAATATCTATTAACACTTGGATATAAATATAGGTATTTTATTTGTGGTAAAACTACGAGATGGCAGAGGTCCCTCGTATACCCTATGAGAGAATAAGGAATGGTGATGTGTGTATCGATTCACATAAATTATTTTAGTTTTCGAAAAAAATCACGATTATAACTTTTCCATTTTTGACTCCTGAGTTAGAATCGTCATTTTTTCTCCAATAGAAAAACGTCGTCTCTTCGAATTATCCAATAACTTATTTACAGAACTTTATTACAATTTGATTTCACGTCGTTCAGCTAAAAAATCCAAGTTCCTCCCATTGACCGACCCATTTTCACCCCGCAGACTCCAAGCCCAGAACGTCCTCATCAAAGGGGGCGAATGGAAACTCGGAATCGACGAAGAACCCCTACCCTTCCAGATCGTCCAAGTGAAGAACATTCTTCGCCACCCATACTACAAGGCTGGCACCTTCACAAACGACGTCGCCATCTTAGTTCTGAGCGAGAACTTGAGGCTGGCGAAGAACATCTGGCCTATCTGCCTTCCATCCAAGACTGATACCCTGGATGGGTTCTACAATGGTGCTGGAGAATGTATTGTTACTGGATGGGGCAAATCGGTGTTGCAAGGTAAGGATTTTATGCTTTTATAATGTTACTAAATACTTTTGTTGTGTCTCGTTTTATAGGCAGCAAAAAACTTGCGAGCAAGCTTATGTCTTCAATATTTTGTCTGCGTGGAAATTAGTTGGATAAACTAAAACACAAATCCTATTCTTACAAACAAACAAAACTAGGTGTTGAACGTGAAATTATTATTAAAGGAAAATTACTTCCCTATTTGAATCGGTTTTCAAGGGTTGTTTTGCAAGGAACCCTAATTCTTTTTCTAAAATAAAGCCCAAGTTAACCCTTATAACATCAGCTATCTGCCACCAAAATCCCGTCAAAATCGGTCCAGCCATTTCGGAGATTACCCGGAACAAACTGACAGACAGGCAGACAAAAAATTTAAAAATTGTTTTTTTTTTTGTAATAAGTACCGTATATACATAGACACTTTCATAAACATTCAGTAAAACTAATCTGTTATTTTGAAGTTACAAACAGGCACTTCAATGTTATTTATTTAGATAGTTACGTGATTAAAGCGTGACCATGTCATTATGAAGTGTTTGTTATTAAGGCATTTTTAAACTAAAAAACTATGTCAAATATTAAACAAAGTCGTGCAAAGCATACTATAAAGTTGTAACACAAAACTGGTGACAATTGACCTCAGAAACACTTAGAACGACAGATCTTAAAACCCAGATTGTGTAAAGACGAAGTATTGACAAAATTCCATGTATCGATGCGTAATATTTCATAAACCAACTTAATAAGACATTTGAAAAACTACAAGTCTATACGAATTTGCTTAAAACAACTCGAATGGTGAGACCAAGTTAAAATGGTCGTCAAATCTCACGAGCAAACTTGATTTTGCTGTTGAAAAATCAGTGTTTAGCCAATTTTCGATCTTAGCACTGTGATAATAAAGAGTAAAGTAGTTTTCGGAGACGGTAATATGAATTCACACTGTCAGTGACATCTTTCTAAGATGGCGGCCATGAATTTGAAAATTGTGTAATAACGTCTATGACAGTTTTAGTCTACTATTGTGAAATTAAATCGGCTATTAATATACAAAGAATTGCTTTACCAACATAACATCACGCTTGCAATTCCCGTAGGGTTACGCAGAGGTGTTTTTATAATACATCCACATTTCGCCAGTTATGTTTGAATCCTATGTAATAGGGGGCGAGCCTATTGCCATCACAGATTGCCATCAACCGGCCACTAATCAAGATTAAAATTAGAAATTCTTGATTGAAAAACTCAATAACACTTTAACATTTATATGAAAAACCTGAAAAAAGCGACATTCTATCAGCAACATTAATATCTGCCTGCCTTTTTCCAACTATGTTGGGGTCTGCTTCCAGTCTAACCGGATGCAGTTGAATACCAGTAGTTTACATGGAGCGACTGCGTATCTGACCTCCATAACCCAGTTAGTACTGGGACGGGTACCGAAAGTCTGACACCCAATCTTACCAAGGGGTACCTGTAACGACTGTCAAAGATCTACAAATGACAGCCGGGACCAACGGCTTAACGTGCTTTCCCAGGCACGGAGTAAACTTGGTATGTAATAGGTCCCCATCCACGAACCAACCTAGGCAAACGCGGCTTAACATGAAGATCGGCCCGAGCGGCTGTTATTATCATACATGGTGCAACTGCCATACCGGATTTAACACCAAGGCCTAGAAAGACCTAGAAATGTGTCAGAAATAAGCTTCCCAGATTAAGGTCACTAAGTTCAATAGCTATTAAGGTCACTTAGCATAATCTTATTAAGAAAACAAATAATGCCCTAGTTTGATACGAAAACTAGCCAAATACTAGTTTGTAATAAGTTAAATAATCTTCGCGTCGTGTATCCATTTTTTTTATTATGTAATAGGGGTTAAAAGTTAATCATTTTGTTTGTTGGGTTTTTCCAGTTGGCAATACTGGTATATACTCTTCTGCCCTCATGCCAATTTATTAGTGGTCGGCGCAGCACGTCTTCTTCTTCCATACTTCTCTATTACTCGTCATCTCAGCAGACACCTCCTTTCTAGCAATATCATCCTTCACACAGTCCATCCATCGTTTCTTTGGTCTTCCTCTACTATTATACCCATCCACGTTCATACTCAAAACTTTGCTCACGACATTTTCCTCATTCCTTCGCATCACATGCCCATACCGAGCCAAGAGTCAATACTGATATACATATATAATCAGCATATATGTTGCAAGCTGTGATAGCCTAGTGGTGTGACCGTTGGACTGCCAAGTCATAGGTCTCGAGTTCGAACCCAGGACACGCACCTCTCAATTTGGAATCATGTGCGTATTGAATAATTATCACTTGCTTCGGTGCCAAGCCAAGTCAGAGGCCCGTGGGTGGCATAAAAACTCTGACACCAGGTTAGGCACTAACCACACGATACTGAAGAAGATATATGTTGCTACTGCCAAGAAACCATGGATGGACTGTGAAGAAAGAAAATGGAATGACAACTGAGATGACGACGATTGAAGATCGAACTTACTCTTCTGGCAATTTTAGGTCTTTGACAGTCGCTACAGGTAGTCAGTGGCCCGAAAGTCTGACAACCAGTCTTACCAAAGTGTATTGTTTTGACCTAGTTGGGTTGTGGAGGTCAGATAGGCAATCGCTCCGTGTAAAATAATGGTATTCAGCTGCATCCAGTTAGACTGGCAGCCAACAACAACATAGTTGGGAAACGGCTAGGCAGATAATTATGACATGTCTCCTCATCCAAAAAGGGGCAGGTCATGATATAACACAGTGACCCGAGGGGACCCGAAGTTTTACGAATAGGTCCGAAAGGAAAGTGCGGGTGAATTGAGGCCAATGCCGATACGTACCGACAGCAAAACCATCTTTATTTTTATTGATATTTATTTTTCGTTTTTTTTTTCGCAAAAATTGATTTTTGTTTTGGTATTGCTTTTTTTACGTGAAAATGAGAGGTATTATAATTAAGTAAATCGAGGATTTTTCCACGAACTTCGATTCCGGGTCAGGGTCAATAAAAAATGCGTTCGCAGAAGATTATTAAAATATTCGAGAGAACATATAATAATATTCAATTAGGTTTTTATTTTAATTGTTAGCGGTTACTTTTAAAATTCAAGTACTCGGTAAAAGGGCCACCCAATTTAAACATGAAATAAAAATCACGAAATAACGTCTTCCATTCTACATCACGCCAGTAATCCCCGAAGGGGTAGGCAAAGGTGTACCTAATAGTACACCCAAACGGCCGCTGGTTATGTTAAAGTCCTATGTAATAGGGGGCGAGAATATTGCCATCCACCGGGCACATGGCTGCTACTGAGAAATCCATCCATCCACCATGGATCCATTATAGAAGTCAGTTAAAAAAACAACCATGATATATTAAAGGATGTCTTTCCTTCTCTCTTATCTTAGTTAAAGGTTTCTAGATTTTTGAAGCCACATGATAAATAATATTAAATAAAAAAATTATTGCTATAATATTTCAAAGGGATGAAGTCTTACGGTTTCACAGTTATTATTGTGTACATTAATATACAAACTACAAATAGAACTAAAATAATAATAAATTAACAAGAGCCCCGACCAATATCTGAGGAGGCTCTGGTTAGGCAGCTGGATCAAGGGCTTTATTCAGAAAGCGGTACTCCTGGACACGGCTCGTATTGTTAGGAGGTTCCTCTCTCTGGAGCCCTGACCGCCGGGTAGCTTGGACCCTGTTCCCGATACCGGTGGGCTACTATTTTTTGTATTTTTAAATGTTTTTATACTGATTTTATACAGGAATATTAAAAATTTAAAAAGTAAGTAAGAAAAATAAACAAGTATAAAAATTAAAACTAAAATAAAGTACCTACACAACAACAAGTAGTGTAAGTAACTACATAGGTATATACAACGACGACAAAAGTACACTTAGGCGTCAAAGTTTCGCAGTATTTAATAACTAAAAATGTTGTAATTTTAAAAAAAAAGCTAACTCATTGACATATGAAAAAGATGGCATTTAAAAAACCATAGACACCATTAAAAACCTCATTAAAAATAACGAAACATAACATGACCGCTAACATTTAAAAATAGCAAACCGGATATTTGGTGTTAATTAAAGCTATGCGACGTAATTACTCATAATTTGTAATTAACACTTTGATTCAGGTGTAAAATATAATTATAAGGTAGCTTGTAATAATTTATGGATTGTAATTATGTATAAACTATGAATTTAAATGATCACTGCAATTTGGTACTGAGAATCGTCTATAAAAACTCATGAAAACTTTACAAGTACATAAATACTTAAATAAACTTTACGATTGTTAATATAAGTATTTTTGATTTAGATGGAGACCAAAAATTTTAGATTGAAAAGTCGCTCTATGCTCTATACCCAATACTTTTCTATAGAAATATCATAATATTGGCTGACCCGCGTAACTTCGTCTGCGTAACATTTTTTACTAATGCTCCGCTCCTATCGGTCGCAGCGTAATGTCATATAGCCTATAGCCTTCCTCGATAAATGGGCTATCCAACACTAAAAGAATTTTTCAATTCGAACCAGTAGTTTTTGAGATTAGCGCGTTCAACCAAACAAACAAACTCTTTAGCTTTATAATATTAGTATAAGTATAGATTATCAGTAGTGATAGCCTAGTGGTGTGCCAAATCATAGGTCTCGAGCTCGAATCCAAGACACGCACCTCTGATTTTTTGGACTCATGTGCGTATTGTATGGTCGACGGCATGTAAAGCCAAGTCAAAGGCCCATGGGCGGCATAAAAACTCTGACACCAGGTTTAGGCACTAACGAAACACGATAACGAAATCAAGAAGCCTTCACATGTATTTGAGTTTTAGGTCCAAGACATGCCGGTTACTTCACGATGTTTTCTTAATCAAAGCCAATTAAATAAGCTTTGGCAAAAATGCCTTTTAGGGCAAGGTTTTAACCACAATGTAATTAAGTTGTAAAATTCGATAGTTGGCCAAGATGACATTGATACATCGACATATTACTAAAGATGAATGGTTAATGATTCTAATATATAACTTTTTAATTTCGTTATTTAAGTTTGGCTACCGAATATCTACTGCTGAAATTGAGGTCTTGCGTTTGATTCCCGGGTCGGGCAAATTGTTACTGGGTTTTTCCATCTGGAATTTCTCAGCAGCAGCCACGGAGTCTGGAGTTGTGCTCGGTTGATGGTAATAGGCTCACCCCCTAACATGGGACTTAAATATAACCGGCTATATGTGGGTGTACTATCAGTAGCCCAGAATCTGTATTTTGTGCCAATAGATAAGCCTCCTGTTATGACATAAAAATGGCAGACAAAATGTCTACCAATAAGTAAATAAAGGCGCGACTACAAGTGTGTCAGTCAAACAAATTCACTTAATTTTTTTAACGAGGAAAAAATCACAAATCGTTAACTTTGAAAACACGTGTTTTGCGCGCAAAACAAACATTCGGACGGCCTTGGAAGAACAAACAAATTTTTTTTTTTCTTTCTTTAAATATCGTGTTTAAGCACAGTGATTTATACATAATTATTTGTACGTTGAATATTAATTATTTGACTTGCTAACCGCACTATTTCGGAGAACTGTTTGATATTAAATAAAAGAAGCAGCCGGATTCTAAATATAGTTTTTTTGACATTAGATTTTTTTGCTGACCATTGTTTAATGAGTCGTGGTGGACTTATCGATTAGTAATGTTCATCTATCTATTTCGTAATCATTTTGAAGATATTCTTTCATTACTGACATGAGATTAGACCTCCTTCGTTATAAGTCTTTGGGAAACATCGTGTGGAAACCGGCCCACGAACCAAACATTCGAAGACATGTGACATCTAGCAACCCGCACTGCGCCCGCGTGGGATTACAGCCCAGTCCCACGTAGAGCGGAGGCCTGAGTCCCAGCTGTGGGGACGTTATAGACTGGTTTTTAAATGGTAATGCTTAAAATAACGTATTAACGGCTGTAATCCCCGAAGGGCTAGGCAGAGGTGTACCTAATAGTACACCTACATTTCGCCAGTTATGTTTAAGTCCCATGTAATAAGGGGCGAGCATATTGCCATCAACCGACCACAAATCCGGACTCCGTGGCTGCTACTGAGAAATTCCTGATGGAAAAGCCCAATAACAACTTGCCCGACCCGGGAGTCGAACCCAAGACCTCGTGCTTAGCAGTCGCGATTGCGGCTACTAGACCATTGAGGCACTCTTATACTTTCCTGTTTATGCAAAATTACAACATTAGGGTACACCCTATTAATTTTCATTAGCAAAACACTTCTCATAAGTAGCTTGAACAATGAAATAAAACTCGTGTAAGACCCAGTGAAAAATTCCACCATTACATAAACAAATGTATTTTATTTTTGGACATAGCAACCGGGTTTTTTTGCAGTAGGTAGTGATACAAGAATGTAGTCATCACGCGATCAAGTCAAGACAATCCTTTTATATATTATTCTTAAATTGAGTCGGCCCGGAATTCGGTGACGATTTCGGCACGTGGCTAAATAATAACAGCCGCTCGAATCGTCAGATTAAGCCGCGCTTACCTAGGTTGGTCCGTAGATGGGTGACCACCCATTACATACCGAGTTTCCTCCGTGCCTCGAAAAGCACGATAAGCCGTTGGTCCCGCCTGTCATTTGTAGATCTTTGACAGTCGTTACAGGTAGTCAGTTGCCGGAAAGTCTGACAACCAGTCCTACCAAGGGGTATCGTATTACCCAGTACTAACTGGGTTGTGGAGGTCAGATAGGCAGTCGTTCCATGTAAAATACTGGTTAGACTGGAAGCCGACCCCAACATAGTTGGCAAAAGACAGGCAGATGATGATGAATCTTTTTATATAACTTGAATTAGTTAAGGTTGTCGATTTAAGTGAGTTTCGGGACGCATACATATGATTTGTGTTTGGTATTTTTTATGCAGATTTGTGTCTTCATGCTTCCTGCCTTTTTAGGAGCGTAGAGAATCTTGAATGATGACATTACCTCAATGGTTACAAGACCTTGTGTAATACAATTATTTAAGGATCATAATTCATGTAAAATATTTTACGCTGAACTGATGTTGTTAAACCAGATTATAAATATAAGCAACCAAAAAATTATATTTTGTTGTTTAAAAAAGCTAAATTGGTTCTGATATCAACAGATGAGAGATTGAACGTGGTATTTAAAGTTCTCTCTTAAAGAGGCGGATTAGAATATTATGCATTTATACATTCCAAGCTTTTGCTCGCGGCTTCGCTCCCGTTATGTTCGGAAATTAACCCACGGGAACGTTTTAAATGTAGCCTATGGACACTTGAGGATAATGTAGCCTCTCGTTAAACAGCGGATTTTCGGAATCGGATCAGTAGTTCCGAAGATTTCCCCTACATACAAACTTACAAATAAATACGTTTATTTATTAGTAAAGATAGGCTGACCAAGCCAGCTTTATAAACTATACGAAACCTACGCAAATGACGTTGGGATACAAACTAAACTTGGTAACGACTGCGAATGTATCAAACTCCATGACCAAAATTAGAACTGATTCTTTGAAACCTCTACCATTTATCAAAGCCTATGTTGGACGTTGGCCTCACCCAAACCAAGGGGTTTTACGTCAGCTACTTTAAATTAACATTAGTCGTGGATATACCACTGATATTGATTTTGGTTATCTAATGCGTATGATCTCATCAGTCAAAGATGCGTGACTGTGTTGTTTTAACTACTGCTGTCTTTAAGGGCATGTTAAACTATAAAACATGGTTTTTTATTGGTGTTAGATAGGTGACTGTTCAACATCTGCCTGCCTTTTTCCAAAAATGTTGTGTTGACTGCCAGTCTAACCGGATGCAGCTGAATACCAGTAATTTACTTGGAGCGACTGACTATCTGAGCTCCACAATGTAGTTACTAGATAACACTATAACCCTTGGTAAGACTGGTTGTCAGACTTTCGGGACACTGACTACCTGTAACGACTATCAAAGATCTAATGACAGCCGGGACCAACGGCTTAACGTGCTTTCCGAGGCACGGAGAGGTCTCTGTGAATTTATGAATTGGATGGTCTTCTTCTTATCGTGTGGTTAGTGCCTAACCTGGTGTCAGAGTTTTTATGCCGCCCAAGGGCGTCTAACTTGACTTTGACATACCGTTGAGAAATATCTCTCAGGTATGCTGGTTTCCTCACGATGTTTTCCTCCATCGAAGCAAGTGATAATTATAGGTACAATACGCACATAATTCCGAAAAATCAGTGGCGTGTCTTGGGCTCGAACTCGAGACCTATGACTTGGCAGTCCAACGGTCACACCACTAGGCTATCACTGTTGCAATTGGATGGTAAGGAGCGATTACCGAAGCGGTCACCCATCCTCGAATAGCTTAGCTTAACCTTGATTCGCCAAGTGCGTCTGTACTTAACCAAAGCCCCCCAAGATTAAACTTACATAAGATTAAGATTCTTTATATTCAAGGTCGACTCGATAGTCACACAGAGGAATTTGCACACAAATATTAATTTAATATTGAATAAATTACATTAAAAATTCTGTGAGGATATGTTCAAAACTTGATTACCCTTATAGGAAACTAAGGTATTTGGTTTAGATGCGTCAACGAAGCACGTTTTTTTTGTTGTTTTTTTTAAGATTTCCGTATTGAAACTTACTGCTTTTGGTTAACCTAGGTTTTTGAATGTCAGCGGCAGCTCAAGTTGGTTGATTGGTAGCTGTTTTTTTGCACGCGGGGACCATGTGGCCAAAATAGAAACTAACGCGGCCATATTGTTTTTGCAACACATGTCACAAAACTGTCAACGACAATTGAGCGGGAAAAGCATTAAAGTTGAGGTTATTTTTAAAAAAATGCTTTTTTCTTACATTATAACGCTTCTTCAAGTCATACTCCTATATTTATTTCTGTAAATAACTATCTACATTGTAAATAAAACCTTAACTTACAACAACCTAAAACAGACCATCTAAAAGCTCCTCCGCAACGCTGTCAACTGGTAATGTGCTCAAGAGACTGGCGGCGCCGGCGTTGACATTATTGCCACATTGTATGGCAATGTTTATTCTTTACCCTGGTAAAAACCAGCCCTTTCAAATAATTATTTGAAACAGCATTTATGCTTAAAATGAAGATTTGTCATTGTTCTTCCCACTAAATTATGCTGAAAAAATTGAAGGAAATGTAAATTAAATTATCAAAGCTTTATCAATTCAATTCTTTATTGTGTTTTATATTTATATTTAGGATACCTATGCGTTTAGGTTAATCAGAACGCCTAATCTATTATAATCAATAATTTCGTTGATTTTTAATTGAGCTATCTTAATTAATAAGTCCAATGAAAAACAGGAAAAATAAGTACTCAAAACCTTTATAAAAATAATCATAATCTTTTGTCTTGCTTGATTAATCCATGGTCTACCTTCCTGCCTACCCAAATTAAGAAAAAAATCGTGATCATATTGTTTCATTAACATTATTAATTAATATTCTCGAACGATTAAGTATTCGAATGTCAAATTTTATCTTTGTTTTTTTTTTTCTATTCTGTATTTTTTTTCTACGCAATTAAAGACAAATAATAGTTTTTTTGTTATACCAATTATAAAAATAATAAAGCAGAGGTTTTGAGACCTGCATCGATTTTATAAGGAATTCGGTGATTGTTGAATGATTTGCATATTTTTAATTGTTTGCATGCAATTTGCATTCGAATGTTGGGTTTTTTATTTGCAAATGACATTCGGTATTTATTACTTTTATTGTATTCGCCACCTGTGTGTATTTTTATTAATTTAGTAAAAACAAAACTTTTCACCTTTTACATAATAAAATAATACTTAAATCTACCTTATTAATGAAATCACGTTTTTTTTTTGGACTGAAATCCGTGGCTTTTATATTAATAGTAATTACACCTAGTAACCTTTTAACGAACTTGAATTCTTAAATAAAATGCGCGTTTTTTTTTATAAATGTCGTATCTTCAACGTCTAAACTAAAACGATAACGATAAAATAAAAACAATCCTTGTACTTTTATCTTCATTCGAACTTGAACTCAAAAGATTTTTTTTTCAACAATCCCTTTCATCATGTATACTTTTATACCTATATAGAACTTTATTCAACATATCGTTAAAGGAAATATTAAAAAAAAAAAACGTAAATATCTTGATAATAAAAAAAAATTCATGATTATAATAATTCTTGACATTAAAATTAAACCTTAAAACAAATAACCACATATAATAACAATTTAAAATAAAATAAAAAAATCATAATAAAAATAGAAAATGTTTCTGTTAACGCTACTCGAAGCAACCGGTTGATACTTCACGGGTGTTACCAAGATATTTTGTAATATTTAATCAGCACCACGCGTTACAAGTAAGATAAACAACACAGTTATATCATACATACAACATAACTACATACACTCACGCCTTTTCGGATACAGACACTAAAGAATGCCACCTGCTAAGATCCTTCCAAACTGCTTCGTCCACGTTCATACATCTATACAAATAAATAAAATTGAAGTGTCTGTTTGTGTAATTTAAAAACAACAGCCTTTTACTGAATGCATATGAAATTATATACGGTACATATAACAAAAAAAAAACATTTTTTAAATTTTTTTTTCTCTGTCCGGCTGTCTGTTTGTTCCGGCTAATCTCCGAAACGGCTGCACCGATTTTGTCAGGACGTTTCCTGGCAGATAGCTGATGTTATAAGGAGTTAGGCTAGGCGCTTTTATTCGACTGGAAGCCCGACTGTCAATTGTAGATTTTTGCCAGTAGAAACAGGTAGTCAGTGGCCCGAAAGTCTGACAACCACTCTTACCAAGGGGTATCGTAATACCCAGTACTAACTGGGTTATGGAGGTCAGATAGGCAGTCGCTCCATGTCAAATACTGGTATTCAGCTGCATCCGGTTAGGCTGGAAGCCGACCACAACATAGTTAGGTAAAAGCTAGGTAAATGTCATATCGGAGTGGTCACGAGATATCTAGACATAAATTGTTGATTTTATTTACTTTATTAATGTTTTGACTTTACCTAAATACCTTTGAGGCTGTTCTGTATATTAGGTACGTTGCACAAAATGTTAATTTTAACATTTTCCATACTGATTCGCGCTTTTAAATAAGTTATGTCGTACTTGGTCATTATCGCCGTTGTTTTGTTTAATAACTGTCTGGATTTGGGCTCGGTTGATGGCAATAGGCTTGCCCCTATTATATGGGGCTTAAACAGAAAACTAGCGAAATGTTGGTGTACTATTAGGTACAGCTGCCTAGCCCTTCAGGAATTACAGGCGTGAAGTTATGTTATTTTTATGAGATTCTATTTATAAACACAAGTTAAATATTTATAAAATATTTATGCTTTAAAAGCATAGATTTTATGGGCTTCTTTGCTGAGATTAAAAAAAAAAACAATTACCACCGACTACAGGAATTGAACCACGTTGGACTTAGTTAAAGTTATTTGTGGAAATAGAATACTAGTAGAAAAAAAACACGAGTGTGAAATACACTGCATTCTAAACTTTAACACTGTGACTTACGGGATATCTTCCGTGATTATCAATTATTGTAAGCCTTAGCCGTAAGTGAGAGTGTTAATGATGTTTATTTTGCAAATAGGTTTTTACAAACACTTTTACACGTCTTCTTTTATAAAACTAGATGAGGCCGGTTTCTTGTATCCGACTACTCTGAGAAGAAACAGCCGAAACAAACTCAGAGGTCATAGTCTCTTTTAAGGTCCAGACATAATAATGATAAACTCACATGAGGACTATGCAGATGAGTGTCTGAGATGGTCTTTGTAAGTTTACTTATAAACCGTGAAAGCTTAAAACAGACACTGCATTCGGAATCTAATAGTAGTGAAAGAGCCAGTTTTCGAGAATGTGACGTATTGAAAATCTTATTTCAATATCGAAAGTCAGAGATACAAAGCAGCGATTGTCACACGCTTCAACCTTCTCGAATTTGACCCCACTTTCTTATACATTGCCAAAATTATGATTATTAATATTCACAATTCTCCATTGCCCTTTTAAATAGACGTAACTACTATTTACGAATTGAGGAATGAGGAAAATGTTATGAGGAAGGTTTTGAGCATGAATGTGGATGGGTATAAGAGTGAAGGAACACCAAAGAAACGATGGATGGACTGTGTGAAGGATGATATGGCTAGAAAGGAGGTGTCTGATGAGATGACGAGTAATAGAGATGTATGGAAGAATAAGACATGCTACTCCGACACCAAATAAATTGGAATAAGGGCTGGAGAATGATGTTGTAACTACAATTTACGGTCGTATCTTCAACAAGTCGTCACCGAAATAGGTACCGGACTTAAAAACATTTTAATTAGTCATTTCAATGAAAATAGCAAACATTAGATGCGTTTTATATGTTGAGTGTTTGTAATTTCATGCAGATATTATTCAATGACCAGATTATTTCCTAAGATATGGTTCGTTAAGGATATTTGCGACATTTTGATAGTTAGGTTTGAAATTCGGAAAACGGCATTTTGAAATCTAGATAGGAATTCTGTTTTGTAACTGTTGTAGTGGAAAATGTGCGCGTGTGAAGTGGTCACAAGTCTTGGGTTCAATTCCCAGGTCGGGCAAAGTGTTATCGGGTTTTTCCTTCAGGAATTTCTCAGTAGAAGCCACGGATTTGTGCCCGGTTGATGGTAATAGGCTCGCCCCTATTGCATGGGACTTAAACATAACTGGCGGAATGTAGGTGTACTATTAGGTACTTCTCTGCCAAACCCTTCGGGGATAACGTAATGTTATGATAAATAGTTGAAAATATTTGACGGCGCAACTTCTGACAAGGGACGTAAGGCTGCCTGTCCACTGAAGCGGAGCGAGGCTGCGGAGCGGAGAAACGGAGAAATATTAACCAATAGGGGAGCGGAGCGGAGATTTTATGCAATCCTATTGGTTAATTTTTCTCCGTTTCTGCCGATGTCGATGTCGATGTCGATGTCACGTCAATATTTTATGACGTCCATCGCAAAAACTTGATAGGCATAGAGATACATATCAAATTATTTATGTAAATGAGATACACCTATACTGGAAGCTTTTATAAAATTTATTAGCCTAATAGTAATAAATATACTAATTTTGATTTATAAGCATTATAAAGATTAATTATTATCTACAAAAGTTTTGAGTATGAATGTGGATGGGTTTAAGAATAGAGATAAATTCTACGGTACCCCTTGGTAAGACTGGTTGTCTGACTTTCGGGCCACTGACTACCTGTAACGACTGTCAAAGATCTACAAATGACAGCCGGAAATGGTTTAAGGTGGTCACCCATCCACGGACTAACCTAGGCAAGCGCGGCTTAACCTGAAGATCGACCCGAGTGGCTGTTATTATTTAGCCACAAACTCCTCAGTGTTGTCATTGATAAACAAAACTAAAAATTACTTACTAATTATTCATAATAAATCACTAATAATATAAAATACTGCAATCGCCTTGGGCCATTGACAAATTAATAAGAATTAAAAACAAAATTATATTAATTTTATGCAAAGATTCGTCATTAAAATTCGTACATAATTATTATAATGTAAGATAATTAATTATGTTTTGAATAATTATCCATTCAAAATTATGTACCTTGTTGTTAAATGCAAAATGCGTTTTTGACTGCATAATGAACTCCAGAAATCTCAAGTTACCTAATACGCACGCCTGGACAACCCGAAGAATTAATTTGGCTGACGTGTGCAGTACACCCAAATGTTGTCATTTATCTCAAAATGCCATGCAATAGAGCTGTGCCCTACTATGACGTCTTAATGCAGGAGTGGTTTAGTTCTATACCAGTAAGGGAAAGAGACAGAGCTATACAGGATGTCTAGCGCCATGTTTTTCCCACACTGGAATAGAACTTAGATATTCAGGGCCACAGGTTGCCATAAACGATGCACAAACCCAGCCCCACAAATAGCTACTGAAAATTGCCAAACGAAACAACTTGATATGAGAAATGACACTTCATAGTCAGAACTCACACTTGCAAACACTAGCCCCCGACGCACTCAAAGGGAAAAGCCTATCGCAGGCCACTGCTGGACAGAGGCCTCTCCTAAGCTGAACCACAACACCCTGTCCTCTGCCTTCCGCGTCCAGTCTGTCCCAGCCACCTGTTTAACATCGTCGGTCTATCTAGCTGAAGACTACGTAAACTACACTTGCCGATAATAAAATCTATAAGTTCACATATTATTTTCACGTAGACATTGCGCTTGTGATTTGGCAATTCTTCTAATTAAAATGTTATAATCTATGGTATTTCTTATCACATGGAAACTTTTAAAAAATTCCGACTTCTAACCTTGTCATATCGAATGTTAATAAACCACCGAAAATTGATTGGTTCCAAATGCCAAACGCTTGCAAAAATATATATGTTTAGTTCTTTCGTAATTATAGTATTCAATGATATTTATTGTACAACTGGCTTTTGAGCGCGACTTCGTCCATTAGAAATTTGCATTTCTGGTTTACCAACTTCAAACACCCCATCATAATTATCTGCTTAGTGTTTTCTGAATTAGGGGGTTTTGGGGTCGGGTTCCAGTCTAACCGGATGCCAGTAAATAATAGTCTCACAAAACCTGTGTAACCCTTACCATCCTAGCTTTCTTAACAAAGCTCTATAAAATCCGATTAACAGTTTCGCAAATCCGATCCAATAAAGTTAAAAACTATGGCAAATCTATAAGGAATTCCTAACAAAACAACGACTTAACGCAATAACTCCAAATGTTCTATATCAATAAATTAGAAACGACTTAACATAGAAACTTAAATATAACACAATAAAATTATGAAATCCATTTCCACATAAAGGCTTCTGTCTGTTACGGAGTGGGGGTCCATGTGAAATACTGGTATTCAACTGCATCCAGTTAGACTGGAAGCCGACCCCAACATAGTTGGGAGAAGGCTAGGCAGATGATGATGATGATGTTGCATACCAGTACTTTACATGGAGCGACTGCCTATCTGACCTCCTTAACCCAGTTAGTGCTGAGTAATACGGTACCCCTTAGTAATTTACGTCTAGATATCTCGTGACCACTTCGTTATGACATTTACCTAGCTTTTACCCAACTATGTTGTGGTCGGCTTCCAGCCTAACCGGATGCAGCTGAATACCAGTATTTGACATGGAGCGACTGCCTATCTGACCTCCATAACTCATTTAGTGCTGGGTAATACGATACCCCTTGGTAAGACTGGTTGTCAGACATTCGGGCCACTGACTACCTGTAACGACTGTCAAGGATCTATAATTTACAGCCGGGACCAACGGCTTAACGTGCGTGTCCTCACCAGCTGTACCAACCATATTGTTTTAAGCTATAGCTCACCAGACATAACAACCGTCTGGTCGGAAAATCCTCCCTTTTCTATAGCCGATGAAGAACTTTACACTCTGTTCTTCATGCCCCTAAAAAGCTAGAAAAACACCTGAAACCATCTAACAAAATCCTCTCATCTTTCCAGCTCATCTCTTGGGCAGCATCATGCACAGCATGAACGTCTCTCTCCTCAACCCTGGCGAATGCCAGGCTAAGATCTCGCAGGACTACCCTCATCTGCAGGAGTACTACGAGCAGGACAGCTGTGTCTGCGGACAACCTACCAACCCCGCCAACAATATCTGCAAGGTAAGAATCTAATTAAACATCCTAGGAATATTCTTGCCCTGGGAAGTATTACCGCTACAGGTACATACAAGGTGTAAAAGGACCCTTCACGAAGCCGTCAACCAAGCATTCTGTACATCAAATTAAGTAGGCAAAAAATATTGCTGGGAAACGACTTTTTTTGGACTGAAAAATCACATTTTACGGTAGTTATGTTTTAAGCCCCAATATATCTATATATATATACAATAATCCAGACTCCGTGGCTGCTACTCAGAAATTCCTCATCGAAAAACACAATAACTCTTTGCCTGACCCGGGAATCGGGCCCAAGACCTCATGCTCAAGAGTCGCTCTTGTGACCACTAGGCCATCGAGACAATACCAATCTAAATAAGACCAACTTTCATGAATTCGAAGGGGAGTGTCGTTTTTTTTTTATGGTAGTCCATAAAATCGAGCCTATGTTGTATGCCTAGTGGCATACATCCATATATTGACCAGTGCCTGATTAATCAATCAGATGTACTCGTATCTGTGTGCTATGTTTTTTTTTTTGCAAAATTAATAGGGAAGCAATAGGAACAGCCTTCGGGTAAAGACCTAGCCAGGCCGTTATTATAGAGGCATTAATCTAGTTAGAATAAAACCTTCTTGAATCAAAACTTCAACATCTCACTCTGTTTCCAGGTCGACATCGGCAGCGCTCTGGCGTGCACAACTGGCGACAACCACTTCGTTCTTAGAGGAGTCTACTCATGGGACTCAGGTAAGCATCTTCTACTTCTTTCTGTATCTTAGACTTTTGATCATAGAGGTGGAAAATGCCTTCACAAGGAAAGCATGCAGAATTAGCGCTGCTTAAGGAATTGGTCCAGAAAAGTTCTAACTATTTTTTCAGCCAAGCTAAGTTGCTCCGTCTCCTCTCAACTGTTAAGATGGACTTTCAGTCTAACTAAATGCAGTCGAATACCAGTATTTTATGGAACGACTGCATATCTGGTTTCCTCAACGGGCCCTCAACCCAGTTATTGAATCATACCATAGCTCCTGGTAAGATATGAGAACTTTACGAGGAACTTTGGGCTCTCAATATGTAATGATCACAATGACCGACATCGGCAAGCGTTGCTTAACCTTCGATTGGTAGTTATTATGGAGCCACACGCCCTAACTATGTATATTCAACAGATGACTAATGTTACGATTTTTTTCCACAGGCTGCCAAACTGGAAACCAGCTCGCTTCATTCTACAAATTCGACCTGGAGTGGTACGAATGGGCTATCGGTCTAGTTGAGAGTGTACGCTTCTCCCAGTTCACCACCACCAAAGTCACCAAGGGCAAGATCATCAGCCAGACCCAAGGAGTCAAGGGAACCTTCGGAAGCGGCATCAAGGGATCCTATGGAGTCGGAGTCAAGGGAACTTCAGGAGGTGGAGTTAAGGGAACAGTCTCCTCAAGCGCTACAGCAATTTCTGGATCAGGAGTCGGAGTCATCAAAGGATTTGGCGTCCAAGGCCAGTCCGGACAGTACCAATTCGGCTCGGGATCCTCAGGATCGTCAGGAAGTCAAGGATCGGGCTCAGGACTCATTTCTGGTTCAGGATCCGTTGGCATCAAAGGATTCGGCATTCAAGGACAAGGCCAGTCTGGAGAGTACAGCCAGTTCGGCGTCGGCAAATTTGGAACTGGATCCGGAGAATTCAGCACTGAAATCAAGGGACCCGTCCAGAACTCCTTCAGCGCCACTTACTCCGAAAAGAAGTTCTTCCAGAGCGAGCCTAAATACGTAACCTACACCACGAAACCAGAAATTGTGACCTTCACAACTAAACCCGAATATTTCACTTACACAACGAAACCTAAATACGTGACATACACAACGAAACCAGAAATCATAACATATACAACAAAGCCAGAAATTGTGACTTATACCACTAAACCAGAAATTATTACTTACACGACGAAACCTAAGATTGTGACGTACACGACGAAGCCCCAGATTATCAGGTACGATTACCAGACTTCTGGAAGCCAGACGAACCAGCAGGTTGTGGCTCCAAGTGTATCTTTTAACCCATCTTTCTCAGAAGTAGTTGGAGCCAAACACGCCCACGACAGCAACTGCAAATGTCTCGAAGGAAAAAAATAAACGACGTTTTTTATTCAACAAAAAAAAAAGATAAAATTGGTAACAAAAGTTATGGAGGATAAGTGCCATAAAATTATAATTCGCAACTTTTTTTTTATAAATAATAAATAATTCTTATTATTTTTTTTACATTTTTGAAAAATTTATAAAAATATATGTAACTCCAGTTCCTATAAGAAAAGTTACCATTTTTCTGGTCATAAACTTGAGTGTTTTTTTTTTCGGAAACTGCGAGCGTATTAATTCTGGTGTATTCTTTTTTTATTTATAAATATAGTAAAGATCTGTAAATAGGTAGGATATATTTAATTATTTTTTACGAAGATTTATGTATCGTTTATATCTTTTCCCTGACATTATTTTTTTTAATAGGGCTTTAAATTTTTTTTTATCGTTACCTTTTAAAACTGCCAATTTTTTAATTCTTAAAAGTATTAATTTTTTATTCACCCCGCCCTTTTGCTTTGTATTTTTTGTTAATACATTGTATTTTATTACTAAGTATAGCACAGTAAATATATGTAATGTTTTTTTTAAGAAAAAAAATTGTCAAAAATTAGAAATTTGACCATATTGGAAGATCCTTCTTTGCCAAGATGGTCGACTCTCTAATACAATTGGTATTTAGTCGTAATTAAAATCGAACTTCACTGGTTTTAATCTTAAAAATTAAACTTTTAAACTCTGAAATGGAAAAAAGAAATATTAAAATAAAATAATCTTTTTTTTTATTTAAGATTAAATTCAGAGAAAGTACGTGAAATAAAGTAAGAACTTTTTATACATATTATAAAGTTAAATATTCACAATAAGTATTTAGTCAATATACGTATATTATGTATTGATATTAAATAAACCGTTTCTTTCTTAATTATTGTCTACAAATTAAGATTAAAATAATTGAAATAAATGGAATTTTCAAATAATATTTTATGCATTTTCATTTATTTAACCTTATAAGAGCTCGTGGCCAAATAATAACAGCCGCACGGTTCGATCTTCAAGGTTAAACCGCGCTAGCCTAGGTCGGCCCGTGGATGGGTGACCATTCATTTCATGCCGAGTTTCCTCCTTGCCTTGGAAAGCACGTCAAGCCTTTGGTTGGTCTCGGCTTTCATTTGTAGATCTTTGACAGTCGCTACAGGTAGTCAGTGGCCTGAAAGTCTGACAACCAGTTTTACCAAGGGGTATCGTATTACCCAGTACTAACTGGGTTCTGGAGGTCAGATAGGCAGTCGCTCCATTTAAAATACTGGTATTCAGCTGCATCCAGTTAGACTGGAAGCCGACCCCGACATAGTTGAAAAAATGCAGGCAGATGATGATCCCTATAAAGGAAGACCAAACTAACAAAGGACGGACTGTGTGAAAGATGATTTTATGGCTAGAAATGTGATGAGCTTTGAGATGATGATTATAACCTC
Source organism: Standfussiana lucernea (assembly GCA_964057025.1). NCBI lineage: Eukaryota > Metazoa > Arthropoda > Insecta > Lepidoptera > Noctuidae > Standfussiana > Standfussiana lucernea. The sequence continues at coordinate 9,045,057 of OZ059814.1, forward strand.
GTTAGTCCAGTGGTTGTAAGCACGACTGCTGAGCTTGAGGTCCTTCCTGGGCTCGATTCCCAAGTCGGGCAAATAGGTTTTTCCATCAAGAATTTCTCAATAGCAGCCCCGGAGTTGTGCCCAGTTGATAACAGTAGGCTCGCTCCCTGTTACGTGGGACTTAACAACAAAACTGGCGAAATGTGGGTGGACTATAGATACTAATACAAATACTACTACGAGGTACGCCTCTGCGTGGGAGTGAGAACATAAATATTATGGAAAACGCAACCTCCATGTTCGTCAAGTCATTAAGCTCCTTTAGTTCCGGGTTGAGCTATTCGATCACACAAGACTCAATGTAACGCACTCAAAACATTGTGCTGATGGATTCATTGAACAGGACCGAGCTCATGAAGGTATTTATAACATTAAAAACATGTATTAAAAAAAAAAAACTTGTGAAAATAAAATAAATTTTTTTCGAGCAACATAACTCATATGTGGAGTACACAAAAATACAGAAAACACGCAAAAGATAATAAAAACAAAAATAAAAACCTTTTTGCAAAAAAAAACCGACTTCCAAAAAAAACACTAAAAAAGTGGAAAATAACTTTACTTTTGGAAGTCGGCGACTATTGTTTGTTTCATTGACTTTTTTGCCACCGACTTCCGAAAGTAAAGTTATTTTCCACTTTTTTAGTGTTTTTTTTTTAAGTCGGTTAAAAAGACTTAACATCTAACCGGCCCTGGTGACGGAAACATGCCCATCACAACAGTGCCGTATGTATGGGCAGTCCATCCGGCCCGCGATCATCGCCAGGACATTATTGGTACTGCCCCGCACCTTACGCACCAGGGACGCGCCGCGCGTGCGCATGGTCGCGTAGAAGCAATCGGTGCGCGCCTCAGCGAACATACCTGAGGCGCTGCAGTAGCGAGGCAGTCCCAATAGAGCCCTGAGCGCGTTGTTAAGGTTAAGGGTTTTTTTATACCCATTATAATAGTGCACAAGTGTACACGGTCCATCTTCCAAACTCGAAGCTGCTGCTAAGAATTTCCTAATAATACTACCTGGCCATCAATCTACGATCAGCAAACCTGTCAGTGCGTACGTCGCCTTACTGCAGGCACCCGCTAAGTTTACCAAACATAACAAATTAAAATTCAAAACTAAAGCAAAAACCTGTACTACTTACGCCATCTATCTTCTGAATCTAATACTAAACTGCGTCCTCTAGCGGGAAGTAGGCATATAACTAAATATTTGAAACGCCATCTGGTATTGAGTAGCAATACCACTTCGAAAGTAAATATTATTGTCAACAGATGGCAGTCTGCATAATTGTTTCAACAATATTCCTAGATATTTTGTTGCTGCTTTTATTAGTTGACGCGTAAATATTACAACAAAACTAAAGTACTTTTAAACAATTTACGATTTAAGTAATTTTGTCGCCTACATTCTACGTGGAACCGAAGACTTGTGTCTTACATCCTCTCCCGTTTTCTAATCAATCAATCTGACTTTTCTATCAAAAACATCAACAAAAAAATACTGTTCAAACACAGCCGTTACATTTCATATACAAGCAGTCGAATTTAGCCGTTATTTTTGTAATAAAAACATGAAAAGACATCGAAGAATACGCAGTTTCCGTTCAGACGAGAATGATAACGTCGTTCAAGAAACATCGTCGGATAGCAGTGAGCATGAAACTATTTGCTATGGTATGGTTCCTCAGGAACATGCCAGACCCGGGCTAAAGGCTCAGAAAAGTAGTTACAGTCATATTTACTACATTGATGCTCAAGATGCACTGTCTAATACGTCTCTAACTTCTTCTATAACGAGGTATGTTTATCCAAATAATTACGTGAGTTATGAGTCGAGCTACACGATAACTGACAAATGCTTGCACTGACTGGACAGGTCCATTCAAATCTGTGTGGTTCTTTCTTCACAAGACCATCTCAGACACTAATCTGCATAGTCCTCATGTGAGTTGACCAAGATTATGTCTGGACCTTAAAAGAGACTTTGACCTCTGAGTTTGTTACGGCTGTTTTTCTCAGAGTAGTCAGGTAAGGAACACCAGCATCAACTAGTTTAAAAAAAATACGTGTAAAAGTGTTTGTAAAAACCTATTTGCAAAATAAAGGAACATCATTTACCTATCATTGAGATTAGTTCTGCCCAAATGCATCAACCACCATCAAAGTTTGTCCCATTTTCCGACGTAAGTAATTGAATCACCAATAAAACTTTTGTACGTTTAGATGACGTTAAAAAGCAAAGTACTTATTTAACTCCTTTATACTTCCTACCATGACTCTCGGTTGCCAAATATGGGCTTTGACTCAGCAAAACGCTAAAAAATTACAAAAATGCCACAACACAACATGGAAAGAAGTATGCTTAATGCTAAGAGAAAGGACAAATTAAGCCGTAAACATAATATTAGAGGGAAAAGCAAAATTGCGGACGTATCATCTATACTTAATGTTATAAAGCTGAAGAGTTTGTTAGTTTGGTTGAACGCGCTAATCTCAGGAACTACTGGTTCGAATTGAAAAAATCTTTTAGTGTTGGATAGCCCATTTATCGAGAAGGCTATAGGATAAATAACATTACACTGCAACCAATAGGAGCGGAGCATCAATAAAAAATGTTATGCAGACGAAGTTGCGCGGGTCAGCTAGTACAAAATAAAAAGGCTGAAATAGAAATAGGCGGGCCACCTAATACGAGACAAAAAGGAGAAATAGGCTGAATTAGTAGCTGAATGGCACCCAAGAGATGGCAAAAGGAAGTGAGGAAGCCCGATATGAAGGTGGAACGACGATCTCAAAGCGACAGCGGGGTCAATGTGGAGGAGGGAAACCCGAGACCGTGTAACGTGGAAGAATATGGGGCCCTATGCAAGAGCAAAACAATCTCCGGAAGCCGATGTCTGAAAAATATTTTTTTATTAAATAAATAATGTGTAACTAGATTGTAAGATTGTTAATAAAAAGGCTGTTTATGTTAAGTTTGGATGTGGCGGGGCGGGGTTCGAAGTTCTAATTAGGTAGATAAAAAACAATACCTAACTAAAAAAATTCACTTGTATCCGAACGCGATTTGCCGCATCCGTGCGTTCAATAAATCCAGTTCGATGAATGAATGTTCAGAAATTTTTCATCGGTAGGTAATCAAAATAAATAAATAAAACTTAAAAAAAGGTTTTTATTAAAATGCAAAGAAAATTCGTTTTATCTATCACCAATGAGCGTGTAAAAAAGGCAGACGCTCCATGCAAAATACTGGTATTCAGCTGAATCCGGTAAGACTGGAAGCCGACCCCAACATAGTTGGGAAAAGGCTAGGCAGATGATGATTGATCGTGTAAAAAAAATCCTTTCAAAGTTTTGTCTATATTCACCCCGTTTTAAAGTACCTATTTATTTTTTTACAGATTTCGAAGTGATTTTGAAACATTTAAATGCAAAATCCGTGTTTTCGGCGAGTCGCTACAACTCTGCCGTTGCATAGCAGATGACTTTGGAAATAAAATCGATAAAATGGAGAAAAGATTGGAGCGCTTGGAAAAAAGACAGAAGACCTTCAGCGTATGTACCTAAATATAATACCGAACCGAAACACCGAAGGTTTAGGCAGAGATGTACCTAATAGTATACCCACATTTCGCCAGTTATGTTTAAGTCCCATGTAATTGGGGGCGAGCCTTTTGCCATCAACCGGGCACAAATCCAGGTTCCGTAGCTGCTACTGAGAAATTCCTGACGGAGAAAACCCAATAACACTTTGCCCGACCCGGAAATCGAACACAGGGCCTCATGCTCATTAATCGCGCTCGTGATCACCATACCAACAAGGCAGTCTAGGTATTTGTAATGTTATTTGATAACCATTATTATTTTTCAGATTATAGTTGATTTATATTTCTGGGCATATTATATTGTATCATTATATTGTAGGTACTCAAAATATAAGCCCTTAAATCTATTGCGTAAATCGATTAGATGGTCGGTCGAGAAATGTTGTGTCAAGATAATGGGCCTTCGCGCTGCCGATAATTCGAGCTTTGGTTATTCGAGATTTTGATGCATCGAGGTAGTGAACTGTCGCGCTCCTAATTCATCGATTTCAAGTACTATCGAATTCACGTTTTCGAGCAACTGTTTTTCGATCTCACGTCATTCGATTTCAAGTAGAGAACCCCTGTCAAAGATCTACAAAAATGACAGCCGGGACCAACGGCTTAACGTGCTTTCCGAGTCACGGAGGGTTCCCGGTATGTAATTTCTTTATGATGAGAAGTTCTTAATAAATGTTTAAATTATATAGCTACTGTCTCGGTGACAATTTTAAACCTATTGTAAATAAAAATGAATGAAGTGTTTTCGCGATAAAAGCCATTATGTATATGTAAAGAAGATAAAAGTTAATGTTTAGTTTTTATAATGATTAGATAAAAAAAAAATGATCTTGTACCAAAAACATTATATGATACAGGTTTCGCGAGTGCATTGACTTAGGTATAATAGGTATCGCCGCTTATCAATACCTATGTATCTCAATTATTTACAACTTTACGTAAGTCTTGTGTGGTTACCCAAGATTTCTTCGTAAAAAAACTTACAAACCTCTTTTGTAATTTAATGACATTTAAGGCCGAATAAAATATGACCTTTGCAAAAACAAAAACATTTTGAACATCAAAAGAGTTGCCACGTGAAAAGTTTTACCCCGATTAAAGGAATATTAAAAAAGTTACTCACGTGTCCGTGGGCGTGTTTGTTTTTGACGTGTTTGTCCATAAGCCAAATGTAATAAAAATAATCCATATTTGTGTTAGTTATGAGTAATTAGTAGGTATCTTATCTGGTAGTACGCTTATCTATGTATTACTAAGTGTAGTTGTCAATTGTATCAAGTCAAGAAATATTATCAGTTTATTTATAGTCTTGTCTCTTTAGTTAGCTCGCTTATGACAATTTAATCGTTCCATTGGTATTAAGTAGTTTTTAACTAGGTCTAGGAAAATAACAATGAATTTAGGTACACTATCGATATCGATGAAGGATGTTAATGTTTTTAGCTGATTATTTGTTGACAAGCTATATTTGAGAGTTTCCGTCGGTAATACAACCTTTCCCATATTGAATTTGCATCCTTAAGTGATATTAAAAATATCTTCCTTTGCGCTCTATTTTATTATTAACTAGTTGTTGCCCCCGACCTACGCCCACGTGAAGTTATTATAAAAATATTACTTCCCTATTAGAATCTGATTTTGTTAACAGTTTCAAGGGGTTTTTTTTTGCACGGAACCCTAATATTTTTTTCTAAAATAAAAGTAGCCTAAGTTACTCCTCATAACATCAATCGGCCCAGCTGTTTCGGAGATTAACCGGAAGAAACAAACAGACAGAGAGACCGACAGTCAAAAATTTTAAAAATTGTTTTATTGTTATAAGTACCGTATATACTTGAATTTGCATTCAGCAAAATGCTGTTTTTTTGAAATTACAAACAGACCCTTCAATGTTATTTTTTGTATGTATAGATTGTAATAGACTATTTTTTTAAAGATATGGTACCTACTTTAAAACATTTTTTTTTGTCTGTCTCTCTGTCGGTTTGTTACGGTTAATCTCCGAAACGACGGGACCGATTTTGACGGGACTTTTACTGGCGGATCGCTGATGGTATGAGGAGTAACCTAGGGTACTTTTACAAAACCTATGAAATTGTTGAAAAATCCGATTCAAATAGGGAAGAAATGTTTTTGGAAGAAGGTCAGCCAGTTTACAAGAAAGATAAAATAGATAGAATAAACTTAAGTACTATTTCTGTGACGTAAGTAACAAAATGGCAGCTCACCTGTCGTGCCGTCTTTCTTTTTAAACACATTGTGTCAAAGTCAAACAATAGACACATCTATTACTTTTCATTGTTGCAAATAAATTAGTTTACTTCTGAGCTACAAGACGTAGTTTTTGCTTCATAAAAAGTAGACAATGAAAGAAAAATTGCTTTTCCATTGCCAAACATAACGATTTGCGACGTTCCACGTAAAGTGAACAGACCTAACATAGAAAGAGTCCTTATAACGACTGCCTCGTTGCAAGTGGTCGCAAGCGCGACTGCTGACCATGAGGTCCTGGGTCCTGGATTCCCGGGTCTGACAAACTGTTATTAGGTTTTTCCATCAGGAATTTCTCAGCAGCAGCCACGGAGTCTGGATCTGTGCCCGGTTGATGGCAATAGGCTTGCCACCTATTACTGGCGAAATGTGGGTGTAATACTATTAGGTACACCTCTGCCTAACCCTACGGGATTACACGCGTGGTGTTATGTTATGCTTATAATAAGGTTGATCCGAAACCCTAAGCCGAGGCTCGTACCCCTCTAAGTTTTGAATACCCCTGGCTATAGGCCTCACTCTCAAGGTACCCGAATAGCTCGGCTAAGCAGACAACAACCTCCTAGGTTGACCACCGAGATGAACAAAACCTGTTTTTTTTTGTTAGCCTGAACTGTTCCACTTCTGGGCAAAGGCCTCCCCCCATTTCTTCCACGTCTCTCGATGTTGCCAATTAACGAGAAAGCCATCCAAGGCGTCCCGCCATCTTGTCCTCGGAACGACGAACGCGACGAGGAAAAACGTAAACAACAAAAAATTGAGCGAGATTCATTAACTTATGTATATTCGAATGAACTGACTCGGATTGTATTGGATTTTTATATCGAGTTAAGCACACAATACCTCTCCTTGACTCGGAAAGCAAGTTCAACCGTTGACCCTGACTGTCATTACGACTGCTATGGCAGACAGTTCCGGGTGAGAGAAGCCAGGATATTTGGCAAATGGAAACCTTAGAATATCGGCATTGCTTGTGCCATATGCTTTCGCTTGTCCAGCATTTTGCTGAACTGGGCCTATTTGGCGCAGCCGTGACTCACACAATATTTCTTGGTTAGTTTTAAATTTTATTTTAAATTTGCTTTTTTTTATATTGTGTACTTGTGGCGTGTGCCTATAAACGTTTTTCTTTATTTTCTTTATAGTGTAATAACTTTACTTTAAATACCTCCACGCAGCATTACATTGAGTTTTTTCACACAAAAAAAAAAACAAAAAATTTTTGCGTAGAGTTAATTACTTAGTTTCATTTACAGAACGCTTAGTTGACGGCTTCGTGAAGGGTCCGTTTGCACCTTATATATGTTGTACGTACTATAATGTATACCTGAATGCATACATCTCTCAAATTATATGTATATCAACCCTCGATACAGCCTCCAGGCTCAGACAGCGGGGGCGGAAATCAATAGTCGGCCATTCGCGTTAAACCTTGTTGATGGGTAAATCTGATTGAAGACTAATTGGCTTTACAGAAATCCCTCTCCTTCCCAAAACCCTCTCGGAAACGTAACATAACATCGCGCCTGTATACGCCGAAGGGCTAGGCAGGGGTGTAAAGTCACGAGCTCTAATAGTGGTACACTGATTAATTATTAAAAATCCTTTTCTCCTAGTGTATTTATGGTAATTTTATAATTTATTTTATTTATAACTGACTGTCAAAGATCTACAAATGACCCGTGCGGCTGTTATTTTATTATTTAGCCAAGAACCCCCGACGAGTAGACGAACAAGGCAATCAAAAACGTGCCGCCTCCGTTTAGAATAAACAAATTATGATCTATTGTTGTCGGTCACGTTTCTCCCACAATATAAGTTAAAGTGTATTAATGCTTAGATTTTTATTAACACATTTACAGTCATTTATTACACACATCATGACTCTATTAGCGACTGTTGAAAAACATAAAATCCCCATTTTTGTAAATTAAAGAAAGAAAAAGTATTTATTTTTCTCGCAAAGGACAAAACAAAATGATTAAATTAACAATAGGACAGTCATTATGTAAAAACGAAATCATAATTAAAAAATTAAAATAAGACACATTAAAACTTAATTGGTCCTGTACGAGGCCAAAGGTCCCTATCTCAGCATGGTGCTGTATCATTAAAAAAAAAAACTAAATTATGTTGGATTTTCAACGCTTCAGTACTGAGAGAGAAAAGCTCGTCGCTAAATAATAACAGCCGCTCGGGTCGATATTGACGATATTACGAAGATATTTAAGTTAAGCTTCGCTTGTCTAGGTTGGTCCGTGGTTGGGTGACCACCCATTACATACTGAGTTTCCTCCGTGCCACAGAAAGCACGTAAAGCTGTTGGTCCCGGCTGTCATTTGTAGATCTTTGGCAGTCGTTACAGGTTGTCAGTGGCCTGAAATTCTGACAAACAGTCTTACCAAGAGGCATCATAAAATCCAGTACTAACTGGGTTGTGGAGGTCAGATAGGCAGTTGCTCCATGTAAAATACTGGTATTCAGCTGCAACCGGTTATACTGGAAGCCGATCCCGACATAGTTGGGAAAACGCAGACAGATGATGTTGATGTTCTTCTTGAGATCTGAGAGTTTATTCTCTAGCAGTATGTACAATAATAGTAATGCGTTCATTTGAGTGAAGTCTACTGTTAGTGAATACGCGAAAAATAATGAGTAAAGACCGGAATGTATGCAAATGCATATGCATTTTCATTTGATGGCTGTTTTTTGCGTAGAGTTTAGTTTGATGCACAGAATGCTTGGGTGACGGCTTCGTGAAGGGTCCATTTACACCTTGTATGTACAGAGACATAGCATGACAAGCCTATAATGTCTGGGATGCAGACTTAATCTCGTGATGTGTGAATTACGGCCCACTCTCAGTGTGCCGTAATCCACCACGCGAGCCCAGTGCCCAAAATGGTGGATGTCACATGTATGCTGTGTTTTTTCTCACCACGTTTTTTCGACGCTGACTCGAGCGTTGAAAACCCAACAGTTCGTCTATGTTTAGGCGTTTATTTAGGTATTACATAATGGCACTGAAATATTGACTAAATGTAACGTTATTTTGTTTCAGAGGACAAACAACTACTCCACCATCATCCAGAAAAACAAGTTACTCGCGAAAAAGTCACGAAAAGATGTAAAGGTATGTATTTTTCATTATCTAAGTCCTTTGCATAAATAATTACCCTACTAGCGATGCTCCGGCTTCGCAGGGGAATTCAGATTTTTCCGGTGGATTTTCTTCCATACAAACCTTGTCCAGACAATCACGAAAACAATAAAAAAACACCCAAATCGTTGGAGCCATTCTCAGGTCAGGAGGATTTTTACCTGACTGACCCAGAATGTATTTATGTATGTCTGTTCCATTGTGAACTCGTAATTCTTAAACAGATGAACCGATTTGGATAAATTATCACTTACGTCGACATTACGTCGTTAGATTCGTCGAGTGTCGCTGGCTACATAAAAATTTAAAAACAAAGAAAAATGGCGGATTTTGGGAGCCAAGTTTTGAAGTTCGATTTTTTTTCTTCCAGACCCCCTCGAGTGGGGTACCAAAAAGAAGGGTTTTAAAGGGTGTATACAATATGTTTAAAAGCAATCGAAACGCCAAATCGTATAAAAAGTGAAAAAATCTTAAAATAAGAAAAGTTAAATCATCTGCGAAATCTTTCACATTACTGAACTAAACAATATAGAAAAATAATGGATGGAAATAAAAAAAATAAAAATAAATGTAAAACTTTTTGATTGATCTATAACAAAATATACATTCTCATTGCTAAAATACAGGTTTCCTCTGTGAGAGAATAAGTAGGCCATAATCCACCATACGGGCCCAGTACGCGTTAATGGATGTTCCATAGTCCCATAGTCTTCGAATTTTTGGTTCTAATTCGGCTTCCTCGCGTTTTCTTTCACCGTTTTGACAGCAGTGGTCATGAAATAAATTGTAAAGCCGGGGTTCAACACCCACGACTTATAAATCGTGGCCGTCTGGACCACCCTTGCTCTTTACCTAACGTAGAATATCTAAAGTAATTGCTAATCTTAAAAAAACACACAAAAACCAGATTAAAAAATTCAAGGATACATAAAAAAAATATAACATTCTATTTTGATTTCCATTATAACCGCAAACTATTGTTATTTTACTTTTTATTCCTTGTCTATAAGTTTTTACGTAAAAACAGAAAAACTTTGTTCTATAAATGACCTACAGTAACAGGTAAAAAGTTGATCAATTTTTTTTTATTTGTAATGTCGGTAAATATTTTCTGTTCAAGTGCAAAAATTAGTAAACAGATATGGCAACATTTTTTGCATAAGGTGACACAATTGTCAATGTTACAATTTGTGTAAAAAAAATAGTTTGCTAAGTTGTTATAAAAATTTCTTTATTATATAATAAAGAAATTATTTAGGCATAAACTAGCTATTGTCCGTGACCTTCGTCCGCGTGAAATTATTATGAAAATATTACTTCTCTATTTAAATTGTATTTTGTTACCAGTTTCAAGGTTTTTATTCTTTTTTTTTGCACGGAAAGAATAAGAATAACATCAGCTATCTGTCAGCGAATTGGTCCAGCCGTTTCGAGATTAGCCGGAACAAACAGACAGACAGACGAAAATTTTGATTTTTTTTTTATTTTTTGCTTTAAATACTGTTTATTATACTTTCATAATTATGCATTCAGTAAAAAGCTGATATTTTGAAATTACAAACAGACACTTCAATTTTAATTTTACCCAGCCTCTATACCTTTTTGGACTAATTTCAAAAGACAAGAAAAAAAAAGATATTTGGATAGAGCATAACATAATAAACATTTTTTATTATTACACCTAAGTCGTAAGTCAGTTCACCGAGAAGTTATTCAACCACAAAATATCTGAGATCACCGAGTTTCGGCAATTTTTTTTTTGCCGGCCTCCTTTCAAGAAAAATTGATGACAGCGTTATCGCTGTCATCAATTTTTTTCAAATGTTTACCAACACCGCTCTCAATGTCTTCTAGCGCCAAAAAATCCTTCGAGCACAGTGCCTACTTTTCTAATAGTGTCAAAAACATAATTCATTGTACAAAAAACCTACAATTGAAATCGTGATTCCGTGACGGTCATGTTCAATCCTCAATCCAAAATAATGCAATTTATATCACCAAGGACGAGTTCACTGCTCTTCGGTACGGGGCGGAGGGACGGGGGAGGGATACGAGCATGTCCAATTATAAATGAATCTGTAAACAGAACTTGCAATCTTATTTTGAAAGGACATTTTCCTTAAAGGCTTAAGAGTTGTCAATTCAGTGGCCCTCCATGACCTCATATAACGTCTGAGGTCATAGTAGCTCTACTGGTTTTTCAACTTGAAAAATTAGGTACAAATTCTATCAACATGAAAAAAAAACCACATGCTCGAAATCAAATTCCAACATAAATGGCATAAAACTATCAGTCAAAAAAGCCAATTTCATGGATATTAAAAACAGGTAAGTATTTGTACATTATTAATGGGTACTTAATCTATGTATATGAAACATATAGTAGGTTATAATAAATCACATGTTACAAAGTAAAATTTATAGAGGTTAAGTAATTTCAAGATTTTTACAATTTAGAAAAATGATGACTAAATCTAAATTTGAGTACTTATGTGTGTTGAAATGTATGTGTGTGCTATGTATTTGAGTCTGTTTGTTTGTGTAGTGCATATTTATTTCAGTGTTATGTAAAGCATGTATTGTGTAAAGTTGCGCTGTATATATTTTTTGAGTTGACCGATTAGCAACAATAATAATAAATAAGGGATACGGTTAATTAAGGGGGGATTTAAGGGGGGAGGGGATTAAGGGATTTAGGGAGGGATAGGGCTTAACTTTTTTAACGAATTTGAGAGAAATTCTTCTGTCTCGTCATAGGATTTCCCTAGGAGGCAAGAACGAAAAACTGATTTAAATTTAGAAGAAGGCAGTTCGTAGACCGGTGAAGATAAGTTAATTTTGTTGTAGAGGACCAAGGTAATAGAAGGATCTCTTTGTGTAGGTGAAGTTAATCGGAGGAATAGTGTAAATGTTGTCTTTACGTCGCTTCGTGATGGCGATAAAAGAGGTTTCTTGACAGTTCATCCATCGTTTCCTTGGTCTTCCTCTCCCTGTCGATCCATCAACATTGATATTTATCTCTCGTTTAGTCACATGCGATTCGTCCCTCCTGATTACATGCCCCTCATGACAGTCGATTCCTTTCAACTGTTCTGTAACCGAACCCTGGGTGAAGTACATACCATTGATAGATGTTTTACATGTTTGTTTATAATTGTCCATGGTCTGACATGGAAACAATAAGAACTATTATCCAGTTAAGGTTCTACTTGTAACAGGAATGTCATTTGTTTCTAATCAACATAGACGAAGAAAAAATACGTAATAGAGAAGGTAAATCATTCGTAAACTCCCATGATTAAAAAAAAATGCATGGATAATTATCCGATAAAATAACAAAGAAAATAATCTTGAACATTTCGAACCTTGGTTTTAAAGTATTAACAATTAATGTTATTTATTGATAGGTATTAGATTACGAGCCAGAGGGTTTTTACCACTGGTTTCTATAACGCATTAGTTAGATAAATCATCTTCACAGTCACCTTAATGCATTTATAACGGCATAAATTCTTAATCGTTTCTGTGGGATATTTCTTGATAAATTGTTTTTATTTATGCCGTTTTATTATTGCCTTCTATAAATCCATACCTTATGCCAGGGATGGTGAATCAATGGCACGCGTGCCATTGATGGCACGCGACACAAGATTTTGGGCATGCCGACGATTTTAACTATACGGGGTGGAAGGGACACCGACGCGAAATCGGAAACCACATAAGTACATCATTCTGAACCCCGCACATAGATATTTTTCGTCGGTTATTAAAAAAAAAAACAGCTGTTCCATACATTTTGACCGTGTAGGTATTGCACTTTTTTCGGAAACAGCAGATTTTTTTTATAACCATTAATAATCTACCTATGACCTGAGAGTCATTATTTTCAGATATGATTAACATTATAAGACTCGCTTAGAAACCGTTTTGCAGATGACTCCAGCATGCATTCTGCAAAAAGTAACCTCTTACAACACTAATTTAGGTTATTGGTCATATAATCTGCAACACAGAAGTCACACTAATGTTACTTTAATTTTAGTTACACGTTTATTTGAAACATGAATTACTACACAGTGCAAATTGTATTTTTTGGTAGTAAATAAAGAGTTTTCTCTGTCAAAGTCATTCGAGCGCCAAAAACACCTACAGTTGTTGCAACAGCTGGCCATAGAGATATGGCAGAGGGCCCGACCGACTGGCACATACTCATCTATGGCAGTTCTAAGCTGTACAGCATTAAAATTATGTAAAATAAAAACAATTTGAAGTGTTGCCCAGTAAAATAAAAGTAAATAAATTCGGGGAAAATTGTCAGAGGAACGATAGGGTTTTTTTTTTCAAAAAAAAATGCGTTTGCGTAAAATATTAACTTGATTGTTTGACAGCTATTTATTTTTAGTTTTTTATTGATTATTATAAGTTAATTGTTGGTATCGGAATTTCACAAGATATGAAACTCTCTTACTAGAACTAGATTATCAACAAAAAATACTAAGAATTACACTTACTAACTATAAGTTCTATCACAATTACTAATAAAACATACGCATTCAGATGACTATCCAATCAACTGTTTACCTTGCTATGATAACTAGTTAGATAATGATGACTCGTGTTTGCTCTTTATCCATAGAGTACCTATTAATCAAAACTACACAGGTACATTAAAAGATACAAGATAATTATGTAAAAGTATGTGTAACATATACCCTGTATTCGCAGAGGGGCTAGGCAGAGCAGCCTATACGTATTGTGTGTACCTATTGTTTTTAAGTTTTTCTTAAGTTCACTTTTGATATAATTTTGTTTTATTGTTAATTTTAATCATTTTGGTTTTGTCCTGTGCAAGGCAAATAAATACTTTTTTTTTTTAAATTGTATTTTCATCCTCATTTTACCAATTATTTTATAAATGCCGTGTATTGTGGTGAACCTATTGATTTTAACCTGGCACAAATCCAGGTACAGGCGCTTGCTCACCGACGGCATTCGCCTGTCAGGGTCCCACCTCTTGTCACACAGTGTCACTTTTCGTCGACTTGTGTGAGATAGGGACCAAAACTTAAAACGGTAATTTTTTTTTTTTGCAAAAAATGTTACCGTCTTCCAAAAATAAACACGAAATAGTGGAAAATAACTTCACTTTCGGCTATTTTTATTTTTCATTTTTTGAAGGAATTCCTTTGACGTCAATGCCGTTTATGTTGACTACTGGGGAAAAAATATTAGGTATCTATCTTGCTGTTCATTTTCCTTAAAGGTAAATGGAAACTTACCAACCGTAATTATTCTGTTAAATAAATAGGTGCATAAGAACTTACGTCTAACTACCAGCCTACTTAGCGTCAACATAGCATAACGCAAGCAGTGATAGCCTAGTGGTGTGACCGTTGGACTGCCAAGTCATAGGTCTCGAGTTTGAACCCAGGACACGCACCTCTGATTTTTCGGAATCATGTGCGTATTGAATAATTATCACTTGCTTCGGTGAAGGAAAACATCGTGAGGAAACCAGCATACCTGAGAGATATTTCTCGACGGTATGTAAAGCCAAGTCAGAGGCCCATGGGCGGCATAAAAACTCTGACACCAGGTTAGCCACTCACCACACGATAAAGATGGCATAACCTTTCTAATCTGCTTTCACGATTTAGTTTCCAAACAAACAGATAAGTATGTATGTTTGGAAAAAACAACCTTGGCGTGGGTGGTAAGGTTGATTGGTTTACAACACCAACAACTTCAACCATTTTATGATTTTTTCAATTGTAAAAAATCAAAAAAAAAAACGATCAATCAATCGTGTAATTTTTTAACCGACTTCAAAAAAAGGAGGAGGTTCTCAATTCGGTTGTATGTTTTTTTTTGTGTTTGTTACCTCATATCTTCGTCATTTATGAACTGATTTGAAAAATTCTTCTTTTATCTGAATGGATCTACTTCCCGATTGGTCCCATAGAAATTTCATCGAAATCTGTTCAGCAGTTTGGTTTAGAAATCAAAATAGCTGAAAAAATATGTCATCCAAGTAAAAGAAATTGCGCAATTGATACTTGACGAGGATTTGTGTGTGATGCGATAACTAATAAAAAGGGTAAAATAAAAACTTTTTTGCAAAAAAAAACCGACTTCCGAAAGTAAAGTTATTTTCCACATTTTTAGTGTTTTTTTTGGAAGTCGGTTTTTTTTGCAAAAAAAGTTTTTTTGACCGTCTCATTGGTCTAGTGGTCGCAAGCGCGACTGCTGAACATGAGGTCCTGAGTTCGATTCCCAGATCGGGCAAGGTGTTATTGGGTTTTTCCATCTGAAATTTCTTAGTAGCAGCCACGGAGTCTGGATTTGTACCCGGTTGATGGCAATAGGCTCGCCCCCTATTACATGGGACTTAAGAGTCTATATAACCTCAGCTCAAATTCTAATTTGGCCCCCACTTCCCCGCGCCACCTCACTCTTTTATCGCGATCGGCGCGATCGCACACAGCTCGCGGTGACGCGGGCACACGAAGTCGAAGCGATTTTGTTAGAGTAAACTACACTATTATCGGACGAGTACTAAGTACCTACTTAATAAAATTATCAATCATAATTTAATATTAACTTGTCATTAGATGAACATAAAATTGTACATCGCAAATTTAGTTTCAATGTACCTACTAACGTCAAAATGGAATCACTTACCATGTGTTATTACAAGTATTTTACTATAATTTTGTCTTTAAAATCATGAAAAACAACAAATCGTAAAATATTTCTTGCTCTTACTATGTTATTTTTGTTTTCAAATATCACAGCGACTGTACTATTTTTGCAACAAATACATTGCCCCTTAACCACTACCTAAGTTTGCCGCTAAGTGACTGGACAAGCAATGTAAACATCACAAAACGATACGTTATTAAGTGGATGCATCGCGGCCGTGGCCGGTGGCGTCTTGCAGCAAGTTAGTGATGTGCTTGTGCAGATCGACTAACGTAGGCTATCGATCGATCGATAGGATTAGATCTCTTTGTTAATATTACGTTTTACCAATTTGAGCAGTTCCCATTGAATAATGACATAAATTATTTCTTATCAAATCTGTCATGGAAAAATATATGAATTTAAGAGCCACCCCATCTATCTATCTATGATCTATTTGACAAAAAGTGCCACCCCAGTAATATCAAAGCGGCAAGTGCTGCACAAATACTTCCACTTTACAGGTCAGTGAGTAAACACCATAGCAGGGTTCAACAATACCTACTGTTTCAATTTCAATACGCTATGACAGCTTAAACCAACGTAACCGGATTTTTGATTGCGTTAATTTACTTAATAATATTTTTTTTAGCTACATATTGTTTATTTTTATTATAATATTTTCTGGACATGCAGTTTATTATTTATTTTATTTTGAGGACCCCAATTTTTTTGTACAATAATAAATGTAAGATTCGATAACTTTCCGATTTAGTCAATCACTAGCGTATATGTAAAATAAATTGCTTTTGCACAGCACAACGATAGCAACCGATGTTTTTGTGTGGGTAAGTTGTACGGTGCATGGTATATACACGCTGTGATTGATGGGATAAGGTTTATAATTGATCGTGTAGTACGTTCTGTTTTAAGAAATGCGGATGTGTGCGCGACTGCGTAGGTACTTATTGCTTTTTCTGACCTCTCATTGTACGGAATGCCTATACAATGTGAGATCAGCTTATACTGGAAATGTATAGTTTGATAATTATGTAGCCGTGGGTACGAATAACAGATCAGTTACATTTTTAGGTAGGTAGAAGATACTGACGAATTTACCGGAACATCATCTTTATCACCATCGTTTTCAGTACTGTGTAATCGACGTCTTCTAGAAAGATACATTATAATCTACCAAGGTACGTCAGTAAGTTCATACATTTTATGTATCTGGTAGGTAGCACTACAGTCGGATAAGTAAGTTACAGTTTTGTTTCTTGTAGTTAGATAGGTAGGTACTTACCGAACATACCTATATTTTTATTAGGTATTTCTAAGCGCTTGGCTGCTGCACTGCGGGTCGCGGGTTCGATTCCCGCACGGAACAAATATTTTTATAGCCTAACGATAGTTGTGAAGATTTGTGTTTGTAATCGCACCGTCTCCGATTCAGGAGAAATCGTGGAGTGGGACAACATTATAAAAAACAATTACTAAGTACTTACTGTAGATACCTATATTTTGTTGTAATATACATATATTGTCAAAACAAAAACAAAACTATATAGGTAATTTTTATCTTTTTATTTTTTTATAAAAGTTGCCCCACACTGGATTTCTCCTGAATCGTGGACGATGCATTTGTGATTGAAATGAAACTTACAAACACAAATCTTCACATGCAGAAACACCTGCGACTCGTAGCGCAGCAGCCAATCGCTTAGCCACTGCACCAAACGTGTCGTATGCTGTCTACCTATATGTTTGTTTATAAATAGTAGATAGGTAAATAGATACTTATTTCATTAAGTTTATCATATGTTTGCCTGCTTCCTTACGCCAACCGTTATTTCCCATTGCGCCACACTATAAACCTAAGTACATAAATTTTAATTTTACGTCGTCTTGTTGCGTAATGTGTGTTCTGAGCGCAAGCGACACAGCTCTCCCGTTCGAAAGCCGAAGCGAGACTGAGCGCGGGTGGCGGGCGGCAGAGAACCAACTTCAAGACGCCGATAGTTTAGGTATTTTCTTTTTAAGGTGAAAATAACAGGTATTTAAAAAAAATAAAAAACATAAGACCTGCTTTATAGGTAGTTCAGTTAGTATGCCAAGTTTCATGATCTAATTTTAAGTATTTTTTGAATACCAGCGGTTTATCGTTCGGTTTGGAGGTAACTTTGGAATTTTTTTCTATCGAGAAAATTTTATGGAATCGTGTTTTCGTCAAACATAGGACCTAGCATTAATCCTCAACTTTACCGTATATTTATTTCAAAATTAATGCTGCAGTATTTTCGGCATAACGGAGGATCATGCTAAGCCATCTGAGCTACTATAGACCCTTAAACATAACTGGCGAAATGTGGGTGTAGGTACTATTAAGTACACCTCTGCCTAACCCTTCGGGGATAACAAGCGTGATATTATGCTATGTGTTACAACAGGTAAAATATTGGTTTTAAGTTGCAACCGGTATATAGTTGAGAAATCTATGAGAAAAGGCTAGGCAAATCAGCAAAATTAAGCTTAGTGTATACAGGGTGACTGGAAAACTCGAGCGTTTCTTTGGAAGTGGTTTTATTAGAGGTCGTTAGCAATAAATTAAGTCCAGTTAACTATGGGTCAAACCTGGATGGATATTTTTTGCCAATAATAACGTAGATTTTCGGAAAAAAAAAAAACAAAAATTAAAAATTATTGGTAAGTACTTTTACTTCTGCGATATTACTTATAAGTTTTGAGCAAGTTTTTTCAGAATTAATTGTTTTTGGTAACAAGTCATAAAATTTCTAAAAAATCGAAGAACCGACACATTGACCTCTGGTAACCCCTTAAAAGGAATAGGTTGAGTTTCCCTGTTACCCTGTTTATGTGCCTAACAGTATTTTACTAGAGAACCGTGCATGACACTGCCAGCCCAAGGCACTATTGATTTACAAAACGTTACTTACAGCTATAAACTTGGCTTCTAATTTCTTATTTGACATTCAAGAACCTTTCAATGTCAAACGTAGGTTTCATTTCAATGTTAGGTTATCGTGCAGTAGAGCTTTTAATTTTACCAATTGTTGAAAAGTGGTTGAATTGGTTGAAAATTAAAAGATTTCATGGAATAATACGTAAAAAACACTTTCATATACAATGTGGAAGGGTTACCGACGCTTAAATGGTCACCACGTATGGTGGTGAGGCGGCTCGCCCCTACAGTAATTTTTATTTTTCATTTTTTTTTTCTATTCCATTGAATCAATTTGTGTTGAGTTGTTGAGTTTGAACAAGTTTGGACTAAAAACTAAAACCAAAAAACTAAAAGTGTATTGAAAAACGTCGTATGATACACGTGGGCATTTGTTACTGCAGTTCTCGGCTCCAGAACAAACTTTCCCCACTTATATCAAAATGTACTAATTTCACATAGGCCTACATGGGTATGGGCATACTTATAAAACGTCGAGTAAGGTGCACGGTTCGGGTTGGTCGTTTCCTATGGAGAAGAACCGGCAAGAAACTCCATGGTTACTAACGTAAAAGATCCATACAGGGACCGACACGCGTTGATCGACCTATGCGGCTTTTAACACATAGCCACGAGCCCGTCTTCTTAAATCCCTTATTAAGGTTGGATCTAATTAAGCATATGATTAGATTAGGACTTGCTGGCAAGACGAGTCTATAGTAGTAGTCGTAAGTAGGACAAGCAGCCGGACTTACTAATGGGTATCGTATTACCCAGTACTTACTGAGTTGTGGAGGTCAGATAAGTAGTTCTCCATGTAAAATAATTGTATTCACCAAAATTTGGTTAGATTATACGCCGACCACAACATCATCATCATCATTTTACTGCAATTTATTAGTGGTTGGCGCAGCACGTCTTGTTCTTCCATACTTCTCTATCACTCGTCATCTCATTAGACACCTCCTTAATTACCATCATATCATCCTTTTTGGACGCCGACCACAACATAGTTGGAAAAAAGCTAGACATGAAGGTGATCACAGTAAAACACTGTAGAACCACATCTCCAGGAGTATGGGATCTTTGAAATATTATAAGTCTTAACGACATGTGATAATCGGTTGGCTTGGTATGGGCATGTGATGCGGAGGAAGAGAATAAGAACCAGAAAACAATGACAAAACCGGAAGACCAAAGAAACGATGGATGGAATATGTGAAGGATGATATGACAAGAAAGGAGGTGTTTGATGATATTACAAGTAATAGAGAAGTGTAGAAGAAGAAGACATGCTGCGCCGCCGACCCCAAATAAATTAGGATGAGGGCAGAAGAATGATGATGTTGAACTGTGATTAAGGCCAGATTTATAAAACCTACGTATCACACACATTAGCTAAGCCTTACTCCTGTCACTGTCACATAACTGTCAAAGTACAAATACAAGACCACATGCTAATTAACGATAGAGATCTATAAACGGTTTTAGAATCTTGTCAGATTTATAAATTTTAAACCTACTTAGTAATCCGCATGCGTCGCTCTCTGAGTATGATGTAATGTAAGTAGGTAATAGGTTATATAAATGAGGAAAATCCCTCGTTTCCTCTTTGCTCTATGGTTTTTCTGTCGCTTTTGCCGTGAATGGGGGATTTTTTTGCACAATAGTGCCCCTCTACGGTTCGGTAAACATGATCCGTTACGGTTTGGCTATCCATAGGATCTACTCGTATATTATAATATTATTATATACCGGTGATAGTCAACGAGGAACTCGTGGCTTTAAGTGTAAAAAGAGCCGCTTGGGTCGAACTTCAGGTTAAGCCTCGCTTGCCTAGGTTGTTCCGTGGATAGGTGACCGCCCATTACATACCGAGTTTCCACTGTGCCTCGGAAAGCGTTAAGCCGTTGGTCCCGGCTGTCATTTGAAGATCTTTTACAGTTGGTACAGGTAGTCAGTGGCCCGAAAGTCTGACAGCCTGTCTTACAATGGGTATCGTATTAGTGCTAACTGGGTTGTGGAGGTCATATAGGCAGTCGCTCCGTGTAAAATACTGGTATTCAGCTGCATCCGGTCAGACTGGAAGCCGACCCCAACATAGTTGGGAAAAGGCTGGGCAGATGATGATGACTAAGCAGCCCATATCCGAGCTCCATATGGCTACTACAACAAAACATACTGCGGCAAAAATATAAAGAACGACTTACTATAAATAGTTAATGAACAACAACACATAATAGCGTGTCCATCATCAAAAGACGCGCAGTAAAGTGACTCAGATCCTTGAATATTAATTTGTTTTCTTGAATTGTTTAGTGTTGTAGAAGTTATGTCTTTTAATAGAAACACCTGGCCATCCTCGCCCCGTATTCACAAACGCTTCGATTCGATTTCGATTCGGAAAGTCATGTCTATCTCGCTCGCTTTAGTAATGCCAAAAAAGATAGACATACGACTTCGAAATCGAATCGAAGCGTTTGTGAATACGGGAGCTGGCCTGTATCAAGAATTGTAGCCTTGAATGTCAGTCTGTTATAGTAAGCGCCATATAAACGTGGAATAAAGTTCATTGCCCTTTCCCTAATTTCTCTGCGTAGGTACGCGGACAATAAATTATTAATCGTTTTTCATTACTAAAAAAAGGAAAGGATCACGATTCACGATACATGTCGATTCAGGATAGCTTTATGTCATTATTATTGTTTTCGGAATTAAGTATGTCAATAAATAAATGTATGTATGTGGGTCAGTGACCGTTATTCCACGTGTATCTGGCGCTTACTATAACAATGGGTCTATGCTTGGAAATACGAGTTATAGTCCTTTCATGGTAATTTTTAGGGTTCCGTAACTGACTAATCAGGTTTTATGTATAATAGCTAGAATTCTACAGGACTTTTGGATAAAATGACTGGCTTCAGGTGGGCGTCGAAATATAATTTCTTAGTGATCGAAGTTTCTTGGCTAAAAATAGGCAACAGTCCGACTAGGGCGGTAGACGATGGTGGGCGGAAAATATCATTATATGAATGTTACGTAACATAACAACACGCCTGTAATCCTCGAAGGATCAAGCAGAGGTGAACCTCGTAATTCTACACCCACACTTCACCAGTCAAATTTAAGTTCAGTTCATCTCGCAGCTGCCATGGATTATTGTATTTTTATTTTATCTTTGTACTCTGGACGCTCTTACTTGCACGTCTTTCTACATCGTTCTCACATACAATACGAGTACTTTTGTATAATCTCGCCATGAATGATGTTACCACGATTTTGTAACAACATATTGATTTAAAAGAGTGTCCATGAAGTTTCGTGCCTATTCTTCTCCATACGCTTTCGAATTAAATAAATTTAATGTTATTTAATATTTAAATTAATTTTATTTTGACAATTGTAATATTGCTGTATTTTCTTTTTCGTGCGATTTTTGTACTATTTCATTTCATTTTTGACAAATTTAGTTGCTGACATTCTATCTAATGAGATTTTGCACTTTTATAATTAATTTAAATTTGATAATATTGACTATAACGACACTATTTTGTGTGCCTCTTGGCGGAACATAGGTTGGACCAAACATTTTTATAAAACATCATTTGTACCCTGTGTACACAAAATTCATAAATGAATTTGAACTTGAATTTGGGCAACTACAATACTTTCACAAGTTATTATGCCCTGTGACTGGGACTGTTTAGTGACATTCAAAACTGCCTGTAATAGTCTAATTGAAATAAATGCTTTGAGTTTGAGTTACGTGTACCTACTAGGGGGCGAGCCTATTGATATCAACCGGTCATAAATCTAGACTCCGTAGCTGCTACAGAAAAAACACACTTGGAATCCTCAAAGGATCAGGCAGAGGTGTACGTCGTGATTCTACGATCACATTTCACCAGTTAAAGTTCCATGTTCGCAAGCCTATGGCCGTCAACCCGTCAACCGGATATAAATCCAAACTCCGTGGCTGTTACTAAGAAATACTTACCCGATGGAGAACCCAATAACACCGTTTGCCCGACCTGGGAATTGTGACCAGAACTTCATACTCAGCAGTCGCGCTTGCAACCACTAAGCTAACGATGCAGTACCTACATATATGTATAAAGTTTTAAGTACTTAATATTTTAACAAAACGTATTTATTAACTACAGTTAACTCGCGGGACATATGTTAACGTGTTTACGAGGTAGTTATTGATCGAATATTCAATATAGGTGACCTATAAATTTACGCCATCACGGAGCTTCCAGGAATACAATCGTACCGAGGCTCTAGCTGTGCTTGGGTGGATTCACAACAACATAATAATGAAAACAACTAGTTATTTTTAGATATCATTTTGTACCCTATCGGAGGAGCTCGTGGCTAAATAATGACAGCCGTTCGGGTCGATCTTTAGGTTAAGCCGTGCTTACCTAGGTTGGTCCGTGGATGGGTGACCACCCATTACTTTCCGAGTTTCCGCCGTGCCTCGGAAAGCACGTTAAGCCGTTGGTCCCAGCTGTCATTGTTTAGACTGGAAGCCGACCCAAACACAATTGGGAAAAGTCTGGGTAGATGATGATTTTGTACCCTATCACAATGTTGTCCTACTTAACCCAAAGGTTGACTGGTGGAGTCACAGCCGTTACAGCTAGTCAATGGCCCGCAAGTCTGAAAACCAGTCTACAACAGTACAGTGTCCCAGTACTAACTGGGTCGTGGAGGTCAGAGAGGCAGTCGCTCCGTGTAAAATACTAGTATTCAGCTGCATGCGGTTCGATTGGAGGCCGAGCAGCAGTTTTACGTTGGGTTTCACAGGAGCCTTGCCGCAGCGGTTCTTCCAGCATCGCCGGCTTTTTTCCTCCTTTGCACCGTCACGAAAACGTCATCTTTAACCTGTCCCGTTGCCTTTATAGGCACGGGTTTTGCGGGGGGAGCAACAGAGGTGCTCGCAATCACCACTGGCCCAGGTGGTCGTGGTGCTGGTGGTGGTAATGGGTGGTCACCTATCCACTGATTAACCTAGGCAATCACGGCTTAACCTGAAGATCGACCCGAGCAGCTGTTATTATTTAGCCACAGGCTATGGGGGCCATGTAACTAATGAGACTTTATTAATAATTAAGGAAAAACAACTGGAAAATACACATTGAAGCCAAGAAATTAAAGGACAGATACTATATACGTGTATTCACAGTCTACAAACGCACGTCTTTGTCCCATAAAAGGGGCCGCGGTCGCAATTTTTTGGGCACCCTTCCAACTTTGGGGGACAACTTACAGTCCTCAGTTTTTATACTAAATAGGCTTGCGTTTGGCCGCAACTCGCCTGATGTGAAGCGATGATGCGGCCTAAGGTGGATCACGCTTGCCTAGAAGAAACCGATTCAGTCTAACCTTGAATAGATCTAGATAATAATGATCTTTTCTAAAGGAAAGTGGCATCTCTACCTCTTAAGCTGTTTCAAGTTTAACGTACCTATATTACTAAGTATTGTGTACAACTATTTAGCTCAGGAAGAATGTTAAACCCTTCTTTTTATGTCCGGCTGTTTTTTTAGTAAGAAAGACAGAGAAAGAAAAAGAATACTTTGAGTCATCCTCCATAATATGCATTAATATACGGGGTGGAAGGGACACTGACGCGAAAACGGAAAGCACATACTCAGTAGTTAGGTACATCATTCTAAACCCCCCCACATAGATATTTTACGTAGGTTATTAAAAAAAAATCAGCTGTTTCCTACAAAACTGCAATATACACTACACGGTCAAAATGTATGGAGCAGTTGTTTTTTTTTTTACCGATGAAATTTTTCTATTTGAGGGGGTTCAGAATGATGTACCGAGTATGTGGTTTCCGTTTTCGCGACGATGTCCCTTCCACCCTGTATAGATAAGTGTGTATTAGACAGGCATTCGCTCCATGTCAAATACTGGTATTCAGCTGCATCCGGTTAGACTGGAAGCCAGCCCCAATAGTTGGGAAAAGGCAGGCAGATGCTGAGTTAGGTTATGGCCCCCCCATCAGTTGCAAGTGTACCTTCTCTAAGTACCTATACCCTCTGGTTAAACTTTCGAGGAAAACAGGTGTGATTTTTTGCTATGTTTATGTAGTTACCTAGGTTGGTATTTTACTTAAATTATTTCTAAAAGATTAGTATGATAAAACCTAAACAGTTTATCGTTATTAATTTAAAAAAAAAACTCTGTGATCTTTGACTTGCCGCGCCCGTTTTTATCTTATAATTTTAACAAACAAGCAATGTTCTACAGTTGTATGCGTTTACAATTTTCGTTCATTTTGTAATGAAGAATGAATCTAAGCCTAGACTGATTCGACGACAGACGTAAATATTTTGATAACAGTGCAAGTTGAAATTCAAAACAATGTAGGTATAGGTATGCTCCGACTTTGATTTCAAAACAGAATCTAAACAAGGATATTCAAGCTGAATTTACCGTAAACAACATCAAATTCACACCAAACTGTACTAAATATTATTAATAAATACTTTAACAGCTGAATATGATTATCGCTTTAATAATAATCCGTCATATGGAACAGAAAATGAGTGATTTCTGCATTTGGCGGCCTAATCATGACGTTCTACCCTTTAGACATGTAACAAGGATAATATTTCGTAGAGCATCGGTAACGATCGGCTGCATTCGTGATTCTCCATCTCTTTCGCACCCGTAGAAACGCCAATCACGTCACGCTATCGAATTTCCGTGCTCTTCTCTTCGTGTTGGCTCCGTCCGTCAGTACATATTTTTAGATTGTGAAGTGCAGACGTACGGAAAGAAACATTTTATCCGTGATTTTTAAAACGAAATTGAAGAATTAAATCTTTGTTTACTGTATTGGACGTGTTACTCGTGTTGAAATGGCTAAGGTAAACTATTGTTTGGTTTTCAGAATTATGTAAATATGGTTGACAAGAGCGATTACACCAAAAATGTTGTTTTTTTTTTGCACAGTACGTCGCACCACCGGTGACGTATCGAATCGGAAGATAACTCGTACCATATTTCGTAATAAAACCTTTTTTTTAAAAGACTTTTTATGAATATAAATTATTTTTTTGTAATATATTAAGTAACAAAAGAAACAGCCACCATTTGTTTAATAACATTTTAATTGGCGTATATAAACAGTTTTACAGTAATAAATAAGAAAATTCCATAACATTCGACACGGAAGATAAATTAAACCGGAAATAAAAATGCACAGTTATTTATTATGAAAACAATAATAATACGAATTCATTCAACCAATTTTAAGTGATCTTTTCATCTAAATAAGAAAGAAAACGTGCAAAGCAGGCAATATTTTTTTGCACTGCAGGTAACATTTTAGCACTGCCAAAATCAATAGTCTATTGAAAAAAAAAGAATGTCCTAACGACATTGCCATATCAATCACTTCCCGTAATTCGTGTGAACTTGTATAATTATTCATGAGTATATACTTGCAAATTATAGTTTGCAATTATATCGTTAGGAGAAAGGCAAGTTAATACGTGTGTTCGTTTATGATTGCTTGTGACGCACGTTAAAAAAACTTTCCTAAACACCTAACATTGTTCTTTGCTGTGCAACAATCATTATTTATTTTAAATGTGTCAAGTTTTCAACAGTAGTTATTTGTTTGTGGATTTGTATGTTGAAATAGTATAACCAAGTAGATACGGCACGTCTGTAAGATAAGAGATTCTCGAGCATATCATTGTGATATTCGCTTCATGATATTTCATATTAAATGTCTGTGTTTGTATGTGCTGTACGGACTTAGTGTTATTAATAATAACAATAAAACGTAATAAAATTGCTCTTCAATAGTCCATATTTATAAACCATAAAGTGTTAACAATGAGTCATTAATAGACATAATTATCTTATTTCCTAAGACAGACATTTTATGTACCTATAGGTATTGTTGTTTGGTTTTAATCTTTTGCGTAAATAAATAAAGTACTTTATTTAGTTACGTCGTGTCGGCTTTGTTACGCTACTGAAATGCTAATATATCAATAATCGTTATAAGGACTGCGTTTCAAAATTTATCAAATACTTTGTTTACAATATAACTTGTTCTTTAAGTTTTTTAATAATTTTCCAAACATTCAGGTTGTTATAAGTGACTTGGGGATTTATAATTTTAACATGGCAACCCTTTACCTTTTATACATCTGTCATTTGGTTGTCCAATGTCCGCCGGTCGGGAATATTTTTACGCGAGATCGATCGATTTTAATAAAATATAAATGTCGTACACGATAAAGAATTTACTAATACAGGCTAGAAATAGCTACAAGAAGTTCCTAGATATTAATAAAAGCAGTTTCATGGTAAGTGTCCATTAATTATTTAAGAAAATGACGTAAACTCGCAATAGGCGTAGATGTCTTTGCTTTTATGTCGGTAAAAAACCTTTAATTAGCACTAATTTAGCTTGCTCTTGCCTTGAGAATGTTGGAAAATGATAAACTACTATAAAAGTAGGATTTGTTAAGAATTTGAGGCGGTTTTAGGTTATTCTTGTGTTTTCCCATTTATGTGCTGTAAAGATATATTGTGCTTGTTTTATTAGTGTCTTAGCCTTCAAACGTATGTTATCGGTTAGATGTGAACATCTACAATGCCTCTGGCACCAATTACGTGTCTAACTACGGCTTTAAAAGGCAAAATTAATTATTAAAAACTTTTCTGTAGATTTTGTTAGCATACTCTTGCTACATACTTATGTCTATACAACATACAACTCATGTCTACTACCAAGTGGTGATAGCCCAGTAGTTAAAGCCTCGCCTCACATGCATGAGATGGTGTGTTCAAGTCTGAGCAAAGTCCAAGCCAGGTGATCAATACACATCATGCCTTCTGTGTATCTTCTATTTGCCCTTCTTCTTCTTCTTTATCTTGTGATTAGTGCCTAACCTGGTGTCAGAGTTTTCATGCCGCCCATGGGCCTCTGACGAGGCTTTACAAGCCGTCGAGAAATATCTCTCAGGCATGCTAGTTTCCTCACGATGTTTTCCTTTACCGAAGAAAGTGATAATTATACAATGCGCACATGAATCCTATAAATCAGAGGTGCGTGTCTTGGGTTCGAACTCGAGACCTATGACTTGGCAGTCCGACGGTCACACCACTAGACTATCACTGCTTACCCTGTCGAGGGACAGTAATAGACTGGTAGTATTCTTATTTGCATATATGAATGTAAATGGTGCGAGGGGACATCCGAGAAGGACAATAATTATTCATTCTTCTGAAATGCCAGGTGTGTTTGTCTGTATGTAGACAAAGAAAAAGGAGTACTTATGCAAGGATCGTAGCAGGCGGCGTTGTGCGGTGACAGCCTGAATGTATTCTTTAGATTAAAACAATGTGTTTCTTCGTAATATTATTTAACCCTGGTCTGTGTATCTGGTGTTATTTTACTCCACAAAATAGTCAAGATGTCAGAAGGTTATGATAATGTAACATTACAATATATATACAGTGAAACTTGGTTAAGTGGGACCTGGATAAGTGAGAAACCTCCATAACTGCAACTCATGCTGAGGTCCCAACACTTTGGCACTGAATTACCTCTGTTAGTGGGACGAGGTAAGCCTCTATATCTGGGATTTGTTCTTTCGATTTATCATCATAGTTACCTCTATAACTGAGACAGCGAGTAAATTTTATATGCATTAACCTCTGTAACTGAGATAACATTGTTTGTTTACTCATTCTTATTCTACCCACAAATTCCACACGTAATTCCAAGTACGTAAGTAATTTTGAGCTTCAATTACCTTCAGTTTTAGTTTCGCTTTACTATCATACAGATGTTTATTTGAAAAATGCCAAAACGAAACCTACAATCGTTATCATTATGTGAAAAACTGAAGTTAATATCCGTTTATGAAAGTGGGAAGACACGCGAAGAAGTTTGTGCCGAATTTAATGTGCCAAAATCTACTCTTTGTAGAATAATTCAGAGTAAACATAAAATTGCTGAAATAACCTGTATTCTCACCTCTATTAATGGAACCCTCTGTAAATGAGACAGATATTTATTTATACCTGTATATCTGAGACACTGGGTAAGTGGAATACCTCTATAAGTGAAACGACATTGCAGGTCCCTTGATGTCTCACTTAACCAGGTTTCACTGTATTATGAATCATTCTCCTCAACTGCCTCGTTGGTCGTAAGTGTGACTGCTGAGAATGAGGTCCTGGGTTCGATTCCCGGGTTGTGCAAAGTGTTATTGGATTTTTTCATCAGGAATTTCTCACTACCAGCCATGAAATCTGGATTTGTGTCGGATGATGGTAATAGACTCGCCCCCTATTACATGGGACTTAAAACAGTGAAATGAGTAATGTTCGGTACTAACCCTTCAGCGATTATAGGTGCGATGTTATGTTACAATATTTCTAAAATTTATGGGGAAAAAATGTTACACTGGTGTAATATTTGCCGCTCGGATCAATCTTCAGATTAAGCCACAATTGCATAGGTTGGTCCGTGGAAGGACGACCACCCATTACATACCAAGTTTCCTCCATGCCTCGGGAAGCATATTAAGCCGTTGCTCCCGGCTGTCAATTTATAGATCTTTGACAGTCATAACAGGTAGTCTGTAGCCTGTAAGTTGTATAACCAGTCTTATTATTAACGGGGTACCGTATTACCTAGTACTAACTGGATTGTGGAGGTCAGATAGGCAGTTGCTCCATGTAAAATACTGATATTCAGCTGCATCCGGTTAGGCTGGAAGCCGACCCCAACATAGTTGGGAAAAGGCTTGGTAGATGATGACGAGATGGCCTACAAAATGACAACTGTATTGCCTTGTATCTCATTTGAAAATGTAGAATTGTCCTGTAAATCATGAATATTAAAATCTGACATTGTTTTTCATTATTTTCCTTTTATTGTGTGTTAATTGTGCTTCATGAAAGGCAGTCAATAATATCTTTTTTTTAAATTAAAGATATGACCTTATTCAAGGTTTTTATTTTGAAATCTAAGATAATATTAAAATATGTATGTATGTAGGTTGTCTGGAAGAGACCGCTATCAGCGATAAGACCGCCATTGTAACCATAAAATTAACAATTTTTGTAAAACCGTTCTGTATCAATTTTGGTGTACAATAAAGTATATTCAATTCTACATATGTACAAGTATCAAAATGGGAATAGAATTACAGGGCTTCTAAAATTCCTCGACATCGCTGTCAATAGGAAAAGTGCCCAGAAGGCTGGCAGCATTGCCACGTTGGACGACAATGCTGATTCTTTGGCCAAAAAAAAGGCCTTCTGGTCGCGTTAAGAGTCGACCAACCGCTTGGTGATATCCCGAAATACTAACTAGGTCGGCTTCCTGTCCAACCGGATGCAGCAGAATACCAGTAAGGTGGGTGTACCATGGAAGGCCACTCTAATAAATAAACAGTTATTATTCGTTCATATGCAGGATAAATGAAACGAACGAATATTTAAGTAATACTTTGTTTTATTCCGTAAAATATAAACCACTTTTTTAAATTTCAGATTTGATCAATATTGATTAAACTTAAGTTTCATTGAACTCTTAAAAATGGCCTTGCTAGGAACAAGGCTCCTTAGAAGGCCATTATAATAAATCAGTCATTTAACAATAAAAGTTATTAAATAGCCATTAAATCTACAATAAAAAGAAGTGGTTTATATATTACGTAATAAAACAAAGTATTACTTAAATATTTGTTAGTTTCATTTATCCAGTAAATAAACGAATAATAACTATTTATTTGTTAGAGTGGCCTTCTATGGTAGACCCACCTTATTTTAACGTCGCCGATTTCCGATATCAATGAAGCAAGGGACCGTACTGCCAAAATAGTGGCGCGAGCGATTCACCGCCGCGTCTGTGATTTCTAGTTCGATGGATGTTTATGTAGATAGAAGGAATTTGTCATCACATGGCAATAACTACGAAATTTTAATAATTGGCCTTCGAAGGAGCATGGCCTTCCATGGTCCACCCACCTTACCTATTTTACGTGGAGCGAAAACACTAGGTTTTCGCTCCACGTAAAATAGGTAGTACTGGGTAATACTATGCCTCTTTGAAATAAATAAATAATTCAATGTCGAAACCTAGTTACAGTTTTTCCATCAATAACAATTATCAGATAGCTATATATCGTATCAATGAAAAAAATTCCATAACCTCGGAAATAAATAAAATATATGTTTCAGATTCTAATCTTGTTTGTTGTAGGTAAATGATAACTTATCTCTACACAAACCACAAACAAATAAATATACGGGGTGGAAGGGACACCTACGCGAAAACGGAAACCACATACTCAGTACATCATTCTGAACCCCCCACATAGAAATTTTTCGTCGGTTATTAAAGAAAAAAAATCAGCTGTTTCCTACAAAAGTGCAATACTTCTTTTATTACTGATGAATAATTTCTTTGTGCAGGGTTTCAGAATGACGTACATACCACTGAGTACGTGGTTTCCGTTTTTGGTACGGTGTCCCTTCTACGCCGTATACACTAGTAATATGTTTAAAGACCGATTTTATATCTTCTTTTACGCACCTGACCTTTCTGAAGAACATCACCAATAAGGTCAGAGTATTTTTTTAAATTAGCCCTTCCAGCTAGAGCGCCTCCTCTCCTCGTTTCCACTCAAATCTGCCTTGTTCAACATTTACAGTCTGGCTAGCTGTTGCCCGCGAGTTCGTCCGCATGGAAATTTTGATGTGTGAAAAAAAAATAGCCTATGTCCTTCCCCAGAATATAATCGTATCTCCTTGCCAAATTCATTACGATCCGAAACGGCCGTTTAATCGTGAAAAAGTACCAAACAAACAGAGTTATTTTCGCATTTACTGTTAGTACCTATAGATTGGAAAAACAAGATTGTTTTACCGATTTGGTTAACTAATAACTGAATGGCGAGATTTAACATAACATAACATCACGGCTGTAATTCCCGAAGTGCCAGGCAGAGTTACACACACACTTCGCCAATTATGTTTAAGTCCCATGTAATAGGTGGCAAACCCGGACACCGGCGGAATTCGACTCGTGTAAACCCTCCACGCGAGCTAACATATCGTAAAACACATGTCTTTAGTCTGGCTATAATACTCTTAAAGACTCAAGATATCATATAAGATAACCTATAGGCCGTAATCCTATTATCAGACAAGCTTATCACTAGATAAAAAATAGTCCGTCGCGTGACTAAAGAATTGGCAATGAAAATGTAATCGGCACTTAACACGCCCCCTGCGAATTTCAATATTGTAGTGATCAATCAATTTTGGCGGATGGTGGCCTAGTTAAGGATAATCAACGAGGCCAGCATTCTCCCAAAGATAAAGCAGAGCTGTTCTTCTCCATGTCGCCAGTTGTGTTGTTTTTTTAACATACTAAATAGGCTTGCGTTTGGCCGCAACTCGCCTGACGTGAAGCGATGACGCGGCCTAGGGTAGAGCACGCTTGCCTGGAAGAAACCGATTCGCTCGAACCTTGAATAGATCCAGATTATAATGATCAGGGAACAGAGAAGCTGGCAGTGAATCCCGCAGACTGGCGTTTTCAGATTTCGGGCTGCTACTGAGAAATACTGGTATTCAGCGGCATACGGTTAGACTGGAAGGCCAGCAGATGATTGATGTAGATCCTGCTGTACTTATACAATACAAGGTATAAAGGGACCCTTCACGAAACCGTTGTCTACGACACATTCGCATCGCCTAGCGCCTTCCCGTTCACCATTCTCACTCATACGTTCGTTCAGTTTCAATCATTCAAAATCCTCGATAGCACACAGTGTTATAATATTATAAATTTGTAAAAGCCCAATTAAACGTGTTCATTATTCAAGAAACCAGTGTTTAATTTGGCGCAAACAGCCGTCAACCAAGCATTCTGGACATCAAACTAAGTAACTCTACTGAGGTGAATAACCACGTTTTACTGTAAAGGTCAATTTAAGGCACTTAAAACACTGCTAATGGATGCATTGAATACTAGCTATTTAAAGTGAAGTTAGAACATTAAAAAGTTGGAACTTTCACCTCCAAAATCTCCGTAACAAAAAGGTTACCACGTATAGTCCAGAACAAGAAAAATATCGCAATCACGGGTTGAACCTTGCTTCGTTTAAGGGTATTATTACACCCGTTATTGCTTAACCTACATACAAACATTAAGTCACGCCTTTCCCATGGGGGTATGCAGAAACTACAGAGCGCCACCTGCTACGATCCTTACATACTCCTCTCGTCTCGTCCACGTTCATACACCTGGTCACACACGCACACCAGTTGCGAGCACTGCGCACCTGACCTCTCTGAAGAAATCTTACTCACAGAAATTGCCCTTAACAACTGGCGCCGATACAAATCTATTATTTACCTCAATAATCTCAATGTTAGTAGTATTAGCGCAATAATTCATTATTAATTACTCAGATTAATAGTAATTACTGAGATGCGTCATTATTATCACCTAGCGGAGTAAACAAGGGCGATTCTTCGAAGTTGCGATATTCGTTAAAAAGTGGTCTTTTCAAATTTTAATAAAATTGTTGTCATGATTTCGGAACGACATTTCGACACCTGCCAGGAATAACATCGTACTAATATTTAGCAACTTTAGAGGAGAGCGCGTTAAAGATTTTAAAAAACCCTTTCATTAACTACAGAAAGCCTTCCACCTGGGCACGCGTTGCCGTGGCCGACTTGGATATCTTTAAACAGAATTCGAACCCAAGTCGGCCGGAGCAAAGACAATCTCTGCTAATGGGGGTTCATGGACGACTCAGACCTCAAGTGCGTATGCGGCGTCTCCCCACAGACAATGGCACACCTTCCATCTTGCACCGCATGCCCTATCACCTGCGCACTTGATGATCTGCTTACTGCATCAGTGAGCGGAGTTCGCGTGGCTGAGTTTTGGGCTAAACATAATATTTAAACTTATTTGCCATAGATACGCTAAGAAGAAGAACTAGTTTATTCTCACTTACAATGTTTTGACACTATAAAGATCTTTACGTAAAGGAATTTAGGCGCAGGGGTGAGTGCAAAAAAAAATCTGCATTTTTTGTACAGCAAGAATATGATTGTAACTCAAAATTGCCTAAAACTGAGTTACGATGTTATTCCTTGCAGGTGTCGATTTAAGGCTACACGTCACATAACACTACATCACGATTGTATTCACCGAAACTTAAGGTAGAAATTAACTATAGTACACCCACGTTTCGCCAGTCTCAACCTCGTTGCCAGGATTATCCAACAGCAACTTCCTTTGAAGTACAACCTTGTGGAATTTGACGTGATATACATATAATATTTATGCAACCGGCCCAGTTCTCTACAATGTTAGTATCACGGTGGTGGTCATTTGATCAGAAAGGTCTAAATCATCTCATGAGATGACAAGTAATAGAGAAGTATGGAAGATGGAAGACATGCTGCGCCGACTTCAAATAAATTAGGATAAGGGCAGGAGAGTGATGATGTTGATGTCCCTTGTTATAGGGGTGAGCCAGTTATTGTCATAAATTCACACAGGCCCAAATCTATACTAATATTATAATGTTTGTTTGATTGAACGCGCTAATCTCGGGAACTACTGGTTCGATTGAAAAATTCTTTCAGTGTGAGATAGCCCATTTATCGAGGAAGGCTATAGGCTAAAACATCACGCTGCGGTCAATAGGAGCGGAACATTAATAAAGAAATAAGAGAAGCCTGAATGTCCTACAACCAAAGGGTAAGTAAGGGTGTGTATGTGGTGTTAGTCGCTCCATGTATAAAATACTGGTATTCAGCTGCATCCGGTTAGACTAGAAGCCGACCCCAACATAGTTGGGAAAAGGCTAGGCAGATGATGACGAGCGTCCTCCGCCTTTCATTGAAACAATTACAGGCGAATATTCATAAGAATTGATAATTACACCTTGTCAGCATTAGACGCGAAAATAACAAGTAAATTAACATCAATTAAAGACTTGAATATTATCTTTTATTACCTCAAACGGCTGAAATTGTAATTGATAGTCTGCATTTACACTGATTGCAATAATAATTCACAATTAAAATGCATTTAGTAATAAGTAATGATTATTTTATAGTAGTTTGTTATTGACCAAAAGTGTTTTTGGTCGTAAATAACATAACGTCACGCCTGGAGTCCCCGGAGACGTTAGTCAGAGGTGTACCCGTTAGTACGCCCACATTTCGCTTGTTATTTTTTAGTTCAAAGTAACAAGGTGAGACCATTGCCATCAGCCGGGCACCAATCCAGACCCCACGGCTGCTACTGAGAAATTCCTGATGGAAAAACCCAATTACAGTTTGTCCGACCTAGGACTCGAACCCAGGACCTCATGTAAATATCGTTTTAGAAAGCCACGTGGTTTTGGTTATGGCGTTACAGGTAGTCAGTGGCCCGAAAGTCTTACAAGCAGTCTTACCAAGGAATATCGTATTACCATCCAGTTAGACTGGAAGCCGACCTCAACATCGTTGGGAAAAGTCTGATCAGATGAAGATGATGATCTTTCTTATTATTCCATCCATATTTTCTTGGGTTGCTTAGCAGGAGTATGGAGCAATGGCCGACATAATACCTTCAGGATGTATGTTATCGAATAAAAATACAATTGTATTACGGCTTATCACAAATCCACTAATGCAAGGTTATTGTCAGATAAATTATAGGCGGTTTATGATTAGATAAATGTCAATTTGGTCATGTGTTATATGACTTTATCTTAAACGCTGAAACGATGCGTCATGGGCGTTGGCTGAGGTATTTCAAAGGGAGTATTTTTTTTTTTTGTGAATGGCATCTCGCAGTTCAACCTAGGAGGTTGTCGTCTGCTTAACCGGTCTATCCTGTGGATGCCTTGAATTTAAGGCCTCCAGCCAGGGCAAAAAATTTACAAACTAAGCGACTACACGCTAAGGGCACCCCCTGTGGGGCTCGGACCTCGGCTTAGGGTGTCGCTGGGGGAGGGCAGCAAAGGGACAGGCTGGATCTGAGTTGTGATATTATTTTGGGGCTGGTTTGAAACTACTGGCACAGCATCGCGGGCTGGCTCGAGCAAGGGTCGGGGGGGGGGAGTGCATTTTCAGCAACGCTTGTTTTAGTAGATTAGGGGCCGTCCTTTAATCACGTGAAGTTTTTAAGCCAGCTTATAGCGCCCCCTCCCAGTATCACGTGATTTTTTATTATTGAAAAGACATAGTTTCAGAAACTGTTTTAACCAAAACTAAAAAAACCGATATTATAGAGAAAAGTTCACTTGCTCGGGTTTTTTAGAGCAAAAATCGCTTACTCGGGTTTTTAATCCATTATTGGTAAACAATATTTAACACGTAATTGTCAGAATATCCCCCCCCCCTTCGTGATTAATCGATTTTGCCTGTTTGATTTTAAGCCTTGCAAGAAACCCTTTGCAGCAACCCAACCGAAACCCCTTTAAACGGGTAACCAAAAAGGTCCGAAATACCGCAGATGATAAACGAACTCGTGATGCAACATTCTGCACGTTGAAACATTGAAGCTCGGTTGCCCGGGCCTCGCGCATGCGTATAGGATGCAGGATTAACAAAGATGGCGGCAATCGTAAGGCCCGTGTCCCACCGCTGGTTGATAGCGGGAAGCGAGAAGAGCTAACGACTAAAAACGTGTTATTTGTATGACAGCGTGTCCAGTGTCGGGCAGTGTTATTAGGGTATGGCCTTTAGAAAGTTCTCTCAGTAGCGGCCACATTATCTGGATTCGTGCCCGATTGATGGCAATAGGCTCGCCTATTACAACGGACTTAAACATAGCTGGCGAAGTGTGGGTGTACTATTAGGTACACCTCTGCCTTACACTTCGGGGATTACAGGCGTGTTGTAATGTACGTAACATTATGTATCTACCCGACCGGTACCCGGTTTTATGTGTCTTTTTACCCGACTACGGCAAAGCCAAGAGGAATGGTTATGATTTAAGAAATCCATGTACGTATGTAGGTACAAGTTTGTAACATGTAATATTTTATTATCCACCGTAGCGCCTAAACTACTGAGCCGATTTAGATGAATGAGCTATCAATCGATTCGTAATTATGGTCCGGGTGACATTTTATGCCATCAAAATCAATATGGCGGATGCTACATCCAAAAAAGTGGGGGTCGCTAAACAGTTTCTTTTGCTAACCTAGCGAGTGTCGAATGATGTGTGAATGAGCATAAAATTATAAGACCAAAATTTAACAAAAAATCAAATTGTAAAGAATGTAAAAACCAACTACGACAAAATCGGTATCTAAGAATCTAATAACATGACATTGTTTTCCGTTTTTTTACTGACATGGGACCTAGAATCATTTGTATGTACGATTCTCGAGCGAGAAAATCGTCGACAGGTAGTCGCCACCCGCCGTCTGTGGGACCGGTACCTCAGTGCAATATCGCCATACGAATATACACCCACGTTAAATATATTCCGATCGATTTGTTATCAATACTGTTTTTTTCTTTGTATGAGGTTTTTGGCCTTTTAGCAAGACAGTTACAGGTTGATGTTATACGAAATGATATGATGTTGATATTATTATATTATTACAGCCGCACGGTTCGATTATCAGGGTTGAGTAGCGCTTTGCACGATGGTCTGTGGAAGGGTTACCAATCATTACATACCGAGTTTTCTCCGTGCCTCGGAAAGCACGTTAAGCCGTTGGTCATGGCTAAGTAGTCAGTGGCCCGAAACTCGGACAACCAGTCTTGTCAAGGGATATCGTAATTGGGCACGCCACAATTGCGGCGATAAGTCCCCTCTTTGAGATGTGGCTGGAGAGGCGCCACGGCGCCCTCACGTTCCGCCTGGCGCAGGTCCTCACCGGACACGGTTGTTTCGGATAAAGCGGGAGGAAACGCCCGGGTGTCGCCATTGCGTGGATCGCCCGGAGGACGCGGTGGAGCATACGGTGGAGGTCTGCCCGGCTTGAGCGGGGCACCGCCGTGTCCTCGTGCAGGCGATCGACGGTGGCGATCTCTCGCGTCCGACCCTGGTCTAGGCCATGTTACGGAGCGAAAAGGCATGGGAAGCCGTCACCTCCTTCTGCGAAGCAGTAATGCTTGCGAAGGAGGAGGCGGAACGCGTGAGGGAGAGGTAAACTCTGCGCCCTCACGCCCCTAGCCGCCGCAGGAGACGCCCCGGGCGTCGGGAATCACTAGTGGATTCCCGGCCACCGTAGGCGAGGGCTTGCGGACGGCGAGCAATGGGTAGCTCGCCGTCCGGTAAGGACCAGGCCCGGGTCGATGGCGCGTTGTGTTCCACGCGCGCCTCAAAGAGATGTCAGCACAAACTGACGGGGTCCACTAGGGCCGATGCCTACCAGGGTTGCGGGTTTGTTCGAAAGAGTTACCGTGGCCCTTGGCACAGACAACTGAAGGAACACGGGTGGGTTTTAGTCAGTAAGAGTCTGACGCTCCCTCCCGCTTCACCCAGAGCGGGAGAGGTCATTTGATGATTTCCCACCCTAAAAAAAGGGGGTATCGTAACCCAGTACTAACTAGGTGGTGAACGTCAGATAGGTAGTCGCCTCATACAGAGTGGAAGGGAGACCGTCGCTAAAACGGTTACCACATACTCAGTGCATCATTCTGAAGCTCTCCCATAGAAATTTTTCGATGGTTATTGAAAAATCGACAGCTGTTTCCTACAAAACTGCAATGCCTACACGGTTAAAATGTATCGAACAGCTGATTGTCTATTTGAATGAGAAAAAAGATGTACTGAATAAGTGGTAACCATTTTAACTGCGGTGTCCCTTCGACTTAGCCTAACATACTGGTCTCCAGATGCATCCGGTTAGACTGGAAGCCGACTCGTTTATACGTTTCATTTTAATACTATGATAATATTATTCAGTGTCAGTTATTTTAGGAAAAACAAAACTAGTCAACACTACGACGTACTTTTGAGATAAACACCTTGTTTCATCTTCTATATGGCTAGAAAGAAGGTGACTGCTGAGATGACGAGTAATAGAGAAGTATGGAAGAAGAAGACATGCTGCGCCGACCCCAAATGAATTGGATTAAGGGCTGGAGAATGATGATTTTGTCTTCGAAAGACTGGCACTGTCTATATCTAAAACAAAGATTTGTCAATTCTTTTCCGGCCCAACATTATAATGTGGCCAACTGTATGTACCTAATTAATCACAAAAGATGACGAATGTAGACAAGCTTAATTAATATAAAGTTGTTTGTGATTACGATTGTTAAATAACTTTAGAACATAAATCTTAATGAGTTAGGCAGTATGCCAACTGTTGAGGTGCGCCTTGGTGAATGAAAACGTAAACAAATTGTAATGTAATTAAATATTTTTCAACTTCCTTAACGTCATCTTACGTGCTACTCTGTATTTTGATCTTCGTCCGCGTGAAATTATTATAGTAAAAATATTAATTACTTATTTGAATTGGATTTTAATAACAATTTCAAGGGTGCCAATTTTTTGCACTAATATACTAATGATTTTTCTAAAATAAAAAGTTAAGTTACTCCTAATAACATCAGCTATTTGCCAGTTAAAGTCCCGTCAAGATCGGTCCAGCTGTTTCGGAGATTAGCCGGAACAGACAGACAGACAAAAATTAAAAAAAAAAACATAAAATGGTTAAAAGTACCCGTATAAACATTTCATATTTCATTATTCAGTAAAAGGCTATGATTTTGAAATTACAAACAGACACATCAATTTTATTGATTTGTAGAAGTATGGAAGAAGAAAACGTGCTGCGCCGACCACACAACTCGGATAAGGGCACAAGATCGATGTAGACGAAAATGCTTTATTGAAAATATCTTCTCCTTCCACAGAAACTTCAAATGTGTGGCACAGAGGAGGAGATGCGTGAGGTAGCCGGCAGAATCTGCAGGAACTACCTCCACGGACCGTGGAAGACTATCGACGCTAAGGAGTTGGACTTCAAAAGGATCAGGTGAGGTTTCTCTTGGTTTAAAATTGGAAGGACAACCTGCTTCGTTGACCTAGTGGTCGCAAGCGCGACTGCTGAGCATGACGTCCTGGATTCGATTTCCGGTTCGGGCAAATTGTTATTGCGTATTTTCATAAGAAATTTCTCAGTAGCGGCCACGGAGCCTGGGTTTGTGCCCGGTAGATGGCAGTACGCAGGCCCCCAATTACATGGGACTTAATCATACCTGGCAAAATGTGGGTGTACTATTAGATACATCTCTGCCTAACCCTTCAGGGATTGCAGGCGTGATGTTATGTTATGTTTATAAAAGGAGTTGACCCGAACTCCCCTTTGGTCTAGTGGAAACTGTTGCTTTGTACGAGTTGTAGATGTTCTGTGTGTTCTGGTCTAAGACAGAAACTGAGGCGACGATGGTCCCACTGCTGCAAAACCATGGTTTGCTGGCTCACAGGGTTCCTCTCTGTGAAAGGGAATCGGCCGTACCGTAATGTACAAGGTGTAAACGGACCCTTCACGAAGCCGCCAACCAAGCATTCTGTACATCAAACTAAGTAACTCTACGCGAAAATTTTGCTGGGAAACGACTTTTTTTGGGGGTGAAAATTTACGTTTTACGGTAGGACTCGATGTAACGCACTCAAAACATTGTGCTGATGGATACATTGAATGAATAGTAGGTCGTGGTGGTATTTAAATTGAAGTTATATCATTAATAACTTGTTTTTTTTTTTTTTACTTGTTGATAACTTGGAAGTTTGACCCCCAATATCCAGGTATACAGAACAAAAGTAGTATCGCAATGGCGGAGAGAAAAAGCGCCCTTTGGCTTCTTTAAGGGTGCTTTTCCACCCCCTATACAAAGGCCCCAGAACTGGAGAGACCGCCGAAATCGCCCTGTGCCATACATGTCCAAGTACCGTATCAAGTGGCCCTTTAAAATTTAAATGCTCCGCGGTTATTTGTTTCACACAGAAGGCCATTGTTTCATCAAGTATCGATTTGATAACTAGGTCAAGTTTAAATGTTCAGATAACATGCGATCCCTTGGCTTAAGCCAATATTTACGAGCTGGCGAGAAACAGGAGTAAAGTTCCTCACCCTCTATCGAAGAGGGAGGATCCTCCACCAGACCAGACTGTTGTGTCTGGTGGGCTCACTGTCCGACGGTTGATGACGGGGTTTCTGTTTTATATGTATACTAGCTTATGCCAGCGGCTTCGCCCGCGTGGAGTTCGATAATTGACCCACGGGATCGTACTGCCGGGATGAAAAGTAGCCTATGTGCTATTCCAAACTATAATCTATCTCTGTGCCAAATTTCATCCAGATCCGTTCAGCCGTTCTGGCGTGATTGAGTAACAAACATCCATCCATCCATCCAAACTTTCGCATTTATAATATTAGTATAGATTTTAATCACGCGGATAACTTTAATATCGTTATCTAGAATAATACAAGGTGTAAACGGACCCTTCACGAAACGACTTTTTTTGGGTGAAAAAACACGTTTTACGGCAGGACTCAATGTAACGCACTCAAAACATTGTGCTGATGGACGCGTTGAATTGTATGGGGGTCGTGGTGGTATTAAAATTGAAGTTATAACATTAATAACTTGGTATTTTTTTACTTGTTGAAAAGTTGGAAGTTTGACCCCCAATATCTCCGTAACTAGAAGGTTCCCAGGTATGGTCCAGAACAAAAAATATCTCAATGACGGGGAGAACAAGTGGCTTTCGGCGTCCACAAGTTGATTTTTACACCAATCATGTCAGTTTCGTTCATATTTAGCGATATAGATGGCGCCACAACTAAGGTCTGTCCACCTATAAGTAGCGTGAAACCACCCCTAACCGTACCAAGAGCATATTAAACGTTGGTAGGGTTGAATTCCTAGCAACCCCGTGATGCTGCAACTTTATAGGTCATCTACATTGCATATTCAATCAATAGCTATCTCGCAAATGCGCTAACATCTGTCCTCAATTAACGGTCACAAACAAGTTTTTTTTTTTGTAATGGCATCTCGCAGGTCTACTTAATGAGGCTGGCTTCTGCTTAACCGGACAATCCTGGGGGTGCCTTGAGCGTACGGCCTCCAGCCAGGGCTAAAAGTTATAAACTAAGCGAGAACTCGCTAAGGGGGGGTACGGGCCTCGGCTTAGGGCGTCGCTGGGGGAGGGCAGCAAAGGAACATGCTGTATCTGAGTGTGTTTTGAGTTGAGAAACATTAACTTTAGTGGTCTCAAGCGCTACTGCTGAGACCGTGAAGCACGAGTAGCTCGTGGCTAAATAATAACAGCCGCTCGGGTCGATCTTCAGGTTGAGCCGCGCTTTTCTAGGTTGGTCCGTGGCTGGGTGACCACTCATTACATACCGAGTTTCCTCCGTGCCTCGGAAAGCACGTTAAGCCGTTGGTCCTGGCTGTCATTTGTAAATCTTTGGCAGTCGTCACAGGTAGTCAGTGGCCCGACTACCAATGCGTATCGTATTACCCAGTACTAACTGCGTTGTGGAGGTCAGATAGGCAGTCGCTCTATGTAAAATACTGGTATTTAGCTGCATCCGGTTAGACTGGAAGCCGACCCCAACAGAGTTGTGTAAAAGCATCTGCCTAAGATGATGAAGCAAAGCGCTTCATCATCTGCCTGTTGAGCATGGGGACCTAGATTTGATTCCGGGGTCAGGCAAACTGTTATTGGGTTTTTCCATCAGGTATTTCTTAATAGTAGCCGTAAGTATTCATGTTTTAGGTTGACGGCAATAACCTCGCCCCCTATTGCATAGGACTTAAACATAACCAACCAAATGTTGTCCTAACAGCTGTGTCTACCACTTCAGACAGTACATGTGTGATGTTTTTCTTTAAGTTTACATTTTAAACACAATTTATGGTGACCTCTTTTAGAACACGATTGTTTATTCGATAAAAACCAGTTAAAACCTTGTACGTTCCGGTTCTCATAGTTCTTGGAGATAAGAGTCAATGGAATGAACTTGTTAATTGATGATAAGATATGTTATAGTAATTAAAATTTATTAGAAATGTTATGTTAAGTATTATAAAATTAGGTGGGCACGAATTATACGAAAAATCTAAGTACAAAAAAAAGAAAACGTGCTGCCAAGAATAATAATACTGAATTTCGAAAACTGTTCTAATTTCACCATAATTTTTTAGTGTTTGTATTTAATTCTTTGCTCGCTTATTACCGATTATATAATTAAACGTGATAAATGTTTAAATGTTATACTTTTTTTTTGTCAGCCTGCTCTGTCCCACTGCTGGGCAAAGGCCTCCCCCATGAGTTTCCAAATTGAAAATATTATAATACTATTTATTATCTCGCAATCAATGCTAAAAAGTAGAGTACACAACTCGTGAAAAAAAAATCATCCCGGACCTTGTATCCCTCGCTCCGCCCAGGATTCTAATCTAGAATACCTCGCTGCTCCCGGGAACAAACTTAGTCCTTCGAATTAAATTGCCTTTTTTCACTTGCCGATAATCTACAATTTTTTAACGACTTGTATCAAACCGGCGACATCTCGGTAATGCGTTCAATTATCCATCGATACCCAAGGCCATTTTGAGGCTATATATTAAAAGAAGTCGATTACATAAGCTTTTATATACTGGGACGCAAAAAATGTAAATAAACACAAGAAACCTTGACTTAGCAGGACATGTTGTTGTTTCGGGGCGTGGAGTATTACTTGAGCGGTAGCGATTTTGAAATTTGAATCGAAATTAACATAACATCACGCCGGTTATCCCCGAAGGGTTGGGCAGAGGTGTACCTAATAGTACATCCACATTCCGCCAGTTATGTTGTAAGTCCCATGTAATAGGGAGCGAGCCATATTGCCATCAACCGGGCACAGAACCAAACTCCGTGGCTACTAGAAATTCCTGGTAGAAAAAGAAAAACCCACGACCTGGAAATCGAACCCAGCACCTCATACCCAGCAGTTGCGCTTACGACCACTAGAGTTAGACCAACGCGCCGAAATTATGTCAGATATAATCATTATTTACGAAACTATTACTCAATGGCTATCGTTTTAAAATAAATAAATAATCTACGCTAGATATAACTTTAAAGAGTGCATTGATAAAGTCTTTATCAATGCACTCTTTTGTCCCAAATTAGAGTAAAATCGAAGGAGGCTCGTACTATCTTATAAGAAGAATGAAAAAACGGTATCGCACTATGTATTAAAAACTAATGCTTACTCTTTCGTCAATATAAGTTAAGACGGAAAAAAAAAATACTAGAATCTATTTTTAACTCTAAGCTTGACTTGTATACAATGTGCCTTGGAGCATTAAGTACACTTATGTACGTACCACTATTGTAGCAGTCTTTAAAGTTTAAATAAATAAATACAATTGTTTGTAATGAAAGACCGAAAAATAATTAGATGGAACAAAAGATATTGCATTGAAAATTACACAAACAAACAGACTGTTGTGAAGACCGATATAATAATCTACTTCTTTAGTCCAACAATGCAACAGCTTCTAACTTAGACCACACACTAAAATCAGTAAGCATTGCAAAAAATATATCGTTACTGTCGTGCAAAACTTTATAACAAAGCCAATGCTTTAGTAAACGGAATGAAATTACTTTATATTTTTACAAAAACCTCTCTTTTATAAAACGTGTCTCATTTTATTTGTAAACAAGGTAAAAACCTCTTGGTTTTTACACATTTCTTGAGGCAAAGTAATTTGTCTGTTGGGTGAAAAAAGATAATGTAAGAAACCCTGTTTTTTTCTGCTTTGACTGTTTCGTTGGTTTAATGGCAGCAAACGCTACTGTTGAGAATGAGGTCCTGCCCTAGTTGTGGAGGTCAGATAGGCAGTCGCTCTATGTAAAACACTGGTTAGACTGGAAGCCGACCCCAAAAAGGCAGGCAGATGTTGATTCTTACTCAAAACTTTCCGCTCGATTTTTTCCTCCTCG
The DNA here is from genome assembly GCA_964057025.1 of Standfussiana lucernea. Taxonomy (NCBI): domain Eukaryota; kingdom Metazoa; phylum Arthropoda; class Insecta; order Lepidoptera; family Noctuidae; genus Standfussiana; species Standfussiana lucernea. The sequence goes on from OZ059814.1 coordinate 9,089,780, forward strand.
GTTTAAATGGGGGTTGAAAGTTTGTTTGACTGCTTCGTTGGTCTGGTCGTAAACCTTACTGTTGAGCATGAGGTCCTGGAGTCGATTCCCGGGTCGGGCAAAATGTTATTGGGTTTTTCTCAGTAGCAGCCTTGGAGCCCGGATTTGTGTCCGGTTGATGGCAACAGGCTCGGCCCCTATTACATGGGACTTAAACATAACTGGCGAAATGTGGGTGCATTTGTTAGGTTCACCTCTGTATAGATCTTCGGGGATTAAAAGGCGTGATGTTATGTGAAAGTTTGTATGGAAGTTCGTTTTTTGGTCGTTAAACAATCGTATCGGGCATTCAGCTTGTTTTCTTATAAAACAAAATGGCTGACAATTAAAGAAGTATGTATACGCATTACAAATCGTTATCAGGACTTACTAAACAATGCGTGTGTTATCGTCAACGGGTAATATTCCATCGCGACACTAAACAAACAATTTTATTATTATATGCGTTGTTTGTTATTTTTCATTTCAAGTACTTTGGGTAACATTGAACCAATTTAGTGTTTTACAGACATAACATAACATCGCGCCTGTAATCACCGAAGGGTTAGGCCGAGGTGTACCTAATAGTAGACGCACATTTCGCCAGTTATGTTTAAGTCCCATGTTTTAGGGGCGAGCCTATTAACATCAACCGGGTATAAATCCAGACTATATTCGCTACTGATGGAAAAATTAAATAACACACAAAAATCACAAAGTTGTTTTACACCTTTTTGTAAAATACAAGTTTTTAACGTTTTAAGTAGAAGAATGGACAAGAACTCTATGGATTCATATGAGGATCATGTAGATTTGTGTTCGCAATTGTCTAGCTGAATTATAGAGGTCAGATAAGCAGTCGCTCTATGTGATATACTGGTATTCAGCTGCATCGGGTTAGACTGGAAGCCGACCCCCAGGCTAGGCAGATGATGAATTAATATTTATCGACTACACGCATAATTACTATTATACTAATCATTCCTTCTCATCTCTCCAGCGGAGGCCTATCAAACTTCCTCTACTACGTGGCCCTACCGGACGACACCTCCAAATGGGGGTCCTACCACAAACGCTCCAGTTCCCCGGAGGATACCGACTCAGATAACGGCGAGAGGACCGCCAGGAGGTCCGTGGTCAAGAGCCACTCTTTTAGTTCGCTTGAGGAGCCTAGAAAGGTGAGCGATGAGGCATTAAGTTACAATAATGAAGGAAAAAAGGAAGCCCCCCAAAAAAGTCCGTAGCTGCTTCAGCCAGCTATGGAACGGGCTATGCTTGGAGTCTCTCTGAGGGATCGCATCCGGAACGAGGTGATCCGACAGAGAACCAGAGTTGTCGACATAGCTCACAGAATAAGTAAGCTGAAGTGGGAACAGGCCGGCCATATTAGCCGTAGAACCGATGACCATTAGGGTAGTGGACTGCTGTAAGCTCATGATTTTTTATTTTTTATTTTTATTTTATTCAAGAGGTACAACAAACAGCTACAATATAAATATAGGAACAAGAAATATACAAAACTTATAGATAATATTGCAGCCCACAACGCTGTACACAGATTAACTAATGATAAAATACAGTGAAAATAATCGCTAGGGTTACAATACATTATTATTTTTACTAACTTATTAAATTAACTTACGTGTTTAAAAATTAAAAGTATATAATACTCTAAAAATGGCACAAAAAAGAAAGAAAAACATATAATGACATTCAAGAAATGTCCTTAAGTAATGTCCTTAAGTATAAGACTTTTGAACCTATAGGGGGGACACGCAAAAATGTCTATATGTTCAAAAGTCTTATTGTAGGAATCGACCATTCTGCGAACAGGCGAACGCAAGCCAGAGTTGGACTTGCAAGTACCCACCGAAAATAATGTGCCAGCGCGCACCTTTCGCTTGTGGACTGTCCTAGGAACTGCATAGCATAACATGTTGGAGAGTTCAATGCAGTCAAATTTATTTCTGACAATACTATATAAGTTCATGGCTTCTAAGTACTTACGTCTATTTTCAAGGGTTGTGAATTTATACTTAGCAAGCAAATCCTGGTAGGGCAAATAATATCCATAGCATCTAAAATGCATAGTACGTAGGAATTTATATTGAACACACTCAATCATTTCAACATACTTTTTGATGATGATGCTGTAAGTCTGCTGTTAAGAGCCACTCCTTTAGTTCGCTCGCGAACAAGAGATAATTTTGTTTGCCGAAACTGAAAGCGTGGTCGCGTTTACAGAGGGCGTTAAAAATAAAGAAGAAAAAAAATATTTATTGGTCTCGCACAGGATAAAACGAAATGGTTAAATTAACAATAAAAGAAAAATTTATATAAATCTTATGGACTCCCTTAGGCCCCCTATCTAGGCATGGTGCAGTAATATTAAAAAAAACAACATCAAACTATTTTTATTTTATCGAAACCGATTGTTTCTGGAGAATTTCGCTAGCTAATTTACTTCGACCTCGTAGTTATAAATGACTAACACCATACATTGCTGTTTTTCTTCAGGTGCTACTCCGCATCTATGGCCAGGTCCACGGGGAGCGAGCAATGGACGCGATCGTGACAGAATCTGTCATCTTCACCTTACTATCGGAAAGGCGCTTAGGACCCAGGTTACATGGTGTCTTCTCTGGTGGCAGAATTGAGGAGTATATACCGGTGAGTTAATGTTTTTTTAGTATATATTTGTACCACCACTTCGCCCGCGATTTCGTCCGCAAAAATTGTGGTAGCTCGGCTAATAAGCATGATATAAATAAAATTTATAGCACCCACGAATAATGTAGCTTTCTATCAGTGAAATTTTTTTTTAGAATCGGATCAGTAGTTCCGAAGATTAACCCCCACATACAAACTTTAAATATTAGTATAGATGAGACGGTGAATAGTAAAATGAACCCCTTTTCAGGTTTATTTTTGATTGAAAAAATATGCACTATTTTACGGACATAAATCAAAGTTATTGCACAGTTTAATTTAAATTAGAATTATGAGGGTAGTTTGAGATTTTTGCAAAAAAAAAAAAAGTAGTTTTGTAATGTAATAATTTTTTACGGGTAGATAGGGTCCTTTTTTTGGCAGATATCGAAGTAATTAGGAAGTATACAGGTATGATAAAATGCAATTGGAATAAAAGTCGTTACTATACAGGGTGCTAGGGACATCGACGGACAAACGGGTACCACGTGTTCCGTACATTATACCGAACCCTGGAGGGTTTATAATATAATATATAACTTTATAAAACATATAATTTTTTCATCGGTAATTAATAAAAGATCTGCTGTTTCCTACAAAAGCTCCGACGCGTGACTGGAGTCCCGAAAAAAACATGATGAGCGAGTATGTTGCGCAGGAAAGGGGAACGGCTTAAATTTTTGTTAACACTTGATTTGACTACTCATTTATTTTTCATACCATGCGCTGAAACGATTCTTAAGGAGTAAACTCCAATAAACTCCAATGGGGGGGTGCGGCAGTTCGGTACGGTGCGCTGAACACGTGGTAACCGTTTGTGCGTCGATGTCCCTTACACCCTGTATATTACTGGCAATTATTGGCAACACACCTACTGTATTGATGTCGTATTGTTACCGAGATCAAGCCCCGTGTCGAAAAGGCAGACAGGCAAGCATTTCAGGCTTCTAAACCAATCGGAATTTCACCTTAGGGATTGCTTTTCTTTGATTTTTAAAAGCTAAAAGTCTAAGAAGGATTATTTTTATATTATTTTAAAAATGTTTTATATTACAGTCAGCATTAATAAGGTATAAATTACTATATTTTATGTATAAGTAAATAACATTAAGGATTTTCGTTCATAAAACACGAGATTTTCAGTTTATATTCAAAATAAATCGTTCAATTTCTATTTTTATCTGTGGTCTTTGGTTGTCTACGCTCGTATATTCGGCTTCACCAGCCGTCATTGAGTATTTCTGTTAGGAAATTCTCAGTTGCAGCAGCCATACCCGCTTTCGAGTGGGGCTCATACCGGACGCCGGAAGTACGTCATAACCTGGACACGCACGCGTGGTATGTAATTTGACATTTAATGTCTAAGAAATATGGTTGATTTTTGTTCGTAGTTGATTTTTACAGGGATTTTTTCGTATTTTTTTATTGTGTTCTGCACATATATGAGGGTGATTTTGCAAAAAAAAATTGGATATGTTAAAAAATACATTGTTTCTAGGTATAATTAATAATAAATACAACAACCGGCTACAAGCAATGTTTTACAATAGGTAATGGTCAACTTTCTATGAAACTTCGGCCATTTCTATAAGCCCAAGATATGTTTTAATTGCGTCCATATTATCCAGCCTTTGGCCAATATTAGGAAATTCAAAACAGTACTTAGGTGGAATAAAAAACTTACCAACGATTTTAAAACCTTAATAACATCCATTTTAGGTTGATATTTATACACTATGGAAATTGTGAGCCAATTCCATATATAATAATATTTTTTATTAATGCCTATTTTAGACTAGGTCACACATTATACGGGCTCTCGAAAATAGTGTAGCCTTCCACCAGAGTAAGATTTTTTTTTAATTGGAAGCGTTATTTCTGAGAATGAAAGAAGACTCGCACACAAAACAATAAAACAATATTAAATTTAAAAAAAAACCGACAAAACGCCCGTGCTTGCGGCCATCCTGGACCGATTTCCATCAAACATAGCTAGCTATAAATACTCCCGACTAATTCACCTTTCAAACAAAAAACAAAATCAAAATCGGTTCATGCGTTCGTGAGCTACGATGCCACAGACAGACACACACACACTCACAGACACGTCAAACTTATAACACCCCGTCGTTTTTGCGTCGTGGGTTAAAAAGAAAACTATCAAAAAAATACATTCTTCCTCTTAGCGTGTCGATGGCAATCTAAATTGTGTCGAACCAGAACTGAGCCAATAGTTTGGCACCTTCAGTAATAAAAAAATATAATTAAAAAATAATTATGCGCCGAGATTACCTCCCACATCAAAACTTATAAACTTTACCCCTTTGTAATAAAAGTATCTTCCTATTACAGCCCTGCAACACCCTATCGCACGTCCCCACCTCCTTAACGGGGCAACTTTCAACCCCCTCCACCGATTTCACCCCACTAAACTGACCCCCACTTTTCAGGCTCGTGCCCTCCTCACCAAAGAGCTAGCTGATCCGTCGCTGTCCATGAAGATAGCTGAGAAAATGGCGGCCATCCACTCTATGGAGGTCCCTCTGAACAAGGAACCCAACTGGATCTGGAAGACCATGTACAAGTGGTTGAAGACCGTTAAAGAGGAGAGGTTGTCGGGGAATATTCAGGGAAAGGTAGGAATCTTAATATCATGATCAACATCATCGGCTCCTGAATACCAGTATTTTACATGGAGCTACTGCCTATCTGACCTCCACAATCCAGTTCGTACTGGGTAATACGATACCCCTTGGTAAGACTGGTTGTCAGACTTTCGGGCCACTGACTACCTGTAACGACTGTCAAAGATCTACAAATGACAGCCGGGACCAACGGCTTAACGTGATTTCCGAGGCAAAGAGGTAACTCGGTATGTAATGGTCACCCGTCCACGGAAAGACCTTGGTAAGCACAGCTTAGCGTGCGGCAGTTATTATTTTAACTTAAAGGGTTGAATTGATGATTTTAATTATTGTTATTCTGTAAATACATACCGTTTTACGGTCACGTATCATATTTTAATCAACATACAACTTGACACTGACATACAAAATGCAAGTCACATAAAAAAAAAAATTCGCGGGCTAAAATGGCGCTTCCACCTTAAGTGACCAATTGTGATAAAAAAAATACATAAATAAATTTCTTCTGCACTAGATTTTATCAAGAGACTATCTGACTCGCGCAACTTCGTCTGCTTAACATTTTTTACTGATGCTCCGCTCCTATTGGTTGCAGCGTGTTATATAGCCTTCCTCGATAAATGGGCTATCTAACACTAAATGATTTTTTCAATTCGAACCAGTAGTTCCTGAGATTAGCGCGTTCAACCAAACAAACAAACTCTTCAGCTTTATAATATGAGTATAGATTCTTAATTCGAGCTAGGCAGAAGTGTTGCAACAATCTCCCCACCACCTTAATCTATGTGACTTGGACTTAACCACCATCTGTCTCCTTCTAGAACGAAGAAGAAGAGCGCATCATCAAGCAGTTGAAGAACACAGACTTGGAGAAGGAGATAGAATGGCTGAAGAAGTTCCTCGCCTCTGTCGACTCCCCTGTGGTGTTCTGTCATAATGATATGCAGGAAGGTGAGATAAGAAACTATAATATAACATAACATCAAGCCTGTTATCTCTGAAAGGGTTAGGCAGAGGTGTACCTAATAGTACACCCACATTTTGCCAGTTATGTTTTTAAGTCCCATGTCATAGGGGGCGAGCCTGTTGCCATCAACCGGGTACAAATCCAGACTCCGTGGCTGTTACTAAGAAATTGACGGTATAACCCAATAACACTGCCCGACCCTCGAATCGAACCCAGGACCTCATTGCTCAGCAGTCTCGCCTATTACATGGGACTTATACTTATCTACTAGCTATTGCCCGCGACTTTGTTCGCGTGGACATAGTTTCATACAAACTTTCAACCCCTATTTTAACCTCTTAGGGGATGAATTTCAAAAAATCCCTTCTTATTGCACTCTTACGTCATTTAAGAGCGTTTACGTCTATCGCGCGAAGTCAAATTTAGGTAATTCAATGAATTTTTTACGCACACAGAAGCGCGCGTGACTGTGCATAGCGCTGGCGCGTTCTCTTGCGCTATTGTCAATTCCAACCAACTCTCCTCTGCCTAACCTCTCGGGGATTACAGGCGTGATGATATTATAAATCGTGTCTCTATTAAAGATGTTTTTTTACATCATATTTCTCCAAGGAAAGCTGTGAGTACTATTTTATATTTCACCCTGGCAACACTAACATCACCACACTTTTTCTCAACAGGCAACATCCTCCTAGTAGAAGACGCTCCTCAACCCGTGCAAGAAGACGACGGCTCGGCAGTCTACGTCCGAAGCTTCGACTCAGATGAAACTCGCTCTAGCGTAGAAGAGAACACCAAAGAAGGATACGACCAACTTCACTACGAAGACGCCAACACCTCAGACACAGTTCTGAGTCATATTTCCGATTGGGGCGAACCGAAATTGGTGTTAATCGATTTTGAGTACTGTGCATATAACTATAGGGGCTTCGATATTGCGAATCATTTTCAAGAATGGGCCTTTGATTATACCAATCCGGAGCACCCGTTTTATTACGAGAATCAGGACTTCACGCCGAGCTTGGAGCAAAAGGTGAGTTAAGAGCGTTTACGCCGTCCATGCGCTGTTTGACTCCAAAACAGTAGTTTTCAAACCCTTTAATACCATCAACCCTTTATTTTACAAAAATGATAATTACTAATAACTTTAGGAAATTTCGTTGTCTCAATAGTTGGAGAGAAAAATATTTCAATTAATAGAGTATTGGTAAATTGTATCAAGATAACTCAACAGAGGTTTTCTTAATTTCCCTTTTAGCATCAGTTTCGACGCTCTAATTATAGGAAACCACTGGCAAACCTAATTAGATTTTTTTTTTACCTATTGCTAAGATCCTAAGGAATATAGTTGGAGAAGAAAATTTTTTGATTTAGGTTTCTTTATATAAGAAATTAAAGTTCAAACAATGTGAAATATTAAGGAATTAAAATGATTTTTTCACCGATATGTCTTACTTGATTTAATATAATAATAGCATAATATAATAGAAGAACATATGCTTTAAAACATTCAATTTAAAATTTCAATTAATTTACAGTGATTATTTTTCTATAAATATTTGAAAACTACTATAAATCACTGCGCGCGAGCAATTTCAAATCAGACCGCCGCGAGGCTTTCTAGAGAGAGGACATGTCGCTCGGCGCTCTGCCTGACCCGAGTTGACCTTAGTCGTACTTGGAAGGATAGCGGACGTTTATAGTGTGATTAAAAAATCTTGGTACTTTGATGATTAAATTTTTTTATTATTATTTTTGATGACTGACAATATTTTTAGTGACAACCAATATCTACCCAATTTTTTTACATACGAATTTTATTTATTAAAACTTTTACTTATTTTTTTGTAAATAAGAACATAAATTGTTTTTAAAGTTAACGCCAACCTATTGTATTTCCCTCATAAGAGGTGTCACTAAGAGGAACATCGCGTCAGGTTAAAATATAATATAAAATAAACGTAAGTAAATCCGTATAACGTGATTTATTTGAATAGAATAAGAAATATTTATTAATCACTCACAAATCAATAATAATTAACGAAGTTCGGTTTCTTTCTAAAGTTTAGATCAACAAATTCATGTTTGAATAACTAAAAAACGACTTTAATATTAATCATAATTATAGCTATACTTGCAATATATTATTGAATACTTATTTTATGCACTCGTACTTTAGTAATCCGTGTACGTTCAAATTCAAATTCAAATTAAATTTTACTACAACAATTGCACTCGAACGGATCATAGTGGGTTAGTTTGACTATAGCGCGCGAGAGCGCGCCAGCGCTATGCACACATGCACGCGCGCTTCTGTGTGTGTAAAAAATGCATTGAATTACCTAAACTTGACTTCGCGCGATAGACGTAAACGCTCTTAATTAAGCAAGGTTTAAACGGTCCCTACACGAGGCCATTCATTTTTTTTCCTGTTAACCGTCACGCCATCATTTGCTCCTTTTTTTGTTAAGACTCCTCAAACGACCCATTCATCTTTTCTTTGCTTTGTCAATTGCTCTCCTAGTATCGACAAGGTGTAAACGGACCCTTCATGAAGCCGTAAACCAAGAATTCTGTACATCAAACTATGTATGCAAAAATTATTGCTGGGTACGACTTTTTTTTTTGGGGTGAAAAATCATGTTTTACGGTAGAACGCAATGTAACGCACTCAAAACATTGTGCTGATGGATGCATTGAATAGTAAACGAGTCACGGAGGTATTTAAATCAAAGATTGACCTTAAGAGCGTGTACGCCGTACGACATTTCATACAAATTTTCAAGTCCTTATTTTTCGATATGACTGAACCGATTTTAATGAAACTTCATACCCATAAGCAGGATACATATGTAGTTCTAAAAAGTTAGTGAAAACCATTTTCGCAAAATTGTGTTACAGTTAAATTAGACCGATTTTAAATTTTCCATAGAAACAGAAATTTCCAATTATCTTTTTTTTTAAATAAGACATTTCGAAAATGTTTTTCACTAACTTTTTAGAACTATGTATCCTGCTTATGGGTATGAAGTTTCATTAAAATCGGTTCAGTCTTATCGAAAAATAAGGACTTGAAAATTTGTATGAAATTCCGTACGGCGTACACGCTCTTAAAAACTAGTTAAGTACTTTTTTTTTACTTGTGAAAAAGTCGGAACTTTGACCTCCAACATCTCCGTAACTAGAAGGTTCCCAGGTATGGTCCAGAACAAAAAAAAAATGATCGCAATGACCAGGAGAACAAGTGACTTTCGGCTTCTATAAGGGTCTATTTACACCCATTATGTAGTTTATATTTAACTAGCGACCCGCCCCGGCTTCGCACGGGTACAATGTAGATACTAATGTTTTCTCTACTGTAATATTCATGTATTACACATATAAACCATCTGTGTACCAAATTTCATCCAAATCCGTTCAGTAGTTTTTGCGTGAAAGAGTAACAAACATCCATACATACAAACTTTCGCGTGTATAATATTAGTAAGGATACTAATTATAGTAATAATATGGATTCTGTTATTTTCAACCATTTCTGTGTTTCCAGGAAATATTCATCCGCGAATATCTAAAACACTACTCAAGCGGCCAGGATAAGGCCGAGGTATCCCTGGACGACGTGAACGCCTTGCTAGAGGAGGTGGAAGCGTTCGCGGTCGTCAGCCATCTGTTCTGGACCCTGTGGTCCATTGTGAACGCGTCCAAGAGCCAGATCCCCTTCGGATATTGGGTGAGTTACACTTCGGAGTTTCGCTAGGTAATTTGACACAAGTCTGAAGTCTCGCTAGCTAATTGACCTCGTGGCTAAATAATAACAGCCGCACGGTTCGATCTTTAGGTTAAGTCATGCTTACCTAGGTTGGACCGTGGATGGGTGACCACCCATTACATACCGAGTTTCCTCCGTGCCTCGGAAAGCACGTTAAGTCGTTGGTCCCGGCTGTCATTTGTAGATCTTTGTCGTGAGTTAGTTCATTTAATCCAGTCATTGAATGACTTTTTCGTGATTAGTCATTGAATGGGATTAAATGAACTTAGAGGGTTGTATTGATGATTTATTTATTTATTTTATTTTTTACATTTTAGAAAGGCTTACAGACTAATAACATTATAATAACAGTAATATATAACTAAATTGCTATTTACAAGCTTCCACAGATACACAAATTATTACTGCCTTACAGTATAAAATACTTCCTCAAAGTAAAGTTGGTTCATTTCATAAAATTATTACTAATTTTGAGGTAATTTGGAAAATAAGTGGTGATGATTTGAATGGTTATAATTCTGTACTACATACGTTTTACGGTCGCTAATCCTATTTTTAACAGACTTAAAAAAGGAGGAGGTTCTCAATTCGGTTGTATTTTTTGTTTTGTGTTTGTTACCTCATATCTTCGTCATTTATGAACCGATTTGAAAAATTCTTCTTTTATCTGAAAGGATATACTTCCCGATTGATCCCATAGAAATTTAATCAAAATCGGTTCAGTAGTTTAATTTTTAAATCGAAATAGCCGGAAAAAATATGTCATCCAAGTAAAATAAATTGCGAAATTGATACTTGACAAACGACGTGACTTGACGTGTGTGATACGATGTCTAAAAAGGGTAAAATAAAAACTTTTTTGCAAAAAAATAACCGACTTCCAAAAAAGTGGAAAATAACTACATACTTTCAGAAGTAGGTGGCAAAAAAGTCAATGAAACAAACAATAGTCACCGACTTCGAAAGTAATTTTCCACATTTTTGTCTTTTTTTTTTGGAATTCGGTTATTTTTTTTTTGCAAAAAAGTTTTTATGTTCAGACGAAACTGGCATGAAAATTGCAAAACCAACAAAAAAAAATGAATTTCGCGCGTTTCCTCCTTAAAATTCTAAAACTATGTTTATTGTCCCAGGAATACGCCCTCGCCAGGCTGGACACCTACCTCAAGCTAAAACAGGAAGTCATCAAAAAGGACAAATACGGCCTCCCTCAAAAAAGGAAAATCTGTGAGGTTGACATATGAGGCAAAGTCGACACCCTCGCGCTTCAAGACTAAGGTATACTCATCGTTTCATCCCCAGCTGACTGTCCTGTTGGTCTCGTGGTCGTAAGCGCGACTGCTGAGCGCGGGGTCCCAGGTTCAATTCCCTGGTCGGGCAAAAAGAGCTATTGGGTTTTTCGGGCAAAAAGTTCGGAAGTTGGCGGTATGATACCTCTGTGCCTCGGTCCGCACGTTAAGCCGTTGGTCCTGCGCCTGATCTCTCTCGGGTCGTGTCGGGTTGCCGTTCCTTCGGACTATGAGAGTAAAGGAACAGAGAGTGCACCTGTGTCTGCGAACACACTTGTGCACTATAATATCTCCCGCGCTGATGGGTCTGATCTCCACTAAGATTGGCCGCCATGACCGAAAACAGTCAGGAGGACTGTATCCACACCGTTTCATCATCTTCCTGCCTGTAACTATGTAAAAAAATCTAGAAGTTAAATTTGACCCACCTCCCGGTTTCCGATTGAGCTGAAATTATGCATACATGTTTAGTTTGGATGACAATGCATGGTTAGCTAAGTGACGTCATTCTGAATCCAATATGGCGGATTCGTTATTTTTTATGCATTCCCATGATATGGGTATCAAATGAAAGGGTTTTCTGAGAAGAATATGAGAAATAAAATGACGTCACTCTAAAGCGTGTTTTTTTTTTAAAACGCTGTGGGCAAAAATTACCATTCAGTCGATACCAAACAGCAAGAAACGACAACGCGGCAGGTCTTGAAGGAGATGGCCGGATGAGCTGGACTCTCCATTAAAGGATTGGCCTACAATCGCATTAACTCGTTTCCCAGCAATCATCTATTTACGTCGCGAGTTAATAGGCTTCCTTTGGGTTAGCTCGTTCCATCGTCGACTTCATCTCTGTTCTCAGTACAAGATTGAGGTCAAGAGTAAGCCCATAAAATATTTAAAAAAAAAACATTTAGAAACTAACATTTTGTTTATTGAAAATTGTTTTGTTTTAGGTCTTAGCGGCGAGCGAGATGGGCCTCTAAGGCTACGTCCAGGGTGGGAGGCTTAAGCGGAAGTGGAGGCGGGCGCGATTTATCCCAAAGAAAGAATACAACGCAGCAAGCGACGCAGAATCTGCCTAACTGTTCGGCCACAAGCTACTCGTTGAAGTGACATGCGGAACAAGTTGTTGAGAGCACGCCACGACTCACCGCGACTCGAAGGTACTCGCAACGAAACAAGTGACGCGTTTATGTCGCAACTCGCTATACAGTGTGGCCACCTGCTACAAACCGCGCCCGCTACCGCCTATCACAATGCTTTCAGTCTTGGATGAGCATTATAGGTCCAGAATTATAATTTCTGAAGAAAGAAGAATACTCCGATTTTTGAGTTGCGATGGACAATAATGAGGTCCGTTTTTGAAAGTCAGAACCGGTTTTTATTGTGGATTTCTGACCTGTTTACGCTGAATGTCAGAAAGTGATGGACAATTTTGGGATTGGACTCGGAACTGTTTATTTTCGGATAAAAACATCAATAAGGACGGTTTTGAGTGTCAAAAATAGTGTTGGACTATATTGAGATTCGGTTTTTGGAAGTCAGAAACGGTTTTGAGTGCAACTGTTAGTTTTCGGAGGTGCAAAGTGTTTTCATATACTGATTATGGAGTTGAGTTTCTGCTAAGAAACCTGTATGGATATTTAGGAGCCCAGTTTAAATTTTTCAAGGTTCAAAATCATCTGCCTGCCTTTCCCCAACTATGTTGGGGTCGGCTTCCAGTCTAATCTGATGCAGCTGAATACCAGTATTTTACATGGAGCGACTGCCTATCCGACCTCTACAATCACACGTTCTTATGATACCTATTGGTAAGACTACCAAATGGTATTGTGTTTTCCAGTTACTGATAAACAATCTTGATCCTTTCGAGCTTTGGACTATCCGTAACGACCGTCAAAGATCTACTAATGACAGCCGGGACCAACGGCTCAACGTGCTTTCCGAGGCACAGAGTTGTCTCAGTAAGACATGGAAGGTCACCCATCCACGGATCGCTCCCGGCAAGGTAGCTTAACCTAAATTCCAAGCTGCATTTCTAAATATCCAAGAGTAGAGGTGTAAATAAAAAGAAAGTCAATCATTGGTTCCTGTGATCCAGTATTGTGTTTTGGTGGTAGATTTACAGTAAAAATACATTACCCTCTTTTTGGGCTCCGCCGTAGTTGGGTAATAGTGGACATTCGTAGGTCCTTGTCCGAATAAAGTTTCAAGTCATCGCTTTCAATGTTTCAAACTAAGATTTTTATTCCGTAACGCCTAGTATTTATTGAAAAACAAGGTTTAAAAAAAATGTTGCACAACTGTTGCCCGCAACATCAGCTGTTGTTACCAACAATGACGCGAGATTCTTGTCTATCTAGAAAATGGAATAATGTTCCTAGTCACCCTGCAACACGTTGCTAGTAACCTTGCAACATGTTGCTCGCAACACCGAAACATGTTTTGCAACTTTGTTTTTCAATAACTACACGGCTTTAGTTCAAAGACTCAATATTGAGATCTGCATATCCTAGCTGTAGTTAGACTAGAGTTTCATCAAAAACAGTTTTTAGCAGTTTCAGAATAAACTCGAATATGTAAGTACAAACATGTATTGTTTTTTGAGGGTTGAGGGTTAGAAAATGACTGATTGTATGAGAGTGGGTGCACAATAGAAAGTCATCATCTGCCTAGCCTTTTCCCAACTATATTGGGGTCGGCTTCCAGTCTAACCAGATGCAGCTGAATACCAGTATTTTACATGGAGCGACTGCCTATCTGACCTCCACAACCCAGTTAGTACTGGGTAATACGATACCCCTTGGTAAGAATAGTGAATTAAAAACTGCTAATTAGTTCCTATTGTACCCCCATTCTTACTATATGGAAATGTTACCATTAAGGATCTCCTATAGATAGTGTTCTCAAAAAATACCAAAAAATGAAAAACTTGAAAAAAAAAATTGGATGAAAAATCTTCCCTGTACGATAATGTATTTAGAAGAGTTGTCGCGAAAATGTGTGACAGACTTGAGAAAATTTATTAATATTTATTGTTATAATAAAATTAATGTTAAAGATAATTTATGAGATTAACAATGCAAGCTATGGTTATTTAAAATGACAAAATTTATAGTCTTAAACTGTCATTTCTAAGGAATCCCGACTTACCTTTTAAATGCTTTTAGCTTTGGAAACTAAATATGACTTAAATAAGCCCATAACGTCCCCACAGCTGGGAGTCAGGTCTTCTCTCTAAGAGAGTGAACTGTAACCCACCACGCGCACCCTGTGCGGATTGTCAGATTCTTCTTATTATTCTTAAAACGAACCTTATTCCTATGACATTAACGTATATATTCCTACAAACGACTGATCTGTCGTTTACATACGAACATAAAAATTACTATCATAGAAATAAGGTTAATTTTGCTACATTACAAGTCATATTTGGTTCTGAAAGCGAAACCAGCACAGCTGTATAAAAGCTCAAAGTGGTGGTTGGCTCAATAATGTACATTATTACTTATAAGTGAACGGGTGAAGTCGGGTTGCAATGTACAGGTTGGAAGGGACACGGACGCTCAAACGGTAAGCACGTATACAGTACATCATTGAATACTCAATTCTTTATTGCATTCCACAATGTAGGCTTAAGTGGTAAACTTTTCTTTGGAAACAATCGTGGACCCTGTCGGGCACAGCAAAAGTAAGATATGTGGAGAGGACTTATCATTTAAGTATGTTATAATCTAACTTATTCTAAAAACATAGACATTAACCCCCCACTCCCCCCCACATGGAAAATTTTCGTCGGTTATTTAAAAAAAACAGCCGTTTCCTACAAAACTGTATTACCTACACGATCAAAATGTAGGGAACAGCTGTTTTTTTTTTAAATAACCTACAAAAAAAATTGTATATGGCCGTGCAATATGATGTAGTGAACAAGTGGTAACTGTTTTGGCGTCGGCGTGCCTTCCACCTTTTATGCTCACGAGTCTATAATAATCAATCAACATATTACAGAAGTTACATTAAACATTTACATTGATACTCAAAGCAATTATTTCACAGAGACCAGTTACAGGCACTTTTGAATTGTCAATAACAAAAATATGACGCTACAGCCCCTGTCACAAGGCATAATAACTGTGAATAATCGTAGCAAGTGGCGTTCTTTATCTTCTACCAACCTCGTGATGAAAAATGCGTGAGTATGTTTATGTATGTAACATATTATATTCGTCCTAATGAAACTTCTATACTATGTCGAAAAAACCTAATGTTTATTTCCAAATTAAAAATATAAAATTGTCTAGTTATTAAGTAATGTGATTATAGAATTGTAAGTCTGTGTCCTGATGCTTCGTAACGAATGAATTTCTCGTAGAAAAATAACATTCCTACCCATTTTTGTGTATTTATTAAATATAAAAAAATGTAAAAAAAAAACAATCGATTGATTTGACATTGTATGTAACAAGGCTTTGTCTAAATCTGTATTCAAATCTTATGTGACATATTATTATCACACGTGTAATTCAAGAAGGGTTAGGCAGAGGTGTACCCATAGTACACCCACATTACCCTAGTTACGTTGAAATACTAACATACAAGTAAAAAACATTACCCACTTTTTGGATGTCGGCTTCATGAGATTTGAAAACAGATTAAATTCAGAAATAAAAAGTTATTTAAATGTTTCTTAGACTGATATATAACTTAAAAAGTCGGTCACGTACTTTAATAATTTGTGTTTGTACAATTTGCAAAAGGAAAACTTGTCTAAGTCTTGACATGTCTGACAGTATGACTTTTACTATTTTGACAGCTGTCACTTTCTCCTGTCATCTGCACTCGGACCTCCATTTTGGAAATGGCGGATTTCGTATCTATTTACTAAAGTCGAATCAACATTCTCCTGCCCTTATCCCAATTTATTTGGGGTCGGCGCAGCATGTCTTATTCTTCCATACATCTCTATTTACTAAAATCGCATATGGGCAATTTATTAAAACAGCTAAGTCGTCGTACTTTTAAAACTTTTTCCTCGAAATAATGTAATATACCTAGTTTGAAGAATCTATACATTTTGTAATTCATTTCTAATAATCTTTGGAATTAACATATTAAAAAAACAGGGACATAGAGCTTAGTTCTGCTAAATTGTACCAACCCACATCAAATAACCGAAAGAATAAAAAAAATATATCCTAATATTCAAATATCCGAAGATTTTTGAATAGTTTAGGCCGGTTAATTTTTAATCTCTTCAAGCATACGTATTGGATGTACATAGTACTGATTTTAATTGGATAGTTATATACATTTAGAATGTTATAGTTCGACGTACTTACCTGTATCAGGGTTGGCTCATTTTGACAGAATTAAGTCCTATAGTTTTTATAAACTGTCCAGATTTTATAAATAAACATAAAACGGCTCGATAACAAAAAATCGCGCAACAGTCGCTCGATAGTTGCGCCACAGACAAAGGCACATTCATCATAATGCTAGAATTTTATCGGCTAATTAGTATTAAATTCCTGTGCCTTTGAATTTTGAAGCTTAAATACTAATGGGGTAAGGCAAAGTTTTGCGTATACAGTACCACAAGCCCATTTGGTCCGGGGATAAACTAGACAAGTTCTGATCAATTCAATGCGTTTCGTATTTTTACGCCTTTCGACGGTATTGATATAAGCTTTTGTCAACGGGCCATCTTTTAGTGATGTGAGGTGTTTAGGCCACTTTTGTAGCTCTCCCCTTTTTGCGCCCCCTCCTCTTTTGTGATACGTGGTGAGGTTTCTGTCTCCTCTCCACTCTCAGCATCACATGTATTTTTATTATGTTTTAGATATTTTTGGCACAAATTCGCTTGCTCGAGTTTTTAATTCATTAGTGATAAAAAAATATATTTGACACATTTATATTTTTATAATTACGGAGGCTCCGGATATGGACATTGACAGATACTTGTATTTGTATGGATATGTCCGTAACGGTTTGTCCGGCCTTACGCACCGGGTCGGGTTTGTGGCACTATAGGTACTGACTGAGTAGCTATTGGTAAATAAAACGTCGAAATTGTACTTAAAAATAACATTGGTTACTTAAAAATGTCATATTTTATCACTATCTTCATCTCTGTCCTCAAGACAAGATTGAGGTCGAGTAGGCCGATTTAATACAAATAAAATGCGTCGTATCTTGAGTATCTTATGCCCTGGTATATTAACCAGCGAAGTGGTAGCGGGCATGGGCGCCGGCAGCAGGGTGCAAGGGGGTGGGTGCAAGCGCACCCCCCGTCGAGAAAGAAAATTTATAGAAAAGAGTTAAGAATATTCTAAAATATTCGAGCTCGCTTCGCGGCTCCTCTTTATAAATTGTCAGAATTTACCCTATTTTAATAATAAAGGACTAAAGAAAACCTATCGAATTTTATGCGAGGGTTAAAATTCTGTTTTCTTATCATATTTTTTTTTTGTATAAATTGACAAGTTACGCCTTGTAGGAATTGCAAGAAAATCGAGCTGTTTTTCATGAAACTGAAATGCGCCCTCCTGGAACTTGGAACTAATCCTGTCGGCGCCCATGGTAGCGGGGTTAACTGACAAGGGTGCGCAAGTACTCTTAAAGGGTATTTGAACCTCTTAATAAATTCGTTAAGAAACCTACTTGAAAATTGACGTTAACTTACTTACGCAATCATTTTCTTTAAAAACAATAAAAGTATCGTCAAAAAAATATGGTAAAAATAATGGAAATTATTAAAAAAAAAGTATGATGAACCGAAAAATACTGTGCTAGGTTGCAAATCGGTGGTGACTAAACCAGTATGAGCTTGTCGCTTCCATCATCTGTTTAGCCTTTTCCAACTATGTTGTCGGCTTCCAGTCTAACCGGATGCAGCTGAATACCAGTATGTTACATGGAGCGACTGCCTCTACTAATTGAAACTCCATACTACGCCACACCAGCTATCGGATTACCCAGTACTAACTGGGATGTGGAGGTCAGATAGGCAGTCGCTCCATGTAAAATACTGGTAATCAGCTGCATGCGGTTAGACTGGAAGCCGACCCCAACATAGTTGGAGGAAGGCTGGCAGATGATGACTTCGCTAGGCCAGCTTTAAGAGACCTTCTTTACCAGAAATACATAATTATTAACTTTGTAAACAAACAAAAAAAAATGTAAAACTGTTATAAACTTTAACAGAATGTATTTTGTCCATCGGACTGTTTAGCATTCCCTTGAAAAAAGAAACTATGTAACATACAGTACTCGAACGTAAATATGACACTCTAGCTTTTAACCGCGGCTTCGCCCGCGTGAAAATCACATTCTATGGCACTCGGCAATAGTTGTAACTTGACTTCTATATCCAAACTAGACCATCAGCTATCGTCTAGCTAGGGCATCGGTTTCGGGCCCATAGTAAAAACCGGTTTTTCCCGGGTTTTGGTATTGAACTGAAACCGGGTTTCGACGCCCTAAGCCAAACGCGGGCACAGTGGCGGTTCGGTTCTTTCGATATGATATTTAATTCTATAAAATGGTTTGAAAAAAAAAACAACATGTTTTAGAACTAGATGAGGCCGGTGTTTCGTATCTGACTACTCTGAGAAGAAACAGCCGAAACAAACTCGGAGGTCATAGTCTCTTTTCAGGTCCAGACATAATCTTGATAAACGCACATGAGGACTATGCAGATGAGTGTCTGAGATAGTCTTTTGAAGAATGTTATATTTACGGTCGGGTAACTGGTAAATACAACCCTATACTAATTTAGATAAAGTATGTTTTCCAATGACAGCTAAATTTCTATACAATCATGTCTTCTAATGAAATACTGTAAATAGTTTTGTGATAAAAACAGAAATAATTATTTTATGTCATTATTTTGTAACTTTTTTAGTTTATTTTTTATACTTTTTAAGGTTGTTTTGTTTTTTGTAATGAATAATGAATGAATAAAATAAAACATTGTTTCGAATAAAAGTTGTTTTTTATTGAAGTAACAAGTTCCTTATAATTTCTTAATGTTACATTGATTTGGATTTTAATAAGTACATTACTGCGATTTTTCATTAAAACCTTGGCTTAAACAAGGTGTAACAGAACACCTTGTAGTGATATTAATTAAGCAAGAATCCAAATGACACTAAATAATGTGCGTTTTCACTGAATTAAGCAACACCTTAAAGAATGCATAAATATCACAAGCGCTGTTGGAATTTCAACTCTCAACGCCGAGTCAAGCAAGTTATCTTTTTTTAGGAATTAATTTGGGTGTCGATTATTTCGTAGGGAAAATGTGCATAAGTAGGTCCATAAAATAATGTTACATGTTACGGCTGTATGAGGGGATAGGTAGAGGTGTAACACCTACTTTTCGTCATGTTATAAATCCTATGTTGATGGATGGAGAGGGAGAGGAAGGCCAAAGAAAAGATGGATGGATTGTGTGAGGAATGATATGAAAGATAAAAGAGTAAATGATGCCGTGACGTCTGACAGTCTTATTTTTATATCCAGCAATATAAGAAAAATAACCGACTTCCAAAAACAACACTAAAAAAAGTGGAAAATAACTTGACTTTCGGAAGTTGGTCGGTTTTTTGGCTCCGACTTCCGAAAGTAATTTTCCAGTTTTATTTTTGGAAGTCAGTTATCTTTTTACAAAAACGTTTTTATTTTACCCTTTTTAGTTATCGCATCACCCACAAATCCTTGTCAAGTATCAATTTCGCAATTTCTTTTACTTGGATGATAAATGTTTTCCAGCTATTTTGATTTAAAAACCAAACTGCTGAACATTTTAATGAAATTTTTATGGGACCAATCGGGAAGTATATCCTTTCAGATAAAAGAAGAATTTTTCGAAAAAAATACAACCGAATTGAGAACCTCCTCCTTTTTTTTAAGTCGGTTAATTAATAATAAACGTGGTAAATATCCCGTTTTATGTGTTAATAGATACCATTTATTTATTATATAAATAAATATCATTTAGATTCCTGCTTATAAAGTACTAGACTACATACATATTAGTAATAAAATATAATAAGTATAAATTACATATGGTACATAGTAAGTAAACACTGGCTGATCACTCGCATATATCTTTCCCAAACGCTCTTCAAATCAGCTTCCCTGAAACAAGGAAAAATATTTTATTCTAAAGATCATCACATCATGTCATCTGGATTTTGAAGGATTCTTGAAACTGATTCATGATCTGTCTTCTTGCACCCAACTATGTTGGGGTCGGCTTCCAGTCTAACCTGATGCAGCTGAATACCAGTATTTTACATGGAGCGACTGCCTATCTGACCTCCACAACCCAGTTAGTACTGGGTAAATACAATACCCCTCGGTAAGACTGGTTGTCAGACTTTCGGGCCACTGACTACCTGTAACGACTGTCAAAGATCTACGAATGACAGCCGGGACCAACGGTTTTACGTGCTTTCCAAGTCACGGAACGGTCTCAGTACGGCATGGATGGTCACCCATCCACAGACCGACCTTGGTAAGCGCTGCTTAACCTTGAAACTTGACTCTTACGGCTGTTAATGCTTAGACATGAGCCCCTCCTCCTGACTATTGTTATTAAGCATCTAAAAAAATAAGCATTAAGCAGTGATAGCCTAGTGGTGTGACCGTCGGACTGCCAAGTCATAGGTCTCGAGTTCGAACCCAAGACACGCGCCTCTGATTTTTCGGATTCATGTACGTATTTTATAATTATAGCTTCGGTGACGGAGAACATCGTGAAACCAGCATGCCTGAGAGTTATTTGTCGACTGCATTTAAAGCCAAGTCAGAGGACCATGGGTGGCATAAAAACTCTGACCAGGTTAGGCACTAACCACACGATAAAGAAGAAGAAAGAAGATCTAAAAAAATACCTTAACACATCCATCTGCAACGCGCATTGCTCGTAGGCGCACAAGAACTGCGCCAGATCAGTTTTGGGCCACGAACCCAGTCTTAGAGGCTCTACACATCTGAAAGTTAAAATAAAATCTTATGAATTAATGCCAATATAATTTACCCTTCGGTTTTTCAAAGCCTTTCTATTATTTTTTATTTAAACCTCATGTACGAGAGTGGTACATAGGCGGATTTAATGCCACAAGGCATTCTCTACGAGTCAACCTTTGGGGCAAGTGGATAGCGTTGTGATAGAGTACAAAAAATTAATGAGAAAAATACCATTTTGTTAACATACATTGATGTAGATAAATAGGTTCATACTAATACATATATATACAGATAAAATTAACTAATATATATTATAACACACATAAATAGTCCGAAAACCTTATAATAAGAATAGTTATTAGAAAACATTTTCGCAAAATTGTGTTACAGTTCAATTAGACCGATTTTATATTTTCCGTAGAAACAGAAATTTCCAATTATCCTTTTTTTAAAAAGACATTTCGAAAATATTTTCTACTAACTTTTTAGACTTATGTATCCTGCTTATGTGTGTGAAGTTTCATTAAAGTCGGTTCAGTCGTTTCGAAAAATAAGGACTTGATAATTTGTATGAAATGCCGTACGGCGTCCACGCTCTTAAGTGTCTATTTTTCTGAAGAAACCAAAGCTCAATTATAGAAGCATTTCCTAAGAAGTGAATATACAACATTCGTTTTAGTATATGCGAAACCTGAAACACTTGTCTAGTATTTTTATGTAAAGAATCTATGCTGCAAAATTTCAAAACTGTATCATGAAAAATCACAAAGTTATAAGCTTGTTATGTTACCTGTTTGTCCGTACAAAAACATACTCACCACGCGGCGCCCCGGTGTGCGCCCGCGCCTAATGCCTGTGTTGTGCGCGCATGATTGCGGATAGGTACTAAGTGTCACTCGATATCCAACGCGTAACCTTTTTTAAATATTTTTAGGACAAAATATAACATGACATAAAAATTATTGGAGTCGATTCAGTTACTTATTCTGAACAAACTATATTCTGGTTTCGCATATACTAAAAA
Source organism: Standfussiana lucernea (assembly GCA_964057025.1). NCBI lineage: Eukaryota > Metazoa > Arthropoda > Insecta > Lepidoptera > Noctuidae > Standfussiana > Standfussiana lucernea. The sequence continues at coordinate 9,112,176 of OZ059814.1, forward strand.
TAATGTTGTATAGTTCGCAAACGTACTGATTTATTGCTATTCTTACCTCTCAAGTAGATCAATGAACAGAGACCTGAGTTCTCTGCCACGATGTAAATTACAAGCCAGTCCAACTAATGCGCGAGTGTAGAGCCTAGAAAAGTATACAAATAAAATATATACGGAGTCCGACATATCGTGATACAAGCTTTTTACCGATGATTCGTCGGTTATTAAAACATCAGCTGTTTCATACAAAAGTGAAATTCTTACAGGATATACTGTATGGTACTTTATTAGAAAGGCTTTTAAAATAAATCGATGAGTATGGATGTTTTATGTTATTGGAACGAAGTTCCTTATCGCGCGTTGTGAAAGGGGGCTAGACGGAAAAAATTCTTACGAAAAGTTGTCACGACACTTTTTGTTATAGTAAGCTATTGTAAGCTGTGCGGCGTCGCATGTTTCTCTGTCTGTCTCTCTCTCTCTTATAGAAAGCAAGCCAGATATTTTCATTTCTATTTCGCATTGAACAGTGTGGTGTTCAATGCGAAATATTAATATTATTATAATATCTCTTTATTTATTTATAATCTCATTTTTTTACATTTTTAAATATTTCTTAATAAAAAAGACATAAAAAAACATTTAAAAATATAAAAAAATAGTTGTCCGCCGGTATCGGGAGCAGGGTCCAAGCTACCGGTGGTTAGGGCTCCAGAGACAGGAACCTCCTCACAATGCGAGCCGTATCGAGGAGTACTGCCTTCTGAATCAGGCCCTTGATCCAACCGCCTAAAGAGAGCCTCGAAAGATGTTCGTCGAGGCTCTTGGCCATAAGGCCATTGGCCGTCACGACAATCGGCACAATGATAGCCGAGCTCACATTCCACATATCGACAACCTCGTGTGCCAAGTCAAGATATTTTAATTGTTTCTCTTTCTCAGCTTTCACGAGGTTCTCGTCATGCGGAATGGTAACATCGACTATCATTACGCGGCGCGCTAATCGGTCTATCACCACAATGTCAGGTTTATTGGCGACGATAGTCCTGTCGGTAATGATAGACTGATCCCAGTACAACGTGACCTGGTCTTTCTCGAGAACTGGGTCGGGCACATACTTGTAGTACGGTACCTCAGATTCCACAAGTTTATATTTCAAGGCGAGTTGCTGGTGAATAATCTTGGCCACTTGGTTGTGTCTGTGTAAGTACTCGCCGTTAGCCAGACGAGAACATCCAGAAATTATATGTCTGATGGATTCACCCGGACGGTGACATGCCCGACACACGTCAACCGTCCCGTCCTTCATAATATATTTCCGGTAGTTGTTCGTCAACATAACTTCGTCCATAATCGCACAAACAAAACCTTCAGTTTCCCCAAAAAGGTCACCGAAACGTAGCCAGGATACGGACGCTAGAAAATCTACATCGGGCCCATGAAGAGCCCGGTAGAAGCGCCCGTGAAGCTCCTTGCCTTGCCATACTTCCTTGCGGTCATCGGTAGTAAGTACTACAGGTTTGCGCCAGTTCTCTTTAGCCATGGACAGTGGGGTAAGTCCCTTGTCCACTGCAACCACATCTCGGTGCATACCCACCTCGGCTTTTAAAAAATATTCCCTGAGACTGCACACCTCGCGATTGTGGAGGGTCTTTGCGTTTAAAAAGCCTCGACCCCCGCACTTCCGCGGGATGTACAGTCTCATCACCGATGATCGTGGGTGATGCATCCGGTTTGCGGTCAGTAGTGTACGGACTCTCCTATCCAGAGCGTCGAGTTCGGTCTGAGTCCATTTGAGTATGCCGAAAGAGTACATTAAAACCGGCATGACCCAACCGTTGAAGGCGCGCACCTTGTTCCCGCCTGAAAGAAGGCTATTTAATACTTTCTTCAGGCGACCGAAGAAGCGCTCCCTCAACGATTGCTTCATGTCAGTTACGTTAATGCCCAACGCTTCCGACATACCCAAATATTTATAGCTTTCGGATGAGGAAAGGGATCTTAGGTGTATGGAATCCGAGAGCTGAATTCCCTCGGATTCCATAATCTCCCCTCGTTTTACATACATGACTGCACATTTGTCAACACCAAATTCCATCCTGATGGCGTTACTAAAAGTTTCAGTTACTTTCAGTAGCTCCATTAGTTGCAATTTGTTGGGGGCAAAGAGTTTCAGATCATCCATGTAAAGAAGGTGAGATATGACCTGACTACCTCTCCTCAACCGGTAGCCTAGACCTGAATCCTCCAGCAATATGCTTAGAGGATTCAGGGCTAGACAGAACCAAAGTGGGCTCAGACTGTCGCCCTGGAATATTCCCCGTTTAATCCATCCTGTTGGCTAATGGCCATGTCAATGAGGAGTAGCTCCTTAGTACAACGGGACCCGTTCCTACATCCATTTTGAGAGGCCGACATAATGGAATTACCGTCGATGTGTTCGTTTTAATATAATATATTATTATTTTATTTTATATATTATTTATTTATATATATATATATATATATATATATATATATATTAATTATATTTGTTAATAATAAAAAAAATATATTATATGACATAAGAGAATGGTTTTCAAAATGACAGCTTTTTACTATTCAACAGTAAAAATCTGTTATTTCGATATTACAAACAGACACTTCAATTTTATTTATTTGTATAGATTACCTGAAATTCAGTTCCAGTTCTTGGTAGGATTTCTCCAATAGTTTTGGCCGGAGACGCATGCAAATCAAACTGAAAAAGACAAAGATTGAAATTATTTCATATTTATTATTGTAAATAATTATTACTAGCTTAATTACTTATAATTAGATTATTGCTAGATTAATTATCACCTGCTTCGGTGAAAGAAAACATCGTGAGGAAAACAGCATGCCCGAGAGATATTTCTCGACGGCATGTAAGGCCAAGTCAGAGGCCCATGGGCGGCATAAAAATCTGACAACAGTGTAGGCACTAACCCCACGATAAAAATTCTTATAATTACACTCACTGCTTATGCTCCTTCTCCTTGTCGAGTAGAATGCGCAGCTCGCGCAACTCCAGCAGGAACTCTCGGTCCATCTCTGTGTCGTAGTACTCCGGACCTGTGCAGCTGTACGTCCAGCTTGTCATTATGGCCTGGAACGAAGAACGGTTTTATTAGTCTATTGATGGCTGTGTTAACCAACCACTATCTACACCACCCAAATACAGGGTGGAAGGACACCGATGCTCAAACGGTTACCACGTAATCAGTACATCATTCTGAACATCACATGGAATTTTTTCATCGGTTATTTAAAAAAAAAAACAGTTGTTACCTACAAAATTGCAATACTTACACGGTCAAAATACTACTAGGGATCTTTCCGTATCGTGCAAATATTAGTTCCGTGCGGGAATCGAGCCCTACACCTAAACTAATATTGTAAATTAACGTTACCTGCGCACAATGATAGAAGTCATTGAATGTCAAGTAAGTAAGCTTTCTCTTCGCCGTCTCGAAACGCATGCAAGCTATGAACACCACTGCGCCGTACTTTCTGAAAATAATAATAATTTCGAGTATAAATTATAAAATAAATATAATTATAAATAATAATAATTTCGAGTATAAATTATAAAATAAATATAATTATAAATAATAATAATTTCGAGTATAAATTATAAAATAAATAGACACGGCGCGTATTGTTAGGAGGTTCCTCTCTCAAGAGACCTGACCAGCGGTAGCTCGGACCCTTTTCCCGGTGCTGGTGGGCTACTATTTTATATATTTTTTAATGTTTTTTTTTAATACTAATTTTGTATAGGAATATTTAAACATTTTAAAAATAAGAATGAAAAATAAATAAAGGAAAAAATAAATATAATTATAAATAATAATAATTTTAAGGGAATGTTTTCAGGTCTCGTCGGCTTGCCACTTGGCAATAAGTGACTATGGATTTTATTTATTTAATACTTTTTAAGCACACACATAATGTACGTTTGCCGGCTTTACCGCTGCAGTTGGCGGTTACGGTTGTAATTAACTCCATATGCTACATTGAGGATTATAAATACCGCGAGACTGGAGCCCTGGAAAGCTAGAGAGGGTTGCGGCAGACCGAGGAGAAGATGTCGGGATGCCTTGAATTGGCGAGAAGAAGCACACCATTGTGAGAAGTGGGAGTGGGGGGAGGCCTTAGCCTGGAGTGGAACAATACGGACTAATTAAAAAAAAATGGATTATAAACTACTCTATGTGAACATTATATCTAACTATAATTTAACTTACTTGGCCAAAGGCTCAGACAGCAGAAACGTGCTTCTGATGTTAGCGACGACGTTGCCGGGCATCTCCTCCACAGCCTTGAACACTCGGCGGACGTTGTCGAACTGGCGACGACAACACCGCAGCGGGGCACCTGAGCGTTCTGCTACCTACAGACACATAACATTACGCCTGGAATCCCCAATGGGTTAGGCAGAGGTGTACTTAATTGTACACCCATATTCACACCTCGTGGTTAAACAATAACAGCCGCTCGGGTCGATCTTCAAGGTTAAGCCGCGCTTGGCAAGGTCGGTCTGCGGATGGGGGACCCTCATTACATATAGAATTTACTCCATTAAGCTGTTTGTCACGGCTGTCATTTGTAGATCTTTGACAGTCGTTACAGGTAGTCAGTGGCCCGAAAGTATGGTATTGTATTACCCAGTACTAACTGGGTTGTGGAGATCAGATAGGCAGTCGTTCCATGTAAAATACTAGTAGTCAGCTGCATCTGGTTAGACTGGAAGCCGTGCTTAATAAAGTTGGAAAAAAAGCTAGCCAGACGATGATTTAGCCAATGTCCCATGTTGTGTTAAGAATCCAACCCGGAACCTCATGCTGAGCTGTCGCGCTTGGGACCACCTGACTAACGAGGCAGTCGTGATGGGTAAAGAAAATAGAAATTACATTTTCGCATTTTAAATGTATGCGGAAAAGAGTGAAAATGCTGTTCTAAGCTTTCACGGTTTATAACTGAACTTACACTATCACTTACGGGATATCTTCCGCGATTAATGTTTGTCCACCCGCATTCTCCAGTCATGTCGTAATCATGGCGCTTGCAACAGCGTCGAAATATCGGGATCTCAATATAAACATTAATCCGGAAGATATCCCGTAAGTTATAGTGTAAGTTCAGAGTGAAAATGTTCCTCATTTTCCATTTAAAATGGAGGATGTCTGTTGGACTACTGGCCAACGATTTCTATAAACAGGAAAAGGTTTTTAAAACATTACCTCATCTAGATCTTTCCTGTGTCTCGAGGACAATTTCCTTCCAAGCAGTTCTCTGATCACAGCGTCATCCAAGTCATAGTATCTGAAAAGAGAATCGTGATTATTAAATTGCTAGTGGATGCAGCAATTGATGTTAGGACTTATTGTGCAAGAACAGCCAAACATTATTTTTGTTGGGTATTTAATCAAAAAATGAAACCAGTTTATCCTAGGAGCAAACATTCGAAGACTAGTGAAGTTGTGACATCTAGCAACCCGCACTGCGCCCGCGTGGTGGAGCACAGCCCACTCGCTCTCGTAGAGCGAAGGCCTGTCTCCCAGCTTTGGGGACGTTACAGGGTGGTTATGCTAGAAAAAGTTGTCCGTAAAAAGAACTTACTTTTCAATTAGCATCTGTTTTGTAGCCTCGTCAATCTGGAATATCATCTGTTCCGACAGCTTCGATGGGACTGTGAGCAGGCGCTCCAGAAGGGCGAATGTCCTGAAATTCATGTATGTCACTTTCAATACCAACTATAAAGAAGATATAGTAGTTTGGTCATGTTGAGAGGATGAATGGAGGGAGATGTGAGTGGAAATTCCGGGACGGGACAAGGCGTTAGTATCTACAAGGTGTAAATGGACCCTTCACGAAGCCGTCAACTAAGTACTCTGTACATTAAACTTAAGTCACTCTATGCAAAAGTTATTGCTGGGAAAAGTTTCAACTGTAGAACTCAGTGAAAAGCGTACTAAACTGTGTGCTGGTGGGTGCATTGACTAGTACAGGGGTCATGGAGGTATTTAAACTAAAGATATAAAATTAAAAACTTGTATTTTATTTTTAAACTTGTGAAAAAGTTGGTACTTTGACCTCCAATATCTCCGTAACTAGAAGGTTCCCAGGTTTGTTGCAGAACAAAAAATGATTGCATGACCCGTAACATATGGCTATGTTGCAGGTCTTTTTACACACATTATACATGCGTTGAGAGGGTCCCTGAAATAAGAGTTTTACTTCAGACAAATTAAGTTTTTCACCTGTAATGATCCAGCACATCGCTCGCAATTAGTTCCACCGTGGCTCCATGCTGCTTGGCAAAGTCTCTCTTGTGCAATGTGGAGACCGCTTCACTTGCTGAAAAGTCATTCCATATATATATAATTATAATCATAACAATGATTTATGATATAAACTGCACAAAATGCACCCACACTCACTCTCAGTGCGAGGGATAGGATTGTAAATGCTGTAATCCACAATCAAAATTGTTTGATACGAAAGTAAAATATTTTAATTCACATAGGCCTACATGACCACTTATAAAATGTCGAGCAAAGGTGCACACAGTTCGGGCTGGTAATTTCCTAAGGTGAAAAATCGGTAAGAAACTCCATGGTTACTCTTTTAAAATCATTTGGTTTTACTATCCATTACACAGGCCCACTGATAGATGTCACATGTCTTCGATTTGTTGGTTCTATGACATGTTGGTTTCATCATGATGTTTTCGCAGTCGTTACAGGTAGTCAGTGTCCTGAAAGTCTGACAACCTGTCTTACCAAGGGGTATTACGCAGTGCTAACTAGGTTGTGGAGGTCAGATAGGCCGTTGATCCATGTAAAATACTACTAATACTGAAAGGCGAGCCTAAAATAGTTGGGGAAAGGCAGGCAGCTGATGATCACATGCCCAACCTGACATTCCCTTTAAGCTTTTCAAATCCAGCACCACATAAATATTTCTATAAGCACTTATTATTTCATATTATTCCCATAATAAACGTCCAAATATAAGCACAGTCAATTAAGAGTGGCAGGTAGATGTTGCACATTCATAGATAATATAGAATTTGACATAATGCCAAGATTTTGATCAATTGTATCTCATTTTAGTTTATCAACAATAAATAGTTGGTGTGAAGAAAGAAAATGTTGGTAATTTTTGTCTCTATAATGTAGTAGAGACTAGATTGCAGAAGATACTTTTAAACATAACATCATGCCTGTAAATCCCGCAAGGGTAAGGCAGAGGTGTACCTGAAACTAAACCCACATTTCGCAAGTTATGTCTACCTCGTAGGTCTAGTGATTGCAAGCATGACTGCTCAGCATGAGGTCGGGTTCGATTCCCAAGTCAGGCATAATGTTATTGGGTTTATCCATCAGGAATTTTCAGTAAAAGCAGAATGATATTCAATTGATTTCAGTGAATAAAAAGTAGAGTATCTTACAGATGGAATGTTTTAGACAGTGAGTAGATATCTTAGTTAATTGGATCAGTTGTTAAGCCATGACAGTATGATCCTACAAACAAGGAAAACTATACCAAACAGTTCAGAAACTCAGCAGCTGTAACTGTCTTTGGGAATTACATATTAAGATACTACAGAGGAGGAGCTTGTGGCTAAAATAATAAACGCGCTTGCCTAGGTTTGGAAAATAAATGGAAACACCTCTGCTTAATATTTCAGGACAGTACTCGGAAGCAAAGCTGAATTATCTGGTCAGAATGTAACCACAAACCGCACGTTCAATGTTTCTATAGTAACACAAATTCACGCAATATCTTCTTATATAAAACAGACCCTAAATTTAGAATTTATAAGACGTTTTAAAGAGATAAATTTAATGATAACAAAAACATTCGTTTATTGGCCAAATACTTACAAGAACATCCTTCGATCCACAGCTGGTAAATCTCAGGATCAATTAATGTGTAATTACTAACAAATACATCCACTTCTGTATACATTTCTGTTTATTTTTATTAATTTTCGTAAATCTGAAATTTATCTACGATTTTCAGCCAAAATATATTTTTGACACTGACCTGACAGTTGAGGAGATGTTGGCAAATCAGAAAAATATGACATGACAAAAACCGTGCTTTACAATGTTTGTGTATCCTCACCCTTAACTGCAGAGTGAAGTTAGTAACAAGTACCGCTGACAGCCTAAAATACAATCAGAAACGTGTTTTATCAATAAGGATTGAAAGCAACGTTTATAATATTGAAAAAATAATGAGATTTCTTGAAGCTTTCCGTTCTATGTACCAAAAATAACATAGGTAGACAATTCCATTGATTTTTACAAAACAAAAAAGCTACAGCTCATTTCAAAATAAAAAAACAATTGTGTGTAAAATAACTTTTTCTCCGGAAATCGATGACTGCAAAAATTATTGCTTAGTAGTAGTGAACGTATTTGATTTATCTACTTCACCGTCACCATTTTATAAAACCTCGTCATCACCCACATAGATGAAGAAAACAAGCGCATGGCCCCCGTGCACATCAAGAACTTCCTAGGACTTCTTATGATTTTGATTAAACTTGTGCTGTTTCATAACTTGAAAGATACATAATCAAATGACTTAGTCACAATATAAATATGAACAGTAGGGAAACTACCTACAAACGCTCGAAACGGCACATTCACACAAACATGCGCAACGACGAGACTCCTAGATGACCGGCGCGGTGCTCTCAGTAGTAAGTGCCGCGTCAACCGCGTCAAGGCGAGTGGTCACGTTTAACTTTATCTTCGCGATCTTTTTAAAAATGCCACGAACGTATTGCGTAATATACGACTGTTTGAACAAGGCTTCATCAAAACCGGAGCTATCGTATTTTAAACTTCCAAAGTTAAAGATAGTATACATAATAGTTATAGTTCTACCAGTTGTTGTGTGTTAATATTAAATTGTTTTCCATGTTTAAACTATCGTCTTTTGCTGAGATTAACTATTTAAATTGTATTTGTAAGCTAGTTATTTAAATTCCATTGATTGATCACTACAGAACAAAAATGTAAATAAAAAAAATATCAATAACATTAAAAGTGACAACCCTATTGCTTCAATGGAGCGTAAGTAATTATGTCCTCAAGTAGACTTAGTTTCCATACTGTCCATATTTATACTGTGACTTAGCGATAGGCTAAGTCACAGTATTACTCGCCCAATATTACTTCAACACATAATTTTCTGTAACCATGTTGAATTATGTACGTTTGCATCGAGACTGAAGCGCGGCAGTATCGCGAGCGCAATAGTAACAACACAGACTCGTGGTTACGAGGGTAAATGTATACGGCCTGCGACAGCATCGCTACTGTATCGCGGCAGTTTCGCATTTCAATCGCTGCAAAATGACACATTAGGCAAGGACTCTAAGATACGACCTACTCTGTGACTCTGAGTTCTGACAGATTACCATGGTCTTGTAATTTCCGAACGTCAAATTTTAATGAGCGATTGATTTTTTTCGTGATTGAGCGTTTGTGTTGTGGAAATAATTGAGAAAGTATTATTTTTTAGCCTTAATCTTCATGAATTAAATGTGCAAGTACGTAATTGAATCTTAATTTTCAATAACACACATTATTCTTTCTGCCATAGCCAGTTATTACGAATAAATTCGGAGATATAGCGTCAAGTTTTTTTTTGTGGGTGCCAAAAATAGATATGGCCTGTTGGAAAATCACTGATACATTATGATTTTGAGGCCGTAACTGCTCTATTTACTTTTGATAACACAGAATAGTTAGGCACTTAGTGTTTTCACATAGTTGTTATTGTTAAGACTCGACTTTCTACAAAACCGGTATTAGGTATAGGTATATATACCAAAAAACAGCATTTTTTTTTTGTTTTTGTTGCTTCTTACGAGTGCGATATACTGATGTGGCGACATGTTAAATCAATCATCATTTAAATCTAAATTAATTACGTAAATATGAACCTGCCAAACGGACAATCAGTGGTCACCAATGTGGACCACTGATTGTCGGTTTAGCAACTTTTGGTAACTTCGAGTTAAAAAAACTGGAAGTTACGGGGAGAGGCCCTTGCCCAGCAGAGGTATGTCTCAGGCTAACAGTAATGAACCCGCCTACAAGAGAACCCTCTGATTAACTATACATATTGAGCAAATAAATCTTCTAGAATACATTTTCTCAAGTAATTAAGAAAACCGCATCAAATTGTCCTGTCTAGTTAAGCAGAACTAAGGGGTGACACATCAACTTCATATCAGCCTGGAATCACTCACTATAGGCATCCTCTTTCTTCTGCTACACTTCTGTGCATCTTATCCAGGTGTTTCCTTTGACAATAGCAGTGACACAGAGAGACACAAAACATCCACAGTCATTTTTCTATCGCCTTGCAGACTGACCAAATGTAGTTTGAATACAAAAATTTTAACCCTGTTATTGGGTATCCAAATACTCTTTGGCTTACAAGGAAGTCTGTTGATTCATTCCTTATCACCTCTCCAGTCTCCCACTCTGGATATCAAATGACGAGCCCCAAGATACAGACTAACTCTCTTGTTTGGGGCTCACTAGCAACAACAAAATCAACATAAACCAGGGACCGGTTAATCAGGTTAACCAGTTAAACTAAAAAGTCCTAAACCCCATATGTCTGATTAACAATTGCAGGTTAAAAATACCTGATTAACAAGAATGAAAGAGACAAAGCACCGAGCATGGGCTAACTCCCTCACTTTCTTGCATATTTTTCATGTACAAAACTTATTTCTGTGCATAAACAGGTTATTATAGGCTGCACCCAATAATATGGGTTAACCTTTACTCGCTACCCTAAATGAACCTGATTAAAACCCCTATACGGGTAACCATTTTGGTCTCTGACATAAACTAGTTATTATGTAATATTTTAAGCCACTTATAACATCTCCTATATATTACTAGGATTATTGCCAATGGCATTAAGTCCGCCTCTGTACTTTGTGCTTGAAGTTTTAAATAAATAACTATGTGTTACATGGCAAGCTGTGTATTATGTATTAAATTAGCAATATTGTAAAACAGTTGTGTTGCAATTTTGGTGTAGAATAAAATCTATTCCATCAGCTGGTCAATAACAATTTTCTATTTCTATTCTTTCAGAACACCATGTCGGAATCAAAAGATTCGGAGGGGCCTGAGAATGAAATGATGAGTATGTTTGCCAGCGTGTGGGTGAAGGTGGAAGTCGACGATCATGATGAAGAGAACTCAGAGGGTCCTTTTGAGGCAGAGCATGTGTAAGTATTGTACATCTAAATTCATTATAAATTACACAACCGACTGCTGAGCAAGCCATCCTGGGTTTGATTCCCAGGTTGGATAATGTGTTATTAAGTTTTTTCCATCTAGAACTTCTCAGTAGCAGCTGCGGAGCTACGTGCCTGGTTGAGACCAATATTACATGGGACTTAAATATAACGGGCAAAATGTGGGTGGACTATTAGGTACTGGGGTACGCGGCATACCTCAGTCCATGCCTGGCATATGTTTACATTACATTTTCAACAATGGTGTAAATAAAACATTAAGAATACCTATAAAATAAATAATAGCCCACCAGAATTGAGAACAGGGTCCAATCGCTAGCTCGAAGTTACTGAGAAACCTAACAATATGAGCTGTCCCTAGAAGTACTGCTTTCTAAGTCAATCCCTTGATCCAACTGCCTAACAAACTTCCTCAGTTGTGGATTGGGCCTCTTGGCTATGCAAGCCAAATTAAGTTACATTAATATTGTCTTAAAGTCCAACTCTCAAGGAAGACATCCATCCTATTATCTCACTCTGATCTCCATCTTATTAAAAAACAAGTTATAACTTAAAATCCAACATTAAATTGTAAAATAATATGTCAATCTCCCATTACAGAAACTACACGAAAAAGAAAAGCCCAAAAGAACGCATCAAAAAGACTCTAAAATGTGACACCTGTGAATACACAACCATCTACAAGAATTGCTTAAACCTCCACATACTAGGACACACCAATGCTAAACCATTTTCTTGTGATACATGTGATTATACTACAAAATATCCTACCTCATTACAAAGACACATAACAATTCAACATGAATTGAAGGCAATGGAAGAAAAACTTGAACATTTCAAATGCGACGAGTGCCCTTACACTACATGCTTCAAATGGAACTTAAAAGCACATAAAAGAAAGCACAAGTTGGAAAAACAGTACAAGTGTGACCATTGTACATATGCAACTGCTTACAGACATAATTATATGAAACATAGCAAGGTACACAACAAGCAAGAAGTTTTATTTCAGTGCGATAAATGTCCGTTCGTCACAAAATATGAGGGACATATTTCAAGGCATCTCGCTAAGATACACAATGAGGTATCAGAAAAAGCAAATAAATGTGATGTGTGTGATTTTTCAACGAAAGTAAATTGGAGATTGAACGTTCATAAACGTAGAAGCAAACAGAGTAATATTATAAAATGTTCTAGCTGTGAATTTGAAACGTTTTACATGTGCGAGTCGAAGAAACATAAAAGAATTCATTACGATGAAGCTACTGATTATAAACTGGATGAGATTAACGGAGAAGTTACTTTTGATCTACCCGAGGAGTATGAACCAGTATCAATCAAAGTTGATGAAGCAAATCTCTCAGTTCACGAGAAAAGTAATAATTACATGTTAGATCCAAACTGTGAAGTAGACTGGAAGAGTATTAAAGTCATCGAATCTGATTCCAAAGACCGTCCCTTCCAGTGCATTATGTGTAAATACTCGTCCCGTTTCAAAGCATCTGTTCAAAGGCATTTCCAAAGGCATCACACTGGCAATCAAAACAGACCATACAAATGTGTTAATTGTGAATTTTCAACAAAAACTAAAGACCAAATTGCTTTGCACAATAAACGCAGTCAATCAGAAGCTGAGTTGCAGTGTAAAGACTGTCCATTTACTACGCTGTTCAAATGTCAATTTGTGACACATCAGAAGTGTCATTACCCGCATAAATGTTCTGAATGTAACTATTCTTGCAAGCATAAGTACGAGATTCAAAAGCATGTTTCTCTTATGCATTTGGGAAAAGGTTTGAAGTGTCGTTTCTGTGATTATAGGGCAACCAGAAAAGAGAGTCTCCTATGCCATGAAACGGTACATACTGGGAATAAGCCATTTAAGTGTAAGTTCTGTGATTATAAGTCGGTCAGGAAATCGCTGTTGGATAATCATGTGAAGAGGCATCATAGTGATGTTAGCCATAATCCTGTCATTGTGGCTGATGGCAAGATTGACACGTTAAAGATACCGCTAGGGGATAAAATTAGTAGTACGGATATAATAAAGAACATAAGAGAGCAGGATATTTCGTTGGAAGACATTTTGGATTCGCCCGAAGTCAAAGATTTTGCTGCTATTATGAATTCTACAGAACAGACCAATAATGGACTTTAAAATGTCTTATTACAATAAAATATGGTCCAGGATGGAATATCACGCCCTGATTTTGTATTTCAAAACTTATTCCGAATGAGATAAAGTTCGTAATAGAAAATTGAAAACATGCTCGAGATTCAAATCAGTTTTTGCATTAAGAACTTTAATGTTGTCGGAATAAAGTTTGAAATTGAAAATTTGCGCGATGGGCTGAGTTTGAACATAAATCTTGTTTTGTAATAAGACTGCTATAGTTATATTTCATAACTAGATTTGTCCCATGGCTCTGCCTGGTTTGTAGGTTGAAAGGAAGCTTTTCCTCAAAGTAATTCCTTAACTAGGAAAAACGACTTTACTGCTACGGTATAAAAGCGTTTTCAGATCAAATTGTCTTCATCAACATTGTTACCATAAATGTGTGGTTGATTGTAAGATACTTCTGTGTATAATTCTCATCAAAATCGGTTCAGCAGTTTAAAGCTAAGACACGATTTTGCATTTTTCATACAGATTATGAGAACATTATAAACGATTTTCGATACCAAAATGTTTGTTTTGGGTCAATCTGTAAATAGGCAAAAAGTGCGAAATAAAAATGTCATGCTTTTCCAATATGGTAGTTTTATTTCCTTTATTCAACTATCATCTCATTGTTTACATTTTAAAACCGTCATGACAATCGGCACAATCATAGCCAAGTTCACATTCCACAAATTGACAATCTCGTGTTCCAAGTCAAGATATTTTAATTGTTTCTCTTTCTCAGCTTTCACGAGGTTCTCGTCATGCGGAATGGTAACATCGACTATCATTACGCGGCGCGCTGATCGGTCTATCACCACAATGTCAGGCTCATTGGCGACAATAGTCTTGTCGGTAATGATAGACTGATCCTAGTACAACGTGACATGGTCTTTCTCGAGAACTGGGTCGGGCACATGCTTGTAGTACGGTACCTCAGATTCCACAAGTTTTTATTTCAAGGCGAGTTGCTGGTGAATAATCTTGGCCATTTGGTTGTGTCTGTGCAAGTACTCGCCGTTAGCCAGACGAGAACAACCAGAAATTATATGTCTGATGGATTCACCCGGACGGTGACATGCCCGACACACGTCAACCGTCCCGTTCTTCATAATATATTTCCGGTAGTTGTTCGTCAACATAACTTCGTCCATAATCGCACAAACAAAACCTTCAGTTTCCCCAGAAAGGTCACGTAGCCAGGATACGGACGCTAGAAAATCTACATCGGACCCATGAAGAGCCCGGTAGAAGCGCACGTGAAGCTCCTTGCCTTGCCATACTTCCTTGCGGTCATCGGTAGTAAGTACTACAGGTTTGCGCCAGTTCTCTTTAGCCATGGATAGCGGGGTAAGTCCCTAGTCCACTGCGACCACATCTCGGTGCATACCCACCTCGGGTTTTAAAAAATATTCCCTGAGACTGCACACGCGGTTGTGGTGGGTCTTCGCGTTTAAAAAGCCTCGACCCCCGCCCTTCCGCGGGATGTACAGTCTCATCACCGATGGTCGTGGCTGATGCATCCGGTTTGCGGTCAGCAGTGTACGGACTCTCCTATCCAAAGCGTCGAGTTCGGTCTGAGTCCATTTGAGTATGCCGAAAGAGTACATTAAAACCGGCATGACCCAACCGTTGAAGGCGCGCACCTTGTTCCCGCCTGAAAGAAGGCTATTTATTTAATACTTTCTTCAGGCGACCGAAGAAGCGCTCCCTCAACGATTGCTTCATGTCAGTTACGTTAATGCCCAACGCTTCCGACATACCCAAATACTTCTAAGTTTGAGGAAAGGGATCTTCTAGGTGTATGGAATCCGAGAGCTGAATTCCCTCGGATGCGATAATCTCCCCTCGCTTTACATACAAGACTGCACATTTGTCCACACCAAATTCCATCCTGATGGCGCTACTAAAAGTTTTAGTTACTTTCAGTAGCTCCATCAGTTGCAATTTGTTGGGAGCAAAGAGTTTCAGATCATCCATGTAAAGAAGGTGAGATATGACCTGACCACCTCTCCTCAACCGGTAGCCTAGACCTGAATCCTCCAGGTATGTGCTTAGAGGAGCACATTGCTGGACCATTCAGGGCTAGACAGAACCAAAGTGGACTCACTGTCGCCCTGGAATATTCCCGGTTTAATCCATACAGGCTCATCATTCCCCTGGATTTGTCGACATCCTGGATATCGAAGGACCGTCCTCCATTGCCCCATACACGACTCAAGGAAAGCGCGTAGAGTTGCATCTATCTTGTACAACTCTAGCACCCATGAGCTATGTATGTGGTATCGAGTCGTAGGTCTTCTTATAATCTATCCAACATGTCGACAAGTCCTTGCGGGATCGACGAACCTGTTGGCTAATGGCCATGTCAATGAGGAGTAGCTCCTTAGTACCAAGGGACTCGTTCCTGCATCCATTTTGAGAGGCCGACATAGTGGAATTACTGTCGATGTGTTTGTTAATTTTCGCTATCAATATGGATGTAAGAAGTTTATAGACCGTCGACAAACACGTGATCGGTCTATAATTCTTGGGTTCCGTAGGACTACCTGACTTATGGTGCAGGTGAGTAACGCCTGTTGTTAAAAACTGGTAGCGACCTAGACTCTAAGGATGTCTGGAATTGAAATGCCAGGTGATTGTGACATTTAAAAATATAAAAAGTAGTAACCCACCAGTATCGGGAACAGGGTCCAAGCTACCGGCGGTCAGGACTCAGAGGCAGGGCAGAGAGAGGAACCTCCTAACAATACGAGCCGTGTCCAGGAGTACCGATTTCTGAATCAAGCCCTTGATCCAGCTGCCTAACGAGAGCCTATTTTATTATTATTATAAGCCATAGATCTGACTCTTCAAATTATTTTTAGCAGACTTCAAAAAAAGGAGAAGGTTCTCACTTCGGTTGTATTTTTTTTTGTTACCTCATATCTTCGTCATTTATGAACCGATTTGAAAAAATCTTTTATCTGAAAGGATATACTTCCCGATTGGTCCCATAGAAATTTTATCAAAACCGGTTCAGTAGTTTGATCTTTAACAAAATAGCGCTAGCGCGTAGCACGGGAGTTCTCAATGAGTTGCGTACCTAATCTAGTACCCGTGAGCTCTTGGACTACTCGGTGCTATACTGTACCTATTGGCTGATTTGCTTCATCGCTCAAAAATAACATTAAGAATTAATCTACACTGAGTCGCCAAATAAACCGGGCCACCGTTACCTTGGAACTCTCGATTCGATTTTCTCAAAAAGTACAGAACTTACAACTATCAAAGTTATACTTACTTAGAAATTGCGTTTCAGCATTCGTCGTTCCATACATTTTGACCGTGTAGGTATTGCAGTTTTGTAGGAAACAGGTGTTTTTTTTTACCTTTTGACCGCTTGGCTAAATATCAATTGCCGTGCCCCTAGCGCGCGGCTACAATTCGATAAAATGAATAATACCTACAATAAATAAGCATTTTCAATACTTACAGCTACGAGACATAATTTTAAATAATTGTTTTAAATAATATCTCTATTTAATAAGGGTTTTACCTTAATAGGACGAAAAAAATGCATGTTCTCTGTCGCAGAAATACGACACAAGCGGTAGGGGCACGGAACTATGGACACAAGCGGTCAAAAGGTTATAGCCAACTAAAAATTTCTGTGTGGGGGGGGGGGGGGGTTCAGAGTGATGAGCTGAATACGTAGTAACCGTTAGTGCGTCGTCCTTCCACCCCCTATATGTAAGTCCCGTCGAAAATGATTATTGGTTCCCTTTCTTCCCTGTTACCCAATAAGCCCTCGGGTATTGTCAAGTTTTTATTAATTATATTTTCACGGCTTATGCTCTAAACCTAAATGGCTAGGGACATACTGTGTCACTAACGCTTCTCGAGCCTTTTTAAGTAGACGTATCACTGTCATTTGACTCATTCTAAAAAAATGTTGCCAATCTCTCGTGTGAATCTCCTGTATAGTTCTGTTCAAACTTTATGGCGGCTCGGAAGTTAGCTGCGAGTGACGGTCTGCGCATTATACAGTCAAGACGATGCGTCCTCTACACCCCGATGATACCTAAAATTTTATTCTGCGCAGCTTTACGTTAGATGTTCCGACCAGCAATAAAGTTGGAACCGTTAAACTTGCGCTAACCGTCACTCGCAGCTAACTTCCGAGCCGCCATAAAGTTTGAACAGAAATATATGAGCTTTTAAAAAAAAATTACGCAAGCGCTGTTTTTGGAATTTTACAATTTTCTCTTAAATGGGGGACTTCATTAAACACAGATAAAAATTGGGCTCTATTTAAACCAGTCCAATATTGAAATACATCATCATCAATATTCTGTATATTAGAAAAATTTTGGTGTACAGTTCGGAGTTCATTATTTACTTCCATCATTTTTTCGATTTCCTCGGCACTAAATACATTACTTAACATTTCCAAATTGAAAATATGATCCCAATCATTGGTGTTCTTGTGAACTAGGCAAACCCTAGCGTTTTCAACTATATATATTTTATAGCTAGATAGCATATTTTTTCTTAAGTACCCAGGTACTCTGTGACGTTCTGTGTTTGTACATCCTGGTACGAAACAGCTGGAACTAGACGTACCCACTTTTCTGTATCTATTTAATTCAATATGATGTGGCTTATGCAAAACTTGCGGAGGCTCTTCTTCATGAGGTTCAGGCTCAACAGCTTGTTGATTTTCTCGATAAACAGCATCATGAGCCGCAGTCCAACAGTCATTGCACACCAACGCATGATCACTGACCTGTGAAAACAATAAAAATAAACTCACACATACATAGATTGTAAGATACCCGGGGTGTGTGTGGGATCAAGTGTAAGATCCTATGTAAGAAATCATGCAAGAGCAAAAAAAGAATGTGTGTGTGTGTGTGTGTTCTCCTATTAAAAATTAAAAAAAGATGTATGTGTAACAATAAAAGAATTTCGGGCGCCTTGGGAACGCACACATTTAAAAAATACTTACCAGATAGAACAAATCGAAGAGTCGAACTTCTAATCTTCCGGGGGTGACTAAACTAGGATTATAGGAACAATGGAAATACCTTTGTTAATACCTTATTTATTACGTCAGTAGCTTCCTTTTTACTTTAAATATTAAATTACTAATTTGAGGTTATCATTATTGTTGCATCTTTATATGAAGAAAGTAAATTAAGTTTGGGCCAGATGTCTGGCTAAAAAAATGTTAAATTAGACCTCAAGATTTCGGCGTCGAAGATGAGAGAATCCAGAATCCATGAAATGGAAAATTATAATCAGACGAAAGAAAAAGAAAAAGTAGAAGAAAAACGCCACAGCAGGGCTGTAACAAAATTTTAAAAGGTTAATACACAAGTCTATTAGAATTTCAACACGTGGGGAGCATGGCGTCCCAAGAAGGAACTTACCGTTTTTCCGTTAATAAATGACTTTTCCCGTGTGCACCGATAAATCCAAGTAGGTGAAAATCACACTAGAGCATCGTCCAATATTGAAATCCTGAAACATCAATTCGACTTAAAACACGAACCTAAAATGATGACCACATATTGGTCTGGTAGAAACAAATCTTACCGAAGAAATTAAGGATCCCTCCTTCTGAACACCTCGTCCTGGGTGTTTAAGGCAGCGATTATGGCATCGTTTGGCCTAAAAATATCCGTGATTATACCGGATTTTTAAAATTAATTTGGCGAGATAAATGCCTCGATGACGAAATCAGGTCGTAAAGTGAAACGTCAAAAAATGACAGTTGCCGAACTCAACCATAGCCAATAAAAGACAGTATAAAAATCGTTCCGAAATCGACTAAAATATGAAAAGCATGTAACAGTTTAAAAAAACACGTTACAAGATCCATACATATTTCATAGATTTACACTTATCTATTTTACACACCTGTCTGGGATATATTCTTCTTGAAATTACATCTCTTACTGGACCATTCCGTAATAAATATGTTCGCCTTCTTACTACTGAAGTTGAACAAGCAACACAAACATTTCTAGTATTGAGGTGAGGAGTGGTAGCATGCTGCACATTCCTTCTAGCCGATACCCAGCATGCGTAACAGACTCGATCTGCAGGGAGTATCTAAAAAATAATAATTATTATTATGTCTGTTTATTTATCTCATCACAAACGTTACAGTGAACAGGAATTATTCAATTTAATTTACAAGGTGAATATTTGTGAGAGACTTGTGCCCGAAATAGGCATACAATGCCAGTGTTACGGGTCACCAGGCCCCCAAGACTTACAGGTATACAAACTAATTTAGATGAATAAATTAAAAAGTCATGAGTGATGATATTACTTAAATACTAGGTACAGAATGTTGTAAAGAAATAAAAAATAAATGAAAAATAATAACTCCTAGAATGACATATATGTGTGATTTGTGTGTCTGAGATAGTGTGTGTGTTTGTGTGCAGATAGAGGGTTAACTGATTGAAATCAAAAGACTTTTAATTGCCTGATAATATAAAGTTTTCAACCATTTACAAACATTTAATTTACAGATTGATCTCCACAGTGGGTATATGGCAAGTGTTGTGTTAATTTTATTATACGGATATCCTCCAAGAAAACAGTGAAATCTTTGTGAGAGGATGGTAAAGAAGAAACTTGTGGGACAGACATTACCCTTCCTACGCTTATCTTTGTTAAGGTTGGGGTCATATTCTATTAATTGATTGTGTCTTTTTGTGAACTATGGTTAGTATGAAAGTTTGCCTGACTGATAGAACATCCCAACGTTTATGAAGCTCAGTAGTTGGGTAACGATAATAATATGTATTTTATGATTGTTAGACACGGCAAACCATTAAAAAAGGATGATAAAGAACTGCTCTTAAAAAATGGGACCAAGCTTGATAGGACATTTTCATAGTTTTTATTATGTACTAGCTGTAACCGGCATGCATTGCAATGCACTTTTCCCTACCTAGTACTACCTCCTTGTATTTTTTAATACACGACCCACCTACCTACCTGTTTCCTACCCTACCCACCTACCTACATTACCTAAACCTTCCCTGGCGTATGTATTTAGAACAACTGTGCAAAATTTCATCAAAATCGGTTCAGTAGTTTAGGAGTCTATAGATTTCGAACATACGAACAGACATTGATTGATTTTATATATTAGATTTTTTCCCATATGGTAATTGATGACGATCACCCTATCATGACATCAATCAGTCCATTGCAGGACAACTGTAAGCGTAATCTGAACATGGTCGTACATAAGATGGTATTTAACAGACCTGTCGTGGAGCTATCCGTGCTGTGATTTCATCTCTCTCAGGACCATGTGATGGAATAGTGCATGTTCTTCTCTGGGAGAGAGAATGTCTACACCAAACACAAATATGTTGTGCCTGTCCAGAATTAGATGCAGATACATTCACCAGCCTGCACGCACGTGTCCAGCATCGGTGGCAAACAAGGCCTCCATCGGGTATCTAAAATTATTATTTTACAGTTGTTAGTCATCATCTTCCTGCCCTTGACCCATTGTACTCGGGGTCGGCGCGACGCGTTTTCTTCTTCCATTCTCCCCTGTCAACCATCACGGCATCATTTAGTCCTTTCTCTTTCATATCATTCCTCTCACAATACATCCATCTTTTCTTTGGCCTTACCCTCCCTCTCCATCCATCAACATTTATATCCATCACTCTTTTATTAGCATGCGTTTCATCCCTCCTCATTACTGTCCGTACTAAGACAGACGACTTCCTGTCAATTTTTCTGTAACAGGCACCACTTTCAAACTTCCTCTAATTTACTCATTCCTTACTGTATCCATTCTCGTTACTCCACACATCGATCTCAACATTCTCATTTTCGCTACATGCAATCGTTTTTCATCCATCTTCTTCACAGCCCAGGATTCTGATCCATACAGTACGACAGGCCTAATCACGGACTTGTATAATATTTTCCCCTTTAACTTGAGGGGCATACGTGGGTCGCAAGTTGTTCCAGTGACCTGTCACCATTTCATCCATCCTGAGTTGATCTGGTGCATTATGCCTCCGTCGCCATCCCCTTGAGCAAGCGACCAGAGGAGCTGTTAGTGTTACTAAAAATTGTTGTTAAGGTCAAAATAATGTAAGCAAAGTAGATAAAATCAATTGAAATAATATTTACCTGTCTTGGGGAAATTACATTGGATATTGCGTCTCTCTGAGGCCCACTTGTTAAATAATGGGTCCTCCTTCTAGTTAGAGATAAACGGCACCACACACAGAGATTTGTTTCATTGACGGGTTCTATTTTATTAACCGGAATTACTTCAGTACTTAAATTAGGAGTGCTCTCCAGAAGATTAGTCGTAGAATTAAAACATGCCTCGCATAGTGCAGCATCAGCAGCAATCTGAAAAACAGATTTTTATACATAAATATACACTGAAAACAAGTTTTGCTAAATGAAAAAAAAAACTGTTACTTAATATAGGTTCAAAGTCGCAAAATATATTCTGTTAAAAACTGTTCGTCTGAAAATATATTCTTACCTCATGAGCCATGTCTTGTTCGATAGTAAACAAAAGCTCTGGACCCAAATCTGCTGCAATATAGTGGTTTTCATCACCGAGTATACCTCTGTTGCACTTCACACAAGCCATTTTATAAAAAGCCTAAAAAACTGTAACAGACAGACAGTAAATGTTAATGGATATTAAAACTTGTGTTCCTAGCTTAATCCACCTGTTTTGAAACTATTTTTTCATTTCTTACCTTTAGTGTGAGTAAAAACAGAAGATTTCCAATGGGCAGACAAATCCAAATCGTAGATTCTGAATTCGAGTACCGTTAAACAAAGTCAATGCAAGAAAGAGTAATATTACAAAACCGTTACACAAAGCTAAAGTCGTAGGAAGTAAAAAAATAATGAGAAAACGTAAAATAACCGTAAAATAACACCGAAAACCACGAAAGTCATTATATTACTTTACTCTATGACGAAAGTCGAGAAGAATGAGCCTGCCTGACTGACACTAGTGATGGGTAGCTATTCTAATAACTAGCCAAATAGCGGCTATTAACAAAATAGCCATGGCTATGATAACCGTCAACACGATAACTAGCTATTTTCAGTATAGTATAATGTACTCTGTGCTAGCTATTGACTAGCTAGAATATTCGACAAGTTACGGCACAGTGGGTAGCAGAGTTGCCACCCGTCCCGATTTTGCCGGGACAGTCCCGATTTCGAAGACTGTCCCGCGTCCCGACGGCCTATCGATTTTGTCCCGATTTTTGACAATATGCGACAGGCTCAATCAATTCATTCACGGGTGGGTACCCGTGAATGAATGAACCCAGTCACAAAGTCAGTCAAAGCGTTGATAAAAAATGGGTCCAAGTATTTAAAGTCACAAAGGAGCAGAAGTTGAACGCATTACTTAGTGTTGTATCTCGTGCTTTGAGCATACCTCCTTCAAATGCGTATGTTGAGCGCGTATTTTCACAAATGACCATGAAATGGTCTAATATCAGAAATCGTTGCTCGTTAGATTTGATAAAAGCAGAATTGAAAATTTCTTTGAATATGCACATGTCTTGTTCAGACTTCATAAATAAATACAAAAATGATATAGATTTACTAAAAGCGGCTCGTAACAATAAGAAATACACATGGAAAAAATAATTATATAAAATAAATACAAATATAAACACAAAATAAAGTTTCATTTTCCTTTGACTGTCTCATGGGTAATTTATTTTTTCACCATACTCCGAAGGTCTCTTATGGATGCCCCATCGTCCCGTTTTTTTTCCCCTAAAGGTGGCAACCCTGGTGGGTAGCCACCACAGAGTATATTAAAACTGTGTACTACGTTTTGCAGCCGTCCCGGTAGCCGGCTAGCCAGAGTAGCCGATATCTGTGTGCGCGCTCACTTCGCTGAGGAGTGTGAGACAAGAGCGCCAACTTCATTCGTATCGGACATCTCTTTCTCACAATACTCAGAAAATTGATTAAAGAAAGAAAGGGTATGATACTTAGTTATTTCGTTTAGTATACGAAGAAGTCATGTCTTTTCAAAAGAGTATAAAATAAAATAAAAAGTAAATAAAAAACGAAATCATGACATTAACTAAGTTGTTGCCGCCGCGAGGATCGAACTCAGATCGCAGGGCAGTGCAGTTAAGCGTTATTCAAGTCCTACCTAGCTACGCCGCCGGCGCCCGCCGCGTCGTGCCGCTAACGCTAGTCGCTATTGTTCAATAGCCAAGTAGCCAAAATAGCTGGCTATCTAGCTGACTATTCTAGCACAAATAGCCGGCTAGCTAAGCTATTGAAATTTCAGCTAGTTACCATCTCTAACTGACACAGGACACTAGAAGAACGGTAAACAAAATGTCATTTGGAATTATTCGTTCAGAAGTACACTTCACAAAAGCAAACTAAATAATTATTTTTTAGCGACGAAATCGTCACACTTGCTTATAATTAGTTCGAAAAAGATAAAAAGAATAATAAAATTTATTAATAGTATTTATTTATTTATTAAAACTTTATGCACAAGTATAAAAACACTGTACAAAGGCGGACTTAATGCTTTGGGCATTTTCTACCAGTCTACCTTAGGGTGATGCAGAGAGAAAACATAGCTAGTAGGTGCAGCATAAATGAAAATGTCACGAAAACATTTATAAATAAAATATATCAATAAATACATACATATAAACAAAATAAAACAAATTAAAGAGAGAGCAAAACTAACAACAATTTATTTTTGAGACGAGTCTGCCAGCTTCTTCAGTAAGTGTTCGCGAGCTTTTACTTTAAATGTGAACCGACTGGTGGCCATCCGGATATTCAGAGGGAGCGCGGAGCGCATTTCAGAGGAAGACCGCCTGGACTAAGAAACTAAGATTTAAGAAAACCAGAGCGGTGAGAAGGATATCGCAGAAGACGGTTATTGGAGGAACGAAATTTTTAAAAGTAAACTAAATAAGTATTTTATGCGATGAAATCGTCACACTTGCTTTTATTTATTCGAAAAAGATGATTATGAGAATAATAAAAATAATTAATAGTACAAGAACAAGTATCTTTCACATTTAACGTCCACGTTATTTAAGCTTTGATGTGACATGATTCCAGAACGAAATCGAAATGCAAAATAAGATCCGCCATGTTGAATAGAGATTATGGCAATAATTGAAAAACTACTACCTACTTTTTGTACACAAGAAATCAAGCTTAAATTCACGAACGAATATTTTTCCTCAATTCGTGGGACTTTTTCCTCTTTTTTGATAAATGTACATCTCATGGCCGAAAAAGATACATCTCCTTTACTCTTATGTACCGTCAATTCACATTGTAATCAAGCAACAAACACAATGCTAACGATTTGCTCTGTTTTGGGTAAAGTTCGCGAATAGCGTTCTTTTTTTCTTACCATTTCTTTTGCTTTTGTCCATCGTTTGCGCAGACGAGTGTATATTTGGAAGAAACCTCAGGAAGCAGCTCAAGCTATAGCACTATTTCAAGCAGGCGTTGCGCAAGGTGAGGTCGCTCGAAGACTTCGAATCGGCAGATCTTCGGTGCAACGAGCTTACAAACGATACCTAGAGACTGGAGCATTCGATCGCCGCCGTCCAGGTACGGGCAGACATCAGCAGCAGATGATTGTTATATCCAACCTACTGTTCTGCGAAATCGCCGCCTCAACGCAGTTAAGTCCTACAAAGTCTGCGTGACGAACCCCAAGTGGTCATAAGTTCAGATACCGTCAGAAGGAGACTTGCTGAACGGAACCTGACTCCAAAGAGAGCTGCAATAGGCCCAGCATTAACCGGTAGCCCACCGTCGAATGCGACTTGAATTAGAGCTCGAGAGCATAAGAATTAGACATTGTATATACAGAGGAAAGATTTGATTGTTTGTTTGTTTGCATTGAATAGGCTCCGAAACTACAAGACCGATTTGAAAAATTCTTTCACCGTTGGGAAGCTACACTATCTCCCAGTGACATAAGCTATATTATATTTTCAAAAAAATTAGGGATTCTTACTAAAACTCCAATAATGTAACCCAAGGTGTAAAAAATGACCTAAAAAATACCTTACATCGCGTGCGCTGCTAAAAATATTGATGATAGAACAAAATAATGTACTACGACTTTTCAGAACACATCTTTATCTACAAAAAGTGTCGCGACAGCATATGTATAACTTTTATGTACTTATATGTCACAATAATTGTTCTTTTATTTTAAAAAATTAATTGAAATGCCGCCCCTAAAAAAGGCTCTTTATTTGTATGTACCTTGGTAGTAATTCTTATCAAAATAAAAATATTTCATACTCAAGACTGCTTCAATACCATTATATAACTTTTTGAATTATTCAATTTGGACATTCCATTCGAAAGTATCACGAGTTTAAAAAGTAAGTATTAGAAAAAAGTCGCGTGGTCGCCGCTCACTCCGCTCGGCTCACTATGCGATGTAGGCATCACTGAGGTACGGGAGGGGAGTCAATGTTAAGAAATTCGGCTCCCTACGCAGCGGTCAAAAAATTAAATAAATAAGTTTAATGGCTTTTGTTAGTAGTTATGATCTTTTTACAAACATTAGAAATAAAACTGAAATAACGGAATATAAAAAAAAAACAAAAAATAATATAAGAAAATAATAACAAAAATAAAATAATAATATCCAAACAAAAAATTTCTTTATAATGTACTCTTTTTTAGTAACCCGGCGCAAAAAGAAGGGTGTCTGTGAGTGAGTGTGTGTGTGTTAAAATTTATAATTTTTGAAATTTATAAAATTCTATTCTATCCTATCCTGTCCTGGCCTGTCCTATCCAATCCTGTCGAACCTCTCCTATCCTGTCCTATCTCTTCCTATCCCGATCTATCCAGTACCATCCCGTCCTATCCTGTCACATCCTGTCCCGAACTATCCCGTTCTACCCCATCCTATCCCGTCCTATTCCGAACTATCCCATCTTATCCCTAAATATCCCGAACTATCCCGTCCTATCGCGTCCTGTCCCGTCCTATCCCATCTTATTCCGAACTATCCTGACCTATCCTATCCTGTCCTATCCTATCCTGTCCTATCCCGTCCCGTCAAATTTTTGTTAAATACCCGTGCGAAGCCGGGACGGGCCGCTAGTAACAAAATAAACAGACAAATTGGTGTTTAATGGATGCATACCGGTCACTCTATACGTATAACGCCACACTATAAATTCGTCCAATTTCAAGTTTTTCATAAGCGCAAAAAAAATATAAAGGAAATTCCAAAAAAAAGTAGCGAGCGGCCAATTTTTTTTTTCTCTCCTTTCTACAAACTTTCTAAAAAAAAATTTTTTTTCGTTTTCTTTGCTGCTCATAGTACCCCTAAGCGTATACTCCAACTCCTAAAACCCCGCCCCTAGGATGACCCACCGATCGAAAAAAATCAAAAGCAATCCAATACTTGTTACTACTTAGTAACAATTCGGTCTTTCTGGTGTGTCAGCACGCTTGTCGGGTAGCATTCGTGTGTCAAAATCTAAAATGTTCGGGATCAAAATTTTTACATGAAAAAATTCCCTATGTCCGCTCTTTAAGTCTTTTAAATATCTTTGGTTCCAGCAGTGGTGCCGCTATAGACTGAGTATGCTATACCTCTGTCTACCACTTCGGGATATAGATAAAGGTATAAAAACAAATAAAACACCAAAACAAGGACAATTACCTTTTATTAAAGATTCATTGTGCATTCGGTAGATATAAAATAAATGGCAAATTAACTTAATATTTAGGCGTGCGAGTGGGCATCGGGCCTGTTACATACATGTATGTGTTTACTTTATATATTACTAGCTGCGCACCACGGTGTCGGCCACTACCCGGCTCCTTAAGGTCATAGCGTGATGTTAAATACCCTAGAACCTTCCTCAAGAACTGGGCTATCAAATGCTTATTTTTTTTTCATATCTGACTGGTAGAACCAGATATAAGTTGAAACAAACAGACAAACTCTTCAGCGTTTATTATATATTATATAGTAAGGTGCGATCGAGGCGACACTTGTATACCCGGCGAGTGTCGCGTGCCACAAGTGTGTCTAATACGAGGTCAGGTGGAATTAGCTAGCGGAACTGTCGATGTCTTAAAATGATAGACTAAAGATTTTTTTATTTTTTTTTATTTGTGTAAACTTTACAGATATGATATGAGAGTAAAAATTATTTTCTAAACTCATACTTGTAGTAACTATAGACTAATCGCGGTTACCCAATAAAAATCATCAAATCTTTTTTTCTAATACTATCGTTGATATTGATACCCATAACGTCTCCAGAGCTTCACTAGCTAATTAAACTCGACCCTATATAAGTCCGGTAAAACTTGCGACACCCGACGGCATTGCGCGCGTTACAAGTGTGTCCCACGCTTTGAAAGAGCAAAGCTGAGCCACAGCTTCAGACATTTTTGTTTTTTTTTTTTAATAATATCGTAATCCTTAATGTCTATTAATATTTTAATAATAATAATTACGTAGCAGTAACTAAGCAGCAAGACTAGAATTGAATGGCGATGGCGACTACATTATATATATATTTATTTATTTATACATACGTTTATACAGTATTGTGTGTGTAGTTGTATGTGTGTGAGTATCTACAGTCTTACACAGTCATTTTAACTGCAATCCATCAGCAACCTTATTGTAACAAAAAATAAAGATCAGTGTCGATTACGAGAGAATTGTCAGATCCTTATTTCTATTGTAATAAAGATCACAGTGTGTTGTTACTTGAACACACAGGGCGGAAGAGACATCGTCGCTAAAACGGATACCACGTACTCAGTACATCATTCTGAAGCCCCCACATAGGAACTTTACATCGGTAATCTAACGAAAAAAAACCGGTCAAGTGCGAGTTGGACTCGCGCACCGAGGGTTCCGTACAAACCTGTGGGTATATAACTTTTTTTTATATGACGAAATTAAAAATTTACGGTTTTCGTAATTTTTCCTATATCTGTACTATAAGACGTGACTTCGTACAAAATTTCAAGATTCTAAGTTCACGGGAAGTACCCTGTAGGTTTTGATTCCCGTGCGAGTTTCGAAAATTTGCGGAAATTTGCGGCCTAAGTGGCTGTATCTTTTGATTGCGTTGACTTAGAAGGTTGATTTTTCTACAGCTTCCAGGGACAGTAGAACTAAGTATCATATAGAAATTTCAGTTTGATACCTCCACGCGTTCCTGAGAAAAACGGTCTTGACAGACGGACGGACGGACGGACGGACAACAAAGTGATCTTATAAGGGTTCCGTTTTTTCCTTTTGAGGTACGGAACCCTAAAAAAACAGCTTCGCCATACATTTTGATAATGTAGATATTGAAATTTCGTGTAGGAAATAGCACTTTTTAGGGTTCCGTACCTCAAAAGGAAAAAACGGAACCCTTATAAGATCACTTTGTTGTCCGTCCGTCCGTCCGTCCGTCTGTCAAGACCGTTTTTCTCAGGAACGCGTGGAGGTATCAAACTGAAATTTCTATATGATACTTAGTTCTATTGCCCCTGGAAGCTGTAGAAAAATCAACCTTCTAAGTCAACGCAATCAAAAGATACAGCCACTTAGGCCGCAAATTTCCGCAAATTTTCGAAACTCGCACGGGAATCAAAACCTACAGGGTACTTCCCGTGAACTTAGAATCTTGAAATTTTGTACGAAGTCACGTCTTATAGTACAGATATAGGAAAAATTACGAAAACCGTAAATTTTTAGTTTCGTCATATAAAAAAAAGTTATATACCCACAGGTTTGTACGGAACCCTCGGTGCGCGAGTCCAACTCGCACTTGACCGGTTTTTTTTTTAATAAACGACGTAAAATTTCCATGTGATGTTCAGAATGATGTACTTAACACATGGTAACCGTTTGAGCGGCGGTGTCCCTTGCACCTTGTATGTTTATAAACACACGCACACAAACTACATCACACGCGTTGATATCATTATAATACTTAGTAGGACACTGGCAACACATTGCATCAACATGTTCGTTTACAAGGCAGATGTTAGTGGCAACACCGGGAGGGGACGCCCTAGAAGGACATACACTGACCTTATTGGCGAGGTTGGTCAGTTACTGGGTAATACAATAAAAATAGCAGTTATTCGGGGCAGGTGGAGTACTGTATTTTCTGCCTACCCTCATCGGGAAAACGCGCGAGTTTTTCACAGTGTATGCAGCTAGTGTTGCCAGTCACCTATACAAACAATATTACAATAACACCATGTACAAAGTCGTGCCGAGATCATATAACTAAACATACGCTTGATAGATTCGTTTTAAACTCGTCCATACTCGTGTAGTACTATCAAATAACGAAATTTCTGTGTTGTGTACACTTCTGGTGACCCCTATGTAGTACATATGTGATGGTACTCACGCCATACTCACTTGTTTCAAACTAATATATTTTAGTTTCTCTCTGAGCGATGTATACAGGGTGGTTTGTTAAGTGATGTAAATTTCAAGAGGGAGTATACAGGCTGTTTGAAATAAATCATTTTAATCTAAGACACCCTTCTACTAATATTGATTATTCTAGAGATATTTATTCATCTTCATATCAAAGAAAAAACAGGATTTTTTCTAGTGTACTTCTTGGAGCTTCTAGTTCATTCTTCTCCATGGAGATCAACATTTTGGAACGGGCAACTAGTTTCAATTACCTGACCGACTTGTTGACAGTTCAAAAGCGTTTTTTTTTTTTTAATCTATGCTTTGAGTTTGAGTGTGGGAAATAATCTTAGTATAGTTATGTCTCAGGTCAAATTGACCCCAATTTTTACCTTTTAAAATCAACATCAGTTTTTCCCAGTAAAGGACAATTATTTATAAATCTATAACATTCTGTTGTGTTGAGTAAACGTATCAAATGTCGATGTATGATGTGTTTTATTATATTTAACAATTATGTTATGTAGTGTGACGGATACATGGAGTGGGCTATGTCCACTATGTCCAGCAGTGGGCTGCTGCTGGCTGTCTGTTCAGTAGCTGAGGTGATAGACTGATATCATGATAATATAGATTATGTAAAGGTACAATGTCGAAGGCGGTTCCTATGTAACTATATGACAACGCTTCTGTAGCTCGTTGCTAAATAATAACAGCCGCACGGATCGGTATTCAAGGTTAAGCCGCGCTTGTCAAGGTCGGTCTGTGGATGGGTGACCATTATTACAATATACCGAGTTTCCACCGTGCCTCGGAAAGTACGTCAAGCCATTGGTCGTGGCTATCATTTGTAGATCTTTGACAGTCGTTATAGGTAGTCAGTGGCCCGAAAGTCTGACAACCAGTCTTACCAAGGGGTATCGTATTACCCAGTACTAACTGGGTTGTGGAGGTCAGATAGGCAGTCGCTCCATGTAAACGACCCCAACATAGTTGGGAAAAGGCTAGCAGATGATGAGACGGCGACATTGCCAAAAAGTTACATAGAAACTAGTCGGTTGCCTTCGAAATTCTACCTTTAATGAGTAGTTACCTAATTAATTATTTTAACTATATATTTACGAATGTTTTCTTATAGTAGTCTTTCAAATAACAATTTTAAAACACAAAACACATCGAACATTGAATACCAATAACACGTTAACATTAGCCCAGTCGATACGTTCAAAAGCATAAACATTATTATACCTTAACGATATCTAAGTATTTTAAAAATTACGCTATCCCACCTCTATATCGATATACCGATACTTTTCAAGCATCTCCTGTTACTGGTCTAGTGGCCGCAAGCGCGACTGCTGAGCACGAGGTTCTGGGTTCGATGCCCGGGTCGGGCAAAATGTTATTGGGTTTTTCCATCAGGGTTTTTTTTTAATCAGTAGCCGCCACGCAGTTTGCATTTGTGCCCGGTTAATGTCAACAGGCTCGCCCCCTATTACATAAGACTTAAACATGACTGGAGAAATGCGGGTGCACTATTAGATGCACCGTGCGGGTGCAATATGTGATGTTTTGCAATGTGTCACTTCAGTGTGAGAAAAGGACAAAGCTAGACGTCCTGTATAGCTGCATCTCTTTCTTTCCCACACCTGGTACGGGCCCTGTACTACTAACTACAAGATACTTGTCAAACTATCGATATATCAACATAAAGGGTGGAGAAGTATTAAAATATCATTTCCCAATCAGCCGATACATACATATATTAACAAATTTTGAACTATATTGCACCCATTCTGAAAAAATATTCATAACTTTATGTGGGTAGAAACGAATTTTGTACATGACATGCTCGTTTTTTTTTTGTATGTAACAATTATACAGGATGGTTCTTTTAAAGCCAATTCTAAAAGGTTTCGGCTTAAAAAAACGGTACTTTTAACCCAAAATAATTCAATAACCTATTTTAGAAATATTAACAATGTGTTAATGTGGTACAAACAATAAAGAATTCTGATTTGACATCAGGTATTTTCGTGGTTAAAATGACCTACATATATTTACGCCCTCCACTGACCTTTTAAGAATTGACTTTAATCAACCAAACATCTTGTATACCATAAATATGTGTTTTCAACGCTAAATGGCACTTTAGTTCAGTAGTTATTAATAACATTAATATATGAAAGGTCTTCGATTCATATCTTAGGTTCGACAATATTTAACGCATATAAAATAATGACGAGAACATTATCATTTCACAGTAACTAGGATCACATCTTTTGTGACCGTTTTCAGTTACTCTTATGGTACACTAAAATGGATACCTAAATAAGCTCTCCGTCTAACACTGAGATAGTAGAAATAACAACATACGGGGTGGAAGTGACGCCAACGCACAAACTATTACCACGTATTCAGTACATCGTTATGAACCCCATATCGAAATTAGTCATCGGTAATTTAAAAAAAAAATAGCTTTTCCTACAAAAGTACGTTCAAATTGTATGGAATAGCTGATTTTTTTTTTATAATGCGGTGGTGTCTTTTCCACCCTGTATTTTAGGCATTAATTTAGACGTTGTTAAGTATGTCTGAAAACGGGCAACTATAACGCACCGTAAATGCATGATTCAAGTGTCATTTTTAGTTAAAAACACATATCCCTGTGTGTCCTTATGTTATTGATAAAATAGATATTATAGCACATTGCATTCCAAGCGATTAGTTTCAGCTTGAAATAATTACTATAGTCAGAATCATCGTCCTCAGTGGCCTTACCATGACGTCTTAAAGCAGGAATGTTTTAGTTCTATTCCAGTGTGGGAAGGAGACAGAGCTATACAGGATGTCTAGCGCCATCTCTTTCCCACACTGGAATAGAACTAAAGCATTCCTGCATTAAGACGGCATGGTAGGGTCCCAGATCACCATTTTGTTTAGCCAAGCGAGACACTATATTCTCATAATTGTATACATAATGTCACTTTTTACTGTCGAGAACGCTCAGAAAAATCTTTTTAAAAATATCTTCTGATTCGTTTGTCTAGTGGTCGCAAGCGCTTCTGCTGAGCATGAGATGCCGGGTTCGATTCACAGGTCGGGCAGTGTTATTGATTTTTTTCCTTCAGAAATTCCTTAGTA
Organism: Standfussiana lucernea; assembly: GCA_964057025.1. NCBI lineage: Eukaryota > Metazoa > Arthropoda > Insecta > Lepidoptera > Noctuidae > Standfussiana > Standfussiana lucernea. The sequence goes on from OZ059814.1 coordinate 9,145,248, forward strand.
ACAGCCCGGAGTTTGGATTTGTGCCCGGTTGATGGCAATAGGCTGGCCTATATTACATGGGACTTAAACATAACTGAAGAACAAAGTGTGTGTACATTTTATTGACTTTTCTAAGCATTTTCCACCGTCGAAAGTAACTTTTATACATTTTCCCTTGTTTTTTTTTATCTCCATATTTTCAATGAAACTTTTAATTTCTATATCGTATAATAAAATAATCATCGGCTTTTAGAAAGAGATAGAGCCATATGAATCGCGTTTGTTTAGCGTTGTCTCTGTCTTTCTTTGTCATGATTTGGCCATTGTCTCATACAATCATATAGTTAAATATAAAATAATATAGAGAGCTTTTAAAACCACATAATTCAAACCAAAATAATTAACCCTTTTCCCAACTATGTTGGGGTCGATCAATACCAGTTACTGGGTAATACGTTGCTTCTTGTGAATACTGGTTGTCAGACTTCAGGTCTGAATGACACCCCAATTTATAAGAGAAAGAAAAATGTGGGACAGAGACAGCGCTATACAAATCCGAAATATACCGAACCCTCTCTCACTAACACCCGAAGTTGTGCACGGTATATAGTATACCTACTCAAATGTCACTTTGTATAGCGCGCCGACACTTTGAGTGTCAACGTGGCATTTAAATGTAACTAATAAATAATTAAGAGATACAACACTAAATTAAGCATTTTATAGCAAATTAATGTTTCTAGTGTTGTTCTATTAGGTGCCTAATGTGGTACTTTTAGTCAAAATTTTTGTTAGACCTGTGATGAATAAGTATTTTTGCCTTATACGGTCTTTATGACCCCAGTTTAGATCAAGTTGTCACTAAAAAAAGTACCAAATCGACACATAACAAAACACACATACAATAAAATAAATAATGCACCGCTTTTTTTTTTAAATTAACTCAATATTTACAAAATAAAACATAATTTAAAACTTTTCAATTACTAACACAAATAATATACAGGGTGGCTCGTTTAAGGCTCGATAGTGGAGAAGAAATGCAATTACATTTACTACATATTCCTTACGTTTTTATAACAAAGTGTCATCGAAAGTTCTATCTAAGAGTAAAAGTAACAAAACCTGTTAATTGAAATGTGATGTAACAAAAAAACATTCAGTAGAAAAGGCACAAGCAATGAAGCTTCCATTTACTCTACGAACTTGTAACACTTTGAATATAAACGCTCATATGTAGGTGCTCGTGTGGGCTGTCCCCTCGCCTACGATACTCAGCTCGCACGATATGGCATGTGCGTGGTAGGGGCGAGCGAGACAGAGCTATACAGCGCATGGCATGATATGGCATGTGTGTGTTAGGGCGCGATGGAGAGCGGGCGGAAGCGCCGCGCCCGCGCCGCGTTGTGCTGCGGGGCGGGCGCGGGCGGCGCGGGCGGCGCGCCCGGCGGCGGGGAGCCCGACGACGAGGAGCCGCCCGAGGCGGGAGGCGACGACAGCAGCAGGGCTGGCACACCTCGTGACGTGCTGCGGCTGCGCATAAATAAAAATCCCAATTACACTCTGTACAAAAAACTTCCAATCTGTATATAAAAGTTACAATATTTAGTAGATAGGACAAGATCCATCCTGTATAGAAAAATACCCAAAATCCAACCTGTATAAAAATTACCAAAATCCATCCTGTATAAAAATTACCAAAATCCATCCTGTATAAAAAAATACCCAAAATCCAACCTGTATAAAAAAATACCAAAAGCCACCCCGTATAAAAAAAATACCCAAAATCCAACCTGTATAAAAAATTACCAAAATCCACCCTGTATAAAAAAATACCCAAAAGCCAACCTGTATAAAAATTACAAAAATCCAACCTGTATAAAAAATTACCAAAATCCAACCTGTATAAAAAAATTACCAAAATCCACCCTATATAAAAAAATACCCAAAATCCAACCTGCCCGTATACTCCCTTACCTAGAATGATGGTGCGGCGGCTGTCGGTGTCTCGGCCTCGCGAACCTTAGGTTCAGTTCCCGCGCTGGGTCTACAGCGTACTTGTCGGCTGCGTTCTGACGACGGCGCCGTAGTGCTGCAGGGAGAGAACTGCAGGTCTTTATTGAGTTACGACTCCAGGCAGGGGTGGGGAGAGGGGTAATTTGGAAAAATTTAATTGGTAAGATGATGAACTTTAATATCAATATGGTTGGAGGCAGAGATAACCTCCTCTTAGATTCCGCATAGAAAACACAACAAAAAAAAAAAAAAAAAACAAAACTAGTTTGTATTGATACCAGCTATCGATTCATTTAGATAATATGCGTGGCCGAAACTTTAAAAAAATATTAAAATGACGGAAGTTAGGAAGACCATTTAATTCAAACCCCTTTAATGAACTCGAATACAAACAAAATCCCATCATGCGGAATCTAGCGGAGGTTACCTGTGGGCTGGGAGGCAGTATCAAGGCACTTATTGGAAAGTCCGTTTAAGCACACGACAACCTCGTAGGTTGATCTGAGAGATGCCAAATGCCAACTTAGTACGACCTGTGTGAACTTGGCACCCGAGTTCGAAAAAAAAGTTTTTTTTTTAGGTTTTTCGGAAGATTTCGATTAGTAGTGCCGAAAAAGCAAAACATCCTGCTATTCGGAAATTCCTGATGGAAAAACCCAATAACACTTTGCCAATCGAACCCATTACCTCATGCTCAGCAACCGCGCTTGCGATCACTGGACCATCGAGGCAGTCTCAGTGGGGAGGCTGTGCTGGTACTAACCGGGCGTGAGATCCGCGACGTCAGGAGACAAGGGCCCGTCGCCGCTCCAGCTGGCGCACTTGGCGAGCCTCTGCTCGGCGCCGCACGCTACCGGGATGCGGGACGTGCTGGCGCTGCCTGTCGAGCGCTGCGGACAACGGAACAATCATATTCATATTACAAATATCAAGATATACCGATCCAATTATAACGCCACAAACTTCATAGTAGTGTAGTAACTAAAAACTAATTCGAATATATTCAGTAGTTTAGTCACAGGACATTTTTATTTTTAGTATTTTCTACATGATGTAAATTGATAGGATAGCACTGGTTAACGACCCCCGCATCGGTATAAACACTAAACACACGCTACTTCAAAAACCTTTGCCGAATTGGTTCCTTAAATATTTCCATACGCAATACATATAAATGGTGTTATATTTCGTTAACAGTTTTAAGAGCGTTTACGCCGTAAATGCGCTGTTTGACTCCAAAACAGTATTTTGCAAACCCTTTAATACCATCAACCCTTTATCTTACAAAAAAGATAATTACTAATAACTTTAGGAAATTAAGTTGTCTCAATAGTTATGGAAAAAATATTTCTATTAATAGAGTATTGGTAAATTCTATCAAGATAACTCAACAGAGGTTTTCTTAATTTCCCTTTCAGCGTCAGTTTCGAAGCTCTTATTATAGGAAACCACTGGCAAACCTAATTAGTTTTTTTTTCAAGGAATTGCTAAGATCCTAAAGAAAATAGTTAATGTTAAAGATTTTTTGATTTATGTATCTTTCTATAAGAAATTAAAGTTCAAACAATGTGAAATATTAAGGAATTAAAATGATTTTTTCACCGATATATCTTACTTAATTTAATATAATAATAGTATAATATAATAGAAGAACATATGCTTTAAAATATCCACTTTACAAATTGCACTAATTTACAGTGATTATTTTTCTATAAATATTTGAAAACTACTATAAATCACTGCGCGCGAGCAATTTCAAATCATAAAGTTTTAATAAATAATTAATATACATTTACATAAAATAAATATACTTACATCTCTTAAGCTTTGTGATCCGTCGCCGGCAGCACTGTTTATTTCTTTCTTACTAATAGCTATGATGCTCCTGTAACAACAGAAATACAAATCATGAAGCAATTTCTTTTCATTTATTACCGAATGACACGGAGTGAATCGAGAGCTGGGATGATTAATATGGTATGCTGTCATTACAAGGTCTCAATGAAAATGATTAAGAGCGTGTACGCCGTACGGCATTTCATACAAATTTTCAAGTCCTTATTTTTCGATATGACTGAACCGATTTTAATGAAACTTCATACCCATAAGCAGGATACATAGGTCTAAAAAGTTAGTGAAAAACATATTAATATCATATGAATTCAACGTTTAAAATCCCTTCAAAGTTTTTTTTCGATTCACCTTTGACTTTCTATTTGCTGTTTTATCAGCCGTTTGTGTCCCACTGCTGGGCAAAAGCCTCCCTTCCCTCCTTCCACTTATCGCACTCGAGTGCTGTTAATCGCCAATCCTCGTAGAGAGAGTAAAGTTCGTCCCGCCCGCGCCATCGCCTCCTGGGCGTGCCGCGTTACCGTTTGCAGCTGTTAGGGAGCCATTCTGTGATTACCTTACCCCATAGCTCCTCCGGCACACGACAGATGTGGCCAGCCCAGTTCCACTTTAACTTGGCAGCCGTGAGACCAGCATCGCCAATTTGAGTTTAGGAACGCAGTATCGAGTTCCTTATCAGATAGTTTAACTCCAAGGATACTACGCTCCATCGCTCGTTGACAGACCCCGAGTCCAGACTTTTGACGCCTGGTCAGTGACCATCTTGAAACGTGAGGTGAACTGTAGTAGGTGCATAAGGAAGCTCATCGCACGAGGACGCATATGATGCCCCCCCCCGCCCGCCCCCGCGCGCACGTGCGCCGCACGTTCACTCCCAGATATTAAAAACACACACTTCTATTTTCCCAACCTCCCGTACCCGCTACAGTGCGTAACGCGCCGTAACCCAATGTCGGGCCATACATACATGTGGGAATGTAACGTTAGTTAAATGGCAATACTGATTGGATAAGGGAATGTAAGATGATGGAGTGACAACACTGTGAACGAGCGAGCACGAGGGTGAGAGCGGGACGGAGGGAGAAGAAAAAGATGGACGACGGAATGACTGAAGACGTTATGTTTGGTTGTAAAACTATATTTTTCCGAAGAATAAAATCAAGAAGTCAAGTTTGCTTGCCCGTTTTATTTCGGAGATCCCACACCACACACTACATAGAATATATAGACTAAAGCCGTGCGTACCTGTCCGGTATAGCGTCTAGCCGTGTTCGCTCCACCGCTGGACTCTGGCTCTTCTCCCCGCTTCGGGTCGATGACCTGTAACCAAAGACAAGGGGAAAATTTCAAGCAGTATTTTTTTTATGGTGGCTGTATACTCTCGGCCGAGAGCTCTCTGTGTTTCTCTGCTGATCATGAAATCCTGGGTTCGATTCCCAGATCAGGCAAAGTGTCATTGGGTTTTTCCATTAGGAATTTCTCAATAGCAGCCACGGAGTCTGGATTTGTGCTCGGTTAATGGTAATAAGCTCGCTCCCTATTACATGGGACTTAAACATAACTGGCGAAATGTGGGTGTACTATTAGGTACACCTCTGCCTAATCCTTCTTGGATATCAGGCGTGATGTTATGTTATGTAAGTACAGCCACTATTACAGAGTGCAATTCAATAACAATTGCGCCGATCCCGAGTAGAACGGTACAAGGGCAGGAAGACGATGCTGGCAGCTTACCGTTTGTCGCGGTGATGTTCCGTCGCATCGTAGTACACGGACGCCTCGTCGTGATTGGCTCGCGTCTCGCCGCTTATCACGGATTGAATCTTCACTGCAACAACACAACATTATTAATTTTATTTTGTTTTATAAATTCTACAATATGTGTTAAGGAGGACATACGAGTATGGAGCCAGGTAAAGTCAATCGCAGTGTACAGTTATACTGGAACAGGTTTGCGCTCCGATAATCTTCGTAATTTCGACATAAAGTAGACGCACAGGTACGCTTATCATAACATAACATCACGCCTGTAAGCCCTGAAGGGTTAGAAATCCAGACTCCGTGGCTGCTACTGAAAAATTCCTGACGGAAAAACCCAATAACACTTTGCCCGATTTGGGAATCGAACCCAGAACCTCTTGCTCAGCAAGTAAAAAGGAAAATGAACTACGCTTATCGTTGCGTTTATTTCCGAAGATAGGCGATGATTTTCGAAGCGCATATTTTTGTTGGGAAATCTGTACTTGACTAGCAGAGTTCGGTGATTTTCAGAGCTATGCGTATTTGCAACCAAGTGTCCGTGATGTACCACCGCACTCACTGCCCGTCGACCACTTTTCAACCTTATTTCCAAGCGCATAAAGGTGAAAAGCAGTCGACCATAAGTGAACGCGGTAGTTCCTATAGACCACACATATTTCACCAAATTCAATAGTTATTTCACTGATCGGAAGCTACACTATTTCCGAGTGACAAAGAATGCCAGAAAAATGCATTTGTGGGACGAAACTATAGACTTGAATGATATACAAGGTGGAAGGGACAACGTCGCTAAACAGTTACCGTGTATTCAGTACATCATTCTGAAAAATATATAATATATAGGTTCAGTTGAAAACCAGCGTCGGGCACTAGTTGTCCGGCATTCCGCTGAACTGGGCCTATTTTGCGCAGCCGTGAGTCACACAATATTTTTTGGATAGTTTTAAATTTTATTTCATATTAGCTTTTTTATAATTTGTATTGTGTACTTTGTGGCGTGTGCCAATAAACGTTTTTTTCTTTCTTTCTTTCAAAAAAAAAAAAAACAGCTGTTCCATAAATTTTGACCATGTAGATATTGTAGGTACTTACACGGTCAAAATTACAGCCACCATACAATTATTATACAGTCACTATAAAAATATTGCTGTTTTTTTTAATAACCTACGAAAATTTTCTATGTGGGGTTCCGAATGATGTTCTGAATACATATGGTACCCGTTTAGGCGTCGGTGTCTCTCCCACCCTGCAAATTTTTTTTAAGTGGGTACCGACAGTAATTACTATTGCCATTCTAAAAACGCAACATGTCAAAATCGAAGACCCTCGACGTCAGAAGCATAACGTCGGATGTACCATTTACAGAGTTTTGTAAATACGACCGTATGCTTCTGAGCATAAGGTAGGACGTTCAATCAGAGTATTGTACATCCGACCTTACGCTTCTGATGTCCAGCTTTGTATTATGATAAGTTGAATAATGTGTACGTTGTACCGGAGGTGGGGGGCTCGTCCCTGGCGGGCGGGCGCACGCGGATCTCCAGCCGCGACGACACCGTGGCGCCCGCCGGGGGGGACGCGCGCGCGCCCCGCACGCGCCCGCTCGGCGTGCTCACACTCAGGCTCTGGAATTAACGACTCATATTTGTAGTGATACGAACTTACGAAGGCGAGTAACAGGGGTACGAGCTGATTGGTCAAGCTACGCTTGCCTTATGATCTGACCAAGTCAAGGTTGGACTATAAAAAAGACTGTGAAGACCTCTTGAGTTTCGTTTTGCTTTTTTTACTCTGAGTAGAAGGGTAGAAAACATCAAACCTTTCTAGTTTTAGAACATTGATTGTGAAGTGTTAAAATGTATTTTATTTTAAGCAATTTTTTAGAAATAAGTATTATTTATAATTATTATTCATTTCATGACTTTTCTTTATCTGAGAAAGCATGCTAAACCGTTGTGGAGTTCAGATAGGCAGTCGCCCCATGTAGAGAATACTAGCTTCATCCGAATAGACTGGAAGCTGACCCCAAGATAGTTAGAAAAAGTCAGTTGATTTTTGATAGGATAAGCCGGGCTTTTGTTCTTGTATGAAGGAACCAGCAGTCGAAAGTGGCGTTCTGTAGACGTGTAAGCGTATGCAGTAATGACTCACAGGTGCGCTGAGCGCTCGGTGCGGCGGCGCGGGCTCGTGGTCGTGTCGCGCCGCCACGCCGCGCATCACGTCCAGGCGGTAGCGCACGGACCCGCCGCTGCCGTCGAACGACGCCTGCTGCAGCAGCGGCGCGCGCAGCGACCGCACGCGGCTACCTGCGCCGCAACACAATACATGTGACGTCTCACTCTTCCTACTGATACACACACACACACACACATACAGACCGTTTTTATTTTATTTTTTGTTAGTCTTTTGCACAAGATTCTGTAATATCTCCTTCTGGGAGAGGGCACTGGCTCCTGTAACACAGGTTTGGCACCTAGCACAGGAGTCAGGGACTTCACACAAATTTGTAAAAGCTTGGGTTCCTAAGGCCCGACGCACACCATTAAGAGTCATGGCGGTGTCGAAGCGCGGGCGTGCAAGCGGCGCGGCGGCGTGCTGCATCTAGCTTCTTCAGATTTATTGAAAAATCATAATATCTTCGAGAAGTTTTGCCTGTTTAACACTTTCGGTGCTATGGGCATATGGGTTGAACAAGAATTCCTTCGTGTGTTCACAACCCGCCTCCCGAGTCGTAGCTATAGATGACGCGCATACTAGTATAAATGAATCATTTGAACTTAGCAGCGTGTTCAGTGTTAAATCGTTTTGTTTCGGGCCGCGTATGCTGAGAACAAAAGCAGCGTTGCTGAACAGCCCCTTGTTAGTTCTTGACCCTTTTTGAAAATTTTAAAGAGGGTCCACTGCCCAAATGGCTCCTGTCGGAAACAGTTTTAGCGATCTCTCATCACCTACTCAGCTATCAAGTTTTTTTGCTGAAATATCCTTGTTAAAAAACCCTCTGGGCTCTGCTTATAAAGGTGCAGGATTTCTTGAAATTTTGAAAAAAAAACAAGTGTTCCTTACAAAAAGATGGTGTGCACTGAAGGAGAATTCCCGAAAAACTGTCCCCTTAAAGGGTTATGTAAATTTTCTAATGGAAACAATAAAATACGACTTAGAGGCGTTGGTGAGAGATTGGCCGGAGAAAACCGCACGGAGAACAGTGTAAGTGTTAATTTACGGAGACGCGGCGCGAAATCAAAAAAAAAAGTTTGCGAACAGTTTGAAGAATCGATCAAACTGATCGCAAACTTTTTTTGATTTGTGTATGGCGTCCACCGCCGCGTTGTCCGCGGTAAGCACCGATCGACGCGCCGCCCGACGCTTTTAGTCGCTTCTCCGTAAACGCTCCCATACATCGCCATATGTTTGAATTGAAAGCGGGCCGCGCCGCACAACGCGCCGCGTCTCCTTAAACGAGCCCTAAGGCTATGGGGGAGGCTTTTACTCAGCACTGGGACACAATATAGGCTAAGAAAAAAAACTTACCAATAGCGGGCAGCGACCAACACCTAGGCAAACTGGGCTGCAACTTCGGATAAGCATCTATCCCCGGTATATACAGGCAATGCAGCTGTTTCCTCCTCGCTGTCGGCTCTGCGGTCTTCCTCGCGGGTTCGCTCTGTTGTCTGGCTGTGACCGGCCGAGAGGCTGGAAGGGTGGGGGAGGGGACCGGCGGGGGTGGGATTGGCGCTGCGGGCGTGGGCTGTGTGGGAGGTGGGGGTGGCGGGGCTGAGGTCGTGGGAGGTGGTGATGTCTTTTCCGTTTGGGCTGTGGCCTGTAACAAGGGGTTTTTTGTGGTTAGATTGACAGAATTGTACTAGACTGTTTATTTTACACCGAATAGAGAGAATAAAGCGTAAGTAGTGCATGCTTGGGTCGGCACAATCGGGGCAGCCGGGTCGCAAAATCGAAGAACCGTGCCGAACCGACCCAGACGTGATACAGCGATAATACATGCGTAAAGGATCGCGGTTTTTGAACTTCGGCTACGAATTCAACAAACAGATAAACATTGAGAAGTAAGAGTTAAGTTATTCATACTGATGAGCTTTCAGAAATCAAAAGTAACTCGGAATGTTTTTTTTTTTTAATTTAAAGTCCAATTTACATTAAATAAAAGCTATTTATATTAATGCTACAATAGGATCAAGTTTTATTGGCATTAAAAAAACTGGTACATCAAAAATAAAAATCAATTGCAAAAGAAAATTTAGCTGGAAAAAGATATAAGCAAATCTGTAAATCTGTGATGTGTAATGTAACTTTGTAAATTAATGTAAACAGTTTTTGTATATCGAATAGGTCGATAGTCCATGAATTGAAAAGTGGTCTCGCAACTCATGCGATGGGTGAGTGATTCTGGTGAGTGTACAGTCACGAGCACCAATATGTGAACACTAAGCAACTTTTAAATGTGATTACCTCCTACTGTTCTGATTAAAATTTCATCTTGTTACGAACATAGCATTCTGGAACTTATGCTTTTATGAAATAGATCCTATCTCTAAGTTACAATCGTTATTTCTCGCGAAAATTGCTTTGTAATTTAGGAAAGTGTATACATATTGGTGCTCGTGAGTGTACTACTCCTACAGTGCCAGTGCAGGCATCTTATAGCACTTGAACGACATCGACAGGGTGGCGTTGTTGGTAGATATTTGTGTTTTATGAAAAATATAAGATAACAGAGTTCATTAATTCGGGTGTATATTGATAACTGAGGTAGATGCATGTTTGTAGGCATCGGTTATTGTCGATGACTATGGTGATGACTGCGAAGTCTCTCAGTGATTATTTTGTTCCCAAATTAATGGTGATGTTGATATGCGTGCTACATGGTGAGATGCGTGTGATGAGTGGTGGTAAACCGCGGATACAGCTCCAACTTTACCGAAGCGCATACCTTATCTGGTGAAGCAACGATTATTATAGGTGACTACAGCGAGTAACTATAGTTATTCTTTAGTGTTTATACTGATTACTACAAAGTGTTCCGGTGATTAATTCAGATATACATGGTTAAAGTTAAGTCGTTTTAATCCTCTTAACGGGTCATTGTACTCATTATAACGAACAAATTTTAGTATGGGACCAACCCTGAAATCGCGAAAAAAAATCAGCTGTTCAGTACATTTTGACGATTTAATAAATATACTGACGGCTGATTTTTTTTAAACGATTTTTGACGACTTAAATTTAACCATGTATATAGTGATGATAGCTGATGTAGGTGCATGTTTGTTTGTAGCCAGCGGTTACTGAAGGTAACAATGGCTGCGAAGTCTTTCGGTGATGGCTTCACATATGGTGATGATACCTGGTGAAGTGCGTGCTGCACGGTGTGCTGCGTGTGATGGGTGGTGGTGGTGGTGAGGAGCTGCGTGCGCGCGCCGTGCGAGCACGACGACACGGCCGAGGCTGCGCGCGCGCCCCGGTGTTCTGGCGACTGTAGGCAACCGGGGTACCATGTCAGCTGACAAGTGACTTTATAAACGTAAGGATTTTTTTTTATTTGACCTTACTTACGTAACATAAGATCACGCCTGTAATGCCCGAAGGGTTAGGCAGAGGTATACCTAACAGTACACCCACATTTCGCCAGTTATGTTTAAGTCCCATGTAATAGGGGGCGAGCCTATTGGCCTTACTTTACTTATAATACCTATGAAAATCTTGGCCTTACTTAAACTTTGTTACGTTATACAATGGAAATGACAAGTCGGCGACGAGTACTTTTGACCGTTTTTCAGTCATAGCGACTTATCTTAACGGATCCATTTTTAACTTACTGTACTTAATAATCCCTAATTTTTTTAAATATTAAATGGGACTACTTTTGACCTCAATCTTGTTCTGGGGACAGAGTTGAGGTCGACGATGGAACGAGCTAACCCTAAAGAAGCCTATTACATAAGTACAGATACACTCCTTCCCAGACACCACCACAGCTTTTGAATTACTCTTTTAGCCACGAAAACCATGTAATCAGATTTATTCTTAAAACTTGTTCAGACAACGCCACAAGCGTTGTGGCTGATGCAGAAGGGCCAATAACAAAAAATCACGTCACGAAGTTTTTGATATTCCACCACGAGTTCCATGACTGAAGAAAAGTTCATCGTCATCATAACATCACGCTTGTAATCCCCGAAGAGTAGGGCAGAGGTGTACCTAATTTCCCCCACATTTCAAGCAGAACTCACGCCAAGTCAGAACTCTTACACCAGGTTAGGCATTAGACACGCGAAAACGAAAGAAGTCAGTATGAAGAAGATTTATGATAAGTTAAAACGCATTATGTTATGAGCCGTATTTGATGCAACCAGGAAACGATTGATAGCGCTCACTGACGGTCTACCACTCTTCACCCTTAAGCTCCGAGTGATAAGCTTGACAAGTCGACGTACATGTGTACATGCAATGACAAATCAATGTCAATGATGATAATGATACTGTGTTTCACTAAAACTCAATATTTTTCATGCTTTTACTGAACGAGGACTGCGTGAGAGAAGTTTGTAGATAATGGGGGGTAAAAATACCCTTAATGAAGCCGAAGGGCTGTTCTACCCAACATTGCGATCATTTTTTTTTGTTCTGGACTTCAGCTGGGAACCTTCTAGTTACGGAGATTCTGGAGGTCGAAGTCTCAACTTTTTTTGACGTGACAACGTCTTATAATTCGATGGAGCCGGCTGCACGTACGAAAAAACATGACTCATGCGGCGTTACCTCGCTCTGAGGCGTTGCATTTAAGGCTTGAAGTGCAAGCGAGAGCGCAGAACGAGCGACAAAGAGGCACAATCGGTGACGTTGTCACGTTCAACTATCGTCAGTAAACCGACTTTACAGACAACCAATTTTTTTTAAATAGCTGTTTTTAATGTTATAACTTTACTTTAAATACTTCCATGTACTCTGTCTACGCAATACATCCATGAGCGCAATGTTTTGAGTGCGTTACATGGAGTCCTACAGTAAAACGTAATTTTTCACAACAAAAAAAAAGTCGTGTCCCAGCTATAATTTTTGCGTAGATTTGATGTACAGAATGCTTGGTTGGCGGCTTCGTGAAAGGTTCGTTTACAGTTTTGTTAGTTGGAGGAGGTAATCTCAGAAACTTATCATAAGATTAAAAAAGAACACTAGTTGAAAGCCATCACTATTACACGATTGTGAATTTGCTCGTTATGTTCTCGACTGACTATTGTGCAGTCACGATACTATCACGCCTGTATTTTACAAAGGGATAGGCAGACTTTAGTCACAGGCACACAAGTACAACGAAGAAATAACAAAGGGACTATTTCATAACTGTCTATCTACTACGAACTTGCAAGAATACCTACAAAACACTACACTCCTGCCTATTAAATACTACTAATATAAAAAAGTCTATTTTGTCTATAACTAACCTGTAACTGTTCTTGTTTCCATTCGTTATCTGTGGTCTCTTCGGAGTCGTCGAACTGTGACTTCCATAGTGATACCAGAGTGAGGGCTCCGCCCTTTGTGACCTGAAACAAAATAACTAAGGTATGAGTACTACATAAAACCATTTCAAACCGAACAATATAGAAATAGCGAACATTTATTGTACAAAATAATTATTTCGATTTAATGTGTTGTTCCACATTTTAAGGTTCACATTTTTTTTTTGGGACAAGCCAGCCACACTGTTCCCTTATCACTGCAATAGGGTAGACCCACAAAGATACATAAAAAAATGACCCATTTATACATGTTGTAAGTATAAAAGTTCGTGGCTAAATAATAAAAGCCGCTCGGGTCGATCTTTGGGTTAAGCCCTGCTTACCTAGGTTGGTCCGTGGATGGGTGACCACCCATAACATACCGAGTTTCTTCCGTGCCTCGGAAAGCACGGATTTACCTGAAGATTGATCCAAGCGGCTGTTATTATTTAGCCACGAGCTCCTATGTAGATACCGTGTCGTCGTTTTTCGGAAAAATAGACGATGATTGCCGAAGCACGTACTTTTTTAAGGAGTACAATACAGTATATGTGTATTTACCTGTTGCAAAGCGGACACGTTCTCGTCGTCCATGACAGCGAACTGTGTGAAGCTCTGGTCTGCGCGCGCGCGGGCCGTGCGACGCGCTCCTGGCGACAATACATACATGACAAGATGTTATAATATGTCACCAGCGTATTGTTTAGGGGTAGGTAGAAGTGTGTTGTGTGTTACTCAAAGAGTGAGGGATGTTAATGTTGATGGATGGAGAGGGAGAGGAAGGCCAAAGAAAAGATGGATGGATTGTGTGAGGAGTGATATGAAAGAGAAAGGAGTAAATGATGCCGTGACGGTTGACAGGGGAGAATGGAAGAAGAAAACGTGTTGCGCCGACCCCGAGTAGAATGGGACAAGGGCAGGGAGATGATGAGAAATGTGTTGTGTGTTTTTGAAGAACAATAGACACTAAATTATTACATTAATAAAAATATAACATTATTTCATAAAATTAATTTTAGAATCGTTTGAATATTTATAACGCTCTCCTGTAAGTAATCATGCAGTGTTTAGACATGTCGCTTTGTACGTAGTAGGGACTATCGATATAGAGTTGCTAAGGCAGACTTCCGGAAGTCGGTGGCAAAAAAGTCAATGAAACAAACAGTAGTCACCGACTTCCGAAAGTAATTTTCCACTTTTTTTAGTGTTTTTTTTTGGAAGTCGGTTATTTTTTTGAAAAAAAGTTTTTATTTTACCCTTTTTCGTATTACACACAAAACCTTGTCAAGTATCAATTTCGCAATTTGTTTTACTTGGATGACATATTTTTTTCTAGCTATTTTGATTTAAAAACCAAATTACTGAACCGATTTTGATGAAATTTCTATGGGACCAATCGGGAATCCTTTTAGATAAAAGAAGAATTTTTCAAATCGTTTCATAAATGACGAAGATATGACGTAACAAACACAAAAAAAAATACAACCGAATTGAGAACCTCCTCCTTTTTTGAAGTCGGTTAAAAACGAGTGAAATTGAAGCAGTAATTTACAATTATTTGACAAACACACTCACCACTCAACATCTTAGCTGACTAACTGTTTTACAAAAGACAGTTTTACCATGATTTTCACTAATGAGTGATTTATTTATAGACAACGTCTTTTTAGAACGAGGTCAACTTAAAGAATGATTTTAACGTAAATATGTGACAATAGCGGTGAAGGGCAAGTCGGTATGAAGTAATGGTTCTGTACATGTCATGATTTGTTTGAATTATTTCGTGGAAGAAATTGACAAAATTGTCATCTACAGGATGATTGGAAATTGTGTGCAGTCCTTGAAATGGGTGATACTATAGCTAATTAGCCACAAATTGGACCCCGATAACACTATTTAAAAAAAAACTAAAAAATCTTGTTTTTTTGCTAAGAAATTCATGCCAGGCGCATTCCGATAAAACATTTACATGTTACTAAAAATCAGTACGTAAGTATTTATCTAAAATTGTAGATGTTATCTTGATATACAATAAATATACATTTGTTTATATTATGACCTGTGAATAATCAGCATGAAATAACCGTTATTTTAAAGTGGTTCTGCTGGAGAGTATGCTCTGTAGCATGACCACTTTGAATTGATATTTTCCAAGAAACTAAAAATATACAAATTTTTGATATTAAGCTACAAAAAAACTTTTTTGCAAAAAAAAACCGACTTCCAAAAAAAACACAAAAAAAGTGGAAAATAACTTTACTTTCGGAAGTCGGTGACTATTGTTTGTTTCATTGACTTTTTTGCCACCGACTTCCCAAAGTAAAGTTATTTTCCACTTTTTTTGTGTTTTTTTTGGAAGTCGGTTTTTTTTTGCAAAAAAGTTTTTATTTTACCCTTTTTAGCTATCGTATCACACACAAATCCTTGTCAAGTATCAATTTCGCAATTTCTTTTACTTGGATGACATTTTTTCCAGCTATTTTGATTTCAAAACCAAACTGCTGAACCGATTTTGATGAAATTTCTATGGGACCAATCGGGAAGTAGACCCATTCAGATAAAAGAAGAATTTTTCAAATCGGTTCATAAATGACGGAGATATGAGGTAACAAACACAAAAAAAAAAACATACAACCGAATTGAGAACCTCCTCCTTTTTTTGAAGTCGGTTAAAAATATAGACATTATCTACATTTTATCCTGTAATTTTTACATAATATATTTATATGTATATTCTGGACGCTCTTACTCGCACGTCTTTCTACATCGTTCTCACATATTTGTTTAATCTCGACATGAATGATGTAACCAAGATTTTGTAACAACATAATGATTTAAAAGAGTGTCCATGGAGTTTCTTGCCCATTCTTCTCCATAGAGATCTACGCTTTCGAATGGGCAACTACAGTACTTTCACAAGTTATTATGCCCTGCGACTGGGACTGTAGCTTAGTTTTTTTTTTTGTGTTTTGACATTCAAAAGTGCCTGTAATGGTCTAATTGAAATAAATGGTTTGAGTTTGAGTTTTTTGAATATAGTCAAACTGGTTCTGCTGCGGAGCATGACATTCCTCTTTACCAAAAATACCCTGTGTCTACATACCGGGTGGAAGGTACACCGACGCTCAAACGGTCACCACGTATTCAGTACATCATTGTGAACCCACATAGAAATTTTTCAGCGGTTATTTAAAAAAAAACAGCTGTTTCCTACAAAAAGCGCAATACCTACACGGTCAAAATGTATGGAACATATGACTTTTTTTGACTTATTTGTGATAAGTATAGATTAGGTGATTCGAATAAAAACTGACCTCTTTTGAAATGCGTGTCAGAATGTACGCTGTCCACGTCGGCGGCCATTATCCTCGGACTGACTGCTTCACCTGTAAACAAATCATATATTTTATATTTCATGTAGTCTTCTGAAAGTTTGGCAACGGGTTGTTGTGATTACAATGACGATTGTGAGTCTGTGAGAGCTCTGTGTCAAGTATTAAAGATAAAGATATTTTATTTGTTCAAAACATGCGTTTACATACAAATTGAGTATGTAAGATGTCAGTACAGTAGGGTAGGTCCGAACATGTTTTATCTGGCGAGGTGTACAATTTTTTTTTTTTTTACAATTATACAGGTAATTATATATTGGACGAGTTTTTGAAGAAGTTGAGAGTACTCGTCAACATCTGCCCGAACTTTTTCTAATGATGCTGTGGTCGGCTTTCAATATGACTGGGTGCAAATGATTAGGAGTATTTTAGTAAATGTGTTGTGTAGGTAAGACAAGAAGTTGCTCCATGTAACATATAGTTAGGATAGTTCTTTATTTGCACAAAAAGTAGGTACCATTAACAATGTTAAGTTTAAAAAGATCCTTATGCTAACTACGTTAACTTATCTGATGTCAATTTATACTGGAAGCCGACCTCAACATAGTTGGGAAAAGGCTCGGCAGATTATTGCTTTTGTTTCGGTGCATAGATACACGATCAAGTTAAATTACCTAGCGAAATTCCATAGAAGTATTGCATAGAAAAAAAAAGCAATAAAAAAAACTAAAAAACCCGACTGCGGTAAAAAAGTTAAGTTAAAAAAAAACACTAAAAACCTAAGATCAAGCACATTTTCAATTTAAAAAAGTTGGAAGCAGGCGGGAGCCATTCCATTTTTATATTTTCAAACTCAAATGGGACCCGCCTGCATCCATTTTCCATCTGCTTGCATCTTTGAAGTTAAAATCCAATGACTGGTAGAGAATGCCTTGTGGCATTAAGTCCGCCTATGTAACACTATTGTACATGAAGTATAAATAAATAAATTACCATTATTATTTTATATTATTTAAAACCTAGTTCCATGCCAAGGATAACCTGTACAGTTTTCTCCCACACACGTACATGTGAAGTGTATGTATGTTCCTTTATATTATTTGGTAAGTATGCTCCTTTAGATTAACATCTCATGTTATTGTTTACGTAGCGCTATATATTACTTGTATGCACGAATGTATAATTTAGATTCATTATACTACTAGCTTATGCCAGCGGCTCCGCTCGCGTGGAGTTCGATATTGACCCACGGGATCGTCCTACCGGGATGAAAAGTAGCCTATATGCTATTCTAAACTATAATCTATCTCTGTGCCAAATTTCATCCAGATCCGTTCAGCCGTTCTGGCGTGATTGAGTAACAAACATCCATCCATCCATCTAAACTTTCGCGTTTAGAATATTAGTATAGATTCCTATGGAAACCCAGCAGTAGTGTTCTCATTTTATATCTGAAAATTTTTACATGCATCTCATATGCATGCACGTACAGTTTAACCGCACGTGCTATCGTCATTAGCGGGCTTCAGAAGATAGTATAGATGACAATGAGGGTGAAGAAAGCAAGTAGGTAGAAGGCGGTGCGGGACGTGGCGCACGTGGCGTACCTGGTGCGGGCGGCGCGGCGGCCAGGTCCTGCACGCAGGTGGGCGGCGCCGTCACCACGCGCAGCCGCGCCAGCGTGGGGCCGCCCGCTGCGGGGGAGGGGTTAATTATATTTGAAACATAGAATACCAGCCACAATATATGGCCCTGTAACTTTTTTTTTAATGTTCCAGCACCATGCTGAAACAGGGGCCTTTTGGCCAATTTAGTTAGTCTTATCAAGTAAATTGGACCAGTAATCACGGAGTTATGAGGTAACAAAAATATATTTTAAAAAATACAGCCCAATTGAGAACCTCCTCCTTTTCAGAAGTCGGCTAAAAGTATTAGTTACCGGGTGCAGGAGGCCTGGGCTTGCAGGGCGGCACGCTCTGCCTCTCGGGCCGGTTGGCCGTGCCCGTCACCGCTGAGTTGCTCGTCTCTTGTTGCTGTGGAATTGTGACGTTTTAAATAACACTTACATAACATGTCAACGGGATGGGTAAGATTTTTATAACGCCATCACTCCTATCATCCCAGAAGGGTTAAGCAGAGGTGTACCTAATAGTACCCATATTTCGCCAGTTATGTAAAGAAAGCGAGTCTACTGCCATAAACCGAGCACAAATACAGACTCGGTGGCAGCTACTGAGAAATTCCTGATGGAAAACCCAATAACACTTTGCCCGACCTGGGAATCGAACCCAGGACCTCTTGCTCAGCAGTCGCGCTTGCGACCACTAGACCAACAAGGCAATCTATTTGCCGTCGCTGCCGCGGCTGCCCCCTCTGCCGCTGTCGCCGCCACTGCCGCCGCTGCGACAATTGCGCCCTCGCAAGGGGCCCGGGAGGAGGAGGGTATGGAGTGCCAATAACGGCCCCATTACGCCTCCTCCAGGCGAACATCAACCACTGCGCCTGCGCCCAGAATCTGCTGCTTCAGAGCATGGCGCAGTGGTTGATTAACATCGCCGTGGTCGCTGAGCCGTATTTCGTCCTGCCCAGGGAAGACTGGGTGGCGGACCTAAGCGGCTCAGTGGCCATAGTTTCGTCGGCCGCCGCCGGTACCCTGACCCTTGAAAGTGTCAGGAAGGGTCAGGGGTGCGTAGCGGCACGGTTCGGGGAGATCGTAGTGGTGGGTGTCTACTTCTCCCCGAACCGAACTCTCGCCGAGTTCCACAACTCCCTTGCGGAGTTGAGTGTCGTCGTCGGAAGCCATTCCCTCCCTGTGCTTGTCCTCGGGGACTTCAATGCCAAGAATCTGGCTTGGGGTTCTCGTTGCACAGACGTGCGGGGAAGGATGGTGGAGGACTGGGCTCTGGAAACAGGCCTGGTCGCCCTGAATCGGGGTACTGTACCCTCGTGTGTGCGGATGCGGGGCGAGTCGGTGGTGGACATTTCGTTCGCTAGCCCCGCTCTGTCGCCGCGTGTCGTGGACTGGCGTGTCATGGAGGGGGTGGAGACCTATTCCGACCACCGGTATATCCGGTTTGACGTCTCCGCCCAGTCCTCGAGCGCGCCGGTCTTACAGGCCCCGAGTGGTCCGCGTTGGGCGCTGAAGCAGCTGGACCGGGAGCTCCTCCTGGAAGCCTCGATCGTGCAGGCCTGGGTGACAACACCGGACAGGCCTGCCGACGTTGATAATGAGGCAGGGTGGTTCCAGGAGGCCATGTCCGACATATGTGACGTGGCAATGCCCCGAGTTCGGCCAGGACGCGCCCGGCGTCAGGTGTACTGGTGGTCGCGCGAGCTGACAACTCTGCGCGAGGCGTGCGTCGCTGCGCGACACCCGTACGCCAGGCATCGCAGGCTCCGCATTCGCCCGCCGAATGCGGAAGCCATTGAGGCGGAGCTATATGAGGGCTACAGAGCGGCGAAGACCGCCCTCCGCGAGGCTGTCCTGCGGGCCAGAGATCGGGCCCGCGAGGAGATGCTGGAGACTCTTGACGGGGATCCGTGGGGGCGCCCTTACAAGATGGTGCGGGATAAACTCCGCACCTGGGCCCCCCCACTGACGCAGAGTCTCCGGCCTCAGCTCGTGGAGGACGTGGTGAGCGCTCTGTTTCCCTCGCGAGGGGAACATCCCCCCCCCGCCTATGGCTCCGCCACCTGCGGTGCCGGAAGCGGACCTCGACGACGACGACGTCTCGGAAGTGGCTGGGGTAGACCTGAGAGTGGCGGTAGGACGGCTCAAGGCCAAAAATACCGCCCCGGGACCCGACGGCTTGCCTGGCAAAGCCTGGGTCCTGGCCTTTGAGGCTATCGGGCCCCGACTGGAGGGACTCCTAAGCGCATGCTTGGAGAGAGGCCAGTTCCCGCTTCGTTGGAAGACGGGGAAGCTGGTCCTCATTCGGAAGCCGGGGCGCCCTGCGGACTCTCCGTCCGCATACCGGCCCGTTGTGTTGCTCGACGAGGTGGGCAAGCTCTTTGAAAGAGTCATTGCAAACCGCCTCGCCGAGCACCTTGCGGGGATGGGTCCGGATCTTGCGGAACACCAGTTTGGTTTCCGCAAGGGGCGCTCCACGGTGGACGCCATCATGCGCGTGAGAGCCCTCACGACGGGGGATGCGGTGTCCCGGGGTGGGGTTGTCTTGGCGGTGTCTCTCGACATCGCCAACGCCTTCAACTCCATGCCCTGGAGCTGCACCGGGTGCCGACCTACCTTAGTCGTGTGGTCGGGGATTACCTGACGGACAGAGCCGTCATCTACCCCGGTCGCTCCGGAGAGTGGAACCGGCGAGAGATGTCGTGCGGTGTCCCACAGGGATCGGTTCTAGAACCGCCCTTGTGGAACATCGGCTACGACTGGGTGTTGCGCACCGACCTCCCTAGTGGCGTCAGCGTAGTGTGCTACGCTGACGACACGCTGGTGCTGGCACAGGGGAGGTCGCGCGAGGCGGCGGCCGACCTGATGACACGCGGGGTTGCGATAGTCGTTGAGAGGATCCGGCAACTGGGTCTCGAGGTGGCATTGCACAAGTCCGAGGCCATGTGCTTTCATGGGCCTCGGAATGCGCCACCGTCGGAATCCTCACTGACGGTAGGAGGGGTTTCCATCGGCGTCGGGTCGACGTTGAAGTACCTGGGACTTGTCCTCGACAGCCGGTGGAACTTCGTGGAGCACTTCCGACGTTTGGCCCCTAAACTGGAACGGACTGGGGCTGCCTTCAGGCGGCTCCTGCCCGATCTGGGGGGGCCGAACGCCTCCTGCCGGAGGCTCTATGCGGGGGTCGTGCGGTCCATGGCCCTTTACGGTGCCCCGGTGTGGGCGCGTTCCTTGAGGCGGCGAGCCGCCCATTATCTGAACGCGCCCCAAAAGGTGATAGCCGTAAGGATGGTCCGTGGGTTCCGCACGATCTCGGGCGAGGCTGCGAGCCTCCTAGCCGGATTGCCACCATGGGATCTGGAGGCGATAGTCCTCGCGCGCCTACATGAATGGCGCGCGGAGGTTCTTCGCCGGGGGGTTACTCCGCTGCCGCGGCTGATTGCCGCTCAGCGGACAAACCTCCGGGCCGATCTCATGGTGACATGGAGAGAGCGACTGTCGCAACCCCGTGCAGGGCACGCCACGATAGTGGCGATAAGTCCCCTCTTTGAGGAGTGGCTTGAGAGGCGCCACGGCGTCCTCACCTTCCGCCTGACGCAGGTCCTCACCGGACACGGTTATTTCGGGAGGTTCCTGCACCGAATCAGGCGGGAGGAGACGCCCGGGTGTTTCCACTGCGAGGATCGACCGGAGGACACGGTGGAGCATACGGTGGAGGTCTGCCCCGCTTGGGCGGAGCAACGCCGTGTCCTCATAGCGGCGATCGGCGGCGGCGACCTCTCGCGTCCGGCCCTGGTTCGAGCCATGGTCCGGAGCGAGACGGAATGGGAAGCCGTCACCTCCTTTTGCGAAGCAGTCATGCTAGCAAAGGAGGAGGCGGAACGTGAGAGAGAGCGTTCCTCCTCACGTCCCAGCCGCCGCGGGAGACGCACCGGGCGTCGCCACCGTAGACGCGGGCCTGTGGACGGTGAGCTAAGGGCTAGCTCGCCGTCCCTCCGTCTTAGGACGACAGGCCGTGTCGACGGCGCGTTCGTGTTCCACGCGCGCCTCAAGGAGATGTCAGCATAGGGAAGGGGCCCGCAAGGGCCGATGCCTGCCGGGTGCTGCGGGTTGTTCGAAAGAGATACCGCGGCCCCGGAACACAAAGGGCGATGAAGGAACATGGGTGGGTTTTAGTCAGTAAAAGTCTGACACACCCTCCCGCTCAGCCCAGAGCGGGAGAAGTCATTTGATGATTTCCCATCCGAAAAAAAAAAAGGCAATCTATTTATATGTATAGATAATTCTGGGTATTCAAATGAAGCTTCCTGTACTGTACTGTGTTTCATGCACATTAAAATGTATGACACAACTGTTTTTTTTCTAAATGATCGAAATGTTTATACAGTAAGCGCCAGATAAACGTGGAATAAAGTTCATTACCCTTTCCTTAATTTCTCTGCTTAGGTACGCGGACAGCAAATTATGAATCGTTTTTCATTACAAAAAAAATGAAACGATCACGATAGATATCGACTCAGGATGTCATTATTATTGTTTTCGGAATTAAGTATGTCAATATATGTGGGTCAATGACCGTTATTCCACGTTTATCTGGCGCTTACTATAGACGTGTCTTAGAATGATGTACTTATTCCATGTAATAGTTTGTGCCACGATGTCCGTCCTAACGTGTATTAAGCAACATAATTTAATGTGATACTTACATTGTTAACCTTGGCGTGTCTGTCGGGAGAGGGCGCGGGCGTCGTCCTAGGTTCCGCTTCCTTGTCTGTGGTTGGCTTGTCTGTGTTTGACTGTTGATAAATAAAAAAAATAAAATTAAAATATTTACTTCGCCCTAAGACCAGATTGAAGGTCTACTCTCAAAGCACGAAACCCGTAGATTAGGCCGAAGACCCCTGTATATACGTGGGACACTCAGAAAGTTTTGCGACACTAAAAAAAATTGTTCTACAGGTACATATATTTTTATTAAATCTTTTCAAAGTACTCTCCACCAGCCTCTATACAAAGATTCATGCGTCTGAACCAGTTTTCAACCCACTATTTCCAGTCTGCCGCAGACACCTCGTTTACAGCCTACTCGAACGCAGCCAGCGCATCTTCCGGCGACGAAAATTGTATCCCCTTGAGCTGTTTTTTTATTTTTGGAAATAAAAAGAAGTCACACGGTGCTAGATCAGGGCTGTAAGGAGGGTGACCCAGGAGTTTGACTGGTTTACTGTCCAGGAAGTCCTTCGTTTTGAGCGCGGTGTGTGCAGGCGCATTGTTGTGGTGGAGCAGTAGTCCGCGGAGCCCTGTGTTTGGTCGCTTGTTGCTCACAACAGAAAAAACTTCTGGTAAACATTTGGTAGTATACCATTCGGCGTTGATGCTTCTTTGATCTCGTAAGGGAATTGAGGCCAAGTGGCCAGTCAAATTAAAAAAGCTGGCGATCAAAATCTTCCCCCCGCTTCGAGATCGCTTCACTTTGGTAGGCGTTGGTTCATTTTGAAACACCCAAACTGTCGACTGGCGCTTGGTTTCTAGAATCTCGTGAACGCTTCCCGATCCAATCTTTAATATGTGCTGAATCTCCTGATATGTAATTCGCCTATTATCTTGGATTAAATTTTTCACTGCTAGCACGTTTTCTTCCGTAATAGTCGTCAAAGGGCGACTGCTTCTTTCTTCATCCCCCAAGGTTGGTCGACCGCGCCTAAATTCGTTATACCAACGATACACGGTTGCCTTGGAGGGGCCTTCATCCATAAATGCCATTTGAAGTCTATCGAACGATTCATCCGGTTTCAGGCGACACTTGAAATCGTAAAAAATCATAGCTCTAAAATGTTCCCCTCGCAGATCCATTTTTCAGTAAGACACGATACTTTGAATTGGCTCGCAAAAACTGTGTATTTTTACTTACAAGTAATCATATTTTCGAAAAAGATTCTAACTGGCCAGTCTCCCATATATAAAAACTATTTATCGCAATACTTTCTGAGTGGCCTGGTATGTATAAGCAAGTCAAAGTGTTTATTTGAGTAAATGTTACTTATGCCTCGATTTTTATTATGTAGTTTATTAATTGCTTGAAGTTAGAACTGTAAAAAAATAAAATTCTTAGCTTTGCTTTCTTTGACGGTTCTTACTTCGTTTAAATTCTTGTCTATTGCATAATTTTTTTTGCTAAAGTAATTACTCAAGCTCAAGTAATCACTTTAACTTGACTATAGACACGGGTGTTAGCTTTCCTTTCTTTGATGGTTCTTACTTCGTTCAAATTCTTGTGTTTTGCATAAAATTGGTTGCATAAGTAATTACTTAAACTCAAGTAATTACTTTAGCTGACTATATACATAGATACCAAAGTTGGGCCCCATTGACATTGGTCGAGTACAACGGCGAGTGGTCCCCAGACCCCACATAAAAGGGCTGATCGTCCACCCAGACGGGTTCTGTCGTGCGGGCTACTGCCCGACATTGCTTTAATAGCGCGATTCATAATTTTGATGTTAGTTCTTCGTTTGTGTCATAGATGGCGCTGTAGTAATTTGTACTATGTAGCTGTAGTCATTTTTGCTATTCTGCTAACACACCACTGTCCTTATCTACTTCGCTAAACACTTGACCAACTGCTACCCTGCAAAGATAGTCACTCCAGGTGGTTTACTCTTTCATCATCTGCCAATTCTTTTGGCTTCCAGCCTAACTGGATACAGCTGAATACCAGTACGTCTTCTTCTTATCGTGTGGTTAGTGCCTAACCTGGTGTCAGAGTTTTTATGCTGGCCATGGGCCTCTGACTTGGCTTTACATGCCGTTGAGAAATCTCTCAGGTATGCTGGTTTCCTCACGTGCGTGTCTTGGGTTTGAACTCGAGACGTAATATGGAGCGAGTGCCTACCTGACGTGCACAACCCAGCTGGTGCGTAACACTTACATATCCGTTGAGATGGTGAGGCGCGTGCCTGGGTGACGCCGGGTGCGCTCTCTTGTCTGTATGCTTGTCTTTGTGCGCGCCTGTCTGTGTGTCTGTTGCCACTGCCATTGTTGCTTCTGTTTCTAGACGCCGGCGTGTCTGTGAATAAAATTTAAAAACACAGTTCAAATATGGGGTTCATGTAACTAAGATATTACTGATGAAAACTTGATTAAAAAACTGGACTGTACAACTAAACCATTTTTATTAAGGGGAAAACGCCAGACAGCCCGCGAAAATCAAAATTTCTTGGGTTTTTTGCAATTTCCAGGTCAGTGTCAGGCTGTATGTTAAAAAAAAATATGATTTGCGACTGTAACACGTACGTAGCTACAGAATTTTGATAATTAAAATCATCAATACAACCCTCTGAGTTCATTTAATTAAATTCAATGACTATTTCATGTTAAGTCATTTAATTGGAATAAATGATCTTGGAAGAAAAAAAGAACGAAAAAGTATTTATTAGTCTCGCACTGAACAAAACAAAGTGGTAACTTGACAATAAAAACAAGATTTTAAAAAAGTAAACTTAAGAACAAATTAAAATAAAACTAACTGAACTGGTCCTGTACGAGGCCAAAAGGCCCCTATCTCAGCATGGTGCTGTAACATTAAAAAAGTCACAGCGCTGGTAAGCTGGAAGGTTGTATTGATGGTTATAAGACGGTAAAGCCATATTTGTTACGGTCGCAAATCATAATACGATCAACATACAATCCGACACTGACCGGCAAATTGCAAAAACCGTAAGAAAATTTGAATTTCGCGGTCTAACCTAGTGCTTTCACCTTAAATGCAACTCCACGAGACTCAAAAAAACCGGATACGGATACCGGTACATTTGATTGTTTTCCTTGTAGGTAACTAAGTTGATATCGGCAACAGTGACATTCTTTAAGTCATCAAATGTTAGTAAGGAGACTGACAGACTTTTAGGAGTATGAAGAACAGGGTGTAAAGTTCTTGGTCCTCCACCCCATAGAAAAGGGAGTGTCCTCCGACCAGAGGGGTGTTGTTTCTGGTGGGCTACTGCCCGACAGTTAATGTGGGGTTGTTCCTATATACTCTTGAGTCACGGATAACTTCACTTGCGCGATGTAGGAATTTGATGTTAGTTCTTCATTTGTGTCATAGATGGCGCTGTAGTACTTATGTACTAAGATCCGTCTCTAAGATGGAGGATAAAAGATGGCAAAGCAAGTGCAGGCGCACTCACCGCGTCGTGTGGCGCGTCCAGCGCCGCCAGGTCGGGCGCCGCCAGCGGGCCCGCGCGCGACCGCGACACCGACACCGCCTGGGGGCACCGCGGGGTATCACTCACACAGGCACACATCTATTCAGCTATTTTATATTATTGTTTAGTTCTATGCCATCTAACGAGGAATTGACCCTGTGATATTAATTAACCCCATATCAAATACATAACCCAATGGCACCAAACTTAAATATGTGTGGGATAAGCTTTGAGTCAATTCTTAACAGATATGTCCACGACCTTTCATGAAGAAATACGAAGATTTTATACAATATGTTAAAAAATCTCTGTCCGACCCGAAACGGCCATAAAATATTCACGAAAATAAACGTATTAATGAATTTAAAAATGCATGATTTTTGTGCCCGAATTACCACCATTTCCCTAAAACTTTTAAAACGTGGCAACATGATCTTAGGCTAGGCTATGTTCGATCGTCAATTATTTGTTTATGACGTCACTCCCGAGAAGCGACCGCCCGCGCCCGAGTGCTACCGTGAAAGTTTCCTTATTTTAGCACATTTTATTATATATCACTTGTTATCCAAAAAGGATTACATAAATATAATCTATTCTCGATACCTAATAACACCCTCACGGATCGGACAGGGTTTTTAAAAATATTGTCTATTTTAACTAATTCGAGTAATTGCGCTTTAAACCTTTAAAAATTGACATCGCTCAAATTATAAAAGATAATCCATGTTTATATTTCATCCCATTATTGTAATTTTTAACAACATAAAAACAGACAATTCACAAATTCACCAATTTGAAATGAAATGAAAAACATATAAACCCAGACATTTTGGACAAACATATACAAACAGTAAACTAAAAACATATACAAATGTAAATATAATACATACATATAATGACTAACGCTTTTATTTTATATTTATTATTCTCACCTATTCAATTTTAAAGTTGTTGTCAAAACAAATACGCCTGAAATATAATTGTGAAGCTTTATATTCTTGAGTGGGGACGAGCCTAATTTTCTCAGTAAAAAAACTCATTCCTCAAAATTTAGTGAAACAATCTCGAAATTGAATTTTGAATTGCAAAAATAAAATTAATTAGTAAGGAAAACTCCATCGACGTTATAGGTATAGAATAAGTACATAACCATGTAAATAAACAGAATTATTAAGCCCTCTATGATGAACCGCAATTTTTGAGGATTAAATATTCTATTAATAAATGGAATCCATTATCCATCCTGGATCATCTCTAAAAATTTATCTGGGGGCCTAAAATGGCCACTTTAGCACAACATAATAAGATAATAATATGAATCACATTAAAATTCTTAAAATGGTCACAGACACAGTTTATATGTTGAATTATCAGTTTGTGACCATTTTATGAATTGTAACGTAATTCAGAAATCAGAAATCATTTATTTTGCCAATAATGTAGGTATACAATTAATATGATGGTTATTTTGATTCAAAATCAAAAAATCAAAATCAAAGCATTTATTTCAAGTAGGCCAATTACAGGCACTTTTGAACTGTCGAAACAAAGACAGCAATAAAAAATGAAGCTACAGTCCCGGTCACAAGACATAATAACTGTGAAAGTACTGTAGTTGCCCATTCCAAAGCGTAGATCTCTATGGAGAAGAATGGGCAAGAAACTCCATGGACACTCTTTTAAATCATAATGTTTTTACAAAAATCTTGGATACATCATTCTTGTAGAGATGGTACATTATGTGAGAACGATGTAGCAAGACGTGCACGTTAAAACCATTCAACCATTTTGTACATTTTGATTCATATTATGTTCTGCTAAAGTGGCCATGTTAGACCCCCAGGTCATTGAAAACTAACTCTGTATACAAGGTGGAAGGGACGCCAACCCGATATCGATAGATGGCGCTGATAACGTAAACATCCGAAGTGTAGTTCTCTGATCTATTATTGACTTTAAAATTATAAAACAGACTAAATCGTACATTAAATTGTGTTAAATAAGTCCGTTATAATGTGAATCATGTGCACAAACGTTATCTAAATAAACTATGTGCTATTTTTTCGACTAAGTGAAGACAAATATGTGAAGTGACGAACAGAGTATAACGTTAATAAACAGTAAATAGTACCCTGATAAACAATTGCTTACGTGAAATACGCCACAAACTAACTGTTAAGTGCAAATTAATCGGAAAAAAACTTATGTAGAAAGTTGAAATTGAACTTGGTGGTGTGTGGAAAAAATATTCAAGTGATGAACCATTTTTAACGACTTATTAACTATTTGAATTATATTTTCAAAACCAGTTGCAAATTTCAACTAGTCAAGCAATGTTCAAATGGCCGAAGTAAGTTATGGATGGAATGCTGTGACACTGAGTGCCGGTTCAAATCTCACGATCTGTGGAACTTTTTGTGTTTCATATAATTTCAAAAAATCAACATGAACTTCTTTGGCAACATCACACAACGTCGTAATCGAAGAGTCTCCGAAACAAAAAGTGAAGATTTAAATTTAACAAATAGTGAACTAGATGGCACCACTAGTAACAGTCTACCGAACATATCAGACGACGAGGACTGCGAAGAAATTATTCAACTAAAAAACAAAGTAAAAGAATTGACGCTGCAACTAGAAGGTGCACACCGCGAAATTGAATCTCTAAATGTGGACAACACAAATCTCAAACAAACCATCGAAAGCTTAACAAAAAAGCAAAACATTTACAAACAACTTACAACGGACATTGTCAAAAATACTCCAAAAAAGAAAAAATCATCTCAAACAGTTGCTACAATAGATCTCAGCATTACTCCCAAGTCGACTAAAAAGGTCATGAAGCTTACTCCCAAAATAGCTGATAAATCAACACCGGTGGCTATACCCCAGATGGTTAATAAGACAACTCAATGTGACACCTATGAATTAAAACACCAAATGCGTGAGGATTTAATCGACAAACGACACCTGACCCAAGAAACAGTAAAAGGTAAACTAAGTATAATAAGCGCTAACAACAGAAATGGACTTTGCAGCATTATCGAAGATTCTTTTGCAACTAATTATGACTTCTGCCACTACTCGTATCCAAATGGTAGCATTGAACAACTCCTACTAGGCATAGACAATAAGATTAAACATTATAATAAAACCGACTATTGTGTCATATTAATAGGAGAAAGAGACTTCTTAAGCACTAAAAACTATCACGATTTAATCTACCATATTAAAGATACCATCGAAAAACTAAGTAATACCAATATTATTATATGTCTCCTAACCTATAGACAATGTGGTGATTACACAACAATATACAACTCACGGATTGAAATGTTTAATAACCTTTTGTATCTGCATAACACAACATATGAATATGCTTATTTACTGGACTCAAACGCTGACTTAAGCTATGATAACACAATGTTTTCGGGTCGTCAAGGTCTCCTAAACGACACAGGCATGAAAAATGTTTTTATGAATCTCAAAAAGACTATTTCTGAAATCCAAATGGAAAATAGTAGTAATACTGGTACGAAGAACACACTTGAAGACACAACAAACCATTTTTTTCTATAATTACCTGTCAATAATGCATCAAAACATCGCAGGATTAATAAATAAGGCGGACCAATTAATCTTGCACCTACTTGAACTTCAACACCGCATAGACGTTATCTGTGTGACCGAACACTTCATGGAAACTGGATATGAAGACTTTCTCACTATACCAAATTATAAATTAGCAGCGTGCTACTCCAGAGATACAAAACGAGGAGGAGCGTGCATAATAATAAAAAACGACCATCAATATAGAGAGCTTGAAGATATCAAGAAACTTTCAGTACAAGGAGTTTTCGAGTGCTGCGCAATCGAATTAACACAGCATAACATTATCGTTGTATGTATTTACAGAATACCTAAATCAAATAATCTTGATACTTTTTACTCAAAGTTAAATATTCTCTTACCCAAGGTCTGTTACAAAGCGCGTAGGAATGTTATTATATGTGGTGACTTTAACATTAATATATTGAAAAAAAATAGAACTTCCCATGAGTTTACCAACTACCTCTTAAGTTATAATCTAAAATTGCAAATTGACCAGCCCACTAGGTTACAAAGCAACACATGTATAGATAATTTTGCGCACAATTTTACGCAAAAGTGTGTACACCATATAATTGACCTTAACATGTCAGATCACACAGCCCAAATCCTAAAGATCCCCGTAAAAAAGACTTGTACATTAGACAGTTGGAATATTACAGCGCGTGATTACAGTTACGATAATCTTAGGAAATTTAAATCGTGTTTGCGTCCTTTATCGTTTTGTGATGTTTATCAAGCTGATGATCCTAATGTAGCGTACGAAGGTTTTATGGAAGTATTCCAGCTACTTTATGGTTTATGTTTTCCCTTGGTCAACAATAAAATTAAGTTGAATAGGAATCCGAAATGGTTAACACCCGGTATAAGACGCTGTAGCAAAACTAAAAGACAACTGCTTTGGGAGCTACGAGCAAAACCTAACAGCAATAACTTAACTAAACTTAAAAATTACTCGCAAAGACTTAAAAAAATAATAAAACTAACACAAAAGGCAAAAAATAACCATAAGATAATGACATCAACAAATAAATCAAAAGATACATGGAAAATTATAAATGAAAATAAATACTGCCCTCCCTATGAACATATAACAGAAATACAAAATAATGGTGTTACACTAACAAACCCCAGTGACATAGCAAACGCATTTAACGATCACTATGTAGATCAAGCAGAATTACTTGCGAAGGCCATAGGATCTACGAGCTATGAGACCCCGAATACATGTTGTGAATCAATTTTCTTGGCCCCGTCTACGCCTAATGAAGTAAATCGAATAATACAGGATTTAAAAAATAAAGTTAGCGTAGGGTATGATGATATCTCAACAAGAGTGTTAAAATTTGTTTCCGATGTGATATCTGGTCCCATTTGCCACATCATTAATGTAAGTATCTGCTCTGGAATTTATCCTGACAAACTAAAACCAACCATAATTAAACCCTTATTTAAAAAACATGATAAAACTGATATTAATAATTACAGACCCATTGCCCTAATACCAGTAATATCAAAAATATTTGAGAAAGCAATTTATCACCGTTTGCATTCCTTTTTCACGAAACACAACGTCTTGGTAAAGGAACAGAAGGGTTTCAGAAAAAACAAGTCCATAAATATGGCTATCTATGATTTTCTTAATATAATAATGACAGATATTAATGAAAGAATTCCCATTAGCGCTATATTTATGGACATGACGAAAGCTTTCGATCTAGTTGATCATAATGTACTACTACAGAAACTTAATGCGTATGGAATAAGGGGCAATGCACTTTCTCTTATAAAATCTTATTTAGGCAATAGAACGCAGTGTACGGAAATTAGACGAATCTCTAAACGGGATAAAAAGGAACTTAAATATATCTCATCAAAACGTAAAATCACTTTCGGCGTACCACAGGGCAGCGTATTGGGTCCGCCGTTATTTTTAACTTACATAAATGACTTCCCAAAACACGTCGCTTTTCCTATGGTTCTTTTTGCTGATGACAGCACGATAATTGTAAGGCATAATAAAAATAGAACCTATGAATGTGACATCAAAGACGCATTGCAACAATCAATTAACTGGCTTGAACATAATAATTTAAAATTAAACTTAAACAAAACTAAAATTATGCAGTTTCGACAAAGAGTGACCACTCCTGACATAAATATAACTTTTGACGATAACAGAATTGAAGAAGTAGAGCATATAAAATTTCTAGGCTTGACAATTGACTCTAAACTGACTTGGAAAGAACATGCATATATTCTTATAAAAAAATTAAGTAGGTTCGCCTTTGCTCTATATAAACTTAGGAAAATAGTTAATCAGGCAGCTGTTGTAGCTGCGTATTACGGCTACGTAGATTCTATATTACGTTACGGAGTAATTTTTTGGGCAAACTCCTGCGAGAAAAATAACATTTTTAAAGCACAGAAGAGGTGCATTAGATCGATGTGTGATCTTAGGCCAACAGAAAGTTGTAAACCGCATTTTCAATCTCTTAAAATATTAACATTACCTTGCCTTTATATATACGAGACCGCATTGTTCGTCAAGAAAAATAGTGAACTGTTTAAAAAAGCTTCAGAGCAACGCTGTAGGTCGACTAGACCAGAATATCGACACGAATTATGTCTAAGAGCCTCAAAGACTGCCCTTATGCACAAAAGCATTCTCTGTATGGCTCCGAAAATATTAAATAAAATACCGAATGACATTAAAGATTTAAAATTGACTCAATTTAAACGGAAACTTAATAATTTTTTAGTTGAAAAATGCTACTATACTATTGACGAATTTCTTCTTGACAAAATGTAATAAATTAAGCTGATAATTATGTATTTATGCCTGAAAATTCGAATTAATTGTATTCTGAATATTTATTATAATAACTAATTATATTCTAAATGTTTATTATAGAAAATGATTGTATTCTTAATAATTTGTTTGTTATTTTTAATATTTGTTGTTTGTGATTTTGAATTCTAATTTGTTAAATAGTGTATGCCCTAATGGGTAGTTTTTTGAGTTACCATAACCTAACTATAAGACCTACTGTATCACCAAAAATCACACTAATAAATACTTTGACTTTGACTTTGACTTTGACCCTAAAACGGTTCCCAAATATTCAGTACATCATTCTGAACCGCGCCACATAAAAATTTTTCGTCGGTTATTTCAGAAAAAAAAAGCTGTTTCGTACAAAACTGCAATACCTACACAGTCAAAATGTATGGAAAAGCAGTTTTTTTTAAAATAAATGATGAAAAATTTCCATGTGGAGGGGAGGGGGGGTTCAGAATGATGTACTGAATGTATGTGATAACCGTTTTAGCGTCGGTTTCACTTCCACCTTGTATATTGTTGTATTTATTCCTGACCTTAAATAATATGAAAGTTAAGTCTAATACAGTATCTATCACTCACACTTGTTGTGTGTATTGCTATTTTCATATTCAAAATGCCACATAAATCTATCATCAAAGTACAACTCACATCTTTCTCCCAATCGTAAGGATCAGTATCCCTGATGCCTCTCCTCTTGCAGCATCGCTCCAGCAGAGAAGTCAGCATGGCGTAGTCTGGCGTATCGGCGTACTCCAACTGCTGAACGTGTTCTAGGAACTGGCGTAGTTCTGATGGCAGATGCTTGAGGAGTAAACGGTGGTCGTATTTCTCTTTCATGAGGCCGACCTGTGGAAGATTGAGGGGTTAGGGCGTTTGTTGAGGTTATTTTGGAGATGTATGGCTTTTTTTTTTACTCAAAATTATTTTGCATATTCCAAGATTTGAACGAGGAGAATGACAAACTGTCCTGGTAGCAACTTTAATAGCGGATAAAATAAACATGTTGAGGTTATTGCGTGGATGGGTGAACTTCCATTACATACCAAGACCCCCCGTGTCTCGAAGAGCACGTTAAGCAGTAGGCCAATTGTCATTTGTAGATTTTTCAGTTGTATTAGGTTATAAGCCCCAAAGCCTGACAACCAGCCTCTCCAAGAGTATTGTGTCGTGTTAACCAGTAACTGGGTTGTGTAGGGCAGATAGGCAGAGGCAGTCTCATCATGTAATATACTGGTATTTACTTGCATCCGGTTAGAAGCAGCAGACCGCGGTCTACTCGGTCTACTCACCTGTTCTTTGTCCTTGATCTTCCTCCACGGCAGCTGACCGTTCACGAACTCGACCAGCATGTAGAACAGGGACCACAGGTCGTCGTGTCTGCCCATTTCCTTGTTCTTGTGTGCGTTTATTGAGGCGTAGCGGACGGTTCCTGGAAAAAGTGAACAGTTTTTTTTTAAATACATTGTTTTATGAAGATGGATGAAAAACTATTGCATGTAGCGGAGATGAGGATGTTGAGATGGATGTGTGGAGTAACAAGAATGGATAAAGTAAGGAATGAGTATATTAGAGGAAGTTTGAAAGTGGCGCCTGTTACAGAAAAATTGAAAGGAAGTCGTCTGTCTTGGTATGGATATGTAATGAGGAGGGATGAAACGCAGGATATAAATGGTGATGGATGGAGAGGGAGAGGAAGGCCAAAGAAAAGATGGATGGATTGTGTGAGGAATGATATGAAAGAGAAAGGATTAAATGATGCCGTGACGTCTGACAGGGGAGAGTGGAAGAAGATAACGTGTTGCGCCGACCCCGAGTGGAATGGGACAAGGGCAGGGAGATGATGATGTTTGGTGTCGGGCTTGATGTTTCTGAGTGAAACAATGTCAACTGAGGGGGCGTCCATTAATTAAGTGAGGCGTTTAGTTTACCCAATCTCCCGAGGGAGAGAAAGGGTCTCGGCAAATATCAAGTATTTTTTTCTCGCAAGAAACATTGTAAAACTGCGAGAAAACTGGGTTTAATTAAGTAAACAAGTTTCTCCGCTAGAATATGGCTAAATCCTACACAATGATAATTATTTAATTAACAAATATTCAATTAAAAGAATAGAATATACTCCAAAAAATCAATGCAAATTGTGTTTTTTAAACAAATCCTACACAATCAAGCACAGATTAACGTATTCTTCTTCTTTATCGTGTGGTTAGTGCCTAACCTGGTGTCAGAGTTGTTACGCCGCCCGAGGGCCTCTGACTTGGCTTTACATGCCGTCGAGAGATATCACTCAAGCATGCTGGTTTCCTCACGATGATTTCCTTCACCGAAGCAAGTGATAATTATACAATACGCACATGAATCCGAAAAATCAGTGGTGCCTGTCTTGGGTTCGAACTGGAGACCTATGACTTGGCAGTCCGACGGTCACAACACTAGACTATCACTGCTTATCTTGAACTAACGTATTCACAATGTGCTACGACTTTTGATAAATCTCACGTGAAAAACCGTATACAGCTGAATACCAGTACATGGAGCGACTGCCTATCCGACCTCCACAACCCAGTTAGTACTGGGTAATACGATACCCCTTGGTAAGACTGGTTGTCAGACTTTCGGGCCACTGACTACCTGTAACGACTGTCAAAAATATACGAATGACAGCCGGGACCGACGGCTTAAACTGGGTATATAATGATGGGATATGAGTATTGGCGCCGAATGCCGAAGATGGTGTTGCCACGTTCTAAAAGTTTGTTAGACTTTAGGGAAATGGTGGTAATTTGGGATAAAAATCATGCATTATAAAATTCAATATTATTATGGTTACTTTCATGAATATTCTATATTCCTTAGTTATTTGGTAATGTCATTGGTATACCTATATGCCAGCTTTCGGATCGGACAGGATGTTGAACATATTGTATGGTTACCTCTGAAGCCAGCCGCAGCGCGAGGCGGCCGCACCTGGCCGTTGCTGGTGGTGTACTGGCGAGCTAGACCGAAGTCCAGCATATACACTTTTCTACAGTTGGCTGAATGGCGGCCTATGCTGAAGTTACTCTGAAATATAAACATGAACAGTGTTAGTAGTAGACATAACATCACGCCTGTAATACCCGAATGGTTAGGCACAGGTGCGATCTAATAGTACACCCGTAGACCGGTTATGTTTAAGTCCCATGTAATAGGGGGGCGAGCCTATTGCCATCAACCGGGCACAGATCTAGACTACGTGGCTGCTAATGAGAAATTCCTAATGGAAAAACCCAGTAACGCTATGCCCGACGCGGGAATCGAACCCAGAACCTCTTGAACAGCAGTCGCGCTTATGAGCTCTAGACCAACGAGACAGTCAGAAAATCGATACTAGACAATATTACAAATACACTTGTAAGGTAAGAAGAGAACGCCATCTTGAAAATATGAATGAAATTGTTACACAGGCAGGCGTAACATAGCGAACTCTATTATACTTTATACCATTCTTATTGTACCTACCTATGTTAAACAAACTAATAAATGACTTACAACATACATTGTTCACTTTTAATTCGACTTCAGGGACACAACTTTAATAATATATACAGCGTGTACCAGAAAATGTGGTCATATTTTAGGGTGTGATTTAGACCAACAAACTGATTTTTTTTATCCACGGGGACCATCATAAAAATCTCGAAAAAAAGCATACAACCTGATATTGACATGCAAATTGCAAAAAAAACTAAGAAAATTTTAATTTTGCGGCCTACCTTGGCGCATGCCTCTAAGGGTCAAAGTACAACACTCATACTTACAGGTTTAATATCTCTGTGTAGAAATCCCACGGAGTGAATAGAATCTATAGCTTTGAGTATCTGAAGTCCGAGTCTGAAACAAACGACAATAGCATTTTTAGACACAACATAACATCGCGCCTTGTAATCTCCGAAGGGTTAAGCAGAGGTGTACCTAATAGTACACACACATTTCGCCAGTTATGTTTAAGTCCCATGTAAGAGGCGAGCCTATTGCCATCAACCGGGCACAAATAACTCCGCGAGAAATTGCTGATGGAAAAATCCAATTACACTATTGCTCGACCCGGGAATTACACCCAGGACATCATGCTCAGCAGTCGCGCCTCACGTTCAGTCCAGTATACAAGGTGGAAGGGACACGGACGCTAAAAAATATTTCTATGTTCAAAATGATACGTGGTAACCGTTTGAGCGACGGTGTCCCTTCCAACCTGTATTAATCGAATGGCAGTAGGCCCGTGGTATACCTGAGCGTAGTAGAGAGCGAGAAGGCGCCCCGAGGCTGCGCCCTCCGCAGCTCGGCCAGGTTGCGGCCCTGCAGCTGCATCACCACGTAGTTGAAGCGAGCGTTGCGCCCGCAACCGATGAAGCGGCACACGTGTTCTTTGCCTGGAACATTCGATATTATATTTGAGCAATTTTAAATTGTTTGTTACTGTTAATTGGACATCATAACGACTTCTTATCATATTTTTAATCTTCCATCCATCGTCATAAGTCACTTATTATCTTCTTATTTATAGACTTATTCATAGACTTTACACATAAAAACCAACCTTGCAGCTTCTTAAGCACCGCCACCTCCATCTTGAGCACCTGCTTGGGTTGCCGCGCGGACTCCACCTTCAGAGCCACCTGCTCCTGCGTCACCAGGTCCAGACCCTCGTAGATCTCGCCGAAGCCACCGCCACCGATCTTCTTTACCACCTGAAGAAGAGTGGAGAGTCAAGTTTACAATATAAAAAGAAATTCTTATAACTGACAATGTCCTTTTTGTACGATTCGGAATTTCTTTTCAGGGACCAGTCAGATATGAAATGTTGGCGCTATCTAATTTTATACTGGAATCTTCTCTGACCTCTCCAAAGCATTTGATTGTGGAAATCACGAAACCTAGCTCTTGAAACTTTTAGCAAATTAATAAGGACTAGGTAAACTTGCGCTGTTTAATGAAACCTTATATAAATGATAAAGCAAGCACTTTTAAATATGTTGTTGAATTAATAGGTTTTATGAGTAAAAATGGGTGTACCACAAGGTTCGATATTGGGTCCTATCCTATTTTAAGTATAATTTAATGATTTTAGCCATTAATAATTTTTTTTTCTAGCCTGTTCTATCCTACTGATTGGCAAAGGCCTCCCCCAATTCCTTCCATGTGTTCTATTCCCGTGCCTCCTCGAACCAGCCTCACGGTACGCGTCCAGGTCGTCTCGCCACCTCTTTCTGGGCCATTAATTCATTATGATCTATTAATACCCAGGTTATATAAAAACCCGTAACTGGGTTATGGAGGTCGATTAGGCAGTTGCTCCATGTAAAACACTCGTAGTCAGCTGCATCCGGTTAGACTGGCCTAGAAGCCCTTTATATAGTTGGGAGAAAGCTAGGCAGATGATGATGACTAGGTGTAGGTGTTACCTTCCAGCGCTCCTTGACCACGTGGCCCGGCTGCAGCAGGTCCTCGGACGCCATGGTGATGTGGTGAGCGCGGCGGGAGGTGTCACACCTCGACGCCTCGCGGGATTGGCGGCCTCCGAAATTCGGGAGGGTTCGGGACCTGGAATATTGAAGTGAGGAGTTAGATATAAATAGTATTCGTGAATGTTTGTGTGACCCTTCAGATCTTATCAACTGAAGATTTTTATACAGTTTTCAACAACATTATTAGATGATTTTTGACGGAAGCTTTATGATACAGCTCTATGTATTGGCATACAAACTTAAAGTCACACCTTTTTCTTATGGGGGTAGATAGAAACTACTGAACGCCACCGGCTACGATCCTTACTTCCTTCCTCGTTATGTATCGACATAGCACATTATGAAATTGGACCCGTGCAAAGCAAGAGTGGATAACTAGGATAGATAAACCGGGCCAAACGACATACATTGGCAGCTCGATGGCAAAAACTTTATTGTTGTGAGTTCGTATCTAAGTTCTTATTCTTAGCGTGTCGATGGCAATCTAAATTGTGTCAGCCCAGAATTGAGCCACTAGTTTGGCGCCTTCAGTAGCGTCCATCAGTTCCTGTCGTGAACAAGCAGCAAGATACGCAGGACACGATATTTAGTGCCCCATCTAGTATCTGTCACTAATGGCAAGCTACGTTATCTCCGAGTGCTCCAGATTTTATTTTAAACGTTTCCCTGAGATAATTTTCGACCATAACGCGAGCGAAGCCGCGGGCTAAAGCTATTACGTTATACTTTTGCCATAAACTGTGACCAGCTGTGTGAACTGCTGTGGACCCCCACATCACAGCTTCATGCCGAGTGAAAAAAAGAAAGAAAAAGTATTTATTAGTCTCGCACTGGACAAAACAAAATGGTAACTTGACAATAAAACAAGATTAAAAAAAAGTAAACTTAAGAACAAATTAAAATAAGACTAACTAAACTGGTCCTGTACGAGGCCAAAAGGCCCCTATCTCAGCATGGTGCTGTAATATTAAAAAAAAGTCACAGCGGAGGAGCGGAGAAGAGAGGGGGAGTGGTTACCTGCTTGTCGCAGTCACGACCTGCAAGCTGTCAACTCCTGATGTATTTATATATAAAATAATATTTATTATGCGTAGTATGTATATATTTTTTTGGCATTTTATATGCACGTCATGTCTCTTCAACAAATAAACGTATTTTCTTTCTTTCTAAACCCAATCCGTAATGCTTCTTTATTGGAATTTCATTAAACCAAGTTCATAATACTAACTCTTGAAGGCCAAGGTTTGCTAGTTCAATCGTCTAACCTAATAAAATGTTAAACCTTTATTACATGAACTCGTTAAAGTTCAAACAGGTAGTACGATTAACCTCTGACCTTAGCCAGCGAGATCTTTGGTTTAATAAAATGATGAGAGCGCTACTCCTACGTAGATGCTCCTGTATTTATCAATGTTTTGTTACAAGGTGTCGTTCGACTACAGCATTACAGTTATACCGATATTCTATGCTGATACTGTTTTGTACTGTCTAGTTGGTTTATTGGTTACAGGCACGACTGCTCAGCACGAGGTCCTTGGTTCGTTTCCCAGGTCGGGCAAAGTGTTATTGGGTTTTCTCTTCAGAAATTTCTCATTAGCAGCTCCGGAGTTTGGATTTGTGCCCGGTTGATGTTGTGGCGATAGGCTCGCCCCCTATTATTGGAACTTAACTGGCGAAACCTGGGTGTACTATTACCTAAGAGTAGGTTCAGGTTTCGCAGGTGTACCTACACCTATGCCTAACCCTTCAGGGATTACAGGCGTGATGTTATGTATGTATGTTTACAAACTTTCAGGCAACTACTTTCGCCCGACATTCAACTCGATTCTCGGGGACTCTCACCCAGTAGATTGTGATTTGTATCAGCCATCAGCCACCCTATGTAGAATGGGATAAGGGCAGTAAGATGATGATCAGCCACCCTGCGAAGGGTGACGCTTGACTTAGCGTAAGGGTTTAGGTAACGTTACCGATCCGCGGTCTCCACTCATGAAAACATCTACCCCAACGGCCATCGGTTCTATGGCTGATATGGCCGTATAAGCCAACCGGAAAACCTTATAAATGCGAAAGTTTGTGAGGGAGGATATTTGTAACTTTTTTCGCAAAAACTACAGAACGGATTTGAATGAAATTGGGCTGAAATACAGTTTATAACCTAAATTAGTACATTGGATAGTTTTTATTCCGATGTTACGATCCCGCGGCACAAAAACCGAACTCCACGCGGGCGAAGCCGACGGCTTAAGCTAGTGTAAGCTTACATTCCTAATTTCAAAGCAAGTTTATCTGCCTACCCCCAGGGCTTTTTTTTTTGTAATGGCATCTCGCAGGTCAACCTATGAGGCTGGCTTCTGCTTAACCGGACAATTCTGTGGGTGCCTTGAGCGTATGGCCTCCAGCCGGGGCAGATACTTATAAACTAAGCGACAACTCGCTAAGGGAGGGTACGGGCTTCGGCTTAGGGCGTCGCTGGGGGAGGGCAGCAAAGGGACAGGCTGGATCTGAGTGATATCATTATTTAGGGGCTGATTTAAAACTACTGGCTCAGCATCGCGGGCTGGCTCGAGCAAGGGTCGGGACCGGACCACCAGGGCAAAAATCGTAGGTTTATGTATGTCGGGCACAGCTTGCTTACGAGTGCGTTTTCGCTCGATGTTTGAAGCCGGCTTTCTGTACGTCTATCATTTTGTGACCAAGAGACCGTAAATTACCGCTCGACTACACATTAAAGTGATGAGATTATTAATAAAACCACCCCTTATTCTTCCCAATAATATTTTAAGAGCAAAAAGATTATATTATATTAACAAAAAATAACAATATTGCCATCATTGATTTGACGCCCGTAGCTAAGTCATAATAACAGCCGCGCGGGTCGATCGAAGTAAAGCTACGCATGCTGAGGTCAGCCCGTGGATGGGTCACCATCTGACCATTGCACCCATTACATATCAAGGCCCATCCGAGTCTTCGAGAGAAAAAAAGGGTTAGGCAGAGGTGTACCTAATAGTACACTCACGTTTCGCCAGTTATGTCCCATGTAATAGGGGGCGAGCCTATTGCCATCAAATCCAGACTCCGTGGCTGCTACTGAGAAATTCCTGATTGAAAAACACAATAACAATTCGCCCGACCCTGGAATCAAAACCACGACCTCTTCCTCAGCAATCGCGATTGCGGCCAATAGACCAACGAAGTGGTAAAAATAAAATGTATTTGGGGAAATTTCAGAAACCTGATCTAGCAACCCTGCTACGTAGCGGTGGACTGTCGACTTTATCCCACAAAAGGTTAGGCAGAGCCTATAGAACGCGATGTGCCACTTTCAAGACCTCATGTTATTTATTCACGAAAGCTTTTCAAACGCGTCGTGTGTCGATTCAAAGCGAGACCTCGGGGCAAAACTCAGTGGGTCTATAGAATGACCTAGGTTATAGTTACGGCCATTTTCAGAGCAATAAAAAACGTTTTTTGCATTCAAAATAACCGACTTCCTGTCCATTGACTTTTTTGCACCGAAAAATACGATTTATTTTTTCCGAAAGTAAAGTTATTTTCCATTTTTATGTGTTTTCTTTTCGTGCTGGTTTTGTGCACGGTTGATGGCAACAGGCTCGCCCCTATTAATAGGACGTAAACCGGCGAAATGTGGGTGTACTATTAGGTACCGCCTCTGTCCTTCCCTACGGGGATTACAGGCGTGATGTTATGTTATTCATGTCCGTTACAGTACAATCCCCAAAAGTCACCGCAACCGCAAACCACGTTTGTAAAGCCGCCCAATCGCTACAGACGATTTCCCGTTTTCATTGGCGGACGGCGAGCTGTACACCCTGTTCCATATATCGCAATAGGTAGCACTCGAAGCCGAGCTCCATCACAAACATCTGTACTGCTGAAATGGTGATGATGATAATTATGTATCACTTACCTCAATAAAGGGTTGGGTTGTATGCGCGGGGCGCTAGCCGCTTCCTGCCGACGCT
This sequence comes from Standfussiana lucernea, assembly GCA_964057025.1. Taxonomy (NCBI): domain Eukaryota; kingdom Metazoa; phylum Arthropoda; class Insecta; order Lepidoptera; family Noctuidae; genus Standfussiana; species Standfussiana lucernea. The sequence continues at coordinate 9,187,482 of OZ059814.1, forward strand.
CTTCCCTCTGCGGAAAAAGCATACGATACATTATTATCATAAAGAGCCCTACAGACTCACGCCGAGAACCCCCGAGAAGCGTGAATGTGATTGGTTTCTCGCCGTCTCGTTCTCATTGAGAACAAGTTCTCGCGTGAGTCTGTAGGGCGTATAGGATAACATCAAGCATGTCTACAGGGGGCTCGTAATTGCTTGAGGAGGATGCGCCATAGTAGCCCGCGAAGTTAAGTAATATAGTGCATGTAGTGCTCTTCTTTATGTAATGGGGCACTTAGACTTAAGTTTGAAATGTTATCCTATTTTTATGTAATAGTATGCTCATTGTTGAGGAGCCAAATTAAATAAAAAAATAAGTTCAAATTTTCTTGCGTTTTTAACAATTTGCGGGTCGGTGTCAGTCTGTATGTTGAACAAAATATGATTCGCGACCGCAACACGTATGTATGTTTACAGAATTATAATCATTAAAATCATCGATTACAACCCAGTAAGTTCGTTTAATCTCATTGAATGATTATTTTATGAAAGTCACTCAATGGGGTTAAATTAATCTTAAGTATTGTATTGATGATTTTAAATGATTATTACTCGTAAAGCAAATCGTATTTTGATTAACATACAACCTGACAATGACCTGTAAATTGCAAAAAAAAAAGGTAAGAAATTTTGAATTTTGCTGGCTACTCTGGCGCTTCCACCTTAACAACTTCCTTTTCAATACACTTCCTAGAAAACTGGCGCTTACCGCACTACGATTAGGCATGCATTATACATGCATTGTATTTCACAGTTGTGTTTTTTTTTTGTTTCATTTATCACACACGAGGGTTTTTATTAACTGTTAAATTCCCTATAGTCGGCGATGATTGCTTTTTTTTTCACAGCAAAGAGGCGCATGTTTTTCAGGCCTTCATATTTAATGAAAATTTTAATTGTGTTTATGAACAGAATATCATAAAGAAACATTAATATTTATAAAATAATTTGCTTTTACCAACCAATTAACATTTATTTGTGGTCTAAATTAAAAAGTATTTACATTTTCTTTTTTTCATATTAGGCTGTTTAGCGGCTTTATACCTTTGCCTCTCCTTCAACCTCACGAAAGCAAAGTGCGGGAAAAAAGCAAATCATTTAATTTCCTCATAGTTCATGACAAAAATACTTTTAGTTCTATTGTTATCATATTTCTTCGAAAGTGGATTAAAATCCGTCGTTTGATACACGTGGGCATTTGTTACTGCAGTTCTCGGTTCCATAACTCCCTCGCCTGGCGGCTCGTGTGTGTATTCCGCCTCGGCCGCAATAACAATCTTTCCCCACCCAATTTTTGGTGTGGAAATTCACATAGATGTCCTCCACCCTACTGTGGTTGGAGAGGTCTGTCAGACTCTTGCCGACTTAGGTTATGCCACAGGGTGTTCAACAACTACCTAAGCCCGGGGTGCCAGAGACCTCGCGCAGTTCAGGCCAGTAATAAAATAACGATCTCCAAATTACATTCAACTTTATAAACGGTCTATGCTTTTTAAAAGAAAATTTCTGAGACGTAAGCGATTTTATTTTTGCAGTTTTACAAAAGAAATCGACTTATTAACTTACGGGTACAGTGACACATTGTATAATCTGCAACACAGCTTGCTCCAAAGACTTCATTATTATTTGTCAATGCAACTTTTATCAGAGCAAAGTAAAAATAAGATAAAATTAAGATCTTTTTTTTTTAACACCAGACCCTTTGCCTTTGGGCCATCCTTTAATTACATGAGGTTTTTATGCCACTTGTTGAGTTATGCGACCATAAAAATATGAAAAAGCTGATTTTTCATTGCGATTTTGAGTTTAATCACAATAAAAGTTTCCTAATAGAATATCCCAAATTTAACTTAACACCTCGTTTACAATAATTATGTTAATAGAAATTCACTAAGAACCGACTTCAAAAATACGTGTTACGTCTCACATCATTTGTCGAATACTGAAGAAATACTTTTTGACAGATCCTTATACAGAATGGAAATAAACGTTGAATTAGTATGTCTCTCGCGTACCTATACGTTTTATATTTATGTATCATCCGGTTGCAATCTATGTGTGTAAGTCGGTTAGTGAACCATCATTGTTTTAAAAAACATTTTTTGTTTGTTAGAAAAAACTGTCAGTTACTCCTAAAGTGTAATTTGTGTAAGTGTGTACTATGTCGTGATCGGGTTCAAATTCGGGCAAGTACCAATGTGACTTTTCAATTCATAAGCACTTTCTAAGTTTATCTTGGACATCACAGACATCGGTGAAGAAGAACATCGTGAGAAACCTGGACTTAGAATTGATATTAGCCTGAAATCGCCAACCCGTCTTGAGCAAGCGTGGTGATCAATGCTCGTGCCTTCTCTGTATGAGAAGAGGTCTTTGCCCAGCAGTGGGACAGTTACATGAGGAAAATATGGTGAAGAAAGTTTGAGTATGAATATGGATTGGTATAAGAGTAGAGAAAGACCAAAGAAACGATGGATGGACTGTGTGAAGGATGATATGGCTAGAAAGGAGGTGTCTGCTGAGATGACGAGTAATAGAGAAGTATGGAAGAAGAAGACGTGCTGCGGCGACGACACATAAATTGGGATAAGGGCAGGAGAATGAAGATGGTGATCCACCAGCCGGCGTGGTGGATCTCGGCCATCTCCCTTTCATAGACAGGATATATGTATCTATAGGCTGATCTAAGGTTGCTGGTTACCTGTGGTTCATGTCGTCTTGCTCGCTGTGCGGGGGCAGCCGACCCGGAACCCTGCGACGCAGTGTCAGCTGATGATGTGGAGGAATCTGTAACCGAAGAGAGTGGTTGCTGAAAGACATAGTAACTAGAAAAAATCAAAGGAAAGCAAAATACGCAATTTCGTTTACTTGGATGACGCATTTTTCCAGCTATATTGATTTAAAAACCAAACTACTGGACCGATTTGATGAAATTCTATGGGAACAATCGGAAAGTATATCCTTTCACATATTTTTTTTTTTTTCAAAACTTTTTTTATATGACGTGCCACGAAGTCCATTACACCTTGTTAAAAAAAAATAATAACAGCTAAATGTCTAATAATTGTCAGCATGTACCTGATCTATTAGACTGGTGCGGCGCCTGCTGTTTGAAAGATGTGTCTCTCTCGCACGTCGGCTCTTGTTCCCTGCAACAAAATGAAATAAGATGTTGAAAAATACGGCCAAGTTCGGCAAATTTTAAAACGATTTTTTTCGCAGCTTTTTTAAACATTGAAGAATGTTGGTGTGGTTTCTTTTGAATCTGTCACTATAAAAGAACTCATAATGATTTTTACTGTGATTGGCTAAAAATATCCATATGCAATCAAATCACGTTGAAATGAATGCATACTTTTGTTTACACCCGTTTTCACTCACACTAAGGAATACCTAAAATTATTGCCTAAAAACCCACTGTTGGATTTTTAAGGCTCAGCTGAGCGTCGAGAGTTGTCAATAAAAATCACATGTAGAAGAATCTCGATAATTTTATGCCCAATTTATTTCAAGTTCTCGTCGAAATGATAACCGGTTTAAAAGATTTATTACAGAAAAGCTGTCGATGACGAATTTTTCCTGTTATAAGACTCTTGAAAAATCTATCCATGCAGGTTAATATAGTAAGCTAAATGGCATCCTAGATGCATAATGATATATAGTCTATCGTTACGCTTGTGAGCCTCAAAAGGTCACGCAAAGGAGTGTCGTATAGACTTAATAGATAATGGATGCATGATATTATAATATTTTTATAGACATAAAACTCGTACAAGATGGCGGGATGAGCTGGAAGAAACGACCAGTGGTCCACATGAGCCTGGATCGAAAGGACTGGAAAGCATAGGGACAGGCCTTTGCACGGCAGTGGCATCCCACTGCTGGTCAAAGACTTCTCCTTCTGCTTTTGGCCAGCAGTTGAATGACACTCTACTATAACTGTTAGCTTGCATCATCAAGCAGATTAATAGTAGCACTAGAAATAGTACACAGACAATGAATTCGGGGAGGTGATTTAAACAAGTCTACATTATACAAAAACACTCAAACTGATGGGTATATGACGTATAAAAACTTTTTGACAGTAACCGGCATTTCTTCTAAAAACCAAAGAAAAGACGTATGGATTGTGTGGGGAAAGATATGAAGGAAAAAATACTATTTTGAATCACCACGGAAAAATACTCATCCAAACAAAAAAAGAATCATAGGAGCGCAAAGATATCGCTGAGCATACAAAAAAAAAACATTCAGACGAATTGATAACCTCCTTATTTTGGAAGTTGGTTAAAAAAGGGAGTGAATGATCTCGTGACGGCTGTCAGGGAAGAATGGGAGAACAAAACGTTTTGCGACAACTCCAAGTTAAATGATAAAATTCAACAAACTGACGAGACAGAGAACTAGTTTGAAAAGCTATCACTAAACAGGTACTATATAGAATATTTGAGGTTTTCAAAGTTATCATTACGTCGGAGTAGGTAAAAGTTATGCTTTGAACGTCGCTAAGCCTTTATAAACCTTTTATTGAAGCTAGTCACGTGAAAATTATCAGCTGTTCAGCCAGCTGTGGAATACAGCCTTGGATGTTTCTTTGCCACAGCTGTTTTTAGTTGCCATACTTAGTCGTGTTTATTCATGGAAGCTTTGATCGTATAAAGTAAGAAATTCTCCATCAAAACTAAAACTATCAAAAATCTTCAATCAGATTGCTGAAGCAGTGATAGCCTAGTGGTGTGACTGTCGAACTGCTAAGTCATAGGTCCCGAGTTCAAACCCAAGGAACGGACCTCTGATTTTTTTAGATTCATGTGCGTATTGTATAATTATCACTTGCTTCGGTGAAGGAAAATATCGTGAGGAAGCCAGCATGCCTGAGAGATATTTCTCGACGGCATGTAATGCCAAGTCAGAGGCGGCATAAAAACTCTGACACCAGGTTAGGCACTAGCCACACGATAAAGAAGAAGAATCACAGATACTACAATTACAGATTGTTTAGTTAAGTTTAGATTTGATCCCAACTATGTTGTGACCGAGTGGCGTCCAAGGACTGAAAATAGAAGTGTTGGTCGTCCGGCAGCGAGATGGGCAGACGACATTGTTGCCTTCGGGGGAATATCCTGGATGAGGCTGGCAGAAGAACGTGGAGCTTATACCCAGCAGTGGGTGAAGTCGGGCTGTGAATGATGATGTTGGGACGGTTTACAGTCTAGCTGGAAGCAGTCGATACCAGTATGTTACATGCAGCGAATGCCTATCTAACCTTGTGGAGCTCACCCACTTACAGTTTGACAGACAGCTGCCTAGCCTTTTCCCAACTGTGTTGTGGTCGACTTCTAGTTTAGGCGGATGCAGCTGAATACCATATATTTATATATTTTACATGGAGTGACTACCTATCTGACCTCCACAACCCAGACCACCATACTGGGCGATACGATACCCCTTGCTAAAACTGGTTGTCAGATTTTTGGCTACCCGTAACGAATATAATGATATGCAGCTGTGACCAATGGTTTGTTTACTGATTTATTTTTCGAGTCATTCATTTGAGTGGGTCTCGATATGTGATGGATGGTCAATCTGAGCAAGCGTAGCATGTCATTTAGCCATGACATCCTCTGATTACAGTACTCATAAAGTAATTCGCCATGTAGCCATTCATTTATATTATAGCTAAACTATTGAATCGATTTGGAACCTGATAATTGCATTAGTAATAATGTGTTTTCCGTGTCGGAAAATCAAACAATTTAGCCGCTAGCCTAGCGCTAGCTCTATTTCATATAACACAAGCTTTCGTCCGCGGTTTCCACCGTCTAGAAGTCTTAAAATCATTCCACGGCCACGTACTACTGGGGTAAGGATTTTACATCCTATCCTAGGGCATTGTCCACCTGAGTGTCTAATTAAATCGAAATCAGTTCAGCCTAAGGCGTGAAAGACGAACAGGTAACAGTCAAGACAGTTACTTTACTTTTATAGATAAGAGAAATAAAACCTATTTGGAGCTTACTCATGCTATCTTTTACATGATTTTATCGTTATCGGACTCATACTTTGTTCATAATGCCCAGTACTAACTGGGTTGTGGAGGTCGGATAGGCAGTCGCTCCATGTAAAATACTGGCATTCAGCTGCATCCGGTTAGACTGGAAGCCGACCCCAACATAGTTGGAAAAAGGCTAGGCTGATTATGATGACTTTGTTCGTATAGGCACTTTGTGTAAATGCGATAATCTATGAATACATATAATAAAATGTAGATTTAAAAAAATTTAACAGTCCTGTGTATTTTTTTTTAAATTAAATGGGGTTCTTTAGTAGAGCAACAGAAGTCAAAGCAACAGTTTTTAGAATTTTGTCTGTCTTTCTGTCTGTATGTTTGTACGCGCATCACGCCAAAACTACTGCATGGATTTGAACGCAGCTTTCACCGCTCTACTGCTACTGCTAGATGTCTAACTTATAATAATTATAGGCTACATTTTACCACAGAAATGTCCTTTTTTTGTTTCTAAGTAAGAAGTCGCGGGCAAAGGTTAGTAAATGAAATAAAGTAGATACAACATTTAACTATTTATACACAGCAACACCAACAATTATGTACACCTCACCTCAATCCAGAAAAAAATCACAAAATTTGAAAACAAAAATTGAACATTTTCCACTATAAGCAAGAACTTGGCTTACGCACTACCAAACCCAGATAAAATGGTTCACAGCTAATGTGTCGAATAACAATCAATTAATTTGGCCTCAATAGATACTGTAGAAATATACGATAACTAATTGTAATTTATTGTGTTATTTTATTGAATTAGATATAAAACTGCACTGAGCCGATTCGCTCTAACAAACAGGAGTGATGGATCCTGGTCTTGGATATGGATGGGTATAAGAGTAGAGGAATACCAAAAAACGATGGATGGACTGTGTGAAAGAGGTATCTAATGAAATGACAAGTAATAGAGAAGTATGGAAGAAGAAGACATGCTCCGCCGACCCCAAATAAATTGGATTAGGGCAGGAGATCCTACAAGTATATACATTATAGGTTGATTATAAATATAGCTGTGTTATTTCATTGGGCGGGCCATGTCTGTAGAATGCATCAGGACCGATGGGCCAGTCGTCACGCAGTGGGTGCAAGAAGTCGGGTGTCGTCGCCGAGGGAGGCCTAGAAAACGCTGGCGTGACGACCTAGAGGCGTTTGTGAGAGAGGGATAGGTCAGAGAAATGGGTTCAGTGCAAGAAAATTAAAACCCTTGAAATTGTTAACAAAATCCGATTTTTTAAAAGAAAGAAACATTCTGACTGCACATTGCACATAATATTAGATAAAACATAATTATAAATAAATTAATCTGTTTACATTCGATCTGAACCCAAAACTAGGTAATAAACGACTCGTAAATAATAATAATCAGTTAGCAAGTAATTAATGCGCCACGGTTGATCACGATAACCCCACATCTGTTTGTTTATGTTGTTATTTTGGCATGGCAAAATGTCTCGAGGGTTAATAATAATAATAGCTCTCGCTTAGAGGCTGGATCAAGGGCTTGATTCAGAAAGCAGTACTTCTGGACACGGCGCGTATTGTTAGGAGGTTCCTCTCTCAAGAGCCCTGACCACCGGTAGCTCGGACCCTGTTCCCGGTGCTGGTGGACTACTATTTTATATATTTTTAAATGTTTTTTTTTTATACTAATTTTGTATAGGAATATTTAAAAATGTAAAAATAAGTGAGAAAAATAAATAAAGGAAATAATAATAATAGCCGCTGGGGTCACTCTTTAGGTTAAGCCGTGCTTATTAGTTGGTCGGTGGATGGATGACCACTCATTACATACCGAATTTCCTACGTGCCTCGGAAAGCACGTTAAGCCGTTGGTATCGGCTGTCAGATCTTTGACAGTCGTAACAAGCAGTCAGTGGCCTGAAAGTCTAACAACCAGCCTTACCAAGGGTATCGTAATACCTGGTACTAACTGGGTTGTGGAGGTCAGATAGGCTGTCGCTCAATGTAAAATACTGGTATTCAGCTGCATCCGGTTAGACTGGAACCCGACCCCAACAAAGTTAGGCAAAAGCTAGGTAAATGATGAAGCAACTGATAATTATAACAATTATACAATAAGCACATGAATGCGAAATATCAGAGGTGTCTTAGGTTCGAACTATCTATGAATTGGCAGTCCGACGGTCATACCACTAGGTTAGCACTGCCTCATCGACAAACGAAGACCGGTTGTGCGACGATGCGTCTTCCTAACCATCTCTGTCATTCTTCTCAAGGATCTGGCTCTAAAATTCGCAATTTCTCTGAAGCGTTATCTTGTGCACTTTCTTTTAATAGCACAAACTAAATTACTATGCATTGTTAACACCCACATAATCCACTAACGCGATAAACTAAAAAATGATGTTCTGTGTGTGTTGTCTAAAATTATGAGTGATATGCGTGCATTATAAATAGAAACCATAGTGCTCTAATAATATTCTAGAGTTTTGTTTTGGATAACTCAAAAGAGTTAAAACGGAGGTGTATTGTAAACCCACATTTCGGTACCAAGTTCCAGTTAATAGCTTAACATACATAACATAACATCACGCCTGTAAACCCCGAAGAGTTAGACCGAGGTGTACCTAATAGTACACTTACATTTCGCCAGTTATGTTTAAGTCCCATGTAGTAGGGGGCGAGCCTTTTTTATACTAAATAGGCTTGCGTTTGGCCGCAACTCGCCTGATGTCTTTGATTTTTTGGTTTTGGGTCATGCCAGGTTCCTCACGATTTTTCAACGCACCACTGATCTTATGCACCTCATTGGGGTCAGCCTTTTAATCAGACATAGCGCGCTGTGACTGAGAATTTCCTGATGGAAAAACTCGATCGCACTTTCCTTCAACCTGGCGATCGAATTCAGGATCCCCACTCATCATTCGAGTTTCCCCCCACTAGACCAACGCAACGAGGCAGTTATTAATCATAATCTGCCTGCCTTTTCCCAACTATGTCGGGGTCGGCTTCCAGTCTAACCAGATGCAGCTGAATACCAGTATTTTACATGGAGCGACTGACTATCTGACCTCCACAACTCAATTAATACTGGGTAATACGATACCCTGCAACGACTGTCAAACAAATGACAGCCGGGACCAACAGCTTAACGTGCTTTCCGAAGCACGGAGGAAACTCGGTATGTAATGAGTGGTCACCCATCCACGGACCAACTTAGGCAAGCGCGGCTTAACCTAAAGATCGACCCGAGTGGCTGTTATTATTAAGCCACGAGCTCCTAATATAAAGTCTATTAAAAATCAAAGAACAAAAAGTACGTCAAATGTCAGATATGTTTTCGTTCCAAAAGATGCTGCCCGATAATCGTCTGACCTACATTCACTTGTTACGAAGATGTTCTTAAATATAACATTCTAAAATAATTATTGCTGCATTTATTTAAGAAATTACTATATAATCCGGCTCGAAGGACCAAAATAAATAATGAGTTCCCTTATACTTCATCATCAGCCCACATTTGTCCACTGCTGGACATAGGCCTCCTCAATCGCACGCCATTCGCTCATCCAGTTGCTACCAGCCACCCTGCTCGTATCGTCGCTCTACTGAGCCTGAGGGCGTCCCACCTTACGCTTGCCGATTCGCGGTCTCCACAAGAACTTGTCTACCCCAGTGGCCATAGGTTCTACGGCTTATATGGCCGGCCCATTGCCACTTCAGCTTACGTATTCTGTGAGCTATACCGACAAATCTAGTTCTCTGTCGGATCACCTCGTCCTGGATGCGATTCCTCAGAGAGACTCCAAGCATAGCCCGTTCCATAGCACGCTGAGCGACTTTAAATTTATGGATCAGCCGTACCGTGGGTGTCCACGTTTCGGCCTACACTTCCGATAAGAATATGATAACGGGACGATTCTGAAGACGACGCGCGACGTATGAAAATCGAAAAGCCTACTGATCTTTAAATCAGTTTCAACGACCAACGAAATAAAACTGCAACGACCTGAGGTAGTGTAACTGTGTACATTATCAGCTTGGTGGCAAAAATATATTTTGTGGTAGTACAATGACTGAAAAGTTGTGTGGTAATCGGTTGGCTTGGTATGGGCATGTGATGTGGAGGATTGAGGAAAATGTCGTGAGGAAAACTTTGAGTATGATGCATGTAGATGGGTATAAGAGTAGAGGAAGACCAAAGAAACTGTGTGAAGGACGATATGGCAAGAAAGGAGGTTTGTGATGAGATGACAAGTAATAGAGAAGTATGGAAGAAGAAGACATTCTGCGTCGACCCCAAATAAATTGGAATAAGGGCAGGAGAATGATGATGTTCAGGCTAGTACTTAACCAGACGCGTTGTTTCACAAAGATCTTACTCTACTTACTTCAGAAACTTCTTTCATAAAACCCTTAGCGTACGGATAACCTATATCCGTCTTCAAATTGACAAGGGTTTGTTACCTACCACTTAATATTCCCCTACCTTACTTAAATTAACATAGAGCCACGAGAATGAAACGCATCGATTATACAAATCGATGTATCTTTAAGTCTACTTCAGTTCGTATAGTTATTGGTTACTGGTTTTTGCACAACTTTTTTAGGGTCGGCTTCCAGTATATTATCCAGACGCAGATACTAGAAGCTTACATGAAGCGACTTCCTGTCTGACCCTTACAACCCAATAACTGAAATCACAATACTCGTTAATAAGGCTGATTGTCAGACTTTTGACGTTCTCATAACCCGTAAAGCGTGACAACGACTGAATCTACGGTTGATTATCAACACACGTGGAGGTTATATTCCCACCTAGTAACAAAGCAGACACTACTTACTATTCATTAGATTAAAAAAATACCAATTACATTAAAAACTCCAATCACTTTAAATTTTCCATGCAGTAAAATAAAACGGCACCGAATTTGGCAAGAACTTGGCGTGGCTGGGTAGGGCAGTAAAATCCATCGTGAAAAAATGTTTTAGGTGGGTGTCGCATGCAGCGTAAGGTTGGTTGGTACTCACAGCTCTATGAACATAAAGCTTTTATGAAAAGGATTTTAAGTTCATTTTAAAGTAAAGTAAATTAAAAGATGGCGAAAAAGAGAATTAATATGTGCATCTACATATAACTTCACGCCATTTTCTTCGGGATAACCGAAAGTTAACATCCACATTAATGTATCATCATTTGTCTACCTTTTTCCAACTATGTTGGGGTCGGCTTCCAGTCTAACCGGATGCAGCTGAATACCAGTATTTTACATGGAGTGACTCCACTGGTGGATCTGACTTCCACATCCCAGTTAGTACTGGGTAATACGATATAGCCTAGTGGTGTGGCCGTTGGACTGCCAAGTCATAGGTCTCTCGAGGATCCCAAGACACGCACTTCTGATTTTTCGAAATCATGTGCGTATTGTATAATTATCGTGAGGAAACCTGCAGGTAAAGCCAAGTCAGAGGGCCAAGGGCGGCATAAAGACTCTGACCAAAAGTTAGGCACTAATCACACGATAAAGAAGAAGATTTATTTATTTGGTACACCAACAGCATTACACACTAAACATTAATAGGAGACAATAAAAAATATATATAAGTGCTGGTATGTATGCCTATTACAGGTATACGCCGCATTCGCCATAGTGACAACGACATAAAGTGCTCTAATCTTAATATACAAGCTCATGGAAGACCATGCAAATACTTGTTTGCAATTAAGTAATTAAGGTCTGTTTCTAAGTGGTCGAATAGCCAATACAAACCAAATAACGTCAAAAATGCAATACTATTTGTAAGAGGTTATCTGTCAAGTATAATCGAACGAGCTTCGACAAAAACTTTCAGTTAATTGTTAATTTACAAAGATTGGAACCAACTGTCTCATTAGTCTTTAAGTAAAAAAAAACAACCTAACCTTGACAACTTAAACCTTAACGTTGACGTTTTAAAGACTTGCAAGTTACATTCAACCTTAGATTGATAAAACAATTAAGAGGTCGAACACAAAGTCAAATTTAATTAGCTAGTGTAACTTCAAAGATGGGTATCTAAAAAAGGGTGACTAGAAACGCAAGGGAGATCGAGACAATACTTTGAAAGGTAATCTAACGTTGGATTATTATAGTACACGGTTCAAACAAGGTCTGTAAATAATTACGTTACTAAAATAGAATACTTGTTGGTAACACATCATATTAATCCAATGTTAAAATCGCTTTTGAAAGTTTTGTCTCTATTCACTCCGTTTTACTAGTTACGTATCTATATTTAAACATTGAAAATAATGCTGAAATTCAGCGCTCTTACTTTTATGAGACAGTTATGGCAACTTACTTGGAGGAGTTAAAACATGAACTCCATATTCCTGCCCTTGTTGCACGTTACATGGGGTCGCGGGTCGGCGCAACACGATTTTTAACCGACTTTTAACGTCGTGTCGATGATTCCCTTTTTTAACCGACTTAAAAAAAGGAGGAGGTTCTCAATCCGGTTGTATTTTTTTTGTGTTTGTTACCTCATATCTTCGTCATTTATCTGAATGGATCTGCGTCCCGATTGGTCCCATAGAAATCATCAAAATCGGTTCAGCAGTTTGGTTTTTAAATCAAAATAGCTGGAAAAAATATGTCATCCAAGTAAAAGAAATTGTGAAATTGATACTTGACAAGGATTTGTGTGTGATGCGATAACTAAAAAGAGTAAAATAAAAATGTTTTTGCAAAAAAAAAATAACCGAATTCCAAAAAAAACACAAAAAAAAGTGGTTCTTCCATTCTCCTCTGTAAACCGTCACGCTATCATTTACTCCTTTAGCTTTCACATCATTCCCCACACAATCCATCCATCGCATCGTTTCCTTGGTCTTCCTCTCCCTCTCCATCCAACGACATTTATATTCATCACTAAACTTATTTTCTAATTAACCTCGAATACAGCGACAAAACGAAAACTAACGCCAAGAACTAACATTACCTACAAAGTAGGCTGAAATCGAGACCGGGCTAGATTTGTAGGACGTCCTTGTATCGGTCTAGGTCAGTACAAGGACAGCCTGAGAGCCAGCTTCGCACAGATCAATACTGAATACGGTAATGGGAGATGGTAACAGCTGGTTGCATCTAACTTCTACTACAACTGCCCAAAAAATGAGTGTTAAAATGTTTTCAGGAATCATGGGTTTTTTTATGGTATTAGTTTACATCTATACTAATACTATGAAGCTGAGTTTGTTTGTTTGGTTGTACGCGCTAATCTCAGGAACTACTGGCTCGAATTGAAAAATTATTTTAGTGTTGGATAGCCCATTTATCGAGGAAGGCAATAGCCTTATAACATCACGTTGCGACCAATAGGAGCGGAGCATCGATCAAAAGTGTAACGCAGGCGAAGTTTCGCTGGTTAGCTACTTTTATAATATATTAAGCTTTTCTTAAAATGAAAAGAAGAAATTAGGTTTATCAATCAACATTGAGCGTTTATACAAAGTTTCGAGTCCGCGTAACACTGGTCACTTTCCCTCACTCGTCACTTTAGTTAATTCGACAATAGCGTTGATTCGTCACTTTCGCTGATTGGACACTTGTGTGTATTCGACAGTTGCTTCAACTCGTCACTTTCTCTAATTCGCCACTTTCGCCGATTCGACACTTTTCTTCAATTCGTCACGCGAAGTACAGTCGGTAGAAAATTATGTATTGTCACCAGAACCAAAGGTGTGTGAAAAATTTCATCTCAATCGGTTGCGGGGAACTGGTTTGAAATTCAGTTGCAAGATTTGACCAATACATACTGCCAAACTAACAAGGCATATTAAATAAAAGCTTATGAAAAGTAATTCGATGAAACCCGCTACAAGTTAAGATTCGATCAAACTGTCAATGATAAATTGTGGACGCGTCTCCGAATCATCACTTCCCTGCCCTTACCCAATTCATTTGAGGTCTGAGTCGATGCCTTCTTCCATACTTCTCTATTACTCGTCATCTCATCAGACTTCTACTTTATTGCCATATCATCCTTCACACAGTCCATCCATCGTTTCTTTGGTCTTCCTCTACTCTTATACCCACACACATTCATACTCAAAACTTTCCTCATGACATTTTCCGTGTTTTTTTGCGTCTCCAAATACCGGACAGAAAATATACCCAATTACTGAAGTATCTGTCAGTTTGTCACACCGTCCAGATTGTCTAAGATTATCTCCGAAAATAAGAGAAAAGATTACGTTGAAATTAGAGGATTCGGATGGTAATGTGTAAGAAAATATTTCTGGGTGCCTGAAACTAAGCCTCACAATTAAGCCTCGAAAACACAAAAAATTCAGACATCGGGACTGGGTTTTTCCTTGACAAAAAATTAGTAGCACTGCCTGAGTATTCCTTGGGTCTACCAGCAGCAGCAAACGGCAGTGTCGCTAACAACAGAACCGATTTAATAGAAAGACATAGAAGCCAATATGGTTGCTAAAGAAACGAAGGATCGACTGTGTAAAGGATGATATGGCAAGAAAGGAGGTGTCTGACGAGATGACGAGTAATAGAGAAGTATGGAAGAAGGAGACCATTCAGGAGAATGATCGTGCTGATGATGGCCACTGTGGTCCTTCATTGCAGTTACGCGACAAAAGTACTGCTATGTGCATTTTCTCTTTGCTTTAGATTCGCTCTATCGCGCCGAAATGTTCACGTTCCTGTTGCGTTGATAGTTATTTTAGAATAATAAAACATTCCGAAAATCTTATCAATCGTTCATTTTAGCGCTACCTAAGTACGGCGTAAATGAATGGAAATCGCGTTACGGAACTCAAATGGAGTTGGGCAGGACAAGGGCAAGGCGCAGTGATGACAGGTGGACTAAGGCTGTCACCGAATGGCGTCCAAGAACTGGAAAAAGAAATGTGGATCGTCTGTCGGCAAGATGGGCAGACGACTTAGTTGCCATCGGGGAAAAAACCTGGATGAGGCTGGCCTGGATGGGGCAGCGGAAGTCGCATTAGTTCCCGCTGGCCCCCAACGCAAGTGTGCGAGGGAACACCGGTGTGGTTTTAGTCAGTAAGAGTCTGACAGACCGCTCCGCTCTCCCCAGGGCGGAGGACATCCATTGAGGATTTGCTGGCACGGGGCCTTGGAGATTGGCACTAGTAAAGAGAGGCCTATACCCAGCAGTGGGTGAATTCAGGCTGTGAATTATGATGATGAAGAAATACGGCGAGAACTAGTCATCTAAAGATTCAAATCTTTGATTACAAGAACATTACAAGCTACCATTAGTCACCTAACATCACCCTAAATTCCTGAAACCTGGTCGACTGTAAATGGACTGTAATGGTGTAATCTAGTTTGTGTTATGGACTGTATATAGCATTCTAGTCTTTATAGGTAATATCGTTAGGATGCCTGTCGGGGACTATTAATCATGGGCATATATACCTCGGGGGGAATGCCTGTTTCGGGATATATAGGGCGGTTAAGACGAATGGGAATTTTGTCTAGATAGCGAAATAGTAGTAAAATCAAGGTCAGTGTTTAGTTACTTTAACGGCATTATTTAAATGACTCCATAACCCTGTGTTTAAATACCATCTATCAGCAATGTGAAAAACGCCAAAAAAAAATCGTTTCCCAGCAATAATTTTTGCGCACTGTTACTTAGTTTGATGTAGGTACAGAATGCTTGGTTGACGTCTTCGTGAAGGGTCCGTTTACACCCTGTATAATCGTCAAAACCGCGGAGTTCTTAAGAGGGGAGGGCGGATTGTGCGGGTTCTCTTGATGGGTTAATAGTTATGAAGAGCAGTAACGATATGGGTCACAAAATAGTCCATAGCGAAACTAGATCAGTTTTAATCAAGTGATTATTACATCATGGCCATGAAATACCTCCTACGTGACACCCACGCTCCTCTATGGCAATTATTTTATCTCGTACTTGTAAACAAGAGATTTGTCGCGGATTCCGTTGATGCATATTGAAAAATGTGTTGATGTTGTCAGCAGAATCTGCTAAAGGGTTTTTACACGAAATTATGACCTACTTTTTCTGATGGAACGAGGAGGCAAAAGATCGATTTTCAATGTATTTAAACAATTAAGTCTTAAATATTATACGCCTATTGAAAACTCCTACTAGTACCAAAGTAGCAAGACGTCAAGGGCCAAGAAATAATTAGACAAAGTGCAAGACAAATTGACAATGTACGGATACAGACTGCCGAAGTTAGATTTACTTTTCTCAGACTGAATTCATCAATGTCATGGGTACAGCTTATGTGGGGAAAAATCAATTCAAAGATTATTAGGGTGGTAAAACAAGCGCTAGTCGGCGGACGGCATAATAGGCATACGACATTGTAAAAAGCAATGATAGCCTAGTGATGTGACCGTCGGACTGCCAAGTCATAAGTCTCAAGTTCGAACCCAAGACAGGCACCACTGATTTTTCGGATTCATGTGCGTATTGTATAATTATTACTTGCTTCGCTGGAAGAAACATTGTGAGGAAAGCAGCCTACCTGAGAGATATTTCTCGACGGCTTGTAAAGTCAAGTCAGAGGCCCATGGGCGGCATATAAACTCTGACACCAGGTTAGGCACTAATCACACGACAAAGAAAGATTGTTGCCATCTCACGCAGAAGCCTGACACCTAGCTGTGGATGTTGATGGGGCTGAAGTGTAAGTGGAGTTTCTTGTCCATTCTTCTCCATGGAAATCTAAGCTACTAAATAAAAGCTCCCTAATTCAAGTTCTGGAATGGGCAACTACAGTACTTTCACAGTTATTGTGCCTTGTGACTGCAGCTTCATATTTTTGTCAATTCAAAAGTGCCTGTAACTGCTTACTTGAAATAAACGCTTTGATTTTGAAGTAGAAATAGACGAGCGATGTATGCATCGCGGGAGAGATGGCCTGAAATATTGGAAAGTAGTCGTCGCCAAGCATGGACTCAGAAATGCAAGGGAGACGACTTGGAAAATTCCTCGTGTATGAGAGCATGTTAAACGTAGAGAGTGGAAGGCTATGGGCGAGACCTTTGGCCAGCAGTGGGACAATCAAAAGTGCCTGTAATGGTCTAACAAAACAAATGAACGACAAGACAAATGTAAATACAAACCTCTTTGATTCACTACTCGATTAGTTATTTTTTCAATCATAGCACACGATTTCGTCTGCATAATTATGCCCAGATGATGGTAATATGCTCGCCCCCTATTACATGGGACTTAGACATAACTGGCTAAACGTGGGTGTTCTATTAGGTAAACCTCTGACCAACCCTTCGGGGATTACAGGCGTGATGTTATGTTATGTAATAGCGGAATGTAACACAAATATCTCTTATTACCTATTCGTAAAAAAAAAACATACGCTATTCGTATAAAAAGTAGTTTTTCCGAAGTAAAATATAAATTGAACAAGAAACCGCCTTTTAAAGTTCCACAACAAGTTGGCAAGTTTCAATGCATATAACTGAACATAACTTTGTTAAGAAGCCGAGTGGAGAAAAGATCTTGTTTGGTTGTTTGTAATATGCGAAGAAAAGTAGTTCGATTTTATGGCCAGAGAAAGCGTTTCTGGGTTTTCCCAATAGAAAGGAGATCACTCAAATTGGGCTATTTTCAAAAGTCAACAAAAATAAACGCATTAATTTGGCATGACATAATAAACATTTTTTATTATCACACCTAAGTCGTAAGTCAATTCACCGAGAAATTATTCAACCACAAAATATCTGAGATCACCCAGATTGGAGTATTTTTACATACGTTTTACGGTCGCGAATCATATTTTAATCAACATACATACAACCTGACTGACTTGCTAATTGCAAAATAAAACCTAAGAAAACTTTAAAATCTCGCGGGCTACCCTAGCGCTTTCAACATAAGTTAGAAGAACTCTACTTTCGCGTTTCAATACTTCAGCTTTCCAGGAATTTTAACTACCTTTTACCCTTTGGTACAAAGGTCAATCTGCCAAATATCACAATCGATTTAATAAGGAAGCTCGTAAAGTCACATCAAGCAAAAGGGGTATGGATTCGTATTTAAAATCGAGTTGCATGTTTATAAGAATTTGATTATCAACGAAATGAGTGTTACAGGGTCGCTTGCAAATTAACATAACATAGCTTCTTTGGGGGAGGCTCGGGTGTACAGTACACGTACATTTAGCCAGTTATGTTTAAGTACCATGTTAAAATGTAAAAAAGAGGCGAGCCAGGGGTGTACTCTCTAAGCTCGTCAACGAAAAAACGGGCCACTCCGAAAGCAGCTCGGGAACTTGAAAATGGACCCTGCCCCCTATTATTTTCGGATTCACGAGTTTTGAATACACGTCAGGAGTAGGGACAACTGCTCAACGTGTTCTCATTGATTGTGAGTTCGGGCCCCAAACTAATCTTATTTCCGTAGGTGCTATGAAGTAGGAAACGCCCGTAACTTTCCCTGTAGAAGCCTAGACTGGAAGTCTAGGCTTCTACAGGGAAAAACCCTTCATTCCTTTGAGTTGTCAGAAGCATGAAAGTTAATTAAAATAACTTCATTGCAATTCGTTTCAAGGTCAGCTAGCTACAGCCTGCATAGAAAAAAACTTGAATGACCTTGAAATGCCTTTTACTAATTTATGTAGAACTAAATTACTTATTTAAGGAAAATGTAAGAGCATGAACAAATATTTGGCAAGAACAAAATTATTCGTAGTTTAATTGTTTTGATTTATTTAGTTCTGTGATTGTTTTGGGACGGGCTCGTGGCTAAATAGTAACAGCCAAACGGGTCGCTTTTCAAGGTTAAGCCGCGCTTGCCAAGGTCGGTCTGTGGATGGGTCACCATCATTACATACCGAGTTACCTCCGGGCCTCGGAAAGCACGTTAAGCCGTTGGTCCCGGCTGTCATTTGTAGATCTTTGACAGTCGTTACAGGTAGTCAGTGGCCCGCAAGTCTGACAACCAGTCTTACCAACGGGTTACCGTATTACCCAGTACTAATTGAGTTGTGGAGGTCAGATAGGCCTTCGCTCCGTGTATAATACTGGTATTCAGCTGCATCCGATTAGACTGGAAGCCGTCCCCAACACAGTTGGGAAAAAGGCTAGGCAGATGATGTGATTGTTTTGGGGTAACAATAATAAGTGGGGTACGTTTTATTGGTCACGAGTGCGACGTCTGAGGGTCCAAGTTCGATCCAAGGTAGGCCGCAATCAAAATATTCTTACGTTTTTTTTTGCAATTTGCTGGTCAGTGTCAGGTTGCTTGTTGAACAAAATATGATTCGCAACCGTAACACATGTCTTTACAGAATTGCAATCTTTAAAATCGTCAATACAACCCTCTAAGTTTAATGTTACAGCACCTTTTTCGCCCCTTTTTTTAATGTTACAGCACCATGCTGAGATAGGGGCCTTTTGGCCTCGTACAGGACTAGTTTAGTTAGTCTTATTTTAATTTGTTCCTAAGTTTACTTTTTTTTAATCTTGTTTTATTGTTAAGTTACCATTTTGTGTTGTCCAGTGCGAGACTAATAAATACTTTTTCTTTCTTTCTAAGTTCATTTAATCCCATTCAATCATGTAAAAGTCGTAAATTTAAATTTTGCGGGCCACCCTGGTACTTCCACCTCAATGAAGTTCTTAGTAGTAAAGCCAGACTCTCCAGACTGACAGACCTCACAGGATAAGCTGACGGGTCTAGCTAGATACATGGCCTTTATGGGGGGTTTTTTAAATTTATCCTTAAATGGGTTTGACTAGAGGATGAACTCCTGTATGGAATTCATCCAATAGCAAATCGGCACTGCACGGTTTGTGCATAAATAAACATTTTCGCAATGATCATTGATCATGAAATAAAAGTCTCCCATTGTGTTAGGACACATAAACATACTTTTGTTTATGGTTATTGTGTATTAGAGGAAAAACCCATTATGATGTTGTTATCAAAGAGTTTGTCTGAGTCATTAGCCTAATTCAAAATCAAATTCTTTGTTTCGAGCGGAGGCTCATAGAGGGTTAGTGACATAGTGCTTAAAAACGAATTGTTAGTGCACAACACGATACGGTGACACGTGTAACTGACAGCAGTGAACCACATATGGACAGTCCACTCTGCCAGCAATCATTTCTAGAACCCTGTTAGGGCTGGCCATGACTCGAGCCACCATCGATGCTGCACGCTTGCGTATTATTGTGTAAAAACTATTTACACGCGCCGCCGCAAACATCCGTGATGCACTGCAACGCCATGGCAACCCCATCAGTTTCCTGAAAGCATTATTGAATTGGACACGAAGGGTTCCGTACGACGCTCGCGAATAACTTTTCCACAAGCTGCACGTGTAGAAGGTGATACAGAATGCTCTAAAGAACGTCACCTCTACAGTACAGCGTGCAAACCTGCGGGTTATCATATTCGCGCGTACGGACAGAGCCCGCCGTTCCCTTTCAATGTCAGCATTGTCCTTAAGGTCAGAGGTGATCAAGATATTTAAATTGTTCCACTCGCTCAAGAGAAACACCGCAATGCACCGTAATGCAGGTGGACAATTTTTTTTTGAAGTTGTCAAGTGGAGCTCGTGGCTTAATAATAACAGCCGCACGGGTCGACCTTCAAGATTAAGCCGCTTTTGCCAAGGTCGATCTGTGGATAGGTGACCACTGACCATCCTTTACATACCGAGTTTCCTCCGTGCCTCGGACAGCACGTTAAGCCGTTGGTCCCGGCTGTCATTTGAAGATCTTTGACAGTCGTTAAGTTGTCATTGATCCGAAAGTCTGATTTAAGCAGTCTTACCAAGGGGTATTGCATTACCCAGTACTAACTGGGTTGTCGAGGTCAGATACGCAGGGAGTCGCTGTAAAATAGTGGTATTAAGCTGCAACCGGTCATCAAATCAGACTTTCTTACATCATACTGACAATGCAAGAAATTCTGATTTCATCAGCATCTGCCTAGCCTTTTCTCAACATAGTTGTGGTCGGCTTCTAGTCTTACCAGATGCAGATGAACTCTTACATAAAGATATTATCTGAACACAAATATTGAATGATCCATAAAACATAAGACAGGCTCAAAACAAAAAGTAATATGCCTTGAGACGCCTCTTAAGATTTGCGTGAGAGGTAAGTAAAGTTCTTTATTGGCTGCAAAATTATTACGGGATAGAAGTTATGAAGGAATGAACTGGATTTGATAGCATTTAGTATGTGATGTAACATAGGAGAGTTTTGCCCAACTGTAGGACGATAAAAGTTAAAATTTTATTTCTGAAAGGATTTCTTGCAGGTGACTTTTTTTCTGCCACTTCATCTAGATGAGAAGTGGTTATGGCAAAGACATTCAAATATTTACGAGCGATAGACGGGACAAGACTTAGAAAATCGTAATCCATTACTTGCCACTACTTAGTAACAATTCGTTCTGTTTAGTGTCATTCGCACACTTTTCAAGTAGCATTCGTGTGTCAAAATCGAAAATGTTCGGGATCAAATCGGTATGAAAATATTCCCCTATAAGTAAGTCTTTTAAATCTCTTTGGGTTATGGTGACATTTTTATGATTGTACCTGCTATATTTTCAGAAAGTAGGGCTTCAGGTGGTGCAGGAGAAGAGTATCTGGAAGCATATAGGGGACGCCTTTGCCCAACAGTGGGACATAAAAAAGGAACAAAAAAAAAAACCTTGCTAACTGTTTCACTACCTTCATTAACTTTTCTAGCAGATAATTTCCTGACTGTCTGATTAGCTTAGTGGTCACAAGTTTGGCTACTGAGCATGAGGTCTTGGGTTTGATTTCCGGGTTGGGCAAAGTGTTATTAGGTTTTTCAATCAGGAATTTCTCATTAGCAGCCACGGAGTCTGGATTGTGCCCGATTCATGGCAATAGGCTGGCCCCAAAACCTGGTGAAATATGGGTGTACTATTAGATACAACTTTGTCTAACCCTTCGGAGATTACTGGCTAGATGTTATGTTAATTGCGTACAAATTCAGATCCAATGGTTGTCAGATATGTAATTTTGAAAAATGATACCCACTTTTTTTCTTCACCCAAACTTTTCTATTAGTCATCGTTCTTACAGTCACCCTCTTTCAAACCAATACATATAATCATGAATCATTCCTTCTTGTTTTGCATCAAAGAACATGGCTAAAGTACCAGGAGAGTATACCTATCAAAGAGATACAAGACCATTAGTGGTGCCCTTCTAAAAGGTTAACTTTACAGCAGAGTAAGCTAACTCTACCTATTTATGGGTGAGTCACTGGCTTGATGTTTATAATGGCTATTACATATTAGCAACATACATACGTAATTCATGCATTCACGCCTTTTTCCTGTAACGGTGGGCAGAAACTATAGAACCTGCAAAATCTATACATACTCATTTCGCCTCCTGGTTTTACATCTGATCACACACCATACCTGACCTTGCTGAAGAACATTACCATTAAGGTCAGTGTACGTGACACCCAGCTCTTAAGACAAACATCATGAGAAAACCAGCATGCCTGAGAGATATTTCTTGATGCCGTGTAAAACCAAATCTACGCCTATATATATATATATATGTATGCCCATGAGTAGCATAATAACTCTGACATCAGGTTACGCACTAATCACATGAAAAAGAAAGACCTCTTAGTAGACACATAACTTAAAGGAATCTATTTCATAACCACTGCTCTTAAGATGTGAAGGAACACACTGTGAGGAAAATTGTCCTAGGATCAAAAACTCAAAGGCAAGTGACACCTACAGTCTGCACTTGGCAGGCTGGTGGATTACTGGCCACTATTATCTTAAAGAGAGGAGGCTTACATCTCAGCAGTGGGAATGCTATTGACTTATTGGGGGCCGCCCTTTAATCACGTGAGGTTTTTTAAGCCACTTTTATAGCCCCCCCCCTTCCTTTTGTTGATATGTCATGAGGTTTACGGCTACCCCTCCTCCCGCCTTCCACTCTCACGTGTATTTTTTATTATTAAAAAAGACAGATCGATTCAGTAAATGTTTTAACAAAAATTAAAAAAAATGGATATTCTAGCCAAAAATTCGCTTGCTGGGGTATTTTAGATCAAAAATCGCTTGCTCTTCTTCTTGTCTTTAATCCATTATTGGAAAAAAATATTTTACAGGTCACACATTCAATTCATATTTTCCTCCCACGTTGAAAATACATGCGACTGTCACATTACACCTTCCCCCTCTGTTCAAACCTAATGTGATTAATGGACAACCCCTTATGCAATCTAGATATTGGGTTGCAGCTGTCATTTGTAGATTTTTGACAGTTGTTACAGGTAGTCAGAAATGTTGCAGTCTGGCAATCAGTTTTACCAATAGCCCTTTGGTATAGTTGTTAGCAACGGGTATTGTGTAACTGGGTTATAAGGGGTAATGGGAAGATGCTCTGAGTAAAATATGTGGTATTCGGCTGCATGAAAGGTGTGCTATGTAACATACTGGTCTTCAGCTGCATCTAGTTAGACTGAAAGCCAACATAAATTGTAGTTGGAAAAAGGCAGGTAGGCAGATAGTGAGATATTGAGGAAAAAGGCAAATAAAACCCAGAACAAACCATTGAAATAGTTTTATAAGTTTAAAAAAAATTCATGATAATTATGTTTGCCGACATCTTAATGCAGTCACCTTATGACCTTAGGGTCAACAAAGCAGTTATTTTCATTGGTTATCAACAGACCAAACTTATGAGGCATTGATAAAAAAAATCTTTTATGCAAGCTACCAGTTTTGAACTACAAAAAAACTTGCAAAAACTGTTAGAAAACTACTTCCTTATTCAACTTGTAAACTGGCCCAATCATTCTTAATTTATTTAAATTGTATCGACAAAAACAGAACTTTTTTTACCGAAAATAAATAAATGTCAAACTCAAATGCCTTGCGCATTTGAGTTTGACATTTATTTATTTTCGGTTCTAATCAAACAGGACAAGGCAACTGGGTTTATACAGCCAATAAACTCGAATTGGAATCTTATCTGATAGTTTATTGTTATTTCTATAGGGTGGAGATACACACCTGTAATATACGACACTCCTTCACCGCAAATTAATTAATTCGACACCAAAACCGTCCAGAATTTATTGCTTTAAGCACTCGCGACATTTTCCAATATTAAAAATATCACGCAAGTTTCGCTTCTACGGGAGTATCGTCCGATTAGATGTCCACCACTAATTATCGATTAAATACAACACTATTTAAGAAGAAAAGTGTTTGCCTGTCTACCACGAATGACGCGCAAACTCCCGTAGAATACATTGGTAACGTGATTCATTTGAGTTTTACTTAGAAAACTGTGAAAGAATCCCGAAAAAAATAACTAAAATTAATAAGACATTACGCTAGAAAGGAACGGAGATGGTTACCCGGCCGATTTGAATGGACTGCGACGCGATGCAGACGTCGCATTGTTGCGTCACTTTCGCACGCAGCCGGGTTATACATAAGTGAGACAGGGACAGGTCCCAGCAATCCCACCCACTTATAATCGATTTTTATTCAAACAAAAGACATTTTTTTCTCAATTATACACACGTATTTACAAATAAAACACATTACTATCTTTTAAAATGACCGCCTACGCACAAGTGAGTGTCGCAAAAAAACACAAATACTCACCGTGAAAATTTTCACGACTGGTCCCGTCTGACAAGGAACAAATTTAGATACGCTCGAAATTCACACAATAAACACTTTACTAGTGCAGCTAAACGTTAGATATAATTACTATAGTTTTGAGAAGGCGCTAGCGACGTCCTTCAGCGTTTGTCGCGACATATTTTTTATGTTTTCCAGTAATTTTAACTGGGGACTAACATCGATCGCGTAGCCATGACAGATACATTTTCAACTGAATGAAGTTGGTCTCGGTCGCTCAGCTGACGGACAACTTTTTTTTCTGATTGACGCAGTGAAGTGAGCGGGGATCGCTGTAAGGAGGTTAGTGACCTATGCGGTGTAATTTTAGGGTTCCACACAGTACCGCAATGTATGGTTTGCAGGTGACATTTGTGCGGAATTATGTAAGTTTGATTTGCGTAATGTTATGGTAAGAAGTTTTATTTTCATTGGACCATTAGATAAGACGGTACCTAAATAACCATTGTTCTGCCAAAAATAATGGTATTTTTGTTTCCCATTGAAACAATCAGCAGCTGGGCGCTTGTCTTTCGTCGCAAGGGCCGTGGGTTTGTTGTCAGCAATAACATTGAGATACGGGGCTTATGTACCTACAGCAGTAGATGGTTGTCTGGCATGCGTGTATGACTAGTTGTGGACGAACCAAAAGGCGTCTATGTAAAGATCTTAGCAGGTAGCGTTTTGTTGTTTCTGCCAACCCCCACAGGATAAAGTGGATCGTCTTAGGTGTATGTATGAATGGACGGTTGTCATTGGCTTTAACCAATAGGCCAAGGATTATGATGTGATGTAATTGAATGTATGATGTAAAAAATAAAAATAGTGCGTATGTATGTCAGGCTTTTGAGTTTGACTGTTTGACAATGATAAATAATTCATAGCAACAAACGTGGCCAATCATGTCTCGAGCGTATCTGACTAGTAAAATGTTTAAGAAAAAGAAATAAAAATAGTAATTATTTTGTGTTTTATTTCGTGACGGTACGAATGATACTATAGCAGTTTCTATGGGTCTCAGCGGGTCTACCATGGGTTCGATTCTCCGACAATATTTACAGACATCAGTATCAGCCAAGCCTTTTCCGCACTATATGGAGCCGGCTTCCAGTCTACCCGGATGCAGCTGAATACCAGCATTTTACATGGAGCTACTGAATGACTCCTACAGAAGAATGGATAACATAAAAGTCAGTGTTACTGCAAGTGAGTATTTTTTTTTCTTTTTTATGGAACTAAGTTCTATTGTACAGGCCTAGCTGGGCCTATAAAAATAAAAATAAATAAATAAACTACCAACTACTACTAACTACTACTAACTATCTTTCTTCTTTATTTTTCTTTAAAAACATTGGGGCCGTGATTAGCTCGAATGTGAAAAAAAAAACTCGAAAAAAAGAAACTAAAAATTGTCCAAAAACAACACTAAACTTGTCAGAGTTTCCGAGGCACCTCGGTGTGGGAAGTATTCTCATCTTGTCCCATTAACGGTTAACGGAGTCTTCCTTACTTTCAAATAATTCAGATAGGAGTGACCGCCTCTCAAAACTAAGAATGTTGTTTTCCTATTGTAGGTACTTAATTCATCATTATCCTGCCTTAATCCCGATGTATTTGGGGACGGCGCAGCATGTCTTGTTCGATGCTTCTCTATTACTCGTCATCTCAGCAGTCACCTCCTCTCTTGCCATACCATCCTTCACACAGTCCATCCATCGTGTCTTTGGTCTTCCTCTACTCTTATACCCATCCACATTCATACTCAAAACATTTCTCACGACATTTTCCACATTCCACGGCAACCGATTACCACACAACTTTTCAGTCACCGGTGCCACTTTCAGACTTACTCTTATTTAATAAAAATAAATAACTAGTTTCAAGTTTTCAACCCTGATCCAATTAAAGCTTTTCAAATTTGACCCTACGTACCTACTGCGCATGACCAGGGACAGGGACTAATATAGAATACTAGGAGTTACCTTGACCCACTTTATTTGAAGACCCGATGGCCATCTGGGTTAGGGGTTATCTATCTGTGGCCCTTTGGGTATCCTTGAGGTTTTGTTTTTGGATGTGTCCCTGCTATGGACACCTTTCAATGCTGGACTCCTTAATTCTCATCAAATCTCTAATAATAATTGTACTCCTTGGATTTTTATATGGACTTGTGCAGTTTTCATTTTCATTTTATTGCCGCCGCGTGCCGACCGACGACGGCTTGCTAGCGATGTGGAGTACGCGCATGACTTTTGAAATCATTAGAATAGCAACACATATCTAGCGTAATATTCAAGCAGCTGGCAATATTAGCAGTGTCAGGATTAGGAAGCCTACCTACCCACCTAGAATCTCTTAAAGGGGTTCAATTTTGTATAGATGTTACTCATTTTTGCGTATTTAGGAGGAAATCACATTAGCCATTATTCATGTTTTGATTTTCTACAAGCTGCAAGTTATTTAAAATCTTTTCCAAGTAGGGTTGCCATCTCTCCGGGTTTCACTGGATTTGTCCTAGTTTGGAGGGTGTCCGTTTTTAAAACAGTCCGGTTAAGACCTAGTTACTTTTTGCGTCAGAAAGCCGAAACCGTGTGCGCTTTGCACACGGTTTCGGTAGGTCTGGATTCCCTTGTGGCACAGCTTCGCAGTCATGATCAGGGGGCGTTAAAGATTTTTCAATACACTTCCTCAAAAACTGGCTCTTATCGCACTACGATTAGGTTACGGTTAGGTCAACATGCTATGGATTTCCCCCTCGTGGTTGTCTTCTTATATTCCCGCATTATAGTGCGGAAATAAAAGTTCCACAGCCATTGAAGCCAGGTGAAGCGGCTCGCCCCCACAGTCATTTTTGTTTTTAATTTTTTTTTCTATTCCATAGAATCAATTTGGACTTTGAACAAATTTGGACTAAAAACTAAAACCAAAAAACTAAAAGTGTATTGAAAGTGTATACACGTGGGCATTCGATACTGCAGTTCTCGGCTCCATAACACCCTCGCTTGTGGCTCGTGTGTGTATTTCGCCTCGGCCGCGATAACAAAATTACCCCACTTATATCAAAATGTAGGTACTATTAAGTTGCACTTATTTTTTATACATAGTTTCATAACAACACCGCCTGAACTCAATTTATATACATCCGAATGCAAAAAATTTCGAGCTCGTTACGATATTTTATATTTCTATTGTATTTAATTTTTTGGGCTGTCCAGGATTTTTTTTAATTTCACCCGATTATCCGGGTTTTTAAAGTTTTTGTCAAGTATTCTTAATATAGGTTATGGCCTCCCTATTTCCAAGCAACTGCGAAATAAATAACGTACAAGTTGCTGCTTTGAAAAGTTTCATAAACCACCCGTAGATGGCAGGAAACAAAGTGTAAAGTGGGACACTTCACGTATTTATAGAAACGCCTTTACAGGTGGTAGGGCAGTATCACAATCATAACCTTAAACACAACGCCTTCAGTCTAGCAGAGTGTTATTTTTCAAGATAGATGGCGCTAGTTTCTCACTGTTAAAATTATTATTTTTATTTATTTTCTTTCTTTCTGTAATTGTAGATTTGTAATAAATTGTACTGGGGGAACAGTGTGTTTCAGAGATGCTTTTGAAAATTATTGTATGTACAGTAGGTATTTTATGTAGAAATCTAGGTACCTATGGTTGTAGATCATGCTATGAACTCAAATGGTATTAAAGGTAAAATGAAGTGAATCTTACCATGGTATAATCGAAGGAGCCCAGTCCAGTTGGACTCTCCTCGGAGCAACCAACGACATCTTCTGTCCTTTTCTATCAGCCACACTCAATATTTTTTATCTCTTTAACACAAACACTTATTTACTTTGATATTTCTTTTCGAAATGCCATTTATTTTCGTTTACATACATGTATTTAAGTATATTTAAATGCTTATGTATTAAGTTAAAGTTTCTACTAAACAGAAGTTCTTTTTGATTTTTGGCGCGAAAGAGTATGCTTGGTCGATCTGTCATACCTGTAACAAAAAAAAAAAAGAAAATTTAATTAACATCCAATCACATCACACCTTTAATCCTTGAAGGTTAGAAGTAAGTTTGATTTCCTAATCAGCAAAGTGTTGTAGGGGTTTACCATCACGAATTTATATATGACAGCCCAGAGCCTGGATTTGTGCCGTGTTTATAGCAATAGGGTCGCTCCCACGGAGTAAATACAAAGAGGAGATGGCCTAAGCAACTGTGATTCTCAACTAGGCCCTAACGTCATCATGTGGGCGTGGCCTTAGTCAGTGTATTGTTGGCGTTCGTCCTGTGCACAATTTTGTGAACGTTCCCATTTTACAGCATTGTTCGCGCTAGACGATAAAAAGAATGAAGTGTTGTGTTTTGTCTTGTAAAAATCACTCGGATAGACGTTCTGACGCTATGGATGGCATCACATTTCATTTGTAAGTAATTTTATGCGTAATTTATTAAAATAGTTCTAGAAAAATCTCCTAGCGTCGGCGTTTCCAAACATAATTCTACCCGACACTAGATGGCGACACTTGGTGTCATGGAAAATAAAAATATTTAGGTATGTAGAGCTCAGAACTAACATATTTTAATAACATTAATGCTGAAATTTGTTCAACATTCATTCCTAAAGCCCCTTTAATGGCCAAAATGTTATTTTTGTAGTTTTCATATCATTTTGTAAACAGGCCGCCATCTATCGTCAACTATGAACAACAAACATTTTAAACAACAAAAAGACAGGGCCGTAATTAGAAATCAATTATTTTACTGAACGTCCCGCGGCTGCGGCTGTCTCATAAATGGAAAGTACTTAAAACATTAAATACGCTGGACATAATTAAATATTCTATCTACAATTATTTTATTTATTGTAAACCATACCATACCTTTGTAAACCATCTTGATAAGTCTTTTTAACAAAATAAGTCATTTAAATATACAACATTATTCTTGATTTACACTAAACCTGAAAAGGGGTCATTGTTCTCATCTTTTTGAACAACTTTTTCTACAGGACCAACTTTGAAATCGCGAAAAAAAAATCAGCTGTTCCCTACATTTTGACGAGTTATGCGAAAATAAATGTAGGGAAAAGCTGATTTTTTTTTTCGCGATTTCAAGGTTGGTCCCATAGAAAAAGTTGTTCAAAATGATGAGTACAATGACCCCTTTTCGGGTTTGGTGTAAACAAAAAATAATGTTGTATAAGAGAAAGTCTAATAATCTTCATTCGTCATTCATCAGAAACCTTTTTTTTTTCATAATAAAATCACAATTTAAATTAGAAAAATACGCATCAAGATGGTTCGCAAAATTAATTTAAAATAAAACTACTCCCCGGTACGAAAATTCTGAGTACGACCCTGTTGCATCCTGCACTTGGTGACATCTAGTGTGAGATAGTTACGTAACTACAAAACAAAATCGACAGAACGAGCGAATAGTTTTGCTATTGACCGGTAGATGGAAAATAGAGAAGTGGGCGGGATCTAGCACCCCCTCACCCCGCAAAGTGTCACGCGTTGTTTCCTAAGGAAATCTCATTAGAACATCTCTTTGTATTTACTCCGTGGTCGCTCCCTTTAACATGGATCCGAACTAAAGTGGGTGATCAATAGAATATACCTCTACTGTATCTACCCTTCAACATAAAATAACCACCTCCTTTTTTAGAAGTCGGTTAAAAAGGACCATAATGCACAATACCACACAAATCAAATGACACAAAGAAATACGAGATAAATAACACAGAAAATAATAACAGTACTGTGTTGCAAAGGCTATCAATATTGTTTATTCTAGTATAGCTGTTGAAAATAAAATATTACAATCATGTCAATGTCATCATAAATTCGGCAACACGAATGGTACAAGCAATATTTTTAGTTAATAGGTTTTGGCTGAGGTACGCAAAAATGCAATGTTATTTTTATTTTGACTGCCTCGTTGCCCGTTGGTTAAGCGGTCGGTAGCGAGACTGCAGTTTTGAGTGCAGAGATTCAAGAGTTTTGTCACTAGTAGCCAGCACACACCAAATGGGATAGATAACAATTTCTAAAACCATGCGAAGAATTTTAAAAGAAATTTGTGTCAGAAAACATTCCACCTGGGCACGCAGTGCCGTGCTCTACTTGGAAATCTCTAAACAGACTTCGAACCCCAGTCCGCCGGAGCAAAGACAATCTCTGTAGATGGGGTTCATGGGCGGCTCAGACCGGATCGGCCCACTTTTTATCTTGCACCGCATGCCCTATCACTTGCGCACCTGTGAGCGGAGTTCGCGTGGCTGAGTTATCTGATTTTGAGCCCGAATGATGGCCCTTTTTTATGATGACTGGCGAAAAGTGGGTGTAGTGAACCCCATTTTAAACCATTGCCTATTTACCACGATGTACAATCGTGGTAAAACATGGAACATAAAACATCACGCGCCTATCTAACGACGCGGCTTTTATTGACGCGAACCACATATTTAATTTTATAGACATACTTTTATGGATTAAACACACAAACAGCAGTCAAACTCGTCAAGATATTTAGGACAATATAAATATTTGGGACGAACTATTCTTGCATTAGTTTCCAGCAGGTGACGCCTACGCTAACCGCAAATAGAACTTGACTACAAATGATTCTGAACGTTTTCTGTTATGTCAAAATTTCAAAATGCGCTCTCAAAATAAATGTCTTTTCGCGCGCTTTTTCACGGTTTATGGTATATAAATACTAGAAAAAAGTTTTTTTTTTGTTGTTTCTAGAACATTCAATGTAACGGAAAAAATTAGTTTTAGTTAACGCCTGTAACACTTTACCGAACAGCGTAATGGCGTTAAGCAAATTATTGCAATGTAATAATGAAAGGCGCTCCGCAAAATACATAACAAAAATGAAAAGTTTTTTTACTGTGTAAAATAAAATGTGTCAGCTGAATCATTTTATATTTTCCAAGTAAACCCAGTTACAAACATGTTTTCGTATTTAAGAAACACAAATTCTCAAAATGGCTTCCAAGAAATCGGTAGGTACTTACTTAATTTTAATTTTGAGATAAATAAAGGAGTTTGGAAAGTGTCTTTATGTTAAAGATCTAATGTAGTGTTATAACATACATTATCATACATAACAGTTTATGTGTGTATATTTACAGAAAACTATACAGTTTGAATAACATGGTACAATATTAAAAAGCTAGGAATTAAAAACAATTAGAGGAAGACTAAAGAACCGTGGGATGGACTGTGTAAAGGATGATATGGCTAGAAATGAGGTGTCTGCTGAAATGACGAGTAACAGAGAAATATGGAAGAAGAAGACATGCTTTGCATACCGCAAATAAATTGGCATAGGTAAGGGTAGGAGAATCGTGATCGAATAAAAGTAATGATTTTGTTGATGAAATAAAATTTGACTTTAGGTTTCTTTTATTACTAGTAGAGCAACAATCATTCAGTGGTACGACGAGGAATGACAATTCCTTCTCGTGCCACTGGTGGAACAAGTTGGTGGCACGACGAGGAATGAGCCGAAAAATTCATCATTGTTTAGTCACCGTAGAGTAAAGAATGTCATCTATGACTGTGTATCTTGATATAAATCATTGCAGTGAATACTACTGGTATGTAATTGGGTATTTTATCAGCATTACGTAATAAAGAATAGTAGTACAGATATTTGTAAACATTTTGAATCTAGTAGGTAGGAATGTAACAATGACCAGTGGCGCTCAAATGTAAGTTTTTCTCGGTTGGCATATTTAACTAGCCATCTTTATCATTCAGAGTTTCTTGCCCTTTCTTCTCCATAGAGATCTTTCGGCAACTAACTACAGTACCTTCACCGTTAAAATGTCTTCTTACTGGGACTTTAGATTCTGGTTGGTCCTTTAACTGGTCTATTTCAAAATAATTCTTTGATTTTGGTCACCTGCCTAGCCTTATCCCAAATTCCTAACTTTGTCGTCGTCGGCTTCCTGCAGTATTTTAAATGGAGCGACTGTCTGTCTGCCCTCCCCGACATGGTTACTAGGCTAGGTTAGGGTTAGGTCAGACTTTCTGACTAACCGTTACGACCGCCAATGATCTACGACTGACAGCCGGGACGAACAGCTTGATAACGACATGATAGAAATGTATTGGTAGGGGTTGAAAGTTTAACCTATAATTTGACACTTAAAGAGATGGCTATTGTCATGGTATGAGCATATGCTGCGGAGGAATGTGGATAGGTACGTTTTAAGTATAAATGTGGATGGCTATATGAGCAGAGGTAGACCAATGAAACGATGGATAGATTATGTGGAGGATGATATAGCTAGAAAAGAGCTGACTGCTTCCGTAATTACATTCACGAAAAACTTTGAGAAATACTTCCACAATAGAATACAACAGAGGCGTTAGAATGATCATTAAGTTTTCACAATTACTACACACAACCGGAAGATGAGCAAGCAAAAACGAGCTCAAGGTTAACACTATTATTACTATACCCTTCAGTTAACCACTAGTGAGCAACCAGAAAACTCGTCGGTCGAAAATGACGAAAAAACAGCTCATAATAATCGCAGTACTGCACCTCAGCAACGGTGCAATAAATCAGCAATACCTCCCGCCGATGAAAGAAAGAATATCAAGAAATATTGCTGAAGTAATCACCACGGATCCTCTCCTAAGTTTTACAACCCGCGCTTATACGAACGCGTTTGCAGCAGCGGTCAATGCAGTGACTTGGGTGCCTCATGCCCTAGCAGAAGCTTTAGGACCTTTCGTACAACCTATCCTCACCAGCAACGCCAATAATGTAGACACAATTGACAAGTTCGTAGTTGACTTTAGTGAGGCAAGTCTGAACGAGGACGCGAAACTAGGAATAGTTGAGTTGATATACAAATACGGGTTTCCTGCCGAAATACATGGCGTGGAGACTGAAGATGGGTATGAATTGACGATGATTAGAATTCCCAGGAATGGGCCGGTTGTGTTTTTAATGCATGGACTGTTGGGCAGTGCTGATGACTTCGTGATAGCGGGCAGAGAAAGTGCTCTAGCGTATATGCTAGCTGACGCAGGATATGATGTATGGATGGGCAATGCTCGAGGCAATAAGCATTCAAGAAAGCATATACTGTTGGAACCTTCGGAAGCTGAATTTTGGGACTTCTCTTGGCATGAAATTGGTATCTACGATCTACCAGCGATGATTGACTACGTATTGAACAAGACGGATGAAAAGTCTCTGAAATACATCGGACATTCACAAGGTACGACCGCATTCTTTGTCATGGCTTCGGAAAGACCTGTCTATAATGACAAAGTGTCCTTAATGGTGGCACTGTCTCCCGTAGCTTTCATGTCAAATGTTAGATCACCTATAGTCCGTTTGATGTCTCCTGGAACCTACATCTTGCATAGATTATCGAAAAGTTTAGGTCTCTACGAGTTTTTACCTGATAACAATTTAATTCGGACATTGAAACTCCTTGTCTGCGGAACAGGACCTATAGCTGAGATTCTTTGCAGCAACACCCTATTTCTTATGTCCGGATTTGACTTTGCCCAGTTGAATGTGACGAATCTACCAGTCATTCTTGGACATTTACCTTCAGGAGCGTCTATGAAACAGTTCGCGCACTACGGTCAAGGGATTTTATCTAATGAATTCAGGAAATTCAACTATGGTGTCGAGGAAAACTTGATGAGATACAGCCAGAAAGTTCCGCCAAGATATGTTTTGGAGAATGTAAGAACTAATGTGTCGATGTTTTGTGCTGAATCTGATTGGTTAGCCCATCCTTTAGATGTGGTTAAACTATTCAATGGATTAAAAAATGTGGTTGGTTTCTATAAGGTTCCGTACAAGTATTTTAATCACGTAGACTTTTTTATGGCAAATGATGTGAAGGAGTTGGTTTATAGAAGAGTGCTTAGAGAGCTACTTTTGTTTTAAAAGGGATACAAGGCTGCAGGCACACCGACTATAAAACGGTTACCACGTATTCAGTAAGTACATCATTTTCACCCCCCCCCCACATAGTATTTCTTCATCGGTAATTTAAAAAAAAATCAGCTGTTTAGCATTTTGACCGTGTTGGTATTGTAGTTTTTAACCGACTTCAAAAAAAGGAGGAGGTTCTCAATTCGGTTGTATTTTTTTTTGTGGTTGTTACCACATCTTCGTCATTTATGAACCGATTTGAAAAATTCTTCTTTTATCTGAATGGATCTGCTTCCTGATTGGTCCCATAGAAATTTCATCAAAATCGGTTCAGCAGTTTGGTTTTTAAATCAAAACAGCTGGAAAAAATATGTCATCCAAGTAAAAGAAATTGCGAAATTGATACATGACAAGGATTTGTGTGTGATGCGATAACTAAAAAGGGTAAAATAAAAACGTTTTTGCAAAAAAAAAAATAACCGACTTCCAAAAAAAACACAAAAAAAGTGGAAAATAACATTACTTTCGGAAGTCGGTGCCACAAAAGTCAATGAAACAAACCATAGTCACCGACTTCCGAAAGTAATGTTATTTTCCACTTTTTTTTGTGTTTTTTTTGGAAGTCGGTTATTTTTTTGCAAAAACGTTTTTGTAGGAAACAGCTGGATTTTTTTTAATAACCGACGAAACATTTTCCATGTATGTACCTGTGTTGTAAATCGTTTTAGCGTCGGTGCACCTATCACCCGTTATATGTACGATATGGAAAGGGTGTGTGTTTATTTATTATTCGCTCGTTATTTTAACACTTATGTTGTAAAAACGATGAAGGATAACATCGTGAGGAAATCAGGATGTCATAAAAATGAAAATTCGAAGGCATATTATGATGATGTGACATCCATCAATGGTGGTGGTGTCTGGCTTAAAGTTAGGGATTAGACAGGTCTGTGACCGATTATGTTTTATAGTTTGAAGTACATTTTATGTAGGTGATCATGAAAAGATAATGGGTGTAAAAAAAAGTATAAAAGTACTTGTACTCCCCGTCATTTTTTTTTGTTCTAGAGCAGTGGTGGGCAAACTTTCCTCATGGGGGGCCAGAAAGTTAAAACAATTTCAGAGGAGGGCCAGAATTACAGCAAAAATGCATTATAATTTGAGATTTTTTAATCATAAAAATAAACAATACACACCATGTTATTTACTAATTACAATTTAACTTGCGATCCGCAACACATGAACTACGCGGCTAGTAACGCTGGCTCCTTTACCTATGCATCTATTATTCTAGTTCATACTACTGGTCCGTCAAAATATAACTATAGCGGGCCGTATTCATTTTGAAAGACCGTCGGCGGGCCGGATTAAATCCTTTCGCGGGCCGGAACTGGGTCCGCGGGCCGTACTTTGCCCATCACTGTTCTAGAGTATAGAAAAAATTGCAAAAAAAACTTGTGAAAAAGTTGGAACTTTGACCACCAATATCAGAGTAACTAGAAGGTTCCCAGGTATGGCTTAGAATCTAGACAAGTTTTTAGTGTTACACTTTTACACTCTTTAGTGTTACTATTCAATGCATCCATTAACACAATGTTTTGAGTGCTTTCCAATGAGTCCTACTGTCGGTGAAACGTGATTTTTCGATTTTCAGCAATAATTCTTGCGT
Source organism: Standfussiana lucernea (assembly GCA_964057025.1). Taxonomy (NCBI): domain Eukaryota; kingdom Metazoa; phylum Arthropoda; class Insecta; order Lepidoptera; family Noctuidae; genus Standfussiana; species Standfussiana lucernea. Next base: position 9,223,821 of record OZ059814.1, read on the forward strand.
AGAGTTAAGTACTTCGTTTGTACTACGCTTGGTTGACGGCTTCGTGAAGGGACTGTTTGCACTCTGTATTTGGCTCTCTTTTGTTAATTTTTGTATAAATGTAACGTGGTAATTTATTGTTATTTAACATTTATGACATGAGTTGTTACTGCTTTATCTAATTAAATGCAAGATTACGACAATATCAGTTACTTACTTATTATTTCTTTAAATACCTACGGTCATACGGATGTATGAAGTGGACGAGGTGAAAGGAGTATGTAAGGATCGCAGCACGTGGCGTTCTGTTTCTGTAGTTTCTGCCATGTCTACCCTCATTGGCAAAAAGGCATAAATTTATGTATGTACCTAAGTATCGGTAATATCTGCCTAGCTTTTTCCCAACTATGTTGGGGTCGGCTTCCAGTCTAACCGGATGCAGGATATACCAGTATTTTACATGGAGCGACTGCCTATCTGACCTCCACAACCCTGTTAATACTGGGTAATTAATACGACACCCCTTGGTAAGACTGGTTGTCAGACTTTCGAGCCACTGACTACCTGTAACGACTGTCAAAGATCTACAAATGACAGCCGTGACCAACGGCTTAACGTGCTTTCCGAGGCACGGAGGAACTCGGCACTATGTAAGTAAGCAGCTACGGTATATCTACGAGTAACGAGTCACAAAAAACCCATAATTTGAGATGAAGATCGCTTTTTAACTAGGATTGATCATCAAAATTATGTTTTTGTACACTTCAAAAATTGCCTTGGCATACGTCCATGTAAATTACTCTAAGGTTTTTTTCCTCCAAATGATTATTTGATAAGTAGGATAGTGTATAATATTATCATAGCCATCTTTGTCATAAGGTTTGGTAGGTACCATTAAAACCAAAATTCGGGGGTGACTGTCTCCGAAAGAGAACACATTTGTACATTTAAACTAAGTTACAAACACTCGTTTTTCCTTCCAAAAATACATACATACTTAACATCAAATAAAGGCTCCAAATAATATGCTCAAATTACTTTCACTTTAAATAAAAAAGGCATTTCCTGAAAATGAGTCGCGTCTTTTAATTTTATCTTTCTCAAAACTCAACCGAGTTCGTTGACCAAGATCTTTTATGAGTTTTAAAATCAAAATAACTAAAATTCAAATAATGATATCTTCAGTCTGCCTGTCTGCCGTTTGTGAAAACGTATATTTGTCATGTTTTCCTTACAATAATCTTAATTTATTTGATCTAACGTCGCCATCTTGGATTTCGCGTCTGACATTACTGAGATGATTGAACTATGGATAAAAATAAAATGATTTGTGTCTTTCTGTGTCTTCTGAAGATTATTAGAATAATATTTATAGGTACAATGCTTTGTCTTTTTAATTTTAGATGGTTTTATTATCCTCATTTTATGTAGGTATCTACGTAGTTTTATTTTTGTCAATTATTATTGTTGTTTTAATTAGAGACACAGGCAGACGCATAAATCTAGCTAATTCGTAAACTAGGAATGGAGTAGTCGACTTACCGACTTTAGGTTGTAGGTTCGAACCCACACAGGCACTTTTCTGATGGAAATAAAATATTTCATCACCACGGCTTTCAAAAAGATGTAGTCGAGGCCTGTTTTCAGTAATAGGAACATTATTGACTGATATAGGTACGCTAACAGTAACTCAACAGGTAACACTTTGCACCCAGTTTTTTTCAGTTAAAATATAGGAGCAAGCTTATTATTATTTATTTAATTTTTTTCATTTGGGCAAACTCCTTTTCAGCTGAGTACAGGGTTGAGTGTGGCGTGAGGCAGGGGGGGCTGTCCTCGCCCGCGTTGATTAATCTGTATGTATATGAATAATCTGATCGATGAGCTTAGCAGAACCGCAATCGGTTGTCATATTGATGGTGTATGCATTAATAATATAAGTTATGCAGACGATATGGTTCTGCTGAGCCCATCGATCAGGGCATTAAGAAAAATGATGAACTTGTGTGAATCGTACGCTGGGAATTCATAAAATTTAAAGCAGGCAGTAAATGCTATAGCATAATTCCACCAGTTATGCTGTGTGGCAGACCTCTAAAAAGAGTTGCAAATTTTAAATAACCGGGTCATTGGGTCTCAGACGATTTGAAAGAAGACTTTGTTGAGCGGGAGCGCAGGTCGTTGGCTGTTCGATGTGGGATTTTGGTCCACAGGTTTGCACGTTGTACGGCTCAGGTTAAGGTGTCGCTTTTCAAAGCCAACTGCCAATCCTTTTACACGTGCAGCCTGTGGGTGAACTTTATGAAGGGGGGAATATAGTGGCCTGCGCATTCAATATAACAACACGTTCCGAGTGTTGATCTGTTGGCTGCCGCGTTTTTGTAGCGCGTCCTGCATGTTTGCCGACGCGGACGTTGATGGTTCTTCGGCCATCATGCGCAAAAGAATCGCATCTCTGCTACGCTGTGTTCGCGCCAGCCCCAACACCATTCTTAGAACGTTGGCTGATAGCTCTCTAATCTTGGGGCGGTGGATACGCCTGCACGCAGTCAAGTAGACATTCCCCAGGATCGGCGTGCCTCACGCAGCTTAGAATAAATTTAACTAACACTAGTTTGTAAGTTTATATTGTTATTAATAAATATGGAAGTGTTTCTGAAATTAGTGTTTATTTATTTATTTTATTTCCATTTACCGGACAAGAACATACACAGACTCTTTTATTAAATCCCGCTTTCGAGAAGCGGGATTTAATACCCTAGGATCCATAAGCTCTGAAGCCGCGATTTCGCCTACGAGATCAAAAGGCATTTTAATACTATACTAATTATTTAAATAGGTAGCTATTAGCCACATTATTATCATAACAGAAAGTGTTAAAAGACAATCCAATGTCGACCAACATCGCCAAACGTCTCAAGAATGCTAGAATATCATCAATCTTTCAACAGCTAATTTAATACAATGACCTGATTATGAACCAATAATAGCTGGCAACACTTCTTAACCTTGCCAGCATTAAATATTCGTTTCTGATTCTCGTCCATCGATGCTTAGTGTGTTATTTGCAGTTAGGGTTACCAGTTCGGTTAAAATTCTGGTCAAAAAGCCGAAAATTATTAAAAAAATACGACATAACATCACGTCTGTAATCCCCGAAGGGTAAGGCAGAGGTGTACCTAGTAGTACATCCACATTTCGCCAATTATGTTTTAACCTCTCGTATACCGGGCGACAATGCGCAACGAAGGCGCTGTTTGCCGCGGAAAATAGTACGCGCGCGGCAGTCCGTGTTAATATTTCAAAAACATAATATATTTTAAACTAACAACGTAACTTACATAGTTTTACGCGTAGATATACGCTCCGGCAGACTAACACTGACTTATTTTGAGCGTTGATCTACGTTCCGGCACACGAGAGGTTAAGTCCCATGTAATTGGGGGTCAGCTTATGGCCATCAACCGGTCACAAATCCAGACTCCGTGGCTGCTACTGAGAACTTCCTAATGGAGAACCCCAATAACAATTTGTGCGACCTGGGAATTGAACGCATGACCTCATGACCAACGGGGCTAAATATTCCGGACATTTCAGTTTTTAATCTTCTCCTGTCTTTACGTTGGACTTTTACTTAAATATTTTTCCAAAAATAAATCCCCTTGTGTGTAGAACTCGCAACAGGCGAGCGTGTAAGACCAGATGTATGGACGTGGACGAGGAAAACGACGTATGTAAGGATTGTAGCAGGTGACGTTCTGTAGTTTCTGCCTACCCCATGGGATAAAGGCGGGAGTTTAAATGTAGATATGTATAAATCCCCTATGTAATAAACTCGAGCTAGGCGGACGATGTTGCTGACATCGGTTGAAAATCTAGATGATTCTGGCACAAGAATGTGGAGCTTTTCACGACAAACAGAGGCTTATACCCAGTAGTGAGTGAAGTCAAGGTATCTTCATCATTATTCTTCTGCCCTTATCCCAATTTATTTGTGGTCGGCGCAGCAAGACTTCTTCTTCCACACTTCTCTATCACTCGTCATCTCATGAGGCATCTCCTTTCTTGCCATATCATCCTTCACACAGTCCATCCATCGTTGGTCTTTTATATTTTTTCTAAAAATAAATCCTCTAATGCCACGGTTCCTAACCTGGGGGTAATTACCCCTGCGGGGGTGAAACTGGTATTCTGCGGGGGTAATAAGTGGTAATATACTATAACAAAGATGACGACGAGACCAAATCTAGCTCGCTAATGCATTTCATGCCCTAACATTTTTTAATTGCAAGTTTTTTCTGTGTTCATTGGTAACATGAGGGAGAGCGGGAGGGGTGAATCAGATTCTCTAGTTAAGTCATAGGGGTGACAAGACCGGAAAGGTTAGGAACCACTGCTCTAATGTAATAAAGTCGAGCTGGGCAGACGATATTGACGATAGACGAGCTGTTGCCGTCAGGTGAAAAAATTACATAAGGCTGGCACAATTACTTGGACATTGGCACAATAAAAAGAAGCCTTCACCCAGCTGTGGGTGAAGTCAGGCTGAATCATCATCACCATCATTCTCCAACCCTTATCCCAATTTATTAGTGGTCGGCGCAGCATGTCATCTTCTTCCATACTTCTCTATTACTTGTCATCTCATCAGACACCTCCTTTCTTGATATCAGAAGTCAGGCTGTATGCTAAAGAAAATCACAAGTCTCACCGGTCAAGAAGCCGTACGAATCCCGACTGGTGCTAACCCTATTGGCAGAGTAACAGATGGTGTTTTAGCGTAAACTTATCGTGAGATTTAACCTTTAATGTTTTGGTAGAGGTCATTGGATTCGCGTAATGTTGTTATTTTGCTCCACTTTGGTTGCAGTTACCAGTGCGCGGACTCATGTGCTTGTAATAACATCGGCAGCTTTGGTTTTCCTCCATTATTAATTATCTGGATTTGACAGGACATAAGTGGACATGACATTTTGGGCTCCCGTCTATACTTAGGACGGCACTGTCATATCTCCGCGGGCTTTTCGACAGAAGTGTTTTTTACTGAAAATAGTAAAAAAAAATGAAAACCTGAGACTTTGGGCAGCATTTTTCCAAATTTAAACAACTGTCATTCTTTGATAGTCGTATAAACATGTCGTAGTAGGTAATATGCCAATTTTTTTCAACACATTCTACTTTGCTGGTGGGTTACTATGATCTGTAAGTGCAGTAATGTTTTAGTATTATTCCGAGAGTGGGTAAGAGATGGCGCTAGACAGCTGTCAAACGCTGTCACTTTCTCACTCTCGGAATAGTCCTAAAACATTCCCGCACTGACAGATCATGGTAACCCCCCTGAACCAAATGTTTTACTTTCACTACAACTAATTACCAAAATTCGTCGAAAGTTGTTTGGATACGACCACAGATAAACCCTCTATATACGACTCTTCAAAAATACACTGTAGTTACGTTCACCCACGGAAAGTGAATCTATTTATACCAGCAGACCACACACATTACTCAATATCTTACATCATAGACCATTGTTTAACTCAAAAGATCACGTTTTCAAAACAAAACTCAATGTTAGAACAGGCAAAGACAATAATTTATAAGAAAAAGACATAAATAAATTCTGTTCTATTTTGTTACGCGTAAAGTAACGTTGGCGTAAGATTCCTCAGTCTAGTGCAATTTTTAAACAAGGTTTTGTATGCTGATTTGCTTACTAGTACTACTAGTATAAGAACAGACATAATGATTTAAAAGAGTGTCCATGGAGTTTCTTGCCCATTCTTCTCCATAGAGATCTACGCTTTCGAATGGGCAACTACAGTACTTTCACAAGTTATTATGCCCTGTGACTGGGACTGTAGCTTAGTTTATTTTTTGTGTTTTGACATTCAAAAGTGCCTGTAATGGTTTAATTGAAATAAATGCTTTGAGTTTGAGTTTGAGTTTGAGACTCTTCATGAAGCCGTCAGGCGGCTCTTAGGCGTTCTGTTTGATGTTTTCTAGCACTAGTGAAAATAAGCGTAAGTTCCATATTATTTGAGGCGACCCTTAACATTAATCAAGCACACAGTCAGACACTAGACTGCTACTGAAAAATTCCTGATCAGAAAACCTAACAACATTTTGCACGACCGGGAAAACGAACTCACACTCCCCCAGTTCCGTGCGAACATAAACCATCGAGGCATTCTTTTGGCAATGACATCTGTCATAATTTCATTCCATAATACCTACCTTAATATTTTATACACAAGGTAAACTTTGTAAACAGCCTAATCCTATTAATAAAATTCAAAGACAATTTTATTAACTTTTTTTTTAAGAAAAACATGAAGATATGTCACTAATAAACTTGTTTTCTATTAAAAAGCACGTGTAGTTTTTGGCATGTCACACAGCAGTCAGCACGTGTATTTTGACTTTCTGTTATGACTATCAAGAAAAATAGTGCATCAAATGTTATGGCGGCAATTCACGTCCAGATAAAATGTATACAGAAAGAAATAACTGTCTTTCCATGTTATTTTACTGCTGATTTTATACTATTGTGACCTATAATCGTTATCATAAGGTTTATGTCAAAGGCTTGTCAGTTTATACAAGGTGTTGCTTTGCATCCTCGTCAAATTCAAGAAGGTAACTATGCTAATGAAATGGGTAGGTAATTTTAATTTATATATTTTTTAATTTGATATCGTAAATCGATAAGTGTACACCACCCGTATTAAAACGCGGCCTGTCTAATACTAACCCTATAACCGCGCTTTCACACACACAAACAAACACAAACGTTTATTCGATAAACGGGTGATTCTACTCTTTTGAAAAGGGCTTCATTCTGAAATAGTATCAAATTAAAACAACTAAAAAAGCAGCGTTTAATATAATTGACCAAGTACCGTAATTTATATTGATTATTTACGTCTCCTATGACAACCTCCTGAATTTTGACGAAGATGCAAAACTACACCTTGTATAAATCAAAAGCCAGCTGACACTGGGTGAAGCTGTCAACAGCTTCAGACATCACGGCCTGCCATGCAGCAGAAGTGCGGTACACGATCAAATCCGCAGAACTCTTGTCACCGTCGGCGTTCCAGCTGTTTTAGAACCCAATGGCTTGGCACGCGACGATGGATGGTTGCATTTCAGCATTGGAAACATTACAGGCTGATTCTGCTATCCCAAAAACTGGTTAAGTTTTTTTGCCTAAATTCAAGGAATTAAAAGTCACATGCGGATAATACTAATATCTAATTTAATAACTTTATTTCCGAACTTAAAAATAATTCCGGGATTTTTACGGAGGTATTATCCACACGTTACTTACTTCCTTGAAGTTAAGGCAACTGTACGTATTCCGATCTCTGCTGATTAATGTCAGGGTTCGTTCTTAATAAGATGCGTTTTATACACAACTGGCGAAATCTGCCTGCACTATAAACATCTGCCCACTCCTTCGAAGAATACAATCATGATGTTTGTGTTTACCTACATCGTCACAAAGCGCAATTCATTAAAACGTCACTTAGTACGATGCCAACAATTTCGAACATAACATGACAGATATGAAGTGGTCCAGCGATAAATAAGACAGACTTTCTCCTTCATTGGGTAAGAAGTTGGAATCATTTCCTCCAATAAAAAAAAATAAACTTGCAAAAAGGGTAAAATAAAAACTGTTTGCAAGTCGTTTTTTTTTTTATTTTGGCCCGTTTAGTTATAGTATCTCACACAAATCCATGCCAAGTGTCAATTTTACATTGCAACTAGAAAATATTAGCACATTATCCACATAGACGAAGAAATAATGCATATTATAGAGGATAACTTAAAGTACCGAAGTAAATTTAATAAAATTTATATGAGACCGCCGTGCGAGCTACCTCTACCAAATAAAGCCAGTAATCACGGAGAAATCGGTGAACAAACATGTAAAAAAGATGCTGGTGGAGTACTTAACCTCCTATTTTCCTAGAAGTCAGTACAACATGAGGAATGCCGTCTTTCTATATTTGCGCTATTTATTTATCACAAAAAAATCCTGCACTGAAGACATTCATAAAACCGACCAAAATACTATTATTTTTATTAATTCTTTTTTCAAATGAAATAGGCTTGCGTTGGCCTCAACTCGCCTGATGTCAAGCGAGCTTCCGTCAAGTCGACCACTGAAAATTAAGGCCTTTTCAGCGGATTAGCTACAGAAATTTGCTTTTTCTAAAAAAAAGATTAAAGTAAAAACTTGTTAGACTTATTCAACGAAAACACAGAAACATGTAGTTGCAAAACTTGTCAAACATTACCGCCATTTTGAATCGAACAACTGCATATTTTCCCGCGCAAATTGAACCCCAACTAAATTGACATCAAAATAATTGTGCAAGATACAACTGTTGGCAAGTAAGACATAATAATATATATAAACTCATGTTAAACTATTCAAATAATCTCACCTTTCCCAATATATTCTCCCGACATACTATAAACAACAGCTAGTAACAACCGCAGCCATCTTGGATTCATTCCAACGCGTTCATTTTACAAATTGCATGTCAAAACTTTAAGTATTTTGATAAGAGACTATTATATAAATTGATTGCGATAATATAATAGCAGCTGATAATATTGATATAGGTTGGCTTCCTCATTCTTGTTTTGGTAAGCAACGCGCGTGTTTTGGTTTATTCGAGTCATTAGGGCGCCATTTTGAATTGGCTGATTATTTTAAGGGGGGTCTGTTTCATTCAGATACTATTAATCAAAGTGATTCGTTAAATTAAGTAGAGAATCAGTACTTTTTGCTTTTCCCATCTATGTTGTGGGCGAATTCCAGTCTATCTGGATGCAGCTGAGTACCAATATTTTACATTTAGCATGGAGCGACTGCCTATCAACCCAGTTAGTTCTGGGTAATACGAAATCCATTGACAGGACTGGTTGTCAGACATTCGGGCCACTGACTACCTGTGACGAACGTCAAAGGTTTACAATTGACAGCCAGGACCAACGGCTTAACGTGCTTTCCGAGGCACGGAGGAAACTCGGTATGTGGTGGTCACCCATCCAAGGACCAACCTAGGTAAGCGCGGGTCAACCTGAAGATCGAGCCGAGTGGCTGTTAGATAATGCTTAGACATGAGCCCCTCCTCTCCACTAGTAACTACGATAAAATGTCTTGTTGTTTTCCTCAAAGCAAGACCAACGTAAACAGACCTACATGTGACGTCATACGTAAACATTGCTCTGCCTATCTTCTTAATGACTTAGCGAGATATTTATAGTTTTATAATTAAACCACAGCGTAGCGCGCAGATTTCAAAGAATTAGCATTAAAATAGGGTTACCTTCTATGCTAAAACGCCGAGCACACATTTAAATAGGGCAAAAAAATTAACCATGGAAAATAATTTATCACGCTACTGAATATTTATCAATTTAGCATAACAACACGCCTGTAATCCCTGAAGGGTTAGACATAGGTGTACCTAAGGTGTACACCTGCATTTCGCCAGTTATTTTGTAAGTCCCTTGGAATAGGGAGCGAGTCTTTTGCCGTCAATCAGGCACTAACCCAGACTCCGTGGTTGCTACAGGGAAATTCTTGATGGAAAAACCCAATAACAATTTGCCCGACCTGGGAAACGAACCCAGGATCACATGCTCAGCAGCCGCCATTGCGACCCCTAGACCAAAAAAATTTCTAAATATTAGCAGCCCTATATTGAACGTTTATTTTAATTCAGTTTCGATAGTGAAAACTGTTTTGATTTTCTTTGCAGCTGGTTTTTTCAGTGAGTCATCGAGTGTTTTGGTTCCCACGGTAACATCCACTGGGATAGACACGTGGCGATAACTGAGCATAAAAAGCGTTCTGATATTTGGCCAAAAAACATTCAAATATTTACGAGTGATAGACGCGACAAGACGAAGACAATAGTGATAGACAACGCAAGAGTTAGCAGAACTGACGCGCGGTGCGGGGCCACGTTCTGTGTGTGTATTAGTGTGTGTAAAGGCATACGAGCGAGTTAGAACAGAGCCCTCGGTGTGGGGTGTGGTCGCGCGTTTACATCGTACCTACCTATTGTACTCTAATATTAAATAAAATATTATGTATTATGTGTTATCTTTTAATAGTAATCCAATACTTGTTACTACTTGGTAACAAGTCCGTCTGTCTAGTGTCATACGCCCGCTTGTCAGGTAGCAAATCGAAAATGTTCGGGATCAAAATTTCTGTATGAAAATATTCCCAATGTCCGCTCTATTAGTCTTTTAAATCTCTTTCTATTTGGCTGATATGATGATAATGATGATGTTTAATGCTTGTTTTATCTTTGTGTGTCTCCCTTCGCTGTTTAAGTAAAGGCGCTCCATCACCACCGGGAGCCTTCGATTTAGTACTGAAACAAGTGAATCTGAACTGGTGCATTACAGACGAATGCTCCCGGTGTGGAAGCGCTGGAAGACGTAATGCTTAACTGTAGAAGTCTTTGGGCTGATATGATTTGATGATCAGTACTCGTTCTTGCCCCGTGTTTCCGTTTCGAAACAAAAGCAGGCTGATGTTGATCCCAGAAACTATGATTACATTCAGTTGCACGTATGGATTCGTTCAAAAGATTATTTTTGCGTAGGTCGATCTTGTGATCCGATGTTTTAGCTCAAACTGTACCTATGGAATAAAGATTTTATCGCGATTTTCCCTGTAAAATACAGATTACGAGATGATCTCATCAGGTAATGGTTTAAGTTTGTTTGAATGCCAATGTAATCGATGGATGGATGCAGTCAAAATTGTTTTGGTTTTCGCTCTACTCTGCATTTTTAACGAGATTTAATGATAAGCTAATTTTGTTTTTTTTTCCAGATTCCATGTTATGTAAGCGCATCATTCGATAGACGCAATTTCATAAAAATATCTGGATTCTTGCAGAACAAAAATAAACATTACATTTTAGCGGCACTACGAAAAGTACGAGTAACATAGTAAAAAAGTAACTACACCGCCATCTATGCCACAAATGAAGAACTAACATCAAAATTCTGAATAGTTTTCCGCGACTACAGACCATACAAGGTGGAAGGGACACCGACATTAACCCCCGTATCTATAAACAAGTCAAAGTGTTTACTTGAGTAAATGTAATTTTTTAAGATACCATTTTTATTAGGTTGTTTAGTATAGTAATTGGTTGAAGTTAGAACTGTAAAAAGTTAGAACTCTTAGCTTTGCTTTCTTTGACGGTTCATACTTCTTTTAAATTCTTGTCTATTGCATAAAAAAATTAGCAGCAATTGCTTAAGCTAAAGTAATTACTTTAACTTGACGATAGATACGGGTGTTAAACTGTAACCACGTATGAATCAGTACATCATTCTGAACTCCCCCACATAGAAAGGTTTCGTCGGTTATTAAAAAAAAAAACAGCTGTTTCATACATTATGACCGTGTAGGTATTGCAGTTTTGTAGGAAACGGCTGTTGTTTTTTAATGTACATAGGTACCTATTGAATACGTAGTAACTGTTTTAGCGTGGGGGTCCCTGTATTGCAAAACCCGACACCCGACAGCAACATTACTGTCGGGCAGTAGGCCACCAGACACAACACGCATCTCTTTGGAGGATCCACCCTTTTCCATGGGGGATGAACAACTTTATACCCTGTTCTTCATCCCCTGTAACATCACGTCTATAATTCCCTAAGATGTAGGCAGAAGTGTACTGTGTACCTACTAGAACCCACATTTCGGCTGTTATGTTTTTAAGTCCCATGTAATGTCCCTCCACGTGTAAGAGATGGCGCTAGGCAGTCTAGCGCCATCTTTTACCCACTCTCGGAATAGTACCAAAACATTCCCGCACTAACAGATAACGGTAACTCCCCAGGACTGGAATGAGGCGAACGACAAAGATGTTCAGGTCGCTACGTACTGGTCGGACAAAATCTGAGTCAACAATCCGAGAAGAAGAATGATAGGGGAACACTACTGCCATAAACGGGGCACAGATCCAGACCGCGGAGTCTGTCATGTAATAGGAGGCAGGCCTAATGCCATCAACCGGCCACAAACCCAAGCTCCATGGCTGCTACTGAGAAATTCCTGATGGAAAAACCCAATAACACTTTGCACACCTGCAATCGAGCCTAGGATGTAATGCTCAGCAGTCGCACTTGGAGAAATCTCATCCCCCACAGAGACGGCAAGAACATTAGTGTCAAGCTTGCTCAATGCTTGTTTATCTTTTGGAAAGTAGTTCGTGTTCCATAGCTTTTTGGTTCTCCTCGAGCAAAATTTTCCGAAATCTTTATTTTAGTTTCCATTCATTATTAGTACCGAGCAAGATTATTTACAAAACAATAATTCAGGTTTGTTGACCCAAATACATAAATACAATCAAAGGAAAAGAAAAAGCTGACATTTACGAGTACGACCAAATCACAGTAAATAAAATATGCTCTTTGGCTTAATAACCCGATTATTCGTCTCAACTACTGCCAAATGTTAGGAACCTATTGTACGAATGTTTAGAACAGTTTAAATGAATGTTTTATTGAGTTATTTTATTGTGTCGTTCACTGAAACCCAAACATCGCAGTGTTACGATCGTAAAAATCTTTTTACAAGTTGGTTAGCCATTTTACTTATTGCTAGACTACTTCGTCTAGATTCATCATCATCTGCCTAGCTTTTTCCCAAATTTATTAGGTTGGCTTCTAGTTTAAGCGGATGCAGCAGAACACCAGTATTTTACATGGAGCGGCTGCCTATCTGACCTCCACAACCCAGTTAGAGTACTGGGTAATACGGTAACTGAGTAAGACTTTCGGGCCACTGACTCCTGTAACTACTGCCAAAGATCTACAAATGACAGACGGGACCGACGGCTTAACGTGCTTTCCTAGGCACGGAGGTAACTTGGTATGTAATGATGGTCACCCATCCACTGACCAACCTAGGCAAGCGCGGCTTAACTTGAAGATTGATCGAAGTGGCTGTTATTATTAGCCACGAGCTCGTCCTAAATGTTAGTTATTGAAGAATTTTTTCCATTATTCATTTAGCCAGCCTATGCAATGGCTATTCCTAGCTATTTATAAACATTGCAACACAAACAGGGAAAACGTCAAACAAAACGATGCAGACAAGAATTTAAACAAACTCCGAGTACTTATTTTTGGAACAATCTTCAAATTATAAATCTAAATTACATAACGATCTCTCCTTTAAATTTACATTCGCTTTTGCAGTATTTTACATGAAGCGACTGCCTAGTGGCTCCATGTAAAATACTGGTATACAGCTGCATCCGGTAAGACAAGAAGCCGACCCCAACATATTTGGTAAAAAACTAAAAAGGGTAAAATAAAAACGTTTTTGCAAAAAAAAAAAACCGACTTCAAAAAAAAAACACAAAAAAAAAGTGGAAAATAACATTACTTTCGGAAGTCGGTGACTATGGTTTGTTTCATTGACTTTTTTGGCACACACAAATGTATGTGTGTATTGTCATGTATCAATTTCGCAATTTCTTTTACTTGGATGACATATTTTTTCCAGCTATTTTGATTTAAAAACCAAACTGCTGAACCGATTTTGATGAAATTTCTATGGGACTAATCGGGAAGTAGATCCATTCAGATAAAAGAAGAATTTTTCAAATCGGTTCATAAATGACGAAGATATGAGGTAACAAACACAAAAAAAATACAACCGAATTGAGAACCTCCTCCTTTTTTGAAGTCGGTTAAAAAGATAACACATTTAGATTTTGAAATGCCCGTCCCAAAGCTAGAACTTTTTCGGCGGAGCTGCGTTTACATGGCTCCCTTAATTTACAATGCTTTGCCTGGGACAATTACTCAACTACCCTTCAATAAGATTTTGTTGCGTTGCGGAAGTGGTTGTTAAAAGAGTGTTTTATTCGATAGATGAGTTCTTTCAAAAGTGTCCCTGTAAATTTTATACATTAAAGCACCGATATATTTAACTGCTATGTACATAATTTGACAAAATGTAGTTAGCTAGTAATTAATATCTTAAGTGTAAAAACTTGTACTATTGCATGCTATGTATTAGCCTAACCTGGTGTCAGTGTTTTTATGCCGCCCATGGGCCTCTGACTTGGCTTTACATGCCGTCGAGAAATATCCCTTAGGCATGCTGGTTTCCTCACGATTTTTTCCATCACCGAAGCAAGTGATAATTCAATAAGCAGATGGTTCTGAAAATGTCTTGGGTTCGAACTCGAGCCCTATGACTTGGCAGTCAGACGGTCACACCACTAGGCTATGACTGCTTATATAAATCCATGCCCATTCCATTCCATTCGTTTATCCATTGATGAGGAAGTCACAATTTTCATTGCACTTTCCTCAAACGTTACGTAAAATCTTTACTTTCATCCTACAATAAAATGCAACAGATAAGACAAGCTATCAATCTAGCTATCGTAATAAAAATATAAACACAATATATTTTGAGAAACATTTACATCTTTCTTGCGAAGAAACTCGTGGCTTCTATTATTATTTTTTATGTTCGTTCAGAACGGTAGAATAACACATAGCACGAATTTTTCGCACATACTTCAGCAGACTGTTGGTATTTCCGACGTAAACGGATCGTAAGATTTACCATAGATTAACAATCATTGAAATTTGTAATCTGTACGTGTAACGGATCGTAAATGTTACCTATACCGATAGTTACTTCATTAACCGTAAGAAGTACGTGAAGTACCGTAATAGCATGTTTCACTATTTGTTTTTTTTTTTCCTTAGATGTCTCACTCTTGGGCAGAGGCATCATTCTTTCCACTTCCCTCGATGATGTGTTTCTTCTCGCCAATTCACGAGGATAGCATCCAAGGCGTCCCGCCATCTTCGCCTTGGTTTGCCGCGACCCCGCTGCTGTCTCAGGGCTCAAGTCTTGTGCTATATATGCCCACAGCTGTGCCGACATCCGGCAGACATTGCCTGCCCAGTGCCATTTAGTCATGCATGCAGCTTTATTAGCAGTATTTGAGTTCCGGAGCGCATTGTGATGTTTCTTATCACATATGTTATTTTTGTGTGCCCCATTGCCCGTTGGCAAACCTTAAATTTGGACTTCTGAATGTTTTACAAAGAACAAGTCCGTGCATGATAAATGATGTAAGCGGACCCTTCACGAAGCAATCAGAAAAGTCCCCGCTGCGCCGACCCCAAGAATCGTGGGACATGAACAAGAAAATGATGATGATCTTTAGAATGAATACCCTTTCAGCCTTAACTTTGAGTGTTCTTTGCTTTTCTGGCTGTTGAAATCTCAGGGTGGGCGAAGGGCAGGTGTTCTTCGAGTATACCTATCACCTATCTACGCTTATGTGTGCCCTGTAATCTGTGCACTTGTGACTTGTTGAACTTATGACTTCATCAGTGAGCGGAGTTCGCGTAGCCAAATTTTAGGCCGATCATTTTGCTATTAGGCTAAGGAGAAGTGACAGTAGCGACGCTCCAAAAAGACAACGTTTTGCTGAAACTTGATGCGTCATGATAATTTTTTATCAGTTATTAAAATACTTAATATAAGTACAATATGTATGAAAACAAGAAGAAAATATAATAGCAAAGGACAGACATGTCGTCTGCACCATTTATTTAAGTTCTAAAATCAAGATAACACTCAAGGTGGAGACAGCAGGAAACAGAACTAAAATAAAGAAATATCGACGGTAAAAATTCGAATTGTCTTAAGCGACATTGGGGCGTGATGTTGGAATTTCAACCTTCGGCTCACTGCTGAGTGTTACAAATCTAAAAGCTCGATACTTGTCGCTTACGATAGTGCTTTCAACTGGAGATTTATAGAAGTGTCAGAGGAAAATGTTCATAAAAACAATAATATCATATATTTATAAACTTTTTTTTACGGAGAAGCGAATAAATCAGGGAGACTAATATGTAAGATGTTCTATGCGACAGGGTTGGCGAAATGAAGAAAAAAGTGGCTCCTGTTATGTCATAAAACCTCTTTTAAAATAATACATAACACGACAACAAGGTGGTAAGGCAGAGGAGTACCTACCAACCTATAGTAGGTAGTTAGTACACCTACATTTTGCCAACTTTATATCTAAGTCCCATGTAATAGAGAGCGAGCCTATAGCCATCAACCGGGCACGAGTCCCGATTCCGGACTGCGACTGAAAATATCTGAAAGAAAAACCCAATGCTCGAAACACTCAAACATTGCTTAGACTGGAAATAGAACCCAGCTCAGCAGAAGCGCTAGCAACCACAGGACCAAAGACTAACGAAGACATCATCGTCATTCAACATTCTCCTGCCCTTATACCAATTTATTAGTGGTCGGCGCAGCATGTTTTCTTCTTCCATACTATTACTCGTCATCTCAGCAGACACCTCCTTTTTAGCACAGTCCATACCTAGGACAATACATACCTAAATGTAATGTAAACGTTAAGCAATTACTTTGAGCAAAGCAACGACAACAGTGGGCAATTTAGCCATCTACGGAAGTTTTCAAGAGTCGTACCAACAGAGTGGAAGAGACACCGACGAAAAAGCAAATCAGCTTTTCAATACATTTTAACCAACACGGTGTTTGTGCAAAGTCCAAAACTTACCAGTGTAGATATTGCATTTTTGTGGGAACCTCATCTGCCTAACCTTTTCCCAACCATGTTGGGGTCGGCTTCCATTCTAACCGGATGCAGCTGAATACCAGTATTTTACATGGAGCGACTGCCTATCTGACCTCCACAACCCATTTAGTACCGGATAATACGATACCCCTTGGTAAGACTGGTTGTCAGACTTTGGGGCCACTGACTACTTATAACGACTGTCAAAGATCTTCAAATGACAGCCAGGACCAACGGCTTAACGTGCTTTCCGAAGCATGGAAAGTTTTGTAGGTACCTACTGTGGTTTTAAAAAAAAATTACCGAATAATTTCTATCTGGAAGTTTCGAATAATGTACCTACCTACTGAGTAGAAACGTGGTATCCGTTTTAACGTCAGTGTCCGTTCCACCCTGTGTAGAAAGCACACTCGTGTCCTGTTTGGAGCTGTATCTTTAGAAACATAACTTAATTGCTAAATAAACTTTCCACTTTCGTTCCAAAATAAAATCAAACGTCTAAAACCACAGACAACCCTGATCTACAGTCTATGCGTAACTCAAACGTTTTTAACCTGACATTGACCTTCACGGACGCCATCTTAAATCGACCAAAATACGCGGGAAAAGTTTAATTGCGTTACTCTGTACTCGGTTTTGAGGTTAGATTTGTGAAAGCTTTTATTGGTTTTGAAAAGCTGTGTTTGCAAATGCGGTTAGGTACAAGTCACGTCGTTGGATTTAATGCGTAGAAAATTCCGTTTTATGAATGGATGGATAAAAACATAGCATTGAATGACTAATTTATATTCAAAGAAAGAAGGAACTGTTTTAATCCTTATTCTTAAATCAACCATTGACTTGAGAAAAAAGTGTTTTAGGAAACTCGATATAATTTTTTAAGAGCTGTCGATAAACACCACACAGAGTCAATATACCTTTAAATACTTTTTTCAACCCTCAGTTACATGTATGGAACGCCACCCTTTTTTGTGATAATTACACATCACTTTTGTGTAGCGGTTCATAGATGCCACCAGCTCTCCAAATTTCAACTGTGTGGGGCCATCAGTCTCGGAGTGAAATGGCTGTTACATACGGACGGACTAACAGACAGAAGAACAGGGCAAATCTATGTATAAAAACAGAGATAAATAACAACGTAAGGATAGTAGTCTCGTTAATTCCGATACAATAAACAAATGATGAAAGATGTTATTAAAGGAAAATGCACCCACCGCCCACCAAATCCACCACGCTCAATAAACCAGGTTGGTGACCGCAAATTCATTCCCCTCAAACAGAATCTGAAAACATTCACTCGTTTAATTTCCTGGCATTCCGATCTATTCTAAAAGTGTTACATTCAACATTTGAAAACAAAACGCAAGAAATAATAATACGTTTCATTATGAAAAGCTTGCAGAATTTTACATCATAAAGTTGAATTTTATATCATAAAGTTAACTCGTAGACCGTCTAGTATTTCGGGGTTTTGCCAAACTGTTGGTCGACTCTTCTCGTGAGGGTTGGCCAATTTCTCGGGCAAAGAATCCGCATTGTCATCCAACGTACTAATTCTGTCAGCATTCAGGGCACTTTCCCCGTTGACAGCGTTGCGTACGAACTTTTTGGCCCCCTTCAATTCTATTCTGCTTTTCCGCCAACTTTGGGAGTCCGCCATATTGGATTTAGAAAAACGTCACTTACCTAACCATGCATTGTCATCCAAACTAAAAAACTTTTTTGCAAAAAAAAAACCGACTTCCAAAAAAAACCACTAAAAAAGTGGAAAATAACTTTACTTTCGGAAGTCGGTGACTATTGTTTGTTTCATTGACTTTTTTGCCACCGACTTCCGAAAGTAAAGTTATTTTCCACTTTTTTAGTGGTTTTTTTTGGAAGTCGGTTTTTTTTTTGCAAAAAAGTTTTTATTTTACCCTTTTTAGTTATCGTATCACACACAAATCCTTGTCAAGTATCAATTTCGCAATTTCTTTTACTTGGATGAAATTTTTTCCAGCTATTTTGATTTCAAAACCAAACTGCTGTACTTACCGATTTTGATGAAATTTCTATGGGACCAATCGGGAAGTAGATCCATTCAGATAAAAGAAGAATTTTTCAAATCGGTTCATAAATGACGGAGATATGAGGTAACAAACACAAAAAAAAAAAAAAAAACAAAAAAAAAAACATACAACCGAATTGAGAACCTCCTCCTTTTTTTGAAGTCGGTTAAAAATGTATGCTAAACTTCAGCTCAATCGGAAAACCGGGAAGTGGGTCAAATTTAACTTCTACGACTTTTTTACGTAGTTAGTTACAGATGAAGCTAATAAAAGCGTGTTAATGATCATGAAAACCCATTTTTTTACCGACTTAAAAAGGAGGATGTTCTTAATTCGGTTGCATTTTTTTTTGGTTTGTTACCTCATATCTTCGTCATTTATGAACCGATTTGAAAAATTCTTGTTTTATCTGAAAGGATATACTTTCCCGATTGGTTGCATAGAAATTTCATCAAAATCGGTGTAGTAGTTTGGTTTTTAAATCACAATAGCTGGGAAAACATGTCATCTAAGTAAAAGAAATTGCGAAATTGATACTGGACAAGAATTTCTGTGAAATACGATAGCTAATGAAAACGTTTTCGCAAAAAAAAAGTCATTTTTAATTAAGGTTATTTTTTTTTGTTTTTTTGGAAGTCGGTTATTTTTTTGCAAAAAGTTTTTATTGCCTCAGCAGTAAATCTATGTTCTTACATCACACAAAATAATTAAATACTAGATTAGCGACCATTCATTTGCTATTCACATCTGCCATTAGCCATTTATCCATCTACAAATCAGCTGTCATGTTTCACCACCAATCTTCCTAGTATTTAAGTGTATTGGCGCCAGACCATTATATACACAATTGTTGCTTTGTTTCACAGCAGTGGGTGGACATCTTAATCGAAGAATTGCCTTTATTTTACGAAAATGAAATGTAACGCATCCAAAACATTGTGCTGATGGCTGCATTGCATAGTGCGGGGGTCGTGAAGGTATTTAAAGTAACATTAAAACTTGTATTAAAAAAAAAACGTGTGAAAAAGTTGGAACTTTGACCTTCAACATCTCCGTAACTAGAAGGTTTCCACTATCCAGGTATGGTTTAGAAAAAAAAAATTGGATGGAAGAAAAAAATGTTAGAGTGTTTACGACCAATATATCCGTAACTAGAAGGTTCCCAGGTATGGTCCAGAACAAAACAAGGGATGCAAGTGTCTTTCGGCTTCGTTAAACCCAATCACACTCATATTCGTCGTTGCATTTTCAGTAGCCAGCCAAATAGGCCTCAAAGTCTAGCACAGATTTCAAGAAATGCGTCGACTGGGCAAAAAAAAACAGGAAGTATCAGTCTATTTCCTACGGCGTACTAAGTCCGTCATTTTGTTGGCACTCGACAGGTTCATAGTCGGAGTACTGGTGTCGGATGAGACATAATATCTTAGGGGCATTGTAACGTTTACACTTGCTTGCGTGGGATTCGACCTGTATTATCTGTGAGAAAATAATTGATGCCAGTTCGTAATAAGGTCTACCACCAATCCACCAAAGCAGAGACGAGTGGAGATGTGCGAAGCGGAGAGGAGGAGAGATGTGCAATGCACGCCGCCCACGTCTCTTATCGTGTCCGTTATTTTTAATTTCCATATAATAGGGGGCGAGCCTATTGCCAGTTCCGCCAACGAGACAGTACATACATTAGTGTAATGTAAAAAGTCAGTGCAAAGAAAAAACACACTTGATGGACAACATTACGACACCAATTCGCCGACGCCTAATGCCTCTAGACAACTCTAACATTTGGTTAGCATCAGACTTACATATGTGGTCAAAATCATTCGCTTGGCTTATCTTTTTCCAAAATTCGTCAAAAATACCAGAAAAATTGCAGCAGACGCCAACTGTTAAAAATGCACAATAATTATGAAAGCAATTTACGTTTATTTTGATTCAAACGAATATCGTCTTTAAAGTTGGATTGTGCTCGTGCCAATTTCAATGTTTGGATAGTGGACTCCGGTTTAAAATAGAATGCAAGTGTAGTTTTAACTAGGGTTATGTACCCGTGTGGCGAGGTCGGTGACTATTGTTTGTTTCATTGACGTTTTTGCCACCGACTTCCGAAAGTAAAGTTATTTTCCACTTTTTAACCGACTTCTAAAAAAGGAGGAGGTTCTCAATTCGGTTGTGTTTTTTTTTTTTTTTGTGTTTGTTACCTCATATCTCCGTCGTTTATGAACCGATTTGAAAAATTCTTCTTTTATCTGAATGGATCTACTTCCCGATTGGTCCCATAGAAATTTCATCGAAATCGGTTCAGTAGTTTGGTTTTGAAATCAAAATAGCTGGAAACAATATGTCATCCAAGTAAAAGAAATTGCGAAATTGATACTCGACAAGGATTTGTGTGTGATGCGATAACTAAAAAGGGTAAAATAAAAACTTTTTTGCAAAATAAAACCGACTTCCAAAAAAAAACACTAAAAAAGTGGGAAATAACTTTACTTTCGGAAGTCGGTTTTTTTTTTTGCAAAAAAGTTTTTATTTTACCCTTTTTAGTTATGGGATCACACACAAATCCTCGTCAAGTATCAATTTCGCAATTTCTTTTACTTGGATGACATTTTTTCCAGCTATTTTGATTTCAAAACCAAACTGCTGAACCGATTTTGATGAAATTTCTATGGGACCAATCGGGAAGTAGATCCATTCAGATAAAAGAAGAATTTTTCAAATCGGTTCATAAATGACGGAGATATGAGGTAACAAACACAAAAAAAAAAAAAAAACATACAACCGAATTGAGAACCTCCTCCTTTTTTTGAAGTCGGTTAAAAAAGAAAACAAAATTACGAAGGTAATATACAATCGACTAAAAATTCCTTAAATTTGTTAGCGGAGAGGTTAAATATATCAATGCTCTCAAAATTATAGTCATAAGAATCCACGAGTTGTTCGCAGAGGAGCGCGAGCAGCCAGCTTTTGAGTGACAGACCTGGCTGATATTTGTACACAGTATACGGTATGGGCGCGCTCGTCTACGCACTATTGTTCTCGGAATAAGGTAACACAGTTTATTTGATATTTCAGAGCAACATAACGCCTGTAATCCCCGAAGGGTTAGGCAGAGGTGTAGCTACCTATAATAATTATGTACAGTCACGAGTACCAATATGTAAACACTTAGCAACTTTTAAAAGTGATCTTCTACTTTTCCGATTAAAATTACCTACATGTTGCTACGAACATAGCATTTTGAAACTTATATTTGTATGAAATAGATCCTATCTCCAAGTTACAATCGTCATTTCTCGTGAAAATTGCTTTTTAATTTAGGAAAGTGTATACATATTGGTGCTCGTGACTGTACACCCACATTTCGCCAGTTATGTTTAAGTCCCATGTAATTGGGGGCGAGCCTATTGCCAACAACCGAGCAGAAAACCTGACTCCGAGCTCCTACTAAGCAATTCCTAATAGAAAAATGTAATAGCTCTTTGCCCGACCTGGGAACGGAATCCAGGACCTTGTGCTGAGCAGTTGCGCTTGTGCCAACAAATCAACGAGGCAGTCACACCAAGTGTCGGTGGAAACAGTTATTCATAATCAGCTTATAAAGTTCCCACAGCTTGTACACAGACCTCGTCTCTACGAGAGCGAGTGGGCTGCAACCCACAGATGTCACACACGAAGATGTCACATGTCTTCGAATGTTTGGACTTGAGACCAAAACTGCATGACGGTTTTTTGACCGTGTTTTTTTTTAACGTTTGAGAGAATTGGAGATGAAATAAATAATATACAAAGTCAAGTGCCTGCTTGAGTTTGAACTCACGATCTACAATGTCGGGGCCGATACTACTGGGCCACTGTGCTACTGCTCACTGGATATTACGCAGTGGTAGATACGAGTAGAAAATATAGGTAACCGGCCAACCAAAACGATTTTTAACCGACTTCTAAAAAAGGAGGAGGTTATGTATTCCACCGGCATCTTTGTTGTAATGTTTGTTTTCATGTATACAGTTCACATATTACTCCGTGATTACTGAACCGATTTACGTGTTTCTTTTGGTATTTTCATTTTGTAGAGGAAGCCTGCGCGGCGGTCTCATATAAATTGTATTAACAGCTATGCTTGGGGAGTTTATTATGAGTTAGATTTTAATTATGTTTATTTTTCTTTGCCTATGTTGATGACAGAATGGTCCTTTAATAACTTCTAGCTACCATGTGAAATTAATTCATGATAATAGGTAATTTGTGTGGGTTACTAGGTACAACTGAAAAGGTTAACCTAAAACATTTTTGCAAAACAAACCGACTTCTAAATAAAAACTTTTTTGCAAAAAAAAACCGACTTCCAAAAAAAACACTAAAAACTTTTTTGCAAAAAAAACCGACTTCCAAAAAAAACACTAAAAAAGTGGGAAATAACTTTATTTTCGGAAGTCGGTGACTATTGTTTGTTTCATTGACTTTTTTGCCACCGACTTCCGAAAATAAAGTTATTTCCCACTTTTTTAGTGTTTTTTTTGGAAGTCGGTTTTTTTTTGCAAAAAAGTTTTTATTTTACCCTTTTTAGTTATCGCATCACACACAAATCCTTGTCAAGTATCAATTTCGCAATTTCTTTTACTTGGATGACATATTGTTTCCAGCTATTTTGATTTCAAAACCAAACTACTGAACCGATTTCGATGAAATTTCTATGGGACCAATCGGGAAGTAGATCCATTCAGATAAAAGAAGAATTTTTCAAATCGGTTCATAAATGACGAAGATATGAGGTAACAAACACAAAAATTTCCAGCTATTTTGATTTCAAAACCAAACTGCTGAACCGATTTTGATGAAATTTCTATGGGACCAATCGGGAAGTAGATCCATTCAGATAAAAGAAGAATTTTTCAAATCGGTTCATAAATGACGGAGATATGAGGTAACAAACACAAAAAAAAAAAAAAAAAAAAAAAAACATACAACCGAATTGAGAACCTCCTCCTTTTTTAGAAGTCGGTTAAAAAACAACACTAAAAAGTCTTAAATAACTTCACCTATTTGCAGGAGTCGATTCGGCAATAAAGTCACACAAACACACACAAACAAAGACACAGACTTCCGAAAGTTAAGTAATTTTAGACTTTTTTAGAGTTGTTTTTTTGGAAATCGGTTTTTTTTTTCAAAGCACGTAATGAACGCTTTCATTGCGTTTCGTATTTCTACAGCGACTTTAAACAGGATTGCTATAAACTTCTCGATAGTTTATGTCATGTCAGCATTTCTGTCAAAAATTTTAACGTTCCACCACCGTTGCGGCTGACAAAACGTCATGTATCCAGGCCTTCAGTACATCGTGGACCTTTAAAACTGAAGTTATTGAACCCATATACAATGCAATCAGTTTGTCGTCACTTGTCAAGCAATGACGGTCCACGTTAAAAGTACAATGTACTGTTTGGCAGCACAACAAGGACAATGCTGGCGTTAATTGGGCACAAACATTGCCAAAGAGCCGTGGGATTAGTGAGGAAGATATTTCCGAAAGCTGAATGTATTTTTGGGGGGTAAATAAAGATTGTTCTTTGAGCCGATAGGTCAAAAATCGGGAATTATACCACTAGGACGTACGAAACGGGATAAAAAGTAACTCAAGTTGTAACCCAGGATAACCTAAGCCCTCTGGCAGGTCTATCTTCATTTAACGCTTGCAGGGGTCGATTCGTGAATGAATGAGCATAATACATTTATATTCGAGACTCTTCCGTGCCTCAGAAAGGTTATCAGGTTAATCCTAGCTGTCATTTGTAGATCACCATTCTTCATCTTGACAGTAGTTACGCGAAGCCAGAAGCGCAAATCTTATGAAAGAGGTTTTCTTCTTTCTTTTTCGTGTGGTTAGTGCCTAGCCTGTTGCCAGAGTTCTTATGCCGCCCATGGGCCTCTGACTTGGCTTTTCATGCCGTCAAGAAATATCTCTCAGGCATGCTGGTTTCCTCACGATGTTTTCCTTCATCAAAGCAAGTGATAACTATAATTATATCACGCAAATGTATCCGAAAAATCAGAGGTGCGTGTCTTGGGTTCGAACTTGAGACCTATGACTTGGCAGTCCGACGGTCACACAACTAGGTATCACTGGTTAAAAAAAAGCTCTGCTAACAAAAACTCATTCGACAACCGCACACTCACGCTCATTGAAATGATTCCAGACCGTTTATTTTGGTTATTGTGCCAGAATAAAAGGCAACGACCTCACAGGTGATCGCTCTAGGAAACACCTTGTTTTGAATCTAGGACAAAACAATGCTTTGTTTAAAGATGTGTCATTGTTTTCCAGAAATGTGACAGGTAGAAAACTCTGTGATGTGGTTGGCTGCCTTGGTTTTAGGCTACGTCATTTCCGACTAAATCTGTGAAGATTTTTTTTCCAAATATGTACATACTGGCTTATGCCAGCGGCTTCGCCCACGTGAAGTTAGATAATTAACCCACGGGATCGTCCTACCGGTATGAAAAGTAGCCTATATCCTATTCCAAACTAAAATATATCTCTGTGCCAAATTTCATCCAGATCCGTTCAGCCGTTCTGGCGTGATTGAGTAACAAACATCCATCCAAACTTTCGCATTTATAATATTAGTATAGAAAAAGTATACTCATAGATACAGGAATTTTACAAGGACTGTCAACCTGACCTCCAAACCCGAGTAGACTCATTAAAAGCTTTTATTTAACTGGCTTTGATAATTAGTTGGTTAGTTAGTACGATTATGTGTTGGTCAAATTCTTGCAACTGAATTTCAAACCAGTTTCCTCCAACCGATTGAGATGAAATTTTGTACACACCTTTGGTTCTGGTGAAGATACATTTTATGTCAGGCATATTTTTTTTTTCATAATTTCATATCACTTTTGTGTAGCGGTTCATAGAAGACATCTACTCTCCAAATTTAAACTGTATGTGCTGCCAACAGTCTCGGAGTAAAATGGCTAAGACTTACGGACGGACAGACAGACGGACAGGGCGACAAGAGGGAAGTGAAAATTATGTTTTGCCTACTGCTCTGCTATTCTTTTCCGATTAATTTTACTGCGGGATCCAAGACAATTAAATCGTTTCTTTGGGACTTCGTCGTGCGTCATTGTCTCGTCGCTTTTCTGGTGGTCGCCACTGTTGGCTCTGGTTTTCAAGACTTTTAGTGATTTGGCAATAGTGTGGCGGACTTGACCACATTTTACAAAGAGCGACTGCCAACCTGACCTCCAAAACCCAGTTCCTAAATAACACAACACCCCTTTGTACGGCTGGTAGTCAGATTTTCGGGCTTCTGACTATCTGAACAAAAAATAAGCCATCATAATACTACATCTATTTAAAACCACAACTAAATTAATAATCACTCATAATTGAAACTAGAAATAATTTGACACGCTGCCACGATCCATCAATAAAGAAAGGTCGTCGCACTGACAAATATAGGCCGAGATATAAATAGATAGCTAGGTTACTACTAAGATGCCTCGAATTACCGAGATATAATTACGGATATGTAAAGCTACATGGATCTTTTGGCGTGTGCCCATAGTCCGAACTAACGCTACCATTTTGTTTTTGTTTTCAATACAATTTGAGAAAGTGCAGGTGAAAGGCATGGTACTGAAAGAGTGATGGATATTATTGTTGATGGATGGAGAGGGAGAGGAAGGCCAAAGAAAAGATGGATGGATTGTGTGACGAATGATATGAAAGAGAAAGGAGTAAATGATGCCGTGACGTCTGACACGAGGATGGAAGAAGAAAACGGGTTGCGCCGACCACAAGTAGAAAGGGACAAGAGCAGGAAGATGATGAATTTGAAAAAGGGCAGACAGGTGACGGTTATTAATACAAGGTGTAAACGGACCCTTCACGAAGCCGTCAACCAAGCATTCTGTACATCAAATTAGTTACTCTACGCAAAAAAATATTGCTGGGTAACGACGTTTTTTAGGGTTCCGTACCTCAAAAGGAAAAAACCGTTGTCCGTCCGTCCGTCCGTCCGTCCGTCCGTCTGTCAAGACCGTTTTTCTCAGGAACGCGTGGAGATATCAAACTGAAATTTCTATATGATACTTAGTTCTACTGTCCCTGGAAGCTGTAGAAAAATCAACCTTCTAAGTCAACGCAATCAAAAGATACAGCCACTTAGGCCGCAAATTTCCGCAAATTTTCGAAACTCGCACGGGAATCAAAACCTACAGGGTACTTCCCGTGAACTTAGAATCTTGAAATTTTGTACGAAGTCACGTCTTATAGTACAGATATAGGAAAAATTACGAAAACCGTAAATTTTTAGTTTCGTCATATAAAAAAAAGTTATATACCCACAGGTTTGTACAGAACCCTCGGTGCGCGAGTCCAACTCGCACTTGACCGGTTTTTTTTTACCACAAAACGACTGTGTTGTGTTTTTATCGTTTGACAAATTAATGCGTTGCGCTGTGATGGCATCAATTCATTTGAGATAAGGAAAGACAGGCCTCCATTGCGTATGCGGTGTCTCCCCACAGACAATGCAAGATCGCAGGTGATAGGGCTACCACCTGCGCACTTGATGATCTACTTACTGCATCAGTGAGCGCAGCTCGCGGGGACGAGTTTTGGGCTAAACAAATTTGAACGACTTAGACTTATTGAACGAATTAGATTTATTGAACGAATTAGATTTATTGAAATTGTGTGCCTAATAATTAGTATGAGTCTTTTGTTATTTGATTATGAATAAATATTAAAAAAAGAGTAAGAGAATAGTTCAACAAGTACGTGAAAATATCTCAACAATCAAATCATTGTTTTTTAAGTGTCAATAACGAAACCTAAATATAGCGTACACTACACTCAAACTTCTGCCAGGTTGTCTTTCGACAACCAGTTGGTATGGCGCCTGTGTTATTCTAGGTATTTATAGTTTTGTTTGTGAGTCAATTCAATTCTTTATTGCATACCATATTGTTTACAGTTGGTAGGGAAATAATTATAGTAGTCACAATTATGGACCCTGTCGGGCACAGCATAGATCAACTAGGAGAGCGGAGGAAGGGCACTGGGTGTTTAATTTATGTGATAAATTTTATTATTAGTTAAATAGTTAGTAAGTTTTACTGTTTTATTTAAACAGAATTGATTTTTAGAATTATAATTATTGTTTTATTAATTAAATACATTTATTCATATGGTAACATTGTAAAAACCATTTATTTAAACCAATAAAGCGTTGTTGGGAGACAAGGGTCAGGCTGGATCGAAATAATATAATTATTATTTGGGAGATTTAAATCTACAGGCTCAGCATCGCGAGATCGCTCGAGCGAGGGTCGTGGGGGGGAGGGCCTTTGTCTCCCAACGACGCCCTAAGCCGAGGCTCGTTCTCCACAGGGGGTGCCCTTAGCTTGTAGTCGCTTAGTTTTAAGTTTTTACCTGACTGACACTCAGGGCACCGGTCAAGCTGACTGACGACCAGGTTGACTTGCGAGATGTCGAACACAAAAAAAAACCGTCGGACAGCTACAGACACAGCACCTGTCTAGTCAGAAAATCCTCCCTTTGCAATCGTGGATGAGGGGTTTTATACTCTGTAACTCGTACCTTCTATTGGTTAAAAATAAATGGTTTTTACAATGTTACTAAATAAATAAATGTGTTTAAATAAAAAAAAAAAACAATAATTATGATTCTCGATGGGTCGTAGGCCCTCCCCCCCTACGACCCTTACTACGGCAGAGATGTTGGGGTGTTGTATTTAACTGTCCGAAGCGGCCTCTTTCACACAGTCCATCCAATGTGTCTTAGGTCTTCCTCTCCTCTTAAACACAGATTCATACAAAGACCTACACATTTCGAGGAGTCTGTTCCGCCAGTTTTCGCCAGCTAAATCACGAACGTCTAATGGACAAAGGTTGATCTTCATCTGCTTGCCTTATTATCCCTTCTGTGTTGGGAACGGCTTCCAGTCTAACCGGCTGCAGCTGAATGCGATACGCGTTGATTAAGACTGGTTGTCAGACTTTCGGGTCATTGACTACCTGTACTGACTGTCAAAGATCTTCAAGTGACAGCCAGGACCAACGGCTTAATGTTATTTCCGAGGCACGGTGGAAAATAGGTATGTAATGGGTGGTCACCCATCCACGGACCAACCTAGGCAGGCACGGCTTAACCTAAAGATTGATCGGGGCGGCTGTTATTTGTTATTATATAGTCACGAGCATGCTTTTTCATACATAGAAATAAAAATCCTGATTTATAAAGACAGTAAATATTCAATTAAGTCATGATTAACGTTACACGAGCCGAAAGACAAACACATAACGACACATCGCTGACGTAAATATATAAAATCTGAATCGAGAATAAATTGCATGCTTTGAATATCTCGCTGAAAATATATTATAATGCACTTTGCATGTAACCGCCAGAATGTGTTACTACAGAACCAGTAGAACACTTAGTTTCACAGATGCCCCATACAGGTTGAAAGAGATACCGATGCTAAGCCGGTTACCACGTGTTTAGTACACCACATAGAAATGTTTCGTCGGTTATTAAAAAAAAATCAGCTGTTCAGTACATTTTGACGTGTAGGTATTGCAGTTTTGTAGGAAACAGCTGGTATTTTTTTCCATGTGTAAATTGCTATGTGGGGCGGTTCAGAATAATGTACTGAGGGTATGTGGTTTCCGTTTTCCCGTCGGTGTCCCTTCGACCCCGTATATCTCTCTTTCATGTTTTTATGACTGACTAGCTGCTGCCCGCAACCTTCGTTCGCGTGAAATTATTATAAAAATATTCCTTCCCTATTTGAATCGGATTTTTGTATCAATTTAAAGTGTTTTAATTTTTTTTTGCACGGAATCCTTATCCTTTTTCTAAATTAAAAGTAGCTTAAGTTACTACTTATAACATCAGCTATCTGCCAGTAAAAGTCGTGCCGTCAAAATCTGTCCAGCCGTTTCGGAGATTAACCGGAACGGACAGACAGACAGACGTAACAAAATTAAATTACATTAATTGAGATGATGATAGGTACATGCAGCAAAAGACATAAAAACAGGTGTAATTTTCTATATAATACCTACTTAGTGCTGTAGTTTTAACCGCGGCGTCATGTACCTCGACCTCCTATGCACTTGACTGTACAATGGCATATAATACACAAGAGATACACATATGTAAAGTATTTATTTCAGTTTATATTTAGTTTTATGTTTCACACACACGTGTGAGCGGAGCATTGTCTCCATTTAACTGAGACGAAATTATCTTCAAGAATAATAACATGATTTTCTGAAAATTGTGTCACTGCAAGACAAACACCTCTTCTCATATAGAAAATAAACGAGCATTGACCACTACTGCGTCGTTGGTGTAGTGGTGGCAAGCGCGACTGCTGAGCATGAGGTACTGGCTTCGATTCCCAGGTCGGGCAGTGACATTGGGTTTTTCCATTAGGAATTTCTCAGTAGCAGCCACGGAGTCTGGATTTGTGCCCGGTTGATGACAATCAGCTCGCCCCTTATTACGAGTACATGGGACTTAAACATAACTGGCGAAATGTGGGTGTACTATTAGATACACCTCTGCCTAAACCTTCGGGGATTACAGGCGTGATGATGGTAATCACTACGCTTGCTCCGTAATTATTTATGTACTAACCGACTCGCACCAGCTTCGCCTAATGACGGATTTTTATTTCACCCTCTTAGAGGTTGATTTCACAAATGAATGCCTATAGCTCGATTTGTCCAGTGGTTATTGAGATGTACGATGACTCAGTCAGGACAAACGATGTTATAAGTCTTCTTCTTCATCGTGTAGTCAGTGTCTAACCTGGTGTCAGAGTTTCTATGCCGGCCATGGGCTCTGACTTGGCTTTACATGCCGTCGAGATATATCTCACAGGCATGCTGGTTTCCTCACGATGTTTTCCTTCACCGAAGCAAGTGATAATTATACAATACGCACCTGATTCCGAAAAATCAGAGGTGCGTGTCTTGGGTTCGAACTCGAGACCCATGACTTGGCAGTCCAACGGTCACACCACTATCACTGCTCATTAATTTTATAAGTATGAATTGCCGTCGTTCGAGGTCGGCCCATTAAAATGGTGACAGTCACCCAAAGAGGGAAATACTTGGAGATTCCCTGCGATCTGATCTGAACAGAAAAAAGGGATCAAACAGGAGAACCACGTTAACTGACATAGCACAAAGAATTGCCAAACTTGGCAGTGGGCACATCACCAAAAGTAGCCCACTTTGGTTGCTGTGCCCACTGCCAATGCTTTACATGCAGATTCCCTACGTGATCGAGTCAGAAAAGAGAGATCAGTCAAGATAATCAAAGGAACCGACGAAGCACGCACGAAGAATTGCCAAACTCAAGTGGTAATGCGCAGGTCACATTTCTCGTCAAACGAATGGCCGATGGGGCCGAAAGGTCCTGTAATATCGACAGTGGGGCCTCCCTTAAGGTGGATAGATGACCTTATGAAGGCTGCAGGAAGCGAAAAACATAGGGCAGGGTATGACTGATCCGATTGGTTGACGTGACGACGCTTTTTGGAGGCGTTTGTCCCGCATGGATATTCTTATAAGGTATGTATTGAACGCGGCGACAAATTAATCTGAATTTGGGATTAAAAAATAATTAAAGCCGGTAGCAAAAATAGTAGGTTGGCAGCTACAGCGAAGGATAGTTTTGAGTAGAAAGTAGCGGCTTAATAGTCAGTTGTTAGCTTTGTTTTAATTTAAACTGCCATCGAGTTTTTGTTTTGGTAACTGAATTTATTGGCCTCGACGGAGCCGGGGCTCCTATTTCTGGCTGCAGAGTTTAAGGTAACCAAACATGAATGGCATAACGGTCATACCATTCGAACCTAACGTATCCGTGTCGGGGTGCCCTAAGCTTCCTGTGCCCTATGTTCTGCGACTTGGCTACGCAAGAAAATTTATGCAACTCCAAATTATGCCAAGCTATTTTTTTAGAAGCAATTAGTTTGTCGCCCTCTAAGTTGTTAGTCGCCTGGAATATGATTAGCCTTCTGATAATATATGATGATGATGATCTTCACAAAATGGCCAGAATTGAGAAGACCATCCACTGCTACGTAAGGTGTACAATGTACACGAGAAGTTTTCGTTTTTGTATTTAATGTATATACATTTTCTGATGCTTAGGTACTACGCACTCAAAACGTAAAACAGTAATTAAATAGTTGGCTCATGGCTGGAAGATTTAATACGTATTTGATATGATTAATTGATGTGTACGTTTGTAAATAAACAAAATAGCAACATAAGCCAACGACTTATCCCCGTTTTCATTCCACACACTGACACCAAACGACTGTCTAAATTAAATTGAAATTCCAACGGTAAGATTTTCAACTCTCAGCGAATCAGCAGTACACAAAATATGATATTCGTTTTGGGGCCGGGTTCCACCGAAGCGAAGACGAGACGAGAGCTGAGGAGATGTGTTGTAAACCACCGATAGAATTTCGTAATTAACACTTCTCGTCTCCGCTAAGCTTTAGTGGAAACGATTGAGCAGAGAAGAGATGTCTGGTAATTGTTTAGGTCAGCGGAGATGTGAGCGGCATCCGGTGAGCAGTGCATCATCATCTCTCCTCTCTGCTTTGCACATCTCTGCAATACTTCGGTGGATATAGCCTTGCTCTTACGCATCTCTTCGCCTCTCCGCACGTCTCAGTGTCCATGGAGCTTTTGCCCGTTCTTCTCCATAGAGATCTACGCTTTGGAATGGGCAACTAAAGTACTTTCACAGTTATTATGTCTTGTGACTGGGACTGTAGCTTGATTTTTATTGTTGTCTTTGTTTCGACAATTCAAAAGTGCCTGTAAGTGGCCTAGTTTAAATAAAAGTTCGGGCCTTAGTCACCCTCTGTGACATGAAACATCTTTCTTTATGAAACTAAACTGCTAAAAATGTCCAATAACTCTTACAAATTATAAAAGATTATAATTATATCAAAGATTAAACATCAAAGGTTTTTGGAAAGGGCAGAAAAAAGTCGCCACAAACGTTTATAATTAATGGAAGCGCGGCTGTTCGTAGTTTTGGCAAAAACACGAGACTAAAACTGATTCGTGGCTGAGATAGTACGCGCTAATGTTGCGTTTGTACCTTACTACATATATTATACATATTATGTACATGATAAGCATAAGTATTTAATCAGTCTGTATAACTAAACAGGCGAGAGAGATTTGTTGCTGGGCAGTGGGCCACGTTTGTTGTCACGAAAACATTAAAAAAGATGCTGGCGTGAGGGACAAGGTGTAAAGTTCTTCATCCTCCATAGAAAAGAGGGGATCCTCCGTCCAGACGGGTGTTATGTCTGGTGGGCTACTGCCGGACAGTTGTTGTTGGTCCGTTATAGTCTTAACTTTAACTGTGATACCTGGGAAGGGAACCTTCTAGTTACGAAGATATTGGGGGTCAAAGTTCCAACTTTTTCACGTTTTTTTTTTGAAATAAAAATAGTTATTAAATACCTCCACGACCCCCGTACTGTTCAATGCATCCATCAGCACAATGTTTTGAGTGCGTTACATTGAGTCCTACCGTAAAAAGTGATTTTTCACTTGAAGAAAATTGCCTTTTTCCAGCAATATTTTTTGCTGAGAGTTACTCAGTTTGATGTACAGATGCTTGGTTGACGGATTCGTAAAGGGTCCGTTTACACCTTGTATGCAACAGGTAACACTTCGAAATAAACAATCAAAACAAGACGCAAAATACCATTCCGATAAAGGAATCCAAAACAATAAACAAACAAATCAAATCAAAGCACGAATATTAAATCACTGTCATACTTCGCTTCTGACAACACAACAGCTCTATAATTCACAAAAATATTTCCAAACCGTCATTGCCACAGAATAGATAGGAAGTACAGAAGCTCGGCGCCATACTAAGAACAATGCACGCACACACAGACACGCTGGATTACATACCGAGTTTCCTCTAGCCTCGGAAAGCACGTTAAGCCGTTGGTCCCGGCAGTCATTTGTAAATCTTTGACAGTCGTTACATGTAGTCATAGGCCCGAAAGTCAGACAACCAGTCTTAACAAGGGGTACCGTAATACCCAGTACTAACTGGGTTGTGGAGGTCAGTTTGGCAGCCGCTCCATGTAAAATGGTATTCAGCTGCATCCGGTAAGACTGGAAGCCGACACCAATAAAGATGGGAAAAGGCAGGCAGATGTTGATATAGACATGCTCCACGTACAGCGAGTGCAAGCGCACTCGCGATCGGCGTTTGTTTGAGATCGCCGTCGCCGTACGTACGCTTCTGTGTGTGTGTGTGTTTTATATTACAGGTCTATTCCAAGCCTTGTTACCATATAAAATCTCACCTGTAAACCCCGAAGGGTTAGGCAGAGGTGTAGGTGTAGTACACCAACATTTCGCCAGTTATGTTTAAGTCCCGTGTAAAAGGACGTCCGTACGACTGGTAGTTGCAAGCACTGCTGCTAAATATGATCTCCTAGGTAGCGATGCGCGATGGCGAGAGGTTTTTTTTTTTTTTTTTTTTAAACGTTGCCCCACACTAGGAATTTCTCCTGTATCGTGGGTGCGTTTACAAACATTTAAACTCACATACACAAACAACCAGACCCGGAACAACTATCTGTAGGCCATACAAATATTTGTTCCGTGCGGGGATCGAACCCGCGACACGCAGCGCAGCAGTCAATCGCTCATCCACTGTGCCAACCGTTTTATTGTTTCGATTGTTCGAACATTTCGATAGTTTTCGATTGTTTCGACTTGGACTCGAGTCCGACTCGGTCTGTTTGATTGCGACTGGCGCATGGCGCGTTCATTCTGCTGCTTGCTACATAATATATTAGTAATCTGTGGACTGACCCCGGTGATCGAGCGAGACTCGGTGAGTGACAGTGACTGATTCGACCAATCGAAAACTAACGGTCGATCCCGCTGACTCGAAACAATCGGAAAACATCTCGATTGTTTTGTAGAACGGCGAGTCGATGGTTTATTTTAACGACTCCGATTCTTTCGATTGTTAAAACATCTCGGAATCGACCATCGCTAGTCCTAGGTTCGATTCCCAGCTTGGGGAAAGTGTTATTCTGAAAGAATCTGAAATTTCTCAGTAGCAGCCACGGAGTGTGGATCTGTGCCCGGTTAATGGCTATAG
This sequence comes from Standfussiana lucernea, assembly GCA_964057025.1. Lineage (NCBI taxonomy): Eukaryota > Metazoa > Arthropoda > Insecta > Lepidoptera > Noctuidae > Standfussiana > Standfussiana lucernea. Next base: position 9,258,722 of record OZ059814.1, read on the forward strand.
ACTCGCCCACCTATTACATAGGACTTAAACATAACTGGCGAAATGTGGGTGTACTATTAGGTACACCTCTGCTAAACCCTTCGATGATTACAGGCGTCATGTTATGTTATGTTATGTGAAATCCCCAACGCTGTAGAGACTGATCGTCGAGCACATGTGTCTGTGTGCCTGTTATCACTTATGAAGCCAAACTTCTATTCTTACGTCTAATGCTACGATTGAAAGCTCACCTGCTGGTAATCTAACAAATTCAATACGATTTGTTGCATCTTACGTGACGGCTGACACGTCATCATGTTGGTAAATAATACAGACGTGTTTGGGAAGAGTTCCTGTCCGACTGCAAGTCAAAGGTTTCTTCTTATACAAAGAACGAGTGACGTTCGGATCAGCATTTTATTCTCGTTTTGGTCTATTTAGTGTAAGAAAACACTCCCTGATTAACCAGTAACACGATTCAACCAATCACAAATTACCTACTTAGTTCATGTCCAAGGTGTAATCACCGACGCACAAATTATGCACGCATTCTATGGGTTCTGAATACTTACGTGGTAAACCGTTTCGTCGGTGTCCCTTCACTCCCTTCCACACTGTATAGTGACGTGTACGGACGACCATTGAAATATTAGTATTGCAACATTCTGGCTACTCAATGTATAGTTAGATGAATGATTTCCCTTTTCAACCCAAATGTCCTTTCTTTGGTATTGTTTGTCGTGTCGTTGAGCTCCTTGGGTTATTAGTCGAGCTACACGATCACTAACAAACGCTTGCACTGACTGGATAGGTCCACTCATATTTGTGTGATTCTTTCATCAAAAGACCACCTCAGACACTAATCTGCATGGTCCTCATATGATTTGACCACTGCCTGGACTTTAAAAGGGACAGTGACCTCTGAGTTTGTTTCGGCTGTTTCTTCTCAGAGTAGTCAGATACGAAACACCGGCCCCATCTAGCTTTAAAACATAACATCATATGACGTATAAAAGTGTTTCTTTAAACCAATTTGCAGAAATAAATATGATTTAACAGGTAATTTTTGAGAAGCATCGCGGACGATATGCCCTATTATAATATTGGCAACTGGGCAAAACAATACGGAAGATATATAACATTTATCTACCTAAATTCCTGTAGGAATTGGACCTATTTTTGCTCCATAATAAAGACGTGTTGAATGATACGAGAAACAAAAAAAAAACACGTTGTGTTATTTGCCAAAAGTCATTTAACAAGCGACATCGGGCAAGTTAAAATAGAACAACAAACTGGCCAAAACGTTTTAGAATGTTAAAACTTTTGATGTTTATTGTGAAAGTAGGTGAGTAGGAGAGTTGTGAAGATGCATTTTGTTGTTATGTTATGTTTCTGGGAAATTACTAGTTTTCTGTGCCGCCAATTATTGCTGAGTTATGATTTAAAGAGTATGGCTGTAAGACTGATGTTTGACTCTTGCCGACGAGTTTATCTCTCTCTCGAGAGAGATCTAACATTCCAAAGCTGGCAGCATCGTCACAACGCTAATGTTTCCCTCATTGTTTGTCTTTTTATTTTAGTCTATCCGTGTATTTGTTGTTTCACCATTTATATATATTTTGATATATATTTATAGTATTTTATATATCCTTGTAGCTTAGTATTTGATTAAAGTTATTTTCAGAAAACACACCTACTGTTGTTCGTCTCTGCATCACCCAAAGGTTGACTGGTAGAAAACGCCTATGAAATTAAGTCCGCCTCTGTACATTGTGTTAAATAAATAAATACATAACATTTAACACGTAGATGTTCATCATCTCTCAGTGTTGTCCCATGTTCCTTGGGGTTGGGGTCGGCTCAACACGTTTAATTCTTCTATTCTCGCCTTCATTTCCTTTTCATCCTCAATTATTCCTCACAGAATCCATTCATTCCTTCCTCTACCAGTGCCTGGGTAATATGAGGAAATGGAATACTAATACCCTTCTGGCAAGACTGGATGTCAGACTCACGGGCTGCAAAAAAGATTTGTCAAAGAGCTACGAATGACAGCCGGAACCTACCGTACTTTCCAATGCACGAAGGAGCTTCGTATGTAGTGTGTAATAGAATGATCACCCATTCTTGCACCGACGTAGGCAAGTGTAGCTTAACCTTCGATAGGCCTCTCGGTATTTTTTTGTAATTGTTTGAAATACAGCGGAACGTGAATGCAATCTAGTTAGGACATTGGCACCATTGGGAGGTCATGACGCGTTCCAAACACCAACATTGCAGGTTGATCACCCAAACTCCCACGATTATTATGAGCTTTGAAATGATTTATAATTTCCGCCCTCTAATACTGTTAAGATTTTTTCTGTAAACGAATTTAAAGTGAAAATATTTGTGATATGTTAAGAAAAATTGTGACTTATTTAAAAAAAAATCACAAGAAATCCATGTATACAATTTTGTTAATTACATTCCCTAATGTTGTTAAACAGTCGATGAAAGTTTTAATGATAGTTCGTCATTTTGCAAATCATCATCATCGATTTTTGGAATAATTATTTACACAAACTTGTTAAAAAAATTCTCCATCTGTCATATTCTTGATTGGCAGCATTCTATTATTCCGGCCAATTAAATTTAATGATTGATTTATTGTTATGTGACGTCTTAAACCCGTATCTATAGTCAAGTTAAAGTAATTACTTGAGCTTAACTTATTACTTTGCAAATTTTTTTATGCAATAGATTAGAATTTAAACGAAGTGAGAACAGTCAAAGAATACAAAGCTAAGAATTCTAACTTTTTACAGTTATAATTTTAGGAAATAATTAAACTACATAATATAAAATCGTATCCTAAAAAATGACATTTACTCAAGTAAAGACTTTGACTTGTTTATAGATACGGGTGTTAGAGTCCGACTGACGTACGTAACGTACGTATTATTGTATAGTCAGAGACCCTAGAGCGCGGTGTGAACGTAACGTTAATACGTCGATTATAAAATTTAAAAAACTCGTTTCACAGATAACATTTTCATAATTTAAAGACTTTTGTTCATATCTATGGATGACACTGATTGTGCTTATTGCAAACAAATTAACTAAAATGCTATAGGATAACTGTATTTACGTTAAGTTTTAGGGTGTCGTGTTAGGGCTTCAGTATTCTCCATAATAGTAGTAATCTCGTAGGCCGGAGATATTTCTCAACGGTATGTCAAAGCCAAGTCAGAGGCCCTCGGGCGGCATAATAACTCTGACACCAGGTTAGGCACTAACCACACGATAAGAAAAAGAAGATCTCGTAGGCCGTAGAGGCTCTTGCTACGACACGCTACGAAGTGCTACGCGGAACCACAGTGTGATAACAATTAAAAAGAATGCTGGATTGGAACGTTGTGAGTTTTGTTAACATTTAGAAGAATTTATCATTATTACTGGATAACAAATATCCTGAAATCCTTGCAAAGATACGAAGCTACCTTTTTGGATAAAATAATAACGAACACAAACTCATTCCCGGAATTATCAAAACAATTAACTCACGATTGTCGTTTCAGCCAATGGCTTTATTACCACCAGCCTCGACCAATACCTGAGGAGGCTGGATCCAGGGCTTCATCCAGAGAGCGGTACTCCTGGACACGGCTCGTATTGTTAGGAGGTTCCTCTCTGTGGAGCCCTGACCGCCGGTAGCTTAGACCCTGTTCCCGATACCGGTGGGCTATTATTTTATATATATATATTTTTTTTAAGATTGTAGTATTTAGAAATGTAATTAACGTGTATAGAAATAAATAAGAGAAGTAACATACCCACAAATAGTAGTTACTGCCTACAGTAACTAGGCGACGAAGACGTTGTTTACGTTTAATACAAAGCATAGCGACTAGTCCAGGAATGAGCCGAACATCATAATAATATGTTACAAATAGTCAGTGTTACGCAAACCTGCGCCCGCGCCGAGGTAAATGTACACATAAAACAAAACAAATATAAGTGTTAAATGTTTAGCATAGTTCCAGGAACTGACATAATTATGTAGATAGTCCATATTTTGGGCCAACTATAATACTGGCATTCAGCTGCATCCGGTTAGACTGGAAGCCGACGCCGACATACTCGTAGTTGGGAAAAGGCAGGCCAACTATATTGGGGTCGGCTTCCAGTCTAACTGGATGCAGCTGAATACCAGTATTTTACAACGAGCGACTATCTGACCTCCACAACCCGGTTAGTACTGGGTAATACGGTACCCCTTGGTAAGACTTGTTGTCAGACTTTCGGGCCACTGACTACCTGTAACGACTGTCAAAGATCTACAAATGACAGCCGGGACCAACGGCTTAACGTACTTTCCGAGGCACGGAGGAAACTCGGTATGTAATGGGTGGTCACCCACCCACGGACCAACCTAGGCAAGCGTGGCTTAACCCGAAGATCGACCCGAGCGGCAGATATTATTTAGCCACGACCTCCTCAAAAGTCAGTCTAAAGCCAATATCAGACAGATATATCAAACGATATCAGATTATTTTTTGTATACATACAAAACTTACGAGTTTTCACATCTATTAAACAAGATAGAGCGTCCTTAATCAATCATTGTAAAAACGAATATAGAATGCTTCGAATTTACGATTTCAAAACACGTGATTTTTCTCCAAATCTAAAACTTAGTATACGTCATATACAGGGTGTCCGCCGGCAGATTTTACACTTTAAAAATTTAAATAAATTAAACCAAGTATACAATTAAAGTCGTTTATTGATTATCGTATACAAGAATAACGCGGATTTTATTTTTTGAAAATAACTCCACTCAAATGGCGTCCTTCTAGCTGCAAACATTCTTGCAATCTTTCCTTCATGTTGGCAAAAACTCGCTTACAAAGTTCTGGTTGAATATTCGCAATCTCGCGTTGAATATTTGTTTGTAGGGCCTGTATTGTTGATGGCGAATTACTGTACACGCGAGACTTTAAATATCCCCATAGGAAAAAGTCGCAAGGAGTCAGATCTGGTGATCTAGGGGGCCAGGCTATATCGCCAAAACGACTTATTAATTTTCCAGGAAAAAGCTCTCGCACTTTTGTCATTGAGTCCCTAGCAGTGTGTGCCGTGGCCCCGTCCTGCTGAAAATGGGTTCTGTTATTGTAACCAATATGGCGATGCAGCTCCGGTATAAAAAAGTTGTCCAGCATTGCGCGGTAACGTTCAGCGTTGACAGTTTCATTTCTACCGAAAAAATAAGGTCCAATTATGCCATTTCCAGAAATGGCGCACCAAACTGTTGTCTTTGGGCTGTGAAGAGGGTTTTCATGAACTTCTTTTGGATTGTTTGCACTCCAATATCGCATATTCTGCTTATTTACGTAGCCGCCAATGTGAAAATGCGCCTCGTCACTAAAAAAAATGTTACATAAGCGGGTAGGCGTAGAAAATCGTTCCAGAACAACTCTAGCATAATTCTGCCTTATTATGAAGTCATTTTCTTTCAACTGCTGGGTGATTTGGAGCTTGTATGGATGAAACTTCAATTGTTTTCGAATAATTTTATGAACTGACGTCTTTTTCACACCCGTTGATGCTGCAATCTTTCGGACAGACTTACGCGGATTTTGCAAAATTTCCCTTCTCACAAGTTCTGCGTTTTCAGGAGTAGTAACAGACGTTGAAGGTCCAGGCCGAGGCTCATTTCTAACTGATCCAGTTACTCTAAACTTCTTTACCCACGTCCATATTAATTGGTTTGACGGGTCATCGTTTAATCGTCGGATTTCAAAGTGAGAACAAAACCGTCGCCTCGCCACACTTATCGAATTATTGTTCGCAAAATACGCCTCAACTGCAAAAGCGCGGTGCGCTCCCGTCCACTGACTCATGGCTACTAAAATCCCGCATCAATTCCGCGTCGAATGATACCTCTCTCCCTGCTCCACCGCCTTGCTAGTCGCCGTAAACGCAATTTAAAGTTTAAAATCTGCCGGCGGACACCCTGTATTTTGTTTCCAAAATAACATCTGTTGAAAAAAACGCACCGAATTTGTTTGAAAATCAAAGGCCAATATTCCCGCACTTAAAAATCATTCAAATCGTAATTTCATATCAGCAAGAATCAATGCCAAAAACTTGTAAATTGATTGAAGTTTCGACAGGGACAGACTAATAGTGGAATGCAAACATTCTTAAAAATAAGAGAATTACCCCTTTGAAGTTTTCAAACTGAAAAACACGCATTTTCCTTGCAGGTTACCAAACTTTCATGCCAAAATTGTCCTCGAAACTAACGAATTACAGTTAGTAAATTACGTTCCTATATGAAAGTGCCAAACTGCAACTTTATACAATAATAACCTTAACTCAAATATTATATGTTATTTCCTGTGTTGTCTTCTGTGTGTACATAAATAGTAAAATAAATGAATAAACCTTTGTTCTATGCAAAGTACATAATGTACTGCGTGTAACAAAAATGTCTGGTCCTATTCAAGGGTGTAGTTCAAACCATCAAACTGATTCACTTTCTCTATTTGACAAACAACGTCATCGATGTAAATCGCAGAAGTATCTTGCCCATTCTTCTCCAATGCAATTAAAAAAACGTTTTTGCAAAAGCCAATGAAACAAATAATAATCACCGACTTCCAAAAGTAAAGTTACTTTCCACTTTTTTTTTTGCAAAAACGTTTTTATTTTAGTTATCGCATCACACATAAATCCTTGTCCAGTATCAATTTCGTAATTTCTTTTACTTGGATGACATATTTTTCCAGCTATTTTGATTTAAAAACCAAACTGCTGAACCGATTTTGATGAAATTTCTATGCGACCAATCGGGAAGTGTATCCATTCAGATAAAAGACGAAGACATGAGGTAACAAACACAAAAAATAAATAAAAAATAAAACCAAATTGAGAACCTCCTCCTTTTTTTGAAGTCGGTTAATAAACAATTACATTTCTTTTGTTCTAAAGTTTGACATTTCTATGTTTAATGGCCACTTGGTCACTTGCTCCATTGAAGGAAAACATCGTAAGGAAACCAAACATGTCTGAGAGATATTTCTCGACGGCATGTAATACCAAGAAACTAGGTTAGGCACTAACCACATGATAAAGAAGGAAGAAGAATGACCTAATTGCAATGAATGGCATGAGTTTGACTTTTGAATCGCGAAAAATTTATCAGTTTTCCCATACATCCTGGTCTAGAAGATATAGAAGTTTTGTATGGGACAGGTGACCAATTTTCTCGCGTTTCTGATGACGGTACCATGGAGAAATCAGTAGATAGCCTATTGGTGTGATGGTCGGACTGCCAAGCCATAGGTCACGAATTGGTTTGTACCACACTCTTAATTACATTTACGTTTCTGAAACACACTGTATGTAGTATAAGTATACATAATATAATGTGTAAAATCGTAAAAGTTTCATCGTTAGGGGGCGTGCTAAAGAGAACCGTGTGCAAATAACCATAGTGACGGTTTCGTTCGTTAAGAATAAACTAAAGTTTTAGTAGACATTAAATGAGTTATCGTTTAGGTTTTGAAAGAACATTTAACGTTTGTACAAGTATCCACACAGACAAATAAATAATTTTGACTTTGACTTTGACTTCTAAAACATCATTTAAAAAAAGTTTTTTATAATGAAATAAAGTTTGTGAGTTTGTATGTACGAGGTTATCTCCGAAACTGCTTATTCAATTTCAAAAGTTCTTTCACTGATACAAAGCTAAACTGTTATCCAATGCCATGGGATGTTTTGTGAAAGCTACACTACACTATTATAATTAATATGTTTCGTCAACGCGGACCAAGTCACGAGCAAAAGCTAGTAAAAACTACGTAGACACAGAAAAGTTAATTTCCCGATAGTAACAGCTGATAATAAAACAACAATAGCTTTTTCATGTCCTACATAAAGGACAACCAAAAATAAAGTTAAAAAAAAATAACTACTTACTTACCAATTCAAAATCATATTTCACTCACAAAAAAAACACACAGAACTCCGAAATAGAAACGTATACAGTATATTTTTAACTTGAAATATCACGAATAACGGGCTAAGCGAGGAGATTAAATATAGCCGCCGCGACCGATTCCCGCTACGATTGTAATACATCTGAAACTACACTCCCGAACTGAAGAGAATTGGGGAAATATAAAATTACTCCTCTAGGGATGGGCTTAGAGGATATCGATGGATCATCACAATCACCTCTCTAGTCTCTAATCATCATCTGCCTGCCTGTTTCTAACCAGCCAACTATGTATGTTGGGGTCGGCTTCCAGTCTAACCGAGTGCAGCTGAATACCAGTATTTTACATGAAGCGATTGCCTATCTGGCCACCAAAATCCAGTTACTGGTGGCATTTATTGATATAATCTTGTTATTCTCGTAATGCAGAGTAAAGGCCTCTTCTCATATAGAAATAACGAGAATTCATCATCACGCTTGCTCATTGCGTGTTGGCGATTATTTCGAAATTTAGACACACGTTGTTTTCCCTTGATCATGATCATGAGCAGCTTTGTTCTCTATTTGTCCTTTTTTCCTGTTCTGTGCGAGTCTAATCCAAATATCCAGATGTAATAAGACAAGCAACGACTTTTAATAGGAGACAAAGTGACATATTATCAGCGATAATACCAATAACAGAGAAGAATAAAAAACTGGGACAAATGTATTGATTAAAAATTTCTATGTGGGGCCGTGTTCAAAATGAATACTGAATACGTGGTAAGCATCGGTGCGTAGGTTCCACCTAGTATTAGACTAACATAAGGTTCCAAAAACTTCACAAGAACAACTGAAAGTTGTTGGATTAATTCGAAACTCCTTTAAAGCGATTACAACTTGTCCACCTACTGAAATGAAGGAAATTGTGTACTTAAATAAATAATCCGACCTGACCGAAGTCACCTTCGCAAAAAATGATATTGACTAATCCAACTATAACGGAACTTACACTATCACTTACGGGATATATTCCGCTATTATTGTTTGTGCCATGATCACGAGATGACATCTAGCGCTTGCAAAAGCGTCGAAATATCGGGAGCTCAATTGAAACAATAACGTTATACGAATATATCCCGTAAGTGATAGTGTAAGTTCCGTTATAAACCGTGAAAGCTTAAAACAGTGTTTAACCCAACTATTATTTAAAATCTGATATCCCACTGCCCCAAGACGTCATTACACTCTTACCACTTCTCTATATCTAAAGCTTTTATGGCCTTGTTCTTATTGACGGAATCAAGCTCATCCCATCATCTCCGTCTGTTCCTACCGCGATGTCACTAAACAAACTATCGACAAAAAATCTATCGACACATCCCATCCCTAAACATCTAGCACCTGGCATTGCCCGGCACGTTCCCAGAACCGATTGTTTATTTTAGAAACATCATGTATATTTTGTTTTAGAAACAGCATGTATACAGGTTTGTTTGTTGCTACTCTCTTTTGTATGTTTTATTATTGTTCTGTATAAGTCATGGAACGAAGTAATCTTATAGCAAAGACCCCATTTATGGGTTATGGAGGTCAGATGGTCATCGCTCCATGTAGGAGTGTGTTCCGCGAAGAGCGGGCGTTTTGTTGAGTTCTTACACATAACTTTGATGTTCAAAAAGTGAAAAGTGTCTAAATATAAAGTTCAGAGATCTCTCTATGTTATGCCGTGAACCGCGTACAAACGGTAAAACAAATTACACGAATTAAATTTTGTTAAAAGGTGATTGATAGCAGCTATCTATCATTAATTAATTATTTATTCTTATTTATGGGTATAGAATAGAATAGAATATACTACTACTGGGTATGTAATTTAAATTTTTATAAGATAATAAAGTATGTTAACTGCTCTATGTAATTTGAATAAAGAAATTGAGATTTAATTTTTCAGACACGTAAGTATAAGCAACGTCAGCTGATAAGGTTCCTGTGCCTGTCAAAATCAGTTTTCAGTAACAAAATGGTAACCTATTTCATACGAGGCGAAGTTAGGTACACGTGCGTGGTGACCGCCCGATGGTTAGCCTTAGACTGCTAGGAGAATGATGACGACGTTTGCTTCAATACCGCAAGTAGTGTAAGTTTTATATAAATCCATAATATCGTTTCAGATGTGTATAATCTCGACATGAATGATGTAACCGAGACTTTGTAACTACATAATGATTTAAAAGAGTGTCCATGGAGTTTCTTGCCCATTCTTCTCCATAGAGATCTACGCTTTCGAATGGCCACTACAGTACTTTCACAAGTTAATAAGCCCTGTGACTGGAACTGTAGCTTAGTTTTTTTTTGTGTTTTGACATTCAAAAGTGCCTGTAATGGTGTAATTGAAATAAATGCTTTGAGTCTGAGTTTGAGTTTACCTACGTTAACCGGTAATATAAGTACAGGCTGGAAGGGACACTGACGCACAAACAGCCACGTATAAATTCCAAAAAAAAAAACAGCTGTTCCATACATTTTGACGTGTAGCTAAATTTGCACTTTTGTAAGAAACAGAGGTTTTTTTTTTATTACCGGTGTAAAATTTTTTGTTGGGGGTTCAGAATGATGTACTGAATTATTGAAAACCATCGATGTCCCTTTCCAACCTGTATAGGGTACATAAATCCATCTTGCATGACAAACGTTTCCTCAAAACCGGAAATACACGGGAACAGCACTAAAATGGAACTTCAACACAGAATAACTTCCTCTAGAGTGATTCACTCTATTATGAAACATACCGTTAATATATATATTCGTCATCAGCTACCAATGATAAGGAAAATTGTAGAGGAAACTCTTGTTTGTACATTAAAACTAGCTAATGCACTGTGCAGCATTTGTTCACTGACCAAGTCGCACGCAGAAAATAAACAATGTTTTTTTATAGCACCTGTACGCAAAATACGCGCTTTGGACGTGGAGTTGCGGACACCAGCCCGTGATAAATAATAACAGCCGCTCGGGTCGGCTTTAGGTTAAGCCGCGCTTGCTTAGGTTGGTGCATGGATGGGTGACCACCCATTACATACCGAGTTTTTTCCGTGCCTCGGAAAGCACTTTAAGCCGTTGGTCGCGGCTGTCATTTTTAGATCTGACAGTCGTTACAGGCAGTCAGTGACCCGAAAGTCTGATAACCAGTCTTACCAAGAGGTATCGTATTTCCCAGTACTAACTAGGTTGTGGAGGTCAGACAGGCAATCGCTCCGTGGAACATACTGCATCCGTTTAGACCGGAGGCCGACCCCAACATAGTTGGAAAGAAAAGGCTAGACAGATAATGATGATGTTTATAGCATCCTGAACGGTTAGGCAGAGGTGTATCTACGCCAGGTCGCTTGGTGAAGCTGACGGTGCTGACCAGGAATGTGAATCCGCTGCATGCTGGTGGTCAGGAGTATTCCTGACCATTTGAAGCTAGCTGGCTGTGTAACTCGCTGCTCGAAAGGTGCTTGCTGTTTTGTTCTGTCTCCTGCGGATAGGAAGGGAAGTGGCAATTATGTTTGTCCTACTGCTTCCGCTATTTTTTTCTGATTAAATTCGTTGCGGGATCCAAGACAGTTTTAAAATCGTTTCTCCGGGACTTCGTCGAGGTTCATTGTCTCGGCGCTTTTCTTGTGGTAGCCACTGTTGATTCTGACGCACAGGAATTGCAGTGGTTTGAGAATAGTGTGGCGGACATGCTCGAAAGCTTGATAGAGGGAAGGCATGTTGATGATGATGTCGTCGAGGTACCTACAATGCAACAATTATTCCAATCATCATCATCGGCTGCTTAGCCTGTTCCCAACAATGTTGGGGTCGGCTTCCAGTCTATCCGGATGCAGCTGAAAGTACTGGTAGTATTTTACATAGAGCGACTGCCTATCTGATCTCCATTAACACGTAAAGTTTTGAGGAGAGGAAAGAGCAGCTGGTGCGGCCCCAGCAAAACAGACGCAATATTCTCGAGACACAAAATTTAAATGTCCTGATTGAAAGTCAATTGTCTTGCCATCAGTATTGTATTGATCAATAAATTTTCATTGAATCAATCAAGAGAGGTAATGGATCGAAACTGTATGTCTTTATTGGTTGTTTGCGAGATCAAATGTGGCTTCAAAGAAACGGAGCTTTCAAGGTCGGTAAATGAGCCGTGATTATTTACTCCTTCAGAAAGATCAGGTGCATAGTATTTGCAACCCACATGTATGACTAAATAATAACAGGTGCTCAGATAAATCTTTAGGTTAAGCCGCTCTTGCCTAGCGAGTTTCCACCGTGCCTCGGAAAGCACGTTAAACCGTTGGTCCCGGCTGTCATTTGTAGATCGTTGACAGTCGTTACAGGTAAAGTGGCGTGAAAGTATGACAACTAATCGTACCGGTACTAACTAGGTTGTGGAGTCAGATAGGCAGTCGCTCTATGTAAAATACTGGTTTTCAACTGCATCCGGTTAGACTGAAAGTCGACCCCAACAAATTTGGGAAAAGGCTAGGCAGATGATGATGTAATAGAGGGCGAGCCTATTGCTTTCAACCGGACACAAATCCAATCTCCGTAGCTACTACTGAGAAACCCTTATTGGGAAAAGCTTTATTTTTTTAATCACTTTGCCCGACCTCGGAATCAAACCTGGAACTAGAATACTACACCAACGACGCGGTTGTTTTAGTTTCCCAAACAAAGCGCTATGCTTCCACATTTACTGTGCGAGCCGCCAGTCTGTGGAATTCACTGCCAGCTTCTCTGTTCCCTGATCATTATAATCTGGATCTATTCAAGGTTCGAGCGAATCGGTTTCTTCTAGGCAAGTGTGCTCCACCCTAGGCCGCGTCATCGCTTCACATCAGGCGAGTTGCGGCCAACCGCTAGCCTATTTTGTGCAAAAAAAAAGATGGTCTAGTGATCGCAAATCTAAGAATGACGTATTTTTACTGGTAATAACGATTATTTGGCAGTGATCACCACATTTTTCTATGAAGCATGTCTTTTTTAATGATTTATTGGAATTCGAGTAATTTATAAACATGACGTAGTGTTCATGTTGAAGAATATTGATCCTATCTCCTCTATCATTCGGTAGTATTAAATATATAGCTTAAGAGCGTTCATCCGTAAGAACCACGCTGGAGTCAAAATTGATGATTTCCGACGGACAATAAAACGATAATCTATTTAATTCGTAGATAAGATATTGACGTCAAATTATTGAAGATTTCATAATCTAGTGCATGGCTGAAAAATATTTTCAAATGATTGTATAGTTTACTCATTAGAACAGTTTTTATTCAAACCCTTTTTAAAACTAGCGGTCGATGGTCTACGCAGATGCTAGATAATGGTAAAACCATAAACGACAAACTTATAACAATATTACTATTAAAAAAACAATAACATTTACTAGTGCATGGCTGAAAAAAAAACGTAATTACTGTAAGTTTTCATTCAAGAAAAGTATACTCAAAAGTGTCATTTTTTAGTCACTTTTCGAGTTATTAAACGTGTTAGTTTAGGATGAAATCAAAGGTATTTTTGTTTTTTTTTAGACCTAGTAAATGGAGACATTTACGTTCTAAAATATGGTACATTTTTTGTTTTAATAACTTATATGTTTATTTTACTATGAATTATTTAGTACTACTATATAATCGGCGCGGAATCGCACCAGCGCTCAGTGCCGGCCGAGGCCTTTCAGAGGTAGGATGTGTGTCGCTCCCGTCGCCGCGTGCTGCGTAAAATTGCATTAAAGTTTGACGAGTTTTTAGCGCGACTAGGACGTATTGATACTTTTTGTTTTAATATTTTTTTTAACAAAACAATATTGAAATGTTTTTTATGTGATGTCGATAACGTAATTTTTAATGTTAACCATGACTGGTATTACCAAGTTCAGGTCCAACTAAATATTGCAAACAAAAATGTGTGTTTGTTTGCGGTGTACACTGGTCCTGAATTTCCATTAAAGTTCTAAAAATTTACAAAGACGATCAATTTTGGAAAGAAAAAATGATTCCTCGTTTAACAAAATTTTATTATGTTTGCGTTCTTCCCGAAATAATTGATCCCAGAAAGAGCCGATCAATGCAATTGAGGGAAACTATTTTACAATTTATACAGCTTTTTTTATATTAAATGATTTACTAAACATAACATGATAAATCTTTATTTAATTACCCAACTTCTCATCCTGAGCATAAAAATGAATAAGCTATCTACAACCAAATAGAACTAATTACCTACACTTCAGTAGGTAAAATTATTAATATTATTTTTCTCCTAAATAACTTGATTTTGGCTGTAGAGGATTTCAGATAAGAAAAGTTGTAAAGGCAAAATAATATTTCATTTAAATATAATATAATTATAAGAATACCAATAAATTGAAGTTGGATTTAACTTCGAATTGAATTTTGCTATATTTATAATATAAATTATTATTGCTCTAAAGCGAACGGATCAAAGTTGGTTAGTCTAACTATAAAGAGAGCGAACGCGGCAACTCTACGCACACAGTTACGCACGCTCCTGTGTGAGTGAAATTTGCAAACAATTACCTAAACTTGACGTTCCGCGCTAAGCGTAAACGCTCTTAAATCGTCCCCATAGCTGGGACTCAGAGTGGAGATATTATCTATTTCATAAAATATGAGTTCCAAAATGCTATGTTTGTAACAACGTGAAATTTTAATCAGAAAAGTAGGAGAAAATCACTTTTGAAAGTTGCTAAGTGTTTACATACTGGTGCTCGTGACTGTACACCTCTTCCCTACCCTTCAATTACAGGTGTTATGTTATGTTATGTTAATCATTTAAGTTAGCGTATGCAGGAGTATGTACAAATCGTAGCAGGTCACGTTCTTTAGTATCTGCCTATCCCCGTAGAAAAAAGGCGTGAGTTTATGTGTTTATTTATGTAGTTTGCGATGTACTTTAAATAATAGTCATAGTCTTAAGATAAATCACAAATGGATACCTACCGTGGGGCATACGTCATCAGTAACACGTTACACTTGAGTTGGTATGTGCGTGTCCATTGATGCATACGGTACGGTAACGTGACGGATGCGGAACGGACACGTGGCGAATGAGTTTGGGATATAAACGTCACATTATACAAGGTGTAAACGGACCCTTCACGAAGCCGTCGAACAAGCATGCTGTACATCAAACTTAGTTACTCCACGCAAAAAATATTGCTGGGATACAATTTTTTTTTTTTGGTGAAAAATCCCTTATTGTAGGACTAATGTAACGCACACAAACCATTTTGCTGAACTAATATTATAATATCCAGGGTATTCGTGATTTATTTTTTGCGTAAATTACGATGCGTCATGATTTGCCAAATACCCGACCTCAAGTGATGCCACTTTATCTATTTGTGATTTATATTAAGACCATGGCTACTGATGTTTATCGGTAAATAATATGATATATAAGGCTCTTTCCACAAGGATTAGCGATTAACAGCACTCGAAAGGGATAAGTGGGAAGAGGGAGGCCTTTGACCTGCAGTGAGACACAAATTTTTGATAAAAAATATAGATATATATAGATTCAAGCATTTCTTCCCGTCTAGCACCAAACTCACTTTGGTCCAGTCACTTGTGCTTCCCATTATCGACTATGCTAATGTTTGTTATCCTGATCTATCCCAGGAACTTCTAAATAAATTGGATCGACTTCTCAGCAATTGCATTCGCTTTATTTTTGGTCTTCGTAAACACGATCACATTTCTTCCTACCGATCTCGGTTTAAATGGCTGCCTATCCGATTCAGGAGGTCCCTCAGATCTCTCTGTATGCTTTTCAGTATTATGAACGATCCATGTGCTCCCGATTATCTAAAAACTTATTTCAAAGTGTTGGGCAGTTCTCATAGTCGTAACCTTGTGAGCGCGCTACCTTTTGCCATTAAAAAAGATGAAAGCAAATTCACTTTTTAAAGAAAAGTTCATAGCCACTATCTAAGTCAGACTAATTAGCTCTCAATTACCTAGAACTCTAATTTTTTAATTTGTTATTTGTTAAAATATTTATTAGTTTATTTTAATTTTATATGTGTATTAGTATCTATATAAATATACATTTTCGAAAACAAGTAGTGCTTTTTTATAAATTATTTTGCACCCTATCACAATGTTGTCCTACAATTTAACCCAAAGGTTGACTGGTAGAGAATGCCTTGTGGCATTAAGTCCGCCCATGTGCCACTATTGTACATGAAGTTTAAATAAATAAATATGAAAAAATACAAGACAGTGTAAATCGGCTTCACAATCAGGGCCAAGATATTTGACATTAGATAAAAATGCTTGCACTACGGCGATAAAGTGCATTTAGCCCCACCTCAAACAATCAGCATCATCATTCTCTGGCCATTTTCATATTAGAACATTCTGTCCCACTGCTGGGCAAAGGCCGCCCCTATTCCGTTCCAACTCTCCCGGTGTTTTGCCTTCTCTGGCCAATCAGTCAGGAACGAGTCCAAATCCAATCAACACTGACTAAGTAATTTGCACATAACAACACAACAACTCCCCAACTATGTTGTGGGGCTTCCAGTCTAACTGGACGCAGCTGAATACCAGTATTTTACATGGAGCAACTGCCTCCACAACCTGGTTAGTTCTGGATAATACGATACCCCTAGGTAAGTCTAGTTGTTCAACTTTCGGTTCAACCTGTAACGACTGTCAAAGAGCTACAAATGACAGCCGGGACCAACGGCTTGAAGTGGTTTCTGAGGCACGGAGGAAACTCTTACAGTGAGTGTAACAAGAACCTTCACGAAGCTGAAGGCACTTGTTCTCCCGATCCTAACATCATTGCGATTTGTTTTGGGCCCTAGCAATGTCCTAGTTACGGAGATATTGGAGGTCAAAGTTCCAAGTTTTCACATGCATTATACATGTTTTAATGTTATAACTTTACTTTACTTACACACACATACACACTCACACGCGCGCACACACACACACACATACTCCTAGATTTAAGTTTAATTTCTTTGTATATACACTCTTACATTATTATTGTTTCTAGTTTTAGAAGCGGGGTCTCCTAGCACAGGTATTTATCATACTTAAAAGGAGGCTTCTATGTAAGATTATACATTGTAGAAGTTTGTAAACTTAACTGAAATAAAATTTATTTATTTACTTTGAGTCCTACCGTAAATCGTGATTTAAAGAAAGTCGTTTCACAGCTATCATTTTTGCGTAGAGTTACTTAGTTTGATACACCTTGTAGGTATAATGAAGGGTCACCCATCCACGGAACAACCTTGGCAAGCGCAGCTCAATCTGAAGACCGACCAATGCGGCTGTTGTACTTGTAGCCATCTTCGGAATTACCAAAAATAACACAGCCCAAAAAGAGGTGGCGAGACGATCTGGACGCGTACCGCGAGGGCTGGTTCGAGGAGGCACGGGAAAAGAGCTCATGGAAGGAATTGGGGGAGGCCTTAGTCCAGCAGTGGGACAGTAAAAACTTAATTAAAAAAAACGTAAATTTCCCAGATAATCACCCACACCCGAACTTATTTACTGATTGTGTCATGGGTTACTTTTTTGGCATAATAATTATGATAAAGAGATAAAAAAAAATATAAAATATATTGATATCTTTCGGTATTACGTCAAGTGTACTTGTACTACGTGATGTTGGGGTGTGTGTGTCCGTTGTTGTTACGATACGGTATTTTGGTTGACGGATGCTGATTCATCATCATCTGCCTGCCTCTTTATAACTATGTTGGGATCTGCAGCTGCGTACAAGGATTTTACATGGAACGACATGCCTGTCTGACTTCCACAACCCATTAGTTCTGGTACTCAGTTGGTCCCGGTTTGGTCCCATTCCCATTTTTCCCGGGTTTCGCATGCCCTTTTCCTGGGTAATACGAAAACCGTTGGTAAGCTTGATTGTCAGACTTTCGGGCCACTGACTACCTGTAACGACTGTCAAAGATCTACAAATGACAGCCGGGACCAACGGCTTAACGTGCTTTCCGAGGCACGGAGGTACTTAAAGTAACAAAAATAACACACAAAATCAGTAATAATCAGTTAGGGGAAATTATTTGAGGTATTTCTAATGGAAAAAGCCCTATAACTCAGCTGCAGGCGTCGAGAAGTCAATTTATTAACATAATTAAAAACATCAGCTTTAAAATAAAATTCGTAAGTGAGTTTTTCAATCTATAAATACGTTTTTATGTTTCGTCGTGAATAATGTCGTTCTCATGTTTCAGATTTGAAAGCAGCAAGCTTTCAGCTGGGATTAACCAGACCAATGTGAAGAATTGTTATATCACTTTCTTGGTAATAAAAAACAAAATGGCTACAGCTCCTTTAAGATTAGGTAAGTAAGTAGTCCTTAAAGTTAGTAAATCTCTGTTTGATCTGTCTAAATTCTAAGACATTTGTGACATCCATCAACCTGGACTGTGCTCGCATGATGGATTAAGATTTATGATCCAGTCACTCATACCTACAGGGAAAAGTGTCCAGAGAGAAGTTATCCTGCCCTTTCCCCAATTTATTTGTGGTCGGCGCAGCATGTCTTCTTCTTCCATACTTCTCTATTACTCGTCATCTCAGCAGTCACCTCCTCTTGCCATATCATCCTTCACATAGTCCATCCATCGTTTCTTTGGTCTTCCTCTACTCTTATAGCCATCTACATTCATACTCAACATTCTCCTCATTCCTCCACATCACATGTCCCTACCACGATAACCGATTATCACACAACTTTTCAGTCACCGGCGCCACTTTCAGACTTTCAAATGTTAGTCAATAACGTTCGACGGAGAGATGCTTGTTATAGAGTCTCTTCCATGAAGATTAAAGAGTCTAGGTATAACGTTTCCATCGCTGGAATATGTATAATAAATGCACTAGCTCCCGTGTAGTCTCGCGGACTATGAAACCGAACAAGTTTTGAACTCGACTGCATGAAATCGCCAAAAAAACAAGGCCATCAGCTGATCACACGCGTGGTAAAACTAAAAAAAAGTTATGAATTTCCAAAAGTTAAAGAACAATAGTTGCTCAGTTTAATGGTTTGATTGAGCCACCACACGAGAGTTCTTGCGTTTATAATGTTAAACGTCCTGTACACTACACAGGGCAGGACATGGGACAGTCTATCATATAGACTGATTATAAGGCATAGATGTGTTTCGGAATTACCGTCTAGTCGGGTAGTTTTGACTCGAAAGGAATTCTTATTGTCACCCAAGGTCACAATGCAAAACAAAAACAAACAACGCAGCCACAATAAAACACATGCATAAGTATGTCAAATTATCATCTGCCTGCCTTTTCGGCTTCCAGTCTAACCGGATGCTGCTGAATACCAGTATTTAACGTGGAGCGACTGCCTATCCGACCTCCACACTACACGATAACTGACAAATGCTTGCACTGGCTGGACAGGTCCACTCAAATCTGTGTGGTTCTTTCTTCAAAAGACCATCTCAGACACTCATGTGCATAGTCCTCATGTGAGTTTATCAAGATTATGTCTGGACCTTAAAAGAGACTATGACCTCTGAGTTTGTTTCGGTTGTTTCTTCTCAGAGTAGTCAGATACGAAACACCGGCCTCATCTAGTTTTAACTTCTTTTTTAAAACTAGATGAGGCCGGTGTTTCGTACGTGTAAAAGTGTTTGTAAAAACCTATTTGCAAAATAAACATCCTTTATCATTTATCATTCATTTATCATTTATCATTATCACAACCCAACACAACTTGGACCCTCAGACGTCGCACTCGTGACCACTAGATAAACGGAACAATCTAAATTAAAACTAATAAACCGTACCCCACTTATTATTGTTACCCCAAAACAATCACATCATCTGCCTAACCTTTTTCCCGACTGTGTTGGGGACGGCTTCCAGTCTTATCGCATGCAGCTGAATACCAGTATTTTACATGGAGCGACTACCTATGTGACCTCCACAACACAGTTAGTACTGGGTAATACGATACCCCTTGGTAAGACTGATTGTCAGACTTTCGGGCCACTGACTACCTGTGACGACTTGCAAAGATGTACAATTGACAGCCGGGACCAACGGCTTAACGTGCTTAAAAGTAATAAGTATGTCAAATCAATTAACATAAATTATGAATCCACTGGTTACAATGGAAACAAACTAATACACACTCATACAAGCCACTGATATATTTACATCCAAATTTACCGCGTTGCATCTGCTATCAATATCATCCTTATCTGTGTAGGGTACGGTTGGTTTTAGATTGTGTATTTTGTATATTAGTTGGTATTTAAAGCGCTCTTGAATTTGACGTTTGGTCTGACAGTCACGTGGTTGGACGGTTGTAGTGAACACATAACACATTGTTTAATGTAAGTAAATATTAAACTTACCTAGGATTAATAATACGCGGGTTAATTTTGTGAAATAATGAATTAAACAGTGTTGTTTTTCATGTTATCGTATAGTTTTTATACGGGGTGGAAGGGAAACCGACGCGAAAACGGAAACCATTCTGAACCCCCCCACATAGAAATTTTTCGCCGGTTATTAAAAAAAAAATCTGCTGTTTCCTAGAAAAGTGCAATACCTACACAGTCAAAATGTATGGAACAGCTGATTTTTTTTTAATCACCGACGAAAATTTTCTGTGCGTGGGGGGGGGGTTCAGAATGATGTACTGAGTATGTGGTGTCCGTTTTCGCGTCGGTGTCCCTTCCACCCCGTATGTGACCGCCGCGCGAGCTTCCTCTACCAAACGAAAAAATAATCACGAAGAGGACCCCAGTAATCACAGAGAAATCGGTATACATACATAAAAAAAGATGTTGGTGGAATACGTTGCCTCCTTGTTTTTTAAAAGTCGGTTAAATTACATATTCTAGAATGAAGTAGATTTCATCGCAATCCGTTCATCCGTTAAGGCGTGAAAGGCACTAGATATTACATACTACAATAAAATAATGCGATTTTAGTGACCAATCGGAGCTGTGTCCAATCTGACTTTACCTTACTCTCTTTTAAGTAATACCAAGCAGATAACTGTCTTCACCGGTCAATGCACATTTGCGTATGACAACATAACACGACATTTTGTACCGTGTAACGTAGGCATAGAGCGAGTAAAACTGAGCAAAATCAGTAAAATAACGTAACATAACATCACGCCCACAATAGTTCTGTAATTCCAGAAGAGAGGTGTACCTAAAAGTACACCCATATTTCGCCAGTTATGTTTAAGTCCCATGTAATAGGGGGCGAGCCTATTGCCATAAACCGGGCATAAATCCAGACTCCGTGGTTGCTACTGAGAAATTCCCTGAAGGAAAATCCTAATAACACTTTGCCCGACCTGGGAATCGAATCCAGGACCTCATAGTCAGCAGTCAGCACTTGCGACCACTAAAACAACGAGCCAGTCAGTTAAATGTACAACCAAAACGAATTGCTCTTGCCGGCGTTTACCCCAGGTCACGCAAATAATGAAAATAACATAACAACATGTCTGCACACCCCGAATGGGTACCAGTAGTGCACCTACATTTTGCCAGTTATATTTAAGTCCCATGCAATAAAGAGCGCGCCTATTGACATCAACCAGGCACAAATCCGGAGTTCACTACAAATAAACCCCTGATGGAAAAACACAATGACACTTTTTCTGACTTGAAAATCAAAAGTTCAAATTAGGCTGTTAATCAGCGCTTTTTGAACGTCAACACTACACGAGACACAAACCCGTTCTTCGGCACATGCTGTAGGAAGGAAATCGAGTAGTAAACAGCAGGATACAGGCAGTTCTCAGTTGTCTCAACTGCCTGCCTGATAACAAATAATAATAATAATTCCAAAGGGATTATTGCGGGGTCTAGGTCCGATTTCCGAGTCCGGAGATTGTTTTTTACTTGTCCCCTAATGTCCCACTGCTGGGCAAAGACCTCCCCCATAGCCTTCCACTCTTCTCTCCGTGTGGTCTTTTCTGGCCAATCTCTCACAAACGCCTCTAGGTCGCCAAGCTAACGTTTTCTAGGCCTCCCTCGGCGACGACGCCCGTCTTCTGGCACCCACTGTGTGACGACTCAATTATAGTTGTTTTAATTTTTCAGATGCCTTGGGAAAGACCAGCTAGTGTGCCGATAGGCCAGGTGTGGTGCAGGTTCAAAGGTAGAGAGAGGAATGGGAAGCCTGCATTAATGTGAGTATGTATCAAAGTATCTTCATCATCATCTGCTTAGCCTTTTCCCAACTATGTTCAGGTACACCTATGTTGAAGTGCAGCCAGTTACACAGCCAGCTAGCTTCAAATGGTCAGGAATACTCCTGACCACCAGCATGCAGCGGAAGCACATCCCTGGTCAGCACCCTCAGCTTCACCAAGCGACCTGGCGTTGATACACTTCTGCTATAAACATCATCATTATCTGCCTAGCCTTTTTTTCCAGCTATGTTGGGGTCGGCTTCCAGTCTAACCAGATACAGCTGAACACCAGTATTATATGTACATGGACCGCCTATCTGATCCCCACAACCCAGTTAGTACTGGGTAACACGATACCCCTTGGTAAGACTGGAATCGATGACTCGATTTTGTCCGACCAGTACGAAGCCACCTGGTGAACTCTATCGTTTGCCTCATTCAAGTTCTAGAGGTTGCAATTAGTCGTGCACGACGGGCAGGAGAGAAGGTGTGGCATATCCTGTTGGGGCTCCTCACTCCCATTGTGTCTGAGATGGGTCGATTATACCCCATCAACCCAATTTCAACCAGATTTTGGACATCTCTGGTTTCTTTGGCCCCCACTCGGGCAAAGGTTTGTTCCATCTGCCATCTTCACTCTCTAATGGGACCTTACGCAAATAAATTATCTAATATTATCTTAGAAATTGCTCGGAAAACATTTGAAGAATACTTGTCTCTTGGTTTCAGGTACCAGATTAGAGATATGGATGAGAGCATCAGGAAAATATGTTTAGACATGATGCAAGAAACGTTTATACGAGACGAACCGCTTTGTGCTATTGTAGGTAAGCACCAAATATCATCATCTGCCTGCCTTTTGCCAACTATGTTGGGGTCGGCTTCCAGTCTTACCGAGTCGATTACATTAAGACTGTATAACGTGGTCGACAAATGGAAGCGCGATTAACGCTTGTGCGACATAACTTCTTTTTTAACCGACTTCAAAAAAAGAAGGAGGTTCTCAATTCGGTTGTGTTTTTTTTTTGTGTTTGTTACCTCATATCTTCGTCATTTATGACCCGATTTGAAAAATTCTTCTTTTATCTGAATGGATCTACTTCCCGATTGGTCCCATAGAAAATTCATCGAAATCGGTTCAGCAGTTTGGTTTTTAAATCAAAATAGCTGGAAAAAATATGTCATCCAAGTAAAAGAAATTGTGAAATTGATAGGTACTTGAAAAGAATTTGTGTGTGATGCAATAACTAAAAAGGGTTAAATAAAAACTTTTGACTATTGTTTGTTTCATTAGTTTTTTGCCACCGACTTCCGAAAGTAAAGTTATTTTTCACTTTTTTAGTGTTTTTTTTGGAAGTCTGTTTTTTTTTACAAAAAAGTTTTTATTTGTTTAATACAAACTTTACTTTAAATACCTCCATGACCCCTGTACTAATTCAATGCATCCATCAATCCATCAATGCGTGCGGTACATTGAGCACTACCGTAACCGCGACAAGTGACACCAAAAAAAAATTTGCCCAGCAATAATTGTTGCACAATATTGCTAATTTTGATGTACAGAATGCTTCGTTGACGGCTTGTGAAGGGTCCTTTTACACCCTGTATAGACAGCAGTGTCGCATTTGAGTTGTGTCGAACTACTGTCGCACAAGCATTTGTAGCACTAGCGTTGTCGAGGTACAGTTTGTCGCACAAAAACTATGGTGAACTATGGCGAGTCGCAGTACATTATGTCGCACAGGCGTTAATCGCGCTTCCGTTTGTCGACCTCACGTTATACAGTCACCGATTACTAGTATTTTACATGGAGCGACTCCATAACCCAGTTAGTGCTGGGTAATACGAAACCCCTTGGTCAGACTGGCTGTCAGACTTTCGGGGTTAGGTCTACTCGTAACGACTGTCAAAGATCTACAAATGACAGCCGGGACCAACGGCTTAACGTGCTTTCCGAGGCACGGTGGTAAAGTACCAAACATAACACATTATATTAATATATTTCCCCGAAGAATGAAGCAGAGGTGTACATCCACAATTCGCCAATCGTTTAAGTCTACCTCTTTGGTCAAGTGCTCGCAAGCGCGGCTGCTGTACATGAGGTTCTGGATTCCTTTCCCAGGTCAAGCAAAAATGTTATGGTTTTTGCATCAGGAATTTGGATTTGTGCTCGGTTGATGGCAATAGTCTCGCCCCCTATTACATCTAACTAAAACATAACTGTACTATTAGGTACCTACTTACTATTATTACAACCTCTGCTTAACCCTTCAGGAATTACTGGCGATATGATGTATTTATGTCTAGGTCTCATGTAATAGGGGTGAGCCTATCGCCATCAACTGTTCACAAAACCACACTCCGGGCTGCTACTGATGTACTCCACTTAATAATACAATACTCCATCTTTTCCAATTCCAGGAATAAGCCAAGACCCAGTATCCATAGCCACAATCAGATCGAACTGGGAATCTTACGTCTCAGGCAACACTAGTCTAGCTTGCTTCACGGAGGAGAATGGCCAGCCCAAAGACTTAGTGGGATTCAACGTAGTGCTGGTCAAGAGTAAGGACGATGAGGAGGAGGATTTTGAGAAGGTGGGTCTAGGATAAGAGCTTTTTTTTAATGGGGAATCTTTCATGAATACCCTCCGTCTGGGGAGTTCGTGGCTAAACTATAACAGTCGTACAAGTCAATCTTCTGGGTTAAGGAGCGCTTGCAAAAGTAGGTTCTTGGATGGACATACCGAATTTCTTCCGTGCCTTGGAAAGTCCGTAAAGCCGTTGGTTTCGGATGTCATTTATAGATCTTTGACTGTCACTACAGGTAGTCAGTGGCCCGATACACTGACAACCAGTCTTACCTACTGAGGGGTATCGTATTACCCCGTACTAAATGGGTTGTGGAGGTCAGATAGGCAGTCGCTCCATTGTATTGTATAGCGGGCTGGTGTCCGCAACTCCACGTCCAAAACACGTATTTTGCGTACAGGTGGGAACTTTATCCGATCCACCCCAGTTCCCCGAGAAAGGACAGCAATGCCTTGGTGTTGCTGACAATCTCGCGGAGAGCACCTGGGTTACCGAAGTACTTTGCACTGTATGAGGTAACCTCTGGGCAGTGCAGAAGCACGTGGGCTGCTGTTTCCTCTTCCTCCATGCAGGCTCGGCACAGTGGGCTGTCTGTGACTCCTATGACAAAGAGGTATTTATTGAAAGAGCCTTGTCCAGTGATGGCGGCTGTAACCGTGCGCAGCTGTAGTTTTGACAGCCGAAGCGCCTGTTTCACTGGTGCGTCTCCTTATTAGTGTGGGTAGAATCCCGAAAGGGAGTGGCATGATGGGTTCGGGTGCCACTGCTGCCATGCTCGACTCCTTCTAGCGAGTTCGTCCGCTGCATCGTTGCTCCGGGAATCGCTGTGATCTTTAATCCATGGCCTGAACCAGGTTGGTAATCTCAATTACATAACCATCCAGTCGCTCCATGTAAAATACTGGTATTCAGCTGCATCTAATTAGACTGGAAGCAGACCACTAGTTGCGAATGAATTACAAAGATGATGTTTTGCAGAAAAAAAATCTGTTATATTCTTTCCTGTTTGTTATGTAAGAAGATTGTTGATTTGTTTATTCAAGTTAAGTACTGATATCATGATAAGATTGCCATCAAACCCGGAAAACGAGCCAAAGTGTGATAAGGTAAAAACTAAAATGCCAAACAAATTGAACATCCGATATTTATTATCTGTTTTGTAGCTTGAATCAAAATAGTTATCAGCTTATCATTTGTATGATCCGCTTATGATATTCGCATTATTGGAACACAGACCTTATTGTGAGAGTGGGTTGGTCCTAATTGGGTTGATGGATGTCACACTATCATCTTCTATTTTGTCCTTGTCTCACGTTACTTGGGGTCGGCGCAACACGTTTTCTTCTTCCACTCTCCCCTGTCAGACGTCTCGGCATCATTTACTCCTTTCTCTTTCATATCATTCCTCACACAATCCATCCATCTTTTCTTTGGCCTTACGTTCCCTCCCCATCTATCAACATTTATACATATTTATCGCTCTTTATGTCACATGTGTTCCATCCCTCGTCATTACATGTCCATACCAAGAAAAACAACTTACCTTCACTCTGCCCTTCTCTTTGGGGATTACAAGCGTGATGTAATGATGAACTTCACGGCTGTAATCCCAGAGGCCTTAGCCAGTTATGTTAAGTCCCACGTAATTGGGGACGAGCGCATTCAAATCCAATAACACATTGCCAGACCCGAGCATCGAACCCAGGCCCTCATGCGTATGGCGCGATTTTATGATATTACTTATTATCAGTAGGTAAGTATATCATTCCGATCAGAAGTACGCGTGTACTTCTTATATCATATCAGTATGTATAGGTAATACTTTACAAGGACGTTTGATAGGTGCTAGATAAGATCCGTATTACGCATTGGAGATAAAAATACCTGCAACGTTTTACTGCAGGTTTTCGCTGTTAAATAAAACATACAAGGTGCAATCATTATCACCAATAGTATAAAACAAAGTCGCTTCGCGCTGTCTGTCCGTCTGTCCCTATGTATGCTTAGATTTTTAAAACTACGCAACGGATTTTGATGCGGAAAAATAAAAAATAACAAAATCCGATTTCGATAGGGAAGTAAGTAATTTTAAATAATTTCACGCGGACGAGGGTCGCAACAGCTATTACATTATAAAAGAAAGAAACAATCTGACTGCGCATTGCACATCATTTTCACTACATATTATAAAACAAAGTCGCTTCCCGCTGTCTGTCCGTCTGTCCCTATTTATGCTTAGATCTTTAAAACTACGCAACGGATTTTAATACGGTTTGTTTTAAATAAACAGAGTGATTCAAGAGGAAGGTTTATATGTATAATACATGCATATTATAGTACCTAGAGAAAAGATTAGTATCTACATTGCACCTATGATCTACGGTCGCTAGTGCTATATAACTTGGGTTAGATTTCCGGGCAGTGGCGTAGCTAGACCTAATAGGACCCTGTATCAAAACAATTTGAGGGCACTTTGAATCCGAGTGCGATGTAGCCCAAAATGAGGATTATGAAATAACGATTTGAGCTTTCAGGACAGTTTTTATTGAAGAGCGAGCGTAGCTGCTCGAATTTGAGCTTTCTGGTGATAAACGAAGTGCTACTAAGATTTTGCGGTTATTTTCCTCTCCACGTAGGGGGCCCTTGTTGTTCGGGCGTCCCTTAACTTTGACACGGCTGATAGAGCGGTAGCTACGCCCCTGTTTCCGAAAGTACCTAATGTAAACACTGCTGCTCGTTACTATTGTTAAAGATTCAAGTTGCAATGGCTCAGAAACGTAAAAGGTGTTCCTTATCATTTTTTTACCTCTTTATAACAAATTTTAGACAAACCTAACCTCAACATAACAAACCTCAGTTCAACGAATTACTTGATATAACGAATATTTAGATACTTGTTTGTTATATCGAGGTGGCACTGTATATCATTATGAATGTTAGATTAACGCAACCGATTAGTAGCTTTGGTACCCTTAATTTACGGCAATTAAATGCACTCGATCGATCGCTTCCACATTCGTACGTACACCCGTCATCAAAGTGATTACTTGAGTAAAAGTCATTATTTAGGATACAGTTTTCATTCTGTAGTTTAGTAATTGCTTAAAGATAGAACTGACAAAAGTTAGAATCCTTAGCTTTGCTTCGTTTGACGGTGCTTACGATTGCATAAAAATGTTTGTATAAGTAATTACTTTTACTTGACTATAGATACGGGTATTAGAGGTCTTAAACATATCTGGCAAAAGGTAGATGTTCTATAGGTATACTGGTACACCTCTGCCTAACCCTTTGGAAAATTCAGGCGTGATGTTATGTGATATGTAAAATATGCCAGGCTGTCACTGCCCCACCGCTGCCCGAACCCCTCTTGTCATTTGCCATGCAGAGAAGGAACTAGCATTGATCCCACACTTGGTCACTGTGAGTTGGCAATTTTGGACCATGAGCCCTAGTTTCTCATAATTATCAGTCTAAGCTTTAATCTTTTCCTTACCATGTTGGGGTCCGCTTCCAGTCTAACTGAATACAGCTGAATACTAGAATGTTACATAGAGGGACTGGCTATCTGACCTCCACAACCCACACAACACACGGGGTAACACGATACCACGTGGTAAGACATTAGGTTATCAAAATTTACGGAACATCATACAGCCTAACTACGCCAGGGACAGCAGTAACTAGGTTAGGGAGATGCCTATGGGATACGAGGGCCATAGGCCCGCCATGGGTAAAGCAAACTTCTACTTTTGATCCAAGATATTTTTCAAAAAATCATAATCCTCATTTTCTCTTCATTTTTTACCCTTCCAGGTGCAAGGAGAAACCTGGAAGAAACTCCTGCGGACCTTGATCACCGCTGAAGAGATGTTCGACGTGTACAAACATTACAACGTCGACAGATACCTGACGTCCAGTGGACTCACAGTCCTGCCTGAGTATAGGGGACAGAATATTGGAGCTAAGTTTTTTGAAGCAAGGTAAGTTACATACCCACTTACTTCATTAAAGCTTTGTCTGCTGTTTTCCCAGAACAGATAGTAAGAGGTATATAGGGTGTAATATTTACCATTTTCCTACCAATGTAAATGACCTCGCGCACGACTGCAACTTTTGGCCGCAGAAGCGACTTTTGGTCGAAGACATTTACATTTATTCGTAGAATACGGTAGGCACAAAACAGCATGTTCAGGACATTTTCGCCTCTAGGCGCGGCGAATATTTACATTGGTTACACTTGATAACAGTATTTTTTTTTACGGATATGTACCTAAATCAGAGCTGACTTACACTCTAATAAAACAAAACAACGAAGCCAGGAAGAAAGTTTGGTCGCACAACCGGGCGTCCGATCAGTTTTGTTCAAGAAAAGTCGTATGGTTGTCTTTTTTGGCATTATGAAAACGAGCGAGATAGACGACTTTCCGAAATCGAAATCGAATCGAAGCGTTGTAAATACAGGGGCTGGTCAAAATTTGTACAAAAAAATGGGACTGTCTGCCAGGCGCTGAATGCTGGAAGCTTCCTC
Organism: Standfussiana lucernea; assembly: GCA_964057025.1. Lineage (NCBI taxonomy): Eukaryota > Metazoa > Arthropoda > Insecta > Lepidoptera > Noctuidae > Standfussiana > Standfussiana lucernea. Next base: position 9,288,039 of record OZ059814.1, read on the forward strand.
GCGGGAGACCACCGAGTGCTTGACATTTTTCAAAGTCAAGGTTGTGACAAGTAACAATCACTCTTCGACGAAGATCTTGTCACTGCCAGTTTATTTAATCTTTTTAAATTTGTAATAATGTATTTATTTAATCAAAACCAAATGCAAGTTTTCAAAACCAAATCGCATCGAAGCGTTTTTAAACCCACCTTTTAATTTAACAGAAATTCCCTAATTCCGTTCTATTTTTTGCCAGAGTACCATTCTGCAAAGCACTGGGTATCAGCGCCACAGCCACAGTGTTCACAGCAACAGCCTCGCAGGTGCTAGCTGCCAAATGTGGCTACGAGGTCCTGGCTGAGCTGGACTACGGAGACATGAAGAGACAGGGCATCGATCTGACTGGCTGTACCACGCCGTGTGCCAAGCTGATGGGCACCAAGTTTAAATAGAGATGGTGTTTTTGTGTATAGGTCTTTTTATTTCCCATTTAAAGGAGTTCTTCCCGGTTTATTTTGGTCACCAACTAAAACATTAAGAAGTGCTGAAAAACGGGCGTTTTGGAGGACAGTTTTATATATTTTGGCTTCAAAAACTGTTGATTATCAGCAAAACTAGGTTGTGGAGGTTAGATAGGCGGCCGCTTCATGTAAAATACTAGGATTCAGCTTCATCTGGCTGGACTGGAAGGCGACCACAACATAGTTAGGAAAAGCCTAGGCAGATGATGATGTAGCAGTCGTTACGAGTAGTCAGAAACCTAATCCTTCAGGGTATAAAGACGTGATGTTTTGCTGCCCAAAGCCTTAGGCATTAGCGCCACAGCCACAGCATCCCAGGTCCTAGCAGCGAAATGTGGCTACGAGCTCCTGGCTGAGCTGGACTACGCGCACATGAAGAGACAGGGCATCGCTCTGAATGGCTGTCCCACGCCGTTTGCCATGCCGATGGGCACCAAGTTTCAATAGAGATGGATTTTTTGTAAACGGCTAGCTTTAGCGCCCGGATCCGGTTATGGTAAGAAAGTATCCCAAGTGAACGTTTTAAATGTAGCCTATGACGGGGACCGGGGATAATGTGGCTTTCTGCTAATGAAAGCATTTTTGAAATCGGATCAGTAGTTCCGAAACGATGGATGGACAGTGCGAAGGATGATGTGGCTAGAAAGGAGGTGACTGCTGAGATGACATTGACAAGTGATAGATAATTAAGGAAGAAGACATTTGTTTTATTTTTTACATTTTAGAAAAGCTTACAGACAAATAACATTATATTAACAACTAGCTGTGCCCGCGGCTTCGCTCACGTGACCGCGTATTTTTTTGACATTATCAGGGTACATTACATGGGAACGTGAAGTCATAGTATATCCCAAACATTATTATTTACTGACTTACTGTTAATTTAAACTAAAATCTGTTAGTACTTCCTTGTTTTAAGTATTATAGGAACTCATAGTCAATTTCTGGGGGGATTCAATTTAGATTGCCATCGGCACGCTAAGAAGAAGTTTTGAACGAAAGAAACATGCAACTCATGATCTATCCTGGGTCCCAAACCCAACGGTTAATATCCTTAAAAATTAAAAAAGACGCTCATTTGCAAATAGAGAAAAAAAAATACTTATACTACAACAAGAACATGTAAACTTCTCAGAATCTGTCCCCTATACTCCTTATTGGATTTTGAAGAAATCATCATCATCATCATTCTTCTGCCCTTATCCCAATTTATTTGGGGTCGGCTCGGCATGTCTTCCATACTTCCCTATTACTTTATGGAGAAATTGTTGAAGAAAAATAAAAATGCAAACGATATCAATACAAAAAAAAAATTGGAAATCTCACAACATCTAAAAATTATTCAAACAAATCACAAAAAGTGAAATTGATATTGGGCTCGTACTTGCAACCACGTAATTTACAGAGCGGTATGAAACCGCTAGGCCGTTTATTCCGTTGATATAATATATGAATAGCCGTTCTCATGCTTGTCATGACTGAAATGACAAACGATTGAAGAATACGGGCATAATGAACCTCTTCAAGTACATAGCGTGAATATATAGGATACTATTTGAAGAAGCCTCAAATGGTAGCCTAAAACGGAAAATTTGTAAAAATAAATTTTTAAGAAAGGAATATTTATACAAAATTTGAACATTAGCTGTTGCGCCATTTCGGAAATTCGGAACATCGTTTTGAATTTATACAATTTTAATATTGTTTATGTATAGATTTATCAATCAAAATTTACGACCACATATTGTAGCGAGCGTTGTTCATTCATGGAAAATCTTAACACCGCGATTCAGAAACTGGCGTCAAGTGCATAACGCCATCTATTGAGCACGGAGTTAAACTTCTAAAATATAATGCATGGAAAGCGATCGAACAATCAGTCTATATTATGTAGATTTTCAAAGAAGCGCCATACAGAGTACTTTTTGCTCTCACAACTTTTTGAAAAACTGGGGCAGTCGATTTAAAAGTGATCTCCTGAGCACATTTATTCATTAGTACCTAGCATTTTGGTTCCATAGATGTCATTGCACGTATCTTAAGTAATGATGATGATTGCTTCTTTTTTTTTTTGTTTTTTTTTTTTTAATCTTTATTTACATTATAATATTTACATTAACTATATACATACAGACAGGCACATAAATACTTATTTTGGTACAAAAACGTACATTTATATAGTTTATTTTTGATCTATTTGGAAGTCATACACCCGCGATTGTGACGGACACCGAAATTCAAATTTTCTTACTTTTTTGCAATTTGTAGGTCACTGTCAGATTGTACGAGTATGTTGATTAAAATATGATTCGTGGCCGTAACAAATATGGGTTAACAGTGTTATAATCGTTAAAATCATCAATACAACCCTTTAAGTTCATTTAATCCCATTGCATGACTTTTCCAAAGTCATTTTTGCGGGCTGCCTTAGAGCATCTTCAGTGAGTCCAGTTGATGCCGATAGACTTTTGGTATAAGAAAGGCATGATCATGTATGGGTGGGTGGAGTTAGAAATAAGAGCAAAAAAAAAACTTATTACATATGAATAATAATTTATTACTTACTTGTCTTTTATACAAACATTACAAAATAACATAAATGCTTTTAGAATCACTGTATCCTAGGTATGTACGTCTTATTTATTTACTTATGTGTGTTGTGGTGAAATAGGTAGATTCTATGTATTAATGGCAAAGATTGAAATCATTAGATTCGCCCAAAGAGATTAAAGATTTATAAAGAGGACATCAGGTGGGTTACCATGATCTGGTAGTGCAGGAATGCTTTAGTAATATTTCGAGAGTGGGTGAGTGATGGCGCTAGACAGCTGTCTAGCCGCGCAGAAGAAATGTCACCTTGCCTCGGTCATGTCTACAAGGTGTAGTTTTGCAACCTCGTCAAAATTCAGGAGGTTGTCATAGAAGACGTAAATAATCAATATTAATAATTACGGTACCCGGTCAATAATAATAAACGCTGCTTTTTTTAGTTGTTTTAATTTGACAATATTTCAGAATGAAGCCTTTTTCAAAAGAGGAGAATCACCCGTTTATCGAATAAACGTCTGCGTTTCTTTTTGTGCATGAAAGCGCGGTTATAGGGCTAGTATTAGACGGGCCGCGTTTTAATACGGGTGGTGTACATTTATCGATTTCCGATATTAAGAAAAAAATAAAAAAAATTACCTACCCATTTTATTATTGATTCGGGTCGAGAATCATTAGCATAGTTACCTCCTTGAATTTGGCGACGATGCAAAGCAACACCTTGTTGAAGCAAAATGACATAAATACCGTAAAACGGAGTACCGAAATAGAAACACAGGGGTGAACCGAGACAAAACCTTGAAAGGGATTTTAACATAGAATTCATAATTATGATATGTTACCAAAAAGTACTCTATTTTAATTACTTAGTTAACACGTTCGCTGTGGCAAAACACACCTGTTGTGTTTTTACTACGGGTTCTCGCGCGGCTATTGTTCGGCCGCAGCCAACGTGTTATACTTAAGTATTCAGAGACCTGGGCATGTCTAGCAATTTAAATCTTCGATTAATACAAGTGCTGAATATACCATTTTCGTAAAAACACTTAATTTCATACGAGTAGAAAAATCGTATTCTTGATTAAATAAAGATAATTGAAAAACGGCATTGTGCGCATTAAAATTTTACATAGAGGCACACTTATCAGAGCCGAAGCGAAGGAGCCGGAACAATCGAACTTTAAAATTACTTGTATGATACCTCGAACACTTATCCGCGCCGAATCGGACGAATAGATAACGTTATACGTAAGATATTAGTTTAAGTTTTTCTTATGTTTACTTATACTAAATATAATTATGTTTTAGTTATAAACCGCGAAAGCTTAAAACAGTGTTTAAGTATGTTTTATTGTTAATTTTAATCATTTTGTTTTGTCCTGTGCAGACAAATAAATACTTTTCTTTCTTACTTTCATTCTGTGATAGAACGTTTCGTTCGGTGTGGTCGATTCTTTCGGCGCGGACAAGTGTGCGTTTACCTTAAGACACCGCTCGAATAAGCCAGCTGGCTTCGGGTCGGTATGATTTAGCCGAGAGGCACAATTACCGAATCGAATGTGCCGACCCGCTTGTTCAACTGTACTCCGTTTTCTTTCTACTCTATGGTCACTAAACTAAGCGACAGTGGCGCCATCTACAATAATATATTTAAAACACACATCATAAAGATTAATTTAAATAATTATTTATTTAAGAAAGCTTTGGTTTAGTGTACGTTACAAGTTACCATACATAGTTTATTTTTAATAAAATTATTGAATTTTATTTACTGAAGGCTTACATCGACGACAGTCGTTACGGGTAGTTAGAGGCACAAAAGTCGGGCGACCAGTCTTACCGAAGAGTAAAGTATTACCCAGTACTAACTGGGTTGTGGAGGTCAGATAGGCAGTCGCTCCATGTCAAATACTGGTATTCATCTAGATCAGAAATAACGCAATAATGTTCGGCTTATGATGGTTCCTCAACGATAAATGTGATCACTCCGAAAAAGCCTTCCGTAAAAAAAAAGCATCCATATGAAAAAACAAATATTACAAACAAAGCTTATTATGACAAAAGCACACCCTGTGTAATAATTAAAAGTTTATTATTTTATGAAAAAGTATAATTAATTATGGCAAGTTGGTCTTGTCACGCTTTTAATTAATTATAAATTCTAAATGTATGGGATTATCAAACCTTATAAATCTACAACTGGCAACACTTAAATACAAGGTGAATGGGACACCGACCACAAACGGTTACCACGTACTCAGTTCACCATTGTCTAAGTTCAGAATGGTCGGTGTCACATCCACCTTGTATACAGTCAGAGAAATAGATTACTTAATAAGCAAATTGATCACCACGTCAATTTGTCAAGATGTAAACATACCATACAACTGTAAAAAATAACAGTTGTGATTTGACTAAACAGATTTTTTTAAGTTGGTAGTAAATTTACTTAATGACAGAGTTGTGGAGGTCAGATAGGCGGTCGCTCCATGTAAAATACTGGTATTCATATTTATGTATTGTATGCGTATTTAAATAGAATAGTAATAAAAACATACATTAAAATGACTTAAGAAATAAAGGAATAAATTACAGACATATTGGAAAAATTGGAATACAAATATTGGAATACCTATGACGCTTATTATATGCGTTAAGCAAAATATATTATTTTCACACATTAAGACTATTTGTCTATTCTTATACTAGTGGCATAAGACTGTCAATATACTGTGGCAAAAATGTCCAGTCATGCCAAAATGAACCAACCCACAAACTTATTATAATGGTATTAAAAAAAACGGTCAAGACATCATCATTTTTCGGGTCATATTCCAATTTATTTGTGGTCGGCGCAGCATGACTTCTTATTCCATACTTCTCAATTAGTTGTCATCTCACTGGGGCGATTCAATATACATCAAAAACCGATGATAAAGGTATAATATTTGTCGAATTAGTTTTTGAAAATTGTTAGAATATTTTTAGTGTGTTGTGGTGATCAGATAGGCAGTTACCAATCACTCCATTTACAATACTAGGTTCGACGCGAATCGACACCACGCCAACAAAATTTTTATAGTATTACCCAGTAACTGTATTGTAGAGTTCAGATAAGTACTTGCTCTAAATAAAATACTGGTATTCAGCTGCATCCGGTTAGACTGGAAGTCGACCCTAACATAGTTGGGAAAAGGCTAGGCATATGATGATTTGATGTGGGTTGGTACATTTTGGCACAACTGGAAACATTTATACTATGTGATGCTGCTTTGACAGTAGTTACGTAATTATGCGCCTATACACGTACACAAATCTACATTTTTATACAAAATGCGTTTTCCTGTTTTTAGGAACACGAAGCGTCACCTAAATGCATGCCCAAATACCGGGTGTAAAGGGACCCATCACATAGCCAACAACCAAGCATTCTATACATCAAACTTAGTAACCCTACGCAAAAGATATTTTGGGACACTACTTATTTTTTGGGAAAATCACGGTTTACTGTTGCTTCCAATTTAATGCACTCAAAACATTGTGCTGATGGATGCATTGAATAGTACGGGTCACGAGTTTCGAGCCACCGATTATTTAACGACTGTCAAAGATCTACAATTGACACCCTGGACCAACGGCTCAACGTGCTTTCCAAGGCACGGAAACTCGGTATGTAATAGGTGGTCACCTATCCACGGAACAACCCAGGTAAACGCGGGTTAACCTGAAGATCGACCAAAGCGGCTGTTATTATTTAGCCACGAGCTACTCGACCACTTCGACGTCGTTGGTGGTGGCTTCGGACAGGTCACTCAAAGTGCAGGGGCTTTTACACATGGAGCAGGAGAGTCATGGAGGTATTGAAAGAAATGTTACAACATTTAAAACTTTTTTTTATGTTTGAAAAAGTTGGAACTTGGACCTCCGGCATCTCCGTAACTATAAGGTTCCCAGGTGTGGTCCAGAGCAAACAAAATATCACAATGACAGGAAGAACAATTGCCTCTCGTACCAGTTATTATTGCACTACTCCGATTTCAGCTCTCGACGCATAGCCGCGTTGATATTTATTATTATTTTCGGAATGTGTTTTTCTTCTCAGCCCTTAGACTCGATTTTAACTACATTTACGGGCCCAAACCAGAGCAAATGTAGCGTGTGCTGTGTAAGTTTTATGTATGTCTATGTGTTGTGACGAGGTCCTATTTCGTTTTCTTCTATTTGCATGAACTTTATGACAATTCGACATGTGTTTTAAAATTGCAGCTTTTTGTAGGGTGATATAGAGCGTTTTTTTTAGATTTAGTAATTTGAGGCTATGGAGTAGCTATGGAGTTACCTGTTGTGGAGAGGACTATAGGGACCACATGAACTTTTTCCTGGCACCATATTCTCGTGACTTCCTGTCTGAGTTCTGCGTATTTACTAATTTTTCTGTATGTTGGGAACTGTGATATCTTTATTTTTTTTCTCTTTTTTTCTTTGCGCTTTTATTAATGCATTCATATGGGTACCGCCTAATGTTCGTAAAAACCGGTGTTTATATCAAAACACTATACTTAATAAGAGATAAGCAGAAAATAAAAACAATTCACTAAAATAGGATATTTTGAAGCCAAATAAGGCCATTTTTGACGCCAAAAAAGGCAATTTTTACGCATTAAAAGGCGTTTTTGACGTCGATATAGACTATTTCTGACCCTAATGGTTAATTTCAAAAGAGACTTAAAAAGGATCACTTGTTTACATTACATCTTAAAATGGCAATAAAGTAAAGTTCTTTACATGTAATAGGGAATATTCCAAAAAAAATCGAGATTAGGAAATAATACTTAAAAATTTAAGATATTTTAGTGTTCCCCTTTTATTTTGAAAGCCTTTTCATTTGAATCTGTTTTCGAAAGTCATGTCGACATTATAATACAAATAGGTGTAATAATTCAAATAAATAAAACATCTAAGCGGGCCATTGTACTTCTTTTACGAGTCGAAATCAAAATCAAAAGAAATTCATTCAAATTAGGCTGATAATCAGCACTTTTTGAACGTCCTCCAAAACACCAGCCCTACACCAGTTCCTTATATTTTAGCTGCGAAGAAGTGGCCGAACAAACTCCTCAGCAACACATCTGTGTGTTAGGTTAGAAGAACCTGATTTTATACAATGTGGCGGGCACGACCTATATATTAATAGTAGTATATTAATGATAGTAGTCTAATACTTGGTCACAACTAAAATGGTTACTAGCCTATACATAGGCGACAAAACGCTAATAGTTTTCGAGCGTCGGGGCACTGTATGCGCAGTCAAGTGGTTATATAGTCTTTGCTTCAATACCTATACCATTTGACATTTCTTTCATACCTATTGACATCCGCACACTCACCATATAGGTTCAGTTGAAAACCAGCGTCGGGCACTAGTTGTCCGGCATTCTGCTGAACTGGGCCTATTTGGCGCAGCCGTGAGGCACACAATATTTCTTGGTTAGTTTAAAATTTTATTTTATATTTGCTTTTTTATATTTTGTATTGTGTACTTGTGGCGTGTGCCAATAAACGTTTTTTCTTTCTTTCTTTCTATAGAAATCCAGTTTTTTTTGCTTTTGTGAATTTCAAGAACTCGTAGTACAATAGTTGTTCAGTTTCCTGGTCTGTGACGCCACGCGAGACTGCGAGAGAGGTCGCCAAGTATATTATGTTACACCTTGTATATTAGCCTAATTTACATACATAGGGTAGGCAGAGACCACAGAATGCCTCGTCCACGTTCATACACGCACGTCGGTTGCTAGCACTGCGCACCTGACCTTTCTGATGTACCTCGCCAATAGCCTAATTTAAATAAATGTCATTTGATTTTCGTTGACAATGTTTAGTTTGACAGCAGATGTACTGATCAGGCTATCAATAAAAGGAAACGAATAATTATTTTATAAGATTTCGAGTAAATTTTCACACGGTATAAATATTCTACGTTGTCTTTTTAAAAATATTGCTCAAAAACTTGTTACTTTCAAGCATTACATACAATGGCAGTATTTAAACAATACTCGTGACCTGTTTTACTAACTCTGGATAAGTCGGTTATATTTTTTTGCCAAATATTTGATTTTTAAACAGGGACAAATTAAATTAGCTAGTGTAACTCGGCAGGTGTGCTCGATGGGTGGACAAGTAAAATAGAGAAGAAAATGATCTGACATTTTTTATTTTTTATTTGGCATTATGTTTTTATACCGATATCAGTTAAAAAGTACGTAATTAAGACTGATATTAAAACTAACTACACCGCAGTCGTTAAACTTAAAAAATCATCAAATCGTGTTACCGTGTTTTATTATCGATACCAACCACATCTGCAGAGTTACGCTAGCTAATTAATTGTAACCCTGTATTGTAGTTATTACCTAGTTATTACTAAGAAGACCAAAGATTATAAAACAGGCCTCGAACATTATTTCTCAGACACTTCTATACAAACGTTTCATCATTTTTTGTTTTCTTTTTGTAAAGATAGATGGAGGCAAGTTGGGTCAGTCTACTTCTTCAGCTTTTCTTGCAGCCAATCAGCTGTGAGCTCATCTATCTCTCTTACTTCTAGTAAACGTGGGGCGCCTACTGTCGCCGCTAATGCCCTTTGGGTGCCCGCGTACATGACCTGGAAACGTAAATAAAATACAAGGTGTAAACGGACCCTTCACGAAGCCGTCAACCAAGAATTCTGTACATCAAACTAAGTAACTCTGCGCAAAAGTTGTTGCTGGGACACGACTTTTTTTTGGAGGGGAAATCACGTTTTACGGTTGGACCCAATGTAACGCACTCAAAACATTGTGCTGATGGATGCATTGAATCGTACGGGTCACGAGTTTCGACCCACCGATTATTTAACGACTGTCAAAGATCTACAATTGACATCCGAGACCAACGGCTTAACGTGCTTTCCGAGGCACGGAGGGAACTCGGTATGTAATGGGTGGTCACCTATCCACGGAAGAAACTAGGCAAACGCGGCTTAGCCTGGCGATCGACCAAAGCGGCTGTTATTATTTAGCCACGAGCTATTCCACCACTTAGACGTCGTTGGTGATGGCTTCGGACAGGTCACTCAAGGTGTAAGGGCTTTTACACATGGAGCAAGACATGTGGTGAGCCATAGTTTGTGTTGCGGCACCTAGCTTCATCGGATACCCCAACCGGACCATGTTGTATCTGCGGCGGCGCACCTGTCTTCGCAATCGGTTTAGGGTCTTCCTGCCAGTTCAGGGCGGCAGGTGTCGCGCTGGGAGCTCTTCTGCAGGTCCGACTTCGTGTGGCGTAGGGGGTTGTATTAAGAGCCACAACTGATGTGACTATTTCAATAGATACATACTTTCTTAGTTTATCTTGGCCATTACCGATTGGTCCATAAATTCAAGGTCGCTCGGCGAGCTATGGAACGGGCTATGCTTGGAGTCTCTCTGAGGGATCGCCCCCGGAACGAGGTGATCCGACAGAGAACCAGAGTTGTTGGCATAGCTCACAGAATAAGTAAGCTGAAGTGGCATTGGGCCGGCCATATTAGCCGCAGAACCGATGACCGTTGGGATGGACAGGTTCTTGAGTGGAGACCGCGAATCGGCAAGCGTATTGAAGGTGGGACGCCCTCAAGCTCGGTGGAGCGACGATCTTCGCAGGGTGGCTGGTAGCAATTGGATGAGAGTTGCCGAGAATCGTGCTAAGTGGCGTGCGATTGAAGAGGGCTATGTCCAGCAGTGGACTGCTGGAGGCTGATGATGATGATTGGCGAGAGGAAACATCGTGAGGAAACCTAGATTTATGACCCTCTTTCTAAGTCTAAAATTGTCAACCCACGTTGAGCAAGCGCGGTGATCAATGCTCGTGTCTTCTGTGTCCGAGAAGAGGCCTTTGCCCAGCAGTGGGACAGTAATAAGCTGGTATTATAAGCTAAATACCTGTAACTCCATGTGCGCGTCTCGTGGCGTGTAGAATATGAAACACATGGGGAAAGACACCCGTCCGTCATCGTGGTCCAGTTTGTAACTGAAAGTGTACGACAAGCATACTTATTAAACTGTTAGAACATAACATAACATCACGCCTGTAATACCCGAAGGGTTCAGCAGAGGTGTACCTAATAGTACACCCACATTTCGCCAGTTATGTTTAAGTCTCGTGTAATAGGAGGCAGGCCTATTGCCATCAACCGGGCACAAATCCAAGCTCCGTGGCTGCTACTGAGAAATTCCTGATGGAAAAATCCAATAACACTTTGCCCGACTCGGGAATCGACCCTGGACCTCATGCTCAGCAGTCGCGCTCGCGGCTACCTTAGTATTTTGCAATTACTGTTAGAACAATATGGAACAATATGGGAGTCTTCATGGGCACCCGATTCGATTTGGATACGTCGGACAGCGGACAGGAGAGGTGTGCTGTTGGTAAAAAGCACCCCTCCCCTCCACCCTACCAGTATTTCACACATCGGAAATCATCCCAAAAGACAGTCAACATCATTTGCCTAGCCTTTTCCCAACTATGTTGGGGTCGGCTTCCAGTCGTGACCGGATGCAGCTGAATACCAATATTTTACAAGGATCGACTGCCTATCTGACCTCCACAACTCAGTTAGTACTGGGTAATATGATACCACGGTAAGACTGGTTGTCAGACTTTTGGGCCACTGACTGCTCTAAATTGTGTGTATGGGTTTATTTAGAGCAACTGCCTATCTGACACTCACCTATACACAATAAACCGTGGCTGGTGAGATGGCAAGATATCTTGCAGTTCCTCTAACTCAACATTCTCCAACTCCTCATCCACCTCCAAGGTCTGCTTCTCTCTGTTCACCTGGAATTTATAAAGAGTTAACATCATCATCATCGTCATTCTCTTTTTCCTTTACCGACTATGTCTACATCTCTTTTTTTAACTGACTTCAAAAAAAGGATTTGGTTGTATTATTTTTTAATGTTTTTTTTTTGTGTTTGTTACCTCATATTTTCGTCATTTATGAACCGATGTGAAAAATTCTTCTTTTATCTGAAAGGATACACTTCCCGATTGATTGATTTTCCCATAGAAATTTCATCAAAATCGGTTCAGTAGTTTGGTTTTTAAATCAAAATAGCTGGAAACAATATGTCATCCAAGTAAAAGAAATTGCGACATTGATACTTGACAAGGTTTTGTGTGTGATATGATAACTAATAAAAAGGGTAAAATAAAAACTTTATTGCAAAAAATTAAATGACTTACAAAAAAAAAAAGTGGAAAATAACTTTTCTAGCGGAAGTCGGTGGCAAAAAATAGTCACCGAATTCAGAAAGTAAAGTTATTTTCCCTTTTTTGTGGTATTTTTTTGGAAGTCGCTTATTTTTTTGCAAAAAAAAGTTAGTAAGTATCTCCTTTGGCAAGTATGCTGGAAGGGATTTCTATAAAAATAGGCTGCTATTTTTATAGAAATCCCTTCCAGCATACGAAAATAGGAACAGAAATGTAGGTACAAAGGTGCTGACCTTTGTACCTACATTTCTGTTCCTATTTTCTTTATCTTATTTAGTGTATGTACATAAATTGTTAAATAAATAAATCAGGATTGATAAACTTTCGACTTTTGGCTTAGGGTGTAGCACGCTTGTCTAGAAGATACCGATTCACTCAAACTTCGAATAGATCCAGAATATAATGACCGGGAAACAGAGAAACCGGCAGTAAATTCCACAGACTGGCGGTTTGCACAGTAAGTATGTAAAGATAGAGCTTTCAATAAACAAAGGGCTTTGAATTATTTGGCCTGCCTAACTTCCGCCGTTTTATTTTCAAAATAGCGGCCATGCATAAAACATGTATTAATCAATAGCTGGCATTAATACAAACAAGTTCTGTGTGAGAGCAAATCTTCTTAAACATCACATTTCCAAGATATAAGCCATCAAAGTTACTATCTTCGCCATCTGTGCAAAGAAGATTTTGGTCTCATACTCTCTCTCACTCTCTGATTTTTTCTCTCTCTCTCTCTCTTTTTGTTTTGATATCAGCTATAGATTGATACAGGTTTAATGCGTGGTCAACAAAATCAAAGTTTTACTAATTGTGCATTGTGCATCAGCGAATAAATTATGACTTTGAAAGCTTATATCACAAAATGTGACGCTTTAAAAGATTTTGTCTTATTCAAAACTTGTTTGTATTGATACCAGCTATTGTAATACAGGTTTTATGTGCAGCTGTTATTTTGAAAATAACAGAAAATGACGGAAGTTAGGTAGGCCACGGTTCATACAAAACTCGTCCAACCCCTTTAACTATAACTTATGAATTCAGTAAGAAAATGGGACCCAAACTTTTGTAATTGTATTGGGGATTAAATTCCAACACAATAAGGAAAAGAAAGAAAATATATAACATTTGACCCACCCTGAATAAAAAGTGGTTTTTTACAATATTTTATTTCATTGTTTTAGATTTATTTCAGTTGTTTTCGTGAAAACTGCAGATATGAGACACATACAGATAAAACACAGCACCCTCGTCTTGTAGGTTGGTTAAATATTATATTTCTAAAGTTTACTTAAACTGTCGATTCACTATGAATCATTCGGACCAATAAATTAATAAGCAAATCCTGTGGCAAGTACTTTATATATCATTTTTATGACGTAAGTGAGACCGGAGATATGGTTGAATGACTCAGATGTAATGAAGCTCATCTATCCAATGTACCTATGGAAAAATACCATCAAATACCAAGTTCACAGGAAGAAGAATAGTTATGGAACTTAATAGATAGTTGTACCCGGAAATATGATAAAAGGAAGCAGGAAATTAAACATCGAAAATACCTTTAGTATAAGCGCAGAATTCGATGTGTGTTTTTGAAATCTGAACTTCTTTAACACTTCCTTCACATCGTCTGTTATGTCACAAACGTTAACGTTGTGTGCCGACATGTTTATTAATCGAGTTTAATATAAAAATAAACAATAAATACAGGAAATATCCGTAGGGTTGTTTACGTCGACAAAGTGACAAGTGACGTCAACGCCCTTGACAACGATAGAGATGCGAACCAGTGTTCATGGAAGGTTCATGGTTCATTAGTTAGTCAATCGATTTCGAAAAAGACGACCATAGCAGGAATGACTCTAGTCATGTCCATAACACAATTTTAAAATCGTTTTTGACAACAAAATAGCACTATTAATGTGCTGATAAAACTTCCATATTCGGTTTAACACTTGAAGACCGAGTTCCAAACGTTGAAATCCGAACTCTCGTCTCGTATGGAGCTTAAGTGTAGTTGAGCAGGACACCTAGCAAGGCATGGTGATGGTTGGCTGTTGGTTAGTTATTTAGTCCAGTACGGCTGATTGAACATATCCGCTTATGGTTCACGCCCGATTCATACACTCTTTCGAGCTGGCTAAGTGGGCACAATGCAACTGATGACTCTAATGAGTCATGGTCACGGTATACATGTCATACTTAAAGGCCATAAAGCACTGGATGAATTCCAGAGGGATACAAATCTACGTTGGTTCATGTTTTATTTTATTTATTTATGGGATAGTAAACAACTACAACATATAAGGCTAACAAAACTGAGTTAAAATGTTGCAGTCCACTATATTATCCCCAGATATACATTATTTAAAGATCAATGGTGGATCAGATCAGTGTTGCAAATATTAGTACTGCTGTGTTACAGGCCTTGAAAAACTAAAACTATCATGAATTAATTTTACAAGGTCCTACGACATCAGTGGAAAAAAATGACCTTTTATCACGCTTGACTAATCTTTTTTTCAGTCGAACAAACTTTCGCCAAAGAACTACTCTACTGGTTCGTTCATAAACCTGAAACATTTAACCTTGAAATAGGGTTCCATTTAATTTTCCTACTGCCTCGTAATTCAACTAAACTCAGGAATTAGACTTTTATTATTCAGTTACACTTATTACATGATTTAGATTACTTTCAATCTTAGATTATTTATTACGTAATGGTTTCGAAAATGTTCTAGACAGTTACTGTATTCGGAACGTAAATGTCAACATGACATGTTGAAATGAAAAGTATATTTTCCTGCTGTTCACTGTAAAGCCAGTTTTTTGTTAAAATTATCAACAAACAAACTACAAAAAATAGTTTTGATAAATTTTAAGTAAACTAGCTTCTTCCGTTGAGTGTTTTATATCAATTTTATCATCATTTCTGGTGTATAAACGTGAAATATTAAAAGGTGTTTGTCCGTGATAAAAAGTAGTTTATAATTTTATCGGTTTTCTGCAATAGTGTATGTTTAGGCGGCCTAAATAAAGGTCAACAGCTTTGTGGAGGATTCTGCGGTGCTTGTAAGTATCGTAAACCACTTGTATTTAGCGATAATTCTGACATAAACATAGCGTAAAGTAGCATAACAAGAATTTCTGTGAAACCTAGGTCGTAGACAACTTTCTCATTGTATGACTGGTTTTATTTAAAAAAATATGCAAACGTCAGTTAAGATGGTCTATCGTTGGGTTTATCTGTAGATATAGTGCATAATTCTAAGAGATTACACAATTTTAATGGATTAACAGGTTTTAGATAAGAAATCAGAATTAAATCTCTTTATGTCCCAATGATATCACCTTTGTGAGGAGTTACTGACCTAAATATGTTAATGAGAGTGTAGTGGACCTTGATTTATCAGTGGAACATTTTAATATTGAGAATTTATGGTCAATATTTGTTGTTTAACATAACATAGTGACTAGGAGGGGTAAGTAGAGATCTTTTAAAATAATACCATGCAAATAAAATGAATGTATGACAGAATACAACATTTTAGTTTTCTTAGAACAATTAATATCACAGTAATTCCCCGAAACTAAGCTAGGCCCCACATGAATCTTATTGATACTCGCCCCTAAGACAATGCTCTGACACACAATGGGTCTACTTCGAATTAATGTTGAACACTCTTGTAATATGTTTTCATTGTGTTTAGTTAAATTCTAACTCAACTGACAGATGTCTTTTGAGTTAGAATAAAAAAAGATTGCCTATAGTCTAGTAGTCACAAGCACGTGTTCTGAGCATGGAGTCCCAGGTTCAATTCCCAGGTTGGCCAAATTATTATTGGTTTTTTCCTCAGGTATTTTTCAGTATCAGTCACAGAGTCTAGATGTGTGCCTGGTTGATCACAATAGGCTCACCCCCTTAATTACATGAAATGTGTGTGTACACTGTGCTATTAGGTACACCTCTGCCTAACCTTTCGGGGATTACAGGTTTGATGTTATGTTAAAAAAAAAAACTCAGTGCTGACTTTTATGAGTTTGCCTTTCAAAAAATGCTGATTCACAGCTGTTCTGAGCTATAAAATTTCTAGCAGGCATTTCATGTTGAGCTCAAAGACTAATTTCATATCTCATATGATTAATTTTTGATTCCTGGCCGACTTTCAATATAGGCTATCCTATCCCAACCTGTTTTTTTAATTATCTATGCAAATAAATAAAATTGAAGTGTCTGTTTATAATTTCAAAATAACAACTTTTTACTGAATGGATCATCTTCCAGCACTTGTCCCATTTTACTTGGGGTCGGCGCAACACGTTTTTTACTGAATGCATATGAAAGTATTTAAGAACGGCACTTATAAAAAAAAATCTGTCTGTTGGTCTGTCTGTCTGTTTCCTCCGGCTAATCTCAGAAATGGCTGGACCAATTTTGGCGGGAATTTTACTGGCAAATAGTTGATGTTATAAGAAGTAAGTTAGGCTACTTTTTTTTAGAAAAATAATTAGGGTTTTATGCAAAAAAAATTAAAACCCTTGTTTGTTACACGATTCAATTCAAATAGGGAAGTAATATTTTTTTTAATAATTTCACGCGGACAAAGGTCGCGGTTAACAGCTAAATTGTAATAAATGCTTTGAGTGTGAGTTTGCCAGGCTTAAATTCATTACAGGCATTTCTGATAGAGATGTTGCTGGGGAGTTTGATCCACCATCCATCCCCACCACCACCACCACCTCCCATCCCCAGCATATGCCTGAATGAGGTGAAAGGAGTATTTATGGATCGTAGCAGGTGGTGTTTTGTAGTTTCTGCCTACCCCCCTGGGGAAAAGGCGCGAGTTGAGTGTGTTTTAGCAGGAGGGTTCCAGCTAAAACACACTTGACATAGCTTGGTTGGCGCTGCGCTGCACTGCGTGTCGTGGGTTCGATTCCCGCACGGAAAAAATATTTGTATGAATTACAGGTAGTTGTTCCGGGTTTCACTGTTTGTGAATGTTAATTTAAAATGTTTGTGAATGTCCCTACGATACAAGAGAAATTGTGTGTGGAGCAACGTTTTAAATAAATAAATAAAAAAACGGAATGATGGGTGTTTTATGGGTCAGTCCACCACTTCAATGTACAAATTACATACACGTAATCTGTACATTGAAGAGGTTCTGAACTGTTTCATAGTCTAATATTTTAAATACATTATTGCTGTTTTTGATACATTCTGATTAATCCATTAAAAAAATAACCTTTCATTAGAAAATAAATTGGAAACGTAAACAAACAATTTTCATACACAAAGTGGTAAAAGACAATAGGAATATTTTGTATTGTGTACAATATTGTATGTTTAGAGTTAAAATCTTCATTGATTAGTAAGAATTCTATTTGTGTTAAAAGTGAAAAAGAAAACTAGCTGAAATATGTATAAATAGTCCATTCATACTTTCGGAGGAGCTCGTGGCAAATAATAACAGCCGCTTGGGTCGATCTTTAGGTTAAGTTGTGCTTACCTAGGTTTTTCCGTGGATGGGTGACCACCCATTACATACCGAGTTTCCTCCGTGCCTCGGAAAGCACGTTAAGCCGTCGGTCCCGGCTGTCATTTGTAGATCCGTGACAGTCGCTACAGGTAGTCAGTGGCCCGAAAGTCTGACAACCAGTCTTACCAAGGATTATCGTATTACCTAGTACTAACTGGGTTGTGGAGGTCAGATAGGCCGTCGCTCCATGTAAAATACTGGTATTCAGCTGCATCCGGTTAGACCCCAATAACAGTTTGCCCGACCCGTTAATCGAACCAAGCACTTCTTGCTCAGAAGTCGCGCTTCCGACCAGTCGACTAACACGGCAGTACTCTCGTATTTAATTAGTATTAATTGGTGTAAAGTCATTCAACCTTTTAATTTCATTGTTTCAGATTCAGTGTATAATAATGGACTGGACTAACAGTGAAGTTTTGTGATTTGAACTGTAAGAGGAAGCAATATCACCATGTCTACTTCATGTAAGTGTTCCTACCTTACTTCATCATCATCAGCCTACAGCAGTGCCCTGCTGGACATAGGCCTCCTCAGTCGCGCGCCACTCAACGCGATTCTCGGCAACTCTCATACAGTTGCTACCGGCCTGGTGGGCGTCTCACCTCACGTTTGCCGATTCGCGGTCTCTACTCAAGACAAGTCTACCCCAACGGGCATCGGTTCTACGGCTAATTTGGCCGGCCCATAATTTACTTAGTTTACATAAAGCCATCCCTGCAACCCCTGAAGGGTTAAGCAGAGGTGTACCTTTCTACAGCGTGTACCGGAAAGGTGTGGCCATATTTAAGGGTGCCATAAAGACCATCAACCTACGTCAATTTGCGAAACAAATGACATCTGTTTTAGAAAGTTTACGCTTGAACTCGAAGTTGGTCAAGTACACTTAACACAAAATCCACCGGTATAAAAGAATCGGAAATCTTAAATGATATCACTTTTATCCCGATTGTGCGGTCTGTTGGGGTACAGTACTAACTGGGTTGTGGAGGTGAGATAGGCAGTCGCTCCACGTAAAATATTGGTATTCAGCTGCATCCGGTTACGACTGGAAGCCGACCCCAAGATAGTTGGGAAAAGGCTAGGCAAATGATGATGACTGTCTTTTGGGATGATTTACGACGTGTGAAATACTGGTAGGGTGGAGGGGAGGGGTTTTTACCAAAAGCACAGCTACCCTGTCTGCTGTCCGACGTACTCAAATCGAATCGGGTGCCCATGAACCTGAACCGTCGCATGTTCGAGCAGTGTGTCCTCCCGGTCATGACGTGACATGAAACTTGGACGCTCACCAAATACACTATCCACCGCATGCAAGTCACTCAGAGAGCTATGGAACGAGCCATGTTGGGCATCTTCAATGAGACTTATGGACATAGTCACATAGCAAACGCGATAACAAGAAGAAAGTAGAAGTGGGCGGGCCATATATGCCGTAGAGACTGGATGGAAGATGGGGGAAGAAATTGCTGGAGTGTAGACCACAGACGGGACGGAGGAATGTGGGAAGACAATCGACTAAGATGGACAGACGATCTCAATAAAATGGCCGGAAGAAACTGGATAGCTGTGACACAAAACCGACAAAAGTGGAGAGATTTGGACGTGACGAAAGTTTGAAGAAGAGAAATACTGGAATTAAGCAGTGATAGCCTAGAGGCGTGACTGCCAAGTCATCATCTGCGTAGCCTTTCCCCAACTATGTTGGGCTCGGCTTCCAGTCTAACCGGATGCAGCTGAATACCAGTATGTAACATGGAGCGACTGCCTATCTGACCTCCACAACCCAGTTAGTACTGGGTAATACGATACCACTTGATAAGACTGATGTCAGACTTTCGGGTCACTGACTACCTGTAACGACTGTAAAAGATCTAGAAATGACAGCCGGGACCAACGGCTTCACGTGCTTTCCAAGGCACGGAGGAAACTCGGTATGTAATTGGTGGTCACCCATCCACAGACGAACTTAGGCAAGCGCGGCTTAACCTGAAGATTGATCCGAGCGGCTGTTATTATTTTAGCCACGAGGTAGGCATAGGTCATAGGTCTCAAATTCGAACAGAAGACTATCACTTGCTTCGGTGAAGGAAAACATCGTGAGAAAACCAGCATGCCTGAGAGATATCTCTCGACGGCATGTAAACCCAAGTCAGAGGCCCATGGGGGCATAAAAACTCTGACACCAGGTTAGGCACTAACAACACGATAATGAAGAAAGAAAGACTAGAATCCAGCTGTATCCACTTGGGCTGGAAGCTAAATTGAGCAAATACTAGACAGATGATTATTTGAGTCTCGTAATAAACATAGTTTTGTAATTAAATAGCGCTTGTTTACTTCGATAACGGCAGACCTTCGATCTGCGATGGGCGTTAATTGTGTGTATGTAAATGTGTTTGAGTCATATTAATTATGTATGTAGGTAGAGGGATCTATACCATATAATTAGATAAGATCTTGCTTAGGTACTTAACGATTTCATTCTTGACAAATTAAAATCGATTTTGTTTGTCTGTAAACCGTGTCGTTATTGTAAAGATTTTATTGATTTTCTTAATTATTTAAAGATTTTCTTCGGTAAGCATTAATAAGGAAATCTCGATATTTTCTCAAGTCGTAAAATAAATAGTACTCCTGACCGTTTTCGGTTTCAGCGGAGATTAGCCATTGGAGATATTATGTATACTTAGTGCACGCGTGTGTGCGGCAGAGGTGCACTCTCCGTTTCCTCACTCTCACTTGAGGTCTAATTTAACATTTTTTTTTTTATAAAGGCCAGACATCTGGCCCGAACTTAATTTACTTTCTTTACAAAAAGATGCAATAATAATCTCAAATTAAAAATAAATAATAAAACATTAATATAAAAATAGTAATTAATATTAAGAGTAAAATAAGGAAGCTACTGACAAAATAAACGAGGTATTAACAAAGGTATTCCAATTGTTTCTATTATCCTAGTTTAGTCACCCCCGGCAGATTAAAGGGCGGCGCCCGAAATTATTTTATTGTTACACATACTTTTTTTTTAAATAGGAGAACACACATCTTTTTTTGCTCTTGTATGATTCCTTACATTTGGCATTCTCATAGTCCGATGGGACGGCAGTCCGACACGACCAGAGAGAGATCAGGCACAGGACCAACGGCTCGACGTGCGCACCGAGGCACGGGGGTATCACACCGCCAACTTCCAAACTCCGGGCTGCTACTAAGAAATTCCTAAAGGAAAAACCCAATAGCAGTTTTTTCCCGACCCTGGAATCGAACCCAAGACACCCACGCTCAACAGTTGCGCTTGCGACCACGACACTAACGGAGCAGTCGTAAAAGTCAAGCGAAGCAAGGGCTAGTTGAACATAACACAGTTTCTAACAGATTCGAATGAAAGATTAAGGAAAATATCGCGAGGAAACCAAAATGGCCTAGAACGAAACAATCTAAGACATGACTGATATCTACCGCAACAGATATGCGTGTATTATCGTAAACAAAGCGCAAGGAGTATGTAAGGATCGTAACAAGTGGCGTTCTGTAGTTTCTGCCTACCCCCAAAGGAAAAGGTCTAAGTCCCTAAGTATGGAAGGAACATACCCATTGTTGAGCATGAGGACTTGCGTTCATTTCCCAGGTCGGGCATAGTATTATTGAGTTTTCCCATCAGGAATTTCCCAGTAGCAGTCACGGAGTCTGGATTTGTGCCCGGTCGATGGCAATAGGCTCGCCCCTTACATGGGACTTAAACATAACTGGTGAAATGTCGGTGTACTATTAGGTACACCTCTGCCTTACCCTTCGGGGATTACAAGCGTGTCGTGCAGGCAGAATCAGTTGGGTGGTTTCGGAGACTACGCGTGATCTCAAAATCAAAATAAGTTTATTTCACATAGGCCTACACGGGCACTTATAAAACGTCGAGAAAAGGTGCACGGTTCGGGTTGGTCGTTTCCTATGGAGAGGAACCGGCAAGAAACTACATGGTTACTCTTTTAAAATGATTTGTTTTTACAATTTTATCATGTTTTTATACTTAGCATTAGCGTAAACCCGACAATATGTCGTTGCTTAGTACACAAAAAACGTAAAACAATATAAAAAACTCAACAAAATATTAAGATTAATACGATGAATTATTGTTTTGTTACAGATGAAACTACCGAGATGCTGGAGAAAAAGCCTCCGTAAGTACTGGACGATTTACTTCGTACTTTCAAGTTAATGTTCTATGTATATACAAAAAAAGGTTTGGAAAATGACCTTTAAAACCAACGTAATAAGATTAGTTTAAAGTATTAAGTTATTATAAAATCAATCTCGTTTAAACAAGTTGATATTTGTGCAAGTGCAATCAACATAAATAGGAAACAAAGGTTAGAATAGACTCTATATAAATACATATTTATTTTACCATTCTGTATGATTTGTGGTCTTAGTTCTGGGGTTCTAAAATGACTACTATAGCAGAACATAACATGATAATAATATGAGTTACGTTACAATTCGTAAATTGGTCACAAACTGATAATTCAACATATTAACTGTCTGTGACCATTTTAAGAATTTTAATGTGATTCATATTATTATCCTATTATATTCTGCTATAGTGGCCGCTTTGGACCCCCAGAGTTGAGCAACCTACACGACACATGTGTGCACCGACTGGATGGGTCCACTCAATCCTGCGTGGTTCTTTCCTCGAAAGACCATTTCAGAATTCTCAGATGCTAATCTGCATAAACCTCATAATTATGACCAAGACATTCTTCTTCTTCTTAGCGTGTTGATGGCAATCTAAATTGTGTCAGCCCAGAATAGAGCCACTAGTTTGGCGCCTTCAGTAGCGTCCATCAGTTCCTTGCATAAAAGGAGCCTCCCCGAGCGACATATCTACTGAGTCATTATATGTACGTCCGGCGCACCCTGGGCAGTCGGCGAGTACCCACGCTGACTGGCTAATCCTTTCACCACGATGGCAATCCAAAGTCCACTTATAAAATCGGCTTTGTGCGTAGTCTCGGTCAACATCGAAGGGTTCTCACAAGACAAATCAGAAATTCTTTACGATGTCTACCGCAAAACTCACTGCGACTAAGACATTAATGTTTGGACTTTAAAAGATACTCGCAGACCTTCTAATGACCAGTCGGATTGGAAATGCATGCGTTATACGGGGTGGAAGGGACCCCGACGCTGAAATGGTGACCACGTATTCAGTACGTCATTCTGAACCCCCCCATGTAGAAATTTTTCGTCAGTTATTAAAAAAAGACAGCTGTTTCCTATAAAACTGGAAAACACGGTATAAATGTATGCAACAGATGTTTTATTTTTTCCGGTAGCCCTTGTATAGTTCTTGAGAACATGGCGGACGTGTATCCTATAATATTTACTTACAGAAATAAATTTACATCATGTCATTTCACTGTGACCTTTTCGTTTGTTTAGGTGTTTCTTCTCAGAGTAGACATTTTTTTTATTTTATATCTTGTCTACAGGAATTTCACTTATGTTGTGGTAATATGAAGACACATAAATGACTGCCTCGGTGGTCGCAAGCGCGATTGCAGAGCATGAGGTCCTGGGCTCGATTCCCAGGTCGTTCAAAGTGTAATTGGGTTTCCCCATCAGAAATTTCTCAGTAGCAGCGACGGAGTCCAGATTTGTGCTATTTGTGCCTGTGATTTGGCAACAGGCTTGTCCCCTATTATATATGGGTCTTAAACATAACTGGCGAAATGTGATGTTATGTCATGTTATGTTCGCTGGATGAGACTGGCACAGAAGCTTGGTAATTGGCTCAAATAAAGAGAGTCCAGTACCCAGCCAGCCAGGGTGAAGTCGGGCTGTGTGTGATGATATATTTTTTATCTCTTCGTCTACCAAAATTTCAACAGTCTTACGCTATTTAAAGACCTATAAAGGTTGATAGATAATTATGAAAATATTTCACTTCTGATTTATTGTACTCAGTCTGCTATCTCTTGATTGCCAATGAGCCGAAACTATCTATCTTGTTAAGACAGATAATGTTGTAAGGCCGATTGTCTTGGTACGCGAGTGTTGTTAGCAACATAATACAGCGCCTGTAACCACAGAAGGGGTAGGCAGAAAGTACAGAACGCCTTCTATTGTGAATGGCACTGTAGCGAACACGAGTGGACAAAACGTACGCTAGCGCCATCTATGACGCAAATGAAAACTAAAATATTAAGGGATTTTTACAGCCTGATTCCCAATCCCTAATGCATCTAGGAGGTTGTCGTCTGGTTAACCGGACTATCCTGTGGGTGCTTTGAGTGCGAGTCCTCCAGCCAGAGCACAAACTTAAAAACTAAGCGATTAAATGCTAAGGTCACCCCCTGTGGGGGTACGAGCCTCGGCGTAGGGTGTCATGGGGAGGGACAGTAAGAGACAGGCTGGATCGGATCAGGCACAAAGCGCAATTTGCTACGATTCTTAAAAAAATCATCCTGTGTACAACGCATCTCCAAGTTGTGCAGCCTTCTGCAGTGTGGACCGCTCGGTACATGTTGACTCGAACAGAGAGGTATATGAGAGTCGGGGAAGAGAGAGTGCACCTGTGTGTATTTCCTGCTAGTCTTCGGTGAGATTGACTGCCGTGCCTGAAGACCCGGTCAGGAGTGCTATTACATGCTGAGGAACTCCTGGCTAAATAATAATAGCCGCTCGGGTCGATCTTTAGGTTAAGCCGTGCTTACCTAGGTTTTTCCGTGGATGGGTAACCACCCATTACATACCGAGTTTCCTCCGTGCCTCGGAAAGCACGTTCAGCCGTTTGGTCCCGGCTGTCATTTGTAGATCTTTGATAGTCGTTACAGGTAGTCAGTGTCCCGAAAGTCTGATAACTAGTCTTACCAAGGGCTATCGTATTACCCAGTACTACTGGGTTGTGGTCAGATAGACAGTCGCTTCATATAAAATACTGGTATTCAGCTGCATCCGGTTAGACTGGAAGCCGACCCCAACATAGTTGGGAAAAGGCTAGGCAGATGGTGTGTGTTATTACATGCTGCCTCCACCTATCTTTTTAATCGCATCAGACCATTTCTTAGTCCTATGTTTTCTGCGAAAGGAACTGAAAAAATAATTGTAAGTGCCGAGTCATAGAGCTCAAAATGAAAACGCCTATCGTAAACATAATAGCAACATGTTGATACAGCGCTAAAACTTTGCTATGAAAATAATGACAGGCGCTCTCATTTTTGCCATAATTTCGCATTGGAAGTACCATAACGAAATAGTAATTACATTAAGTAGTCTTTATCTCACTGTATCTTGTATCTTAGTGGTCGGCGCAGCATGTCTTCTTCTTTCATACTGCTCTATCAATTGTCATCTCAGTATACTCCCTAATTTCAGGGTGTTATAATAATAACTACTCAGGGTTTGGTAAAGCGATTTATGACCAGATGTATGAACGCGAACGAGGCGACAGGAGGTCCCGCTATGTCGATTCGCGAACAAATGACATCTGTTTTTAAAAGTTCACGCTTGACCAAGAATAAGAATACTTTATTTGCTTAAAATACAGGTGTTACCAGTTGTTAAAATTGGTGGTTTAGGCACTAACCATATTTTGCCTTTTTAGGGCATGCAAATATAATTTTACATTTTTATATAATGCGTATTTAAAAGGAATATAACTAATATTTCCTTAAGCTAATTTAAAGAAAAATAATTATAAATAAGAAAAAGAAACAAAACAAAAAAAAACATATTGCACATTAAACCTCAAAGATGCCTTAACATTAAATTTTGTGTTGCAGAAATTCTTTTAGAGTTGGCAAGTTGGTCAAGTAGGTACACGGATCGTAGCAGGTGGTGTTCTGTAGTCCCTGCCTACCCTCATAGGTAAACGGCGTGCGTTTATGAATGTATTTTAACGATAAATATGAACAAGTATATGTGACCTTTACTCGTATGTGGACATAAGTTGATAAGGCGTTTGAAACAGGTAGAGTGTGTCAAAAAGACTAACTGCGCTGTGGTACCGGATGCAGGTGAATACCAGTATTTTACATGGAGCGACTGCCTATCTGACCTCCACAACGCAGTTACTCGGTAACACGAAACCTCTTCCTTTAGACTAGTCTGACTTTCAGGTTTTTGATTTGTAACGACTGACAAGGATCCACAAATGACAGCAGTGCTTTCCGAGACACGGAGGGAACCTGTTATGTAATAAATGGTCACCCATCCAAAAACCGACCTCGGCAAGGGTTGCTTAACCTTGAAGATCGACTCATGCAGCTGTTATTTATGAATAATGGGTGTAAAATGAGCCTTGACGAAGACGAAGACACTTGCTCTCCCCGTCATTGCGAAATATTTTTTGTTCTGGACCATACCTGGGAACCTCCTAGTTACGGAGATATTGGGGGTCAAAGTTCCAACTTTTTCCCAAGTTATTTTTTAAATAAATAAAAGTATGTAAGGTTATTTATTATAACTCTATGTTAAATACCTCCATGACCCCCCATATAATTCAATGCATCCATCAGCACAATGTTTTGAGTGTGTTACATTGAGTCTTACCGTAAAACGTGATTTTTCACCCCAAAAAACCGTTTCCCAACAATAATTATTGCGCAGAGTTACTTAGTTTGATGTACAGAATGCTTGGTTGACGGCTTCGTGAAGGGTCCGTTTACACCTAGTATGGATGTACTATACACTTCTGCCTACCTCTTCTGTACATTTAACACACATCGTTTACTCACAAACCCGCCAACAGCTTGCTAAATCTTTATCTTTGTCATTGAGAACTCGAGACAAACGGATAGACATGATTGTCTCTGAATACGTTAGATTTTGAACTTTAATTCTACAGTGATAGAGTTGGTTTTCAATCAGCTGTCAGTCTTGACACGATAGTATGATCTAAGTAGCGTAATCTGTTTAGTGATGGGCTGTTGTCGATAGGGAGTTGTCGATGTTCGTCTATTTTATTTAAAGTTTTAAATCGAATTCGGTACAGAATTACAGGTAAAGCTCATAATAATAATCGTCATCAAAAAACGTCTCTGCTTCTGAAATAAAAAACATAAAATATTACAATGACAAGAGAGAAACCTTGTCCTTGAAAAAAAAAGTTTTCAATATCTTGTTCTCTTACAGCGTCGTTATTAAACCAAGATTTCATTTATAAACATTGTCAACCCAAAAATTACGTGGATTAAGAAAGGTGTAAAAGTCATGAACCCCTTTCAAATAAATTAAACCGGTACGCATTGCCTTTCCAATAATTTAAATGCCATTCAGGCAATGTAAAACTTTTTAAGAAAAGATAAAATCGTTATTTAACATACTTCTATTTCAAGCATTGGTTACTTGTGTTGATTATAAAATGACCCGGTTTATTTTTAAAACATATAAAAACGTAACATTAATTTATTCTCAGGCAACTTTGGCCCATAGATGTATACCTTACAGACTAACATACATGTGATAAAATACAATTAAGTTTTTAGTAAATTAACAAAAGAATTACAATGAATATGAATATCAACATAACAAAGCGCTATGCTTCTATATTTACTGTGCGAATCGTCAGTCTGTGGAATTCACTGCCAGCCTCTGTGTTCCCTGATCATTATAATCTGAATCTATTCAAGATACGAGTGAATCGGTTTCTTCTAGGCAAGCGTGCTCCACCCTAGGCCGCATCTTTGCTTCAAATCAGGCGAGTTGCGGCCAAAGGCAGGCCTATTTTGTATAAAAAAACAACCTGTAACCGTCCAGCTGTAGGGTAAAACTACTTCACAGAAGGTTGATGATTTCAGTACTCTCAATGCAAGTTCTCACGAGGATTTTTGCCAAATTTGCACAATCTTTTTTTTTATTTTCGTCTTAGCATGCCGATGGCAATCTGGATTGATTCGGCCCAGAATTTGGCTACGACTTTGGTTCCTGTAATGAGCAAACAACAAGACGCTCATAACACGATATAATATGCTTCATCATTTGTAGAACGGCACAGGAATCGTCTATCTTGGTATGGACATGTGATGAGGAGGGATGAAACGCATCTGATTAAAAGAGTGGTGAATCTATATTCACCACTCTTTTAGTCGCATGCGTTTCATGTTGATGGAAAGAGAGGGAGAGGAAGACCGAGGAAACGATGGATGGATTGTGTGAAGAATGATATGAAAGAAAAAGGAGTTAATGATAGCATGACGGTTGACAGAGGAGAATGGAAGAACAAAACGTGTTGCGCCGACCCCAAACAAACAGGAAGATGATGACCACATTTACACTCTAGGGCGGAGTCATTTATGAATCTCTACCTGAGCAATTTTCCCTGCTTCTTCTTCTAGTTTGTTTCTTGAAATTACTTTTCATACTATCGATTTATTGGACCTCAGCAGGCTTCGAAAAAGAAAATATAAATACATAAATATGGTTCCTCGCTAAGGTGTCAAGTTAGAAATGCCACGAAAAGTAACTTTAACCCGTCTAAAATAATCTCTAACAAGCACATAAAGAATTCGTATCAAAAGACCTTGCGAAACATCCCTAAAAACCTACGCAAAACGTCAAATTCAAACTTCTCTGCCGACATCGATAAAATAATAGTCCGCCGTGTCCCTTCACTACCACTCTTCCATTGAAGGTATCTCGATCTCGACGGCTCTACGGCAGTGCACACTCGCGACCGCGGACTACCAGTCGTTATGTACAGCGAAAGTTGCCGAACTCGCCCGAAGCGATTCGGAACACTTTCCAAATACAAAATGCTCTGATTTTATTCGGTAATTCTACGAATTATTATTGGTGTACAAGTTCGGTGTGCGTTGTGTTCCTTTTTTCGAATCGGATTCGAATTTTGTTTTTGTTTTAATCGATCTTCAACTATTCTTTTTTGGTTGTTGATTCCGTCTAAGTTTTTCTGCGTAATTTTAGTACGAAGTTGAATTCGCAAAAAGTGGTTTCATAAAGTGACATAATATTAATATTTATGGTGAAAGAGAAAATTATTTTGCATTTGCTGCAAATTATAGCAGGTGCTAAAAAAGGTCATATGAGGATCCAATAGCAATCAAATCTACTCCAGTCTTAACAGGGGGGTCTATCCCAGAGCTCAAGCTTCCGCTTGCTATGTCAGAATAAACTACAAGGTCCATTGGATCTAAGTCATCATCATTCTCCTGCCCCCCAATTTATTAGTGGTCGGCGCAGCATGTCTTCTTCTTCCATACTTCTCTATCACTCCTCATCTCAGCAGTCACCTCCTTTCTTGCCATAATCATCTTTCACACAGTCCATCCATCGTCCCATTTAAGTCATCGTAAGTTTTAAGTAATCCAAAGGTTTTGCGTAGTTTTTCGC
Organism: Standfussiana lucernea; assembly: GCA_964057025.1. Lineage (NCBI taxonomy): Eukaryota > Metazoa > Arthropoda > Insecta > Lepidoptera > Noctuidae > Standfussiana > Standfussiana lucernea. The sequence continues at coordinate 9,317,269 of OZ059814.1, forward strand.
AAAGTGAAAGTTTTATTGTAATCGCCAGATTTGATGCGGTAACTCTCAAAGTTACAACTGAATGAAAACGCTCCGGTTTCGCTAAATGTAATATCTGTTACAAAAATCACCTTTTAGCGCTAAATTGGGTGAGAAATAACGCTAAATTACTCGGTTTTTACGGTCATGATATGTTTTTATTTAAACACAATACATTGCTATATGATGTTTATTTTGCAAATAGGATATTACAAAGACTTTTACATGTCGTCTTTTTTAAAAACTAGATGAGGCCGTTGTTTCGTATCTGACTACTCTGAGAAGAAACAGCCGAAACAAACTCAGAGGTCATAGTCTCTTTTAAGGTCCAGACATAATCTTGGTCAACTCACATGAGGACTATGCAGATGCGTGGCTGAGACAGTCTTTTGAAGAAAGAACCACACAGATTTGAGTGGACCTGTCCAGTCAGTGCAAGCATTTATCGTTTAGCTCGACACATTGACTCATTAACAAAACCACGAACAATGCCAAAGAAAGGACATTTGTGTAGGTCGCTTATTACTCAAAGCGCACCAACATTCAACATCCATTTGCGTATATAAATTCGCAAAAAAAAAATACTCTTTCAAGGGCGCCAATTGACGTTCGGTGTAGGAAAACCCATGGTAGGTACTTATTTCGGCCGCCGAGCAGCCTTGCTGTGTTCCGGTGTGACTGCTGGTGCATTTACATATAAAAGAGTAACCATGTAGTTTCTTGCCGGTTCTTCTCCATAGGAAACGACCAACCCGAACCGTGCACCTTTTTTCGACGTTTTATAAGTGCCCGTGTAGGCTTGTGTGAAATAAACTATTTTGATTTCGATTTTGATGCAGCTTTGTCTCTAGCATGGTAAAGAATCTGGTAGACCGTTGGTTACTAAACCTTAATTGTCGCACTGCTGGGCTAAGGTCTCCCCGATAACCTTCCAGTCTACTCTCTGTGCGGTTTTCTCCGGCCTATCTCTCATTAATAACAATAATAAAAACTTTTTGCAAAAAAAAAACAAACAACTTCCGAAAAAAAACATGGAAAATAATTTTACTTTCGGAAGTAGGTGACTGGTTTGTTTCATTGCCTTTTTTGCCACCGATTTCCGAAAGTTAAGTTATTGTCCACTTTTAAGTATGACCCTTAAATGGATAAAATTACTCATCTATTTGAAGAATTTCCGCTTTCAAGAATGCAATAAATATTCTATTAATCATCTTATCCTTTTCTCAAGTAGGTTTATTCTCATCACAAACGACACCTATGTGAACAACTACCTTCCTGCCCTTGTCCCATGTTGCTTGGGGTCGACGCAACACGTTTTGTTCTTCCTTACTCCTCTGTCAACCGTCACGCTACCACATACTCCTTCTTCTTTCATATCATTCCCCTCACAATTCTTCTTTAAATTTCGACGATGAGCCGAGCGGTGGAAATTCTACAGCTTTGTAGTTTACCATTTATTTAAGTACTAGCTACCCGCCCCGGCTTTGCACGGGTGCAATGTAGATCAGCTTTTCTCTACTATAATATGCATGTGTTATACGTATAAACCTTCCTCTTGAATCACTCTGTCTATTGATGGAAACCGCATTAAAATGCTGCCCAGTGTAAAAGATCTAAGCGTACAAACAGCGGGAACCGAGTTCGTTTAAAACTATGTAGAGATTAGCGAAAACAATAATAAGTGCTACAATTTGCTCTTGGATTCAATATGATTAAGCCCGATTGTGTCTACAACAATAATAATTGGCCCAGTTGTATGTCAATGAAATCATCATTGTTATTACCTTCTGTTAAAAATGCGGCTTCGTCTACTTTTCTTGCCATCCATTTTCTCATGTGGTCGGCTTCCAGTCTAACTGGATGCAGCTGAACACCTGCATTTTACATGGAGCGACTGCATATCTGACCTCCACAACCCAGTAAGTACTGGGTAACACGGAACACGATAGCCCTTATTTAGTAGTTGTCAGACTTTGTCTTCTGACTAGCCGTAACGACTGTCAAGAATCTGCAAATGGATGTCGGTATCTACGGCTTAACGTGCTTTCCGTCAACCAATTATTCTGTACATCAAACTAAGTTACGAAGAAACGACTTTTTTGGGGATGTAAAAACACGTAAGACTCAATGTAACGCACACAAAACATTGTGCTGATGGATGCATTGAATAGTAAATGGGTCATGGAGGTATTTGAAGTAAAATTATAACATAACTTGTAATTAAAAAAAAAACTTCGACCCTCAATATCTCTGTAACCAGAAGGTTCCCAGGTATGGTCTACTACAAAAAAAAATATCGCAATGACGGGAGGAACGAGTATCTTTCGCCTTCGTTAAGGCTACTTCTACAGCCATCATGTAATGGACGGCCATCTATCCAGGGACCTTCAGTCGTATCCTGAGATTATGTTTGCTTTGCGACTAGTTCGTCACTGGCTTATTTCTTAAAGCAATCTACATCGCGAATGCGAAGAGATCTCTTTGAATCGGAAATCAAACGAAGAATGATTCTATAAATAGATTAATCACAGTTCTGTACCTCTATTGCGGATTGTGGACGATGCTTTATAAGTAATCGCTCATATCCTTGACGCTTACAATTTATATTCGAGGATAACGTGTTATAGACTAGACTAGACTATTCTAGTAAGACAAAACTGCTTTGGTCTTTGTCCAGTTGAAAACCAGCGTCGGGCACTAGTTGTCTGCCATTTTGCTGAACTGGGCCTATTTGGCGCAGCCGTGAGACACACAGTGTTAAAATTTTTTGTTTCTTATTTTATTTTATATTGTGCTTGCCTCGTTGATCTAGCGATCACAAGCGCGACTAGTGAGCATGAGGTGCTTGGTTCGATTCCCGGGTCGGTCAAAGTGTTATTGGGTTTTTCCATAAGGAATTTCTCAACAGCAGCCACGGAGTCTAGATTTGTGGCCGGTTGATGGCAGTGGGCTCGTGGGCATTTTTCCATGTCTTCTTTCTTTATCGTGTGGTAAGTGCCTAACCTGGTGTCAGAGTTTTATGCCGCCCATGGGCCTCTGACTTGGCTTTACATGCCGTCGAGAAATTTCTCTCAGGCATGCTGGTTTCCTCACGATATTTTCCTTCACCGAAGCAAGTGATAATTATTTTTCCGTGTAGGATATGCCAATTCGTTACGGAACCCAATAAACTTAGTATTTGTTAACCGACTTCTAAAAAAGGAGGAGGTTCTCAATTCGGTTGTATGTTTTTTTTTTTTTAACAACATAAGCTGACATTAGAATAAAATTAACGATTTAATAATATGCATCCGGACATCATAAATAATACAAGGAAAACCCCTAGTTCATATTATTGTTAAAAATAATGACGTCGAACAAGTTTTATTTCGAGAAAAACCTGAGCTTGTCTGTGTCATCAGTATGAAATATGATCTGAGGCCTTTGACAGAGAGTGAGAGAGATGGCGCTAGTCAGCTCTCTAGCGCCGTCTCTCTCTCTCTCTCTCTCTCTCTCGAAATAGAACTAAAACGTTCCTGCATTAAGACGTCATAGTAGGGACACTGATCAATAAATCGTATACAGGGTGGAAACTTTGAGCGGGGCAGTAGGGGGAACTACATACATATGTTAACCGTGGCAGCTACACGAAAATGGTTTCAGGAGACTATCTATTTAATTTTTCGTGAAATTTTGATACCCATTAACAGATTTACAAAAAAATACAGTCATGAAAATGGCCATTTTAGTCAATATTCTTTATTGATGTCAATGGATCCTGTTTCTAATACTAGTCAAAAACTTCTTTGGAACCAACCCTGGTTGGAGTGCTAAGAAACTAAGAAATTGCAAAAAAACTTTGTTCTTTTGCTGGACCAGGCTGGATATTTGTATTAATGAAGTGATGAAATAAAAAATACACGTAGACGGAGCCGCGAGCAACAGCTAGTTGATTATAATTGCCAAATTATTGAGAAATCATAAAAGTATAATCGGTCGTCGTCATTTAAAGCGGTGACTTCAATAGTTTGTTTCTAGGAATCAAAGTTGGTATAAGTATTTATGACTTAAATGTTGCAATAAATTTAATAACATAACATAACATCACGCTTGCAATTCCCTAAGGGTTGGTTAGAGGACATAGCTATGGTACACCCACATTTCGGCAGTAATGTTTAAGTCCCATGTGGGTAATAGGGGTCGAGCCTATTGCCATCAACCGGTCAGAAATCCGGACTCTGGGCTGAAATGTACAGAAAATTCCTGATAGGACACTAATAACATCTTGCTCGGCTGTCGACCTGGGTGTCGAACCTTAGATCTCAATCACTGAAATAAAATTAAAAGGTGTGGCTGGTATTGTATATAATTGACGTTTATTGGTACCAGTTGCTCGTTCAAATAATTATCAGTTTCCCCTTAAAATCATTACATACGTATAAAACAAAGTCGCTTCCCGCTGTCTGTCTATCCCTATGTATGCTTAGAACTTTAAAACTACGCAACGGATTTTGATGCGGTTTTTTTTTAATAGATAGAGTGATTCTAGAGGAAGGTTTATATGTATAATATATGCAGATTATAGTAGAGAAAACATTCGTATCTACATTGCACCCGTGCGAAGCCGGGGCGGGTCGCTAGTAGGAACTAAAGTTATGATTGGAAAGTTAATAAAGCATTTATTACAATTGGCATTTCCTGTCTGAATGCATTTAATTTATGACTGGTATAAACTCCCTTGAATACCTCGTTGGTAGTAGTCGCAATCGTGGCTGCTGTGGTCGTGGGTTCGAGTCCCGGGTCGGGCAAATTGTTTTTGGTTTTTTCGATCAGGAATTTCTTAGTAGCAGTCCCGGAGTCTGGATATGTGCCCGGTTGTTGGCAATAGGTTCGCCCCCTATTACATGGGACTTGTAACTGGCGAAATGTGGGTGTACTATCAGGTACATTTCTGCCTAACCCCTCGGGGATTACAGGCATTATGTTATGTTATAAACTTCGCGGTTTTGTGACGTAGGAACTTCAAACTGTTATTCAAATAACTCCATATATCGTGATTCACCTCGGTTTCTTGGAAAATTTGATCTCTGACATTTGGGTTTTCCGCTTTCCTCATTTTTGAGGTGCCACAAAATCAAAATATTTTGTTTCACATAGGCCTACACGGGCACTTATAAAACGTCGAGCAAAGGTGCTCGGTTCGGGTTGGTCGTTTCCTATGGAGAAGAACCGGCAAGAAACTACATGGTTACTCTTTTAAAATCATTTGGCTTTACAATATTTGTCGGGAACAAAACTGTTCTTTCATTTTATTCCGTGTGTCATTATTATGAAACGTTTAAAACACGTTTTATTCGAGGCCAAAAAACGTCAAAATTTCCACCAACTGTTACAACAAGTTCAATTAAACATACGTTTTGTTTTAAACTAAATCGACAATGTACAACCGGTTGACTACTTTTCAACCTTAACACTTAAGGCATAAAGGTGAAAACTGGTCTTCAACCAACTTTGTAGGGTGTACTTCATCTTAACTCTTCAAAGGCGACACGTCATGGGTAAATAATGATAATTAAACAATTACATTAACAATGCTTTTTAGTGCGTCGTAAGTAATTCTATTTACTTTTGATTGAAAAATACTTTGATCGAAGTTACGCGAGTATCGAGGAAAAATTTATTGTAGTCAGTGTCAATTAAATGAAAAAATTTGTCCTTCGAGCCGGATTTCTGTTACAGAAATTGGACAAGTACTTACTGATTCAGTAATTATCTTCTTGTAGAAGTCCCCATCAATAGGTTTTCATTATTTTTCCAACCAATTTTTTTGACTGGTTTGTTGGTCTAGCCACGGAGCCTGGATTTGTGCCCGGTTGATGGCAATAGGCTCGCTTCCATTTACATGGGACTTATAAAATAACTGGCGTTTGCTATTCGTAGTGCAAAATGTCAGGATTCCAATGTCTAACTTTTAATTGTTAGTTAGCTGAAATGCAGTCTCCCCTTTGACTGTAATGAGGGTAACTTGGGTGACCGTTCCATATATTATTTCAAATAACCCTAGCTTGCAAAAAGAAAGCCTGAGACCACCCATCTCGTCTGACTGTCTGGGTGCGCTAAGGTAGCCCGCGAAACTCGAATTTTCTTATTTTTTTTTACAATTTTGCAGGTCGTGTCAGGTTGTATGTTGATTAAAATATGATTCGCGACCGTAACAAATATGGCTTTTATTTACAGAGTTATAATAAAATCAACAATACAACTAGTCGAGTGCAATTAGACATAAAGGTAGAACGAAGTTTATAGTGGTCGGATTTTCATGAGACTTTTTTTGTTGCGTTCCTAGAGGTGTGGAGAAGAAAAAAAAATCCCCGTCCGCGACTTTTTTTTTTGGAATATCCTTTATATTTTTTTGCGTTTATGAAAAACTTGAAATTTGACGAATTTATATTGTGGCGTTATAGAGTGTCCGGTGTGCATCCATTAAACGGCAATTTGTCTGTTAATTTACTCAAAAACATAAATATATTAAATAAACATAATATTTAAAAACATAAATGAGTTTGTGTTGTTTTGACTGACCTGCAAGTTGCAAAAAACGTAAAAAAAATTGAATTTCGCGGGCTACCCTGCCGCTCCTCTCATGAAGTGCTTTACACGCCGTAAAAATGAGCACACAGGTAGTCCATGCCCTTGGAAAGGATATATAAAATACTTTTTTAATCCCTATAGCACGTTTTTGGATAACTTCCGACATACCTGCGGGCGAACCCGCGAGCAAAAGATTCACTATCACTACATAGTATAAAACAAAGTCGCTTCCCGATGTCTGTCTGGCCCTATGTATGCTTAGAACTTTAAAACTACGCAACGGATTTTGATGCGGTTTTTTTTAATAGATAGAGTGATTCAAAAAGAATGTTTATATGTATATTTAGTATCAGCATTGCAACCGTGCAAAGCCGGGGCGGGTCGCCCATATAAACTTCTAATCGAAATCGTAAATAATCATTGTGAAATCAAATAACAGAAAATCGGTAAATCATCAAAGAGCCATCAAAATTACGAAACCAACCCGAAATATAACCATAAAACTTACCAATAGCCCTTTCCATAACAAATAAATTAAATGTCAATACTGATAAGCTTATCATGTCATGTTTGTACTAATTTTATCTAACATAGATATCTAAATCATGTATCGAAAGAACCAAGAACACCTGAACTGTGGCTCGGAACTCTAACTCGAAGCATCGTCATTCTCCTGACCTTATGCCAATTTATTTGGGGTCGGCCAGTATGGCTTCTTCCATTCTGCGACTGCCTATCTGACCTCCACAACCCAGTTAGTACTGGGTAATACGATACCCCTTGGTTAGACTGGTTGTCAGATTTTCAGGCCACTGACTACCTGTAACGACTGTCAAAGATGTATAATTGACAGCCGGGCCCAACGGCTTAACGTGCTTTCCGAGGCACGGAGGAAACTCTGTATGTAATGGGTGGTCACTCATCCACGGACCAACCTAGGCGAGCCCGGCTTAACCTGAAGATCGACCCGAGCGGCTGTTATTATTTAGGCACGAGCTCCTCCTTGGCATCCCAACAAAAATATTAAAATGACCAGAACAAAAGCCACTGTGAATTTGACTGTGAAAAATTTGGGCGTAAATGACTGTAATATAAATGAACCGAACTTTGACAGTGAAGTTATTTTTGTGTACTAAGCAATGACTTATTGTCGGGCTTACGCTAATGCTAAGTATAAAAACATGATAATATTGTAAAAACAAATCATTTTAAAAGAGTAACCATGGAGTTTCTTGCCGGTTCTTCTCCATAGGAAACGACCAACTCGAACCGTGCAAACGTGCTTTGCTCGACGTTTTATAAGTACCCGTGTAGGCCTATGTGAAATAGAATATTTTGATTTTGAAGCTAATACCAACCCGCACTGCGCCCGCGTGGTGGGTTACAGCCCACTCCCCCTCGTACCGAGGAGGACTGAGTACCAGCTGTGGGGATGTTATATGCTGAGTCTGTTAGCTGCTGGCGCCATTTTGAAGTGTCAAGCGATTCTGGTCCTTGTATGTATATACCTACTCGAGTTATCTGTTTATCTGTGAGATTAAATAATATGTACTTAGTAAGGTAAATAGTGGGAAAATATTGACGGCGTAGAATGTACTGGTAGCTTATTTATGTAGGTTAGTATGTTGTTTTTCTATTGTGAGGCAATATCTCCCGTTATACAGAGGACGATATGATAAAAATTGTGATTATTTCTAGATTAGGCCATAGATTTTCTTTAACATTGGAATCTACGCTTTTAAGCAGTCAACTAACTTAAATTTTCTGACCTACTGACCGACCCCCTCCCCTCTGAGGAGCTCTTGGCTAAATAATATCAGCCGCTCTGGTCGATCGTCAGGTTAAGCCGCGCTTACCTGGGTTGGTCCGTGGATGGGTGACCACCCATACATACCGAGTTTCCTCCGTGCCTCGGAAAGCACGTTATGCCGTTGGTCCTGGCTGTCAATTGTAGATCTTTGACAGTCTTTACAGGTTTTCAGTGGCTCGAAAGTCTGATAACTAGTCTTACCAAGGGTTATCGTATTACCCAGTACTAACTGGGTTGTGGAGGTCAGATAGGCAGTCGCTCCATGTAAAATACTTGTATTGAACTGCATCCGGTTCGACTGGAAGCCGACCCCAACATAGTTGGGAAAAGTCAGGCAGATGATGACTGACCGAACCCTACACAACCTAAAAATATCGTACCCATTGTCATTACGGTGTGCTAAAATTTGTCACAAAACATCAATTTAAATCTATACTTAGAGAGCGAGGAGCTCGTGGCTAAATAATAACAGCCGCTCGGGTCACTCGGTAAAGCTGCATAATTAAATAACCGACGAAAAATTTCTATATGGGGGGGGGGGGTTCAGAATGATGTACTGAGTACGTGGTAACCGTTTTAGCGACGGGTTCCCTTCCACCTTGTTTACAGGTAAAAGCCGACGAAAAGGCCATACAGATGATGAGGAGTTGTATGTACATGAACTCACAACAAACTTGTATAATATTGCTCCACAATAGATTAGTCTCATGGCCATGATCGATGACCAATAAAAAGCCGTTCTCTCGACCTCGTATGACAAATTCAAAAACATGTACTGGACAGTAGACACTGTCTTATAAAAATGAATCTATAAACAAAATTACCAAACATTGCGTTGGTAACTGATCTTCATTATCAGCGGCTGCCTAACTGACCTCCGCAATGTAACTGAAAAAACGATATCACATGGTAAGACTGGTTGTCAAACTTTCAGGTTTCTGACTACTCAGGGTGTCACCTCTGCCTTCTGCTCTGGGGAGACAGGCGTTATCTTTTTAAGGTTGAAGTACTGGTATTCAGTTGCGTTTGGTTAGACTGGAAGCCGACTTTGACATGATTCTCCTGCCCTTATATCAATTTACTTGAGATCAGCGCAGCATGCCTTCTTCTTCCTTGCTTCTCTATTACTCGTCATCTCAGCAGTCACCTCCTCCCTTGCCATACCAGCCTTCACACAGTCCATCCATCGTTTCTTTGGTCTTCCTCTACTCTTATACCCATCCCACTTATCTCATACTGCAACAGAAGCCGACCCTACCAATGTTTGGAGAAGGCTAGGCAGATGCGATGTGTTGTTAAAGTTGATAATTCCCTTCCGTTTGCTCCTAAGTCTAGTGACCTTCACATAGACCTTCGAAGAGTTCGGCAGAGGTGTACCTAATACTACACCCACATTTCGCTAGTTATGTTTTAAAGTCCCATGTAAAAAGGGGCGAGCCTATTGCCATCAGCCGGGCACAAATCCAGACTCCTTGGTTGCTACTGAGAAATTTCTGATGGAAAAACCCAATAACACTTTGCCCGACCTGGGAATCGAAACCCAAGACCTCACGCTCAGCAGTCGCGCTTGCGAACACTAGCGCAACGAGGCAGTCTAGTGACCCTCATTGGCTCATATACAATTGTTTATTTAATATTCTTGTTTAAACAATACTAAGTTTAGGATTTGAAAACAAGCCAATGCATTTCTATAGACAGATATAGCGAAATTATGTGTGGTTGATGCCAGATGGCAGCCTGGTTCTGGCAAAGGCTGGGAATAATATAACCAGGCGAAAGATACAAAGGTTGAGAACCTGGCTGGAACCCGTGTGAAGTACTGTAGTCTACAGCTCTTGTTCGATCTCGAAAACGTGATGGCAACCATATGTTTTTTCTCGACGTGGAAATTCTCAATGGATGTCCTCCGCCCTGGGGAGAGCGGAGGGGTCTGTCAGACTCGTGCTGACTAAAACAACCCCGGTGTTCCCTCGCACATTTGCGTTGGGAGGCAGCGGCATCTAATGCGAGTTCCGCTGCCCCGGACTAGTTCCTGCCCGCTTGACCTGCGGGCCTCGTCCTAGGGAGAGTGACTTGTAAAACTCCCCCCTTTACGTCTAAGAGAGGCGCGTGTAACACTACGTGCCGCCTTCTCGGGTCCAGTGTGATGGGGGGCGACTGATGTCTAGGCTATGGTGGCCCTGTGGTAACGGCCCCAACTTACGTAGTCGTTTAGCTCGTAGAGGAGTGAAGACTGAAGACGTGGTGAAGACGTGAACTAGTAGCAGTTGTAGTGGTAGTTGTCGCAAAAAACAATTCCACATACGAACAATGCATTATACCTGACTTCGCGCAAAGTGCTTTAAGCCGCGCTTGCCAGGGTCAGTCTGCGGATGTGTGACCATGCATTACATCCCGAGTTTCCTCCGCATTCAGCTGCATCTGGTTAGACTGGATCTAATCCCAATTTAGTTGGGGAAAGGCAGGCAGGTGATGAGAAGCCTATATCAAGCATTGTTTTGCTATCTAGCCTGTATTGGTCGCACTATAGGGCAAAGGTCTCTTCCGATTTAGTATATTCCACGCTTATTTCCAACTAGCTGTGCCCCGCGAACTTCGTCCGCGTGAAATTATTATAAAAATATTACTTCCCTATTTGAATAGGATTTTGTTAACAATTTCAAGGGTTTTAATCCTTTTGCACGGAACCCTAATCCTTTTTCTAAAAAAAAAGTAGCCCAAGTTACGCCTTAATAACATTAGCTATCTGCTAAAAGTCCCGTCAAAATCGGTCCAGCCTTTTCGAAGATTTGCCGGAACAAACAGAAAGACAAAAATTAAAACAAAAAAATTTCTAAGTACCGTATACATATGACATACTTTCATATCGGTTCAGTAAAATGCTGTTATTTTGGGATTACAAACAGACACATACATTTTATTTATTTGCATAGATGTATGACATTGATTCCATGCACAAGTACGTATTACGACATAGCCTTAACTAGTACACGTTAACGGCATGGCGCAATCACCGCAACAGCGGAGTATAAGTAGTTTACTAGAAGACCTCGATCAAAGACAATGGTGCCCCAATTCTATCACTACGGAAATTCATATTTGGTCCTTTTAGAATTACCTATTCTGTCCCATTGCTGGGCAAACGCCTGTCTTAGTTAATTTTATCTTCTTCTTGGGTCGTTTAATGATCTTAATAATACTGGGTGGAAGGGACACCGACGCGAAAACGGTTACTACGTATTTAGTACATCATTCTGAATTTCGACGAATGTTGACGAATATTTTCCGTGTGGGGGCCACATTGAATTTTTCCCTTCCGCCTTGTCATATGAGAGTTGCTATCCAGTTTCTGGAGCCGGATAAACTCAATCTGCTGCGTTTAGTGACTTCAGTAAATCCGTATAAAATGTAAAATCTCATTTTATGGTTTCAAAGCCGAAAGGCACTTGTTGTCCCCGCCATTCCAATATTTTTTTTTTTTTTTGTTCTAAACCACACCTGGATAGTGGAAACCTACGTTACGGAGATGTTGAAGGTCAAAGTTCCAACTTTTTCGCACGTTTTTTTTTTTTTAATACAAAAAGTTGATGTTATAACTTCCCGTTAAAAACCTCCATGGCCCCCGTAATATTCAATGCATCCATCAGCACAATGTTTGGAGTGCGTTACATGGAGTCCTGCCGTAAAACGTGATTTTTCACCCCGAAAATAAAAGTCGTTTCCCAGCAATATTTTTTGCGTAGAGTTACTTAGTTTGATGTACAGAATGATCCGTTTATACCTTGTATATGGGACGGATCCCAATATTATGACATGTCGCCATTACATCCATGCAACTTAGGCTCGCAGTTGGCAAGAGATTTGATAGAGTTCATCAGCGAACAAATATGTCTACATAAAGCTACATCATCATCTGCCTAGCCTTTTCCCAAATATGTTGGGGTCGGCTACCAGTCTAACCGGATGCAGCTGAATACGAGTATTTTACATGGAGCGACTGCCTATCTGACCTTCACAACCCAGTTAGTACTGGGTAATACGATACCCTTGGTAAGACTGGTTGCCAGATTTTCGGGCCACTGACTGCCTGTAACGACTGTCAAAGATCTACAATTGACAGCCGGAACCAACGGCTTAACGTGCTTTCCGAGGCACGGAGGAAGCCAAGCCCATCGACGGACCAACGCAAGCGCCACACGGCTATATAAAGCTACATAATATACCATACATAATTTACGCCATAAACTGTGGTAATATCCTACGAAAAACCTTGTGTGCAGTGAAAGTTCTGCGCGCGACAAAGATAGCACTATGTCGGAGAGCGACGCCAGTATTTCTCGGAATTGTTTGTGGTTTCTTGAAGATATCGGTTTGTTATTTGTGTAGGATAAGTAGGGCTTATTGAAATAGTGATAAAAGTGATATTTAAATGCTGTGTTAGTACCACATAATATATGGATAACTTCTTCTTTAACGTGCGGTAGTGCCTAACCTGGTGTCAGAGTTTCTATGCCGCCCATGGGCCTCTGACTTGGCTTTACATGCCGTCGAGAAATATCTCTCAGACATGCTGGTTTCCTCACGATGTCTTCCTTCACCGAAACAAGTGATAATTATACAATACGCACATGACTCCGAAAAATCAGAGATCGATAGAGCAGTGCTAGCCTAGTGGTGTGACCGTCGGTCTGCCAAGTCACCTCTGATTTTTAGGATTCATACTTATAGATAACGCAAGAGCACCTAAATACTTCGCGTGGCCTGTGTTCCATCTGTGGGAAAGATATAGGCTTTTAATGCTAGGCAGAGGTGGAAGGTGGTAGGAGGTAACAGCCGCACGGGTCGATCTGCAAGTCTAAGCCGCGGTTGCCTAAGTCAGTCCGTGGATGGGTGACCATCAATACACACCGAGTTTTCTCCGTGCCTCGGAAAGCACGTTAAGCCGTTGGTCCCAGCTGTAATTTTTTGACCTTTGACAGTCGTTACAGGTAGTCAGTGGCCCGAAAGTATGACAATCAGTCTTACCAAGGGGTATCGTTTTACCCGACACTCAGGGCCATCTTTTCCATAGGGCACTCTGGGCAAGTGCCCAGGGCCCCACGATCCAAAGGGCCCCCAACTTTCTGTCAGTGTTATACCTAGTGGCTGTCAAAAGAAACTTAACTTATCACAGGCGGTATACTAAAATTTTCGAGCTCGCTTCGCTCGTTTTTGCATCCCAAATTCTTATGACTCCAGCTTTTCAGCCTAAGTCAAAAGTTCTTCATAAAGGATGTTTTTTTAAACGGCGGTGAACTCTCGCATTGTTCCGAAATACAGCTTGATATACTGCAAAGTGTGTGCATGTTGGACTTCCAGATTCCGCTATGTACCCACCAGGCGCGGTGGCCACATGCCCGAAATTATATTTTTCAAACGCAAAATAAAACTAATTTCATGGATATCAAAAACATTTTCTTGTGTTTTATTAACCGACTTCAAAAAAAGGAGGAGGTTCTCAATTCGGTTTTTTTTTTGTTTTTTTTTTTGTGTTTGTTACCTCATATCTCCGTCATTTATGAACCGATTTGAAAAATTCTTCTTTTATCTGAATGGATTTACTTCCCGATTGGTCCCATAGAAATTTCATCAAAATCGGTTCAGCAGTTTGGTTTTGAAATCAAAATAACTGGAAAAAATGTTATCCAAGTAAAAGAAATTACGAAATTGATACTTGACAAGGATTTGTGTGTGATACGATAACTAAAAAGGGCAAAATAAAAACGTTTTTGCAAAAAAAAAACCGACTTCCAAAAAAAACACTAAAAAAGTGGAAAATAACTTTACTTTCGGAAGTCGGTGGCAAAAAAGTCAATGAAACAAACAATAGTCACCGACTTCCGAAAGTAAAGTTGTTTTCCACTTTTTAGTGTTGTTTTTGGAAGTCGGTTTTTTTTTTGAAAAAAAGTTTTTTCAATTTAAAGTTCTCCGCCTGTAAAAAAACACCCATTATTTTTTATGAAAGAGAACCTATCGTAAGGCGGGGTGTAAAAAAATTGGACCTTGCTTCGCTCGCTCTTGCTTGATGCATCCTACAAGGGCCCATTAATCTCAAGTGCCCAGGGCCTCTGATTGGTTAAAGACGGCCCTGCCGACACTAACTGGGTTGCGGAATCTAGATAGGATGTCGCCCCATGTAAAATACTGGTATTCAGCTGTATCTGGTAAGACTGGAAGCCGACCCCAATAAATTTGGGAAAAAGGCTAGACAGATGATGATGCTAAGCAGAGACGATGATATTAATTGGGGCTGACCTGATCGTTACGCTCTAGTAAAAAACGTGACGATCACGTGCCAGATTTGGAGAGAAATGTTTTTAAAGATAATTCGATTTATCAATAATTATTTTGTTGTAGTTTAATTGCAATGAAACACATTGAGATAGGGAGTTGATTGCAATCTACACGAGTGATTATCTAATATATTAATTAATTGTTTTTTTTTTCTATTAATTGCTTGATTGGAATCAGAACTCACGTATCTATAAATTACTGGCTGACCCGCGCAGCTTGGTCTGCGTAACATTTTTGATTTATGCTCTGCTCCTGTTGGTTGCAGCGTGATGTTATATAGCCCATAGCCTTCCTTGATAAATGGGATATCCAACACTAAAATAATTTTTCAATTCGAACCAGTAGTTCCTGAGATTAGCGCGTTCAACCAACCTAACAAGCAAACTCTTCAGCTTTATAATATTAGTATAGATGTATCTTATTATAATAATTAAAATCGCTTTCATCTAGGTCTGTCATTATTTATTTATTATTTATTTATGTACACACAAAACACATTACAGGAAAAATACATAAAGACAAAAGAGCACAAAGGTACCGCTTATTTCATTTAGAAATCTCTTCCAGCGGACCTGCGAGAGGATAGATATAAAAGAAACGTAGACACAGTGTACACAGTGTGTGTATTATACTTACTTCTTATAAAGTATGTAAGGCATTTTTATGTTTTTTTTAATGCGCCGCTCGGCAAAGGCTTTCTCCAACACAGCGACAACCGATTACCACACAACTTTTCAGTCACCGGCGCCACTTTCAGCCTTCCCCTTATGCACTCATTTCTTATTTTACCCATCCGCGTTACACCACACATCCCCCTTAGCATTCACATCTCAGCCACACGCAAATGCCTTCCATTCATCCCTTTTGTGACGCAACATTGTGATCCATACAAGACGGCAGGTGTAACCATTGTCTTATAAATCTTCTCCTTAAGTTTATGGGGAATGCGAGAGGCGCAGATTGTCCTGTCTGTGATGAATATTATCTACGCATTTAAATTAAACTAATACCTACGACTCATAACTACTTAATAATATCAGTATTTCAAGTACCTACTCTTTAGTCTTAAGCACTTGCCCGCACTGTAATATTGCACCCGGCACTGCTTCAAGTGTCCAATATAACTCCACAGCGGCGAAAAAAGGCACTAAATTAAAATGTACTGAATTTGACGTTTGACTGACATCTGTCATTGTAAGTGGCGCCATTTTGACAGATCTTGTATTATTGGTTGTGGTGCTAGTAATAAGGAATTTTAGATTTAGTTTTTTCGTTGCTACGTCTCGAGCAGGGAGTTTGTATTTTGTATTTATTTGTGCTTGAAAAACTGGAGAAGTTCTTGTGATAATTGTTATTTTGAAGGGTAAATAATTTATTTATTTAATTTTTTTACTAAACGTACTTTGCGTGCTAGATGGTCTAAATTATTTAAAATTTGTATAATCATGTGGTTCGGTTGATGGCAATAGGTCCCCCCCCCTACACAGGACTTAAACATAACTGGCGAAATGTGGTTGTACTATTAGGTACACCTCTGCCTAGCCCTTCGAGGCGTGATGTTTATACAAATTTTAAGGACTGGTCAAATTAATGTGAAACCCGCGCGGTAAGCGTCTCTATCCATCGCGTCGTCGATTGTTTTTATTCTTAGTTATTAGAGCGGCTGTCCAAACTACATAGTTTGAACACCTCCATACAATCGAATTGCCACAACGGACGCAACAGAATTATATCCCTCATCATGACAGATCGGAGTAGGTAGAGCTTATTAGCTCGTCTAAATGATAGCAGCCGCTCGGATCAATCATAGGTTCTTGCTTAGGCTGGTCTGTGCATGGGTTACCTGCATCTATACTGAGTTTTCTCCGTGCCTCGGAAAGCACGTTAAGCCGTTGGTTCCGGCTGCCATTTGGTTCCGTAATTAAATTTAATGTCAGATAACAATGATCCATGTTATAAGTATCTAAGTATAGCTATAAGTATTTTGAAATTACAAACAGACACTTAAATTTTATTTATCTGTACAGATGTATGGAAGAAAACATGATAAGGGATAAGATGGTTACTTAAAACAAACAATTAATTATTTAAAGTGATTAAGACAGTCATGTAAACAATGTTGCAAGAGCAAATACCCTTGCAACTATCAACAAAATATCAATCACTTTGATGAACAAAACAAAGAGATATCAGTTTTTAATCCTTCTCAGGGATATACCACAGTCTTTATCAGAACATACCTACATACATAGTTATCTGGTACCGTCGTAAACATCTATTTAGCTCTGTTATTATAGCTCTCATTTAGTTCTATCTCTTAAGCTCTGGTCAAACTGCTACGATTCCCGCGCTGATTGATGAGCAGAGATCGGAATGAGTATAGTTTATTTCCCTAAACTTCAAGGAAGTAAGTATCATGTGGATAACACCTCCCTCTTATTAAACACATTTATTTCGAAGCTTAAAAATCATCAAATCCGGAGTTTTACAGGGAGGTATCATCAACTTGTTGCTAACTTAAAACATGGACGCTCACATCACATTCATTTAACACCTTGCATGTCTGATTAGTCAGTTTATGTAAATGCATGTTTGACAAATAAAATATCTTTCTTTCTTTCTTTCTTTCTTTGTTCCTTCCTTCTTTCTTTCTTTATTTACTTCCTTTAAGTTTAGGCAAATCATCATCTGCCTAGCCTTTTCACAACTATGTTGTGGCCGGCTTCCAGTCTAGCCTGACACAGTTGATTACTTGAATACCAGTTTATTACACGGAGCGACTGTAAATCGACACAGCTATACGTTTTTATTTTATTTCGTCTTGTTTTTTTGGCCTTCAAGTTTATTTAAATTGTTCCGCCTTTTGGAATGTGTACTCAAATGGCGTACTCGCGTGGCTAAGCACGATTCGAAGTGCGCACGGTACAACTTTACAAGTGCGAAATATGTATGTATTTACATAACTAACATAAACTTAGCTAAAGCTACCTACAGTTGCGCTTCATCCGAAATTAAACCTTGTTTGTATTTTGATGTGCATATTCCTACAAGCGACTGTCACCAAACGCATTATACGAATATGAATCATCATCTGCCAGCCTTTTATCAACTATATTGGGGTCGGCTTCCAGTCTAACCGGATGCAGCTGAATACCAGTATTTTATATTGACCGACTGCCTACTGCCTATCTGACCTCCACAACCCAGTTAGTAGGTACTGGTAAAAAGATACCCCTTGGTAAGACGGTTATCAGACTTTGGGGCCACTGACTACCTGTAACGACTGTCAAAGATCTTCAAATGACAGCTGGGACTAACGGAGTAACTTAACGTGCTTTCCGAGGCATATTAACTTAATACTAATGAGGTTAATTTTTTTTAGTAGGTATACGCTGTTGCACTAGCTTGAGTTAACTCGAAATTAGCTTTATAAATCTCAGCCAAAATTTTGCGTAAGCTTACGCTGTGATCTGTCAAAGTCAACTCTCAATTTGGGCATGATTTTGACAATTCCAAACTAAGTTTCGTCTCTCCCTCTTATGATCATTTTCACTACTATTTTGTGACAAAGGTGACAGGACAAAGTTAGGCAAAGTCTATCATGCGACATCTGGTGGGATAAAAAGGCAGTTTTTCACCTCATTAATGTGTGAATAAAAGCACGCTATTGGAGTTTCCACGTAAGGCCCAGCGCCAAAAGTTTAAAATCAAACAGCGCGCTTTAATTCAGTTGCTTAATATGCCTTTTTGCGAAGGGCGGGCGTTTTGGCGGATTGTCTTGTGTGATTGACGTTTAAATGCTGATCTTCACCTAGTTTGAATAATAATTTTGATTTGATGTTTCACCTACATTTGATGTTTCCTAATGTTGGTGAAAAAAGAGCATTAGCACCCAGTCACTTTCAAGGTGGAAGGGACACCGTACCGAAAACAGAAACCACATACTCAGTACATCATTCTGAACCCCCCCACATACAAATTTATAAAAAAATAAACACTTGTTCCATACATTTTGACCGTGTAGCAGTTTTGTAAGAAACAGCAAATATTTTTTTTAATAACTGCGTGTCCCTTCCACCTTGTATACCTATCTAGATGCGATCGAGAAACATAAAAGTGAAAAAAAAATAAGCCTCGTTCAGACTGCAGACACTCACGTTTGCGAGTTGCACGCGGGACGCAGATATAATTCTGCACTCGGGACTAGTTAGGACGAACTTACGACAATGACGTGTTAACATGATAAAGGGCTTAAAACTGTTTACATATTAATGTTGATTAAGTATTATTTGTAATCGATAGTCACGCGTTTGAGTTCTTACTGTGAGCTGATTATTTCGGCGGTATTTTTTAATAAGAATTGTCCGGAAAATTATGTTTAAGGTACCAGAGTAGCCGTAAAATTCATATTTTCAGGTCAGTGTTATGTTGATTAAAATATGATTCGCGAACGTAACACGTATGTATTTACAGAATTATAATCATTAAATTCATCAATAAAATCCTCTAAGTTCATTTAATACCATTGAATGAGTTTATCAAGAAAAAAATTGGAAATAGCACTAAACACAAGAAAATATGAATTTCGCTGGCTACCCTGTCGCTTTTCACATAAAATTTAACTTAGACATTGTCCGGTACTCGCTGGTTGGTCCGTATCAATTTAACCGAACCTTGTGGATTCGGCTAAACCGACTGATCCGGACACAGGATTTTGACCGAATAAAATAAACCTTCTGTCGAAGTCTGTTGTCCGCAACCGGTCCGGACTCTGATTTGTTCGGTTAAATAGTCCTCAATAGCTTAGTCAAATTGATAAGATTTTCATTTCTCTTTTTAAATCCACCAGATAAAAAATAACGACCGTCAAACTTGACGTTTACAAAAAAGTTTCGAAAAAGGAACACAAACACAACTGTTTAAATTTTCAGTGTTTATATAGTGACAGTGTTGTGTGAGTGAGATAGTCGATATTGTTTACGTGTTTAACTGTGAGTGCGAAAGAGATAGCACGATGCGTGGAATTAAGTACCAGCGTTTGGATCACTTGGATGACTCGGAGACTGGGTAAGATTTTTTTTATAAATTTTGATAAAACTTCTTTTTTTAAAGAAAAACGATTTTTTTGAAAAAAAACACTGATTTTATTTTCAAAAAGTACTGATTTTTTTATAGCAACTTTTGTTGTTGCTATGTTGTCAGTGATGACAGAATATAACAAAGAAAAATCTGAATTGAAATAATCGTAGAGCATAGTTAATCAGTAAAGTAAACAGTTCCACTTATAGTGGCTCGTTGATATGGTGGGCCCAAGCTCTTCTGCCGAGTAAGAGGCCCTCAGTTTAATTCCCGGTTCGGGTAGGAGATTTACCACCAGTAATTACTCTGGGGGGAATGAGCTCGCCCCCCTTTTTTAACCGACTTCTAAAAAAGGAGGAGGTTCTCAATTCGGTTGTATGTTTTTTTTTTTTTTGTTTTTTTTTTTTTTTTGTGTTTGTTACCTCATATCTCCGTCATTTATGAACCGATTTGAAAAATTCTTCTTTTATCTGAATGGATCTACTTCCCGATTGGTCCCATAGAAATTTCATCAAAATCGGTTCAGCACTTTGGTTTTGAAATGAAAATAGCTGGAAATTTTTGTGTTTGTTACCTCATATCTTCGTCATTTATGAACCGATTTGAAAAATTCTTCTTTTATCTGAATGGATCTAGTTTCCGATTGGTCCCATAGAAATTTCATCGAAATCAGTTCAGTAGTTTGGTTTTGAAATCAAAATAGCTGGAAACAATATGTCATCCAAGTAAAAGAAATTGCGAAATTGATACTTGACAAGGATTTGTGTGTGATGCGATAACTAAAAAGGGTAAAATAAAAACTTTTTTGCAAAAAAAAACCGACTTCCAAAGAAAACACTAAAAAAGTGGAAAATAACTTTACTTTCGGAAGTCGGTGGCAAAAAAGTCAATGAAACAAACAATAGTCACCGACTTCCGACAGTAAAGTTATTTTCCACTTTTTTAGTGTTTTCTTTGGAAGTCGGTTTTTTTTTGCAAAAAAGTTTTTTTATTGGACTCAAATTGCTACCTAGCGAAATATTGATGAGCCGTTGTTTCTCTTCGGGGACCTCGTGAAAATATCTTGTATGATCTATTTCAAATGCACAAGCCACTTGGATCTGAAGAGTGATCTTCACAAACACATCCCAGCCCGGCGCAACACTGTCCCCTGCCTTTCGCATACAAACATCCATTTTTTTTTTAAGACACTGCATATCTTGCATCCTGCTCTGATTTTGACACATTTCACATGCACTACGGCCGAATTTAAATACTTCCCCCCGATCACTTTCAACTTCAGCGCTCTCGTCTTCTCACCTGCAACAAATAATATTTTGAATAAAAACGAGAATTATTCAAGTATTTCAATACAGTATGGTAGATAACCACAATATATTTTTACGCTTCAATGCAAGGCATTATGTTTATCTATACTAAAACTATAAAGAGGTAAAGTTTGTAAGTTTGTATGTAGAGGGTAGATCTTCGCAATTGCTGATCCGATTCCGAAAATTCTTAAACTAATCGGAAGCTACATTAGGGGCCATCCTTAAATTACGTCACAGGTTAAGGGGGAGGGAGGGGGTCGACGAAGTGTGACATTGTGTGACAAGGGGTAGGTGGGACCTAAATTTCGCGACGTCACATTTAAAAAATCTTAAGTATTAAAAAACTATATTTGAACTATTAACGAAAAACTTGAAAATATTTCCTACTCCATCTGTATGAACATGCGAAACTGCAAATTATGTGACGTCACACTAGGGAGGCGGACTCTCACAAATGTGACCAGCTGTGACAAGGACGGGGGGGGGGGAGGTCAAATAATCATGGAATTCGTGTGACGTAATTTATGGATGGCCCCTTATCTCTGAGTGCCATAAGCTACATTTAAAACGTTCCCGTGAGATAATTTTCGACCAAAACGTGAGCGAAACCGCGGGAAAAAACTAGTGATAGATAACCATAATCTCTTTTTACGCTCCGATCCAAAGCATTAACTTTATCTAGTATATTCGAATCGTTATCGGTCACCCAAAGTCCTCCAACCCACAATATCTACAGGACGTATTTATACAAATATATTTATTTAATCTGTATGTACTCGTACGTATGTAACAAGGTACTCATTCATTGATTTTTATAAATCGGAGGTGACTTTGCGAGGTTACCTTTTGGTTGACACGGAGACGAGACGAGCATTATATAGAACTTTGTTTAGTACTGGCTTCTGCCCGCGGCTTTGCTCACTTTATAGTCGGAAATTATCTCGCGGAACTTCCTGTATACATGGTTAAAGTTAAGTCGTTTTAATCCTCTTTAGGAGTCATTGTACTCATTATAACGAACAACTTTTACTATGGGACCAACCCTGAACTCGTGAAAAAAACTCAGCTGTTCAATACATTTGTTTGCTTTACTCGTCAAAATGTACTGAACAGCTGATTTTTTTGTAAAGTTGTTCGTTACAATTAGTACAATGACCCCTTAAGAGTATTAAAACTACTTAAATTTAACCATGTATATATAGCCTATGACACTCAGGAATAATGTAGCTTCCCTTTGGTGAAAGAGTTTTCTGAATCGGATCAGTAGTTCCGGAGATTACACGGTCAAAAAATATCAGAACATTTTTTTTTTCTTGCTTTAAAAGCATTAAACCATACACGTCTATAAAATTTTACTAGGTGCAGTTGTTTATCAATATAATTAATTAATTGATTGATGTAAATACGCTGTTAATACTATCAGATACGATCAACATAACTTCTGTCGAAATAAAAATACTTTTTGTTTGTTGTATACTGGCTACTTACCTAAGGAAAGGTTATCTTGATCGCTTATAAATTCATCATTCTCCAGCCCCAATTTATTTGAGGTCGGCGCAGCATGTCATCATCTTCTTCCATACTTCTCTATTACTGGTCATCTCAGTTGATACCTTTTATGCTATTTAATTATAGGTATTATAAAAGTGTTATACATACACACATCAAAAGTGTCTAGGGATCAAGCATTTTTATGCGGATTTCTTGAGATTGAGATGTGGCTTTGTAATAAATTTATGATTTTATAAATGTATATGGATCCTTTTTGGTGCATTTCATAATTTGAATCAGGAACTCTCAATCAAATTCGAGTAAAAGATGAAAATAAGCTGTCAATATTTTCCCTATAAAAACATACAACGCATTGAAGACATTATTAGTGCTACTGTTTCCCTACTACTGATTAAAACCAACGTTATTATGGAGCGGCGACGTCATTTAAGCAGGGAAGAAATGCTCAGAGCCGTGGGAATGATAGAAGCTGGTTCCCGGCAACGTACTGTGGCTTTAGCTCTGAATACAAGTCAGAGTGTTATCAGTCGACTTTGGACACGTTACCGAAGCACTGGTACCGTGGCTGAGCGCCATGGAGGACGGTATCGCTGCACCACACGGAGACAAGACCGATACATTCAAATCTTAACTCGAAGAGCTCCAACAATAACCGCCATGATGTTAGCCGTGAGGCTTCATCACTCTTCAGGGAACTTAATTAGCGACCAAACAGTCAGAAACCGCTTGCATGAAGTGAACCTTCATTCCCGAAGACCGCTACGGGTACCACCTATAGCAATGCACAATCGTAGGATTCGATATCAATGGGCTCTTGAACACAGAAATTGGGCAGAAGAACAATGGCGTTTCGTGTGCTTTTCTGATGAGTCTCGTTTTGGTATGAGACCGGATGCAAGACGTATACGACACTGGAGAACCCCTGGACGCCAACAGCGATTAAAATCCTGCCAGGAAGTCCATCCTTATAGTGGTGGAACCATCATGGTATGGGCGGGTATTTGGATCGGCGGAAGAACTGAGTTGATTTGGATCAGAGGCAACCTCAACGCTCAAATTTATGCTGAGACGATTGTATCAGACGTCATCGTTCCTCTACAAGTGCAAATCGGTCCCTTATTTCAGTTAATGCATGATAATGCACGACCGCACACCGCAAGAGTTGTAAGACGGACTCTCGCCGCAGCTAACATCAATGTCCTGCCCTGGCCTGCTCAGTCGCCAGACTTGAACCCGATTGAGCATGCATGGGATATGCTACAGAGAAGAGCTCTGCCGAATATGGAGGGTATCCAGTCGCAAGAAGACCATTTTTTGTTGTTGCAACGAACATGGGCGGCCATTCCACAGCGTGATTTGGATGAACTCATTTTGAGTATGCCAAACCGATGTTCTTGTGTTGTTAGTGTTCGCGGTAGAAACACGGATTATTAATTGTTTAAGTTACCCAATAAAATTTTAAAGAAAACTGTTATTTCAGTCTTTTTTTCGAACTTTAATGTTAGTGGTTCAAATGTCAAAAATCCCTTTATTAGGAAAATGGCAAATTTCTTTATTAATGCAAAGGTGACTTGGTTTATCGTTACTGTGACAAACGAAAACACTTTATTTGATGAATCCTTAAAGAAAATTTTAATTAATATCAATCAGGAGAAAAGTTATTGCAAAAATATATGTTGATCCCTAGATACTTTTGATGTGTGTATTTGGCTCGTTGGTCGCAAGCGCGACTGCTGAGCATGATGTCCTGGGTTCGATTCCCGGGTCGGGTGAGAGTGTTAATGGGGTTTTTCCATCAGGAATTTCTCAGAAGCAGCCACGGAGTCTGGATTTGTGCCCGGTTGATGGCAATAAGCCTATTGTATGGGACTCGACTTAACTGGCGAAATGTGGGTGTACTATTAGCCTAACCATTCGGGAATTACAGGCGTGATGTTATGTATATATTTGATTTGCCATAGTTGTAAGGATATTCGGAATCCTAAAAATCCGACAACTAGTCTCACCAAGGCTTGTTACCCAGTACTAACTGGGTTGTGGAGTTCAGATAGGCGGTCGCTCCATGTAAAATACTGATAGTTCAGCTGCATCCGGAAGCCGACCCCAACATAGTTGGGGAAATGCAGATGATGACCTTTCTGATAAGCTATGCATCTCTTTTTTATCACTTCGGGTAGTTCGGGGTATACGGGCGTCGTGATCTGTACAAATCATGAATTAACAGAAAAAAGCGTTCGCTCGTCACTAAAGTCGGGTAAATCAATACAATGCATACGTAGGTGGACATGACGTCAGCCCTCCCTCTCGGGGCGGAGGGATAGCACTCCTACGCCGCCGTACACTCAACCACATCATCATCTGCCTAGCCTTTTCCAACAGCGTTGGGGTCGGCCTCCAGTCGAACCGGGTGCAGCTGAACACAGTATTTTACATGGAGCGACTGCCTATCTAAACTCCACAACCCAGTTAGTACTGGGCAATACGGTACTACAGTACCCTTTGGAAAGACTGGTTGTCAGACTTTCGGGCCACTGACTACATGTGACGACTGCCAAAGATATCTTCAAAGATTCTCCAATTGACAGCCGGGACCAAAGGCTTAACGTGCTTTCCGAGGCACGGAGGAAACCCGGTATGTTCTAATAGTCACCCATCCACAGACGGACCTAGGCAAGCGCGGCTTAACCTTGAAGATCAACCTGTAAGACTGTTGTTAATTTTGTTTGGAAACCAAGCCACAAAAACGATACATACACGCATAAGACGCGTTCGTGAGATGAACAATTTACCCCACGCAAAATGCGGTCGACAGTACTCGTAGCAATTCGCGGAATTTTTCATTAATTCTTAATAGAAGTGCTGGGTTCGTTGAGGAGTTCAGACGCGTCTTATTAGAGGGCGACCTTAATATCTAGTGGTCTAGTGGTCACAAGCGTGACTGCTGAGCATGAGGCCCTGGATAACATTCCCAGTTCAAATAAATCCAACAAGATTTTTTTCAGTAGCAGCCACGGAGTCTGGATTTGTGCTCGGTCGATGGCAATAGGGTAGGGTAGTCAGCCTCTATTACATGGGACTTAAACATTACTGGCGAAATGTGGGTGAAAATAAATAAAAGTTATGATGTGTTATAACCCATATTCGTGAAGGAAACATCTATTTTTAACCGACTTCTAAATAAGGAGGAGGTTAAGTATCCCATCAGTATCTTCTTTTTTTCATGTATGTACTAATGTTCACCGATTTCTCCGTGATTACTGGTCCGATTTAAGAGCGTGTCCGCCGTACAGCATTTCATACAAATTTTAAGTCCTTATTTTTCGATATGACTGAACAGATTTAAATGAAACGTCATACCCATAAGCAGGATACATGTAGGTCTAAAAAGTTAGTAGAAAACATTTTCGCAAAATTGTGTTACAGTTAAATTAGAACAATTTTAAATTTTGCATAGAAACAGAAATTTCCAATTATCTTTTTTTAAATAAGTAATTTTGAAAATGTTTGCTTCGGTTTTTTTTTTTCATTTGGTGGAAGCTCGCGCGGTGGTCCCATTTAAATTTCATTAACTTTGTTTTGGTACTCTATGAGTTATCCTTTATATGAAAAAAATATATTAAAAAAATACTTGACAAGGATTTGTGTGAGATATGACAACTAAAAAGGGGTAAACTAACAACTTTTTGGTAAAAAAAAAACACTTATCGTCGAAAATTTATTTACTTTCGGAAGTCGGTGGCAAAAAAGTCAATGAAACAAAAAAAAGTTGCCGACTTCCGAAAGTAAAGGACTTCAACCAAAATGGGCTAACCGTGAACAACCGTATTGGGAAAGAAGAAATTCATAAATAATTTAGTAATAATATTTACTGAACATTGGTCCCTATTCGGGAGTGTCAATATAAATAATATTAAAAACGAATAAAAAAGATTTTTAATTGATTTGTATTTGTATGGTGACAGTGGCGTTGAGTTAGGGTTGCCTAAAGAATAAAAACACAGAAAAAATAATATCGATATTTTTGATGTTTCGATTCGAGAGCTTCGAAAAATTCAAATGTTTCCTGGAAGACCAAGCTTTGCTCTGGCCGTTGGAGGGTTCATCACCAGCATCACCATCATCATCTTAACCTTACATGAATAAAAAGATATACTTTACGTAGAACAACATTTTTTTTTTGAGATGGTAAAATCATCTATTTATTTCTCCCGCTCTAGGGTGGAGCGGAAGGGCGTGTCAGACTTTGACTGACTAACACTGTTCAAAGAGGAGACTTACCGCCATGATTATAGCATGCCCACGTAGAACAAACGTTGAAATTCGTTTAGCCTATATCGGGGAAAAATAGTAAGAATCGTTCGTAATTGGTAATTCGTCTTCGTTCGTTTGGGTTTTGTTCGTCGTGGTAGCGGGTAGGCGTGGTAGCGGTCTTGAAGATTCTTATTGGAATGCGGCGTGGTCCATAACCAAAAGCATTACGCAAACAAAACAGCACAACACGATGGAATCGATTTCAAATCGAGTGTTCGACTGACAGTGCAGAGAACTGGCAACACTGACCCAGACCCGATTGTCAAATTGTCAATGTCAAAATGTCATTCGCTTATCGCTTTGCGTTTGCGCTCTTTTTCGTATCGTATTATGAATATTATTTCGACTTTAGCTATTTTTGACGACTTGTGCTGTTCAAAATGGATTCTGATGATTTTCTAAACGACGACTCCGGCTCACTCTCGGACTCAGTACCCGCTTCAAACGTTAACCCTAGCATTTCTCCGAATAATGAACCCGCTTTACATGGACTTATTTATATTATTTAACCAATTTGATACAAAACTTCTTATGTATATGTTTTCTTCCTACTGTAAGCCACTCAATAAAATCAAGGATAGTGCAATATATTTATGTTCATGTTCAAGCCCAATCGCCATACAAAGTGGTTGATGTCCTTTATGTTCCACTTTTTATTATTTATTTTTTATACCTACTGTACTGCGGTAGCTTGTACTCGGAGTAAAGTAAGGAATTTTTCATTAAATAATGCAAAATAGGATTCTGGGTCATTCATTGGTGAGTTCAGACGCGTCGCGTTTGAGCTCGACCTTTGATATTTGAAGGGAATTACTGAGAGGTTCGTCTTTATTTGTATGCTTGGTATTTAGACTATATTCTTATCGACCGGCAGAAGAGTATGTAAGGATTGTAGTGGGTGGAGTTTTGTTGTAAGCCGGTAACTCCCGAAGGGTTAGGCAGAGATGTACCTCTCTATTTTTAACCGACTTCATAAAAAGGAGGAGGTTCTCAATTCGGTTGTTTTTTTTTGTGTTTGTTACCACATATCTCCGTCATTTATGAACCGATTTGAAAAATTCTTTTATCTGAATGGATCTACTTACCGATTGGTCCCATAGAAATTTCATCAAAATCGGTTCAGCAGTTTGGTTTTGAAATCAAAATAGCTGGAAAAAATGTCATCCAAGTAAAAGAAATTGCAAAATTGATACTTGACAAGGATTTGTATGTGATACTATAACTAAAAAGGGTAAAATAAAAACTATTTTGCAAAAAAAAAAACCGTTAGTAGGTTAGTAATGTTATTTTCCACTGTTTTTGTTTTTTTTGGAAGTCGGTTTTTTTTTTGCAAAATAGTTTTTTAAGTCCCATGAAGTCCACTCCATGAAGTGATGGTCCCTAAAGACCGCCATGCTAGATAGACTAAGTTTAAAAGATGGCCAGATTGGTCCATGCGGAAGGATGACTGGCCAGGATATCTGTGAAGTTTGGTCAGCTAACTCATTTAACCTTGAGTTATGGATGTGTAGCGGGTTTTACCTCGACGCATTGATGCGTTTATCTATATGATATCTCTCAGAGAGGAGTGTTTTGGCCGGTGTGATAACAAAGGCTTATTCCAATTGATGTCACACCCTTTCCGGATTTTCAGACGGTAGATACACCTTGTATCTGATAACCACACCACTGATATCAGATAACAACGCATAGTAACACCTGAGTTTCCTCAAATCATCATCTGCCTAGCCTTTTCCCAACTATTTTGGGGTCGGCTTTCAGTCTATCCGGATGCAGCTGAGTACTACTATTTTACATGGAGCGACTGCCTATCTGATCTCCAGAACCTCATCCCTCGGTAAGACTGGTTGTCAGACTTTCGGGCCAGCGACTACCTGTAACGACTGTCAAAGATCTACAATTGACAGACGGGACCAACGGCTTAACGTGCTTTACGAGGCACGAGTTTTCTTAAAAGTTGTTTCAAATGAACTGTCATACTTATGACAATCGAAATCATCATCATCTTCCAGCCCTTGTCCCATTCCACTCGGGGTCGGCGCAGCACGTTTCCTTTTTCCACTCTCCCCTGTCAGACGTCACGGCATCATTTACTTCTTTCTTAGGCGAAATGTGGGTGTACTTATATGTCACCCCTGCCTAACCCCTTCGGAGTTCGGTGACAACAGATGTGATGATGTGTCTTATAAAGATTGATTTATAGATAGGTGAATCATGACTTGCACTATGTTGGAACTTGAAAGGTACAAGATCATCGTCATCATCAACCTTTTGCCAACATTGTGTTGTCATTCGCTTCCAGTCTAACCGGATGTACCTGGATACGCAAAAGTACAATCAATCTCATTATAGTACCTTCCTCACGTCTTAATTCTAAATTCAAACACCAACACGTGCGAATAGTAACGGTAGAACACTTTCATAATTTCCCGCTTAAAATGAATTCGCGCCAAAAACAATGCCGCCATTGTTTTGTCAACAGAGGCAATGAAAGTGCTTTATGGTGTCCCAAATTGTAGTGAGGTAACTATTTACGGTCATTATGAATGAAAGTAATACTGTAAGCGTATAGAACAATAAAACAATGATGGGCAAAGATATTTAATAAATCTTAAACAGCAGGATCAGAAAAATATCATCATCTTCCTGCCCTAGTCCCTCTACTTGGGGTCGGCGCAACACGTTTTCTTCTTCCATTCTCCCCTGTCAGACGTCACGGCATCATCTACTCCCCTCTCTTTCATATCATTCCTCACACAATCCATCCATCTTTTCTTTGGCCTTCCTCTCCCTCTCCATCCAACAACATTAATATCTTTATCTATATATCATAGGAAAAAAGGGGTCTCATGTCTGAGTGACGTCTTATTTGTGGTTATGACATAACTGCAAAGGGTCTTGATCAAAATGGGCGTAAAGCCAACAGAATTGAAATATATATCAAATCATAGCTCATAATAAGTACTCCAATTCATACTAGGGTGAGAAGTACTCAAGTAGCCGTAGATCACAGGTAGGGCCAATTGAAAATGTTAGAATTACCTATATCTTAGGGCCAGGTTTCATAGAAACTTGCCCATGGTCCTTTGTTACCTACACTTGTACCAATAGCAACCATTTGGCTCTTGCATGAGCCAAAAATGTCTCGTCCATCGTAGTATTTAAATGTCCCAGCTGATGTTTCCTTTATTTATGCTTTGAGCGCTTAGTCAAAGTTGGTGTATGTCAGGCCAAGGTGATTACCTAAGTTTTATGTTATCAAAATAGAAGGCTTACCATTTAACGTTAACCTAGAATTTGTATTCAATTCGTGACACTCTAGATTAGAATGGTTCTAAAAGGTGTATTTTCTGTAAATAGCAACGATTTCTATTATAATGATAATTTCTTGGGAGCATCAAAATAGCCTCCACAATATTTTAATTCAATGGTGTATAGACATGTGATTTCATTATTTTACCGAAAAATATCATTTTAATTATTGCTGCGCGAAAGAGACATCACTGTGTACTTAGGTCACCCTCTATGACCTGGAAATGCGCTCCAAAACTTTGTACTTTCCCCAAAAGACACTGTATCATTGTTTGTCTCTCCCACATGTTTAAGTTATGTGCTGTACAGTAAGCCGCATGATGGTATTACTTTGACTTTGAGCTGGCCTATCTTAGTACGGAGTGTCAATAGACTGCATGGACAACTTATGCTCGTTTAGTTACCGTACCAACCAATCATTGGCACAAGCCACATGACTTCAACTGCATGATTGCATGTTAACTGCAAAGAGAAAGGTGTACGATTACCTGGTGGTTATTTGTAACTACCTGTTTCTTTTAGTTACGTGGTTTTAGTAGTATGGACTGAATTGAAACTGCCCAGAATTTGACTACGAGTTTCGCACTATCAGTAATTAGTTCCCGTAACGTCATCATCATCATCTGCTTAGCCTTTTCCCAACTATGTTGGGGTCGCCTTCCAGTCTAACCGAATGCAGCTGAGTACCAGTATTTTACATGTAGCGACTGTCTATCTGACCTCCACAACCCAGTTAGTACTGGGTAATTGGTAAGACTGGTTGTCAGACTTCCAGGCCACTGACTACTTGTAACGACTGTCAAACATTATGCTATTGTTATAATAGTCAAATATTGATATGTTATTTATATTTCTTCAGTCGTAACACATACAGGACAATCGAAACACCGCTTGATATTGGTTCACAATGGTTTGGTATTGATTGTTTGGTGATATATATTGATTGTCTGACTTGTCAATAATGACTGTGTAAATGGGGTTACGAGAATATTCTATCATTATTATTATGAAGTGCATGAGTTTGTGGCATACACAAACATTGAGGTTACATTGGGTGTAGATGATGAAAATTGAAAAAGGTTTTGCAGTTTTGTAGGTAACAGCTGTTTTTTTTTAATTGCCATTGAAAAATTTCGATGTTCGGGGCTTTAGAATGATGTACTGAGTATGCGGTAACCGTTTTCGCGTCGGTGTCCCTTCACATTTGTGTTTCATGGTGTATATATTCGAACGCAATGTAAATTGTTATTGAATAAATTGAATTGAACACGTAAAATCATGCCTGTAATCCCCGTAGGGGTAGACACTAGTGTATCCAATGGTACACCCACATTTCGCTAGCTATACAAGTTGTAAACGGACCCTTCACGAAGCCGTCAACCAAGCATTCTGTATATCAAACTAATCAACCCTACGCAAAAATTAATGCTGGGAAACGACTTTGTTTTTGGGGTGACAAATCACGTTTTTTGGTAAAACATGTGCTGGTGGATGCATTGAATAGTAAACGGGTCATTGAGTTACTTAAAGCAAAGGTTTAACGTTAAAAACTAGTATTTAAAAATAAACTTGTGAAAAAGTTGGAACTATGACCGTAACTAGAAGGTTCCCAGGTATGGTCCAAAACATAAAAATGATCGCAATGACCCCCGTCATCAGAAAAAGTACCTTTAGGCTTCGCTAAGGGTCTTTACAGCCTTTATTTAAGTGCCATGTAATGTAATAATAACCTGAAGATTGACCCGAGCGGCTGTTATTATATTTTAGCCACGAGCTCCGAAGCTGATGGCTAGAAATTCTTGATGGAAAAACCCAACCCCCAATACCTATATCACACGTGTATATTTTGTACCTAAGTGACTTAGGTAGTTTTCATTCTGCACACCACAACACACCTGCCTTATTTAATAATATACGTCGTATGTTTCCATACAATATTAGCTGTTTAATACACACGAAAAGTTTACGTTATACATCTAATGCAAACATTATTATTATCTAAAATAAACTTTGCATTATCTAACCTAAGTACTGGTCACTTTTAAAAACAAAGTGGGCCATGTTTGTTTTATTTCGCGCGCTCGCCTGTCATTGGTCGGTTGTGTGACAGGTGACAAGAGCGGTTTAGTTTTTTTTTTTGGGAAAAGGCCACAAGTTAGTAGTCGTGTGAGTACTTGACTTTTATTTTATTTTTTTGAGGATATTTTTGTAGGTAATAGTTTTGTTTTTTTTTTGGTCGGTTGTGTGACAGGAGCCGTTTAGTGCTACCTTTTTTTTTCTAGAAAAGGGCATAGTTTCGTGGTCGTGTAAGTAATGCCTTTAATTTTTTTTTGTTAATGCAATTTTTTGGTCACTATTAAAATTTTAAAATGCACCCTTGGGGATAATTTTTGGGTGTTTATGTTTGAACCTATGTAAGTTACACATACTCGTAGGCTCATAACCTGGTACTTTAACATCCTGTATCAAGTAATCCATGTGCGTGTGTATTTTAAATTCACCCTTGTAGAATGATTAAATAGGTAATTTAAATTGCCATGAAAGAAGATAGTATGTTACAAAAAAAGATGTAGAAAACCTTTTCGCTTGAAACTTGCATACCCTTGAAAATAAAAATAAAATAAATTGGCAAAATATGGTATCAATGTTTCTCGATACCAGGCTGCTAGGCTCTAAGTCTCAGCTTTATTCGGTTTCCTACCGTAAAACGTGATTTTTTTCCCCAAAAAAAATTTTGTTTCCCAGCAATATTTTTTGCCTAGAATTACTTAATGTGATGTAGGTACCTACAGAATCCTTGGTTGACGACTTCGTGAAGGACACCTTGTACATCTTGTATAAACCTATAAATGTAGAAATAATTATTATTTATTGGTGTCATAATGGTCTAAAGCGTGCCTTTCAGTAATTAAAAAGGCCAGGAAGAAAGAGGTCGATTGATTTCGTAAACTTTAAAACGCTTCATTGTTCTAATTAGAATTCGACTTTGAAATTGAATGGATTCATTTACTGGCTTTTATCATAATGCTTCCAGTTCAATGTCAAAATTGCACGAATGAAAGCAGTCTATTATCTTTCTATGTATACATCTATACAAATAAATAAAATTGTCGTGTCTGTTTGTGATATCAAAATAAAAACTTTTTAGTGAATGCATATGAAAGCATATACGATATTCATAACAAAAAACTTTTTTTAATGTTTGTCTGTCTGTCCGTCTGGTTATTTGTCTATCTGTCGGTTTGTTCCGGCTAATATTCAAAACGGCTGGACCGATTTTGACGGGGCTGTTACTAGCAGATAGCTGATGTTATAAAAAATAAAACCCTTGTAATTGTTAACAAAATCCGATTCAAATAGGGAAGTAATATTTTTTTTAAATAATAATTTCACGCGGACGAAGTTTGCAGATTGCACCCGTGCGAAGCCGGGGCGGGTCGCTAGTTTATCATAATATGTATTAGTACCTATGGATATATCCATTCTTTTCCCATCTTATTACGTATGTGCATTCATTGAATATCACAATCTGTTATTTGTCCTCCCTAGTGGCTGTGACCTCTAAATAATGGTTGACAAGGCGTCCTTATGTGGGTCTCGGTCGACATTTATTGCCGTTTTCCTCTCTTCTGTCCTATATGAGAAAAGTATTGATTTTATTTCAACATTTACTCTTCATTAGAGCTCGTGGCTAAATAATAAGAGCCGCTCGGGTCGATCTTTAGGTTAAGTCGCGCTTGATCCGTGTATGGGTGACCACCTATTACATAACGAGCTTCCTCCGTGCCACGGGAAGCACGTTAAGCCGTTTGTCCCGGCTGTCATTTGTAGATCTTTGACAGTCAGCCATCACAGGCAGTCTGTCGCCCGAAAGTCTGACAACCAGTCTTACTGAGGGGTATTGTATTACCAAGTACTAATTGGGTTGTGGAGATCAGTTAGGAAGTCGCGCCATTTAAAATATTGGTATGCAGCTGCATCCAGTTAGACTGGAAGCCGACCCCAACATAGTTGGGAAAAGGCAGGCAGATGATGATACGGCAGCGAAGTTTCTCCAGCTAATTTAGTTTGACCCTCTTTACATTTTAACGTCTATTTTTATCGCCCTTCAGCTATTTTTAATAAAGTTTATTTTAAAACGAGCGCACTTATCTTAATTATCCGCTTATCAATATACTTCAAAGTTGGATAAACGCAAATTAACTGTAAAAGTATTTGCTAAAAGCAGAAACTGATTAACTAAGAATATATAAAATAGTTTTGTACGTAATCCCATTAAATAAATATCAATTAAAATGTATTCATGTCATGAGTAATAAAGCCAGACACCAAGTTACTGTATCAAGTCACACGACACCATTCAATGAATTTGACAAAAATCTAGCGGCTTTAACGCTGCAAACAATCATCTTTAACAAATACCCGTTCATTGCACGCAGCGCTGAAAGTGTAGCAAGGACAAATAATTTGCACTCCGCGCGCTAAACCGAACGCGCTCTCTGCATTGTCTGTGTCATATTATTCAAATTTCGAACGCGAATGAGGCGGGAAATGTTTTTTTATCACGTTTTTTTCTAGTTCTACTCTGTGATTGTTTATTTATAAGTTTCATTGCAAAAACTATTTATTTTATTTGTCTGTTATTGAATTTTAAACGGTTTATGTGGAATAAAGTGATATAGTTACATAAAATAACTAACGTAAACGTATCTAGACAGTGTTGTGGTTTATTTATACTATCGAGAATACCATGATATGTTAATTTCGGAACGTTTGTTTTACCTATACTGTAGTTCCCGCGGTTTTTTAAGTTTTTTTAAGTATTTTTTACGCTGAAAACGTTTTCTATGATCAAAAAAGCGTGTGTGAAATCGAGATTATTTTAAATATCTTGTGAAAAATCGTGAATCGTGTATTTAAGTGTTTTGATAATACATAAATCTGATCTTAATCGTTTAAAGCAAGTGATCGAATATTGTTTACGTTAGTTTTCTTTGTTTAAACGAACTTTTTCTACAATGGATATATTTCGATTGAGCCATATGCGTCAATTTTCGCATATTTTGCAGTAAGTACTAAATGAGTATAATACATTGTTATCAAAATTTTATGTCATTTGAGGGCAAACAAGAGAAGATAGAAAACAAATATGTGGTTGAGTGAAGACGTTCGCGTTGACTGAATTAGTTTTTCCGCTATTAAGTTTAAGTAAAAGAAATTATTAGCAACCTTCCAAGAGTAAAGAACTTCAATAAGAAAAAAAGAACTGGTTAAGGAAAGCTATTGAAAATAAAGCAGTTTCACACAAAAATGCAAAAGGATTACGCACCCCCAACAAATGTATAAAAAATGCATTTCTTTCGTTTTTTCAGAGTTACTCCAATAGTAAAAGTTGTTTATATTCTCCCCTAAAAGTATAGTAATGATTTAAACAACACCCTGTATAGTGTTGGACGCAATTTAATTTTACAGTAATGTCCATTTTTCTTTCTTAAAAAAAAAGTTTAATCAATTTAATGTTTTCGAAAATACTTACAAAAAGTCGCACCGTTGTAAAATCTTTTTCAAACCTTACGTAGGATTTAACAGCAGATTTGCTAATTAAAGATTTGGTTAGAGATAAACTTTTGACGCACACGATGGCGTTTAGTGCAACGTCAGATGGTACCAAAGTACCGGCTGTCAAAAATGTCTCTACATCAAAAGACATTTATTCAAATTAGTCTGATAATCAGCACTTATTAAACGTCAAAGTTTACAAGAGACAGTCCCCCAAAACGCCCGTTCTTCGCCACTTCCTTGTGTATTATTGTTGCTGCCACTTAATAGTGCCGGCTGTCATTGTACTGTGTCAAATTAAAAAGTGTGAGCGGATACTTCTTGAATAATGCCGCCATTTATGTAAGTGTTTTCAAGGTATTTTAGTTGCTAGAGAAATAATATCGTCTGCAGCGACTGTGTACTTAATTAAAATAAAAGTCGCAATCTTTTTCTTCTTCATATTTCGATGATTCATATTATAACCTGACCAGTACGTTGAAACCTAAACTCAAGTGTCGCACATTGTGATACTATAACTGCAATTCTTTAAATGGCGTAAAGATAAGTAGCTTACGTAATAGTGATTTTTGTCGTGGTACTTTTAGTGGCTTACGAAATAGTGACTTTTGTCGTGGTATTTTCGACAGTCATTGTAGAAATAGTGCCGTCTGCTACGGTACTTTTTGTGTCATCCACGTGATAGTGTCGTTATCTTAGCGGCCGGTACCAACTAGTACCGCGTGACTTGGTGGCTAGTGTCATTGTTTAACTTTGCGCTGATAAAATAGATGATACGAATGATTCTGCATGTTTGCCGTATTATTTTAATACATTTTGAATCTTCGGTGATACGTACAGTCACGAGCACCAATATGTGTATACACTTTCCTGAATCCAAAATCAATATTCGCGAGATATAACAATTGTAACTCGTAGATAGGATCTATTTCATAAAAATAAGAGTTCCAAAATACAATGTACGTAACAACATGAAATTTTAAATAGAACAGTAGGCGATCATCACTTTTAAAAGTTGCTAAGTGTTGATGCTCGTGCGTGACTGTACATACATAAATTCACCTCTTTCCCCCCGGTAGTAGGCAGAAATTACAGAACGCCACCTGCTACGATCTTTATAATCACTCTTTGTGCTTTTGTAGATTAACATAGACGACATAATATTGACGCGTTTAGTTTTAAAAAATCAAGTCAA
This sequence comes from Standfussiana lucernea, assembly GCA_964057025.1. Classification (NCBI taxonomy): domain Eukaryota; kingdom Metazoa; phylum Arthropoda; class Insecta; order Lepidoptera; family Noctuidae; genus Standfussiana; species Standfussiana lucernea. The sequence goes on from OZ059814.1 coordinate 9,354,278, forward strand.
ATGCGTAACCTAACCAGGCGGAAATACGTCATATTATGTATCATTTCAATTGCAAATACGTAGTACTATAAAATAACTTATTTAATGACAAAATCTCAGTAGGTTAATGTCGTTTACTTTTACTTTGTTAATTAAGCCAGTTTCATCGCTGTGACATTTACGTAACAACAACAGTTTTATATGTATCGGTACCAACTAGCGACCCGCCCCGGCTTCGCACGGGTAGTAGAGCATATTAGGCGGCTTGAACTTTTTCCGACACTTCCAATAATTATCGTCATATTTCAACCAATTTACACAAAACCTTGACAAAAAATAGACCTAAAACTTCCTCATGAATCGCTCTATCTATTGATGAAAACCGCATGAATAACCGTTTTTGATTGAACCGTGTTTGTTTATCGCGAACAGACAGACGCGGCGGAGGACTTTGTTTTATAATATGCAGTGATAATGCCTTGGACATCAAATAGGCGGTCGCTCCATGTAACGTACTGGTATTCACATAGATATAGGAAACAAGCGGCATTCTTATAATTGGTCACGATCGCGCACTAGTTCGCGGAGACTGCCATTTGCCTATGACATGGTCAGTGCCCATGTCGCGTGGACACCGACACGCCCCCTTGCCACTTCTCCTGTTTTTTTATATTTCTATGGGTATTCAGCTGCGTTCCGTTAGACTGAAAACCCAAACCGTTGGGAAAAGGAATTTCTCAGTAGCAGCCACGTAGTCTGGATTTGTGCCCGGTTATGGCAATAGGCGCGCCCCCTGTTACATGGGACTTAAACATAACTGGCGAAATGTAGGTGTACTATTAGATACAATTCTGCCTTCCTCTTCGAGGATTACAGGCGCCATGTTATGTTATGTCGATGTGCTATAAAACCTTTACACAGTACTGTATGTACTGGTCGCTAGCATTCCTAGCCTGCTTTTTATTACCAACCCGTTTCTCTGCTTGCACCGGTTTGCGAACTCTGAGTAGTGCGTCAATGTTGTGGTTTTTATGTTTATATACGAATCAATTTATAAATAAACTAAATATGTATTGACGGGACTTTTACTAGCAGATAGCTGATGTTATAAGCAGTGTTCGGAATAGGTAGAGCTAATGTGTCTAAAGTTCAAGGAACAGAAACGAAAAGTGGAGACTTCCTTACGACAAAAAAAAATCTGAATTTTTTTTTCTGAAACTCTTAAATGGGTTCCGTGCAAAAATAATTATAACCCTTAAAATTGTTAACAAAATCCGATTCAAATAAAGAAGTAATATTTTTATATTAATTTCTCGCGTAAGAAGGTCGCGGGCAACAATTAGTATTAGATAAAGTGGGGGTAATTGACCGGCCTTCTTATCATAAACTGACTCACAAACCCAATGTTTTTATATTGTTGTATCATACATAATTAATTGTTTAGTTACTACATCATAATTGTTATTAGATTTTGTCCGGGGCTTCCTCGGGTGTAGCTCGATCCGACGAGAACGAATGTCCGAGATAAAAAAATATCCAAGGTCATGTTGACTGCCTCCTTGGGCTAGTGGTCGCAAGCGCGACTGCTGAGCGTGAAGTCCTTGGTTCGATTCCCGGGTCGAGTAAATTGTTATTAGGTTTTTCCATCAGGAATTTCTCAGTAACAGCCACGGAGTCTCGATTTGTGCCCGGTTGATAGCAATAGGCTCGCCCCTTATTACATGGGACTTAAACATCACAGGCGAAATGTGGGTGTACCATGAGGTACCTACGCCTCTGCCTAACCCTTCGGGGTTTACAGGCGTGATGCTATGTTATGTTCTAACTGTATGCCAAATTCTGCCGTTTAGGCGTGTAAAGCTAGGATTGTTGTTTTCTGTGTCGTTGCGTGCAGTCAGAAGCCAGAAAGCCGGACACCCAGTCTTACCAAGGGGTATCGGTGGTACCCAGTAACTGGGCTGTGAAAGTCAGATAGGCAGTCGCTCCATGTAAAATACTCAGCTGCTTGCGGTTAGACTGAAAGCCGACCACAACATAGTTGGGAAAATGCTGGGCAGATGATGAGGTTATAATGTTCAGAGCTAATCTTTATGGGTGTGTAGCGGCATTACAAAATGTACTACAGCAACATAGTACAAAAAGTAGTTCAGCGCCATCTATGACACAAATGAAGAACTAGCATCAAAATAAAGTTATCCGCGACTTAAGACTACACAGGGTGAAAGGCACATCGACGCACAAACACTAACTACGTATTCAGTATATAATTTCGACCAACCCCCAGAGGAATTTTTCAGCGGTAAAAATAATCAGCCGTTCCATACATTTTGACCGCGTAGGTATAGCACTTTTGTAGGAAACAGCAGATTTTTAAAAATTACCGATGAAGAATTTGGGAAATTTCTTTGTGGGGGGTGGGGTCGATGTCCCTTCCACCCTTTTAAGAAAAACCCCACAACAACTGTCCGGCAGTAGCCCACCAGACACAACACCCGATTGATCGGAGGATCCTCGCTTTTCTACGGAGTATTGAAGAACTTAACACCCTGTTCTTCTTATTCTTAAAGGTGTGTTGAGAAATTGAGATCACTGATATAAGGCCTGGTTACCTTGATTATTTTATGTAGATTAGAAACTGTGAGATAGGGCTTATCATAAACCTTGGCAAGCACAGTGTTACCAAGATCTTTTGACGCTCAAATGACGTTGAAAGCTGATGGTGAAAATAAGGACCTGGGTGAGCTAGATACTTGTAGCAGCACTACAAAAAGCACTACAGCAACCAAGTACTGACGCTGGCACATCAAGCTACTCGAAACTGTCAATTTTTCGCAATCAACCTTCAACTTAATTCTTTTACGATTAAGTTACAAAAATAAAAACTATTTTGTTAATTTTCACCAAAATTATTATTTACCTTACATATTAGTTTAATTTTGTACTAAGTTCATCAGTCGATTCTACATAATGATGGTAAATCAAAGCATTTTTAATTTAAAAAAATACTTACAATAGTCAAATATTTTTTTAATTATTTTTCCCATTACCTACAGGTCTAATTACATGCATATGATTTTTTTTACAAAAAAAAATAATTTCAAGCAACGAAGGGTTAAAGAAATTTGGCACATTGTGGTAACTTGATGTGCTGGCGTACAAAAAGTACTACAGCGCCATCTATGCTACAAATGAAGAACTAACATCAAATTTCTCACCATCATTCTTCTGCAAGAAAATTTATTTGTGGTCGGCGCGGCATGCCTTCGCCTTCCGTACTTCTCTATCACTTGTCATCTCGTCAGTAATAGCGAAGTATGGAAGACGAAGACATCAAATTCCTAAATCGCGATATTAAAGTTCTCTGAGACGTAAGACCATATAGAAAAACCCCACGGCATCTGTCGGGCAGTAGCGCACCAGACACGACACCCTCTGGTTTGAGGATCCTCCCCTTTCTATGGGGGATTAAGAACTTTACACCCTCTTCTTCATAAGCAAAACAGCAGGGTTTTTAAGCGATTTGGTAAGCCGTACAGCAGAAACGTGTAAAACCTTCAAAGGACGGGAATGTTTTTACAACAAAATCTTGATGTTGAAGAAACCAGATTCCATAATATTATGAAACAGGAGCTGGCAAGAGGTTTATTTTTAAAAACATTTGTTTTACTCTGAATGTCAAGTTCAAGCGCACGTTTCTGTATTTAGACATGACATGTGACATCTAGCAACCCGCACTGCACCCGCGTGGTGGGTTACAACCCACTCGCTCTCGTAGAGACGAAGTCTGACGCCCAGCTGTGGGAACGTTGTATGCTGATTGAGAATTATGATATGTCATAGGTCTGTTTCTATTGGGGGTAATAAACCAGGATTATGTAAAAACTTAGCTTTCAAAGGCTGGACTGCCGCGTTTATTTCGTGCAAGCGCTACTTACTGGGCAAAGTGTTATTGGGGTTTTTCCAACAGGAATTTTTCAGCAGCTGTCCGGAGCAATAGGTTCGCTCCCTATTACATGGGACTTAGACGTAACTGGCGAAATGTGGGTATGCTGTAGGTACACCTCTGATCCACCTTTGGGGATTAAAAGCGTGATGTTATGTTAAACTCATTGCAGTTTTAAATAAAAATATTACTGTATCCGTCTGTCCGTGAATCATTACAAAACAATGATTCTTTAGGTCAAGTTCAGAAAAACAAATCGTTTTAACCGCATTATTCTCACGGTCTGTCTCATTAATAGTTATAGTGCTTTGTATGACCACCATATCAATTCTGCCGCAAAGTAGCGATGCTGTGTTCCAATTACAGTGAATATATACTCATGAGATATTTCTTTACTAGAAGCATTTATTATTACGAGCTCGTGACTAAATAATAACCACCGCTCTGGTCGATCTTTAGGTTAAGCTGCCGCTTGAATAAATTGATCTGTGGATGGGTGACCACCCATTACATACCGAGTTTCCTCCGTGCCTCGGAAAGCACGCTAAGCCGTTGGTCCCGGCTGTCAATTGCAGATTTTTAACAGTCGTTACAGGTAGTCAGAGGCCCAGTCTAACCAGATTTATCGTATTACCCAGTACTAATCGGTTAGTACCTGCCTATCTGACCTCCTCAACTCAGGTCGAGGAGGTCAGATAGGCAGGCTCCTTGTAAAATACTGATATTCAGCTGCGCCCGGTTAGACTGGAAGCCGACCCCAAACTTAGTTGGGAAATGGCAGGTATATGATGATATGATACTCGTGGAGACTATTTCACCGGTTAAGCTGATAATTAACTAACCATAAAATTACCAGAACTAATTTATTTTTATAGTTTACCTTAAGTGTGTCTAACCGGAACATAGCTAATTAGACTATGGTCATTATTTCATAGTTTTAAAGATAAACGAAGGCATAAAGTGTTTGTGCTAATAGTGTTGTAAACAAAGACTAATTGTGTAGTTGTTTAGAAAACATAACATCACGTATGTGTCCCCAACAGGTCCGTTCTATAGTATTACTTCAGTTTTATTCTAATCGTAAGTCCTATGTACATAATATTTTGCCAATTTGCGCTACCCTGCGTGACACCAAATTTTTTTTCTGTAAGATGATATGCGTATTTTATTTCATTTTAGGCTAACTCTAGAATCTCCGAATCACTCCGAATCGTCTTTATACGTAACTATAGATGACGCGCATACGAGTAAAAATGGATTATTTGAATTTACGAGCGAAACTGGTAATCTACTGTTTCATTAGTCTTGTGGCTAGCTACGTTCTTTTGTATACTCTAATCAAAGTTTTACTCGCGATCACACCAATCACAGCTAACCTTAGCCGTATGACCACTATGATTACCATTACTTCTTTTTCCAGCCTTTGGTCAACCTTCTTCTTTATCGTGTGGTTAGTGCCTAACCTGGTGTCAGAGTTTTTATGCCGCCCATAGGCCTCTGACTTAGCTTTACATGCCGTCTTCCGCAGTCCGTCGGTCACACCACTAGACTATCACTGCTATAGTCACTACTTGATAAGCAGTGACCCAATAACTAACCACAACCCATCTGTTGTCCACAGAGAGCCCAGTTCTGAACTGGTAGCAGTTCGAGTGTCCATCAATGGCATGACATGTCAGTCGTGTGTGCGCAGCATCGAGGGGTCTGTCAGCGAGCTGCCCGGCATTGAGGATGTTAAGGTAAGAGAAGTAGACTATAAGCGCAAGCCAGACTTTTACGCTTCTTTTTTATCGTGTGGTTAGTGCCTAACATGGTGTCAGAGTTTTTTTGCCGCCCATGGGCCTCTGACTTGGCTTTACATGCCGTCGAAAAATATCTCTCAGGCATGCTGGGTTCGTATTTCCCAAATAAAGTAAATTTTTGCCGAAACGCATACTTACCTGGGAGTCCTTTATCTGATCTGTACTTTATTGTGCCTATCCTAGTTGAGGTCTAGGTGATATTGAACAGCTAAAAGAACGAATGGTAAGCCTCCTGTGTTATCCCATTGCAAAACAAAAGCCTCTCCCGCAATTGCCGTTCTCTGCTGATGCGGCCAGTAATTTTAATTTTCAATTTGACTATACGGGCTCATCAGGTATTCTCTAACCGGGCGTATACCTGGCAATTTGGGAAGTCGAACTTCGATTTGTCGAATTTTGATATGATTTGTAACTGGTCGCTACTTTAACTTTATAGACGAAGCTGCAGTAATTTGAAATTGTCTTCTGTATAAGAAAAGACTTGTTCTGCATGCAGTGTGACAGTCTCATGTGTGTATTCGTATAGTGGGCTATACAGTAACAAGAAGATAAGATACAATTTCGTTCCATTGTCAGTAATCATTGTTATCATGCACTCCAATTTTATTAATCTAAAGTAATGATTGTTTGTTGCGGTAATCCATCTGTTATCGGCAAAAGTAGGTCTCGGAACTCTCAGAAAACAATGTCACCTTTTAAATGGGTATTTAATTTATCTTGGTTTAGTTAATCGCCTATAATATCAGAGCGACTGGGTCAAATGAAATAAGCTAACTAGACTAAAGACAACATGGAGATTGATATCTAAACAGGATAAAAAATCGTATATGAACCCATGCTTGTAACTACGCGTACCTGAGTGCTGCGATCCTTGACCCCAAAAATATTGTTTTTAACCGACTTAAAAAAAAGGAGGAGGTTCTCAATTCGGTTGTATGTTTTTTTTTTTGTGTTTGTTACCTCATATCTTCGTCATTTATGAACCGATTTGAAAAATTCTTCTTTTATCTGAATGGATCTACTTCCCGATTGGTCCCATAGAAATTTCATCGAAATCGGTTCAGCAATTTGGTTTTGAAATCAAAATAGCTGGAAAAAAATATATCATCCAAGTAAAAGAAATTGCGAAATTGATACTTAACAAGGATTTGTGTGTGATGCGATAACTAAAAAGGGTAAAATAAAAACTTTTTTACAAAAAAACCGACTTCCAAAAAAACACTAAAAAAGTGGAAAATAACTTTACTTTCGGAAGTCGGTGGCAAAAAGTCAATGAAACAAACAATAGTCACTGACTCCCGAAAGTAAAGTTATTTTCCACTTTTTTAGTGTTTTTTTTGGAAGTCGGTTATTTTGTGCTGTTATCATGTTTAGATGTTGATGATACCACAAACGTCTGCAAGGTTTCGCTAACTTACTTAATTTAACCTTATACAGGGTGGGAGGGACACCGACACGCAAACGGTTACCACGTATCACTACAAATTATCGATGAAAAATTTCTATGTGGAGGGACACCGACGCTAAAACGGTACCTACCACGTGTACAGTACATCATTGTGAACCACGTGGAATCGTGGAATTTTACGTCGGTTATTAAAAAAAACAGCTCGCCTACAAAACTGCAATACGTACACTGTCAAAATGTATGGAACAGCAGTTTGGGGGGGGGGGGGTCAGAATGATGTACTGAATACGTGGTAACCGTTTGTGCGTCAGTGTGCCTTGTGTAAGAAAAACTTCATGCAGTAGTTTTACTACAGCACGGCTAGATAGAATTTTATTTTGCAAATATGGGTATTATACACAACAGTTGTTATATAAATATCAAAGCTTACCCATATTTTACCATTCGGCATGCAAACATTATTATAATGCATTTACTTAAATTTGAAAGACCAGATTCAATTATTAGAGTATAATTTTCATTACAATTATCATTCAGGTTCAAATTATCATGATTGAAAATATCTGAGTTTCCAGGATACTTGTGCATATATGTATGTACATGCGCAACAAAATACTATCTGCAATTCAAAAAAGTGGCAGTTTTAACATTGATTAGAGCCCATAAAAAGCAATTCATCATTCAATTCCTGCTGACACCATCTGCAGACGAAACTCCGAAGGAACTCTCACACATAATATGCCCAAACTTATGTGACTGCATATTCTATAACAGAACCTGTCAATCTTTATCATTATATTTTATATTTCCAGGTGGAATTATCAGAAAACGCAGGCTACTTCAGATATGACCCGCGCACCATCAGTGAAGAGGCTATCCGGTCTCATATAGAAGACATGGGCTTCGAGGTGCCCACCGACACCACGGAACACGAATCTAGGTTAGTCTACTCGGTCTACTCACAAAAGACTATCAGGATAAAATTGTTCTTCGCTAGGTTTCTCTAATACTTGAGCTTTTAAAGTGATGGTGTACACTTTTGCTTGGTCTACTCGGTCTACTCACAGTAGACCAGCATAAATATAGTCTCTTAAGGCAGTCTGTTAAAGTTGCAACAAGAATACCTCTTTTCATTTGACAATAAAGTATTAGTCTACTCAATATTTGTGCTCCTACGAGGGTTGCTACAGTATTTAGATATTTTATGTATGCCTTAGTAGACCATAGGCTTTCTGTTCTACTAACTTAATTGCCTCATGAAGACCACCTTGCTGGTCTTATCATCAAATCAAATCGAAATCAAATAATTTATTCCATTGAAAATATGGGTAATAGGTACATACATAGATGTTCTTCATCAATCATCTTATCATATTTTTTTTTTCTCCTTATTCCAGAAACCTACTACCCAAAGAGATCCCAACAGACACGTTAATAGACATGTCGGGAACAGGCGAGGTGGACGAGCAAGAGGTGCTGCTCTCAGTAATCGGCATGACCTGTCAGTCCTGTGTCAATACTATCGAAGGTACGTTCTTGTAATAACTGTCTTCCTGACCGTTTTTGGCCATGGGCACCAAATTCAGCAGAGACTAGCCATCGAAATTACAAGGCACATACACGCCGTGAGGGTTTTACTGGTGGGGTTCTTCAGAAAAGTCAGGTGCGTAGTACTCGCAACCAGCGTGCGTGTATGACCAAAATAATGTATGAATGTGGACGAAACTAGAGGAATATGCCATCATCTGCTTGCCTTTTCCCAGTTATGTTGGTATAAATGCGAAAGTTGGTGAAGATGGATGGATGGATCTTTGTTACTCTTTCTCGCAAAAACTACTAAACGGATTTGAATGAAACTTGGCATATATATAGTTTGTAACCTGGATTAAGACATAGGCTACTTTTTATCTCGGTAGTACGATCCCATGGACCAATAACCGAACTCCACGCGGTCGAAGCCGCGGGCATAAGCTAGTGTTGGCACAAACATAACAGCGAGCGTTTGCAAAAGGACGATTCCTGTTGTATTATGGCGAATCATTCAAAATGTCGACGAAGTATCTTTCTTAGTATCACTTATTCCCGTATCTATAAACAAGTCAAAGTGTTTACTTGAGTAAATGTCATTTTTAAGGTATGATTTTTATTATGAACTTTAATAATTGCTTGAAGTTAGAACTGTAAAAAAATTTAATTCTTAGCTCTGCTTTCTTAGACGGTTCTTACTTCGTTTAAATTCATGTCTATTGCATAAAAAAAATTGCGCAAGTAATTACTCGAGGCTCAAGTAATTACTTACTCACCCCCACGCACCCAAACATACACTTCCACAAATAACACATACACAAAGATTGTGGTAGACACAAAAATTCAATGACCTGCTTTCGCAATAGTTCATTGTTTTCATTATGTTTGTATTTTGTTTTCTTTTGTTTTATTTTCTTTTGCACAAAGTACGGTCTCAACATTATTACTAGTGAAGTAATACTCGTATAAGGGAAGAAGCGAGACAGCTCCAACACAAGTATTGTTAATAACTTACTGGGGCTGCCTCAATTGTCATGTTTTATTGTAATAATTTGAGACATAATAAACAATTTGAATTTGAAGTAATTACTTTAACTTGACTATACCAGGGTCAGTTGTCTTTCTGGATTACCATTGCCAGACGATAGGCACTTACAATCGTGTCCTGTTGTTTGCTCATTAGAGGATCTGGTGGACGTCATTGGAGGCTCCAAACTCGTAGCCAAGTTGTGGGCCACGGAGTAAATACAAAGAATGAAGATTATTAGATTTTCTGTTATACAACATTATTTTTTGTTTACACTAAACCCGAAAAGGGGTCATTGTACTCATCATTTTGTATATTATTGTAGATAGAATATTTAATTTATAGGAGATTGTATTTTTATGTCCAGCGTATTTAATGTTTTAAGTACTTTCCATATGAGACAGCCGCAGCCGCGGGACATTCAGTAAAATAATTGATTTCTAATTACGGCCCTGTCTTTTTGTTGTTTATGTTTGTTGTTCATAGTTGACGATAGATGGCGGCCTGTTTACAAAATGATATGAAAACTACAAAAATAATATTTTGGCCATTAAAGGGTCTTTAGGAATGAATGTTGAAAAAATTTCAGCATTAATGTTATTACAATGTGTTAGTTCTGAGCTCTACATACCTAAATATTTTTAGTTTCCATGACACCAAGTGTCGCCATCTAGTGTCGGATAGAATTATGTTTGGAAACGCCGGCTCTAGGAGATTTTTTTAGAATTATTTTAATAAATTACGCATAAAATTACTTACAAATGAAATGTGATGCCATTCATAGCATCAGAACGTCTATCCGAGTAATTTTTACAAGACAAAACACAACACTTCATTCTTTTTTTCGTCTAGCGCGAACAATGTTGTAAAATGGGAACGTTCACAAAGTTGTGCACAGGACGAACGCCGACAATACACTGACTAAGGCCACGCCCACATGATAACGTCAGGACCTAGTTGAGAGTCACAGTGCACAGTTGCTTAGGCCATCTCCTCTTTGTATTTACTCCGTGTTGTGGGCAAACTGAATAAGGATTGTCTTCGATGAACTAAGAAGTTACTTAGTTATATAAGTGTTTAAACTGACATTGTCACTAACGCTATCATTCACACTGAAAACGAGATTTTTACCATGTTCACTATTCGTTTCGAGTTCTCGATATTTCATTGCTGTTGTAAGTTCCATGATCACGGATAAACTGAAGTTATTGTGGGAGGGTGTTTATAAATAAATAAATAAATCTTTATTTTCAGACCCGAGATCCATAACAAAATAATATAACACAAAACAATTGGTACTTACTAACTAAAACACCTTTATCAAGCCTATCACCTGACCTCACAGTCATATCTAAAAGACGGCCTGTGTGCCGCAATCCAGTGGCAAATTATTAGGCCATCCACCCTACCGGCTACAGTAGCCACGAGGCTGTGTTTCTGACCAGACTTTTTTCATTTATATTTATATCCATAATATAAAATGGGCCTACTCTTGACCTCAATCTTCTTCTGAGAAGATGAAGTCGACGATGGAACGAGACAATTGGTTTACCCTCTTTCTTGTTGGTTTTTTTTTGCGTTCGATACCGCTACCAATGTCACTCACAACTGGATTCTGTTCACGACACACGAAACTCACTTTTTCGAGAAATATCGGGAAGTCAAAACGAATAGTAAACATGGTAAATATTCCGTTGTCTGTGTTAATGATAGAGTTAAGTAGTTTGTTAATAATTTTTCATTGAAACCATCTCCAAAAGTGACATTTGGTCGTTTCGTCCGTCCCCAGGAGCGCTCCGCGAGCTGGCGGGCGTGACGGCGTGCTCCGTGTCGCTGGCGCGGAGCAGCGCGCGCGTGCGGCACGTGCGCGGCGCGGGCGCGGCGCGCCAGCTGGCGGACGCGGTCTACGCGCTCGGCTTCGACGTCGCCGTGCGCAGCCCCGGCGCAGACTTAGGTGAGGTCCTAGCTGCATCACCATCATCAGCTTATAACGTCCCCACGGCTGGGACTCAGGCCTCATCTCTGTGAGGAGTGGGCTGTAATCCACCACGCTGGCCCTGGGTGGGTTGGAAGATGTCACTGTACGGAGCCCAGACCTTGAGTGTTTTCTGGTCATCATCTGCCTAGACTTTTCCCAACTATGTCGGGGTCGACTTCCAGTCTAACCGGATGCAGCTGAATACCAGTATTTTACATAGAACGACTGCCTATCTGACCTCCACAACCCAGTTAGCACTGGGTAATACGATACCCCTTCGTAAGACTGGTTGTCAGACTTTCGGGCCACTGACTACCTATAACGACTGTCAAAACTACAATTGACAGCCGGTACCAACGGCTTAACGTGCTTTTCGAGGCACGGAGAAAGCTCGGTATGTAATGGGTGGTCACCCCATTCACGGACCAACCCAGGCAAGTGCGGCTTAACCTGACGATCGACCCGAGAGGCTGTTATTATTTAGCTATGAGTGTTTTTTAGTAAGACTAGTTAATACAGGTCGAGATGTTAGTAAAGGAAGACGTCTTTCAGTAAGCCACCGAAGCGCACACCTTTTCCTGTTGAACTATACAATGGATACAGGATGGAAAGCACACCGACGCTAAAACGTTTACCAAGTATGCAGTACATCATTCTGAACCGCCCCACATAGAAATTTTACGTCGGTTATTAAAAAACAGCTGTTCAGTCAGTGCCGGATTAGCCCATCAGCAAATTAAGCAATTGCTTAGTGTATCACGTCTTGGAGGGCACCAGAAACAACACAAAAAAAAATTTATTCTGTTTGAAAATCCACTTATGGATAGGGGGCCCACTGGCGTGGATTGCTTGTGGCATCCAGTGGTCTTAATCCGGCACTGTGTTCAGTACATTTGACCGTGTAGGTATTGCAGTTTTGTAGGAAACAGCTGACTTTTTTCTAAGTGTGGGGGTTCAGAATGATGTACTGAATACATGGTAACCAGTTTAACGTCGGTGTCCCTTCCACACCGTATCTTCATTTATATATAGTTGACGGCGTAAGCGATGGCTGAGCGATAGCACCGTTGTCATTAGGGTTCGGTGGTACCAGGTTCATGATGAAATGTTAGTAAAATAATAGTTTCGGTTTCGGTACACAAAAATCACAGTTTATTATTTAACACAAAACATTAAATAACACTAACAAATAATCTCCACAAAATGGGCAAACCGACAGTTTCGTTCTGAAGGAGTGACTTGGTTGGAGTTCCGAGCAAAAGTGATCTCGGCACAATCCCCACTCTACAAAACGACTCTGTCCACGTGCCGCCATTAAAACAACATCTGACGTCACGGCGTTTACCCCTACTACAATGGTCAAATCAGCAACTTGATGTTTAAAAGTTATCGCTTTCTCCGACACGGCCATACTGACAAGTCACACGTCCTCGTGTGCTGTATTACCTGGCGACAAAACAAAATGCATTTGTAGACAATATAAGATTGCTCGGCCTACCTGACCTCAAACAAAGGACTTGCATTTGAAGCGACACATCAAGATTTAGAAAAGTCAAATGAAATAAACTAGAACACAATATCAATGCACCAAGTAAAAACAAAGTAGTCAACTTATTATCAGCCCTTCTCGCTGGTAATGTCTGATACATCACACACAGCCCTTCTCGCTGTCGTGCACACAATAGATTGGACAGTACCGGTCCTAAGACCTGGCAAGCCCAGTACCAAAAGTCAGTATCAGTCCTTCACACTGATTAGCCCTAAACAGGACGCATGTTACCGGGCCTTCTCTCCGGTAAACCGTCCGCTTAAGAAATACTTTGTGCATTAACATTAATCGGAACGAGTTGATGGGCCTTCACCCGCATCATCTAGATCCAATTCTTCACTAATTACGTCTAATTCGCTGGGGATATGACCTTGTGGCATCCTTCTTATGCGATCATGAGCATACTTGTATGTTCTGTTGCCAGTTAAAGATTTTAAAACATAGCGATCACCTTCGAGCAATTCAATAACCTTAAAAGGACCTTTGTATTTTGGATCGAGTTTAACTTGATTTCGTTCCTCATTTTTGATAAGAACTAAATCACCAACATCAAAATTTACTAGTTTAGCTTTATTTTTATCAAAACGGGCTTTTTCATAAGCCGCACTCTTCTTAATACCGTCCACCGCGTGTTCTCTCGCCTCTGTTAGGTCAATTCCGGTTTCATCATCGTCGTTATAACCCATTGATAAAAGCATTCGAATACTCATTCAAAAGGGACGTCAACCGGTCCTTGTTTTCGTTTGAAATATCAGAATCAACATTGTAAAGATCAATTACGGGAGGTAAATCGCAACAACCTACATTTGTGACTTTCGAAATACGTAGGGTAGATTCAGTTAAATGTACCGTATAGCCAAGTGTCAAAATATCGCGTCCGATCATAACATCGTATTTCATACAATCGTCGGGTAGTACGTAAAATAAAATTGACAGTTCGTTATTGTCGACCACAACATCACTAAGAATTTGTTCAGTGCTAAAAACATTCGAATTATTACCGATACCAATTACTTGCACGGTTGAAAGTGAACGTTTGCCCGAGAATTTATAAGCTACACTTTGTTTAATGAGAGAACACTCGGCGCCGGAATCAAAACAAAATGAAAACGACTCACCGGATTGTTCCAATTGCCCGCAAACACCTGCTATTTCGCAGCTATCGACGCGTCGCTCCGCCGCCGTTGCGTTGGCAGCGCTGCCCGCCGACGATGACGCGCCACCCGCACTGCCGCGTTGGCAGTTCGTAGAGATGTGTCCGGCTTCTCCACAACGGAAACACGTTATTCTTTTGCTGGAACCCGATGAAGTCGCCGCGTGTGTAGTTTTCTGGGCGTTAGCTCCAGCAGGCTGCGTAAACTTCGAACGACAGTTCACCGCTTTGTGTCCCGGTTTTCCGCACTTATGGCACGTGAACATAGTGGAAGTTTGTGGCTTTAAACGCTTTGCATCAGTGGCGCCATCACCGGTACTGCGATCGAACTTCCGCTTCAGACTTGCACTCGCCAGAGCTATAATAAGCGATGCACCCTCCAGTGGACGTTCGTCGAGGCAAATATCGATAGTATCGCACCAAGCACGTGGATCGGTATCTGGTAGCTCCGGATTAATTTCTGACAGCATGATCTGAGGTGCCACTGTTGGTGTCCTGATGGCTTCGATCAGCTGCATCATGTTCTTCTGCTGCATCTCGAACATAGCACGCCAGTGGGAATCGAGTCCAGATCCCACTTCTGATGACGGCGTAAGCGATGGCTGAGCGATAGCACCGTTGTCATTAGGGTTCGGTGGTACCAGGTTCATGATGAAATGTTAGTAAAATAATAGTTTCGGTTTCGGTACACAAAAATCACAGTTTATTATTTAACACAAAACATTAAATAACACTAACAAATAATCTCCACAAAATGGGCAAACCGACAGTTTCGTTCTGAAGGAGTGACTTGGTTGGAGTTCCGAGCAAAAGTGATCTCGGCACAATCCCCACTCTACAAAACGACTCTGTCCACGTGCCGCCATTAAAACAACATCTGACGTCACGGCGTTTACCCCTACTACAATGGTCAAATCAGCAACTTGATGTTTAAAAGTTATCGCTTTCTCCGACATAGTTATATCTTCTGCATTTTTTTCAACCTGCACTGTCCCACTGCTGACCAAAGATCGACTCTATCTACATCATTTTATTAAACGTAATCGTTTATTATGTTACAGATTCTTCTCCACGAAGCAAAAGTGAAGAAGGTTCAGGGGACGGCATCAAACCACCTACTCCTGTCAAGAGTCGAACGCAGGCTAATGTGAGTTTCATTGTATTTTTAACCGTTTCTAAAAAGGAGAACGTTCTTAATTCGGCTGTATATATATTTTTATAACTACCCTCCATTAGATCATATTGGCTTTACAATATCTAATTAATAAATTGTTTTAAGAAAATTTGCTCATTTTGGGTTTCGTACCAAATCAACTTACTTTCACAAATAAAATCTACAAGTAAGGTAAACAATTAATCACCGAACAACAATTGCTTTTACGAAAAGTCTATTCCGTTTGAAGAACAAGCTTCAATTTGGATCCCTTCAAAGTTCGATTGAATCGGTTTCTTCTAGGAGCGCGTGCTCCACCCGAGGCCGCGTCATCAGGCGAGATGCGGCCAAGCGCAAACCAAAACCTTACCATCCATACAATTTTATTCTTGTCTGTATGAGAAGGCTTTTGCCGTGCAATGGCACAATAATAGACAAGTATTAGTAACCATTCCATTCTTCTTCATCTACTTCTTTAACACCCAATGCTGAGTGTAATTTTCTTCCAAGTCTCTCCACTTTGGTATATGTCATGGCTATCCAGTTTCTTCCGGTCACTTTAATGAGATCGTCTGTCCACCTAGTCGGTTGTCTTGCCACATTCCTCCGTTCCGTCCGTTGTCTCCACTCCAGCACTTTCTTCCCCCATCCAGTCTACGGCATATACGGCCCGCCCACTGCCACTTTTCCATTAAAAAACACAAATTTTGATAATTGTGGTTTAATTAAAAAGAAATAAATAATTTTTCATACACGTATGAACCTTTAGTGGTTTGTTGTTCACTAATTATTGTGTATGCGTGGCGAGCAGAGGTACATAAAAGATGACAGTTTGTTACTCACGGTGGAAGTGGAGGAGGGCCTTTGCCCAGGAGTGGGACAGAGCAGGCTAGTGAAAAAAAAAATCAAACCACTAAATTGGTGACCCCGACGTGATCCGTCAGAAAGGCTCGATAACCACGTACTGTCGGAACCCAGAAAAGGACGTTCCATATTTTTTCGAGCCAAGGATAACAGTAGAACGATGATTGATAGCAGTGACTCCGCAAAATCGTTTTGAAGTACCCGTTCTCGTCCAAAACCTCTCCCTGCAAACCACTAAAAACCTTTAAAATTATTAATTCCAAGTAGACATTGAAGTAATAACTAATTTAATATGTGTTTCCTCCACAGGGCACAGTATCACCCATACCCGACAGCGAACTGGCGCGCTGTACGTTAGAAGTTCGAGGTATGACCTGTGCATCATGTGTGGCTGCCATTGAGAAGCACTGCACTAAGTTATATGGTAAGTTTTATTTATCATGTACTAGCTTTTCGAGGTCTAGTAGTATGAGATCCTGAGTTCGATTCCCAGGTCGGTAAAATATTATTGGGCTTTGCCATTAGGAATTTCTCAGTAGCACCCATGGATTTGTGCCCAGTTTTTGGCAATAAGCTCAACCCCTACTTTATGGGATTTAAACATTACTAGCGAAATGTGGGTGTACTATAGGTACTCCACTCCCTACCCCTTGGGAGTACAAGCGTGCTGTTCAATTATTTATTTATCAACACGTTCTTCTATCTTACAGGAGTCCACTCAATCCTCGTGGCCCTATTAGCAGCCAAAGCGGAAGTCCGGTACGCGCCCAGCAAGATATCTGCAGCCGACGTAGCGAACTGTATCACGGAGTTGGGCTTCCCTTCGAGCGTGATCAGTGACTGTGATGGTAGTGGACAGAGAGATTTGCACGTTGCGGTAAGAAGGAGTTTGATTTTACTGAATTCTGGCATATTCCATGAACATAAAACATTTATTTCAATTGGAACGTAACAGGCACTTTTGAATGTCAAAGTAACAAAAAAAGCGAAGCTACAGTCCCAGTCACAAGGTATAATAACTGTGAAAGTACTGTAATTGCCCATTTCTCAGCGTAGATCTCTTTTAAATCAAAATATTGTTACTAAATCTTGGTTCTTCATTATTCATCAACGTCATCAATGGACATCCATCATGATCCATAAACGATACCCACTATCACCCATCATAACTCATGTTAACCTTCATCCAGAAACATGCACCAATCGTCACCCATGCGGCTGCAAAATCAAATGTACGTGTGAGAAAAATCCGCTCGAATTGTGCCGACCCCATCCGAACATGATTCAGCGTTTGAAGAGAGTGAACGGAGTTTCCTAATCGGCACAGACCGAATAAAAGCCGAATGGATGTAGTGATTGCTTCGGGTCGGTTTTGTTGTTTAGCAGATACTGTTGAATCGAATTCTCCGACCTGGATAAATGTGTAGCATCCCTCTGATTCAGATTTTAAGTTTACAAATTATGGAGTCCCACAAGGCACCATAATGAGACCAACTCTGTTGCAAATATTCATTCATACATGGATACATTTCAATACGTTTATTGTATGTATTAACTAATAAACTTATACATTGTTATATTATCTTTCCTTTCAGATAAAAGGCATGACCTGTGCGTCGTGCGTCAGTAAGATAGAGAAGAGTGTACTTAAGCTGACCGGAGTCGTATCCTGTACTGTCGCTTTGACTACTAGCAAGTGAGTACTGTTATAATAATACTAATTTTTGCCCACGGCTTCACCTGCATGAAAGTCATCGCACGGGAACATACTACTGCGATGAAGGACACCCTATCACTTCTGATTTTTATTATTGTTTCAATTCAGTTACTGTTGGGTTGCTGCCAATAACATATATGTAATCCCCGAAGGTTTAGGCAGAGGTGTACCTAATTACTACACCCACATTTCGCCAGTTATGTCTTAAGTCCCATGTAAAGGGGGCGATCCTTTTGCCATCAACCGAGCACAAATCCAGACTCCATGGCTGCGACTCTGAAATTCCTGATGCGAAAACCGAATAACACTTTGCCCGACCCGGGAATCGAAACCAGGACCTCTTGCTCAGCAGTCGCGCTTGCAAACCATCGACCAACGAGGCAATAATAAGTTTGTTAAAATCAAAGTGGTCTTTATGAACGATACAATAAATCTGTTTTTGGATTGCTGCTGTTAGTGGTAATAAAACTAAAAGGTCTGTAGTTGATGAAACGTTGACAATTTCAATTTGAGTAGTCGAGATCTTCTGAGCTATTTCATCTGTGTGAAATAGCTCGGAAGATCTCGACTACTCAAATTGATTTTAATTTTTAATTTTATTTTCTTCTAAAGATTAATGTTTTTGTTCACAGAGGAAAAATAAAATACAACGCAGAACAAATAGGTCCCCGCACAATTTGCGAAGCTATCAACAACCTCGGGTTCGAATCCAGCGTAGTGACACCGCACAACAGAGGGACTACCAATTATTTAGAACACAAGTAAGTATGCAGTTAAACTAGAAAATGTATAAGCTTTGGTCATTTTTGTACGAAATAAATTACCTTTTAAATTTTAAGCAAATATTATGGTCAATAAAATTTTGACATCAAAAATGGTTTTTAATGACCTAGTTGGTATAAATGGTTAGACTTTAACTGTTGGTGTTTCCAAATTAGCCACCGTGTCAAAGCTTCTCTATCTGCCTGCCTTTTCCCAACTGTGTTGGGATCGGCTTCCAGTCTTACTGTATGCAGCGGAATACCAGTATTTTGCATGGAACGCCAATCTGACCTCCATATCTCAGTTAGTACTGGGTAATACGATACCCCCTGGTAAGACTGGTGGTCAGACTGTCAAAGATCTACAAACGACAACCAGGACCAACGGCTTAAAGTGTTTTCCGAAGCACAGAGAAAACTCGGTATACACTGGGTGGTCACCCATCCACGGACTAACCTAGGCAAGGACGGCTTAACCTAAAGATTGACCCGAGCGTCCGGTTAATTATCTATCTATGTATTATATTTATTCGTTATCTGTCACTCCGATTTTTTTGGTGGTCAAACGCTCGATTATCCGAAAGGTCTGATAATCAAAGAGTTCCTATATCATAAATAATGTATGTAAAAAAAAACACCACACTAAAATCCTAATCTCCTTGCCCACAGAGAAGAAATAAAAAAATGGCGGAACGCGTTCCTGATCTCCCTGATATTCGGCGGCCCCTGCATGATAGCCATGGCATACTTCATGGCGGTGATGTCGCACACGCACAGCGCGAAGGACATGTGCTGCGTGCTGCCGGGACTCAGTCTCGACAACCTCATCATGTTCGTGCTGTCGACGCCTGTGCAGGTAGAACATACACCTAGATATCCTTATCAGCCACATACACCCCCTTTCTTCCTTACAATCCAGCCACACGCCCAATTAATACACCAACAAAACATCCAACCAGTCTTAAAATACACCCACACACCCAATAGACACACTAACGAACCCGTGTTACAGTACACCCACACACTAACAAAACACCCATCCCGTCTTACAGTACACCTACACAATCTTAAAATACACCCACACACTCTTACAAAACACCTACAACACCAATTAATACTATCTAACAAAACACATAACTAGTCTTACAGTACACCCACACACTTACAATACACCCACACTCTCTTACAAAACACATACATACCAAAATTAATACTATCTCGAAGATAAAAAGGTTTGGGATTAAGCTGCTCCAATTAAATTTGCTGAAATGAATGTCGAGATTTCAAATTTTCATTTCTTTATTGTTTTATTCCTTTCTTTTATACACTTTGACATTTAATGATTTGACATGAATATTTACTTATACCCACACACTTTTGCAATACACCCACACACAGTTTGATTCACTCTCGATTGTATGTCCCCCACAGTTCATCGGTGGCTGGCATTTCTACAAGCAAGCGTACAAGGCGCTGCGGCACGGCACATCTAACATGGATGTCTTGATCTCAATGACCACTACTATCAGGTGAGAATTAGAGCTAAAAAATATTTCTACCGTAGATAAAATTCGTGCAAAGGTATAATTAGTTAGAAAATGAAAGTTACTTGATAAACAATTCAGTTTATTTAAGCATTTCGTTTATGTCTTTGTTGACTGCTTTGTTGGTCGCAAACGTGGCTGCTGAGCATGAGGTCCTGGGTTCGATTCCCGGGTCGGGCAAAGTGTTATTGGGTTTTTCCATGAGGAATTTCTCAGTAGCAGCAACGGAGTCTGGATTTGTACACGGTTGCTTAAACATAACTGGCGAAATGTGGGTGTACTATTAGGTAGACCTCTGCCTTACTCGTGGTAGATAACAAGCGTGAGTTTCTGTTATGTTCGTATATGTCAACTATGGAGGGTACGACATGACAAAAAAATTACTGACGAGAAAACGTGTAAAATAAAACGTCTATTATGCCTCATTAAGAGTTAAAAAAAAACATGAACCACACAAATGACACAAATAATCAATTAAATTAATCCGTACACATGTAAAACTTAAAGAGGATAAGAATCTTCAAGATTGTACACCCAATTACAACAAATCTAATAATTTATAATAATATCATTGAATTGCTACTGAGCCCTCTTCCTCTCTCCTAGTGTTGCTGTGCCCGACAGGGTCCATATTGAACTTTTACCTTGTTACACCATCTATGAAATGCAATAAAGACTTGAGTATTGTTTTATTAACCAACCTCTTTGTTCACAGTTACGCATACTCTTTAGCGGTAGTGATAGCAGCTATGGCGATGCAACAAGACACAAGCCCCATCACATTCTTCGACACACCGCCCATGCTGCTAGTCTTCGTGTCTCTGGGACGATGGCTTGAACATATCGCTAAGGTAAGACATCATCTGCCTCCCCTTTTAACCTTAGATCACAGCACGCGTAGCTTATCGTCGGTCCAGCGGCTGAACTCAAGCGCAAGCCCTCCTATTCGGTAATGTTCGTTTATCTCTAGTACTAAGAACGCGCAATAATCTCAAATTAAAAATAAATAATAAAACATTAATATAAAAATAGTAATTTGATATTTAAAGTAAATAAGGAAGCTACTGACAAAATAAACGGTATTAACAAAGGTATTTCCATTGTTTCTATTATCCTAGTTTAGTCACCCCCGGCAGATTAAAGGTCTGACTCTTCGAAGCGTTCTATCTGGCAAGTAATTTTTTTAATGTAGTGTGCGTCTCCACGGCGCCCGAAATTCTTTTATTGTTACACATACATCTTTTTTTTTTAATAGGAGAACACACAACTTTTTTTTGCTCTTGTATGATTCCTTACATTGGGTGTAGCCCGCAGGGTCTACACACCCACACACCAGATTACATTTGGCACTAAGACAAAGCTCGACGTTCGTACAAATTCGGAATGCTACCGAAGTCAATTGATGATTAGTCTATGTGGTCGATGGCTTGAACATCACAGAACGCCAAGGTATAGTGTGCTCATGAAAAATATACGCTTCGGCAAACTTCGTGTATATTCGAAAATGCAAATACGCGATGATTAGATCTAATACATTGGATCAATTGATATATTGGTGAAATTAAATAAGTTAAGACATGATTGGTATCGTAAATTAAAAGGACATAACAAAAAAAAAAATTGCAAAAAAGTTTTTATTTTACCTTTTTTAGTTATCGTATAACACACAAATCCTTGTCAAGTATCAATTTCGCAATTTCTTTTACTTGGATGACATTTTTTCCAGCTATTTTGATTTCAAAACCAAACTGCTGAACCGATTTTGATGAAATTTCTATGGGACCAATCGGGAAGTAGATCCATTCAGATAAAAGAAGAATTTTTCAAATCGGTTCATAAATGACGGAGATATGAGGTAACAAACACAAAAAAAAACGTACAACCGAATTGAGAACCTCCTCCTTTTTTTGAAGTCGGTTAAAAAAACATGTAAACTCTTACTTCTAGTAACAACTAATAAATACAATACAATAAAACAAAATACCTGCAATCGTGGAACCCAAAAATATCACATATTTTTTTTGTTTTGTTGTGCTTAGAGACCTATCTCGTCTACGATTTCTGCTAGCTAATTTAATTTAACCTTGAACACCTGTTTACAACTATGGAAGCACTTGTTCATTTTATTTATTTAAAAAAATCCTCGTAAATATTTCAGTTTAACTAAAATAACTAGCAATTCCATCTCTCTCTCTCTCCAGGGTAAAACATCAGAAGCTCTATCCAAGCTATTATCCCTGAAACCTACAGAGGCAGTATTAGTGACCTTGGATGAGAACGGACATCCCATCAGCGAGAAGAGCATACCAGTGGACCTGGTGGAACGAGGAGATGTTCTGAAGGTAAGCAACATAACTTCACGCCCGAAGGTGTAGGCAGAGATACCTACATCCACATTTCGCTAAATACACCATCCATCTGTGACCATTACATCTCACTACTTGCCATAATTATATAGATTTTAAAACTACTGCAGAAATATGGGTACCATCCACCATCCCTCTGCCAACACGTTTAGGCATAGCAGAAATGTTAGCTCGTTTAAGAATTAAAATTGAATTGAATTTAAATTGAAGCAGTGATAGCCTAGTGGTGTGACCGTTGAACTGCCAAGTCATAGGTCTCGAGTTCGAACCCAGGACACGCACCTCTGATTTTTCGGAATCATGTGCGTATTGAATAATTATCAGTTGCTTCGGTGAAGGAAAACAACGTGAGGAAACCAGCCTACCTGAGAGATATTTCTCGACGGCATGTAAAACCAAGTCAGAGGCCCATGGGCGGCATGAAAACTCTGACACCAGGTTAGGCACTAACCACACGATAAAGAAGAAGAATTAGAATTGACAAGAGCGGCAATTTTGAAATTTCATCCCTTATAGGGGTTAAATTACAGTCCTTGCCCACAACGGTTTAACCTGCTTTCCGAGGCACGGAGGGAACTCGGCATGTAATGGGTGCTCACCCATCCACGGACCGACCTAGGCTAGCGGCTTTACCTGAAGATCGACCCGAGCGGCTGTTATCAAGTAGCCACGAGCGCCTCATATTAACTTATCAATAAAAAACATCAAAATATTTAACGGCCATTTGCAACGTTTCCAACTTTCCGAGTGTAGATGTGCGAGTAAAATAATACAACTTTTCTAGATCATAGTCATCAATATGTTATCGTTTAATGTTCGCCACCAGGTCGTGCCAGGAGCCAAGGTGCCGGTAGATGGCAAGGTGATCTTCGGACAGAGTACGTGCGATGAGTCTCTCATCACCGGAGAATCGATGCCGGTGCCTAAGACTAAAGGTAAAATTTATTATGTACTGAATATTACTTAAACATTACTATATACTTAAATATTACTTCCCTATTTGAATCGGATTTTGTTAACAATTTCATGGGTTTAATATTTTTTCTAAAGTAAAAGTAGCCTTAGTTACTCCTTATAACATCAGCTATCTGCCAGTAAATGAGTTGTCGAAATCGGTCGTCGAGTCGTTTCGGAGATTAGCCGGAACAAACAGTCAGACAGGCAAAAATTTAAAGATTTTTTTTATAAGTGCGTGTATACTTTCATATGCATTCAGTATAAAACTGTTATTAACCGACTTCAAAAAAGGAGGAGGTTCTCAATTCGGTTGTTTTTTGGGTTTGTTACCTCATCATCCTCATCTTCGTCATTTATGAACCGATTTGAAAAAATCTTCTTTTGTCTGAAAGAATATACTTCCCGATAGGCCATAGAAATTTTATCAAAATCGGTTTCGTAGTTTGGTTTTTAAATCAAAATATCTGGTAGAAATATGTTATCCAAGTAAAAAAAAATTGAAAAAAAAATTGAAAATTGGGAAATTGATAGTTGACAAGGCTTTATGTGTGACACGATAACTTAAAAGGGTAAAATAAAAACTTTTTTTTGCAAAAAAATAACCTACTTCCAAAAAAAACAGAAAAACATTGAAAATTACTTAACTTTCGGAAGCCGGTGGCAAAAAAGTCAATGAAACAAACAATAGTCACCGACTTCCGAAAGTAAAGTTATTTTCAATTTTATCGTATTTTTTTTGGAAATCAGTTATTTTTTTTTTTAAATTACAAACAGACACTTCACAAAAAAAACATTTGTAAGTTAGTTTCTTCCTTCACTTCACTTCCACGTCTCGGCAACATGTATGTCTGTATTATGGATCCTGCTTCCAGAAATCCGAAAAAATCCAGGATTTAAACTTGTAAAAATAACGCAAATCAACCGTCAAGGTTTCTTTCCGTGTTGTTACTTTCGCCGCCAGAGGGCACTGATTTGATTTGTCGACGTCTTTAAATCTATTTACTGACAGACGTTTCACTTAATAAAAATCTGTGATTCATTAATTTACTGACAGGGAAACGCACAGTTTTACACCGCTGGGTTAGAAGCATGAAATTTTACAAAAGATTTCGTTTATAGTTTTTGAAAATGCGCCCCCTGACAGGGAAATAGAAGATGAAAGTTCTATTGAAGATCATGATTTTTGTCGATTGGAGATCGACTGGTACAAAAACTTATATTATTGTACTTTTTTGTCCACAGATTCGGTAGTTATCGGAGGCAGCATAAACCAACACGGAGCCCTCGTGGTGTCGGCGACCCACACAGGGGAAGCCAGCACTCTGGCGCAGATCGTGCGCCTGGTGGAGGACGCGCAGGCTAGCAAGGCTCCCGTGCAGCGGCTAGCTGACACTATTGCGGGGTGAGCCATCATTTGCCTGGTTGGCTTCCAGTCTAACCAGATGCATCTGAATACTAGTATATGAAATATTTAATAGTTAGTATAGCCTTGTTGCTTTAGTGGTCGCAAACACAATTGCTGAGCATGAGGTCCTGGTCCTGGGTTCGAATCCCAGGTCTGGTAAGTATGATTGGGTTTTTCTATCAGAAATTTCTCAGTAGCAGCCACGGAGTCGGGATTTGTATCCGGTTGATGGCAATAGGCTGGTCTTCTATTACATGGAACTTAAAAATAGAACTGGAGAAATGTTGGTGTACTAATAGATACACCACTGTCTGTAAGTAACCATTCGGGCAATACAGGTGTGATGTTATGTTTATAATAGGTACATGGAGCGACTACTCTCTGACCTCCACATGCCAATGCTATGCCACATGCCATGTTTATAATAGTGACTAGGTGTCCAAGCGCAACAGCAAAATGTTAGTCTTTGTAGCTTAAACATAGTCATTCATATGTACTTATGCATGTATTTATAGTCTACATTACTTTATATTAGTCAATGAGAAATAAATCGTCAAACAGTCGTCAATTACGAGTAATTCCAAGGGAAAACCAACCTTATTGCCGTGTACACTAGGTAACTGTAACAAATTGTGGCCGGGCTACTTGTTGCCTTCGGAGACTGCAATAGTATGAATCGAACGAGTGTTAATCATAAGCTACCAATTGAGATATACAGAGTGGTTCTTTCAATATCAATATCGATCTCCGAATCTATAAGATAAACCATGTTTTTTTTTTTCAACAAAAAAAAAACTGTTGTTTCTATGGATTCTGATCTCCCTATATTGTCCGACTTAAAGGAAACTCCATGTATTTAAATTCCGTTGGTCTTACGTCCATTTTGACTTTGGCGTTTTATTAAGCTACTGTATACAAGGTGTAGTTTTGCAACCTCGTTAAAATTCAGGAGGTTGTCATAGAAGACGTAAATAATCAATATAAATTACGGTACCTGGTCAATAAACGTTGCTTTTTTTAGTTGTTTTAATTTGACACTATTGCAGAATGAAGCCCTTTTCAAAAGAGGTGAATCACCCGTTTATTGAATAAACGTCTGCGTTTGTTTGTGTGTGCGAAAGCGCGGTTATAGGGCTAGTATTAGACGGGCCGCGTTTAAATACGGGTGCTGTACACTTATCGATTTCTCATATTAAGAAAAAAATACTCATTTTATTATTGATTCGGGTCGAGAATCATTAGCATACTTACCTCCTAGAATTTGACGAGAATGCAAAGCAACACCTTGTATTAAGTCTCATCAACGCGCGTCCGTATTTCCGAAGTTACACGATGATTGCCGAAGCGCATACTTTTTGTGGGAGGACTGTATAGCCTATTATTATATTAGGCCTGTTGAGTCCCACTGCAGGGCAAAGCCCTCCCTTCCTTTTTTCCGATATTCTCTCTAGAGCTACTTCAGCCCAATCCTCGAAGTAGCAGTCCAGCTCATCACACCATCTCCTTCTGGGCCTGCCGCGTCGCCGATTCTTGTTGACAGATTTTTTTTTATTGTAGATATTTACCCCCAATTCTGATGCGACATTCGGTGTAGAGTCTAATCTAATGTAAATCTGTGGTTGTTCCAGGTACTTCGTGCCTCTCGTAGTGTTCCTATCTCTGCTGACCCTCGTCTGCTGGATTATTAGTGGAGCCATGGACATTGATAGGATCAAACTTATTACGCCGGTGAGTTTTTTTTTGCCTAATTTTCAGGTACGATTTAGATGACAACATAAAAATCTCTTTGTTGGTCCATAGATAATTGTCATCTAATCTGTTTCATGGATTTATCAAGAGACTGTAAACCCTTTAAATATGAGATGAAATAAACTGACATAAAAGAGAATTCTGTTTTTTGAGTTGGAGTTTTTAGGGGTTTGGGTATTGTCCGATGGAATGAAGACGTAAACCCCTAAGTGAGCACTGTCTCGTCTGGCGGTGGAAGGTTATGGGACCTCGAAATCAAAGTTTCCTTTTGTAGGTTATGAGGTTATCACGTTTATTCCCCGGGAACTTGCGAAGACAACCTTCCTGTCGGACCAGTGCGCAGTAACTGGCCCGCCGTTCATACTTCTCGCTCGCGTGCATTTCTGCTTATCTGGCGTTCTGACTTTCTGGTGTTTTACGCTTACATTGTGTCCCTACAATTTGAACTAAACATTTATTGACAAAGAACATTCGGTTTTTACGAAATTAGTTATTTTTTGTAAAGGACAATGCTCACTGATGTATGGAATTCCGTACTATGCTGCGTCAAAATCAAACTTTGTTTTTATAGTCTACACTTATCATATTGCCTCCTACAAAAGTTCTTTTTGTAAACAACAAACCGGAGTATTGGAGTAATTTTATAAAATCGAAAATAACCTCAAACCCAGGCAAGCAGGTAATAGAAGTCAGGAAGGTGCCTTCTTACGACATTCTTGTATATTCAAAGACTAAAATAACACCTGCTTACCTGAGTAGGAGTTATCCACGACTGTAACAAGTTAATCATTGGAGTAGAGCCTTGTTCTAAAGACACAATACAATAATTCATTAATCTCAACTTTAAAAACACAGTCGGACGTAAACGTCAGATAAAATTTTAGAAATGTGCCTTCTGGGATTTAGGGATGCGATCGATAAATCGAAATCTTTAGTAAGAAAATCGATTTTGTGCCAATTAGCAATACCAAATCGGTTTGGTGTACTGGTTTTACTTAATACGTACGGTTATTCAATAAAAAGATAGCAAAGGTAATACATATAATTCGTAAATTGATTTTGTAGCAAACGCTATAGATATTTATATACAAAAGAAACGTTTGGATTGACAGTTTAGTCGATTCATCAAAATAGTTTCTATTGCATTTTACATCTCTATGACCGGTTGTATGAACCCCATGTAAAGGGAAAAAGCAATATTCATACTTCTATACTTTAAATTAAATTCCCTGTTCAAAAATCAAATCCCTGACGCGTAATGTCGTAAAAAATTATGAAAATAATTACTATACAATTTTGATCTAGCTGCATGAGACTTTTTGGTACCACTTTTGGTCATTCTCCTTTTATGTTATTTGATTCTCAATGATAACACCACAATTCACTAGAACGATATTTATGACAGATGGATTGATGGACTCTCGAGTAATCTTACAAACTTTGCCTGAATTACATAACATTTTTTATTTTAATGTATTACACCATTTGACATATTATCATTTTTTATTTTGCTTTCTGAATAATTGTGATTACAAGATGCTATTTGACATTGTAATATGATTATTGTTACCTTTTAAGCATTTTGGTAAAAAACTGTAAGCTTAGAATGTATTTCTGAATAAATAAATAAATGATCTAGCCCCTCGTAACCCACTTCTTTGTAAGAAGGCTCGATTAAATCAGGGCACTGACCAAGACCCAACTTTTTAACAAAACTTTTTCCTTCTCAGCCAATGTACCTAAACGCAGGCTACGCAGAATGGGAGCTAATCATACAAACAGCATTCCACTTCGCGCTGTCCGTGCTGGCCATAGCGTGTCCGTGTGCCCTCGGCCTGGCCACGCCCACTGCTGTCATGGTGGCTACAGGAGTGGGGGCTAAGCTGGGACTGCTCATTAAGGGGGCAGAACCGTTGGAGAATGCGCATAAGGTTTGTAGATATTTTGGACACTTTCAGACAGTATGGACGTCGGATAGACACTATACAAGGTGGAAACTATCTTAGGGCTACGCGAAAAACGGTCTTAGGGTCGGCTATACGAAAATTGTCTTAGGGTCTCCCAAGTCTTTTAATAAAAAAAATAAAAAACGAAAAATTACGGATAGTGTTATCCATAGTTGTTGGTGAAATTTTGATCCCCATTCACAGATTTTCAATAAAAAAGTACAGTTAGCAAGAAAATGGCAAAAGATTGTTGGGGTCAATCGATCCTGTTTCTAATACTGATCAAAAACTTTCATGGGGCCAACCCAGATTGGAGTACTAAAACAGTTAGAAATCGCAAAATGTTTTCCCATCCATTTTGTATGAAAATTACAGAAAAAAAAATTGGTGAAAATGTTTGAATACTCACTTTGTACATGTATAGACACTATGGACATCGTATAAACGGTAAGTACATTGTTTAGACACCTAGGCACAATGGCCGTAGAGGCACTGTAGGCCCTAAATATAAGACACTGCATAGGCAACATTGACACTACATAGACCCGTGTAAAAAATGCGTCGACGCAGCTTATTTAACATTAAAAATCACAAATCAGAAGTTTTTCTACATGAGAATGTTTTATTCCAAAAATTTTGGTTACAATTAATTCAATGTTTTGTCCGCAGGTCAAAACAGTAATCTTCGACAAGACAGGCACCATCACGCGAGGCAGCGCGACCGTGGCCAAGCTGTCGCTGCTGACGGGCTCGGCCAGCACGCTGGGCTCGGTGCTCGCTTGCTTGCTCACTGCCGAGCTTAACTCTGAGCATCCCGTGGCGTCCGGTGAGTTTCATGTCATATCGCCAGTGTATCCCGATGATATAGAGATGTGTAGCAAATTAAGCAATTGCTTAGGGCATCACGTCTTGGAGGGCACCAGAAACAACACCAAAAAAAAAAGTGATTCTGTTTGAAAATCCTTTTTACATTTCGCACGTCCTCAAAAAACCGTCGTAACACAAAAAAATCAGTTTTGAGATATTATACTTTAAAGTTTTTTTGTGTCCGGCGGTAAAAAAAAATTCGCGTGTGTCATTCTGTGATTTAATTATTTTCGCAGAACCTTCACTTTTGGAGTTTTTTTTTTTCAATTATAGTTCAAGGAGAATTGACATTGAGATGGGTGTTATCTAAAAACCTAAAATTTTTGTGTTATGACAGCTTTTTAGAGGACATGCGATATGCTAAGGTACGTAATGATCTATCTCGATACTAATTCCCTTATGCATAGGGGAGTATCAACTGGTCTTAATCCGGCACTGCATTAGCTCTATTAGCTCTCCGATCCAGGCCAATGTGAGCCACTGGTTGTTGGTTTTGTCTTGTTTTGGACGGCATCGTTATTGCAGTATAATTTGATGGTCTTTCCTCCCGCAGCCATCGTCCGCTGGTGCAGTGCAGCTCTAGGTGGACACAGCGGGCTCACGTGCGTCAGCTTCGTGGCGGCGCCGGGCTGCGGCCTGCGCGCGCGGCTCAAGACCATATCAGATAGAGAGCCGCTGCACCTCACCAACTTTAACAACCAGGCGAGGTGAGTGCACTAGACAGACATAGGATAGACACTGTTGTAGCTACGTTAGTATCACAGCGGGCTCACGTACGTGAGATAAGAAGTTTTATTGGCTATATCGATACTTTCTTGACACTTCAGAAGCTGCATAAAGATTTTTAGACGCGACATGGATACCGCATCCACTCAAGACCCAGCATATAAACTTTTAGACGCTACATAGACGCTGCACAGACACTGCAAAGATATTTTATGACGTTACATAGATACTTCATATTCATTCTTATTATTCATTAGACGCTGCATAGACACTTTTAAACGCTGCAGACACACTTTTAGATTCCGAACAGATACTTTAGACGCTGCATGGACACTGCATAGTTATGTTTGAACACTACATAGATACTTTAGGCTCTGCACAAACATCGCATAGACACTTTAAACGCTGCTTAAACATGTTTAGTCATGACATGGATACCGCATCCACTTGAGACGCAGCATATAAAATTTTAGACGCTACATAGACACTTAAAACGCCGCATAGACACTTTTAAACACTGCAGACACAGTTTTATACTCTGAATACATACTTTAGACGCTGCGCAGACACTGTTGACACTGCATAGATACTTTAGACCAAACCCCGACTTTATTATAAAGGTACACGAGTGTGAGTATTCAATTAACTGCCTCTGTCCAACATTAGTCAAAGTTTCTCAAACCAAATATCTTGGTATTGTTGTTGACCAAGGATTATCTTGGTACTCCCATCTTGAACAAGTTACCAACAGAATTAGAAAACTGAGTTGGATTTTCAAAAATTTAAGGCATATCGTGCCAAATAAAATAACCGCCAACACAAATAAACCCAGAAATCTACTTAATGAAATATACATAGCTTTAGTCCAGTCTGTCTTAGTATATTGCATCCCCATTTGGGGTGGAGCGGCTAAGACTAAATTCATAGACCTTGAGCGGGGACAACGGGCTCTTATAAAACTAATGTACTTCAAAAACCTAAGGTACCCTACACAAAGTCTTTATCAAATAAGTAATTTACACTCTGTTCGCAAACTATATATAATTAAAACTATTCTCAGGAAACATAAAACACTTAATTTTGATCCCAGCTTAACCTTGAAAAGAAGAAAAGATATAATAGTTGAACTTCCTAAAACTAAAACCAAGCTCGCCCGTATTCAATACGAGAAACGCTCAGCTCAGCTTTACAATCGAGTAAACAAAGCGATCTACATATACAATAAACAATTAACTGACTGTAAAAAAATAGTAACTAATTGGATAAAACCACTCACTTATGACGACACGGAGAAGCTACTGGAATAAATAAAACCTTACACTTAATGCTCTCATCATTCGTATTTGTACGTATACAGTCTGATTCATTCATTGCCACTTACACTCACTCTGTCTTTTACATTAAATTTAACAAACCCTCACACTATCACTTAACTTTCACACACACAGATGCTAACATTCTACATTCAAATTCACATTTACACACCTTTATACTCACAGTAACACACCTTAGTATTCACACTCACACACCTCCATTTTCACATTCACACACCTTCATAGTCATAGTCACATTCACACACCCTCATTCACATTCACACACCCCTACTCTCACTCACACATTTGCATGCTTTTTGTCTAGTTTTAATTTTCTCTTTATATTTTAAATCGCCTGTTTTTATAACACGTAAAACAAGTAATTTTATGTTAATATTTTAAGTTTTGGAAGAGCGGAGTCTCCTAACACAGGCTTTTTTGCTTAAAAGGAGGCTCCAATCACTAGCTGTTAAGTTTACTTGTAAAACAAATAAAACATTTTTCATTTTTTTTTTTTTTTTAGACACCACATAGATACTTCAGACTCTGCACAGACATCGCATAGACACTTTAGACGCTGCATAGATATTATCAAACACCGCTTAGTCACTGTTGACGCTGCATAGATATTACGTTGACTTTGCATAGACACTGCCTTGATAATGCGTGAACGTTGTCGCTGCTAAAATTATCCATCTTTGTTATGTGTCGCAGAATGTACTTGGGTGGGACTTTCATACAAGCCCATAAGCCTGGCTTGACCTTATAACCAACTAATTTTCATAATAGAAATGTTTCTGAACAGTCAGCTTGCCCTATCTTAACTTAAAGTTGGCTCTTAGTCAATCCACTGAGAGTACTCGGTTAAACTAAACATGATCGTTAAGTAATATTTTTTGTGAACAGATCTGGCAGTACATTCCTCGTAGAAGGAGTACCAGTGGAGGTGGTGTCTCCGGGCGGCGACGCGGCACTAAGCTCTGCACAAGCAGCTGCTAGGCTTCATACGTTGATACGCACGGATCAACCTGGCGCTGGCGAGGTAAGCTAGAAAATGTTATAGGGACCGTCTTGCTCCGAGCTACTTTCCAAATTGGCTGTAAGCCTACTTCACTTACAAATCACTCTGTAAGTATTCAAAACATTTGTTAGAATCTGTCTCATTCAGTGAATGTGTATTCAAAGACAGGCAGTCTTGCAATATATGCGCCATTATTGATCTGGAAATAGTGAAAAGCTTTTTTGATATACCTAAATACAGAATAATAATTTCTAGATTTTTTTTTCCACATACTCCGAAATTACCGTGAATTCTTTTCATATTTTGAAATATGTTATTGTGTTTATATTTTAAATAAAAGTAGTTGTTTATTAGGTGTTGAATTATTATGTATATTATATGCAAATTACAAATAGAACTAAATTAAAAATAATTAATCTTAAATTAAGTTATTATTCCAACTAATATTATAAACGTGAAAGTTTGCATGGATGTTTGTTACTCTTTCACGCAAAAACTACTGAACGGATTTGTATGAAACTTGGCATACAGATTTTTTTTTTTTTTTTACGCTGTGAAAAAATGCATTACGCATACCCTCCCGTCGGGGGACGGAAGGGCTATGTGGGACTCCCCGGGCGGACCCGGTATACCCACTAAAACGACCCAGCGCATTCCCGCTTCGTCACAGTGGCGGGGGACTGGGAAACCGGCACAGCCTTTACTTCCAGTCCTCCGCCGACGATTGCAAGGCGGACCCCCTCACACCCTCACGGGTGTGGGGGGTCGGGAATGACCGACGAAGGTGACGGGTGCAATGCGGGCGAAGGCACCCCCGCGCCTGTCGCCCGCCCGTCACCATGAGGAGGGAGGGCACGACGCCTTCTCCCCCTTCTTCGTCTGCGGAGCGGCGCAGCGAGAGGGTCGTCCTCCCGCGCGCGCTCCGCCTCCTCCTTTTGCGACATCACGTCCTCGCAAAAGGAGGCTACTGCCGACCAGGCCTCCTCACTCCCCAGCATGGCGTCGACCACGCTGGGAAGCGAGAGGTCCGGTCCGACCACCGCGGTCAGACCGCGGCGCAGCTCGGACCACGCCGGGCACACCTCGAGGGTGTGCTGCGCCGTGTCCTCCGCCGCGCCGCAGTCGTGGCACGCCGGGGTCTCCTCCCTCCCGATCCGGTGCAGGTGCGATCCGAAACAGCCATGTCCGGATAACACCTGCACCAGACGGAAAGAGAGGAAACCGTGGGACCGCTCGAGCCAGCCCTTCAGGACCGGACCGAGCGCGTCCAACGTCCGGCGGCCAAAGGCGGCGCTGGCGAGGTCCTCCGTCCAATGGAGGACGATGGCGTCCTTCGCCTCTCGCCGCACCGCCTCCCGCTCTTCGCCCGTGGGGCGCTCCCCGAGCGCCTTTCGGCGCGCCGTCCACTCGTACACTCTGGCGAGCACCCACGCCTCCAGCTCCCAAGGAGGGGTGCCGGCCAGAGCGCACGCCGCCGAAAAGCCCACTGAGCGGTAGGCCCTCGCCACCCGCTGTGCAATAGCCCGCTGGGGCCTGCGGATGGCGGTAGCGTTCTCCCTCCTATGGAGGGAGTCCGCCCAGATGGGAGCCCCGTAAAGGGCCATGCTCCGCAAAATGCCGGCATAGAGGCGCCGGCACTTTGCCTTGAGCCCCCCCAGGTTTGGGAGGAGCCATGAGAGGGCGCCCGCGGCCTTCAACAGGCGCGTCGACAGCCCGCTGAAATGCGGGCCGAAGCGCCACCTGTCGTCCAGCACCAGCCCCAGATATTTCATCTGGGGCTGGACCCCTATACGGACGCCCTCCACAACGATGTGGGCGTCGGCAGGGCAGCGCTGCCGGGGACCGCGAAAGAACACGGCCTCCGTTTTGTGCAGCGCCACCCTCAATCCCAGGCGGCGGATCCTTTCTGCCACCAAGGACCCGCCAGTCGAGGCCAGAATGGCCGCGTCGGCAAAGTTCCTCCCCCGGGCAGTGAGCAGTGTGTCGTCCGCGTAGAATAGAATAGAATAGATTTTTATTTTGTAGCAGATGACACTCGTGCCCGGGAGGAGGGCACCCCGCAGCAGCCAGTTGAACCCGATGTTCCACAAGGGGGGGCCTAGCACCGACCCCTGCGGAACACCGGACTCTGCGCCGTACCGCCTCACCGTGGCCGACTTGTCGACGAGGAGGACCTCTCGGCCCTCCAAGTAGTCGGCCAGGAGGTCCCGCAGGTATTGGGGCACTCCGTGATACCGGAGCGCCTCCAATATCGTCGCGTGGGGGACGGAGTTGAAGGCGTTGGCAATGTCGAATGACACCGCCAGCACTCCGTCCCCCGCCTCCACCGCCTCCTTCACTTGGCCCTTCAGTAGGGCCAGCGCGTCGATCGTCGAACGCCCACGACGGAAACCGAATTGGGCGTCCGACAGATCCGGCCCTACCCCCCGCAGGTGGCTGTCCAGCCTCCCGGCGACGATCCCCTCGAACAGTTTACCGACCTCATCGAGCAGAACGATGGGCCGGTATGCCGAGGGGGAGTCCACCGGGCGACCCTCCTTTCGGAGGAGGCACAGCTGCCCCTCCTTCCACAGTTTCGGGAACCTCCCAGCCGTAAAACACGCGCTGAAGAGGTCCCGAAACCTGTCCTCCATTTGGGTGGTGGCGATCGCCACCACCCGTGCGGGGACGCCGTCCGGTCCGGGGGCGGTCTTCTTCGCGCGGAGGCTCAGAACCCCCGCGTAGAATTCCGCCGCCGTGACCGGGGGCACCTCCGCCTCCGGTGGAGCCGCCCCTTGCGGGGGATCCATCGCTGGAGGGGTGAAGTCGGTCCTGCGCGGAAACAGGGACCGGACCACCCCATCCAGCAACGCTGGCTCGAGGGTCTCCGACAGTGGGGGACCATAGGGGCGGAGCTGGTTCCGCGCCGCCTTATATGGCCTCCCATAGGGATCTCTGTCGAGACCCTCCAGCATCTCGGCCCTCGCCGAGTCCTGCGCAGCGCCCATCGCAGACTTGAGGGCCGCCGTAGCCTCTCGGTAAGAGGCGTACAGGCGGTCCTCCTCTGCCCGGACTCGGTTTTGGGCGCTGCGCCGTCGGCTCCGCGCGTAGGCCCTTCTGGCCGCCACGCAGGTGGCCCGGAGCCCCGCCAGCTCCTCCGTCCACCAGTACACGGCGCGACGGGGAGGCGGACGGCGAGACCGAAGCATGCTGGAGTTGCACACCTCGGTCAAGGACCCCCGCAGCCGGGCCGCTGCGGCGTCCACGTCCGGGACCTCCTCGACAGGGGGAGGCGACAGCCAGTCCTGGAGGAAGGCGGCCTCCTTGGCCGCCTCCCGGTCCAGGCGGGTGAGTGCCCACCGCGGGAAGGGAGATTGCCCAGCGCGGGCCGTCCCCCCTCCCCGCTGTGTGGAGATGTTGAACCGCACATAACGGTGGTCCGACAAGGTCTCCACCAGCTCCACCCGCCAGTTCACGACGCGGGCGGCAAGCGCGGGGGTGGCGAACGAGACGTCCACCACCGACCCGCCCTGTTGCCGCACACACGTGTGGACCGCCCCCCTGTTGAGGAGGGACACCCCGCACGAGGCCGCCCAAAACTCGACGGCGCGTCCCCGGACGTTGCACCCGGCGACCGGGTTGCCCCAGGCCACCGACTTGGCGTTTAGGTCGCCCAACACCACGACCTGGCGTGGTGCCGCCCTCCCTACGACAGCAGTGAGGATCTCGAGGAAATCCTCAAAGTCCGAGAGAGGGCGGTTTGGGGAGAAATACACCCCCACCATCGCTATCTCTCCCCACGCGGCGGCCACGTATCCCGGTCCCCTCTCTAAGAGCGAGAGGGGAGGGGAGTCTGTGGAAGACCGCGCCACCAACGCCACCAAGCCGTCCCGGTCGCCCAGCCAACGGCCAGGGACCGAGTAGGGTTCGGCGACCACCGCCAAGTCCACCAACCACTCAGCCATGGTCTGCATCAGCAGATCCTGGGCTGTCCTGCAGTGGTTGGTGTTCGCCTGAAGGATGCGATGTTCGACCGTGGCCATCAGTCGGACATCGCAACCTCCTCCGCAGCCGCCGCAGGAACGGCGGTATTAGCGGCAGCAGCAGTTGCAGGCCCGGTCGGCGGCTGCGCTTTGCCACGCTTAGGGGGGGATTGCACTTCCTCCCCTTCATGACGTGGCCTGCCCGGCGGCCACTGGCGGCACACACCGCGCAGTGCGGCGTGGCGGCCTGGCAGGTGGCGGCTTTGTGGCCCTCCTTGCCGCAGCGGTAGCATGTGTCCGTCCTGTCAACCTTGGACGGACACAGGGGCCGGGTGTGGCCGATGCCGAAGCACCGGAAACACCGCAGAGGCTGGTCCTCGAGTGCCCGGACTGCGCCCGAGCTGAACCCGACTTGAAGCCGTCCTTTCGCAAGGACGGCTTTGGCAGCTGCGACGGGGCACTCGAGGCGGATGGTGCCCATTCCGCCGCGGCCGGGCCTTATGTCCCGACCTTGGACCGCCGCGGCGCCACAGCCCCCTACCGCTGCGACCGCCGCCACCACCTCCTCCTTGGTGACGGAGTCATCCAACTCCGTCACCTCGATTGCCGCCGACTTGACCGGCCGGGCCACCTTGGCAGAGTCCGCGATGACCTCCTGCAGCTTGGCTGCAAAGAGGTCAGCGCGGGCGCTCCCCTCGGCCCCCGGGAACTCGAAAATTCGAGCCCCGGCCTGCGTCCGCCGGCACGACACACTGCCGATCCCCAGTTGCGTGGGATCGGCATTGCCGCGCGCCCGCGCCAAGATGGAGGCGTAGGTCTCCCCTCGCCCCGCAGCCTCCGTGGTGAGCGTCACCACGACGGCCGCAGTTTTAGGGGGGACCAACTGCCCCTTTCCTCCTCTCCCTTTCCCTTTCCCCTTGCCCTTGCCGGTCGTCTGCGACTGGCTGGGTGCGGGGGTGGCGGGGACGGCAGGGACGGCAGGAACGGCCGCTGCCGACTTCTTCCCTTTACCCTTCCCCCTCCGGCCTACTTGCGTCCACTCGTTGGACGGAGTGGTCGCAGGAAGAAGGGCCACGTCTTCCACCTGGGAGGAGGAGGACGGCCCCGGCCGGCTTTGCCTCTTATCCGCCGCAAGCGGCGGCCGGAGGCTTTTTTCCGGCAGGAGCCGGTCCTCGATGCCTGCCAGGCAGGCTCTCGTGAAGGCCCTCTCCTCCATTATCACCTTGCGGATGATATCCTCAAGGTTGGAGGAGGGGCCCTCTACTGCAAGGCTCGCCTTAGCCCGTGGTGGCTGGGCCGAGGCAGGGCCCTCTGCCACAGGGCTCACCTCGGCCTGTTGAGGCCGGGCCGTGGCTTCAGCCAGCTTCTCACGAAGCTGGTTGACTTCTGACTGCAGGCGATCCACCCTCGCCTGCAGTTGCCGCGTTTCGTCGGAGGCCGTCCGCTGAACCAGCTCAGCGACGACACCGCGCATGCTCGCGGCCCGACATTTCAGGGCCTTCTGGAAGGTGCCCTTCAGGTTGGAGGACTTAGAGGCGACCTCAACAATCTCCTCCTCGTCCTCCTCCGCCATCCTTTCCAGTTCCGCCAAAGAGTGGTCCGCGTACACAACCCGGGACGCACCGTACCCGGACTTGGCCCGGGCGACGTACGCACGCTTCTCTTTGGCGGCAACCCGCTCTTCCAGCTCTTGCTGGAGTTGCACCTTCCGTGCCAGGTCCACCTGTCGCTGGGCGTCCGCGAGCCCAACGACGTGGGTATCCGCGGCCGTTGTCGTCGGCTTTTTAGCCTTCGACAACGGCTTGGTCCCCGAAGCCGAGGAACTCTCGGACCCACAACTCAGGAAGGCCCGCTTCCGCGACCGCGAGCCTCTCGCGTCCGACGCACCAACAAGCGAGTCGTTGTCGGACGACTCCGCCCCTCCGAAGTAACTAGCCGCAGACGGCGCGCGGCTAGACTCTGACGCTGGTGCGTCGGGTGGCCCTGAGAAGGGCCTTTCGGTTGCCCTGAGAAGGGCCTTTGGGTTGGCCCTGAGAAGGGCCTTTGGGTTGGCCCTGAGAAGGGCCTTTGGGTTGGCCCTGAGAAGGGCCTTTTGATTTTATAAATCGCCCGGAGGCGCCCCGCGAGGGTGTAGCCGGCATCGTAGACGAACACAAGGCAGATAAAAAGATTAAAATTCGCTACTAAAGCACAGAGCACTTTGGCCAGTCCCAGTCTGCCACTCCGTTACGGTGGTCAGAACTGGGCTGTTTCCAGGGGACACGACGTGGACGTATGCTCTGTGGGGGGTCCCCCAGATAGTTCATAACCTGGATTAACTCATAGGGCACTTTTCATCCCGGTAGGACAATCCCGTGGGTCAA
Source organism: Standfussiana lucernea (assembly GCA_964057025.1). Classification (NCBI taxonomy): domain Eukaryota; kingdom Metazoa; phylum Arthropoda; class Insecta; order Lepidoptera; family Noctuidae; genus Standfussiana; species Standfussiana lucernea. Next base: position 9,393,358 of record OZ059814.1, read on the forward strand.
TTATCGAACTGCACGCGGGCGAAGCCGCTGGCATAAACTAGTGTTATATAAAAACTTAATTTAAGAGATAATTATAATTTGTGTTTTTCGTGGATTTTAAAGTTTGAAGTTCGGAACACCTTTATTAGAACCGGCTATGGTATCGATACTCGTCACGTCCGCATTGTTTCTCTAGATAATTTAAATTAACCTTTTGCTTCTGAAACGATCTCCATTCTTCCCCAGGATGTGGAGCAAGTAGTCCTTATTGGCAATCGGGAGTGGATGTCTCGGAACGGAGTCACAGTCCCTCGCAGGGTCCAGGAGGCTATGCAGCAAGATGAGGAGCTGGGCAGGACTGCTGTGCTGGCCGCTATTAACGGTAAGACATTCATTTACAAGGAAATAGAATTGATTCAAGTTGCTGGTTGTCCCTTCCAAAAGTTAGTTTCATATGGAGATACACATACACTGTCCGGTTTGTCTATAGGCTCCTTAAGACGGTTAAAAATTCACCGTTCATGCATGAGGTCCTGGCTTCGATTCCCAGGTCGGGTAAGGTGTCATTGGGTTTTTCCATCAGGAGTTCCTCAGACCCACCCACGGAGTCTGAAATAAATGATAAATGATGTTTATTTTGCAAATAGATTTTTACAATCACTTTTACACGTCTTCTTTTTTATAATAATAGGCTTGCCCCCTATTACGTGGGACTTGAACAATACTGGTGAAATGTTTTCGTCACCTCTGCCTAAACCTTCGGGGATTACAGGTGCGATGTTATGTTAATGTGTTTACATGAAGGTTTTCTCCCCACAGACCAACTCGTGTGCACGATAGGAGTCGCAGACGAAGTGAAACCAGAAGCCCACCTTGCAGTGTACTGCTTGAAGAAGATGGGGCTGCAGGTCTGTCTGCTCACCGGAGACAACAGGAAGACTGCCGTGGCGATAGCGAGACAAGTAAGTCATCTTAATATAAAGACTACAGCCACTTAATGGGGTAGGCACAGGAGACAAGATTTTGATCCCTCTTGAACTACGAAAACCGCCTTTCATCATCTGCCTGGCTTTTCCCAACTATGTTGTGGTCAGCTTCCAGTCTAACCGGATGCAGCTGAATACCAGTATTTTACATGGAGCGACTGCTTATCTGACCTCCAAAACCCAGTTAGTACTGAGTAATACGATACCCCTTGGTAAGACTGGTTGTCAGACTTTCAGGTCACTGACTACCTGTAACAACTGTCAAAGATCTACAAATGACAGCTGGAACCAACAGCTTAACGTGCTTTGAGTCATAATTCTCAAAAATTAAGAATTTCTTTTCCTTTTTCAACTCTTGTTCTTATTTGCACTTTTACTATCTATTTCAGGTCGGCATCAACAAAGTGTACGCCGAAGTCCTCCCCTCCCACAAGGTAGCGAAGATCCAGAAGCTACAGGAAGAAGGGCAGAAGGTGGCCATGGTGGGCGACGGGGTCAACGACTCGCCCGCGCTGGCGCAGGCCGACGTGGGCATCGCCATCGCTAGCGGGACCGATGTGGCCGTGGAGGCTGCTGACCTGGTGCTTATGAGGGTACGTGAAGAAAGAATGCAGTGTCGCTAGCTAATTTGTGAAAATTCGAAGTTTCGTAGGTTCATTTTATTTCGAAGTTTCACTAGAATGGAGTATTGAAGTTTTGCCGGTTCATTTAAGAAAGTTCCAAGTTTCGCTAGCTAATATGTGGAGTTTCACCGGCTAATTTATTTAATTTCACCAGCTATTTAATGCAATTTAACCAAACAATTTATGAAATTTCACCAACAAATTTATGAAGTTAACCACTTCTCCTGTTCTTCATTAACATTAGGTAAATTGCACCCGTGCGAAGCCGGGGCGGATCGCTAGTTGCTTTATAAATCACAAATGGTTAAAATACTCTTTTTTTTGCTCCAGAACGATCTCCTAGACGTAGTAGCGTGCCTGGAGCTCTCGCGGACCACAGTGCGACGCGTCCGACTCAACTTCTTGTTCGCTAGCGTGTACAACTTGCTGGGTATACCTCTAGCGAGCGGGGCGTTCGCTATGTATGGATTACAGTTACAGGTAATAATAGAACACACCCTCACATTGCCAGGCACTCAAATATCCATAACAAACAAACTTCTACCAGACACTACACTGTGACAACATAATACACCCACAATCACACTCACTACACACATACGTGGGACACTCAGAAAGTTTTGCGACACTAAAAAAAATTGTTCTACAGGTACATATATTTTTATTAAATCTTTTCAAAGTACTCTCCACCAGCCTCTATACAAAGATTCATGCGTCTGAACCAGTTTTCAACCCACTTTTTCCAGTCCGCCGCAGACACCTCGTTTACAGCCTGCTCGAACGCAGCCAGCGCATCTTCCGGCGACGAAAATTGTATCCCCTTGAGCTGATTTTTTATTTTTGGAAATAAAAAGAAGTCACACGGTGCTAGATCAGGGCTGTAAGGAAGGTGACCTAGGAGTTTGACTGGTGTACTGTCCAGGAAGTCCCTCATTTTGAGCGCGGTGTGTGCAGGCGCATGGTCGTAGTAGAGCAGTAGTCCGCGGAGCCCTGTGTTTGGTCGCTTGTTGCTCACAACAGAAAAGACTTCTGGTAAACATTTGGTAGTATACCATTCGGCGTTGATGCTTCTTTGATCTCGTAAGGGAATTGAGGCCAAGTGGCCAGTCAAATTAAAAAAACTGGCGATCAAAATCTTCCCCCCGCTTAGAGATCGCTTCACTTTGGTAGGCGTTGGTTCATTTTGAAACACCCAAACTTTCGACTGGCGCTTGGTTTCTGGATCGTATTAATAAATCCAGGACTCATCACCTGTTACGATGTCGTAAATACGCCGAGACGAGCCTGCTTCAAATTTGTTCAGCATATCACGGCACCATTCCACCCGGGCCTGCTTCTGAGCGTCGGTGAGGTAGTGCGGCACCCAGCGCGATACTATCCTCCTCACGCGAAGATGCCCGTGTAGAATCTCGTGAACGCTTCCCGATCCAGTCTTTAATAACTTTGTAACAACATAATGATTTAAAAGAGTGTCCATGGAGTTTCTTGCCCATTCTTCTCCATAGAGATCTACGCTTTCGAATGGGCAACTACAGTACTTTCACAAGTTATTATGCCCTGTGACTGGGACTGTAGCTTAGTTTATTTTTTGTGTTTTGACATTCAAAAGTGCCTGTAATGGTTTAATTGAAATAAATGCTTTGAGTTTGAGTTTGAGTTTGAATATGTGCTGAATCTCCTCATATGTAATTCGCCTATTATCTTGGATTAAATTTTTCACTGCTAGCACGTTTTCTTCCGTAATAGCCGTCAAAGGGCGACCGCTTCTTTCTTCATCCCACAAGGTTGGTCGACCGCGCCTAAATTCGTTATACCAACGATACACGGTTGCCTTGGAGGGGCCTTCATCCATAAATGCCATTTGAAGTCTATCGAACGATTCATCCGGTTTCAGGCGACACTTGAAATCGTAAAAAATCATAGCTCTAAAATGTTCCCGGCGCAGATCCATTTTTCAGTAAGACACGATACTTTGAATTGGCTCGCAAAAAATTTGGAGGGAAATTTTGAAAATGGAACACACATATTTTTACTTACAAGTAATCAAATTTTCGAAAAAGATTCTAACTGGCCAGTCTCCCATACATAAAAACTATTTATCGCAATACTTTCTGAGTGGCCTGGTAACACACCCCTCTACACGCCACTCAATATACTTATTACCTGAACCTAACATCACTTTCGCACACCCACATTTCGCCAGTTATATTGAAGTCCCATGGTTCAAATAAGAATAGGAACGTCAATTAAAATGTTGTGTATCTTGTTAATGTTATCTTCAAATTATTATAGTTTATTTGAGAGCTTTGAAGTGTTGAATCGAGCGCCTTCTTAGAAATGACTGGTTTATTCACCATTTTTTATGTTTAAGCCATCTAACATGTTATTTGTAATGGCAAACTCTCTCTCTGTATTAGTTTTAGGGCAAGCTTTGCCTAGTTTGAGGCCAATCTATATATTTTTTGCAATTTTTTTTTTTTAATGTCTTTTTTGCTAACCTACCCAACTTTCTAGATTTTACAGCTATAACGTCACAATATGGCTCGAGTTTAGTCCTATTCTTATTTGAAACGTATTGTAAGAACAAGCCTATTGCCATCAACCGGGCAAAAATCCAGGCTCCAAAAATTCCTGACGGAAAAACACAAGGTATCATGCTCATCAGCAGCGGTTACGACCACTAGACCAACGAAGGAACGGCGCGGAATTTTCATTCATGACAAAAATTCCCTCCACTTCACGCCTCTTAGGAGAAAGCCATCCAAGACGTCCCGCCATCTTCTCTTCGGTCTGCCGCGACCCCGAATGTAGGAAAGAACGTGGGGAGGCTTTTGCCCAGAAATGGCAAAACACAGGACTGGATAACAAAAAAAAAAAAATACAAAAAACTTTTCGTCCTGTTATTTTATTTCTTCGTATGTAAATGTATTGAAAAACGTCGTTCGATTCACGTGGGCATTTGTTACTGCTGTTCTCGGCTCCATGGCACCCTCGCCTGCGGCTCGGGTGTGTACGTGTATTAATTTGTTGTATGTTTGTCGCTCAGCCATGGATGGCGTCAGCGGCGATGGCGATGAGTTCAGTGTCAGTCGTCTGTTCCAGTTTATTGCTCAAAACGTACGTATTAATCAAACATCATTTATTCAAAATAGCTTGAAAATCAGCACGTCAAAATTACACAAGACATTCCATAGAATACCCACCCTTGGACACTTTAAAATATAAAAACCTCTTTCGATTCATTTTGTACGTACTACCGCGCTCACTGACCGTCGACACTTTCACCACGCTCTGAGTAATAAGGTTGAAAAGTCGTCGACCGTCGTTAGGCACGGTAACCTGAAATTATAATTTTCTATTCTAATTGTTAGCTAAGTACCGTTTATTTAGCCTAAGATAAGAGTAATGATTTATCTATCTATACTAATATTATGAAGCTGAAGAGTTTGTTTGTTTGGTTGAACGCGCTAATCTCAGGAACTACTTCGCGTGAAATTATTTTAGTGTTGGATAGCCCATTTATCGAGGAAGGCTATAGGCTATAAAACATCACGCTGCTGGAGCGGAGCATTAATCAAAAATGTAACGCAAAGTTGCGCCGATCAGCTTGTGTTATTATAAAAAGTTTGTATGTAGGGGGTAATCTTCGAAACTACTGATCCGATTCAAAACTTTTTCTCACTGGTTAAAAGCTACATTATTCGTGGGTGCTATAGGCTATAAATTATATTTATATCATGCTTATTAGCCGAGCTATCACATTTTTTGCGGACGGAGTCGCGGGCGAAGTGCTAGTTATCAATAATTTCTTCTCTTACAGTTTCAAGAAACCAACCCTAGAAAAGCTCCGCACAGCCGAATACCTTCAATCCATTCACCTAGAGGAGCTGGACTCGGTGTCAGTGCATCGGGGTCTCGACGAACGAATAGACCCCACTGAGCGGGGGGCCTCGCCTTTGGCCAAGTAAGTATAGAACTATATTAGCATTTATTTATTATTGGCTGGTTTTGTTTAGCCTGATCTCTCTCCGGTCGTATGGGATTGCCGTCCCATGGGACATCCCATTGGTCTACACATGCACAATTTTTTTTGGGATTAAACGTAACCTATGCTACTTACACACTATTGACCAACCCGCAATGGGCCCGCGTGCTGGTTACTCCACCATCTCACAGATGGGAGCCTGCGAAGAAGAAAAAGCAGTTTCTATGGGATAGACAATTGTGTGTCTCCGCATCCTAATCAAAACGAACGTCGTGATTAAATGTCACTCATTTGTTCGCGTTACCGCGGCGACCGCTGTGGTTAGGACAAAAGCTGCGGTTAAAAGCAAGATTTTTTTTATAAAAAAAATGGTCACAAATGCTACAATATTAAACAGAAATTAACGAATTGGCAATAAATTACGCATTTTCATCAAAATTTTGTTTCCATGACTGTCCTATCCTATGAAATAAATGAATTGTAAGTAATTTATCCGGCCAGTTAGTAACTTATAGTAGTCGCTTTTGATGCTTACACAAGCGGCTTAATTATATTTGCGCGACCCTATCCATTGCACAGAACTGGATACACTTTTAAGAACTAACTGACACAATGGCGGAGACCATAGATAAAGATATATCTAAATAACGCAAGTATCACGATCCCCGTATGAACACCAAGCGTGCCATTTTGTGACTACGTACTATGACGTCATAAGCACTATTTAGTTACTATACTCGTACAAACAAGTTAATTTACAAAATAGACTACGTTTTTTTTCTTGAAATGTCTAGAATTAAGTAGTTGAGTTGTAACGTTGTTTTAAACATATTAGCTTGCTGCGACAGTAGCTACGTTAAGCATAAAATGCTTAAGCCGGGCACGCGAAGTAGATGCTCTTGCGTTATCTAGGTATATGTATATGTTTGGTGAAGACCGTTAACCTTTTGAACGCCAGAGCATAAAAACTCGCGCGTGCCCTCCACGCCAAGCCAAAATTTCACCGCATCCAAATCCGGAGGTCTACTCTCTAAGTACGAAACCTGTAGTTTCGGCCAAAGATACGGGCGTTTCCTACTCCGTAACACTTTCGGACATACGATTAGTGAGGGACTCGAACTAAAAACGAATGACAACACGATTGGACTGTTGTCTCTACTCCCGATGTATTTTCAAAACTCATGAATCCGAAAATAACAGAGCTTAGGGTTCATTTGGAAGTTTCAATCTACTTTCGTACGGGCCCGTATCTTCGTTGATGGACTTAGAGAGTAGACCCCTAGACGTGTTATGCCGACCGTAGCGCCGTGAGCACTTCTTGAATTTGACGTCCGTGGCGGTCAAAAGGTTAAAAGCTAATTGTAGATGGCGCCACCATAACGAGGTCTCGATAATTTTCTTCTCGCTAGACAGAACTACGGACAATTTTACTAATAAAACAATATTTCCTTTGCTTAAAACTAACTACGTTCAGCCAACAGTTCGCTTGCAGAAAATAATCTACATTGATTTCTTACAACGATGCGTGGCAGTCGCGGTCATGAAAGGGGCCGTCCATAAATGACGTCACACGAATTTCATGAATTATACCCCTCCCCCCTCCTGACTCCCCTCCTTTTTTGTGACGTCACATATTTTGCAGTTTTGCATGGTCATACAGATAGAGTTGGATTTTTTTTTAAGTTTTTCGTTAATAGTTCAAATTTCGTGTTTGAATACTTAGACAATATTAGATTTTGAAATGTGACGTCACGAAATTGAGGGTTCCAACTCTTGTCATACAATTTCACACTACGTCGTCTTCCCCCCCCCCCTTAACGTGTGACGTCATTTATGGAAAACCCCAAACGAGGAAACGAGATGACACGATATTCTCGTTCAAAATATTTACTGTCCTACTCGTTCGTTTAGTTACCGTCGCTGCCACAAGTCTTGGGCAATTAGTAACTAGTTTTAAGCTATATTCATCGAATCCTGAATTCTGAATCTTAGATAGTTATCATGTTTTGGAACAATAAATTCAACATCAGAAATGACAAAGCTCAAATTCCATTCTAACTAAAATTAGAACTCTTTTTCCAGAAATGTTTACTCAAAAATCTATTTTAACTACATAACGCTAAGGTGGATAGTTGATTGAGTTGGAGTTAATTTAAATCATCCAAGATTCTGAATTCAATTATTAAGCCTTCATCTTTCTCTATCCCATTGTATTTTGTATCTGCTATCTCTCTCTAATCTTCTCTTTCTTTCAACACAGCAAAAACCGCGACTCTTGGAAATCTGCACTTTTGAAAGTTGAAGTATAAAGTATGTAGTCTCTTATAGATATATGGTGGTGTTTTCCTGTTTGTGTGCGTGTCTTCTTGTCTGTTTCGTGTTTGTTTTGCGATTTACCCGACTCTGGCAAAAGTGGAGTTGTGTTTGATGTTAATAATTCACGAATTAAGTCAAAAAGATTCTGTTTTGTGTATCTGAAAATATGTATGCCTGCATATTTTTTTTACGAAATATCGGTCTATAGCAGAAGTCTTGAAATGTGTCTAAAAACAGGATATGTTTTTTTTTTTAATGTGCTGAGATGTTCTTTAACTTGTGTTGTTCAATTTTTTGGTGGTGGATGACAAATAATTTTATTTATATTGTAAAATGATTGTGTGATATATTATCATCCATCAGAGATCGGAATGAGTATAGTTTATTTGCCTAAACTTCAAGGAAGTAACATACGGATAATACCTCCCTCTTATTCAACAACTTTATTTCGAAACTTAAAAATCATTCCGGGGTTTTATGCAGAGGTATTATCCGTATGTTACTTACTTTCTTGAAGTTTAGTCAAATAAACTCTACGTATTCCGATCTCTGATTATCATGCATGTACGTACGGTGCTAGGTGCTTGTGTTTACGTTTGTTCTGGTGTGGTTTTCATGTATATTCCTTCTTTTCAGTTCTTTTTCTTACGTTTTCAGTGATCATCTCCTCAATTATAGATGTCGTCGTTTAAAAAAAGCCATAATCATTGAATAGTAATCGTTATTTCATATTCGGGCTTTGAACTATGTGATCTGACTTACTTTATTTTATTTTCAAATAGCAGCCACGCATTAAACCTGTATTAATCAATAGTTGGTATTAATACAAACAAGTTTTGTATGGGACCAAATCTTCTAAAGCGTCACGTTTTCGAGATATAAGCCATCTATGTTACAACCTTTGCCATCAGTACAACTTTGATTTTAATAGCCACCCATAAAAACTATCAATCAATAAATAGCTGGCATCGAAAACCATCTAATGGGTCTTCGCCTTCAAAGTCACAATTTTCGACATCAGCACGACTTTGATAGTTTATATTTCGGAAATGTGACGCTTTAGAAGTTTTTGTCTCATACTAAACTTGTTTGTCTTGATAACATCTATTAGTAATTAATAGGTACAGGTGTATGCGTAGTCGCTATTTTGAAAATAAAATAAAATGGCGGTAGTTAGGCAGCCCACGCTTCAAACAAAAATCTTCCAACCACTTTTGAATGTGTATTTAAGGCATAGTCACAAATCATTATAATCCGATAACTCTTACAGCTGTTATCACCGCGTTTAAAAGCCATCATTGTCTGTGATCTTGAACGCTGTTTAGATGGAGGGATTTGTGAAATCCGATCTCGAAACCCTAAGAACCTTAACACTTTCGGTGCTAAACCAGTACTCCACACCCAGCCAGCCACACCCAGCATATGAGTCGAACAATAATTCGTTAGTGTGCGTATAACCCGCCTCCCGAGTCGTCGCTATACGTAGCTATAAATGACGCGTATACCAGTAAAAAATGGATTATTTGAACATAGCAGCGAAAGTGTTAACCCTTCATTGTGAAACCAAATTGAGCAGCTGTTTTACAACTTTGTCCATTATTATTTTTCCCAGACTATTCCATCGCAGCAAGCCAGCCGAAGGCTGCCTCTTACAAGAAGAAGACGACCTAATGACCGTCTCCTTCATACCCAAGAGACGACAGGAGCCCAGCATCAACGGATGATATCAGCCCACCGCTGGGGAAACGTCCCGAGGTTAGACTAGGTATCAGGTGAGCGATAGATGGCGCTGATTTAAAGAAATTGTTGATTGATTTTGTATGCAACGAAATATAGTTGTGCAAGGATATTTTGGATAATGTTCACGGAGACGCGCTTTGGGTGTAATCCTGTATGGTTTTTCAAGCGCTTTAATGACATTGTTAGAAGGTTTCAGTTGGTAAACATTAGTGAAAGTGTCTGTGGAAATTGTATGGAAAAAACAAAATGGTTGATCTTGTTCCGATTTGGCAAAGCGCCGAAAGTTTCTTACGTACGGATATGGTTAGAATTTTACTGTTTGATGTCAATTTTCAATGTCGGTTCTTTCACGGCGAGCTCACTGACGGTCTGCCACTTTTCACCCTTAAGCCATAAATATTAAGGTTGAAAAGCGGTCGACCGTCAGTGAATTCGGTAGTACATCTGGTTTTGCATTGCTTTCAAAATCACAGTGATACTTATTGTACTTACAATAAGGTTGCTTTTGATGCAACTAACAAATCACTGCATCCATTGCCCGTTGGCAAACTTTGAGTATGTACTTCAGGATGTTAGTCAAAGACTTCAAAGTTTTTCTCTTAATATTGTTTTAATAGAAAAAAAAACTAACTAGCAATAAAATGGTAGTCAACGAAAATTGTGAAAAGCGCCATCTGTTGACGAAATGGACAGTCCTATGTCCTTCTGAAGGTATTGAATGGACAATTTCACAAATGGATTATTTGTCCGATGGACAAAGTGCAGTGTTACAGTGAAACTAAGAATAAAGACTGATGTGTTTGTGTAAATATTAAGAGTGTCGGGTGAAGTTGAAAATTTGAGGTTTTGTGAAATGACTAGGTAAAATTATTTTTGTAATTAGTGGTAGCTTTTTTTATAAATTTTCGTTTATTGTAGAGATGGACCGAATGTGGATTCTGCCGAATGTCGAGTTCGGCCGAACATTCGGTTGAAACATGTTTTTTTCTTCTGACTTCTTTAACTAGCAGTGAGTTCAGTTGGCAAAATACAGGATATGGACTACTAGTCTGTCCTACATATTAGTAAAGGTTTGCTCAATCGAATGTTCGGTCCATGAACCGAACTTCGGCCGAATAGCGAAATTCGGCAAAAGCAGCCGAACTTCGGTATTGCCAAATGTGAAACGAATTTCGATCCATCTCTAGTTATTGTGTGTGGTTATTGTATGTATTTTGATTTAGTAGGATTGGATGCAGTTTAAAAATCTGTAATCGTAGTGACACCTACAGTTTTTTATTTATTTAATATATCTTGAAGCAAGTTATTTAAGTACAATTTATTGTGCAATTTAGTATTTTTTGTCCTGTAATACACAAATTCTTTACATTATATCTTCGAAGGTATCTAGATCTTTCACAAAATCCTTAATTTCCGAGCTTCGTTACTGTCTAGCCTTTAGAAGCTAATATGGCTTTAACATAACAAGATATATCGCTTTGTATTTTAAATTAGTAATAAATTCGTACAAAATGTATGTAAAAATATATTATGAAACATATTATTAGCTACCAATGATTAAAAACCGCTGAAAATCGCTTTCAGTTCAATAATAAAATTTTGCTTGGAAATCTTTTAATAATGCCTTCAAAAATTTACCTGAACTTGGTTTTGCCTGTGAAAATTAATTTTAATGTTAAATTTTGCTTAAAAAGCTATAAAAATATGTCAGTTATTTTTATAAATTCAGTACCCAGTTATGATTGGCACGCCAAATTGTCAATTGGCAAACGAAATTGACAAGAAAAACGCCAAACACTTTGTACTTCCTTATTTTTAATCGCATTATAAAACGTTGCAATATTATTCCATTATTGTATTTAAATCAATAGTTACCATATTGTACAAAAATAAAATAACGATTTTTATTATTAATTTGATAATGTACAACATTTTGCTAGTATGGAAAACGTATTCTATCTCATAAATCTTCATGTTAATATCTTTAAAAAATCAACAAAATATTGTACACTATTAAAATATAATTAAAAAAAGAAGGAACCACAATTTCAAAATGTACCTAGCACATCAATATCGGATCAGCTGTTCTCGAATTGTGAGTGACAAACAAGGAGTTAAAAATAAATGGAATATTAGTATCAAACCCAAATTTTTTATCTGCCTTGCCTTTACCCAATGTTGGGGTCGGCTTCCAGTCTAACCGGATGCAGCTGAATACCAGTATTTTACATGGAGCGACTGTTTATCTGACCTCCACGACCCAGTTAGTACTGGGCAATACGATACCCCTTGTTAAGACTGGTTGTCAGACTTTCGGGCCACTGACTACCTGTAACGACTGTCAAAGATCTAGAAATGACAGCCGGGACCAATGGCTTAACGTGCTTTCCGAGGCACGGAGAAAACTCGGTATGTAATGAGTGATCACCCATCCACAGACCAACCTAGGCAAGCGCTCCTTAACCTGAAGATCGACCCGAGTGGCAGTTATTATTTAGCCACATGTTGATATTCCATTTATTTAAAACTCAAAGAAAGGCGAGAACTGTATCATATAGTATTATTTTGATGTTTTTATTAACATTGTCATTGACACTATAAAAAACCCAGTTTTTCACCACATTTTTGGTGAACCCAGTTTTTAATCACCATCATCTGCCTAGCCTTTTCCCAAATATGTTGGGGTCGGCTTCCAGTCTAACCGGATGCAGCTGAATACCAGTATTTTACATGGAGCGACTGCCTATCTGACCTCCAAAACCCAGTGACTGAGTAACACGATGGTCCAATATCATTTGCTGGCTGGCATACTTTAATCACTGCATAAGTTATTCCCACAATAGTTCATGACCGTACGAGAAAAGAATAAACCTTTTAATTTAAACTAGCGACCCGCCCCGGCTTCGCACGGTGCAATTTTCTTAAGAGGAAAACGCTTTACAAAAAAACTATACACGGGTGAAACTTACATCGACGCTTAAATCACGTATTCAGTTCATCATGCGGAACCCCCACATTGATTTCTTGAACTTAAAATCAGCTGTTCCATACATTATGACCGTGTAGGTATTGCAGTTTTGTAGGAAACAGCTGTTTTTTTTTTAAGTTGCCGATGAAAACACTTGTATCTGTTTTAGAGTCGGCGTCCCGTCCACCTTGTATTTTCTTTCAAATAAACCGTATTTGACAATTACGAACACGACAAAAAAAAAACAGCCAAAAATGTTCGAACCTTCCGTGCAATGGATATTTATTTAGATAGTTTGAACCTTATTCCTAATACACCAATGTTGGAATTCATACAGTGCCAGTGACTTTGTTAGTAAGAATGCTGTTTTAAAAGTGACATTATATTTTCTATATGAAAAGTAAATAATATACTTTGTATTTAATTCCGTTAAAATATTTGCGCCCGGTAGATGGCAGTAGGCTCGCCCCATAACACATGGGACTTAAACATAACTGGCGTAATGTGGATTTACTATTAGATACACCTCTGCCCAACCCGTAAGAGAATTAAGGCGCCATGTTGTTTCAACGGAGTTAAGTACAGATATTTATAGAAAACTTAAGATATTTTTGCGTTTATACATAGTTGATACATTTATACATGTTATTGTTTCGTTTATACACTTATCATTTTAATCGCGAACCGTATTTATACAGTTTTAATATTGTAGTTTTTAATATGGATATATTTTTGTAACAAAATATAAAGATTTAATTTTTGTTTTTGTGTTTTATTATATCTACTGTGATCATTTCGACCGACGCTGCAGGATGGAAAAAGGGTCCAAATACTTTTGTGAATGGACAAAGTGACTTTAATGAGTCGGGCACATCATCTATACAAATAAATCAAAGCATTTATTTCAAGTAGGCCAATTACAGGCACTTTTGAATTGTCGAAACAAAGACAGCAATAAAAAATGAAGCTACAGTCCCAGTCACAAGACATAATAACTGTAAAAGTACTGTAGTTGCCCATTCGAAAGCGTAGATCTCTATGGATGAAATTGACTTTTTACTGAATTCCTAAATGAAAGTATATACGGAACTTAGAACAAAAAAATACTTTTTTTTATTAAATTTTTGGCTGTGTTTATTCCGGCTTATCTCAGAAACGGCTAGACCGATTTTGACGGGACTTTTACAGGCAGCTGATGTTATAAGGAGTAACTTAGGCTGCTTTTATTTTAGAAAAAGGATTAGGGTTCCGTGCAAAAAAATAATATCCTTGAAATTGTTAACAAAAGCCGATTTAAATAGGGAAGTAATATTTTTTTAAATAATGGAAGTAATATTTTTATAATAATTTCACGCGGACATAGGTCGCGGGCAACTAGTTGGATATATAGTCTAAAATATACGAATATAAAGTTTTCTCTGCTTTTCAAGAATTAGTCAGAAACAAGTTATTTAGCAATCGATTTATTTAATTGTAAAACTTGCCAACTTTAAACTAATACCTAATACATTGAAGTCAGCCAACAAATTTTGTGGTTGAATATTCACTACGGTAGAATTTACAACGCCGACGTCAAAGCTTGACGTAGTAATTCAGAATGCGATACGATGCTCCACTGCCTGTCCTGCTTTGGTGTGCTCTCAAGCGGCTAGTATTATATCCAAATTTGGCTGAAAAACTACGAACACAAAGCGGACATGTCAGAAAACCATTCTTCTTTATAGTATGGTTAGTGCCTAACCTGGTGTCAGAGTTTTCATGCCGCCCATGGGCCTCTGAGTTGGCTTTACATGCCGTCGAGAAATATCTCTCAGGTATGCTGGTTTCCTCACGATGTTTCCGTTCACCGAAGCAAGTGATAATTATACAATACGCACATGAATCCGAAAAATCAGAGGTGCGTGTCTTGGGTTCGAACTTGAAACCTATGACTTGGCAGTCCGACGGTCACACCACTAGGCTGTCACTGCTAGGACACCATTGACGACAGTATAGGGTTTAGCTGTAAGTTGTCGAGCTTCACCATCACGTTTTAAATCGAACTGCGAAAAAACCTGGGAATAACAATCGATAAAAACCTAAGATTTCAAGATCACATAACCACCCTTAGTAACAGATTACGGAAACTAATATATGTGTTCAAAACGCTGAGACATGTACTCGATAAAAATACTATGAAATTAGTGTACTATACCCTTGCTCAATCTATAATATGCTACTGTATCACCTCTTGGGGTGGAGCTCCAAAAACTACCCTAATAGAAATTGAGAGAACCCAAAGAGCTATACTGAAAGTGTCGTCTTTTCGACCGTATCGCTATCCCACTGAACAGTTATATAAAGAGAACGAAGTTCTGACAGTGCGACAACTGTTTATATTGCACATTCTGCTGAAACAGCATACTCTCTTGGTTTATAACCCAACGCTGTCCAGGGGGAAAAGACGATATGACCCAGTGGAGCGCCATCACCTACGACACAAAACTATCTTTGCAAGGCGTTTCTTTTGCTATCTAGGTGGCTACTTATACAATAAAACACATAAGGTGCTACAAATCTTTAGCCTCACAAAGAATAAATGCAAAAAGAGGCTAACCGAGTGGCTATTAAAATTAAACTATAATGATACTGAAAACTTCCTTATAATGACCTAAACACACTCACTCACACACACACACACACTCACTCACTCACCCACACAATCACTCATACTACACATCTACTAACATTCGTCTCGCATACTTAAATTATATTTCTAAGCATAATAAACTATGAAATGTCGTATGATTCCTCACATTCTGTCAGCGCGCCTAGTACATAATTTATGAAATGAAAATGTAAAGGGGTGGGATCCTGGTGTCCTGAAACACAGGCCACGAGCCTAGCTTAGGCACCAGCCTCCCACGATATATACTTACCTGTATTGTGTATCATAGTCGAATCTGACCAATGTAAAATAATTTGTGTATATTGTGGTGAGAAATAAAGTTGATTGATTGATTGATTGATTGATTGATTGCGACCTTCTCTTTGATTGACCTGCCGATGTACTAACGCTATTGAGGTGGCGTAGTTCAGTGGCCCTACCGTGACGTCTTAATGCAGGAATGGTTTAGTATTATTCCAGTGCGGGAAAGAGTTGGCGCTAGATGGTGTATAGCTCTGTCCCTTTGCCACACTTGAATAGAATATAATACAACATTATTTTTAAAATATGCGAAACTAGAATATAGTTTGTTCAGAATAAGTAACTGAATCGATTCCAATAATTTTATATAATGTTATATTTTGTCCCAAAAATATTTAAAAAAGGTTACGAGTTGGACACCGAGCGACACTTAGTACCTATCCGCAATACGCGCACAACACAGGCATTAGGCGCGGGCGCACACCGGTCACCGGGGCGCCGCGTGGTGAGCATATTTTTGTACGGACAACCAGGTAACAACAAGCTTATAACTTTGTGATTTTTCATGATACAGTTTTGAAATTTTGTACATAGATTCTTTACATAACTAGACACGTGTTTCAGGTTTCGCATATACTAAAACTAATGTTGTATATTTATAGTATTTTATATATCCTTGTAGTTTAGTTTAATATTTGATTAAAGTTATTTTCAGATAACACACCTACATTTGTTTGCATCTGTCTCTGCATCACCCAAAGGTTGACTGGTAGAAAATTCCTATGGCATTAACTCCGCCTCTGTACATTGTACTTGAAGTGTTAAATAAATAAATAGAACTTGAACATTCCTGCAGTAAGTCGTCATGGTAGAGCCACTAAACAAAGTTTATGTAACTTTTTTTAGTGCAACACGAGGCCAAAGAAGCAACACTCGGCTTTGAGTCCAACTAAAACACCTCAAACTCCCGCAAACATCAACTATAAGAAGCCCGAATCTCATCGATAATCCGTCGGTTAACAGTTTTAAACTTCCTCCCAAAGGATTCAACATCTTGATGACTATCCCTCGACAATATACCAAGTAACTGCACAAACTGAGCCAAAGTTAAAGCATATAGCTTAGAGTTAATCCGTAGATAAGAGGCCTTAAATAATTTGGTCGTAATGGTTTGTTCATCAATGATGTTACATTCTCTAAACCATTTTTCTATAATGTCGTATTTAGCACCTTCCTGATTGCTTGCACCGTATAAAGTCATGTACATTTCTTCCAAATCCATGGTTTTTTATGCTTTAAGTAAAAACTTTGATATTTTCTTTATTCTAGGCAAGTTTTCCTCTCAATAGCAACCTGCACTGCGCTCACTTGATGGATTAGGGCCCACGTAGTAGTTCACGGCCTATCTGGTAGATTATGGCCCAAGTTCTCTCACAGACAGGAAGCTAATCCCAGCAGTGGGCAAAGTTACAGGCTCATTATGTGCCTTTGCTTCGCACGGATTTAGAGTTGTATACCATCACTAGATATCCGAACACAGATTTCTGTACAATTTCTAAGTTACTACATTTAAGGCTTCCGGAATAAGTCCTCTAAGTGATGTTGAAAACCACTTTAAAATCCGTTCCGTAATTTAGAAAAACGACACAGAGGAGACACGCAAAGTAACTTTAATCTTGAATATCACTTGAAATACGTGCAAAGTGGGATTGGTAGAAGATTGAATTCGAAATTCTAGTAAATAAAATGGCTTTGAAACAAATGCTGTTTGATTTGTGAATGGTGTATGAATCTAGGGAGCAATGCTTGCCATATACCTACTTATTATACAAGGTGTAAACGGACCCTTCACGAAGCCGTCAGCCAAGGATTCTGTACATCAAACTAAGTAGCTCTACGCAAAACTTATTGCTTGGAAACGAATAATTTGCGGTGAAAATTCATGTTTTACGATAGGAATGTAACGCATTCAAAACATTGCGCTGATTGATGCATTGAATAGTACGGGGTCGTGGAGGTATTTAAAATAAGGTCATTAAAAACGTGTACTTAAAAAAAAGATGTAAAAATTCGGAACTTTGACCCCCAATATCTCCGTAACTAGAATGTTCACAGGTGTGGTCTAGAACAAAAAGAAAATCGCAATGACGGGGATAACAAGTGCTTTTCGGCTTCGTCCACAACTTTCTGGAAGTTTCCAGAAAGTTCCATAGTGGAACATTGTTGGAATATTCTCGGGTCTTCTAGAGAGTTCCATGGTGGAACATTCTAAACTCGAGCGTAATCTTTAAGGGTAGTTTTACACCCATTTTAGGCAAATTATATGTACTATCTATAACTTAAGCATTAACACTGCTTTGTTGGTCTAGTGGCCGCAAGCGCTACTGCTGAGTATTAGGGATTATCCTGGGTTAGACTCCCAGGTAGGGCGAAGTGTTATTGGGTTTTTTCATCAATAATCTCTCAGCAGCAGCCACGGAATCTGGATTTGTGCCCGACTGATGGCTATAGGCTGACCGTAAGTAGAATGGGACAAGGGTAGGATGATGATGACGATGTCTATAGGCTCGCCCCTATTACATAACTGAAGAAATGTGGGTGTACTATTAGGTACTACTCTACCTGGCAATTCGTTTAACAGGCGTGATGTTATGTCATTAGTATCAAGCTGTGTTGGCTGTGTGAAATACAATGCTAAATATTAGCAGCACCCAAAAACAATTTTGTCGAAAAAAAAAACACCATTTTAATTCAACAAAGAATTTATTTCAATATTCTTAAGCGCTCATTTCTTCAAGGCTTCTTTAAAAGCTTGAAGCCCAACAATTGCAGCATCGATGACCTTCGGTGTTGAGGCGGCAAGTTTCTTAGACAGCTGGTCAACTGTCTTCGACTGCTCGGCAGCTATCTGGGCTAAGATAGCCTTGAACTTGGCGAGCTCAACGTGCTGCTCATCAACGACGCCTTTAAATAATTTGCGGACCTCTTCATCTTTTACTGTTTCGATTACTTTAGCTGAAAGGAAATACATTTATTTAGCACAGACTAAGATACACAACATGCGCAACTGTTTAGCATGAGGTCGTGGGTTCAATTCCCGGGTGGGGGAAAGTGTTATTGGGTTTTTCCATCAGGAATTTCTTAGCAGCCACGGAGTCTGGATTTGTGCTCGGTCTATTACAATAGACTCGCCTCTTAATACATGGGACTTAAACATGACTGGCGAAATGTGGGTGTACTATTAGTTACACCTCTACCTAACCCCTTCGGGGATAACAAGCGTGATATTATGATGTGACGGCTGTGCTCAGGCAAGCTGACGACAGGGTGACGTGGAAGCAACTCGTCAGATCTAATTCTTAAACTAATAATTTCCGTGTTACTACTAACAGCGATAGTAACGGGCAAGTCGCGGCTCTGAAACAGAATCCCTCAGAAACGCTGTCATGCGCGTTCCACCTTCGTAATAGACATGGGGGTTGTAAATTAAACATTCGCATAGCATTGGGATTTGCCAGGGCATGCGGTGCAAGATGGCCCACCTTCTATCTTGCACCGCACGCACTTGATGATCTATTTAGTGAATCAGTAAGCAGAGTTCACCTACGTGAACTCCTATGAGTTTTGAGCTAAACACATTTGAACTTTTGCCATCGATACACTTAGAAGAAGACAATGTCCGATGGTATCGAGGCCCAAAAATCTGACCACCAGTATCGTGTTACCTACTTACCAGTGATAGGGTTGTTGAGGACAGATCGGCATCTACCTCATGTATAAAAACATTAATAAGCTTGATGACTATAAGTAGCTTGTAGACTAATAGTAATTTGAAAGGACCTTGAGTTGGCTTCCAGTCTAACTGGATGCAGAACACCATTATTTTTGGGGTGACTGTCTAGCCAATATTGACAATAAAAAAACCACTTTGATCCAAAAGAAAATTTATTCTAGAACCCTCATTTTGATGACTTGAAAGCCTCTCTCAAAGCGTTAAGCCCGACAATGGCTGCATCAACAAACATGGGTCCTTCGATAGCTAGTTGATCGGATAGCTGTTCAACTGACTTAGACTGCTCGGCAGCTATCTTGGCTAAGATATACTTGAACTGGTCGAGTTCTACATGCTGCTGGTTTTTAACTTCCTTAAATAACTTGCGAGCGTAGTGTTCTTTTCTATGTTTGATTATATTTGCTGAAAAGTGTTTAAAATCAGGATCAAAAGTCGCTCCATGTAATATACTGGTATTCAGCCGCGTCCGGTTAGACTGGAAGCTGACCACAATTTAGTTGGGAAGTATGTTCCACGGAGCGACTGCCTACTGACCTCCACAACCCAGTGACTTGGTAACACGACACCCATTGGTTATTATCTGCTTGCTTTTCACGACTATGTTGGAATCGGCTTCTAGTCTCAACGGATGCAGTTGAATACCAGTATTACCCGTTAAGAAATACTTTAAGATTTTATGGGTTCTAACTACCCGTAATTAATGGAGGCTAGATATCTGTACCAAAAAAATGGTATTATGCCTACTTATTACTTACAGTTGTCACGATATGAGGACAATGCCTTAGGAAAGTTTTGAGTATGAAGTGGATGGTTGTAAGAGTATGGAAGGACAAAAGACACGATAGATGGACTGTATGAAGGATGAGAGGGCTAGGAAAGAGATGACTGCTGAGATGATGAGTAATAGAGAAGTATGGAAGAAGACGTGCTGCGCAGACCACGAATAAATTGGGTTAAGGGCTGGAGAATGCTGATCATGATGACTTACAATCTTTCATCCATTGCAGTAAATTTTCGACATCAGCCTTTCCGGCTTTTTCTAGTTGTCTGAATATGGAATCCATGTTACGGGTTGTTTAGGAAGTTTTGGTAATTATTAAGCAAAATTTATAAAAAAGTATGTTTTGTATGGTTTTTTATAAATTTTGCTTACATTTTAAATTTTGCTTCAGCTGTGTTTGTTTTCTGGCTAAAACAAATACAGTTGACAGCCATCGATATGTCATTCTTTTATGGTTACATTTTAGTTTTAAATAGAAAAAACTTAAGAGTATCCTTTCAGTTATTTTTACCTTGACAGCATCTTTGTCAAAATCACAGAACATATATATACCACTAAAGCGGGTCAAAATTCATCATCATCTATAGCCCGACTTCACCCTTTTTTTACAAAATAGGCTTGCGTTTGGCCGCAACTCGCCTGATGTGTGTGGCGTCTCCAGCCTCACCCTCCATAGCCTCAGGGTATGGGATCGGGCCTCCCTACGCCACCTCGTGACGACTTTAGGCGGCGGCTGCCATGCCTGCCTGCAGGTCTGCGCCGATACTCTTCGGCTAGCACCTGCGCCTCCAAATGCCACGTCTCGCCTATGTGCCAGCCTCATCCAGGTTTTAACTGCTCATCTCGCTATCCTACCACCAACACTTCTTTCCAGTCCTTGGACGTCACTCAGTCACAGCTTTACTTCACCTGCCATCACCGCACCACCTGGCTAGATGTCCTGTTCAACTGCATTTGAGTTCCGAAATGCGATTTCTAATATCAAAAACCTTCGCACGTCTTCGGATTTCAAAATTCAAAATTACAATAATCTTTATTCAGTCATTGGTATAACTGTGAAAGACCTGTATCATATTTAACGCAAATAAATAATTTTGACTTTGACTTTGACCTGTAGCGCATGACCGTGCTAGACCAAAGCTCGACCCGCTTCCCGAGACACGGCGGTATGATAGCGCCAACTTTCAAACTCCGATCTGCTACTGAGACATCCCTAATGGAAAAACCCAATAACACTTCAAGAGACCCTGATATTGAGCTCTGTGCAGGTGCGCCGGCGATCACGAGACGCCCGGCGGGGAGTCTGTATTGTTTTTTTTACTTTTTCTTACTTTTTTTTTACTTTTTCCCCCATTAGCAATTTCTCCTGTATCGTGGGTGCGTTTACAAACATTTAAACTCACATACACAAACAGCCGGACCCGGAACAACTACCTGTAAGTCATACAAACCCGCGACACGAAGCGCAGCAGCCAGTCGCTCAGCTACTGAGCCAACTGTGCCGTCAAATGAAACCGGCACCCAATTTATTTCCAACCAGAATACTCGTATAGCTTTGCTTCTTGGCGATTTCTTTATTAATTAAATGACGGCATGGTGTCTATGCGCCGTTGTTTTATGGCTCCGTACGTAAAGGGTGTCAATGGGACTTACCTGTGAAATCCGTGGCCCTAGATATCATAACATTTTGGAATAGAATTCCAAGCAAAAGATTGTCTTTTCGTTTTTAATAGAAAATAAAAAGGCAAGAAATAGCAGATAATCACGGAGCAAGCTTTTGCCAATCTGCAGAAGAGTGGGAAGACTGATGTGGACAGCTTGGTCAAGTGGATGAAAGATTGTTAGTGCCTTTCTCTTCCTTGGTATCCTGGTAGCAGGTTGGTTATTCGGCCTGTCTCTTTTTATGCGTCTCGATGATGTGCGGAAGTAAAAGTCCAACGTGCAGTAGAACATTTATGTTGAACAAACACAGCTATGTATAAGGTGATTAGCTACAACTAATTTAAAACTTTACAACTGAATAATTAGCGAATTCGTGTCTCGCGACGTTCGACAAGCAAGATACGAGACGCTACGGGAAGCACCCGGGACCGAAACTTGACGTTGCCACTAAACAAAAATATACATACGATGCCACGTAATAAATGGTGCGTTCATACTGCACATTATGTGATGCCACAAGGTTTAAGCCACGCCTCTCATGCACGAATTTTCGTAAACAAGTAGTTATTTTGAGAATAATTATTTTTTGTACCCTATCCAAATCACAATATCACAGCATCGCTTCAAGTAATCGCCGTGAGCATAAGCATTAAGCTGCTCTGTGCAGTCGAATTCTCATGTTCTTGCATTCAGCAGCAGGTTTTTAATTGGTTACATTTCGGAGAGTGTGCTTTGGAATTATACAAACTAATTCCCCCATCCCCATTCAATTAACGGATAATCAGAGATACGGCGAAAGGTCACCGCCATATGGTTGAAGTTCCAAGACCCGAACAAAGCGCTATGCTTCCACATTTACTGTGCGAGCCGCCAGTCTGTGGAATTCACTGCCGACTTCTCTGTTCCCCGATCATTATAAGCTAGATCTCTTCAAAGTTCGAGTGAATCGGTTTCTTCTACACGTAGACAAGCGTGCTCCACCGCAGGCCGCATCGTTGCTTCCTGCCTTTTACCTATTTGACCTCTCCAATCCAGTTAGTAACCAAAACTGGTTGTCTTGTCAGACTTTCGAGAACCAGCCTCCCCGTAGCGACTGTCCCTTGATTGATCCTTCATTTTTGAGGTTCCGTACCTCAACAGAAAAAAAACGGAACCCATTAACTATCACTTTTTTCCATTTTTTGTGGAGACATTTTCATTTTTTTTACAGCCAAAGTAATAGCAGCAACTAAGGAGCAAGAAGACAAGATTCGCAGCTTCTTTAACGATGCACCAGACAAAGCCAACGTTACCTTAGCTCAGTTTGAAGGAGTAATCAACGAGTTAGCTGCAGATCTTAAAACAAATATCGACGTAATAGCTAAACAGCTGGGTGAAAATATTCCCAAAGCGCTGCAAGATGCGATGCGTGGCGCCGGCCGTACTTTAATGGATAAGTTAATGACGAAAACTGATAATAGATCAGGATCCGAATCGAAATTAGAATCAAAATCAGAATCAGAATCGAAATTAGAATCAGAACCAGAGTCAGAACCAGAATCAGAATCATTTATTTGTTAAACATAGATACGAGTATATTAATATTAATGATCTTATAGTTATAAGTAAATAAAGGTTGCACTTACACTGTCACACATACGGGACATCTTCCGTGATTACTGTTTGCTGTTGCAAGCACCATATTCGCAGGATCTCATTCCAGCGTCGAAATATCGGGAGCACACAATAAACAGTGCAAGTGTATAGACCGTGAAAGATTAAAACAGTTGAATAAAGGTTCTTGCTAATTTTTGTCATTACTGACATTCAAATTACAGAAATACGAAAAGCCAATGCAACGACGACGTTGCCAGCGCGACTTATGTAGATCCGTGAGATTCCTTAGAAACAAAACATAACATCACGCCTGATATTGTTGAAGGGTGGGCATGGTAACTGTAAGTGTGAACGTTAAGTCCCAGAGAGACTAGAAAGTTATGATCGCGGTTTTGTATTCTTGACTTTAACACACGTGTGATTTTCAGAATAAAAATCCAAGATGAAATTATTCCAAGTTTTGGGTCATGCGTGCGGTCACTTACTTAAATAAAAGTATAATAAGTGATTAGTTAATTTTGTAATCTACTTTTTACTAAATAGACATAAGCCATGTAATGTAGCATTAAATTAACCGTACAACCGTATTTTCGTTTGGTCTAAATAATGATATATTAAATAAAGTATAATAGTACTGTCTACATTTTGTTTTATTGTGTGGTCACACTGCTCTATCTATTTTCATAGGATTAAAAAAATAATATTATCTCAGCTAAGAGGTAAGAGATACACATTTTTAGATACCTATTATTCAGTAGAAACTTATTACTAAAAGTTAAGTACACTAGACTTTCTGATATTCCTCTCGTCTAGCAGCTAGCACACGCACATACATACATATGTCAGTGGAGGAGAGGATTGAGGGACCAGTTTTAATCATCCCTATCTTCAAAATGCTTCGATATTTTTGCTCCATTTCTTTTATACAAAATGTTTTAAGACTTCTACTAAAACTTTATGTAGAAACAGAACGGTTTTATTAATTTTATTCAGTAATATTCACTAAAATATTTGACTTTGTTATGTGGACTGAGGGACCACAGTTCAGTCGTTATATCTCTTTTGTCTTTAATGCTTTGTGGTCTGTTATTTAGTAAATATCTTTACAAATTCTTTGCTAAATGTCTGTATTCACAAAACCTTCTTTTTTAAGATACTTTCCGAGATCTGGCTGATCGTCTGTGAGAACTGAGGGACCACACTTAGGGTCGTAGTTTTTAATATATTTGCTTACAAATTCCCAGATTCGTTCTACAATTGGTTTAAGTCTACTACTAAATCCTAGGATTTTCATTTCGCGAATTCCCTTTTGGTCCCTCAGTTCACATGCACATTAATTTTATTGGTTTTCGGGGTCGCTGATAACGAAAATGATGTCAAAATGAAAACCCAAGATTGCACCACGGAAAATTTTCAGTTTTTCCGTCATCGGTGACATTTTTTTGTGGTTTTCGGGGACGCCGATATCGGAAACACGAAAATTACACCCTTGACGGAAAACCGAAAATTTTCCTCGGCACCATCTTGAATTTTTTACATGGGTGTCTATTTAACCACTATAGAAATTAAAAAAACCACTTCAATCCAACAAAGAATTTATTTTATAACCCTCATTTCGCTGCTACATTGAAAACATCTCTTAAAGCGTTAGGCCCGGCAATGACTGCATCAATAAACATGGGTCCTTCAGCAGCTAGTTGTTTCGATAGCTGGGCAACTGACTTAGACTTCTCTGCAGCTACCCTGGCTAAGATATTCTTGAACTGGTCGAGTTCTACGTGGTGCTGGTTACCAACATCCTTAAAAAACTTGCGAGAGTCTTTTTCCGTAGCTTTGATTATGTTCGCTGAAAGGTGTTCAAAATCAGCTGAATACCAGTATATTACATGGAGCGACTGCTTATCTAACCTCCACAACACAGTTAGTACTGGGTAATACGACACTCTTTGGTAAGACTGGTTGTCAGACTTTCCGCCACTGACTACATGTAACAACTGTCAAAGATCTACAAATTACAGCCGGGACCCAACGGCACTTTCCGAGGCACGGAGGAAACGCGGTGTGTAATAGGTAGTCACCCATGCACAGACCAACCTAGGCAAGCGCGGCTTAACCTAAACATTGACCCGAGGGGCTGTTATTATTTAGCCACGAGCTTCTCCAAGAATAAGGACCATACATTATTATATATTTTGTTCGTGCGTCGGAAGGCACGTTAAGCCGTTGGTGTCGGTTGTCATTTGTAGATCTTTGACAGTCGTTACAGGTAGTCAGTGACCCGAATGTCTGACAACCAGTCTTACCAAACCCTTATTAGCAAGTCACCAGATTCTCAACAAACCCGATTCGCAACTCACCAAATGTACAATGAAACACAAAGTCACAAAAAATAACATAAAAGCTAGAATACCTTATTCACCAAAAGAAAAGTAAAAACACGGAATTCTTGATGTACACTGACTGGCCTTCAACTTACTCATCATCTCATCTTCGTGCCCTTGTCCCATTCTACTCGGGGTCGGCGCAACACGTTTTCTTCTTCCATTCTCCCCTGTCAGACGTCACGGCATCATTTACTCCTTTATCTTTCATATCAATCCTCACACAATCCATCCATCTTTTTTTCAGCTTCCTCTCCCTCTATATCCATCAAAAATAATATCCATCACTCCTTTAGTAACATGCGTTTCATCCCTCTTCATTACTCATGTCCATACCAAGACAGACGACTTCCTTTCATTTTTTCTGTAACAGGCGCTACTTTCAAACTTCCTCTAATATGTATACTCATTCCTTACTTTATCCATTCTTGTTACTCCACACATCGATCTCAACATTCTCATCTGCGCTACATGCAATCGTTTTTCATCCATCTTCTTCACAGCCCAGCCGTTCTGATCCATGTACACAGTACGTCAGGCCTAATCACGAACTTATATATTTTCCCCTTTAACTTGAGGGGCATCCGTGGGTCGCAAGTTGTTCTAGTGACCTAGTCGCCATTTCATCCATCCTGAGTGATCTGATGCGTTACGTTCTGGTCTACTTCGCCATCCCCTTGGTCAAGCGACTCGAGGTTCCAGAAGTCGGCGGTCGGAGTCATGGTTGTCTTTCAGTAAAATAGTAGTGCATCATATTTTGTTTGAAAGATATAATTTATGTGTTCGATAGTACATTATCTGATGAGTTGCGAATCTGGTGAGTTGAGAATCAGGGTTACCAAGGGGTACCGTATTACCCAGTAATAATTGGGTTGTGGAGGTCAGATAGGCAGTCGCTCCATGTGAAATAGCATCCGGTAAGACTGGAAGACAACCCCAATAAATTTGGGAAGAGGCTCGGCAGATGATGATGATATTATACAAGTAAACCTTTTTGAAGTGAGAAAATAAAGATACGATAGATAAGTATTGTATTACTTACAATCTTTCATCCATTGCAGTAGATTTTCGACATTAGCCTTTCCGGCTTTTTCAAGTTGTCTGAATATGGAATCCATGTCTGCCATTCAAAGATTTTTTTGGTCATATAATATGAAAAATAATGATTCTTATAAATTATGCTTACAAAGCCAGAAAACAAATACAGCTGATAGCAAAGAGTAGAATACATAGACAGCCATCAACGAGTCATTCTTTTATGGTCACATTTTAGTTTTAAATAGAAGAAACATAAAAGAGTTTCCTTTCAGTTATTTTTACTCTGACAGCATCTTCATCAGTCGTCATCATCATCCACAGTCCGACTTCGACCACTTTTTTAATCTGTAATACTAATATTATAAAGAGGTAAAATTTGTTTGTATGTAGGGGGTAATCTTCGGAACGGTTCCCTATCCATTTGCATAAAATTTTAAGACCTAATATAACTTAGCATAATTTTGTTTGGCATAATTATATTTTCGCATAATATAATTACGCATAACAGCTCACGCATAATTTTTTTAAGCATAATTTCTCTAACCATAATAATGATTAGGCATAATATCCTAAAGCATAAATTTATTTACGCATAATGATATTAAAACATAGCATACAGCATGCAAGCAATAAGCATACAGCATGCAAGCAAGCATACAGCATGCAAGCAAGCATGCAAGCAAGCATGCAGCATGCAAGCAAGCATGCAGCTTGCAAGCAAGCATGCAGCTTGCAAGCAAGCATGCAGCATTCAAGCGAGCATGCAACATGCAGCAGGCAGGGTTTCTGTCACGGCTCCGGCGCTGCGGGCCTCCGGCGGCCCCGCGCGTGCTAATTGTCACAGACGGCTTTCCCTCACCACCCGCAGCCGCCTGCTCCTCAGCCCGCGGGCCGCCTCGCCCCTACGCGCCTACGCGATTTTAAATTACACTCTAGGGGTATGACAAACAAGACTACGTGGAGTCGGTTTTGCAGCAATTCGGTTCTGTCACTAATTTTTGTTGCACAGCATATTAAATTTTTAAGGCATTAGGCACTAACGTTATGCGAATCAAATTTATGCCAAAACAAATTAGTCTTTAAGATGATTATGCCAACATAAAATGTATGCCTAAAAAAATTATGCCGAAGTATTATTATGCCAAAACAAATTGTGCCAAAATCGTTATGCCGAAGTATATTAGGACAAAGAACATTATGCGAAAAGAAGGGATCCCCTTCGGAACTACTGATTCGATCCAAATTTTTTTTCACTGCTAGAAAGCCACATTATGCATGGGTGCTATAGGCTATAAATTATATTTATATCATGATTATTAGCTGAGCTATCACAATTTTTGCGGACGAAGTGCTAGTACAATATAATTTATGCAGGCTTGCGTTTGGCCGCAACTCGCCTGATGTGAAGCGATGACGTGGCCTAGGGTGAAACACGGGCGCCTTGAAGAAACCGATTCACTCGTTTACGTTAACAAGGTCACATTTCCAGAACGGGTCAGGACAAATGGCCAGAATCGTCACACAGTGGGTGCCTGAAGACGGTCGTCGTCACCGAGGCAGAAACTTTGAAGACTGCTTAGTATATGCTTCTATTTGTTTGCGTCTAGCTCATGCCTTTTACATGGAGCGACTGTAAGAGGAAGTGGGCTGCTACCACGCGGGCCCAATGCAGATTAGTGAATGAAAATTAAATGGATACTTACTTTACTACATTTAACTAATGTTAAGTCTTAAGCGCAATACACACCAAAGCCGCCGACCTGCCGACACAGCCCGCCGACACAACCCAGCGGCCTAAACTAAAAGAAAGAATAATGCCGCCAACATGCGTTGCGCATGCCTCAGTTGCCTGGCGACACTCAAGCTGTAGTGCCATGTCGTCCTCAACTCGTGCTGCCGACATACCGGCGGCAAAGTTTTCTAACTTGCAATGAGTGAAGCCGCCAACTAGCCCGCCGACAAAAAGTTGCCGATATAGGTAGGCGGGTCGGCGGGTTGGCGGCTTTGGTGTGTATTGCGCTTTATACCACACCTTTATAACGGTCGAACGGATTTCAATGAAGGCATAGAAGTAAAATATGATCTCGTTTAGGATACAAGATAATTTTTACCCTAGTAGTACGTTCCCGTAGGATAATTCACGAAAAGGAAAAAGGAGCCCTTATAGGATCACTTTGTTGTCGGTCTGTCTGTCTGTATGTCTGTAGGTATGTCAAAAGACCCTTTTTCTAGGGAATGCGTAGAACCAACTTGTAAATCAACGCAATCAAAAGATATTCATGACCGTTTAAGTCCCATATTTTGCGATGTAGAAGGGAATCAAAACCAAAATAGTGTACCTAGAATCATGAAATTTGGCAAGAAACAATATCTTATAGCACATGTAAAGGAAAAAATCTGAAAACCGTAAATATGTAGTTTATAACAAAATACCTACAAGTTTGTATGGAACCCTAGGTGCGCGAGTCCAACTCGCACTTGGCCGGTTTTCATCATCCATAAGCCTTTATTCTTTCAACGCCTCTTTAAAAGCTTTAAGTCCAACCATAGCTGCTTCTACGACCTTCGGTATTGCGGCGGCTAATTGATCAGATAGCTGATCAACTGTCTTAGCCTGGTCGGCAGCTATCTTAGCCAAGACATCCTTGAACTTGTCTAGCTCAACACGTTTTTCTTCAACGACGCCTTCCAATAACGCGCAGGTCTTCTCATCCTTTATAGTTTCTATTACTTTAGCTGAAAGAAACTACATTTATTTAGCACAGACTCACAGACACAGCACATTCTACAAGAAACACACAGGAGATAAAGAATAGATGAACAGAAATGTGTGCCGGGCAACTACGAATACTAACTAGAGCAGAGAGTTCCAAATCCTTATCCAAAGACCGAAAATCAGTTTTAAATCTCATGTACAATTTACAGTCAATTAGTACTTGATGTCAGATGGCAGTTTTTTTGCAGTCGTGGTAGAACCAATTTCAAAAGCCTGACAACCAATCAAATCAAGGGGAGGCAGTCGCTTCATGGTAAATACTGGTCTTCAGCTGCATCCGGCCATACTGGAAGCAGACCCCAAAATAGTTGGGAAAAGGCAGGTAGATGATGATGCCCGATGGGACGTGTTATTCACTTACCAGTGATAGGGTTGTTGAGGACAGAAAGGCATCCCCACCATTCATAAAAATAGTCATAAACTTGATGAATAGTGTGTAATAGGAATTCCTAAAATAATTGTAACAAAAGACCTTGAGTTGCTCTGAGTTGGCTACCAGTCTAACTGGATGCAGCTGAATACCACACTATTCTTAAAAAAAAACTACTTTGAGCCAACAAAGAATTTATTTTAGAACCCTCATTTCACTGCTGTTTTCAAAGCGTCTTTAAAAGCGTTAAGCCCGACAATGGCTGCATCTATAAACTTGGGTCCTTCGGCAGCTAGTTGTTTCGATAGCTGGTCAGCTGTCTTAGACTGCTCGGCGGCTATCTTAGCTAAGATATCCTTGAACTTGGCGAGCTCTACATGTTGCTGGTCAGCCGCATCCTTAAATAACTGGCGAGCGTTGTTTTCCTTTGTAGCTTCGATTATTTTCGCTGAAAGGTGTTCAAAATCAGGATCAAAAGTCACTCCATGTAAAATACTGGTATTCAGCCGCATCCGGTTAGACTAGAAGCTGACCACAATGTATTTGGGAAGTATGTTCTACGGAGCGACTGCCTACTGACCTCCACAACCCAGTGTCTTGGTAAAGCGAAACTCATTGGTTATCATCTGCTAGCTTTTTCCGGACTATGTTAGAATTGGCTTCTAGTCTCAACGGAAGCAGTTGAATACCAGTATTAACCCTTAGATGTGGGGCGTCGGGCGCGGCGGCGAGATGGGCAGACGACATGGTTGCCATCGGGGGAAAAACGTTGATGAGGCTGGCACAGGAGCGTGGAGATTTTGCATACCTCTCTTTGCCGGCCGTGGCCAAGGCCATGGTCGACAACAGGGGGGCAGGGAGGCAGCATCCTTCTGCGAGGACCTCATCTCGCAGAAAGAGGCGGCGGAGCGCGTCAGGGAGGAAGACTCACTCGCTGACGCGATTCGTCGCAGGAGGACAGGGCGGCAGAGGAGGCGCCATAGCGACCTGATGCCGCTCTAGGAGGTGCACCGGGAGAGAGATTGGGCAAAACTAAAGTCTCACCCTTATTGCAAAAATTAGACTATGACACTCCAGAGCAGTTACTCCTTGTACCCTCGTAATAATCATATCATCACCCATCATGACCACGTCATGGGTGATCATGACTGTATCATCCCACACATTTACACCCACACCATCATCCCACTTCACCTCACACACTTCACTTGCAAACATCACCTGCATACTTTACTTACTCATTACACTACACCTAATCCGATTCACTTTTTTTACATTAATTTAAAATATGACTGTTTTTTTCCTTCAGCAATAAATAATAAATAAATAAAAATAAAAATAGTTTATTTTCAGACAAATAAGTCCATAGAAGAGGTTAGTAACATAAATCTTATTAACTATGTTAGTACAACAAAAATAACAATCACAATGCGAATATACTCTCTAATTCATTCACTTAACCTGCACCTGTCACATGCAGGTTAGTGAAGCGACGCATGACCGCCGAGTCCATTCTGTCCGCTATCATTTTCAGGATGCCGTTACGGCTTCCCCTCATACTGCGCACCACGGACATGGTTTTCCTACGCATAATTGCATAGAAATCATCTATGTGCGCATCTGCAAACATGCCCGAAGCACTACCTACTACTACTACTAGAGCCCTGAAGATGTTATTATATTGCACTCTGAGTGCATTATAGGTCAATAAATCATCTCTCTACAGTGTGGAAATTAGCAATGTTATTGTATGTTAACTACATTTAATTCGTGGTGAGAGCCTGGAGATCGGCCACACAGGGTATCCTAGTATGGACGCCAGCTTCTCACAAAGGACCATTGTTAGGTATATTATACATTTTGTTAAAATGATACTCTTACATTACTTATGCCCATGTCAACCTTTGTGAAAAGTGAAAATAAAGATATTATTTTGTACATTGACTTAAATATTACAGGCGGTTTTGTATAATATTGTATTACTTACAATCTTTCATCCATTGCAGTAAATTTTCGACATCAGTCTTTCCGGCCTTTTCAAGTTCTTTGAATATGGCATCCATGTTACGGTCTTTTCAAGATTTTTTGGTCATTTATTAATAAAAAATATGTTTCTTGGAAATTTTGCTTACAAAACCAGATAACTTTATGGTCACATTTTAGTTTTAAATAGAAAAAAAAACATATAGTTTCCTTTAATTTAATATCTCTGGACTCTTCTTCTTCTTTATAGGTCTTCTTCTGGTGTCAGAGTTTTTATGCCACCCAAGGGCCTCTGACTTGGCTTTTACATGCCGTCGAGAAATATCTCTCAGGCATGCTGGTTTCCTCACGATGTTTTCCATCATCGAAGCAAGTGATAATAAATTATAGGTCCTGTACAATACGCACATAATTCCGAAAAATCAGAGGTGCGTGTCTTGGGTTCGAACTCGAGACCTATGACTCGGCAGTCCAGCGGCCACACCACTAGACTATCACTGCTCTCTCTGGACTCTGACTTAGCATCTTTGTCAAAATTTATCATCATTACCATCATCCACAACCCGACTTCACCCACTTTTTTTAAATTCAAAATAGGCTTGCTTTTGGCCGCAACTCGCCTGATGTGAAGCGATGACGCGGCCTAGGGTGGAGCACGCGCGCCTAGAAGATATCGATTCCCTTGAACTATGTAGACTGCCTCTATTTGTTTGTGAAGCAAGCGCAAAGCAAGCTCCACGTTCTTGTGCCAGCCTCATCCAGGTTTTACCCACGGCAACAATGTCGTCTGCTCATCTCGCCGCCAGACGACCAGCTCTTTCCATTCCTTGGACGCCACTCAGTCCGAGCTTTACTCCACCTGCCATCACCGGGACGCGCTAGGTGTCCTGCCAACTCCATTTCAGTTTCGAAACGCGATTTTCAATATCAAACACCTCTTTGGTTAAATCCATGGCATAATGGATTTTGATTAGTTCTAACTGTCAAATTCATGGCCTTTTAGATATTAGCATACAATTTTGGAATAGTATGCCAAGCAAGAGATTGTCTTTTCGTTTTTTACTAGATTTTTTATTTAGTAAAAAACTAAAAGGCAAGAAATAGCAGATAATCATGGAGCAAGCTTTCGCCAATCTGCAGAAGAGTGGGAAGACTGATGTGGAGAGCTTGGTGAAGTGGATGAAAGAATGTAAGTGCCTTTCTACCAAAGACATTCAAATCTTTCTACTCTTGGTACCGCAGGCGATGTCGTGATGGCCCAGAGGTTAGAGCGAATTCTCAAGTTCTTACATTCAGCATTCATTTAGGAAAATCACGCAGGACAGTCGATCAAGTTAGCTAAACCTATGTGGTCCTGAATGACCGAATGTACGATCTCGCTTCACTCGGCTTTCAATTAAATTCAAATAGTGTGTACATAAATTGTTAAATAAATAATACAAATTGTATAACGGGCTGGTGTCCGCAACTCCACGTCCAAAGCGCGTATTTTGCGTACAACCCGAACAAAGTGCTATGCTTACACATTAATGTGCGATCCGCCAGTCTGTGGAATTCACTGCCAGCTTCAAGGTTCGAGTGAATCGGTTTCTTCTAGGCTAGCGTTCTCCACACAAGGCCGCATAATCGCATCATTTTAAGCAAATAAATGATTCTTGATTCACATCAGGCTATTTGTAGCCAAACGCAAGCCTATTTAGTATAAAAAAAAAAACTTTTTTTTTTGTGGAGACATTTTTTTCTTTTTTTTTGACAGCGAAAGTAATAGACGCATCTAAGGCGCAGGAAGACAAGGCCCGCAGCCTATTCAACGAGGCACCAGACAAAGGCAACGTCACCCTAGATCAGTTTAAAGGAATTCTCAATAAGTTAGCTGCAGAATTTAAAACAAATTTCGACGGAATAGCCAAACAGCTGGGTGAGAATGGCCCCAAAGCTCTGCAAGATGCTATAGGTGGCGCCACCAGTACTTTAACTGGTGTCTTGAAGTTGGGATGATGAATACTTCCCGAAATCAGCCTATAATGTTCCCCCTAGTGGGTCAGAGGCTGTAAGAGGATTTGGGCACACGTATCCACGCGGGCTCAATGCGGATAAGTGAATGAAAATGAAATGAATACTTACCTTACTGCATTTAACAAATATTATGAGAAGTGAGTGTTTTTGTTTATTTTTTTTTGTTTGTTTTACCTTCGTGTCGCAACAGCTGAACAGATTTCAATTAAATTAGACACACAAGTAGAATATGATCTAGTTTATAAAATAACCTTTTTCTACTGATAATACGTCCTCGTAGGATAATTTTCAGTCCTACTGGATGCAGCTGAATACCACTATTTTACATGGAGCGACTGCCTATCCGACCTCCACAACCCAGTTAATACTGGATAATACGATACCACTTATAAGACTGGTTGTCAGACTTTCGGGCCACTGACTAACTGTAACGACTGTCAAAGTTCTACAAATGACAGCCGGGACCACCGGTTTAACGTGCTTTCCGAGATACTGACCAACCTAGACAAGCGCGGCTTAACCTGAGGATCGACCCGGGCGGCTGTTATTATTTAGCCACGACCACGCTCCCAAAAGAAAATAATTAAGATTTTTTAACCGACTTCAAAAAAAGGAGGAGGTTCTCAATTCGGTTGTATGTTTTTTATTTTTGTGTTTGTTACCTCATATCTCCGTCATTTATGAACCGATTTGAAAAATTCTTCTTTTATCTGAATGGATCTACTTCCCGATTGGTCCCATAGAAATTTCATCGAAATCGGTTCAGCAGTTTGGTTTTGAAATCAAAATAGCTGGAAAAAAAGTCATCCAAGTAAAAGAAATTGCGAAATTGATACTTGACAAGGATTTGTGTGTGATACGATAACTAAAAACGGTAAAATAAAAACTTTTTTGCAAAAAAAAAACCGACTTCCAAAAAAAAACACTAAAAAAGTGGAAAATAACTTTACTTTCGGAAGTCGGTGGCAAAAAAGTCAATGAAACAAACAATAGTCACCGACTTTCGAAAGTAAAGTTATTTTCCACTTTTTTAGTGTTTTTTTTTGGAAGTCTGTTTTTTTTTTGTTAACGTGCTTACCGAGGCGGAGGACGGAGGGAACTCGGTATGTAATGATGGTCACCCATCCACAGACAGACCTTGGCAGGCGTGACTTTAGCTTGCAGATTGACCCGTGAGGCTGTTGTAATTTAGCCACGAGCTCCTCTGGACTACAAAAATGATGGCATATAATATTCTATTATTTTGTTACAGCAAAAGTAATAGACCAATCAAAGGAACAAGAAGCAAAAGTTCGCAGCTACTTCAATGATGTCGTCGACAAGAAGAATGTAACCCTTGAAAAGTTTAAAGAAGTCATCAGCAAGGTAGCTGATGAGTTTAAAACGAACTTCGAAGGGATAACTAAAAAGTTAGCGGAGTACGGTCCGAAGTTGCTGCAAACCGCCACAGATGGAGCCACTAGTACCTTGACAGGTTTTATAAAAGATCTTGTTTCTAAAAAGTAAACAAATTCCTACATGAACAACATTTATCAGTAAATATTTCTGGCATTATTTGAGTTTTTCTTTTATTCCTTGGGTACAGTCAAGCCGGTGAGGTGCACGTGGCTAAAGACGTATAGCAGCGGTTAAGCCGCGCTTGCCAAAGTCGGTCCTTGGATGGGTGATCATCCATTACATATTTATACTTAGAGTT
Source organism: Standfussiana lucernea (assembly GCA_964057025.1). Classification (NCBI taxonomy): domain Eukaryota; kingdom Metazoa; phylum Arthropoda; class Insecta; order Lepidoptera; family Noctuidae; genus Standfussiana; species Standfussiana lucernea. The sequence continues at coordinate 9,428,955 of OZ059814.1, forward strand.
AGGGGTATCGTAGAGGTAAGGCTGGGGGGGATACTTAGTACTGGGTAATACGATACCCCTTGGTTAGACTGGTTGTCAGACTTTCGGGGCCACGATCTGTATCGGCTTAACGTGCTTTCAGAGGCACGGTGGAAACTCGGTATGTAATGGGCTGTCACCCATCCATGGATCAATCTAGGCAAGAGCGGCTTAACCTGAAGACCAACCCGAGTGACTTATTATTTAGCCAAGCTCCTTTAATAGGGGTTATGGTGTGTACATCAAATAAAAAAATCTTTTAAAATTTCCATAATAACTATATTTACATACTTGACTAGACGTACAATGCTAATATACAAATACAAATTTAATTTACTAACTATTTATTTAATAACAATTGGTTTATTAATACTGATATTGTTTAACATTATTTTTAGCCACATACATCTGAAAAACACCAGCGTAACATTCCGCTCAATGTACCACACGTATTCAGCTGCATCCGGTTAGACTGGAAGCCGTCCACAACAAAGATGTGAGTGAAGGCAGGCAAAGATAAAATATTGTTTTTCAGATGTATGTAACCATATTTTTAACATGTACAGTAATGTGATAATACACTTAAAATTCTGCTTCTGCCAAAGAAAGAGTAGCGTGATGAAATCGTCACAGAGTTTTAAGCAGAATTCCAAATGTAATGTATCATCATGATTTTAAGTAAATTGACTAAAAAAATATACAAAATTAACTAACTTAGTTATAGGAACATAAGTGCAATTGTTATAGTAACTATTTTAACAATAACTTTAAAAGCGTGCATTCTGAACTTTTGCAACGGCGTAAATAGCTGAGCTGCTAAAAATATACGCGTCGAATTGAGGACCTCTTCCTTTTTTGAAGTCGGTTAAAAATAGAAATCTTTAAATGCTGCTTCTACAACACATAATCCGGTTGCAATTCATTATCAATACTTTATTGCAACTCGAATGTTTTTTCATAACATAACATAACATCACGCCAGCAATTCCCGAAGGGTTAGGCAGAGATGTGCTTAGGTACATACATCTTAGTACACCCACATTTCGCCAGGTATTTTTAAATCTCATGTAATAGGGGGCGAGCCTATTGCCATCAACCGGGCACAAATCTAGACTCCGTGACTGCTACTGAGAAATTCCTAATGGAAAAACCCAATTACACTTTGCCCGACCTCGGGATCGAAACCAGGACCTCCTGCTCAGCAGTCGCGCTTGCCACCACTAGGAACTTAGCAACGAGGAAGTCTGGTTAGTTTTCTCATTAAATTAATCACAAGAGCGAAATATTAAACAGCTATTTGCGATGTTGACAAATTTCAGAATACACAGTCTTATTGCTACTTCTTATTGTTGACAAAATATTGCTTAATGGTTGGATGTAATAATTACCAATTATTGTACCTCGTCTTTTAAGTTCGTTTTCCTGTTTATGTGGGGCTAAATTTAAGCACCATGTAGAACAGTGATGGGCAAAGTACGGCCCGCGGGCCAGCTCCAGCCCGCGAAAGGATTTAATCCGGCCCGCCGACGGTCTTTCAAAATGAATACAATATGGCCCGCTATAATTATATTTTGACGGACCAGCAGTATGAAGTAGAATAATAGATGCAAAGGTAAAGGAGCCAGCGATACTAGCCGCGTAGTTCATTTGTTGCGGGTCGCAAGTCAAATTGTAATTTATAAATAACATGGTGTGTAATGTTTATTTTTATGATTTAATGATTTCAAATTATAATGCATTTTTGCTATAATTCTGGCCCTCCTCTGAAATTGTTTCAACTTTCTGGCCCCCCATGAGGAAAGTTTGCCCACCACTGATGTAGAACATTACTAGTGACATACGTTCATACAAAACAAGATAGAAAGGCCACCGACCCTAAAACGGTTAGCACGCACTCAGTACATCATTTTGAAACCTATTTAAAAAAATCAGCTGTTCTATACATTTTGACCGTGTGCGTATTGTACTTTTGTAGGAAACAGCAGAATAATGTACCTACTGCACGTGGTTTCCGTTTTCGCGTTGGGGTCCCTTCCACCCCGCAAAAGGAACAGCTGCTTTAAAAAATTACGATTAAAAATTTCGATGTGGGGGCTGGTTAGAATGATGTATTGAATACATAGTGACCATTTTCGTGTCGGTGTCCCTTCCTCCCCGTATATTAGTAACTCTGCCTCTCCCTGCTGAAAATTCAAGCGTGATGCTTTGTTAAGGTTTAGTCAAAACAAGAATCTTCACTTCGGTATATGTGGGATAAGTTACAATCATACCAACTTCTTTGCATTGCAACGTTTGCGCAATTTTTTCCCAAAACACTTTTCGCAAGTATTTTGCAATTCAACCTTGTATGCATTGAGAAATAATTCCAATGAGATGGCATAGCACTGTTGAAAGTTTTAAAATGTGTTTTTGTAAACTGTTAAAGAATTTAAAAGATGTAACGCCATAGTGTGTCAAGGTCATTCAAGTCTAACCAAGAGGTATCGTGTAGTAAGTAACCGAGTTGTGAAGGTCAGATGGGCAGTCCCTCCATGTAACATACTGGTGTTCAGCTGCATCCGGTTAGACTGGAAGCCGACGCCAACATAGTTGGTATTTGGGAAAATGCAGCAAGATAATTAATTATGTCAAGATTTTTGGCAGCCATTTTGTAAAATTTGGCGGTAAGATATACGGAGATATTTTACTTAGTAGAGACAGATTATACGCTATCTAAGATTACTTTGCGAACTTCGCAGGGTGGCTGGTAGCACATGGATGAGAGTTGCCGAGAACCGAGTGTCGAGTGGCGTGCGATTGAAGATGCCTGTGTCCAGCAGTGGTTTGATGATGATCACTTTGGAATCCCACAAATGTTTGAAAAATCATGACGCTCCGTCGACTTCATGTCTTAAGCAGTAGTATCTTCTTTACTCATATGATTACGGACTATATGACAATTCTCTTGCCGTGTTAAAATTTCCACCCAGAAAGATAGTAGTGGGGTCGACGGTCCAGGGTGCATCCCAGCTCCATCTTAGCAACCCAACCCACACACAGCCCACTGTCTCTCGTACAGAGGAGGCCTGTGTCCCAGCTGTGGGGACGCTATGGGCTGATTTTACTCGTGGAGGTTGTCTTAATGCACTAATTAGCATTTTTATACTATATCAATGAGCCTCTAATGGGTTTGAATAAGTCTTTGAGTCAGTGTGACATCTTCTCGATAAGTTCTTGCAGTGCTAACGCTTTTGAAAGTCTTCTTCTGAAATCCTGGAACAAGATGAAAGGTTTTGTTAGAATTATAAAACTTTTTATGAATAATCGTGACATATAGATAGGTATATAACATAACATTACACTTGTGTTACTTAAAAGTGGAAGGCAGATGTATTTAATACGCACACATTTCGCCAGTCAAAGTGGTATAGGTTAAGTTACATGCACTATGAGACGAACTTACTCCGATTAATCTGGCACTTGTAATTGGCTGTCGTGGTATGGGCATGAGATGCGGAGGAATGAGGAAAATGTCGCTAGGAAAGTTTTGAGTATGAACGTGGATGGGTATAAGAGTAGAGGAAGACCAAAGAAACGATGGATGGACTGTGTGAAAGATGATATGGCAAGAAAGGAGGTGACTGCTGAGATGACGAGTAATAGAGAAGTGTGGAAAAAGAAGACATGCTGCGCCGACCCCACTTGAGTTACGGGCAGGAGAATGATGAAATGAAGGCACCAAATAATCTCTTCTTATTAGAAAACACTTCTATAATGGAGAAAAACCCTCTTAGAGAATTGGAAAACCCCTTTTCATAATGGAAAAATCATCTTTTAAATGAGAAAACCAATCAGATTTTCCCTCTCCGTGATGTCTCGGTTCGATACCCCGAAACCCAAGCCGCAAGACCAACACTTCATTGCCAAATTACATGTGACCTAGTACCTCTGCCACTAACCCGAGATATGCCCGCTTGGTGGTATAATACGGTCTACGATCTTATATATTTTACACGCTATTGTATAGAATCTGGTTCTTCTAACCTAACAGACAGATGTGTTGCTGGGGAGTTTGTTCCACCACTTCTTCTTCCCAGCTAAAACCCTAGGAAGTGGCGAAGGGCGGCCGTTTTGGGGGACTGTCTCTTGTAAACTCGACGTTCGAAAAGTGCTGATTATCAGCCTATTTTGCATAAATGACTTTTGATTTTGATCCTCTCAGAGGGGGACGGCCTGTGGGCCTGGCCAACGGGCCTAGCCAGTGGGCCTGGCCAGTGGACGTTATTTATTCTCTTCATTAATCAAATTCAAGCCGATTACTCTTAACCATAAGAGATATTATACGAACCTGATACAGCGCATGGCCGCTATGGGGCACTCGGGAGGCGAACATGTCCTTGGACATGAGACACAGGGCCTTGCCGTTCATGGGGAACCTTTCAGGGAGGCCTCCTCGACGCGCCACCCACGTTCCCACCTCTGCACGGCCCCAGGATCTAGGATCTGTGGGAGAAAGAAGAGAATGGGTTAAAAACATAGCTAGGAGTCACCCTGAATAAACCAGATTTTCGGATTCATGTGTGTATTGTACAATTATCACTTGCTTCGGTGAAGGGAAACCTAACCATAATGTCTGAGAGATATTTCTCGACGGCATGTAAAGCCAAGTCAGAGGCCCATGGGCGGCATAAAAACTCTGACACCAGGTTAGGCACTAACCACACGATAAAGAAGAAGATCTATACTAATATCATAAAGCTGAAGAATTTGTTTGTTTGTTTGGTTGAACGCGCTAATCTCAGGAACTACTGGTTCGACTTGAACAAATATTTTATTGTGGGTAGCACATTTATCGAGGAAGGCTATAGGCTATATAACACCACACTACGACGACCAATAGGAGCGGAGCATCAATGAAAAATAACCTAACCCTATCTCTCTCTTATTTACGCAGACGAAGTAGCACGGGTCAGCTAGTGTAAAATAATAGTAGACAGGGTGATAAGATGCGACTATGGATAGAAACCAATATGCAAGGATAGTGTGTCGAAAATACTTACCAAGAGGAAGGTCATCCTCTTGCAGTACCCTGAGGTCTAAGGCATCCCACTTGACGTAAGGGGGCGGCACTCTGTCGCAACGTGCTTGAGTAGGCATTGTTAAATTCGAAGATCTGAAATAATAGAAAAAGTAGGTTTAGTTTTAATTCTTCACTTTACCCGACTCGAGGATCGAATCTAGGACACGTTTATGACAACAAGATAAGTACGAGACAGCCAAAGTCATTATCTCCTAGCCTATTCCGAACTATGTCGGGTTCAGCTGAATACCAGTATGTTACATGGAGCAACCGCCTATCTGACCTCTACAACTCGGTTGCTGGGTAACACCGATACCCCTTGGTAAGACTGGGGGTCAGACTTTCAGGCTTCCAACTACACGTAACGACACAGCAAACAGCAATCCCTACAAATGCGAAATTAACTCAGTTCGTCTGTCTAATACTTTTTCACATCAAAAATACAATACTTAAATCAGGTAAGGTACAAAAACAGTCACCCATCCAACAATTAACCTCATAAACCGCAGCTTAACTCACAAATCACAATCGATCCATCCGTTCTTTTATTTATTTAACGTACATTCGTTACAATAACCCGCATCCTATATGGTTATGTAACAACACACAAAATTGTCGCCATTTACTGCTATTAGCGTTTGCGGCATCCGTTTCCGGTAGCAAAATGCCGGCCATATCCGCCATCTTGAATAGGTTTTGTTATGTTCAGCCTATTGTGGGGTATTTCCCGATTTTTGTCCTATATCCGCCTGGGATCGGCTATTATTTGGTGAATTTGACCAATTGTGTGATTTAAATTAAACACATAGGTATAATTTTATTTGTTGTTACTGGCAGTTGCCTTTGTATTATTTAAACCCCAGAGGGTCAAACTGTTCGGGGGTTGTATAATAACACTATAACGTCCCCACTTCTGTGACACGTCTCTACGAGAGCGAGTGGGCTGTGATCCACGCGGAGCAGTGCGGTTTGGTACATGTCACACATGTCTTCGATTTTTTGGTTCTCGCACATTATTGAAGTAGCTGAATACCAATATGTTACATAGAGCTACTGTCTATCTGACCTCCACAACCCAGTTAGTACTGGGTAATACGATACCCCTTGGTAAGATTGGTTGTCAGACTTTCAGGCAACTGACTGCCTGTAACGACTGTCAAAGGTCTTTCCGAGGCACAGAGAAAACTCGATATGTTATAGGTAACAAGGCAAGTACAGCTTAACCTAAAGATCGGCTCAAGCGGCTGTTATTATTTAGCAACGAGCTCCTCGGTTACTGCTTATGGGTTTGAGTGTCATAAAAAATCTTAAGTAGGGAAATATTTGGCTTTTCCATAGGTCACGTTTCTAGCTTTTGTGGTTTAAGTTGTGCACTGTCTAACAGGATCAGACGATGAGTCACAAAATGTCTTGTTCCTGTTGATATATTAAATGATTCACGGAGTCATTTTAATTATGTATTTTATTACATACATAAGTATGTAATCTGTGAACTCACACCTTTTTCCCATGGGGGTAGGCAGAAACCACAGAACGCCACCTGCTACGATCCTTACATACTCATTTCGCCTCGTCCACATTCATACATCTGGTCATACACGTACGGCAATAGCGAGTATAACGTATTTGATGGATACAATTTAATATAATTATTTAATTTATTAACAGGTGTAAAAATTCGCTATACAGTCTAGATTAACACACTCATCAGTAAAGTTCATCACACGCCAAACCTACCGCCAAATAATCAAACAATTATTAAAAATTAAATTTCATAAGTGGTTACTCGAGTGTAGTTTTTATAGTTTAAAAGAATTTATAGATAAAAAATGTTGATTATCGATGTTGTTGCTTAACTTGTCTTTAAAATTTTGCATGCTACGTTTTATCCTAGCTAAACATGCGTGTGCCTCAATTTGTATTTAACACCCTTGTATACCATGTTTTACGCAAATAAATATTCTATTCTATTCAATAAAAACACCCAAATTCGTCCACCATTCTGGGAGATAACAACACAAACAATTACATAATTGGTCACCCCATTAATAAAATAAAGGCCCCATTCAAAAAGAGGATGCAACAAGGCAGACAAACGTAATATCTTTGCCAACGGATAATAAAAAAAACCGACAATGCGTTCCTTTTTTGAAACGGGCGGAAGTGTCGATTTCGATTATGGCGCGTCCGTCCGCGTTTGGCGGGAAGACGGTGGCGCGCGCACTTCCGCTCAATAGAACTACTTTTTTTGTAAAAACAATTGTTTATTAAAGCCCTTAATTATTTATTTATTTGACAGATGTTTATACGTGGCTGTGGGTCGTCTGTTGGTATATTTTTATTGATTATGAAGCAAGCTGTAGGCGAACGTGTTTAGTTTTTTATTTTTCCAGAATAATTAGTTTAGTTCGCCCGTCAAGCGATTATACGCCCTCGTCTCGTTAGAACTCCACAGTTTCGACGGTTGTATTTGAATTGGCGTTTCGTCTATCTTTTTATGTAGGTAGGTACTATCGTCGGTTCATACGTTTGACTCGTTAAACCATGATTTGAAAACGTAACATGGTCGGATATGTATTCATTAAAAGCACTACGGATTTGGTAGATAACATAACATCACTTCCTTCATTCTATCCTAGGCGTGTTGCTAACCACTTACCTACCTCATAAGTCCATGTTATAACATAACATCATGCCTGCAATCCCCGAAGGGTTAGGCAGAGGTGTGGGTATCTATAACCCACTCTCATTTCGACAGTTACGTTTAGGTCCCATGTAATAGCGTGCCAGCCTATTGTCATCAACCGGGACCAAATTCAAACTCAGACTGTTACTAAGAAATCTAATTATAGACGAAAAAAACTAATAACACTGCCCAACCTGGAAATCGACCCCAGGACCTCAAGCGAAGCAGTATTGCTTTGCAACCACTTCAGCAGCGAGGCAGTTCCTCAAATGAATATGCATTTATTTATTTGTTTCTAAAACATGCTACCGTCTATTGTCTCCTGTAAGACCTAATTGATCTCGTTAACACTCACAAATGACGACCAGCCTCCAATATTTTACCAGAAGCAAAACAAGGCGTTTGTTTTATCAACAACTGCAAATACTAATAAGTAATCAGAGCATTGATTAGTCACTAGAATACTTTACCATGACTCATTGTGTACGTCATTCATAACTATACTGATAAAGAAGTGTTTCCCGTAACACATCATCTGCCTGCCTTTCACTAAGCATGTTGGGGTCAGCTTTCAGTCTGACCGGATGCAGCTGAATACTAATATCACGAAGCTTAATATTACGATCAAGAAGGGAAATCCATATTTTTCGTCCCACGAAAAAAATACACGTGATTGCCACATTATACCCTCCCCCCCCCCATCGTGATTAATCGTGATTTTTTCTAACCCTCTCCCCCTTGTTCAAATCTCACGTGATTAAAAGACGACCCCCAACTCGCCTGATGTGAAACGATGATGCGGCCTAGGTTGGAGCACGCTTGACTAGAAGAAACCGATTCGCTCGAACCTTGAATAGATCCAGATTATAATGATCAGGGAACAGAGAAGCCGGCAGTGAATTCCACAGACTGGCGGTTCGCACAATAAATGTGGAAGCACAGCGCTTTCTTCGGGTCCGCGGAACTTCAACCATATAACGGTGACGCTTCGCCGTATCTCTGCTCGTTACGTTAAGTTATACGTTAACTTACGTTTGGGTAATCATCTTACAATTCCAAAGAATATTTCCGAGCTACACGTCAACATCCCCTGGATATCGGAAGCAAGATATCAGCTGCCAACGTCAGCTGTCAGGAGGTTCGAGTTACTGAACACATTATATGTGTGTAGCGCGCACGTGGTATGGCGTTAAGTTGTACATTTTGTATTGTGCATTATGGTTTACGGGAGTTTGGGGAGCACTTCCGGGTTTTATGAGGATTTGGCTTAAGAGTAGGTTTATGGAGAATTTCAAGGAAGTGATGACGATTTAGCATTTAAAAGATAGGTTCTAATTTGATTCCCAAATGGGATTGATGATACAGTACGTCTGTACGTAGGTGGTATTAGGACATAAGAGGAGCAGATCGATAACCGAGTTTGGAGACCTCAATTTCGACTAGAAATCTTTTAAATTCCTTGAAGTCCTCAATCAGGGAGTCGGTAGTTACCTTTATTGGATAGTTACTTAAATCAGAAATTTCTCAGTAGCAGCCACGTAGCATGGTTTAGCGCCCGGTTATTAGGCTCACCTCCTATTACATGGAACTTAGACATAACTGTCGATGTGGGTGTACTCTTAGGTACACCTCTGCCTAACACTTTGGGGATCACAGGCGTGATGTTATGTATGTTAAGACAAAAAAATGTACTGTTTATTTCTATTTTTTTTTAGGATCTATGTAAGTACCATATTGAAGTGTAATATTTTTACGAACTAACACTATCTAGTTATAACTCTAGCCAAGAAAAATATGAACATACCTAACCAAAAACACAATGCCGACCCAAATCTATCGCCTCATTACGTAAAAAACTCATTATCGACCCAAAATTACACATTCAACACAATTTCCCATTTCAACTTTCTTATTTGTGTTGCGTTCACGCTTTTCGCACAAAGGCCCACGTAATGGGTACATTCTAGAACACGCTATCACCATCCGTGTTCACTTCTGGGCTAGCTTGCTATTATTATGGCTTAATTACCCATTTCCCTCGTAACTAGCGGTTTTATGCATAATGTTGACGATACTTCCCATTAAAACACAGCTAAAACAATAGGTTATAGTGATTTTTGACGTTCAAAATGTGCTGATTGTTAGCCTGAAAGAAATGGTTTTTGATTATGATTGGATTTTTTTAATTCCTGCTTAATTTTGAGGTCGATACGTCCTCTTTTTGAAAAAACTTTATGGGGGTAAAACCTCGTGAAAAAAGGAGTAAATTCTATGAAATGCATAGCATAGCAAGCTACCCCTGCTTAGCTTGGGTGTAAAGACGGCTTGTTAATACATTGAGACTTCTGTGCTAATATATCTATCTCTAACTAGCTTTTGCTCGCGGCTTCGCTATCGTTATGTACGGAAGTTATCCCACGAGAACGTTTTAAAATTTAAATGAAGCCTATAAGACTCGGGGGTGATGTAGCTTCCCTTTAGTGAAAGAATTTCTGGAAGCGGATCAGTAGTTCCGAAGATTACCCCCTACATTCAAACTAGTAGGTACTTAAATTACATTCATATCATAATTAAGTGTCTCATGAAACAATTAAACTGATTAAAAAACAAATACCCAGACACACACACGTTACCTTTGCCTCATTATTCAAGAAAAAAAAACAACAATTCCCGCCATTGTTTTTGACACATATTCACACAGGAAGTCGGAAAGCGCGGGAAAGCGACATAATGGCGGGAAGACGAAGCAACAATGGGGTAATTACTTGAAATTGTAGCCATTTTGGTAAGATTGCAGATTAGAAAGTAGATTAATGATAGTTCTGTCTGTTTTATAAACTTCGTGGCGTAACGGATCTGATGGTGTGTTTCCTGTAGATGTTTTAATTTGACAAGGGATTGTTTGAGGAGGATGACAATTTGAGAACTTCGTCCGCCATTTTTTATTAACGTGATATGTCAATTGCGTCAAATTCACGATGACAGTTTTAATGAAGATTGAGGAGATTCGAGTTATGATTAGATTCAGGATAATAGTTAGGATTAATAACTATTAAGTTTACCAAAAGTGGTGATAGTGAACCCTATTCCATGGGACTTAAAAAACAAAACTAGTGAAATGTGGGTGTACCAATCGGTACACCTCTGCTTAACCGGCTTCCGGCGGTTATTACAGGCGTGATGATTATGACAATATTTACGTAAATAACTTAAAAGTGATAAGCAAAGGCAGGCCAGATAGCCAGGCACTCCATGTAAAATACTGTTATTCAGCTGCATCCAAGTAAGCTGAAAGCCGACCACAACATACCTAGGCTAGACAGATAATGGTGTTAGGTTTCGGTCAAACCCCAAAAAAAGGCGTAATGTTTTTGCAAATCTGTCTGAGTTATATATTTGCAACACAATTGTCTATCACAGCACATAAGAAACATTACAACAACACTCTTGCAAGGCTAAATACTTAAGAAATAAAATTAAAATTGCGACTTCGTCTTTTGAAAACTTGACAAACATTTGATTGGTTTCTGAATCGGTCAACTGGCGCTGAAATTGACAAATCTTTGCAGATTTGATTGCGGTTTCGAATTAGTTTAATGTCACGCTCTGAATAATCTAGATTGTTGGTAAAAGTTTTTTTTGATATTGGAAATGTAGACACCTAGATGGTGAAAGTACTACTTCTAATATTTTTTAAAGAACATTTTCCGTTCAATGTTGTTGAAATTTATTTTTTGACACAAAAATTGAAGTTGTATTTTTTTTGGAAAAGTTCGGTTTTTATTTACGGTTTTCTTCTAGTTAGTTAAAAAACATTAAATTTGTTAGTTTCGTTTTAAATTTTATGTTCTATGTTTGTGTTTCAGTAGTTTTTTTGTAATAATATAAAAGCAAATAAAAATGTACGAAGCAAATAATAATTTATTATGTGAATTAAAATATTTGTTATATTTCAGTTCCTAAGTACCTATAAGAGTATAAAATCTAAGATGAACTTTATAATACTTTAGATTTTTTAAACATGTTTTTATAAATTGGCTTTCTATCCAAAAGTATTTATGAACAGACAATTAATAAATGAAAAGAGCGCTCACCACACTACAGGCACGTAAAAATATCAGTAGCAATCCTTTTCTCACAAAAATCGTTTTCAATCACAAATTCACACTTTCAATACAGTTAGTCACTATTCCAACACAATATTTTCAATCAAAATATATCGCAAATGTTCACGGTTTTTTTCTCAACGGACACAACTTCTCTCGACCAGCGCTGAACGTTGAATGTGGTTCCGTCATTCGTTCCTCAACCTTTGAATGAATGCAGATGTCTGAGGCAAACACTAGACAAAAGACGGTCTTTCGTTCAGTTCTACTCACACGATTGTAAACTCTAAAGGATGAAAATAAGGTTTGAGATTGATTGAAAAGGATGTGTACTTTTACTGTTTCTGAATTTTGAAAGGTATTTGCAAGCATGCGCCACTGCGGCTTAATACAATACTCTTTCTCGCTCGCATTTACTTTTACAGATGTTAGAGTGAAAGAGATAAAAGGTTTTGCTTTTAAAAATCGATAATGAATTCTTCGCATCCTGCCTGTCAGCATGTGCCTCTGAAACTAATCGTTTCCGCATAAATAACGTGTTCGATAATGACTTATCTGCACACAAAATGGAACTGAAATTACACTTTATTCGTTTCAGCTAAGTTTGATATTAGCTTGTAAGTTTTTAGCAAATATCTAAACAGATTAAGTTAACGTAATTAGGGACGCGCGTTTCGGATGCGGTTGCTATTTTCGTTTTCCCGCGCAAATATGTTTCGTTGAACACCGGATGGTGGCCACAATTTGGGATGACCTTTTTCATGATACTTTATGCTAATTATGTGGTTGTTTTTTTATAGAGCCTTAATTAGGGATGATTATGCAGTTAGACAGATGTTTTTCGCAAAATGTGCGTGTGCTGTGAGATTTTAATTTTTGCAACATAATCATCGAGGTTTGTGGAGCTCTCTGCGCAGTCTGAAGCACTAAGTTTTTTTTTTCTAGACATCTAACAAAATCAGCCTTTATCATTGAGCTGAATTATGATGACGATTAACAGAGAAGTAGGTAAGTTATGGAAGAAGATGACATGCTGCGCCGACTCCAAATAAGAGCAAGGGCACGGAGATGATGGATGTTGAGCAGAATTCCACAGCTGGGACTTAGACATGCTCTCTGTGAGTAAGAGTTGCTCCTTGATCCACCACGCTGGCCCAGGGCAAGACGATGGACATCACAGAAGTCTACAAATAAGCATTTGTTTACTTGATACTCGTAAATCATAATATAACATCACGCTTGTAATCCTGCTAATGCCTGAAGGGTTAGGCAGAGGTGTACCTAATAGTACACCCACATTTCACCACTTATGTTTAAGTCCCATGTAATAGGGGGCGAGCCTATTGCCATCAACCGGGCACAAATCCAGACTCCGACGCATAAATCAATTAATAAATAATACTATTATTATTTCCTGAAAAACCATAGTACGTACTATTTAACGTTACCAATAAGCAATAAATAAATGAGTACCTACCGATTCTCGAAATCGTCATGCGATGGTTTCTTCAAGATGTTTTCCTTCGCCATTTTTAGTCACACTTCATCACTAAACCTACTCGTTCAACTTCAAGTTGGTCCCGCTCGTGTCAGCCCACAAAATGTCGCCATAACACCTGCCTTTTAATTGAAAAAAAATGCACACCTTTTGATACTCACACATGCGTAGATGTTTAAGTAGATAGAACCACGCGATCAAGTTACAAACACAAGATATTCTAGACAACGGCACTTTCTAGAAGAAATGTTGCATTACGGAAAATTGAAAGTGAAATTACATACCTATACGTAATCCATAGGTACTTATATTTTATAAATGATAAAATAATTTTATAAACTAATAATATTCTATCCATCAGTTCCGGTTGGAAGAGCTCGTGGCTAAATAATAACAGCCACTCGAGTCGATCTTCAGGTAAAGCCGCGCTTACCTAGGTTGGTCCGTGGATGACCACCACCTGTAACATACTGAGTTTCCTTCGTGCCTCGGAATGCAGGTTAACCCGTAGGTCCCGGCTGTCTTTTGTAGATCTTTGACAGTCATTACAGGTAGACAGTGGCTCGAAAGTCTGACAAGCAGTCTTACCAAGGTATATCTTATCCCAGTACTATCTGGATTGTGGAGGTCAGATATTCAGTCGCTCCATGTAAAATGCTAGTATTCAGCTGCATCCGGTTTGACTGGAAGCCGACCATAGTTGGGAAAAGGCAAGGCAGATCATGAACTTTAGCAAACGGAAAAACCTCACGTCGTAAACCATTTCAATAGCTACGCAGAAGAACTCAATTTGTCACACAACCCATTTCTCGAAACCTACAAACAAAAATAATTTAAACAAAAACGAGGAAGGAAGGATCCGTCAGGAAGCTATAAAAAATCCTTTTTATATCGCTTATTATATAACAAAAGTCTTAACAAATATGGCTCAGCATTGTTTACAGTGGACATCCGTCTCTGAAACGGTTTCCGGACAGACAGACAGACGATCTTATAATAAAATGGTTTAACTTTTATAATGGCGGCGTCCGTTCGTCTGTTAAAGATGTTTACGGTTTTTTTTTCTGTGAGGATGAGTTTTGGAACTTTTTATTTGAGTTTAAATGTCGTTTTATTGTTTTGGAATAAGAAAGGTATTTGGTGGATAACGTAGGATGTTTTATGTATCCTTAGTGTTATCTATAAAAGGTAAGTAGACGAAGACAAAATATTGTAAGAATTTATGTTTAGGTATTTGGAACCGAACACATACATACATACGCTTGTTTTCCCCACATTTCGCCAGTTATGTTTAAGGGCCACGCAATAGAGGGCGAGTCTATTGCCATCAACCGGGCACAAATACAGTCTCCGTTTCTGCGACTGAGAAAATCCTGATGGAAGAACCCAATACCACTTTGCCCAACGATTTCCAGAATCGAACCCAAGACCTCATACAACTGAACACCTAAGTAGTTAATAAGTATCAGAACAACTAACAGACCTCAGTGGATTTGTAAGCAAAATTCCTGATGAGTTGACAGGTTAGTAGGTAAGTAGATACTTCTTCAGACTGTAACCTTAACCCAGTTATTTAGGGGCAATCTTCAACAAAATTCTGCTATATAATATCAGAATTGCAATCACACAGCTCTCTGTTTTCAGTAATTTCACACGATATCACAGAAAATCAAGGTCATCGTGGTATGGACAATTGGACATGTGATAAGGAGGAATGAGGAAAATTTCGAGTATGAATGTGGATGGCTCTAAGAGTAGAGGATGACCAAAGAAACGATAGATGGACTGTGTGATCCTTCACACATGATACGGCTAGAAAGGAGGTGACTGCGAAGATGACGAGTAACAGAGAAGAACAAGACATGCTGCGCCGACCACTAATAAATTGGGATAAGGGCAGGATAATGATGCTCAAAGGAAAACAAGTATGTTACAAAAAATACGGTCTTCGTACGTGACTTTTAAACGAAATAAAGTTACCTTAATTACCACAAAGAATTCTTCCGTAAGAAAACACAATCACAAACAAATCAAGAAAAAAAAATAACAAAAACATACCATACCTGTCAATTCGTCCTGTAATTTTTAAACCCAGTCCTAAATAAACAGTAAAACTAACCATAATCGATACGTGCCGTAACAATAGCTACTACTACTACCATTTTACTATAATATTTGACAATATAATGCCACCATTGTCCAGCCGGATGTCCGGACCGGACGACGTCTACAAACAACTTTACCGGTTTTTTTTTCGAATAAATTCGGTTTCGGACCTCACGTGTGAGTGAATGATTTGTAGTCTGTGGCTGCAGGCGGTTTGAAAGATTTTGAATAATAAAGTTATTTTTATTTTGTGATCGTTTGTTCCGGTTTGGGGTAGGTAGGGGTCTAAGTGGTGTTGGATTGGTCACGAATGTCCCGAAGCCCCGATGTCATATTGCTAGGCTGTTTTTTTCGTGCTTCCTGGCAAGATTCGATGACAACATTGTACCTTGGGAAAATGGCTACTGCAATTGTTCAGCTGCACTTATATGGAGGGCTACTATGACCTCTTAATGCAGGGATGTTTTAGTTCTATTTCGAGAGTGGGAAAGTGAGACAGCTGTCTCACAGCTCAGTGAGTCAGCTGTCGTTGATCTAGTGGTCGCAAGCACAACTGCTGAGCATGAGTCTGGATTTGTGCCTGATTGATGGCAATAGACGCGTCCCTTGTTACATTGGACTTAAACATAGCTGGCGAAATGCGGATGTAATATTAGGTACACCTCTGCCTAACCCTTACGAGGATTACAGGCGTGATGTTCACGATCAACTTTATAAAAATAATAAGTAGAATATTCGCTACTTCACATTGCGACTACCTACTCCGTTTCTAAAAAGCGTTAACATACACCAGATGACCGTAAAATCACTTCCGTTTTTCAGAAAAGGCATAATAACCATGATCATTGCCGACACACGTCCACCAAAAAAAAAAAAACAAGAATGTCATAACGGAAACGGTGGGAAAGTATAGAATGACAGATGGTAAAAAATATAATGAAAAAATCTTTTATTGTAGCGACAATAAGCCTTAAATAGGATCTTATTTTCGTCACAAATCTTGCGTAAAGCCGGATTTGGGGACAACAGCTTATTTTCGGGGTGATAAATGAGAAATTGCATGCATCCGCTCGAGGTTGACTGTCAAAGTTTGACAGGTTGTCGGTCGTGCAAAAAAATTGGGTGCCGTCAACATTTTCTATCAATTCTTTAATTTAGTGATGATGCTTTCCTGGATATTAAATGGTTAGGTTCGGTACTTTTAGCAAATGGATTTTTTTTATAAAGAATAAAGTATAAATAAAAACAGACCTTATAAAAACTTAAAACATTTCCTCAAAATGGTGTTACTTCTATCACTAATCTCAATTTCAGTCATAACTGCGTAATATAAACTATATTTTCCCCTTATTATCAAAAAGTATTTACTCACAACATAATTCCATTGTACAAAGGGCATAGAATAATAGTTATTAGGATTGACCAACATAATGGAAGACAAAGAATGAATCTGACGTCGACTTGCCGAAAATTTCTCCTAAGTCATAAGTTACTGATTATTCTCGGGCGAAGGAATTGAGAGTTTATTATTAGATTAACTAACTGAATGCTGTACTTTCTTATTATGTTAAAGGATCTTTTAAACACTCACAGTTGAGGGGCAGGCCTTCTTTACCGCCACGAAGAGGAAGCAATAGCTTCCTTCCTGCCCTTCAATATTTAAATGAATGAATGAATTAAAGGATGCACAAAACGTAATCACCTTCATTAGAGTCCCCTGTTCCAAAACGCATGCATATAAATGAATACATCTCTACATTAAAAGATAATAGAATACCAACAAAAGGTTACACACCCCTGAACATCCTCTTTTTTTCGACGCTGGAGGCACAGGCGTGTGGCGTGCAGCCTACACGTGGCGGCCATTTATAAAACAACCTTTTTTTACATCTGTGCATTTCAAATCTTCTGCCTTGATATGCATTTTACGTCTTAACGCTTTTAAAATAAAGTCTTTTCGATAAATGCTTTTGTTTCTACACTAATGATGTGTTTTTATATTGATGCAAGATTAACTTAAAGATTTATAGAGTTCAAAATTATTTGTTGTTTCCTGTATTTTGTATTGTCAAATAAAAACATTTCTTGGTTTCGACTGCCTCTTTTCTAGTGGTCGCAAGTAATAAATCTGAGCAGAAGATAACGAGCCCACAGTCTAGATATGTGCCCGGTTGTTGCAACTCGACTCTATTACACTAAACTTAACTGGAGAAATGTGGTTGTACTAAGCGCCTGCTAAGATCTGACAAGTTGATAGAAAATATACCTAGAAAGCTAGCTGGTGTTTTCTAAGATAAAAAAATTAAAACATTAAGTTTACAAAACAAACGTAACGCAGCACGAATGTGCCCGGAGAGACGGGCAACGATCGTCACTCACTGGACGCCTGACGGATGTGGTGTGATGATCTGATCTTGTTTGCGGGGCGAACATGGCTAGATATCGCACAAGATAGAGAGGTTTGGAAGGAGAAAGAGGAGGCTTTTGCCCAGCAGTGCGACACATGAGAAGCTAAAGAAACTAGTTATTACAACCGGGTGGGGACGCCCTAGAAAGACATACACTGACCTTATTGTTGAGGTTCTTCAGAAAAATCAGGTGCGTAGTGCTCGCAACCGACGGCGTGCGTGTGTGACCGTCTGACTCTGGTCATACATCTGTATGAACGTGGACGAGGCGAAAGGAGTGTGTAAGGATCGTAGCAGGTGGCGTTCTGTGGTTTCGGCTTACCCCAAAAGGAACAAGGCGTGAGTTTATGTCTAGTTATTTCCTGCCTATGGTATTGTCAAAATAATGCGTTGTTTCCGCATTTTTATTTGATTGGAATCTTAAGACGGAAAGTGTTTTCCTGTCGTTGCATTTTATAATCTTTGTCGGAAGTGATAAGGTTTATGTATTATGTTATCGTATTTCATCAAGTGTGTTATTTTGATTGGTATAGGCTGATTTGATGGTCGGTCTAAGAGTGACACTGTGACTAAATAATAATAGCCGCACGGGTCTAGCTTCAAGGTTAAGCAGTGCTTGCGGAGGTTGGTCCGTGGATAGGTGCCTCCGATAACAGCCTTTGGACCCGGCCGCCATTGGTAGATCTTTGACAGTCGTTACAGGTAGTCAGTGGCCCGAAAGTTTGAAAGCCAGTCTTACCAAGAGGTACCGTATCACCCAGTTTATAGGTAGTAGGTTGTGGAGGTCAGATACGCATCAAAATACTGCTATGCATCTGGTTAGACTGGAAGCCGACCCCAACATGGTAGAGGATGGTCGGACAATGTTATTTTGTTTTTCCATTAGGAAATTTTCAGTAACAAAAAAAAAATTGTTTATTTTATTTCGTAACCGTTATTAAAAAACACGTTAGTGATTGGAGCCTCCTTGTAAGCAAATAAAAAAATCCCTGTATTAGGAGACTCCGCTCTTTCACAGCAAGTAAAAACAAAAACAAATAATTATAAAAATAAAAAAAACGTGTGTGTGTGTATGTATGTGTGTGTTGAAAGAAGCGAGTGAGTTAAATTATGTGTTGCAATAATGCCTCAGTGCCTTCATAAGGTAATGGTATAAGTAATCCAATTTATTAGAATTTTTTACATACATGTGCTTGTTTAGTATATTTATCTCTTTGATTATCCTATTATACATATATTTGAGTAGAACGTATGTGGTATTGGATAGCAGCGAATTTCGTTTTAGTTTGTGGGATTTGAGCAGTAACAGCCACGAAGTCCGGACTTGCGTCCGGTTGATGTCAATCGGCTCGTCTCCTAATACATAGGACTTAAACATCGACATCCTAGTTAATCTAGAGGTCGCTAGCGCAACTGATGAGCATATACGTGGTCCTGGGTTCATTTCCCAGGTCGTGCAAAGAATCATTGAGTTTTTTCATCAGGAATTTCTCCGAAGCAGCCACGGGGTCTGACTTTGTGCCGGTTAATGGCAATAGGCTAACTATTACATGAGAATTAATACTATGGCAATTGAGAAGTTTAACATATTATACTGCTTACACACACAACTGCCTCGTTGGTTTAGTGATCGTAAGAGCTACTGCTGAGCATGAGGACCTGGGTTCGACGCCCAGGTCAAACAAAGTTTTGTTGGGTATTCATTTAGGAATTTATCAGTGCCGGCCACAGAGTCATATTATGATTTGTGCCCGGTTAATGGCAATATGCTCGCCTTATAACTGGCGAAATGTGGGTGTGCTATTAGGCACACTTCTGCCTAACCCCTCGGGCATAACAGGCGTGATGTTATGTCAGAAAGTGATAAGGTTTACGTATTAAATTATCGCATTTTAGCAAGCTTGTTATTTTGATTGACGTAAGTACTTGGATTATTGTCTTTTATTGCTCTGATAGTTCATTAAATAAGCGTATTAAGAGTGTTCTTATATTAAATAAATTTGAGCATGTAGACTTATTGAAGAGTAGGCAGAAGTTTTAGTTTAGTATATGGTATAAGATAGCATCTCGCCGAGCGAGAGGATCTGGTTTTGATTCACTAGTCGTGCAGCGTTATTGACTAGGTAGGAACATAATATTTCCATAAGAATTTCCTCTGTAGCATAGCAGCCTCGCAGTCTGGATTAGTGTCCGGTTGATGGCAATAGGCTCGACTCCCTATTAAATGGGGGTCCCCCTTATTATTGTTACGAGCTGGGTATGGGATAAATTAATTACTACCAATCAGACAATTTAATAACTTTATTAAACACAAAACACTTAAATCTTAATCACAAGTACACTACTGATCACTATTCGCTTGGATATCGCACTTCTAGTTCACTTCGATTCGCTCCGTTATATCGCCTGAATCAGACTACTTCATGTGTGTCGGCGCTTGTGCTTTTTATACTACCCCATTATTCACGAACATTCCGGCGATGTGTAGAATGGTTCGATAAAAACATCAACAAAAAAACATTACCAAGTAGTAGGCAAAAAAATAATAACCTACTTGTACCGAATAAAGAAGTAGGTACTTTATGCCCTCGGCGCACGGTCGAAATTACAATGACAATTCCCAATATTTTTTATAAGTAGTCACCTACTTAACCTTGAACCAATAACAATGGCACGCTTCTCGAAGCCTTTAGCGCAAACACACCGAATCACGTCCCTTCCCGAAAGATCTCGTACGTACGACGTAACACTGCCCCCTCCTTAGACATGCTCGTCCCGAGCATCATTAGCCCCGTAGTATCGGGCCAATCGGTCTACATGAACAATCTTAGGCGCACCTCGTAGACCCTTCTGTATTCGGTAGGTGACATCGTTGATCCTAGTCACGACTCGGTATGGTCCATCCCATTTTGCTTGCAATTTCGGAGACCTCCCCTTGCTCCGCACTGGGTTATGTAACCACACCAGTGAACCCTCGTCGAAAGCCCTACTGTTTGCCTTGCGGTCATAACGGGTCTTCATCTTCTCAGACATCTGTTGGCCGGATTGTCGGATATGCTCATAAACATCATTCAGCTTGTTACGCAAATCATGTGCGTAATCTGTTACACTACGTGGAGCATCAGGGGGAGTTCCAGTGATTAAATCTGCAGGCAACCGTAATTCCCTTCCAAAGTTCGCGAATGCTGGCGTCACAGTCGTACTTTCGTGGACTGCGCTGCGGTAGGACAGTAGAAACGGCTGTATGTGCTTGTCCCAATCCCTTTGCCTGCTTGCCACGACTTTTGCCAGATATCTTTCCAACGTTTGGTTGAATCGTTCCACCATTCCATCAGATTGTGGGTGGTAAGAGGTGGTTCTGGTTTTGTAGGTACCCATCAATCGACAAGTTTCCTGAAATACTTGCGATTCAAAATTCCTTCCTTGATCGCTGTGTATTTCTAAGGGTACTCCAAAACGACAGAAAACTTCCTGAACTAATTTATCTGCGACAGTTGTAGCCTCTTGATTAGGAATGGCGAAGACTTCTGGCCACTTTGTGAAGTAATCCATGACCACCAGGAAGTACTTGTTTCCGCTCTCACTTTCTGGAAATGGTCCCGCAACGTCTAGTGCTATCCGTTCCCAAGGGGCTCCAACGTTGTACACTTTTAATGCACCTCGGCTGCGTGTGTGGGGTCCTTTCACGGCCGCACAACTGGTACATTTGCGACACCAGTCCTCCACATCATCTCGACAGTGGATCCAGTAAAAGCGTTCTCGAATTTTTAGTAGAGTCCTTTTTACCCCCATATGTCCTCCTGAACATCCATCATGGTAGAGCCGTAGAACATCTGGTACCTTAGCTTTAGGGACAACCATTTGTAGATGACAGCTGTCCCCTCGAGCGTTTTCCCATTTACGGCACAAGACTCCATCCTGGATCACCAAGCTGTTCCATTGCGCCCAATAACTCTTCGTGATGGAACTCATCGCAGCCACATCACTCCACTTAGGTTTAGGAGCACCAGCTTTGATCCACTCGAAGATCGGTTTGATGTCCGAGTCATTTTGCTGAGCCTGCTGTAGGGTTTCCTTCCATTCATCGCTGAGATCTGTTCTAAGCATCCTCACGGACACTACTTCCTTAGTCTCTTGCCTGGCACAGTGCTTACAGTCTTCAGGACAAGGTCTTCTTGACAAGGCGTCTGTCTTAACGTGAGTTCTCCACTGTTGCTGGGCAGTCATGCATGGCATTTCAGCCGCTTTTCCCTCATGGGGTTGACCTTCTCTCATTGTGCTTCGGTTTTTACAGTTTGACCGAAGATGACCCCTTTCTCCACAAGTGTAGCACCTAGGGCTGTACCGTTGCGGAAGCTGGCGTACAGGTGATGCCACAACTTGCTTTGGACTGCTAGACCAAAGATGATCCCTTTCTCTACCAGTGTAGCACCTAAGACTGTACCCTTGCGGCCGGTCGCGTACAGGAGATGCTACAACCTCTCTGACGCGGTGCGTTCGGTGGTCCTGCCTCACTGCCTCTACTTCTAAGGCATGGGCCAAGGCGTCTTTCAGCGCCTCATGATGCCCAAGTCTCACAGCGGCTCTAACTTCTAGGTCGCGTATTCCATCAACGAACGCTTGTACCAGATTCCCATCGATAAGTGCAGGGGCAGACTGGTATGCTTTCCGAACCAGCTTTTCAACTTCGAGGGCCCACTGCTGTAGATTCTCGTCACTACGTTGAACACGATCTTTCAACTTAGCACGAAATACGTGCTCCAGGTGCGCGTCACCGTATCTGGACTCTAACGCCTCCAGCAGCTGCTCGTAGGTTACATTCTCGCCGAGCGCCTCAAGAATATTAAGGGCCTGGTCTCGGAGGGCCAAGGTGAGCGCGGTCATGGCTTGCGGTTTTGTCCATCCATTCGCCTTCATAACGGCCTCAAATTGAATTTTATAAGCCGACCACGAAGATGTGCCATCGAATGGAGGCACCTTAAAGCCCCGCGCTGAAGGTGCAGCAACTACTGAAGCTACAGTCAAGTCTCCAGTCTTCAGTTCCCCCAAAGCCTTCTTCACCCCAGCGATCTGAACTTCGGCTTCTGAGAGGCGATTCTCGTGCTGCTGTACCTGATCCTTCATCACCTTTAGGTCTTTGCCAAAAGTTGCATGAAGATCCTTTATGAGGAGCATCTGCTCATCTTGGCGGCGGACCTGCTCCTCTTTGTCTCGCTGCAACTGCTCTTCCAACCGGCGAACCTGCTCCTCTTGACGGCGAGCCTGCTCCTCTTTGTCTCGCTGCAACTGCTCTTCCAACCGGCGAGCCTGCTCTTCTTGACGGCGAGCCTGCTCTTCTTGACGGCGAGCCTGCTCTTCTTGACGGCGAGCCTGCTCCTGTAGCAGCGCCATTAAAGCTGACAAGTCTGGCGCCATTGATGCTGTAGAAACTGCGGATGGGCCAGCGACTGGCACTGACGTAGGCTGGACACCACCCGGTGTCTGTGTTGGGGAATCTCCAAACCGCCTTTGGTCCATGTCCTGCTGTCGCTGACTCCTGGTACGGATACCGTCCGTGTCGTCCTTCGGTAGAATTGGCATAATTTATCCCTCACTTCTGACACCAAATTGTTACGAGCTGGGTATGGGATAAATTAATTACTACCAATCAGACAATTTAATAACTTTATTAAACACAAAACACTTAAATCTTAATCACAAGTACACTACTGATCACTATTCGCTTGGATATCGCACTTCTAGTTCACTTCGATTCGCTCCGTTATATCGCCTGAATCAGACTACTTCATGTGTGTTTTTTTTTTTTTTTTTTTGTGAATGGCATCTCGCAGTTCAACCTAGGAGGTTGTCGTCTGCTTAACCGGACTATCCTGTGGATGCCTTGAATTTAAGGCCTCCAGCCAGGGCAAAAAAAACTTACAAACTAAGCGACTACACGCTAAGGGCGCCCCCTGTGGGGCTCGGACCTCGGCTTAGGGCGTCGCTGGGGGAGGGCAGCAAGGGGACAGGCTGGATCTGAGTGATATTATTTATGGGCTGGTTTAAATCTACTGGCACAGCATCGCGGGCTGGCTCGAGCAAGGGTCGGGGAGGGCAATTACCGGGACGTCGCGACGGACCTCGACGGCGAGGGCGGAAAGACGGCGGTTTGAACCGGGGTATACGCTTGAGGAGCGTACTCGTTTCTCTACGGCTCTCCTGGAGGAGAGTGATAGCGTCGTCGGGAGTTACGAGTGTGTGCCTTGGACGGCGAACCTGACTGATACGCGAGGGGTCGTATCGGGCGGCCGATGCGATCAGGGGATTACGATGTTTTATTGCACGATCGAAGAAACGCTTGGTGAGGCGTTTCATGAACTGCAATAAGGTGGGCATCCTAAGGTCTACGTGGAGACGTTCGTTACGTACGTAAAACGGGGCACCCGTGATCCTACGTAAGTATCGGTTTTGGAGCGTCTGCATCCTGTGAATATAACGAGACTTGGTATGTGCGAACACAACACAAGCGTATGACATGATGGGACGGATCACTGCGGTATAGAGACGCAACTTGCACTTGAGTGACAACTTGCTCTTAGCCGCTACCATGAAATGAAGCCTACTCATAGCGAAGGCAGCTCGATCGCGAGCTGCTTTGGTATGTGCCCCGAAGGACAGGTGTTGGTCAAGTATGACTCCTAAGTATTTGGCTTGCTTCTCCCAAGGGATAGGCTTGCCGTACATAGTGATCGGACGGGACTTCATGTGTGTCGGCGCTTGTGCTTTTTATACTACCCCATTATTCACGAACATTCCGGCGATGTGTAGAATGGTTCGATAAAAACATCAACAAAAAAACATTACCAAGTAGTAGGCAAAAAAATAATAACCTACTTGTACCGAATAAAGAAGTAGGTACTTTATGCCCTCGGCGCACGGTCGAAATTACAATGACAATTCCCAATATTTTTTATAAGTAGTCACCTACTTAACCTTGAACCAATAACAATGGCACGCTTCTCGAAGCCTTTAGCGCAAACACACCGAATCACGTCCCTTCCCGAAAGATCTCGTACGTACGACGTAACATTATTATTCTCTCCCCATCATTGCGATATTTTTTTTTGTACTAGTCCTGGGAACCTTTTAGTTACGGAGATATTGGGGGTCAAAGTTACCTACAACTTTTTAATGTTATTACTCTACTATAAATACCTCCACAACGCCCGTACTATTCAATGCATTAATCAGCACAATGTTTTGAGTGCGTTACATTGAGTCCTACCGTAAAACAGTCGTTTTTAGCTTTACCTCATTTTTGCGTAGGGTTACTCAGTTTGATGTACAGAATGCTTGGATGACGGCTTCGTGAAGGGTCCGTTTACACCTTGTATGATGCTTACACATAGCTGGCGAAATGTGTTGTGGGTAGCACATCACTAGAATCGAGGTCATCACTAGTTTTGACAGCCCGCGGTGAGGGGCATGGCGATGCTTGGGATTCAGGTGTTAATGTAACTGTGCTCATAAGAGTGTTCTCTGAATTCTTAAATAAAGTTAACTGTAACTAAAGTGTCTCTTATCATTTGAACTAATTGTACAAAATGTATGTAGGTAGGTACTATGGTACACCTCTGCTTAACTCTTTTGAGAAAACACGTGATCTTATCTGGTATTTGAACAATCAGTTAAGCGAATGGAACTGTTAACAGTTAATGACGAACGCCTGTTTAAAAATCAGTGGCAAAAAGTATATCCTACGAACCTACGCGGCAACAGAGTACAGACAGTCACGCATTGCCGATTTCTACTTTGGTACGTGTACAGTCCAGTCATGCATTGCCAATGTCAAAACTTTTTTCGGCAACTCAAAACGGGAAATGCACAAGCACTTTCTTCATCCCACATACGGGAAATGGGGCAAACACGCTTATAATGGGATATCCTTTTTATTGTTCAGAGGAACCGGAAGTGCATGGCGGCAACCGGCGGAGGATATTATACCATGTTTTGCATACACGTCCCGTCAATTTAGTGACTGTTAATTTACTCGTTGTTTAATTATGATGTTATTGTGATCTTGAGATGGGAAGGAATTTTAAATATGTTTGATTGTTACTAATTGGCGCCCCGGATGGCATTTGTACCGTCGTTACAGCTAGTCAATGGCCCGAAAGTCTGACAACCAGTTTTACCAAGGGTATTGTATTACCCGGTACTAACTGGGTTGTGGAGCTCAGATAGACAGTCGCTTCATGTCAAATACTGGTATTACTGTGTCCGGTTCGACTAGCAGACACAAACACAGTTTGCAAAAGGCTAGACAGATGATGTTACTCTAACTGCCTCGTGGTAGTGGTCGATAGTGCTGTCTGTCTTGTGTGTGATTCCTAGGTCGACACAAGTGGCTGAGCGATTGCTTGCTGCGCAGCGTGTCGCGGGTTCGATCCCTGAACGGAACAAATATTTGTATGTATAACCTACAGATAGTTGTTCCGGGTCTGGTTGTTTGTGTGAGTTTAAAAGTTTGTAAACTCACCCACGATGCAGCAGACATTTATAGTGTGGGGAAACGTTTAAAATAGTACATTTTGATATAAGTGGGGAAAGTTTGATATGGAGCCGAGAACTGCAGTAACAAATGCCCACGTGTCTCAAACTACGTTTTTCAATACACTTTTAGTTTTTACTCCAAAGTTCAAAGTCCAAATTGACGCAATGGAATAGAAAAAAAAAATGAAATAAAAATGCGTGTGGGGGCGAGTCGCCTGTGGAACTTTTATTCCCGCACTATAGTGCGGAAATAAAACAAGAAAGCCACGAGGGTGAATCCATAGCATGTTGAACCTAATCGTAGTGCGATAAGAGCCAGTTTTAGAGGAAGTGTATTGAAAATGATATGGCACACTTTTGGTTAACTCTCCCGCGATTACAGAGGCACGAGAGCGCGGTGTCTAACTGTCAACGTACAGTAAATACGTCTGCGTCATGTATACATGGAAACGAATTTTATACGTTTCAATGTAAATATTGAAGTTCTTCAGAGCTAACTGCAAAGAAGGCATGGTGGTACAAAAGTACATGCATAGGCATCGGCGTATAGCTTTTATAAGACGCTGAGCCAAGATGGACTACCTATATCGGTAGGTCGCGACACGCGAGCAATTTGCAAGAATCGTCATCATCATCTGCTTGTCTATTCCCAACTATGTTGGGGTCAGCTTTAAGTCTAACCGGATGCAGTATTCTACATTGAGCGACTGCCTATCTGACCTCCACAACCCAGTAAGTACCGGGTAATACGATATCAATTGGTAAGACTGGTTGTCAGACTTTCGGGTCACTCACTACCTGTAACGACTGTCATAGATCTACAAATGACAGCCGGGACCTACGGCTTACGTGCTTTCCGAGGCACCGAGGAAACTCGGTATGAAATGGGTGGTCACCCATCCATGGCTTGACCTGAAGAGCAACCCGAGCGGCTGTTATTATATGGCTACGAGCTCCTCAACAATTTGGATAAAAAAACAACACGGCAACCAACGGACAGGATTCATTTTAGTGGTTATTTCTGGGCATCGTCTGCTCAGATGGCCCTGCCATGCCGTCTTAAAGCGGGAATGTTTTAGTATTATCCCAGTGTGGGAAAGAGATGGCGCTAGACATCCTGTATAGCTGTCTCTTTCTCACACTGGAATCACATTAAAACATTCCTGCTTTAAGACGTCATGGTAACCCCACAGCACTCGTGGCACTCGTGGGCTGCAGCTGAAAATCAGCGTCAAGTGTAATACCTTGTGTTGCCATCTGGCATTTTGCTGAGCTGAAGCCATTTGGCGTTAAATTTTATTAATTTATTTTGCTAGTTTTTATGGTGTATCTGTTTTTTTAATGCCAATAAACTCAATTTTCATTTTTTCTCAGAACCAACCCGTAGTTTGGATTTGTTCCCGTTTGATGGCAATAGGCTCGCCCCCTATTACATGGGACTTATACATAACTGGCGAAATGTGGGTGTACTATTAGGTACGCCTCTGCCTACCCTTTCAGGCGTGATGTTACGTAGAAATAAAACCATCGCATAAACATTATGGAATCGGAATTTATTAAAGTAATATTTACATTTTGATTTTAACTTATTTCTAGTTTTTATTACTTATGGCAATATGACACTTAAATCTAATAAATATTAGGACTATAATCGCTTGGTAGATGATTTTAGAAGATGGAATTTATACAAACATTGGTCTATGATGGCCCAGTGTATACTGCATGGCTGTTTACAAAATGAATCATACTGGCCCAGGTACGCATTTTGTCAAAAAAACTAACATTTTCTTCTAAGTGCCGTTCCTCTTATAAAATACAACCATCAATCGATATAATAGCAAAATCATTGGTTTTTGTAAATATATCTGGCATTTGTGATATGAAAAACTTCTATTCAAAATATTTTTTTCATTCAAAATGTACATCAGGAAATCTATCTGTAGGCCATACAAATATTTCTTCCAATCGAACCTGCGACCCATAGCGCAAAAGCCAATCTCTCAACCATTACGCTATTGAGTAAAAGTTTTCATATAACAAAATTAAACGGATTTTCAATTACATTTAAACTTAAAACTTTATGTACTATTTACAAACTTATTTATATAAAAGACATTGTTGCATTGGATTGAAAAATGTGTACTTAATTTCGATTTAAAAGCCTATTCCCAACTATGTTGGGGTCGGCTTCCAGTCTAACCGGATGCAGTTGAATACCAGTACGTTACATGGAGCGACTGCCTTTCTGACCTCCACAACCTAGTAACTAGCTTGTCTTACAATATGACCACTTTAAATATGCAGTTCGAGGTGGCGCTGCTTGTTAGGAAAAAATGCATCGATATGACAAACTCGGTACATTTATTTTAGTTCTGTGTTATCCCACTTGCACAGATAAGTTGGTTGACATATCGATGCATTTTTTCTTGACAAGCAGCGCCACCTAGGCCATACTGTAAGGCTTTTAAAAACACTTTTGTCAATCTATAGCAACAACTATATTATTTTCTCAAAATGGAATTTTTAATTCTAGGAGAAAAAGGATTTTTGTTATAATTATATTAATTAATTTTATGGAATAATAAATAAATTTTACGTAATATACAAATATGTGCAAAATTTTCTCATTTTTTATATAATACAGGTTTATTTAAAGATAAACATATTTTTTTACAAAAATTACGATATCTGATCAAAAACCGTAATTTAACGAAAAAAACCGTAACTCATTTTTAAATAAACCGCAATTTATTCTAGTATGTACATTATGTATTATGCGTAACTCCGGTGTTCATAATGATTTTTACTAGTTAAATTATCAATTTCGGTAACTGCCAATATTATGTAACATTGAATAACGCCCGGTTATTAAAACCAACAAATCTTCTATTAATCAATCTTTTTATGAGATTTTAATAAGACTTAAGCCTACAACCAGAGGATAGACAGTACCCGTATCTACGAACATTAAGGTGTAAACGCCAGGGTAGGCCGCGAAATTCAATTTTTTTTTTAAGTTTTTTGCAATTTGCAGGTCACTGTCAGATTGTATGAGTATGTTGATTAAAAAATGATTCGCGACCGTAACAAATATGGCTTTACAGTTATAATCTTAAAAATCATCAATACAACCCTCTAAGTTCATTTAATCCCACTGAACGACTTTTTCTTGAAATGGTCATTGAATGAGATTAAACTAACTTAAGGGCAGAGGCGGCTCGTCTTAAAGAGCGCTGGTGCAGTGCACTCCCGCGAAAATTGCATACCTACCTAATCTATATTTCTTTATAATCCTAATCCTAAATATACATTCTTTCTACTATGATGCCTATAAATACACTCTTAATAGCAGTTTACTAGAAATGTAGAAACTATTTCTTACGCATAGGTACATTTGGCGTCAAATTGTAACGTGTGGAGCGCCAGCGATTGCGCTCCTATGAAACAAAGTTCAGTACGATTTTTAGCACTGTATTCAATGAGTGCGAAAGAGAAACATCGACACAGTCCGACGCGTGAAACAGAAGATTTTGTATGAGAAATTAGCCTAATCTGGAGCGCCGCTCACGCGCGACGTTGCCAAACCGCGCAAGACGGCCGCGCGCGCGCGCCCGTCTATGCCTATGCGCTGTTGCCGATCTTATGTAAACAAACAGTCGGCTCATCGGCTGTCAGTTACTTTACGGTAGATTCGCAGTTTTTCTTATAAATAAGTATTGAAAAATATTTGTGCGCGATATTTGTGTTAAAAATGGAACAATACAGTGTATCTTTTATTAAAAATTGTGAAAAGACTCTCGAAATGCGTCTCGAACTGAAAGCTAAGGGGCCACCACGTCCCGAAATTACACTTACTCAAAAATGTGTTACGAAAAATAAATCTTTTACGCGTGTTTTTAAATCTGAACAATATTTCAAAACGCTTTGGTTGTGTGGATGTGAAGAAAGCAACAAATTATTTTGTTTCCCCTGTCTGGTGTTTGGAGCTGGCGCCAGCGGTGGTGGTGAATTTGCATGGACGGAAACGGGTGTTGACGATTTAGCGCATCTTTCAATAAAAATGAAAAAACATTCGCAATCTCGATTTCATATGTTATGTGAAGTGCAATTGGCATGTATCGGCCGACAAGATATTCGTAAGGCGCTCGATTCTGCGTATCGAAAATCTATTAGAGAGTTCAATGAACGCGTTGATGAAAATCGATATATTTTACGGCGTTTAATAGATTGTGTGGTATTTTGTGGTGCATTTCAAATTGCTTTACGGGGGCATGATGAATCTACGGAATCCTTGAATCCCGGAATCTATAGAGGTTTGGTTGATTTCGTGTCAGAGATCGATTTGGCTATGAAACAGCATTTATCCAGCAGTTCTGTTTTTAAAGGTACGTCTAAAACCATTCAGAATGACATTTTAGATGCTATTTATGAAGTTTGCAGATCAGAAATACAAATACAAATTAAAAATGCAGAGTTTGTTGCAATTCAGGCAGACGAATCAACTGATTGTTCTACTATTCAGCAGCTGGTATTGATTATTAGGTATTTACATGATGGTAAAATATATGAAAGATTCTTGAAGTTTATACAACCTAAAGGCTATACAGCTGAAGTAATAGCGGCTGAAATCATGAAGGAGCTTGATTCTTTAAGTTGTAGCGCTTAGGTAGTGTAGAATGATACTCCAGATGTGGTTACGAAAAGAGGTATAATCAAGACTAGGATAGCTTAGCTTAACAGAAATATGTACAGGTCTTATAGTGTAGTACATGGGCACAAGTAGTGGATTGCTTATGATATATTTACAAAGTGTAGTTCCTAAATAATACGTGTGGTGGCGCGCGGGTCGCAGTTGTAGGTCGCTGTCCTAGCGCGCTCTAAGCTGCGCCGAGTATAAATATCCCCTCTCTGTGCGCGGGGCTCCAGTACACGGTTGGCGGCGGCAGCGGACGGATGTATGACTTGACTTGCAGCTACAGTACTCCCCCCTTAGTGAAAACGTACAGGCCTCTTCACTGATCGGCCTGATCTGGTGCGGTACTCGTTGGTGTTGGCCGGGAGTAGGCTGGTGTGATCTTCGCTGGTAGCTGCAGGTGACTGGGGTGTCTCACTACTCGTGTGGTCGTGTTCTTCAGTGTCGATAGTGTATGCCGGTTTGAGTCTATCGATCGATATTGTGCTGGATCTTCCCGGTAGTTGGATGGTGAAGAACTTCTCGTTGCGCTCGATGACCTTGTACGGACCTTTGTATGGCTGTTGTAGCGGTTTGCGGACGGTGTCGTCGCGTATCAACACGTGGCTACATGTTTGTAGATCATTGTGCACAAACATACATCGCTTGTTGGTATGCGATTTGTATGTTGGTGTTAACTTCGTGATGACGTCATGTAGTTGGTCGACGAAGTTGTGATCCATTGACTTCGCTGCTGGTGATGGTGCTATGAAATCACCAGGCAGTCGCAATGCTTGGCCGTAGGTGAGCTGCGCGGCGCTGGTGTCGGTGTCCGTACGCACGGCGGCTCGTAATCCCATTAGCACTGTCGGTAGCTCGGCGATCCATTTGTTGCTATTTTGTAGGCGAGTCATAAGTGCAGTCTTCAGTGTTCGGTGCCAGCGTTCGACAATGCCGTTGCTCTGCGGGTGGTAGGCAGTGGTACGGGTTCGTTCGACTCCCAGTAGTTGTGCGAGGTCTCGAAATAGACAGCTTTCGAACTGTCGTCCTTGGTCTGTCGTTATTCTTGTAGGGCACCCGTAACGAGATATCCACGTTTCATATAGCTTTTTGGCGACGATATCGGCAGTGATTTCCCGTAAAGGTACTGCTTCGGGCCATCGTGTGCAGCGGTCGATCATAGTCAACAGGTAGCGATGTCCAGACGATGAAGTGGATAGCGGACCAACGATGTCGATGTGTACGTGTTGGAATCGTTCGCTTGGCGGGAACGCTGCAACTTCACTGTGGTTGTGACGTAGAACTTTCGAGCGTTGACACGATATGCACGTTTTCGCCCAATTGCCAATGTCAGTGTTCATTGCGGGCCAGAAATAGCGTTGTTGCATGAGCTTGCGTGTAGTTCGTAACCCGGGATGACTTGGATTGTGCACGGCGTTGAATGCGATGCGACGAAAGTCAGTTGGTAGGTACGGTCGAACATGTGACGTAGACGTTTCGCAGAATATTGGCTTGTTTGTAGCGGGCATGACGATTTTCTTAAGTTGAATATTTGTTTGTTGCAATAAATTGGGTATATCGCTGTCCCTTTCTTGTGCTTGAGATACGTCATCGTAGTTAATTGGCGATGGTAAGTCGACGGTTTCGATGCGTGAGAGTGCGTCGGCGACAACATTGTTTACTCCACTCACATGACGAATGTCCGTAGTGAACTCGCTGATGAATAACAACTGCCGGGTGCGTCTTTGTGTGTCGTTATCTGACGGCGGCTTGCGAATAGCGTAGGTCAGCGGCTTGTGGTCGGTGTAAACAATGAGTTCTCTTCCTTCGAACATTTTCCTGAAGTGTTTGATCGCCATATAGATGGATAGTAATTCTCTGTCGAATGTACTGTATCGTTGTTGCGTGTCGGAGAACTTCTTTGAAAAATAGCCCAGTGGTATCCATTTCTTGTTTACAAGTTGTTGTAGTACGGCTCCTGCGCAGGTATTCGATGCGTCACACATTAGGGAGATGGCGTCGTTCGGCGATGGGGATGGATGAGCGAGCAAAGCTGCGTTTTGTATGCCGGCTTTGCACAACTCGAATGCTTGTATAGCTTCTGTGTTCCACTCGATTTTGGTTTTGTCGCGTTTCTTGGAATTATGTAGGTACGCGTTGAGTGGTGCTTGTATGTGTGCGGCATTTGGAATGCTGTCGCGATAAAAGTTTACCATTCCGATGAATCGACGTAAGTCATGAATTGTTTCTGGTTGGGGGTAGGCAGTGATTGCAGTGACCTTTTCTTGTGGTGGCTTAATTCCGTTACTTGACACTTCGTAGCCCAGGAACTTGACACTTTCTTTGCTGAAGACACATTTCGATGGATTTATTGTTATTCCATAGTCGTCTAATCTGCGTAACACTTTTTGTAGGTCTTCGATGTGGCATGTTTCATTATCTGAAGCGACGATGACGTCATCAATGAATGGGAATGCGTAGTCTAACCCGGTGAGTACTTCATTAATGAACCGCTGGAATGTCTGTCCGGCGTTTCTGAGTCCTGGACACATTCGAGGGAATTCGAATAGACCGAATGGAGTGGTGATGGCGGTCTTCTCGATGTCCGGTTCATATACAGGCAGCTGTTGATACGCACGATTCAGGTCAAGCGTAGTGAATATCTTCTTGCCGTGAAGTAGGTAGGTGAAGTCTTTGAGTCGTGGTACTGGATAGCGGTCAGGTTTAGTGACGTCATTGAGTCTGCGGTAGTCGCCACATACGCGAATGTCACCGTTTCTCTTTGGTACGACGTGTAACGGGCTGGACCATGGACTTTTGCTGGGACGACATATCCCCTGCTGCATCATCGTCTCGAACTCCTTCTTCACGGGCAGGTATCGATGTGGTGGTAATGGTCTGGTCTTGCTGTACACTGGTGGACCGGTAGTTTCAATGTGGTGTTCCACCCGGTGTTTTGGAGTGTCCTTCATACATGACGGTCGAAGGATGTCGGGGTACTTGCTGAGTAGCTGGTGATACGGCTGACCAACATCGATACTTCTCACTGTAGGCTCGGCTGAGTAGGTGATTGGTGCTCTGGCGGTGAGTTTGGTAACTTTGTCGACGAGACATCGGCCGGCTACGTCGACAAGAAGTTGATGATGAGTTAAAAAATCGGCACCAATGATGGGCTTGCTGACTGCGGCGATGATGAACTTCCACGTGTAAGGTCTACGTAGGTTGAGATCCAGTTGTAGTGTCTTCTCACCATACGTTGGAATCACTGTGTTGTTCGCGGCATACAAACAGAAATCGGTTGGTGTTGCGTTCCCGCCTTTTCTCTTCGGTATCACGGATACGTTGGCGCCAGTATCAATCAGGAAAGATAAACGTGAGTTTTTATCTGTTATGAATAGGCGGTAGGATGAGTAGCTTGCGCCGGTTCCCGCCTCGGCCAACGCAGGTGTTAGTTTTCCGAGCGGGCGCTGCTGTCTTCATAGCTACACGGCCGCGTGCACCTTCTCGCTTCTTTGCCGAACTTGCGATGGTAAAAACAGATCACTGATTGGTCGTTTCGCGCGCGATCGTGATTGGTCCGGCTCGACGAACGCGATCGTGAGGGTCGCCTGTTATACGATCTGCGTCTATAGCTGTGTTGTTGCGATTGTTTTGCCTTCAACTCAGCAATTTCTCGTGTGAGAGCGTCGATCTTCTCTTCCAGTGACGTAGATGCATGCGAGGTGGTGGGAGTGGAGCTAACTGCTGCGATACTGCCGTATGGTTGCGACTGTTCGAGGATCTTGTCAGCCATCATCGCCAGCTCGTGGATGTCTGATTTCTTGATCTGGAGGTCTTCACAAAAATAACTATCACGTCGGGGTCACCACTGTAGCGCTTAGGTAGTGTAGAATGATACTCCAGATGTGGTTACGAAAAGAGGTATAATCAAGACTAGGATAGCTTAGCTTAACAGAAATATGTACAGGTCTTATAGTGTAGTACATGGGCACAAGTAGTGGATTGCTTATGATATATTTACAAAGTGTAGTTCCTAAATAATACGTGTGGTGGCGCGCGGGTCGCAGTTGTAGGTCGCTGTCCTAGCGCGCTCTAAGCTGCGCCGAGTATAAATATCCCCTCTCTGTGCGCGGGGCTCCAGTACACGGTTGGCGGCGGCAGCGGACGGATGTATGACTTGACTTGCAGCTACAAAGTATTGATAAAAATAAGTTAATTGGTCAGAGCTACGACGGAGCAGCCGTCATGAGTGGAAATATCAATGGTGTTCAAAAGATTATTAGAAATATCTACCCATATGCTTATTATGTGCACTGTTACGCGCATCAACTTAATTTAATTTTAGAAAAATGTGCATCGATTAATCACACAATAAGAAGCTTCTTTTGTAATTTGCATGCATTTCCATCGTTTTTCACGCGTTCGCCGAAACGATCCGAAATTTTGAAAGAAATCGTGCATAAAAGAATACCTGCCGCTCCACAGACGAGATGGAATTACAATACACGTACAGTGAAAGTTATACACGATAATTTAGAGCCCCTTAAAGAGTGTATGCAAGCAATAATGGACAATCCTATCAGTGACCACAATACCTATAATCAAGCTCAATCGCTCCTGTCATATTTATGTGATAACAATTTTTTGTATTGGCTGAACTTTTTTGGGACGCTTATGCCGCACTGTGAAATGCTGTTCAAATTTTTACAGTCCCGATCACTTGACTCGATCAAAATCGCAAATGAAGTCAGTAAATTTGAAAAAGTCGTAAACCAGTTACGTGATGCTGTTCCACCACCTTCGCCCCAGAAAAAACGTCGGCATAATAACTTAAACTATTCAGTTATGAGGAAAGAAGTATGTGACGTATTAAGAGTGCAGATTAAAGATAGATTCGTACATACGGACCATTTGTTGGCGTCTAAATTGTTCTACACAGATAGATTTGCGGAATACAATAAGAGTTTTCCGGAGGATGATTTTAAAAAAGTGGTAAACACTTACAATTTCCTGGAAAAAAACAAACTAAAAAATGAGTTATTAGTCATTTATAGCAGAGAAGATTTTCATAATAGTGATGGCGCCGTTGCTTTATTACAACATTTTATGGAATTTTCATTACAATCTGTATTTGCTGAAAGCATAAAACTTTTAAATATTGTATGCACCATCCCTATGACCTCAGTAGAATGTGAGCGTTGTTTTTCGACGTTAAATAAAGTCAAAACTTTTACGCGAAATACAATGGCGCAAGACCGTCTCAATGCATTATGTATGATTAGCATTGAAAAACGCTTAATTAATTCCATATCTGATTTTCACAAGAAAGTGATAGATGTCTTCGCTCGCCAAAAAGATCGGCGAATGGATTTTCTGTACAAATAAAATAAATGGTAAGCTCTAGTTTTACGTTTTTTTTTAGTGAACCCCCACAAATAAATGTCACGAGCCGCCTCTGCTTAAGGGGTTGTATTGATGATTTGAATGATTATAATATAATTCTGTAACTACATACGTGTTACGGTCGCAAATCATTATTTGTTTAATTATTATTTATTTCTTGTGTATTTTGTAATTAAATTTAATATGACTATAAGTAAATATAATTTTTATACCTACAAAATTTGCACGCCGTTATTGGCAAAACATGGACGCTCACAACATATTAATTTAATACCTTGCATGTCTGATTAGTCTGTATAAGTAAACGCATGTTTCACAAATAAATTATCTTTCTTTCTTTCTTCTATATCATAGCTTAACAATTGTCTTGCAAATTGTAACAAAACAAAGAAAATGTTGAGTTTCGCGGGCAACCCTGGCGCTTACCCTTCAGTGACAAAATGAATGCCTTAAATCCGCTACGTACACACGGCGTCACATAAAGCTATACAAATCCAGTATAATCTGACCTCACTTTGTATGAGCTTCCCGTACAACGAGAGATCAGCTTAATTTAGTTTAGAATAGATTTGATTGGTCGTCGGGTAAGTACGCTTTTATTTGAAACATTAATTTTCCCCAGAGTTAGTAAAAAACGAGCTTGTTTTATTTCATCTATGAAATAGCATTCTACAACATTGTAGAATGCTTTAAAAAAAATATTGAATTGACATTCAAAATGGCATCGAACTGTCACTTTGACATAAGAATGTCCGCCATGACAGTTTGTCGAATGAGTGAGCCTTTAAAGTTTTATATTAGAGAAAAGTTTAGACGGAATGTTCCGAGAAATAGGAAAAATTATTATTTAAATATCCAATAGTTTTTTTTTGGTACAGTCAGCGATTTGCATATGAGTTTTTTTTTTTACAGTAGATATGATTTTTTTAAACTATTTATAATAGTTTTAATACACAAGGCAAATTATTGTTAGTTTCATGTGGGGTTTATTTCTATAGATTATTATATTAAAAGCAATGTGTACGGTATTTACATTGATTTCTCACAAAACGCTATAATTATATAGGTCGAAAAATGAACTTTTGACTATTTATTTTTACGTTTTTAAGGCCAATTCCCGTACATTTTGTGTCAACATTTTGTGTTGTTCTGAAAATATTTTGTTAAGCATAAAAATTGAGCCTCTGTCTTCTATCCTTTATAGCTTTTGTATTTATTGAACATATGAAAACACGCGGATTCTCGCTAACTGTACTCAAATTGTTTCATATCTAATATTGCACAAGTATCACTTATTTTATCGCTTTGCTTCGCTCGTATCCAATAACTTACAAAAAACTCGTATCAAAGACATAACCTCTTTTTTTTTTAAGTCGGTTAAATGAAAAGACATTAATTTTGTTGCGATGCAGTAAAACGCGGACACGGGACTTTGACAGGTATTATACCGACCTCATCTAGGTTTTGAAATATTTTCATTTTTAACGGGTAAAGGTGTTTTAAAAGACCAATTTACAAAATCTCCATCATTTATTTGTCAGTGTCCACTGTCCGCAATCTTACTGTACTGGTTTCATTGAACTATTAACAATACTTTTATATCAAGTTGAATTTAATAAAGAATTTAACTGTCTTCAGTCCGGGAGCGAAGCATATTTTTAAACAACTTTTGACATACCGATATGCTTAAAACATCAGAAATCCACACTTCAGGAATGAAAAGGCAACATTAAATGCATTTAAAAACGGAAAAAACCGTTACAACAAAAACAACTATATTGAATTTGACGGCTGTCAAAATTGTACTTTGAAAACGTCACTGACAAATGTCATCTGTCATTTGGACAGGTGACATTACAGCTTAGGAAAAAGTCTTAAACGTAATTTTTGACGTCAGTTGAGATTTGTAGTAATACCGAAGGGTATTTCTAGGAATTATAGTTAGGCAGTCAAACTTGTTATTAATTGCTCGCACAGTTTCCCATACTCCCTCTGATCGCCCGATATTCTTCTCATCTTCAATCCTTTCTTCTCCATCGCTTTGTTTTCACACAAAACCAGCTCAATTTGGATGCCTCCAGAATATTCCAAATTCAGGTAACCTGTCAAGGTTCCATCGCCATCTTTTTGGTCAGTTTCCACAAATATACTCTGTGGTGGAACTCTAGTATTTATGGCTTCTTTCAATAACTCTACAATCCTTTGAGAATCTAGTTTCGAACAAACCGTCGATAAAGTAACTTCATAATATTCTTGGACGCAAGAAACTTTTTGAGGACTTAGAAGTATAGGAATATTTTGACTCTCTTCGGGCCTACATATTTCTGTTAATCTTAAGTCCATTGTTGATCGCTGTAGTTTCTCTATTTCCTCGCTAGGTGGCGTGCCTTCCTCGTCGCATTTTTCTAGACATTGTCTACTGCTATCCCTAGACATATACACGTCTTCGTAATATTCTTTCACTTCTCCAAGAGTCCCTTGGGCTGAGAACGAAGATCTTGGAGTTTCGCCTTTTTCTGAAAAGCTTCCTCTGCCGAAGTCACTTTTTTCAGAGAAGGAGGATCTTCCGAAGTCTCCTCTCT
The DNA here is from genome assembly GCA_964057025.1 of Standfussiana lucernea. Taxonomy (NCBI): domain Eukaryota; kingdom Metazoa; phylum Arthropoda; class Insecta; order Lepidoptera; family Noctuidae; genus Standfussiana; species Standfussiana lucernea. The sequence continues at coordinate 9,468,025 of OZ059814.1, forward strand.
CGGAGAAACTCCCTCTATCAGAAAAAGAGAACGATTCTCTATGCTCAGAAAAACTGCCTCGATTCTCGCTAAACCCAGAACTTACGGACACAATATTGGAGTATATGGACTGTATGTTTTGTTCACAATTTGGGGAGACATTAGCGGAATCATTGCTTAAAGAATCATCGCTAAAACCTAAAGATTTATCGCTTCCTCTTCTTGGGTATTTAATTTCTTCAGTCAGAAATTTCGCCGTTTCGTCAACACTTTCTTTCGGCGATTGCATTTCGGCATCCTTATCCGGAATTACTTCGTCTTTCGGTTCCGGTGGTTCGGTCTCCTGACTGACTTTTCGTCCGATACCTTTCGTTATGGACGGCCTGTCATCTAGGTCCGAGGGTTCAGAAATTACGAATTGTGGTAGCGAATATTTCGTATTTTCTAAGCTATCCATACTATCTTCCGAAGATGAAGCTACTAAGGTTATCTCTGATCCCAAACAATCTGTTAAACTTATTTGAGGATGAGTCGGCGCAAAGGAAGGTATAAACCTCATATTTTCTTGAAACACTTTATCCAAGTGTGTCCCGTTTCCTATTTCCTCTTGTATCATGTCTAAAGGGGACCCAGGGTTGGAAATGGGGGAGTTATTTAAAGACCTATGTGTGACCATGTGTATTTGCGAATGTACTAAGGGATGAAGCTGTGCATATTGCCCTGTATCCATATCTATATTACTTCTTAGATCTAGGGGTGTGGCAGATGCCTGGGGGGTTCCTCTTGTAATTGATCCTGTGTGGAGGTAGCTCAGACCTTCGGTAATTTGGTGTAGAGGTGACCCTGGGCTAGCCGGTGATGTGTGCCCGGATAAAAGAGCATAGTTGTTGTATGAGTGTATGGATTTGATGATTTCTTGTGATATGTTGACGTGTGGGGAATATAAGGCGTGGAGGTTGATGCCGATTTTGAGCGCTATGTCCTGTGGAAGAAAAAAAGAAAACAATTATTTTTGTTATGTGAGTTGAGTTTTCGTCGTTAGTAATATACACATCTCAATACACAGACAACAATAATAACCTAACATTATTTTTATTTATTATTTTTTACGTTATTTTTATTTTATATTTTTTTACATGGTTTGGTTAGTGTGACTAAATTTGTACGCCCTAAGTGGCAAAATCGAAATTGAATTGGATAAATTATTAACTGAATTTGATTGACTAATTTATGAATTGATAATTTAATAATTGTAATGATATTTTACTAATTGATAAATTGAATGATAATTTGAAACTGAATGATAATTGTAATGAAAATGATACTGTAATAATGGAATCTGGTCTTTCAAATGTGAGCACGTTTTATAATAATGTTAATGTTTGCATGCCGAATGGTAAAATATGGCTGAGCTTTGATATTTATTTAACAACTGTTGTGTATTACCCATATTTGCAAAATAAAATTCTATTCTATTCTAACAACCACGCCAACATCATCTCGGAAGGGACAGTAATAGTACACCCATATTTGGCCAGTTATGTTTAGGTCCCATGTGATAGGGAGCCAGCCTATTGCCATCAACCGCGCACTTATCCAGACTCCGTGGCTGCTATTGAAAAATCCTAGATGGCAAAGGACCTTACTCATACAGGGCTGTTTTTATATTAGCTAGCAGTACTTCTAAAAAAAATTTGCTAGTGTACCATAAATTACATAGCGCAATTTTTTTTTAGTTGACAAAAAAATTATTGGGTTCGATTCCCGGGTCGGTCAAAGTGTTACTGGGTTTTCCAGAGACTAGGTTTGTGCCCGGTTGATGGCAATAGGCTCACCCCCTATTATATGGCACTTAAACATAACTGGCGAAATGTGGATGCACTATTAGGAGCACCTCTGCCTAATCCTTCAGGCGTGACGTAAAATTATTAGTTTCGCTAGATAATTTTTTGTCAAAGTTTCGCTTCACCGAAAAATTTGCTAGTAAAACTTCACAAAAACCAATCAAGCAGTCTTACCTGAGTGAGCACAAGTGTGGAATGCAACTGCAGCGCAGCAGGGTCCGTGATGATGTTCCGCACAGCCAGCAGCACCGCGCGCGCCGCCTCGGGCGACACCGTGTTCAGGTCCAGCGGGCTCGCGCCGTGCTGGTGGATGGGGGAGCCTGGTGGGGGGTGCTGATTAGTCATACTGGCAGAGATACTGGTGTGGCGTCGGACTGCCAAGTCATAGGTCTCGAGTTCGGACCCAAGACACGCACCTCTGATTTTTCGGATTTTGTGCGTATTGTATAATTAGCACTTGCTTCGGTGAAGAAACATGCTTGAGAGATATTACTCGACGGCATGTAAACCCAAGTCAGAGGCCCATGGGCGGCATAAAAACTCTGACACCAGGTTAGACACTAACCACACGATAAAGAAAAACAAAGTATTACTTGCTATGAGGGTCTTTAATGGTTTTAATATGGGGAAGAAGGAAGTGGCTAGGCTTATTGATGCCTGGTGCTGGACCGTAGGCCGCTCACTATTCAGAAGTGTCTATGGTCGATTTAAAATAAATGCTTCGAATTCGAGTGTCCACGCAAAAAAAAACGAATACGACGTCATTCGTCTGGATTTAGTTCGGACAACGGGAGCGACTGTCTATCTGACCTCCACAACCCTGTTAGTACTTGGTAATACGATACCCCTTGGTAAGACTGGTTGTCAGACTTTCTGGCCATTGACTGTAACGACTGTCAAAGATCTACAATTAACTGCCGGGACCAACGGCTTATCGTGTTTTCCGAGGCACGGAAGAATGTTGTAGGTGGTCACCCATCTACGGACCAACCTAGGCAAGCGCGGCTTAACCTGAAGATCGACCCGAGCGGCTGTTATTATTATTTAGCCACGAGCTCCTTCCATAACTTAACAACTAATACCCAATAAAATACCTTTTTTTTTGTCAACATTGTTTTGTAGTTTAGCCAATAATAAACATTTTATGTCTCTTTCTAAATACAATCAGAATTAAAGTTTTGAACGTGTATTAGATTCTCGATCTATGTTTTGTCGGTTCCAAAAATACTATGGCTAGTTACTTTTTTTAGAGTGTTTTATATTTCATGTGCTTACCAGGCATGGAAGTCCCAGGCGTGTGTAATCTGACTTCAGCGTGCGGGGGCGAAGCACCCGGGCCTCCGCCACGACGCTCCAAGCCGCGCTGTAAACAATGACAAAATTATGTACAGTTAAATCAGGAAAAGAATTCGCTTCGGTAATCTACGTGTTTCCGAATCAGCACGAACATCGCGCCACAGAGCCAAAGCCTCAAAGTTTTGTCCTGCCGTAGATTGATCCAAAGTATTCTTGTCATGTAAATTATGATAGTTTATGAACAAACCCACCACCTTCCATGGCCCCACGGAAATCACGTCATATGGGCGGAAACATCAAGGAGTGAATTACGTTGGTTTATGAAAATTGGTGGCTCTGTGGTCTCTAATTTTAGCATTCGGAGGCCGGCTTCGAACTCAGACAAGCACTAAACCCACACAATACCTGAGTGGTGGAAGGCTCACTCTCTCACACATAAAGTAGATCTGAGTTCCTGCAGTGGGAACGTTATTGATTATTTTTACGAGGCTGCTGCACCAACGTACCTGTAACTGCTGATATTAAAGCCTGGCGGACGCGATGTCATCGACGTTCGTACACGAAGATTACCGAAGCGCATACCTTTTCTGGGTTAACTGTATAATGGTTTATAAAGTTAATGCAGAAAAGATATCATCATCTGCCTACCTTCTCCCAACCATCTTGGGGTCGGCTTCCAGTCTCACCGGATGCAGTTGAATACCAGTATTTTACATGGAGCGACTGCCTATCTGACCTCCACAACCAAGTTAGTACTGGGTAATACGATACCCCTTGGTAAGACTGGTTGTCAGACTTTCGGGCCACTGACTACCTGTAAGGACTGTCAAAGATCTACAAATGACAGCCGGGACCAACGGCTTAATGTGCTTTCCGAGGCACGGAGAAAACTCGGTATGTGATGGGTGGTCACCCATCCATAGACCAACTTCGGCAAGCACGGCTTAACGTGAAAATTGATCCGAGCAGCTGTTATTATTTAGCCATGAGCTCATCAAACAAAAAAAAATACCCAAAAAAGATATGCGCTTCGGTGATCTTCGGTAATAAAACTATACCACTTATGGGGGGTCAGAAGTTAGGTAAGGTTAGTTAGTTACCTGTAGCTGCTGATATTCAAGCCTGGCGGACGCGATGTCATGCGCCACCCTTGGGGGGGAGCATTCAGCGCGCCGCACCGGGGAGTAACGTTCTGCGTGCTCGCGGGCTGCAAGTGATGTTGTAATTGTAGTGATTATACATTTAAAGTGATGTAAAATGTACTCAAAATACTTTAGTAAAGTCAAGGGCAAAATAATCCATTGAAATAGCGTTGTATGACCTGGAGGGTGACGATGACGTCTTAAAGCAGGAATGTTTTAGTTCTATTCCAGAGTGGGAAAGAGACAGAGCTATACATGATGTCTAGGATTGTTTGTATAAGTTAAATTATTGTTTTTTAGAAGAAAACAATATTAGTTGACTTAAAATTTGCATGCTGAATATAAGGCGGAGCATGAAGAACCTTGTACCTGTTGTTTTATAAGATCTGTACCACCATGTTTCAGGCAAATAAATGAATTATTATTATTATTTAGCGCCATCTCTTTCCTACACTGGAATAATACTAAAACATTCCTGCATTAAGGCGTCATTGATGGGCATCTGACAACACAAAGTTTGGCAATGTTATAGATTGTTTTGTTGACCAATACTTTTCTCTGTTCACAATTAAAATTACATCGTCTTCAAAATGGTAGCTGTAGGTAGTGTGAAGATAAAAAGCCTAATTTGTTATTTAATTTCTTGTTCTTGTAAAACTGGGAGTCGAACCCAAAACATCTTAGATTCCAATATTAACTTAAGAAAAACATTTTTATTTTTTAAAATAAAATTAATAATCATTAAAAACAACTGTTGTCTTTATGACGTAACTGTTATTTCGAAAAAAAAAAAAACATAAGTTAGGATAAAAAACAAGAACAACTACAAACACACACACAACAGTGCACACAACTACATAAAAACACACACACATACTACAAAATACACAGAAAAAAACACTCGCATGCAAAAAACTGTACACACACTACAGCAAAAAATATTGAAAAAATTACCTTCGTCGATATTGTACTGAAAACCATTTCATTTAATTTAAAATATTTTAAAACCTTCACAGTCTTAGTTTTCTACTATATTATTATGTTATATCTCCAAATAAAAAAAAATATATATATTCTTAAATAATGTGTAAACAGACCATTAACGAACCCGAAAGGCACTTGTTCTGCCTGTCATTGTGATATTTTTTGTTCTGGACCATACCTTCTAGTTACGGAGACATTGGGGGTCAAACTTTTTGTGTTAATACATTTTTTTAATGTTATTACTTTAGTTTTAATATCTCCACGACCCCCGTACTATTCGACCGTTTGACGACCCGAATGGCGCAGCGGTAGTGAGGCTGCCTTACGTTCATAGGGTTCCGGGTTCGAATCCCGGTAGGAGCAAGTGTTTTTGCGATGAGCATGGACATTTGTTTCCGAGTCATGGATGTTAATATGTATAATAAGTATGTATTTACAAACAAAAAAAAGTATCTATGTAGTATATCAACTATCTGGTGCCCACGACACAAGCCTCGTTGCTTAGTGTGGCACTAGATGGCGCTGTGTGTAATGTCCAGCGATATTTATTTATTTATTTTTTATTCAACATACGAGTCCTACCCTTGTTTTTCGATTTTGAAATAAGATAGACAAGTCATAATCATACATCTACCTAGCCTCGTTCCAACTATGTTGGTGTCGGCTTCCAGGCTAACCGAATGAAGCTGAACACCAGTATTTTACACGGAGCTACTATCTATCTGTCCTCCACTACCTAGTTACTACGAAACAGCATATCACGTGTTAAAACTGACAAGTAATAGACTAATGTTGCTTGTTTTTTTCCGGTTTTACTCACGTTTTTGGAACGTGACCTTGTCGCGTGGTTCGCTTATGAATAAAAATGCCGTTATAAATTAATGGGTATTCACGTTTAAGACACGTGACTCGAACCGTACAGCCTAAACATAAATATTATTGTTCGATTTGAATATCTTTGTCATCTGTACCTAGGAGTAAAGATTTGGTGAAACCGGTACGGACCCACTGCGAACGCAGCTTCGGATATCGGACTCCAACAGATAATGTACAGAAAAATGTTTCAGAGTCCACGTGACCGCTTTCGGTCGGAAAATTGCCCGCGCCGTTTTGAACGAAATCGCGTACAAACTGTGTGTGCACAGCTTTTTTGGCACGCGAGTGCTCAATCTATGTCAATTTCTGACTTTTAGTAAAAAAATTATGTATGTAGTAAGTTGTAAAGGATCGGTTACACCAGAATGGACAAGTTACGGATGCCGTTCATGGCTGATTCTTTACTGAAGCGTCTGTCAGTGTCTGTCGAACACGGACATAGGTAAGAATAGATTGCCGACCAGCTTTTTACACCGGACACTACTTCAGTACTATTTTTACGGAGGTGTTCATGTCCGTATCCGCAATTTGTCCGTACCGATATGATCGAACCTTAATTGCGAAAAATATGACACTATTTTACAATGAAGAATAATGATGTGTGTTCTAAAAACATTCGTAGATCCATCAGAACACTGACAACCCTAATTTGCCTTTCTAAAAACTACCCATCACCTGAAAAAAATTACAAAAAAGTAAAACAAAAAAAAATTACCCATTTCTTGAACAGTAGCTAACATTTGCAACTTAACCCTCTGTGGTCCGGAGTACTTCCTTTGCTTGGAGTTATAACTAGGGTTATAATTCCCGGTATTTACCGGTACAGGCGTACCGGCTGTAATCGAACCGGTTTGCATCGGAACACCCCCTGTTATACCCCCTGGGGTATTCTGGTAAGATTGGTTAATTTGTGACCCCTGGTTCATGGGTGTACCACTCGAGATCGACCCCTGATTTTGTTGTGAAAAGGGGGCATTTGCAGTTATTGGACTGCCAGTAGGATTCGGGAAAGAAGATTGGTTCATTAAAGACCCTTGATTCGGTGGGGGGGCTTGGTAGGCCTGGTTTAAGGGGGTGATACTAATAGGGGGTTGATTCAATGGTGTCGTACCCATTGGTGTGTTCTGGTACGGATTTTGGTTCATCGAAGAGTCTTGGGTAGTGAAAAACGCTTGCCCCTGAATAGGGGTGCCTTCCGTAATTGACCCCTTTTTGATAGGGGGTGAAATAAAGGAATCTGATGTGAAATTACTTTGGTATATTGGTGTACTTTCAAACGGCTGATTTAGTGCAGGATTTGAGAAGGAACCGGTCATAGAAGTTTGGTTTGCTGGGTTTTGGAATGGTCCCTGATTCATAGGAGGATTTTGAAAGTAGGTCGTAATAGGAGTACCATCTGTTATAGACCCCTTTTTGATAGGGGCACTAGGAAATGGAGTTTGAGCCATAGCAGCGCTTTGATACGAACTTTGGTTTGCTTGAAACGGATTCGGATTAATAGGGGTGCCATCAGTTATTGACCCCTTTTTAATAGGAGTGCTAGAAAATGGAGTTTGGGCCATAGGGGGGGCATTTTGATACGAACCTTGATTAGTTTGAAACGGATTCGGATTAATAGGGGTGCCATCTGTTATAGACCCCTTTTTGATAGGGGTGCTAGAAAATGAGGAATCATACTGATCCATAGATTGATATGACCCCTGATTCAATGGGGTAGACTGAAAAGACCCCTGACTCATAGCTGTGCCACCAGATATTGATCCCTGGGTCATAGGAGCGTTCTGGTAACCTGCTTGGTTCATAGGCGTACCACTTGTGATAGACCCAAACGTATTTACATTTGATGTATTATAGGAGCCACTAGGCATGCCCCCGAAGTTATTATTAGTACCAAAAGTAAAAGTCGTCGTTGTATCGTAACTTGGTGTACCAGACATAATCGAACCTTGGTTCAGAGGTGTCCCACTAGTTATTGAACCAGAATTTTGTACCACACTCCCATGGCTTGGGGAGAATTGTCCCATAGTTGGGGTAAATGGGGACACGGCTTGACTGATCGGTGTACTAGATACCACAGACCCTTTTGTCCCCATTATACTGCCTTGGGGTATGGTCTGCAGGGAAGGTTTCATTGATTTCTGATTGCCAGTGGTCTGGGAGTAATTAGGGATCCCTGCAGTAATTGACCCCTGAGTCGGGGATTGGGGTACCGGATTCGGGGGTCCAGTGGGAGTTGGGGGACTTTGATATCCACTTTGATACTGCATAGAAGGCGGTAAATAATTCCTCTTCATTCTTGCTTCGACCTCCATTACCAATTCTGGGCTAATTACTAAAATGAAATAATAAAAAGAAAAATAAAGTAAAAAAAAAACATAAATAGCAAAAAATAATGTCAAAAATAAAATTGCTGCGAAAAATTTATGCAAATTACTAGCGGCATGCTTAAATTAAGTAACTACTTTTTACAAACTTTTAATAAAAAATGGGAATGTTGAGTTTTCTTTTACAAATCTTGTTTTCTTATTCCAAAATCGTTGTTCGTTTTTATAATGAAAGGAAAACTCTAATAAATGGTGGTAAAGTAAGGATACTTTTTCAAATCGGCAGGTGAATAAATGGTACTTTCTATCTACATCAATATTTTCATAACAAAAGACAGTATTACTGTGAAAAAAATCTCTACATCCCACAAAGCAATCAAGTAACAACATCAAACACTATCATTGCATGAACCCGGGCGTTAATATGAAAATTTAATAACCCTAAGAAATTCAATTCAAGATTGGCAAAGAGCGAATCATTTATTTATTTTTTAACTTTTAGATTAAAAGTTTGTGTTTATGCAACTTAAAATGAAAAAACTACCGTGTAACTCGTCATAAATATTATCACTTCGAAATGTGTGACTCCTGCCAACCAAAATTTTTTTAAGAGCTGTATATGTCATATTAAAGCCCAGGTGCTGTATATAATTACATAGCATAGTATATAGTGTGCTACTCACCGGGGGGCCGCTCCGTGACGGTCAATAAACCGGTTCTTCTGACTCGTATACTCGTGGTAGATGAAGGGGAGGTGCTCTGCTGTGGAAGGGAGAATTATTGAAAATCTTGTAAGATGTGGTATTTTCAACTCATTTGACATTTGATTAGGGCATGTTTTTGTATGTAGGAAGAATAATTGTTTTTTTTTTAATACTGGGTGAGTATGAAAATGCGGTTGAAGTAATTGACGATTTTTAATACTTAATTAAATTCTTAAATTCGTTACTGAAACCGCTGGGTTCATAATGGAATTTTGCGCAAGATTTCCTTGTATAACTAAGTAAGCTCCGGATGTAGGTTGACCGAGACACTGACTATATTTAATACTTGTTGTACGATATTCAGTGTCTATGAGTTTAATGGGTGGGGGTAAGTGAGTTTAAATGTTTGTAAACGCACCACGATAATACAGGAGAAATTCCTAGTGTCCTCACACTACGAATTTCTTCTGAATCGTGGTGCGTTTAAAAAAAACACGACTGCCTTGGAGTGTAAACATGGTGTTCTTTCCACAAACGACGGGACCCTTTGTATGGTGTACTGCCTCTCGTATTGTTTACACGTTACAGGAACTGATGGACGCTACTGAAGGTGCCAATATTTTCGCCAAATTCTGGGTATTTTTTTTTTTTTGGCTTGCGTTTGTCGTGGTATGGGCATGTGATGCGGAGGAATGAAGAAAATGTCGTGAGGAGAATTTTGAGTATGAATGTGGATGGGTATAAGAGAAGAGGAAGACCAAAGAAACGATGGATGGACTGTGTGAAGGATGATATGGCAAGAAAGGGGGTGTCTGATGAGATGACGAGTAATAGAGAAGTATGGGAGAAGAGACATGCTGCGCCGACTCTACATGAATTGTGATAAGGGCAGGAGAATGATGAAATAGGCTTGCGTTCGGCGCACCTCGCCTGGAGGTCTACTCTCTAAGCACGAAACCCGTAGTTTCGGCCGAAGATACGGGCGTTTCCTACTCCGTAACACTTTCGGACATACGATTAGTGAGGGACCCGAACTAAAAACGAATGACAACACGATTGGACGGTTGTCCCTACTCCCGATGTATTTTCAAAACTCATGAATGCGAAAATAATAGGGTTAGGGTTCATTTGGAAGTTTCGATGTACTTTCGTACGGGCCCGTATCTTCGTTGACGGACTTAGAGAGTAGATCCCCTGATGTGAAGCGATGACGCGGCCTAGCGTGGAGCACGCTTCCATCTACTATGTCATCGCCACGCTAAGAAGAGGGGGTGAAAATAACGAATGTCATAGACAACTTACCATAGAGCCAGTACTAGATGTGACAACGTTAGCAGCATCCTCAGGCGTAGCCATCGTATGCCGTTTACTGCTGCCGCGGTTCATCATGTACCTACAGACAAGTAACAACATATTTAACAACATACCATCGCGCTCGTATTCCACGAGGACGTGGACAGAGTCCTGTTAAGTGGGAACGTATCCAGACTGGTAGTGAATCCCTCAACATTGCACGACCTGAGAATGGAACCAGTGGCATATAAGCTTCAACTCAAAGCGTCTATTTCAAGCTAGGTGTGGTCCGCGTGAAATTATTATAAAAATATTACTTCCCTATTTGAATCGGATTTTGTTAACAATTTCAAGGGTTTTGATTTTTTGCAGGGAACCCTAATTCTTTTTCTAAAATAAAAGTAGCCTCAGTTATTCCTAATAACATTAGCTATCTGCCAGTATTTGCCGTTTCGGAGATTAACCGGAACAAACTGACAGACAAAAAAAATATTGTTATAGTACCGTTTAAAGTTTCATATGCATTCAGTACAAAGCTGTTATTTTGAAATTACACAAACAGACGCTTCAATTTTATTTATTTGTATAGATGTAATCAAATCATCATCAACTTTTTAATAATACCAGCCTGTAACTATCCCACTGCTGGGCAAAGGCCTCTTCTCATACAGGGAAGGCACGAGCATTGATCATCACGCTTGCTCAAGACGGGTTGGCGATTTCAGGCTTACATTAATTCTAAGTCCAGCTCGTGGCTAGATAATAACAGCCGCTCGGGTCGATCGTCAGGTTAAGCCGCACTTGCCTGGGTGGGTGGTCCGTGGATCCGAGGTCATTACATACCGAGTCTCCTTCGTGCCTCGGAAAGCACGTTAAGCTGTTGGTCCCGGCTGTCATTTGTAGATCTTTGACAGTCGTTACAGGTAGTCAGTGACCCGAAAGTCTGACAACCAGTCTTACCAAGGGGTATCGTATTACCCAGTACTAACTGGGTTGTGGAGGTGAGATAGGCAGTCGCTCCATGTAAAATACTGGTATTCAGATGCATCTGGTTAGACTGGAAGTCGACCCCAACACGGTTGGGAGAAGGTAGGCAGCTGATGACTATACCATGGAGGTACTATCTCACCTGCATAAATTAGTGTTGTAAGCAGAGTCTGTGTTCTGTTCCTCAGATTGTTCCGTGTCTTCGGCGCGGGCTGGTGTGCCGCTGTCTGATACCTGTGCGGTGTAAGATTGAGCATATTATTTATACTTGTTGATACTGTACTGATGTATTGAAAATTTTACTCTCCATTTATTGGCAAAAGTTCTAAGTTTTACATCATGGTGGTCACAAACAAAAAAAAAGGAACAATTTTAAAAATGAATTTTCGCAATAGTATTTTATGCTTGGAGCAGGTTTGTCTCGAAGCTTTGAAATAAAAAAATAACGATAAACGTAAATTAAGCGATATATCTATTATTGTTAGTTGAGTGAGCGAGTTTAAAATTAAAGAGTAAATAAAGGTAACTTTCATTTGTTCGTATATGTCGGTCATTCAGAATTGACAACTTGTTCAAAATCGATGTGTAAAGAAGAATATAAGGTCGTGGCATACTCACGTGGTGCGCGGGCGCGGAGTGGCAGCAGGCGCGCTCGCGGCCGCGCGGCACGTGCGCGCCGCCGTCCGACGCGCGCCGCCCGAACGACGACGCTGCCCGACAACACACTCATATAGCTACACTACATAACACGACTATGTCACCATGTAGTTTCTTGCCGGTTCTTCTCCATAGGAAACGACCAACCCGAACCGTGCACACTTTCTCGACGTTTTATTTGATTTGATAAGTGCCCGTGTAGGCTTATGTGGAATAAACTAATTAAATTTTTAACAGACTTCAAAAAAAGGAGGAGTTTCTCAATTTGGTTGTATTTTTCATTTATGAAATCATCTGTCTATACTTTTCCAAGTATGTTAGTATGTTGTGGTTGGCTTCAGTCTGGATGAGATATAAAGGTAGGGTGGGATCAAAACGACAGAGTAGGTCGATGCCACCCACAGCTTGGATTGAGACCAGGGTGCGTCGAGGCTACAATGTGAGTCGAGAACAGGGTGTGTCGAGACAAGTGTGGGTCGAGAGCAGGGTGGGTCGAGGCCAAGGTGTGGGTCGAGAACAGAGTGCATCGAGGCCACAGTGCGGGTAAAGAAAAGAATGCGTCTAGGCCACAGTGTGAGTTCGAGAGCAGGCTGCGTAAAGGCTACAGTGTGAGTTGAAACCGCAGTGTAGATTGAGGCAAAAATGTGTGTCGGGACTACAGCGTAGGTCATGGAATACTAAAGTGAATCTACAAGGTTAAGCTACACTCTTCAAAGTCACTGTTTGAGTAGGCAATTAAATATTTTAGAATTGGTTAAGCAGCGCTTCCCAAGGTCGTTGACTGCTGAGATGATGAGTTAATAGAGAAGTATGGAAGAAGAAGACATGCTGCCCCAAATAAATTGGGGTAATGGAAGGAGAATGATGTGTTTATAATTGTGTATGTTGTTGAGTTACCTTGCGTCTGCATGGCGTGGGGCGGCTTGAGCAGGTGCTGGTCCTTCACACTGAAGTAGCGCGGCGGCTGGTGCTGCACGGCCGGCAGCTTGGCGGCGAGGTTCGTGTTCGGCAGCATGGACACGTTCGGAGACGCTTGTTGCTGTGGACGACAGCGTAATGACTGTTAGTAACTGTTTTTTTTTAGTAGCGTTAAGAGCGTGTACGCCGTACGGCGTTTCATACAAATTTGCAAATCCTTATTTTTCGATATGACTGAACCGATTTTAATGAAACTTCATACCCATAAGCAGGATACATAGGTCTAAAAAGTTAGTGAAAAACCTTTTCGCAAAATTGTGTTATAGTTAAATTAGATCGATTTTAAATTTTCCATAGAAACAGAAATTTCCAATTATCTTTTTTTAAATAAGACATTTCGAAAATGTTTTTCACTAAATTTTTTAGACCTATGTATCCTGCTTATGTGTGTGAAATTTCATTAAAATCGGTTCAGTCGTTTCGAAAAATAAGGACTTGAAAATTTGTATGAAATGCCGTATGGCGTACACGCTCTTAAGATTACTAAAGAAAGACGGGAAAATAACAGACTATGAACGACATTTAAATTGAGAAGTCTCTTAGGTGAACATTGTGTAATTTTGACTTGAGATAAAAGTATAAAGGACTCCAGCAAAGTTAGTTTATAATGGACCCCGTGAGAACTTCTACCAAATTGTAAAAGAATCAAGTAATCGGTGTACTACCGCGCTGACTGACGGTCGACCACTTTTCACCTTTATGCCTTAAGTAATATGGTTGAAAAGTGGTCGACCGTCAGTGAGCGCGGTAGATACACAAGAAAAAAAAGGCTAATCATATTCCAGGCGACTAACAACATAGAGGGCGACTGACTAATTGCTTCTAAAAAAATAGCTTGGCATAATTTGAAGTTGCATAAATTATCTTGCGTAGCCAAATAGCAGAACATAGGGTACAGCGAGCTCAGGGCACCCCGACATGGATACGTTAGGTTCGAATGGTATGACCGTTATGCCATTCATATTGGGTTACATTAAACTCTGCAGTCAGAAATAGGAGCCCCGGCTCCGTCGTCGAGGCCAATAAATTCAGTTACCAAAACAAAAACTCGATGGCAGTTTAAATTAAAACAAAGCTAACAACTGATTATTAAGCCGCTACTTTCTACTCAAAATTATCCTTCGCTGTATCTGCCAACCTACTATTTTTGCTACCGGCTTTTTTATCCCAAATTCAGATTAATTTGTCGCCGCGTTAAATACATGCCAAAAAATTAAATAACCTCCTCCTTTTCAGAAGCCGGTTAAAAATGAAGTCTTGTGTTGTTGAAATTCTTCTATAAACCCAAGTATAAGGCCTGGACTCCAGAAAAGCGGAGACGAGCGGAGCGGAGAGATGTGCAAGATTTGACCAATCACAGGAGATACGCGATCTATACTTTAACCAGTGTGATAAGTTAATTTCCGCACGTTTCGTCTCCGCTCCGCTCGTCTCTGCTTTGACGGAGTCCCGGGCCTTAGGCTGTAAATCTTTGAACTTCGAATTCCGCAATTCTGACATTCCAAATAATTGCACTTTATAAAAACTCCTGGATATACTCCACACAGCTGTCGTACACATAAATCTACTTACATTAAAGTGCGCGGACACATATAGCGGTGAGGGCCTGAGGTCCGCCGACGCAGCCCCACATACTCCTAACTCGCCGCCCTGCAATAAATAATATCTTATATTTACTGGTTCTGTAGGCCTACCATGACGTCTTAAAGCAGGAATGTTTGAATGTTATTCTAGTGTGCGAAAGAAACAGAGCTATACAGGATGTTTAGCGCCATCTCTTTCCCACACCGGAATAATACTTTAAGACGTTAAGCCGTTGATCCCGGCTGTCATTTGTAGATCTTTGACAGTGGTTACAGTTCAGTGGCGCGACAGTCTGACAACCAGTCTTACCAAGGGGTATCGTATTACACTAGGAAGTGCCGAAGGGCGGGCGTTTTGGGGCCAATACTCTTTATTTGTAAACATAGGTGTACAAGATGTTAATTGTTATAAAGCAGTTTCTCTATGTTTTGCCATTTGGTGTAGGTACAATTTTTTTTTTAAATCAAATTATTTGCTTTAATAAAATGAAATAGGTAATGTCTATAAAAAATAATTATAAATAATGTATAACTAAGAAAAATGTTTAAAATTGATACTGTCCACTATTACAGCCGTAATACATAAATAGTCATTTTACGAGTATACAAATATTATTGTGTAAATAGTCACATAGAAACAATAGTCAATAGTTAAATTTCTGTACTAGTATGGTGCGTAATTTGCGCTTAAAATTGATTAAATTAGACTTTTTATTGAGCAAGGTAACTTATTAAATATTGTTTGGGCCACACAAAAAAAAACTTTTCCTCATTGAACGACCATTTCATGAAAAAGTCAATCAATGGGATTAAACCAACTTTGACTTCTGGGTATGTCGTGGCTAAGTGGTTTATAATTACCTGTGTGTGCCTACAGTCTCCAGGTCCCACAGTATGTCTCCTGGTGGCGTGTGTCTCCGCTGAGTTGGTCACAGCAGGTTGAGAAGGTGGCTCCTCGGTCACTGGCGCTACTGTGGAGCCGAACTGGAAAAAAACGGATGGTTTAGATATTGATAGTGTTAGAATGATGTTGTGTAACGCGAATGGATAAAATATGGAATGAGTACATAAGAGGAAGTCGGAAAGTGGCGCCGGTGACGGAAAAGTTGTGTGGTAATCGGTTATCGTGGTATGGGCATGTGATGCGGAGGAATGAGGAAAATGTCGAATGTGTGAATTTAAATGGCTATAAGAGTAGCGGAAGGCCAAAGAAACGATGGATGGACTGCGTGAAGGATGATATGGCTAGAAAGGAGGTGACTGCTGAGATGACGAGTAATAGAGAAGTATGGAAGAAGAAGACATGATTCTGATTCTGCCGACCTCAAATAAATTGGGACAAGGGCAAGGGAGAATGTTGAGTGTTAAAACCATGCTGATTTGCTTGTTACAAAAACCTTAACCACCAAACGTGCTTGGTTGCTTAGTGTTGAAGGACTGAAGTAATTCAGCCAGACTTTTTTACTGCCTCTGTAGTCAAGTGGTCGCAAGCCCGACTGCTGAACAAGAGGTCTTGGGTTCGATTCCCTGTTCGGGCAAAGTGTTATTGGGGTTATCCATCAGGAATTTCTCAGTAGCAACCACGGAGTTTGGATCTGTGCCCGGATGATGGCAATAGACGCACCCATATGGGACTTAAACATAACTAACGAAATGTGGGTGTACTATCAGCTACACCTCTGCCTATTCCTTCGGGGATTACAGGCGTGATGTTATGTTATGTATTTTATTCATCGTCTAATATATTTTATCAGAGCAGTAAGATACAAGATCACATTAAATTATCTAGAGAAATTCGACTTACGTGACAAGTATCGATTTAAACAATCATGATAAAAAGCGAAATTTTTTTTGGGGTCAATAAACGCTGTCGAGAATATCACGACGATATATGATTATTGTGGTTACTTTTAAGTAAGACTTCATAGACTCATCAAAACCGTACAGGTCCGCAAACTAATTTAATTTTCCCCGTATCAAATTAAAACGTATGCTGTTTATAACACATACAAAAAATTAACGTTAACTATCCAAATAATGCACCCGGAGAGGTGGGCAGCGATCGTCACTCACTGGACGACTGGCGGAGAAGACCGCCGCCGACGTACTCCGGCGGAGGTGTTGTGGCGATCTGGGGGTCTAAAATGGCCACTATAGCAGAACATAATAGACATAATATATAATATGAATTACGTAACAATTCGTAAAATGGTCACAAATTGATAAGTCTGTGGCCATTTTAAGAATTTTAATGTGATTCATATTATTACCCTATTATGTTCTGCTAAAGTGGCCATTTTAGGCCCCTGATCCTGTTTGCGGAGCTAACATGGCCAGATATCGCACAAGACAGAGAGGTTTGGAAGGAGAAAGAGGAGTCCTTTGCCCAGCAGTGGGACACAGAGAGGCTAGCAAAAAAAATAACTATTCAAAATTCACTTCGGAAAATGGGAGAAATTTTGATATAGATAAGTACTACAGCGTGCACTGACGGTCGACCACATTTCAACCTTATTACTCAGGGTGAAAAGTGGCAGTCCGTCAGTGAACTCTATAGTACATTTTGGCAGAACTAAGCTCCGACCAATTATTTATACCTTCTCCAAGTTCTCAGGCTGGTCCGTCAGATAGTCGACAGGCTCACAGGGCACCGTGACGAGGCAGTCTTGTGCTGTGCTTTCTTCTGCGTCCATTTGTTCTTCTTCTACGTTCTAGAAGAGGAGAGAAGGTTTTATTAGTTGAGTTGCGAGGAATTTAAGATTTCGAATGAGTACGGGCTTTGTAACAAATATTAACATTGCGACGGGTAATTGTGAATAATAATGGCGAAAGCATAGCTAGTTCTAAATATATTTATAGCTTGTTGTGGGCATCTTACCTTACAGCTAGTGAGGTCTAGAGGTTGGCCAGTCGTTGAGTCTAGTGAATCTGTAACAAAAATATTAAATTCACTCTGTCATATTCACAATCTGCCTGCCTTGTCCCAACTATGTTGGTGTCGGCTTCCAGTCAAACTGGATGCAGCTGAATAGCAGTATTTTACATGGAGCGACTGCCTATTCAGATAGGCAGTCGCTCCATGTAAAATACTACCTCCACAGCCCAGTTAATACGGGGCAATAAGATATACCTTTTGATAAGACTGGTTGTTAGAATTTCGGGTCACTGACTACCTGTAAACGACTGTCAAATATCTACAGAGGACAGCCGGGACCGACGGCTTAACGTGCTTTCCGAGGCACGGAGGAAACTCGGTATGTAAGTGTTGTGAGAGGGATTCATGAAAGTTTTGATAGCGGACTTTAATTACTATAATTGGTTTGCAAACGTTGTAATTAAATTTTAGTGGTATGAAGAACAATACACATACACAGTGTGTAAAGTTCTCCATCCCGCATACAAAAGGTAGGATCCTCCGACCAGACGGATGTTGTCTGATGCGCTACTGCCGGACAATTGTCGTCGGGTTTATCTATATGCTCTTAAGTCACAGATAACTTTAATACCGAGATTCAGAATTTTGATGTTAGTTCTCCATTTGTGTCATAGACGGCGTTGTAGTACTTCTTGTACTATGTTGCTGTAGTATTTTTTGTAGCGCCGCTAAAAAGTAAATAAAGTCACCTCTATGCTGCAGACTATTTCTGGCGCTCGTCCGTTGTTGCAACTTGTCCATTAAAAGGTGGTAGATGGCTGATATGTGGTCGAAACGGTCCTCTTGGATTGCCTGCGAAACAATAACAAGTTATACCAACAATGACGAACAGCCAGTTAGGTAAGACTGGGCGGGGAGACCCGCAGAGACCAGGTCAGCATGATAAAAAGGGAGGCGGTCTGCACTCAGCAGAAATGGTCACCTTAATTGTGTGAGCTCAGCTCAATCTTGGCCTATTTGATTTACCAACCGATTGTAGTAATGTTTTTTTTTAATAAAATAAAATAGTGTGTCACCTGTTCTATATGGTGGTGCGTCAGGCCCGGCAGCGTGAGCATGTGCGCCACCACGGTGTCGCGCTGCGCCGCGTCGCTCCGGTCCGCGCCGCGCGCGTGGCACGCGCACGCGCCGCCCCACGCGTCTGCGGACGGGGACATGTGCCTATGTTATAGGGTACTCGGGGCTACATGTGGTTTGAAGGGATCTAACTCTAATCATTACTTGATGTTGTGTTTAGATACGGTAGACCAGGCTTTTTTTTAACATACTGTTTTGATATGGGCGGGTCTTGCTCGGCATAACATCATCCATTTATTTATTTGAGAAAAACATGTACATCAAAACAGACAAATCAAAGCTATTGGACAGTTAAATGAAACATATTCACAATAAGAAATGATAAAAATATTAAATAAAATACTTAAAAATAACAAGACAAAGTCATCTTTCATCTATCCTCTCACAGAAACTCAAACATCCACGACATACGTTGTTTGGCGTTGTTTTGCGCGGATGAATGTTGAGGGCTTAAGAAGGATGCATCTTTGATTGATTGGGAGCCTGTGTAGGAAGCCTCTTTGTAGACGATAAGGTTACAATATTTAACGATGTTGTGGTTAACCTTTACAATATCCATGCTCCCATCAAAAAAATTGAAATTGAAACGTCCTCCTGCTCCATGGATGAGGAGAGGGATACGGATGGCTATGAGACGTAGGGACCGAGCATTCCGTAAATTCAAGAGGGATCGTACTGACGAGAACTGGTCACTATACAAGGTTGCAATGAATAGGTGTAATCAGATGATACGCAACGGCAAACGCCGCCACATTCTGGAAAATATAACTCCTTCTTCTTCTGCCGATATTTGGATATTTCTGGGAACTCTGGGTATAGGCAAACCGCGACATTTAGACCTCCCAAACTCTACATTTGGACGAGCTTAACCGTCATTTCTCAACTGCTTCTACCATGGATCGCATAACCAAGCAACAAACTCTGTCCTTAATTTCTGGTCTAACGCGTCGGCCTATTAACCACTTTTGCTTCGTTCCAGTTGAACCGGGAGAGATCAAAAAGATCATTCTCTCCATCAAATCATTAGCAGTGGGTTGTGATAATATCACCCGTGGTATGATGATCACAACTCTTCTGGATGATCTCCTACCTGCGATTACCCACATTGTGAATTTTTCCCTGTTTACCGGAGTATTTCCTTCCCTGTGGCGCTAAGCCTATATTCGTCCACTACCCAAGGTCCCTAATCCCTCTCTTCCTACCCATTTCTGTCCCATTTCGATCCTTCCATTTCTATCCAAAGTGCTCGAGGCCTGTGTTCACAAACAATTCTCTGATTTTGTTCATCGGAACTCGCTTATAAGCCCTCTTCAATCTGGGTTCAGGTCTGGGCACAGCACTGTTTCCGCTCTTCTTTAAGTGACTGGCGATATTAGGGCAGGTCTGGAAGACGCCAAGGTAACTGTGCTAGTGCTGGTCGATTCCTCGAATGCCTTTAATACTGTTAGTCACGACATCTTTTTAGCTATTTTATCCCAATTATGGTGTCTCCCGGAGAACTTGAATGGTTCTTCTCTTACCTTCAGGAACGCCAGCAGTCAGTTCATGTAGGGGATTCCTCATCATGTTGGTGTGATTTGGAAACTGGTGTTCCTTAAGGCGGTATTCTTTCTCCTCTTCTGTTCTCTAATTTTATTAATCTGTATGCTGTATGCCGATGACTTGCAGTTATATTGTCAGGGGAGGGTTGACGATATACGAGATTTGGTCGAAAATGAAAGTTCGCGAGTACATTCGGAAAAAGCTGGCAGTATCGTCACAACGCTAATGTTTTCCCCGTTGTTTGTCTTTTTATTTTAGTATATCCGTGTATTTGTTTTTTTTTTACATTTATATATATATTGATATATATTTATAGTATTTTAATATATATTTATAGTATTTTATATATATCCTTGTAGTTTAGTATTTGATTAAAGTTATTTTCAGATAACACACCTACCGTTGTTTGTCTCTGCCTCACCCAAAGGTTGACTGGTAGAAAATGCCTATGGCATTTCCGCCTCTGTACGTTGTGCTTGAAGTGTTAAATAAATACGTCTGGCCGAGGCAAAAATATCACAATCCGGCGTCGACGTCAGTAGAGCATTCATTTTGAGCTTGTATGAAAGAACTGCCACTAGTACCATGTTAATGAAAGCTCGTCGCTTAACCACATAGGACCCATCCTGGTAAATAACTATAATAACTACAACATTTTGATTTAAAAGAGTGTCCATGGAGTTTCTTGCCCATTCTTCTCCATAGAGATCTACGCTTTCCAATAGGCAACTACAGTACTTTCACAAATTATTATGTCCTGTGACTGGGACTGTAGCTTTGCCTTTTTTTCACATTCAAAAGTGCCTGTAACGGTCTAATTGAAATAAATGCTTTGACTTTGAGTTTTAGGTTTAGAGAGGTTTGATGCCTAGTAACTTCCAAAGAGTGAGTTACTAAGTAACTAAGGGGCCGTCCTTTAATCACGTGAGTTTTTTAGGCCACTTGTATAGCCTCCCCCCCCCCTTGGTGATACGTCGTGAGGTTTGCAGCTACCCCTGCTACCCCCTCCCAGTATCACGTGTATATTTTACTAGTGAAAACATCATAGTTTTAGAATATGTTTTAACAAAAAAAAAAAACTCGAAAATAAGGTTTTTTTTTAAAATAAATATGCGCTTGCTCGGGTTTTTTAGACCAAAAATCGCTTGCCCGGGCTTTTAATTCATTATTGGTAAAAAATAATTTACACGTCACACATTAAATTCGTATTTTTTTCCCACTAGAAAATACACGTGATTGTCACCTTATCCCCTCCCCCCCCATCGTGAATTTTTCTAACCCTCTCCCGCCTGTTCAAACCCTACGTGTTTAAGTGCCCCTAAGTGCTATTTTCCTGTGACTCACCATAGTGTCCAGGCCCTGGTCCGGGCTGGTGGGCCGCGAGCCATCGATGTCGCGCCACGCTGCGGAGGGACAGTCTCTTTTCCGGCTCCACTACCAACATGTGACGGATCAGGTGCTCGCAGTCTGTGGGAGAGAGAGAGGGCGATTAGAAAGAGATGAAAAATAATACTAATTGTACGACATGGGTGTCATTTTCATAGTTTTGGAGAGTGCTGAGACCTTACAATGACGTCTTAATTCAGGAATGTTATAGATCTATTCCCGAGTGGGAAAGAGACAGAGCTATACAGGGTGTCTAGCGCCATCTTTTTCCCACACTGGAATAATACTAAAACATTCCTGCATTAAGACGTCATGGTAGGGCCACTGATGGCGATAAAGAAGTGAAAATCCAAAACGATTTTTGCAAATGTCACATTAAGATTCTTGAAATAAGCGGAATTCAAGATCACGGCTATTCAAATTACAATTGGTTTTCCTGGGTTTAGTAGTGTTATAGAAATGGAAGCAACGACGGAACAGCAATGTAGCGCAATATTGTTCGTAACAGTCACTGCTGGGATGATCGTGAAGAATGTAATTGTGTTCCCGCTCCCCAGCCAGAAGTGACGAGGAGGAACACCGTGTGGTTTTAGTCTGTAGGAGTCTGACAGACCCCTTCAACGGCGCCACGGTGGAGGACATGCATTGTGGATTTCCACACGTAAAAAAAAGTATGGTTTATAATATCGATCGTTTATTCTAGAAGCGGCATCATCAAGTTGCGATACCGTGCGTGGGTTGCGATGCTCGTGTGGCACTCACTGCGTTGAAACGCCCTCTCAAGCTCGCCTTTTGAGCTAGTATGAGGGGCCTCCTCTGATTATGACTCACCTTGTGACATAAAGTATGGTATCCTAAACTTGCCGCTCAGCACGACGCTCCTCAGCTCGTGCAGCGTGCTGCCGTCGAACGGGAGCGCGCCGCACACCAGCACGTACAGGACTACGCCGAGCGACTGTGGGAGACAGAGATAGCATCAGTTAGTAAGAAGAGGATGAAAAATCTGTGTGGTTCTTTACTCAAAAGACCATCTCAAATTAAAAAATTAAAATGGTCATCAGCAGTTTTTGAAATAAAAATAGGAAGACGAAAAAAAAACAATTATTTGCGCTGACATGACGCACAACTTAAAAAAAAAACGCAAAAGAACAAGTTAGGGGTAAATATGCATCTCATCAAATTCTGTGAAACCATGCGAGATATTGTGATCTGCGTGGATCTTTCTTCTAAAGACCATCTCAGATGCTAATCTGCAAAGTCCTCATGTGAGCTGACCAAGATTATGTCTGGACCTTAAAAGAGACAGTGACCTCTGAGTTTGTTCGTTACCGGCTGTTCCTTCTCAGAGTAGTCAGGTACGAAACACCGGCCTCATCAAATTTTTAAAAAAGACGACGTGTAAATGTTTGTAAAAAAAACTATTTAAAAGATTAACATCATTTATCATTAAAGGATAGTAGATATACAGGGTGGCGCCGATCATACGACATTAAATTAAACTGCGTATACCTCATGCCGTTCCCAGTCTGCGTACAAAAATTAATTCGAATATATCCAGTAGTTTAGTCACAGGACATTGTTTTTCATATTCGGAATTTTCTACACGATGTAGATTAATAGGCTAGCACAGACAGGTTAACGACTCTCGCATCGATATAAACACTCAACACATGTTGCCAACTCGCTGTTTCAAAAACCTTTGCCAAATTCGTTCTTTAAATGTTATTTCCAGACGCGAATTAATGCAAATTATACCTAAGGTTAGTAAACCAATATTTATAAATGGTGTTGTATTTCGTTAACAGTTTTATGCTATTTAGTTTGTTTGAAATTTTTTTATGTTTTTTATTTCGATGCAAGGATCTTTAGTTTAAAAACATTCCTATGAACTAGTACCTGTGTTTACATTTATTGTCGTATTGTCGGCGCCACCCTGTATGCAAGTTTGTATCATTTGTTACTCAAATTATTCTAAAGAAGATCTTGAATCAATCCGTGCGGCTGTTATTATTTAGTCACGAGCTCCTCCCACGTAAGTGACTCTATGAAAACGGCGAAAAATTGGTAATGTCGCCATGGTGCAATGGTAATCTCGACAGAATCTCCAAACATTTCATACAGCTCCTATACTACAGCAGTGCTTACCCAAATATCAGTCTTAGGTCCATCGTACTGTCTGCCCTCAAACAGCTCGGGGGCCGCGTACGGGGGACTCCCACACCACGTCGCCAGCGGGGAGCCTGCCGTGTACTCGTTGCTGAAGCCGAAGTCTGCCAACTGGGGGGGAGAAAAGGGGAGTTAGTGGAGAAAACGTATAATATAGTGCCTTTGGTGGCTCAGAATCACACATATACGGGGTAGAAGGGACACATAAATTCCTATGTGGGGGGGGGGGGGTGGTTAGAATGATGTACTGAATGCGTGTACCCGTTTTAGCGACGGTGTCTCTTCTAACCATGTAGATATACCTAGATAACGCAAGTATCACGATCCGTATGAAAACCAAGCGTGCCATTTTGTGACTACGTACTATGACGTCATAAGCACTATTTAGTTACTATACTCGGACAAACAAGTTATCATACAAAATAGACTACGTTTTTGTTCTTTAAATGTCTAGAAATAAGTTCTTGAGTTGTAACGTTGTTATTTTAAACAAATTAGGTTATTTTTTTAAAGGTTTTGAGTATCGTCCAAAAAAAATTAAAATCCGATGAATAGGGACGTCATATGTTTATAATAATTTCACGCGGACGAAGTAGCGGGCAACAGCTAGTGAATAATAAACTAATTACGACGAAACATCCAAGAAGCATTCTTTAAAAAAACAATGTTTCATATTAATTTATTATCTAGACAATATTTCAGAGATTTCTTTCATGCTTCAGGTAGAAGCGTTAAGGAATGTCTAAGTGAAAGTTATATACAAGGTGTAGTTTCGCAAGCTCGTCAAAATTCAGGAGGTTGTCATAGAAGACGTAAATAATCAATATAAATTACGGTACCTGGTCAATAATAATAAACGCTGCTTTTTTAGTTGTTTTAATTTGACACTATTTCAGTATGTACCCCTTTTCAAAAGAGAATCACCCGTTTATCGAACAAACGTCTGCGTTTGTTTGTGTGTGTGAAAGCGCGGTTATAGGGCTAGTTTTAGACGGGCCGTGTTTTAATACGGGTGGTGTACACTTACCGATTTCCGATATTAAGAAAAAATATATAAAAAATTACCTACCCATTTTATTATTGATTCGGGACGAGAATCATTAGTATAGTTACCTCCTTGAATTTGACGAGGATGCAAAGCAACACCTTGTATAAGATAGCTATTAAAATACCAATTATGTATATTTATGACATTCATACTGCTTCGTTGGTCGTGTTGTCGCAAGCGCGACTGTTGAGAAAGCGGTCCTGGGTTCGATTCCCAGGTCCGGCAAAGTGTTATTGGGTTTTCGTGGAACTTCGCCGTAGCAGCCACGGAGTCTACATTAGTGCCAATAGACTCGCCACCCATTACATGGGACTCAAACACGGGCCACTAGACTACCTGTAACGACTGTCAGAGATCTATGACAGCCGGGGCCAACGGCTTAACGTGCTTTCCGAGGCACGGAGGAGACTCGGTATGTAATGGTTGGTGGTCACCCATCCAAGGACTGACCTTGGCAAGCGCGGCTTAACCTCGAAGATCGACCCGTGCGTTGTAATTATTTAGCCACGAACTCTTGTACCTAATGGGTGTAAAAATACCCTTAACAAAACCGAAACGCACTGGTTCTGCCCTTCATTGCGATCATTTTTTTGTTCTGTACCATACCTGGGGAACCTTCTAGTTACGGAGATATTGGGGTCAACGTTCAACCTTTTCGCAAGTTTTTTTTTTTAATTCAAGTTTCAATAAACTTAATATATTGTATATAACTTTGCTTCAAATACCTCCACGACCCCGGTACTATTCAATGCATCCATCAGCACAATGTTTTGAGTGCGTTACATTGAGTCCTACCTTGAAACGTGATTTTTCACCCAAAAAAAGTCATTTCCTAGCATTTTTTTTTTTCGTAGAGTTACTTAGTTTGTTGTACAGAATGCTTGGTAGACGGCTTCGTGAAGAGTTATTAGTATTTGGCACCCTATCACAATGTTGTCCTATTT
Organism: Standfussiana lucernea; assembly: GCA_964057025.1. Taxonomy (NCBI): domain Eukaryota; kingdom Metazoa; phylum Arthropoda; class Insecta; order Lepidoptera; family Noctuidae; genus Standfussiana; species Standfussiana lucernea. The sequence goes on from OZ059814.1 coordinate 9,493,770, forward strand.
AGCCCAAAGGTTGACTGATTGAGAATGCCTTGTGGCATTAAGTCCGGCTATGTACCACTATTGTACATGAAGTTTAAATAAATAAATAAAGATAGCAACTGACCTTAATATTCATATTCTTGTCTAGGAGCAAGTTCTCTGCCTTCAGGTCCCTGTGTACGACGCCGTTGGCGTGGCAGTACCCCACGGCGGCAACCATTTGTGCGAACGCGCGCGCGGCTTCCGGTTCAGTCATACGACCTCTGGATACTAGGTGGTCTGAGAAAGTATTGGTTACAATTTAGTTACAAAAAAAAAACAAAGATAAGTAGACTCATGCGTGGCAGAAATGTAAATATAGTAATCCAGTTCGCCAAAGGAGATCACCCAGCCTCCGTACATTTTTGGGCCAATTTCAAAATAAAGTTATACTTAATAAACATTTTTATTATTATTACACCTACGTCGTAAGTCAAGCCACCGAGAAGTTATTCAACCACAAAATATCTGAGATCGAATTGGCAATTTTTTTTTAATAATCAAAATGTTTATTATGTTATGCTTTATCCAAAATGGGTGATGTCCTTTGAAATGAAATGAAAGAAAAGGCGTATATGATAGCGTGACGGTTGACACAGGAGAATGGATGAAAAAACGTGTTGCGTCGACCGCAAGTAACATGGGAATATAAAAAAAAAAAAAAAAAAAAAAAAAAAAAAAAATAATAATAATAAAATAAAAAAAAATAAAAAAATAATAAAATAAAAAAAAAAATAATAATAATAATAAAATAATAATATGAGACGAGGACAGGAAGATGACGACTCCAGGGCAAATTTCGGCCATGGTGGCCAATCTCAGCGCAATGATGCAGATGCAGGATATATTATTATGGAGCGCAAGTGTTCCTTTATTCTCATACTCCAATTGAACGGCAATCCGACACGACCGGGTTCTACTGGATCCCATAAGTAAGTAGACCCGGGAAGTCTAATTTATTAACTTTTTTTGTTTGGAAGGGCCAAACAAAAAAAGATTTTTCAAATTGGTCCAGGCGTCTTCGAGCAATCGGGGAACATACATAAAAATAAAAGATTCCGTCAAATTGAGAACCTTCTCCTTTTTTGAAGTCGGTTAAAAAACAATGACTTACCGAAAATTTCTCCGTTCGGAGCATATTCTGTTACTAAATATATTGTGTGACTGCTTTCCATAACCTGTAACAAATAGAAAACATTAATTATTTTAGATTATAATCGCAATTTGATGTTTGACTTCATCGATTGCCTTTTTTTTCAACAATGTTGGCGACGGCTTCAAGTCTAACCGGATGCAGCTGAATACCAGTTTTTCACATGGAGATACTGACCTCCACAACCCAGTTGGAGTCAGCTTCCACTTTTTTATGACAATAAAGGAACTTATCAATTTACGATCTACGGTCGAGTGGGTAAAATTGCTTGAAGCTTAATGCCTGAGTCAAATTTTATACTTAAAGGCAATACTGATAAAGTAAGATATAAAAGGGAGAGTTCGCGTAACTGGTCAGTTTCCCTCACTGGTCAGTTTATTTAATTCGACAGTTTCGTTGATTCGTCAGTTTCGCTGATTGGACAGTTGCGTCAAGTCGGCAGTTTTCATAATTTGCCACTTTCGTCGATTCGTCAGTTAAGTACACTCGAGGAAAAAATATAATAAACAATTTAATGTGAATAATTTAACATGCTGTAAGGAACCCCTTTCCCAATTTAAATCAAACTTTAACTTGCATTTTTTAAGTAAAATTATATTAATATGAAAAAATAAAGTTATTCTTACCTGATATAATCGGACTATATGTGGGTGCCGTAATTTCTTCATTATAGCTATTTCCCTGAAGGTTTTCTTTAAATTATCTTCATCTAACCGTGATTTGTCTATAATTTTTATTGCTACCTGAAACAGAGAAAAAAGGGACTTTTTAAATCATTAGTTTTTGCAGAAACACATCCTTATCCGATATCGTGAAGAAACCGGCATCCAAGCATGTCCTAGCACCAAACATTCGAAGACATGTGACATCTAGCAACCCGCACTGCGCCCGCGTGGTGCAGCACAGCCCACTCACTCTCATACAGCGGAAGCCTGTGTCCAGCTGTGGGAGGCGTTGCAGGCTAATTTGCGATCGGTCGAAAGATTTGGTGCGATCTCAGTTAGTGGTTATGTATTACTTAAAAAAAGGTGGAGGTTCTCAAGTCAATCTGTCATTTTGTCTATTCTTCCGTCGACGAAACCCGTTTCTACGGTGGTCATGCTACGCGTGCAAGGACACGTCTCGTATACTTAGGAGGTTCCTTCCTCTGGAGCCCTGACTGCAGGTAGCTTGGACCCTCTTGGCTACTATTGTATAGACCTGAAGCCTTTGCCCAGCAGTGGGATAACGCAGGCTAACATTATCATTAACACATTATTATTAGTATTAACACGATTTTAGTAGATTTTTAAAATGTAAGTTATGGAATTAAGCGATACTTTGCGGAAATCCATGACATTAAATGTTATGCAAAATATTTAGTTTTAATTCCGCTATAAAAGATCCAGGCCTGGATGCAAGATGCAGCCCGACCCGGCCGACAAAATGTGCACATGCAGAAAAAACAATAATAATTAGCATGCCTTGCACCCAATTCTTTACTCAAAACCCCTACATGAGTATAGGTTTGAGTTTTTTGCGGGCAGGAGGGCGCTGCTGCATCCAGCAACCTGGTTCTTTTATCACGGAATTAAAACTAAATATGTTGCCTAACATTTAATTATAAATATACAATAAAGGTGGGTGTACTAGGTACACCTCTGCCTTCGTGGTTTACAGGCGTAATGTTATGTTACGATAATCAGACCCCCGAAGTCTTGTGACCGTCTCGTGTACGAAAATTTGTGCGTCATCCTTTTTTATAACATACTCGTACAAATGTGATGATGTTACGTTATATAATTGTTATCTAAAAGATCAGTTGGATCCGATTTGTTATCACAGACGTGCTATCACTAAATAAAGGCGTAGCTAGATAGTTTGCAAGTCATTTTGAGGTATTTTGTTATTGTTCTGTAGTACAAAGGCCTCTTGGGAGAGGGGTTCTTTCGTTCTTAACCATAATCTGCCTTGCCTTTTTCCCAACTTTGTTGGGGTCGTCTCTCAGTCTAATCGGATGCAGCTGAATACCAGTATTTTACATGGAGCGCCTGCCTATCTGACCTCCACAACCCGGTTAGTACTGGGTAATACGATAACCCTTGGTAAGACTGGCTGTCGGACTTTCGGGCCACTGACAACCTTTAACGACTGTCAAAGATCTACAAATGACAGCCGGGACCAACGCGTTGCCGAGTACTACACTAAAGATTTTCAGTACCCAAGACGGCCTTGACCTGCTAGGTCGTGTCACGACTTCTGTAATAATATTATATTACAATATATTATCGACACACGTGCCGGTTGAGATGAGGAGATAAGGATTTCAAGGAGGTTGTTCTGATTTTTAAGAGTTTGTGATAATGTGGATCGGTAACTGTTGTTACGATTTCGATGAAATTTTATTTGTGGTAAAGTTAAAAATTGATGAACTGAAGCGAAGCAGATAAGACAAAGAAAACAACAACTTTCACGCCTGTATCGTCATCATCTGTCTGCCTTTTTGGAATGTCGGAGTCAGCTTCCAGTCTAACCGGGTGCAGCTGAATATCAGTATTTTACAAGCGACAGCCTATCTGACCTCCACAACCCAGTTAGTACTGGGTAATACGATACCCCTTGGCAATACTGGTTGTCAGACTTTCGGGCCACTTCGGGCGTTTGACTTCGGGTCTAAGATCTGCAAATGACAGCCGGGACCAACAGCTTAACGTGCTTTCCGAGGCACGGAGGAAACTCGGTATGTAATGGGCGGTCACCAACCCACGGCCCAATCTGAAGCCGAGCGGCTGTGATAGGACAAAAAAATAAGGGCCGTGGAAAAATGTTCAGATTTTTTAAGAGTTCCTTTTGTGCTCAAAGTTTTTATTACTTTTGAACTTTAACGTATGTAAAAGTTATCCCCCTTAACAACATACCCTTCCACTTGACTTGGGAAAAATAGCAAAAATATTGCCTAGCAACATGTACCCTTTGAAGGAAAAAACGTCGTGAGGCAACCAGCATGCCGGAGAGTTTTGCCTCGCCTAAAGTTTAGTATTTAAAAAAAAAAGCGTACTTTCTTATTTATTAACCCTAGTTTGAGGGAATTTCCGAGGCAGTTTAATCACCAATGTTTGTGACTACCAACAAATAATAAAAAAAAAAACGAATAAAATAATGCAAGAAATATTGTTATAATTATATATGCTTGAAAGTCACCCGCCCTCCATATATTTTTGGGCTAATTTCAAAAGTGCCGGCCAGCCAACAATAATAAACTTATTATTTGGATAGAGCATAACATCATAAACATTTTATTATCACAGTTACACCTAGGTCGTAAGACAATCCACCGAGAAGTTATTCAACCAAAAAAATAGCCCATTCTGGGTGATCTCAGATATTTTGTGGTTGAATGACTTCTCGGTGGATTGTCTTACGACTTAGGTGTAATAATAAAAAATGTTAGCCGCTCGGCACTTTTGAAATTAGCCCAAAAATTTAATAATAAGTTTATTATATGTGAAAATGGTGTACTACACTCTATGCCAATCGATTATTGGATACTGTATAACTGTATGGGGTGGAGCAGCGAAGACTTATCTTATCAGAGCAGAAAAGCCTCAAAGGGCTGTACTTAAAGTTATGTTAACGAAACCCTACAGATACCCTACAACGCAACTTTACGCTGATTGCAAAGTTCTGACGGTTTGGCAGATCTTTATTCTCCAATCTGTCCTGAGGATACATGCCCGCCTACCTCCATCAGATCCAAAGAAACTTACATGTGTTCCTCAGGTGGACAGTACAAAACTTTATTTGCAAGACGTCAAAACTATGTCTTAAGCAATCAAGTTTTTAAAAAAGAACTAGACATAATAGACCTGAATAAATTTAATGTCAAATCAAACATTTGTGACTGGCTCATACAGCAGGACTATCTTAAATCTGAGTCTTTACTATCATACATCGCCTGACATAATAATAAACCACTTCTAAAAACCACAATAACCACTAACACAGTAACACTCATACACATACACTGCCTCTCCATTCTCACACACATACTCATACCTCAACACTCACACATATTATTGATTTATACTAATATTAATATGCATTTTAATTGGTACATCAACACACTTTCACTCTTGTAAACTTCAGTTTTATTAAATTCCAATTTTGGCCGATCACTGTCTCTTAAGATATAGGTTTAAGAGAGAGAGTGAAGGTTCATTATTTTTTGTATGCATAGATTTCTTTTCATTGTAGACCTAAATCTTCTGTGCACAAAAAGTTTATATTGTTATGCTTATTGTATCGCTGCCACTTTGTTTTGAACTGTGTCTGTGTGTATTATTTGGATAAATAAACAATTTTTTTTGCTGGCCGGCAAAAATAAATTGCAAAATATGGGTGATCAGTCACCCTGTATACGCCTGTATTCCGGCAAAGTGTTTTGGGCAGACATATACAAGGTGTAACATAAAAAACGCAAGATGACTCGTGTGTGTTCGTCTCGCACCATGAAACTTAACAACTTTTGTTCTACGAGTTCTGGAAATGGGGACGAGCCTATTGCCAACAACTGGGGACAAATCCAGACTCCGGGATGCTAGGAAAACCCAATAACCCTTTCATCTGAGACTCAAACCTCACGCTCTGCAGTCGTGCTTGCGACAGACTTGAGAATAGCAACGAGGCGAGGCAGCCATCTTTTTTAAGTCAAAAATGGTGAAAAAGAACAAACAGACAAACTCAGTGGACTAGTTCTTTTACGATGGAACGCATGTCACTCACAAGGATTAACTATCCAGGAATAACGTGACAATAAGAAACTAAAAACCTTTTCCCAACTTCACAAACAATCGGAATATGATACCTTTTGAAAATCGCGTGTACAAATACATAGTTGCCGGTAACCTTAGCACGGTTCGTACCGAGGCCTTGTGGCTCAAGGATTTTGTACAGAACCTTGTGCGGAGGCAGTAGCCTAGAGCCTGGGGGGGGTTCCGGTATTTTGTGATAATGGTAATGAACATGACAAGGATAGGTTGACGACAGGTGGGTATGGTATTACCTCCTGGAACATCATTATAACCGACTTCTAAAAAAGGAGGTGCTTATGTATTTCACCAGCATCTTATTTTTTTTTTTCATGTATTTTCACCGATTTCAGTCCGATTATAGTAATTATTTTTTCATTTGGTAAAAAAAAAACGTTAAAGAAACAAACTAAAGTCACCGACTTCCGACAGTGAAGTTATTTTCCACTTTTTTTTTTTCCGAAGGCGGTTCTTTTTTACACGACTGCCCAAATAAGGAGTGTTTTGGAAATGTAAACCAAAAAGTGCAGCTACAGATTAGCATATTAATATGAAGTGTGGTGTTTTTAATGGGGACCACGGTTTTTAAAGTTTGTGCAATTTCTTTTGTGAAATGGGCCATAATTCTGTCTTTGGACGTAATCTTGACATACACGTTTTTTTCTGGGATATTTTTTGGATCTAGACACGCATCACGAATGCTGGTTCGAGGTGGCGCAGGAGGAGAGTACCTGGAAGGATATGGGGGGCCTTTACCTAGCAATGGGAAACACAAGGCAACAAAAAAAAAATTGAACACAAACGGTTTCAAAATTGATCCATCCAGCCATCGACAGAGCGACAAAGACGACGTACTTCAAATCAGACATTTTTCTGAAACTCCTTGTTCCTTAACAACAACCCAATACTGTACTTTTCTTTACACGTTTTAGCAAATAAATATTATCTTATCTTTTCCTACTTTTTAAAAGCTTTTATTTAACTTCACTTGTATGTCTCGAAATTTTTGCAATCACTATTTCACCCACTTCCACTGAAGCTATCAGGCTGAACTTTGGCACACAATGCTCGATTACTTAATTAAATACAAGCTTTTTTTCCAATATTTTTTTATTAAATGATCTCTTTCACACTGAGAACCTCATGGAAAATAACGAACGAAACAATAAATTAAAAAGTGCGAGTCAACGACTCTCCTTGCGTCCAACCTTGAGGGCACGAAAAGCCTCTAAAGGCCGACAGTTTTTTATAAGACTAACTGGCTTGTTGTATCACTAGCTTTTTCCCCGGCTTTGGCCGCGTAGTCCGTTGGTCTAGTGGTCACAATCGCAAGTGCTGAGCATGAGGTCCTGATTCGCTTCCCGGGTCGGGCAAATTGTTATTGGGTGTTCCCATTAGGAATTTTTCAGTAGGAGCCACGGAGTCTGGATTTGTGCCCGGTTGATGGCAGTAGGCTCGCCCTCTATTACGTGGGACTTAAACACAACTGGCGAAATGTGGGTGTACCATAAGGTACACTTAAACCAAACCCTTCGGGGATTATGGGCGTCATGTTATGTTATATCGGGCGCGTTGATGCCGGATTTTATCTTACGGGAACGTACTCATCCTCGTCATCTGCTTAGCCATTTGGGGTCAGCTTCCAGAGCGACTGCCTATCTGACCTATACATGCTAGATACTGAGTAAAATAATGATGGTACCCAGCTTAGAGAACGAACTACCGAGATAAAAAAGTGTCCTATGTTCCAACCCAGTGGCCCTATGACGTCTTAAAGCAGGAATGTTTGAATGTCATTCCAGTTTGAGAAAGAGACAGAGCTATACAGGATGTCTAGCGCCATCTCTTTCCCACACTGGGATAATACTAAAACATTCCTGCTATTAGACGTTATGGTAGGCCACCAGCTCACGGTCTACCTGTGAGCCAAATATCGAAATTATGTAAGCTATTATGGCGTGAAAAGTTAACAAAGAGACAGAGTCAAATAAACATAACATCACACCTGTTATCCGTGAAGGGTTAGGAAGAGGTGTGCCAAATAGTCCCATGTAATAAGGGACGAGCCTATTGCCATTGCCAATCGGCCGCAAATCCAGACGCCGTAGATTCTTTCGCATTTATACTATAAGGTTTTGCCCGCGGCTTCGGCCGCTTGGATGTAGGAAATTCTTCTACGGAATCGTACTACCGGAATAAAATCTATGATCTAAACCCGATCATGGTCTACCTGTGTGCGTTTCACCGAAATCCATTCAGCTGTTAAGGAGTTAAAATGTAACAGATAAACAGTCACACAGAATGACAGAGAGAGACATAAGTACTAACCATACAATCATTTACGATTCGTTTGGTAAAATTCGCTTACTTTGTAACTGTTATGTAAGATGAAACTTAAAAAATATTATTTTCTTGTTTACAAGTCGATGTCCAGGTTAAGCCAAGCTTGCCTAGGGTGGTCCGTGGATGGGTGGGACGTTAAGTCGTTTGTCCCGGCTGTCATTTGTATCTTTGACGCAGGTAGTCAGTGGTCCGAAAGTCTGACAACCAGTCTTACCAAGGGGTATCAGGTTGTGGAGGTCAGATAGGCATTCGCTCCATGTATCATACTGGTATTCAGCTGCATACGGTTAGACTGGAAACCGACCCCAACATGGTTGGTAAAACGCAGGCCGATGATGTCGCTGATAGAATGACAATTCGTCTAGAGCTTCTAGTTGTAAGTGGTCAGCACCAAGTATTAATCAGCGTGTAAAGTCCCCACAGCTGGGCACAGACCTCACTACCACGTGGGCGCAGTGCGGGTTGCTGGATGTCACAATTCTTCGAGTTTTCAAACGTTGTTTTCCTTAACCGTTGAAAAACCACACAACTTTCTCAAAAGGAAACCGTTTAAATGTTTCCGAAACTTTTTCGCACAAGTACGTAAAAGCGCCCCGCGTGACCTAGTTTATGTTTATATGAACTTCTGTTTTTTTTTCCTCTTGTGCCTTTTGCAGCTTCTACAGGACATATTATACAGGTTGGAAGGGACGCCGAAGCACTGTAAATGGTTACCAGTGTCGGTCCGTCACTCTGACCATGAAATTTAGAAATACCCCCACATAGAAATTTTCCACTGTTCCATACATTTTTACCGAGTAGATATTGCAGTTTTGTAGGCATTATCGCATTTATTTCAACATAGACGGGGGTTCCAGTATTATGTACTGAGGTATGTGGTTTCCGTTTTCCCGTCGGTGTCCCTTCGACCCCGTATATCTTTCTTTCATGTTTTTATGACTGACTAGCTGTTGCCCGCAACTTTCGTCCGCGTGAAATTATTATTAAATATTACTCTTTATTTGAATCGGATTTTGTTAATAATTTTATTGGTTTTAATTTTTTTTCACGTAACCCTAATCCTTTTTTCCAAAATAAAAGTAGCCTAAGTTACTCCTTATAGCATCAGCTATCTGCCAGTAAAAGTCCCGTCAAAATCGGTACAGCCGTTTCGGAGATTAGCCGGAACAAACATCCCATATGACGGTCATAGGTTCATTATTTTTACTATCTTGCCTGTTATCTTGCAAAGTGATAAACAGAGCATGTACTTCATCCATATCATATTTCCTCAGCTTACGTTTGAATGGCCAATGGCTATTTTGTTATTGTCCCGAAATAATTACCCAAAGACTGTTTACCTCGCACGTGCATCGAACCTGTCACCTCACCGTAATCAAAATAAAGACTGTCTTCGGAAGTGCCGCCAATCAAAATATTTTCATCGTAGTAATTCAGAAAATCAATATTTTTCCTATCGATTCAAGTTAGGAGGCCAACGGAAAATATTTTCATCAGCCATTGATTAATTGATGTTGTTTTTAATAATATCGGTTTCGTTTGAAAGCAGTGATAGCATTGGACTACAAAGTCCGTAGGTCTCGAGTTCGAACCCAAGACACGCATCTCTGATTTTTCGGAATCATGTGCGTATTGTTTAATTATCACTTGCTTCGGTGAAGGGAAACATCGTGAGGAAACCAGCATGCCTGAGAGTTATTTCTCGAATGCATGTAAAGCCAAGTCAGACACCAAGTTAGGCACTAACCACACGATAAAGAAAGATGAAAGTTTGAAAGGAAGTGTTTATCATAAGTTTTCGAGAATATTTTGGAGATTATTATAAAGTACTAGCGACCCACACCGGGTTCGCACGGGTGCAATGAGATGTAGATAGATATGTAGATACAAAAAACCTTCCTCTTGAATTACTCTGTCTATTGATGGAAACCGCATTCAAATCCTTTGCGTAGTTTAAAGATCGCGTACTGACGGCGGGAAGCGACTTTGTTTTATACTACGTAGAGATAACATTTTCCATTTTAAATTATTGGTAAAGGTAGATGGACGGACGATCTTAATAATATGAAGCAGTATAGTTAAAAAAAACAACAACAAAAAAACACGCTTTTAGTGTTTTTCTCAGCAAACCCTTTCATTTGATACCCGTATCATGGGAATGCATAAAAAAGAAAAAAGAGCAAAGGGTCATTCTTAAAAGAATAATAATACCAGCCTGTAACTGTCCCACTGCTGGACAAAGACCTCTTCTCATACAGAGAAGGCACGAGCATTGATCACCACGCTTGCTCAAGACGGGTTGGCGATTTCAGACTTCATTAATTATAAGTCCAGGTTTCCTCACGATGTTTTCCGTCACCGATGACTGTGATGTCCAAGATATACTTAGAAAAGTACATATGAATTGAAAAACTCACGTTGGTACTTGCCCCACAACGCACAACCTCTTGCATGAGAGGCGAGGTCTTAACCTCTGGGCCCTTATTTTATTTTTTAAAAGACCATCTAAGCCGCCAACTGACAACGTCGGACTAAGATGGGACGGGGCACCTCTAATGTTGTGTGGCAATCGGTTGTCATGGAATGGACGTTGTTTGTACGTTTTGAGTATGAATGTGGATGGGTATAAGAGTAGAGGAAGACCAAAGAAACGATGGATGGACTGTGTGAAGGATGATATGGCTAGAAAGGCGGTGACTGCTGAGATGACGAGTAATAGAGAAGTATGGAAGAAGAAGACATGCTACGCCGACCCCTAATAAAATGGTATGAGGGTAAAAGAATGACGATAATGATGTGGAAACCCTGCCTCCAAGCATTTCCTAGTAACCCCATCCTTACCGATTATGTCATCGTCAATTTAGAAACAGTCTAGCTCTAGATAAACACCTAGAATTTCCTGTTCATTTTCCTGGATGAAGCCAGCCTGAACTGGTATAAAGTTATAAACGTACCTATCATATATTTGATTATCTCTTTGCACGTGTAGGTATGTTCGTGATTAATTAAATAAAGGATAATAGTTAATAATATTAGGTTAGCAATCAGGCTTCTGTCGGCTTCTGATCAACCTTTTGCCAACTATGTTAGGGTTCGCTTCCAGACTAAGGGGACGTCCATTAATTACGTGAGCGACCCCCCCTACCCTCTTAGTGAGCTGTAGTGAGATTTGACTTGACCCCCTCCCCGCCCCCCTAATCTCACGTGAGATTTATCAAAATGCACAGTTAAGTGTAAACACGTTAATCTGTGCATGATTACGTTGGATTTATTTAAAACACATAGTTTGTTTAATTATGTTCATGGAATATTTATTATGAAATATAATTGTGAAGGATTAAGCCAAATTTTATTGAAGAAACATGTTTACTTATACCCCCTCTTACCCCCGTGAGATTGGGTGCGATTCAGCTCGACACCCTCCGCCACCCTAAACACCTCACGTTATTAATGGTCCACCCCATAACTAAATGCAATTGAATACCAGTATTTTACACGGAGCGACTGCTAATCTGACCTCCAGAACATATTATGTACTGGTGAATCTAGTTTTCAATTTTTAAAAGATGTAAGAATGACAGCCGGGGCCATCGGCGCGGCGCGGCGCGGGCGTAGCGTCACTTCCGAGGCACGGAGGAAACTTGGTACCTATGTAATGTATGGTCACCCATCCATAGACCGACATTGGCAGGCGCGGTTTAGCCTTGAAGTTCGACCCGTGCGGCAGTTATTATTTAGCCACGAGGTCTTCGTATCACCCATTTTAATTTTATACTTAATGACCAGTAATAACAGTCCTGGCCGTTTTCGGTCGCAGCGGCCAATTTCAACGAAGATTTGCCATCGGCGCTGGTGAAATTATAGTGCACAAGTGTGTGCGCAGACGCAGGTGCACTCTCTGTTCCCTCACTCTCATACTCCGATGGAACGGCAATCCGACGGAGAGAGATCGGGCGTAGGACCAACGGCTCAACGTGCGTACCGAGGCACGGGGGTATCATACCGCCAAATTCCAAAGTCCGGGCTACTACTGTGAAATTACTAAAGGAAAAGCCCAATAGTACTTTTTGCCAGACCCGGGAAATGAACCCAGGACCCCACGCTCAACCCTCGCGGTTGCGACCACGAGACCAACGGAGCAGTTGTCGGAGCAATAACCACTAATAGAGAAGTATGAAAAAAGAGAGAGAGTGACAGTGTATGAGTTTGAGTATGGAAGAAGACATACTGAGCCGACCACAAATAATTTGGGATAAGGGCAGGAGAATAATTGACGATGGGTTGATGATACTAGAAAAAGCGCAGGAAAATTCACAGTACAGACATAACTAGCTGTGAACTAGCTCTATTATAAAAACAATTGAATTATTAAATTAAACACTTTACTATGATTAGGTATAAATTAACGTTCTTTAATAGAATAACATAGGAGAACACGTGAATGGGAAATCCGAATTCGATTGATAATATTATAATTGCCAATGTTATCTTCAAAATTTCGTAAGTGCACCGAGTACTCATCATCTGCCTAGCCTTTTCCCAACCATGTTGTGGTCGGCTTCCAGTCTAACCGGATGCAGCTGAATACCAGTATTTTACATGGAGCGACTGCCTATCTGACCTCCACAAGCCAGTTCGTACTGGGTAATACGATACCCCTTGGTAAGACTGGTTGTCAGATTTTCATGCCACTGACTACCTGTAACGACTGTCAAAGATCTATAAATGACAGCCAACGGCTTAACGTGCTTTCCGAGGCACGGAGGAAACTCGGTATGTAATGGGTGGTCACCTATCCACGGACCAACCCAGGCAAGCGCGGCTTAACCTGACGATCGACCCGAGCGGCTGTTATTATTTAGCCACGAGCTCCTCACCAAGTGCACTGTACTGCCGTACTGAAATAGGCTCCTCAAATGGCGCTGAGGGAAAATAATGTGAGGAAACCGGCTTGTCCTAGAACCGAAAATTCGAAGACACCAACCCCCACTGCGCGCGTGGTGGATTGCAGCCCAGTTAGCGGGCTGTGCTTTCATGGGGAGGAGTCCTAAGAGCTGATCATGTCTAGAGAATATTCCCTCAGAGGCTGTGGTGGAATGCTAGGCCACAAAAGAGATGAATGACATGTGGCTGAGATGAGAACTCTAAGGGTGATGAGTGGTGTAACGCGATTGGATAAAGTAAGGAATGAGTACATAAGAGGGAGTTTGAAAGTGGCGCCGGTGACTGAAAAGATTTGTGGTAGTCGTGGTATGGACATGTGATGCGGAGGAATGGGGAAAATGTCGTGAGGAGAATTTTGAGTATGAATGTGGATGGCTATAAGAGTAGAGGAAGACCAAAGAAACGATGGATGGACTGTGTGAAGGATGATATGGCTAGAAAGGAGGTGACTGCTGAGAAGATGGAAGTGCGGAAGAAGAAGACGTGGTGCGCCGACTCCAAATATATTGAGATAAGGGCTGGAGAATGATGATGTTGATAGTGAAAAAGCTTTTATTTCATAGCAGTTTCTGTAGTTCAATTGTTACTATATTACCACAGATCAAAAATATCCAGTAATAATCTAAAATATATTTGAAACCGCAAACCATGTGAGACATCAATAAATACCAGAAACTTCATCACTTAGCATAGCCATGAGAATTGATGTTAATGAGGAAATTCCATATTTTTTTTTTTTTTTTTTATACTGTTGACCGATGTATGTAGCATGCCTTATAGCAGTCATGTCAAAGATACGGCCCGCGGGCCGAATCCGGCCCTCGGGCCATTTCGATACGGCCCGCGATCACAATATATCACAAATAAATTAATCTTGTTTTTTGCGCGCGCTTTACTTAAAAGTAAATTTTTCAAGAGTAGCGCCTGACTAGACGAGCGAGACAGTGTTAGTTATGCTTTTCTCTCTCTCGCGCGCGCGCGAAGTCGTCTTCTATTTCGTCCGAGCAGCTAACGCACACTGCGCCCCTCCCCCGCGCTCTCAGGTTGAAGTCTTTGTTACGAGCAGTCGCATCATCTGTGAGTCGCGTCAAGTATTTCGTACGTACCTACCTACAGTTTAGTGTTCATTCGAGTTTCATAATTGTTATGATTGTGCATAATGTCGCAAAAACGTAAAATTGACAGTGAGTGCAGAGTTTTTCAGTCAAAATGGGAAATTGCATATTTTTTCATAGAATGGAAAGATAAACCACTGTGTTTGATTTGCAATCAAACTATTGCTGTTTGTAAGGAGTTTAACGTGAAGAGACACTATGATACGAATCATAAATTAAAATTTGATTGTTACACTGATAAGATAAGAATGGACAAATTATCATCTTTAAAATCTAAACTTCAAGGTCAACAATCAATGTTTACTAAAGCTAATACTGAGAGCGAAGACGCCCTGAAATCAAGTTTCATTATTGCATTAGAAATCGCGAAGAGATCAAAACCTTTCACTGATGGTGATTTTATTAAAGACTGTATGTTAAAAGTTGCCGATGTTTCATTTCCATCTCAAAAGTCAATAATTCAAAATATTTCACGAAACACTGTTGCTTCAAGAATAAGTGATTTATCTCAAAATTTGGTTCTTCAACTAAAGGAGAAAATTAAAGAATTTACAAACTTTTCGCTGGCTGTTGACGAGAGCACTGACACTGTTGATACAGCTCAACTTGCTGTCTTTATACGAGGTATTAATAGTAACTTTGAAATAACTGAAGAACTATTAAAGTGCGTTCCATTGACAGGTACTACGACAGCAAATGATATTCATTCTGCAATTGAGCATTTGATAGCAGAATATGAACTCGACTGGAATAAATTTAGCAGCACAACTACAGATGGCGCACCCGCCATGGTTGGCAAACATTCGGGCGTTGTGACTAAATTGAAACAGAAAATATCAGGGAATTTTGTGGGAATTCACTGTATCATTCATCAGGAATCATTAGCATCCAAACATTTAAAAATGGACCATGTCATGCAACCTGTAATTAAAATTGTAAATTTTATAAGGAGCAGAGGACTAAATCACCGACAGTTCCGGCAGTTTTTACAAGAATTGGACGAAAAGTATTCCGATGTGCCTTATTTCACCGAAGTTCGTTGGCTCAGTCGAGGCGCAGTTTTAGAAAGATTTTTTGCGTTACGTGACCCTATTCAAGCTTTCATGTTAGAAAAAAAATGATTATGACAATGATTGTGCCTTTTTGGTAGATATGAATAAACACTTGACTGATTTGAATGTGAAGTTACAGGGTAAAAATTT
The DNA here is from genome assembly GCA_964057025.1 of Standfussiana lucernea. NCBI lineage: Eukaryota > Metazoa > Arthropoda > Insecta > Lepidoptera > Noctuidae > Standfussiana > Standfussiana lucernea. Next base: position 9,509,332 of record OZ059814.1, read on the forward strand.
GATTATCACTCAAATGTATTCATATATACAAGCCTTTGAAACAAAGTTAAGACTGTGGGAAAATCAGTTAAAAAACCATACTTTGGATCATTTCCCACGTTTGAAATCATTTGACACAGTGGACCAGAAAAAATTGGACGACTTTTCGCAACTTCTGCAAAATCTGATTACGGAATTTAACACACGTTTTGAAGACTTCCACAAAATGAATGAAATGGAATTCCCAATTTTCAACAATCCATTCACTTTTGAAGCTTCACAGGCACCAGTTCATTTGCAAATGGAGTTGATAGATCTTCAATCTGACAGCATTTTGAAGGAAAAATTTAAAGAAGTTAACGCTCTTACATTTTATACACAGTATTTCAAGAGTTTGAATAACTACCCAGAAATAAAAAAGCATGCAGCACGTTAAGACTGTGGGAAAATCAGTTAAAAAACCATACTTTGGATCATTTCCCACGTTTGAAATCATTTGACACAGTGGACCAGAAAAAATTGGACGACTTTTCGCAACTTCTGCAAAATCTGATTATGGAATTTAACACACGTTTTGAAGACTTCCACAAAATGAATGAAATGGAATTCCCAATTTTCAACAATCCATTCACTTTTGAAGCTTCACAGGCACCAGTTCATTTGCAAATGGAGTTGATAGATCTTCAATCTGACAGCATTTTGAAGGAAAAATTTAAAGAAGTTAACGCTCTTACATTTTATACACAGTATTTCAAGAGTTTGAATAACTACCCAGAAATAAAAAAGCATGCAGCACGTATTCTGTGTATGTTTGGTAGTACCTATTTATGTGAGCAGATGTTTTCCGTCATGAAAATAAATAAGAACAAATATCGCACAAGACTTACGAATGAACATCTCCAATCAATTCTTAAAATAACTACCACGAATATGATACCTGACATCAATGAGATTGTCAAAAACAAGAGAAGTCAGGTATCCGGATCCTCGAGCTCAAAATAATTACCCTCTTTCTTACTTTTGGTATGATTTGTAACAACTATATATAACTAAATAAATAAAGGTGTTAAAATAATTCATTATGTTTTAGTTTTTTAATTTGAACCTGGCCCGCCTTCACATTCTTAATCTAATATATGGCCCTCTGCAAAATTGAGTTTGACAACCCTGCCTTATAGGATGGTAAAGTAATGAATGAACATCTAGCTTTTATTGCCTGATGGCAGACAGAGATGTAAAACACAGTTAACAACACATTGGGGGGAACACTTGAACTAACTTCGAATACGAGAAGATTGGAATGTTGGGCATTGCTTGGGCATTCCAATCCATACAGTACGACGGACATCCAAATTCATTCACACACGTATTTTTTTTTTAATTCAGTCACATTCATGATGTCAAGTAAAATTATTTTTTAATAATTCTTGGTAAAATGCATTATAAATAACAGTTGTTTGTTAAGTTCTCACTATTTGTGTAAAACAAACAAAGAAAGGAAAGAAAGTATTGATAGGATGAGCAAATCCACTAATCAATCAATTTCACGATTAAGATAATTCTGATGGCAATGTTTGACAAGTAGGGATTGGATATTGGATGCATATTAACCTTAAGTTTGAGTGTTGACTAGTATGGAGTGAGAGTTCGAATATCAAAAGAATCATTTTTAATAAGCCCATTCATTATCCATTTTATTCTATTTGAATATTCAGCAGCTTTGAATTCAGTTATTTGGCAGCAAAATTTTGAACTTAATGGAATTTTTGCCTAGTTTTAAACAGAATAGAAATATTCAGCTGGGGAGGAGCTCGTGGTTAAAATAATAACAACTGCTCGGATCAATGCTTCAGGTTAAGCCGTGCTTGCCTAGGTTGGTCTGTGGATGGGTGACCACCCATTACATACCAACCTTCCTCCATGCCTCGAAAAGCACGTCAAGCCATTGGTCCTTGCTGTCATTTCAAGATCTTTGACAGTCATTATAAGTAGTCAGTGGCCCGAAATCTGACAACCAGTCTTACCAAGGGGTATCATATTACCCGGTACTAACTGGGTTATGAAATCCCGTGCATCCCTTTGCACAAGACATTCAAGTTTTTTTTTTTTTTTGCATGGAACCCTAATCGTTTTTGTAACATAAAAGTAGCCTATGTTAGGTACTCCTTATAACATTAGCTAACTGCCAGTCTTTACTGCAAACGGCAGGACCGATTTTGACGGGACCTTTGTCCCGTCAAAATCGGTCCTGCCGTTTCGGAGATTGATGGTGATTTACTTTCATAATTATGCATTTGGTAAATAGCTGTTATTTTGGAATTACAAACAGACACTTCTAATTTTTTTTTTTAGATTTGGTATTTAAAATACAGAAGTTATAGATAAACCGTTATCAGCATAACAGCAAAAGATACAATTTCTACAGTGGTCAATTATTCTATGTGATTTGTCTAAGAAACAATTTGAATTTTTCAGTTTGGGTAGTTGAGTTCTGAACCGACGATATGTGTCAATTGCATACCTAGGCAAACCATTGAGTTTGCAAAGCAAGCTGCAAAGCCACATTGTGGGTTGAGTTCTCTGCTCTAGTCTGTCGGTTCCCAGGATATACAAGGTGGAAGGGACACCGACGCTCAAACGATTACCACATATTCAGTACATCATTCTGAGCCCCCTGGAATGTACATATTTGAATGTTGTAAATTTGTTAAAACACACTCCGACTTATTTCAACGTCTTGGAGACACTGTTACGTTTAACACGAGATATCCTGATATCTAGATAATTCCTCCAGTGAAAAGTCACTCTTCTCTCTTTATTGTGTTGTTACCGCCTAACCTGGTGTCAGAGTTTTTATGCCACCTATAGGCTTCTGACATGGCTTTACATGCCGTCGAGAAATATCTCTCAGACATTCTGCATGCTAGATTTCTTCTAGCGAATTGCTTGAGTCACTGTATATAATACCCAACCATCTATAATGTACTACAATTCTAGTAAATAAAAATTTGATTTCATGTAATTCCCCCCCCCCCCCTCCCAGGTTTGTAGGAAACAGCTGTTTTTTTTATAATTGACGAAAAATTCTGTCCCCCAATTTTTCGTCTGTTCAAAATGATGTACTGAATAAATACAGATAAATTTCACATGTAAACAAAAGCCATGTCCTTCTCAGAGTCAATGACACCTGAAATATCTTATCACTGTGATCAGCTCAAGATTAAAGAATGCAGTCCGATCACCACCATATACTAATTTTCTTTGTTGTCATGTCAATGATTGCTGTAAGTAACCATACGGGGTGGAGACACAGGCACTAAAACGGCTACCACAGATTCAGTACATCGTTCTGAACCGCCACACATAGAAATTTACTTACACCGTGTATAGGGTGAAATCACGTTTGCACACATTGATCAGTGTTTTCGAGGATCTCTAACTCATTCTGTAACATTAAGGCGTTTGGTGGAGCGAGAAGTCCGGTCACAAGCATTCATTCATATCAGAATCATTTTTAAGGTGCGATTGGATCTCTCACTTTAGGAACTTTCAATTAAAAATGAATGAATTTTGATGATTTTTTTTTTTAATGATACAAAGGGAAAAGTTATTTCCCCTTTAAAAGGCAGTAACACAGTATGCTGTTAGTTGGGAAAAGGCTGGAATGTCAAAAACAGCTGATCACATCAAAACATCAATAATGACGATTCTTTTAATGCTGATTCTAGTCTCTTTGAAAGACAATAATGCCTGTTTTCACAAATATTAGACAACCTCAGCATTAATTATCATACTAAATTAATGCTGAAATGAAAGGACATCGTTACAACGCTCAGAGCAGTATGGAGAGTTGGAACTCTTAACTGCAATAATCCAGGCATTATTTTAGGTGTTGCTTTACAAGGCATGAAGCATGTGATACTTATTGTGATGAACAAAAATGGAATATTTTTATGATTTATCATTGAAGTAGGTACTAAAACTGACCATGACAAAGAAGATTCTAATAAGAAAACAGTATTAATTTATTTAATTGTGTCATTATGTAACAACACCAAAACAAGAAGTTCTTGTCCATGTGATAGGCACATCTCAGAAACAATTGCACAGATTTTGATTGAAGCAGTCAAGGGCAGAAAATATTTCGGTTCGTAAATAAAAGAATTTGTCTTGATAGATTTTATCTCAAGAAAACATAGTGTTTTGTTTTTGATAAAGTTAACATCTTTTTTCTGTTATCTACAATTTTTGGGTTTGTTCTTCCAAAATTGATTTTGAAACGAAAGTTTTTGTTATGTCGTAGGCGAGAATTGTCTTGTCTCGGTCATAGTACATATTTAAACGAAATAGTGCGAGTAACAAGACACGACAAACCTAATTGATCAATGTGACCATTGGATGAAGACATCAATTGATCATAATTGACATAAAAAACAATGAAAAAGGTCGCTGAAATAAAAATTACCCATTCGTTGATTCGCACCATTGTGTCCATAGAACATGAATTAAAAAGTAAGAACGAGGCAAAGGCAGAAAAACAAAAATCTTACGTTCGAACTTTTTTCCACTAAAATTTTCTAAACTATAACCCGACTGATTCGAAATGTAATGACCATGTTAGCCGGTTTATAGTAAACAATATACAATCCAAACTGGTTTGTTTTAATGTTATTTTTTTAACAAACACGTTCTCGCCCCTCGTACATCAGCTAGTTGTAGATTAAAACGAGTTATATTGTAATGTTTGGCAAACCTGACTGCTACCGACGGAAACCTTCGGATTAATGGAAAAAAAACCACTTAACACAACACGAAAACCGTTCACTACACTGCTGAGATCGCACTGACACCTCCAAAAACACTTTATAAACGTGTAATACAGGAATGAAACACTAAAACCACAGTGATACGCTACATTACGACAAAAGGGTACGCACCTTAGTCTTAGTTATTATGTGTGTAGCCAGTTTTACAACGGCGAAATTTCCCGTGCCAATCGTTTTCTCCAGCTCATAATTGCCAACACACACGAGCTGGTCTATCGGGAAATGTTTACTTTTGTGAATTGGCTTCATAGTGCTGGCCATTTCGTGAGAAACTTGAAATAAATCGCTCAACCTCACATTACCCACCGAGCGAATTTCGTCTACTGGCGTTAGTTCGCGCCGACTGCCGCAATGGCGCTACTGTCACTCACGTCATTCGCTTTGGGATGTTCATGTGCGCCCCTTGATGTTTCATTAACAAACACTATTTAATTTATATTAAATTCACATTTAGGCGCACAATTCAATGCGAAATCATGATGATTTTAATTCGCGATCATTGTGATCTTACTACGAACGTCAAACAGGTGTTGACAGACACTCTTATCAGTGTTTCTCTTATCAATACGTAGGGATTCAATTGAACAACACAGGCTCATGAAAATAAGAACTCGATTCACAACCTTTACGCGACTCGCGCCGGCTCTTTCCTTCTGATTCATGTGTCTAACGTGTGAGTGAGAAAGATAGAGTGATCACCGTCAGGCGGGAGACCTAGTGACGTCATTGGGCCTGGCTGACGTCACACGCGGCAATTTCAAACTAAAAGACGGTGTGGGGTGTGTACGTCAGTAGAAAATATCGATTTTTCTTATCGTTAAGTGCAACTTTTAATAAAAAATATTAATTTGACATCATTATGCACTAACACAATGTCGTTTCAGTGTAACTATTCATCGTTAGTCATTATCAAAGGAGTATTCATTGAAAATTAAGAATGTTCATTCAACTGAGTCTGTATTATAATTAAAACATTGATTCATACTCTCGTAAAGACAGACTTTTTCTTCTCGAACAATAGTCCGACATGAATCCAATTAAGGCAATACGTTTTTTGTAATAGAAATCTGTGGAAAACTCGTGTTTTTGCATAGTGAACGTGTTTTAAATTCAAGGTCTTGTCTTATCGACGTTATATGTATTGCGTAGTAGATATGATCTATGAGATTATGTATTCGGGAAGAGATAACTGGGTTTCTATAATATAGACGGCATTCATTCATTGATGATGTGCTATCTTCATTGTGAATCTATATTGATTATACACTTTGCCTGAGGATAGCGCCATCTAGTGCCACATTGTTGTAATTAGTCATTCGATGTAGTACTGTATTGTTTTATTAGATAAGCGTTGTTATTAAACTTAATCGGCGACATCTACGAGGAAATAGTTTAACTAATTAAATATTTCATTGTATGTAAAATGGCTCTAGTTTTAGAGTGTATTTAGCGATGGGCGATTCCGAGATGTTTTAACAATCGAAAGAATCGGAGTCGTTAAAATAAATCATCGAGTCAACCATCGACTCGCCGTTCTACAAAACAATCGAGATGTTTTTCGAATGTTTCGAGTCAGCGGAATCGATCGTTAGTTTTCGATTGGTCGAATCAGTCACTCTCACTCACCGAGTCTCGCTCGATCACCGGGGTCAGTTCAGGGGGGGGACAGATGCCTTGAAGTGACATTTCGCAAAGATGGTAGTGCCATCTGTTACTCGGCCCCATAATAATTTCCACATTAGTTCTCAATTCCTTTCTAGATGTCGCTGCGTTGTCTTTTGATAGTAATTGAAAAAAAAACAATAAAATAAATTGATATTACTTTGTTTTTAAGTAAATATTGAAGACTAATAATCAACACAAAATTGAAGTAAATATTAAATATGGGATAACAACACTCTGAACTACCTTTCAGTGTGGTATGTAATAAAAAAATACCGCAAGCAAGGTAAAATTAAACTCAAATCAAAATTACAAATTGGCATCGAATAACGGCTACGTTAGTAATAAGTAATAGTTTTAACAATAAGTTTTTCTTTTTGATATAAATTCGATATTATCATTATTAATAAACCTTTAAAAAATATTGTATGATCAATTAATTCTGATTCAATTCCAATTCAAGTATTTTATCTGGTAACACTCTTTAATTAATGTCAAATCAGTTGGTAAATATTGTTTTTGTCAAAAATGTCACAAAATGGCGGTTACTTCTTGCGAGCGCGCATGATTTTAGTTTTCCGTCTATTTTGTATATTTTGGTTGTTAAATGTCCAGCGGTTAGTGCGTTGAGTCGAGTCTTGTATTCCTCCGTCTCTCTCTTGTGAATTTACTTCTGAAATTCTTCATATTTTGGTGATAGAGACACTTCTTGTGAACATTGTGAGATTTGTGTTTTTGAAACATAAACATTATAAAAATAAAAAGTGATTAATACATAATATTTAAACATTTGTTTTATTTTATCTTCCTTTTATTAAATAATTACTCTTAGTAAATCGATTCTACCTATTTTTCTTGGCGTAAAATTAATTATCGACCCTATAATAGGTACACTGCTTAAATTAGTTTGTTAATTTGTAAGTAAATTATGTTGTAGCGGGTATATTGCTACAATATATTATACTTACAAATTAACAAACTAATTTAAGTAGTGTTCCTATTGTAGGGTCGGTCGTAATATAGGCAAGGAATAATTTCCGGGGCCAATGTCCAGATGTCGCTGGCGTTCAAACAGGTTTGCTCTAAATTGCCTAGAGAGGGCTCTCTTTTCCCATTATATATTACTTTACTCTTTGGGTCAGTTGACAGATTACTAAAAATTATTATGTTGCAAGCAGCAGACTGAACGCGCCATGCGCCAGTCGCAATCAAACAGACCGAGTCGGACTCGAGTCCCAGTCGAAACAATCGAAAACCATCGAGATGTTCGAACAATCAAATAAAACCTCTCGCCATCGCGCATCGCTAAGTGTATTATCTATGGGCGCTAGTCATTTTTTGAAATCTCGTTTCAAATTCGAATTATTCGAACTGCTTTCATATGCATGACTTGGAGGCAGTCTTGCCAGAAGGTTGCTTTTGTAACCTTTTAGGTGATTTTTCAACTGCATTGGTTACTTTTAGGTTACACTAATGAAAAGGTTACTTTTAGGTGATTTTTCGGCATTTGTAGAATTAACTTTTAATTTTTTACATAAAAGCAACGTGAAACGGAACGCTCGTTTTAGAATTGTTCATGTTGGTAAGCTTCGTTAGCAGTAGTAGAACAATAAATAAATTACTTGAAATTCATATTTAGCATGTAAAAATGTACTAGAATTCATATTATCTCATTTTATTCATATTATTCGCGCATCTGATGGACCATATTTTTGCGATATTTCGATACTCGTTTAACTTCATATCAATTCTTAATGCATCAATTTTATTATAAAGGATCAATATGAATAAATCAAAAAATGCGGGCAAGTGCTCAAATACTCATCGATGTATCTGTAAATCAATACAACTAATTTTCTATTCTATCAATTTATCCAGTAAAAAAATATGAAAGGTTATTTTTTCTACAAAAAGGTTACATTTTTTTATATTTCAGGTGATTTCTGACATGACCGACTGGCAACACTGCTTGGAGGTCTCATGCTTGAGCTTGAGCTATAGAGTCATAGAGTATAGTAATATAGATTGTATAGAGTATAGTAATATGCTTGAGCTTTCGCTGGTTACTACCGCTCTCAGGAAAGAAATTAAAAATAATATTCAAAGTATTTTATCATAATTATGACATTAGAAATAAGTGTCGTCCTTGTTCTTGTCTGTTTGTACGTGTAAACATCGTGTAAATGTGCACACATTTAAAATAAAATGATTGTCTGATCACTTTATAATAATTCAGATTCAACGTATTCTTTTGAGGACGCTATAGTTTGGATCCCTTTGCAACATTATTGAACCCCATAAAACCTAGAAACATTTTGAATATTTCTTGCTGATGGTTCACGTGTCTGAATGTTGTGTATGCTAACCACCCAGCTTGTACATATATTAGTATGTGCTCGTCAAAACGCATCGTATGTGCCCAAACACAAGTGGATGCCATACACCGTTGAAATCTTCTGGCAGGTTGGGTACCCTACATGACCCTGGTGATGCCTACGCATCAGGTCAAGTTTATCATACTTTTGTAACATCATTGACAAGTGACAGGATTTCAAATCGATCAGGCCTGTGGAAGTTTAAACTTAAACTGTCACTTACGGGATATCTTCAGTGATACTCAATTATTGTGAGGTCCAACACATAATAAACACATGTTTCATTGATAATCACGGAAGATTTCCCGTACAGTGTATTTTTAGATATAAACCCTGAAAGGTTAAAACAGTGTTTCTTTATATCTATTCATCGGCTAGAAAAGTGGTGATGATCTTCAAACGGCTGAACACATTTTCATGAAACATAGCTTAGAACAAAACGAAAAAAAAAAAACTTCAAAATCGGATCATCCGTTCCGGAGTTATGACGCCACAGACAGATACACCCTTCAAACTTATAACACCCCTCTTCTTTGATCGGGGGTTAAAAATAAAAGCCACTGCATAAGAATTAATATTTATTGTTATTGTAAATAATAGATAAAGGAAGGAAGATTTGACGAAAACATTCCGGCACATCCAATCCGCACTGCGTCCCTGTCTGCTGCGTGTTCTATAGAATCTGTTGCCTGTAACAAAATAATACAAGTTATTTCTTCATCTGACCAAAGAAACGATATATGGACTGTGTGAAGGATGATATGGCTAGAAAGGAGGTGTCTGATGAGACGACAAGTAATAGAGAAGTATGGAAGAAGAAAACATACTGCGCCGACCCCAAATAACTTGGGATAAGGAAGACTGATGATTTCTTCATCTGCCTGCCTTTTCTCAACTGTGTTGGAGTCGCTTTCCAATCTAACCGGATGCAGCTGAATACAAGTATTTTACATGGAGCGAATGCTTTTCCGACCTCCACAACCAAATCTAAGTAACTCTATGAACCAAAGAACTTTTTTTTAGGGTGAAAAATCTCTTTTTACGGTAGGACTCAATGTAACGCACTCAAAACACTGTGCTGATGGACGCATTGAATAGTACCGCGGTCGTGGAGGTATTTAAAGTTGTAACATAATTATAGTATTAAAAAAGAAAAAAAACTTGTTAAAAATTTGGAACTTTGACCTTCAATATCTCTGCAACTAGAAAGTTCCCAAGTATGGTTAGGAAAAAATATGCACGTAATGCCGGGGACAAGTGCCTTTCAGCTTCGTTAAGGGTACTTTTACACCCAATATGTAGTAGATAGTGATTCCGGCGTCACGACAATTCGACCCCGTGCCTATTTCGACTATTCCATTAAGACAAACACGTCCAACCTCGCACGATCGCCTTATCATAAAGGGTGTAAAGAGGGGTCTATTTACACCCTTGAAAAAATGGTCACAATGCCAATGCCTTTCGGTTTAAAGGTTTAACGAAGCCGAAATGCACTTGACCATACCTGGGAACCTTCTAGTTACGGAGATATTGGAGGTCAAAGTTCCAACATTTTTTTAAATACTAGTTTTTAACTTTATAACATTCCCAAGTAGCACAAAACTGCATTATAAGATGTCACAAGAGGTAACATCGGTAACTTTAGCACTTATGAAGAGTTATTACTAGAGATCGGATATTCGGGCGCATATTTACCTAAAGTTTGAGGTTGACTAGGATGGAGTGCGCGTCATTACGTGAAAAGTCCCAGTTTATTTCAATGAATAGTATTTTTTTTTTTCATTTTAGTGTCTGACAGGGCATAATTCGTTTGAATTATCAAACGAATTATGCCCTGTCATATTTACCATTTTGTCCTAATCAATATTTCAGCAGCAACATTTGAGTTCAAATATTTGTAGTAATTTTAACTTGTTCTGTTCAACAAATTTCTGGCCTGGTTTTATATAGATTATAAATATTCGTTATAGGTACTTGTGAGTTCTACTTTTAATAAACACAAAAAAATATGATATTCCGCGATCCCGGGATAAAAATTGGCATTTTAAGAATCTGCTTCCATACTTTTCCAGCCTTTGCGGGGAAAAAACGTACTTTAGGTAAATATGCGCCCGAATATCCGATCTCTAGTTATTACAGTACACTCGACCTGCAATAGGTGAAAAGTGAGCTTTCACCTGAATAAGAACGTTATTATGTGTCACGGAGACCACACTGTAACGCTTCCAGCGTTAATATAGGTAACAAGTTCAGTATTATACAGCTTTAAGCAATTTAAAGGATTTTTGTGGACTTTAACTAAGCTATATTCTGAATTGAAGACCACAACTGTACCCTTAGAAAACTTGCATTTTAAGAGAGATCACGTGAGCTACTATAATGTAATCAGTTATTCTGTGGCTTCAAATAACAAAGATATAATGCCTTTTGCTGCACACAGTGGAACTTGTGTAATGTTAATCAGCTTGTTACACGCAATCGTATAATAGCTCTTATAAAGCCTACATGATCACTATGGGTGAACATTATATGATGCTAAGTTAAAGCAAACTGTTCTATATAGCTCACATGTTACCCATAATCTCAGTGAAAGCTGAATACTTGTACTATCGTTGACAATTAATCTACTAGTGCCGTTAAATAAGACCTTGAAGACTTCTTTATTCAGCGCTTCGTAGGTAAATAGCTAATCGCGTCTTATAAGATATTGTGATATGTGGAAATATAAAAAAAGGACTGGCGGAATACGCCGAAAAATTAATGCAGAATATTTGAGGATTCTGAACAGAAATACAGATGATACAGTGAACATTGAACAGGCTACACGTTTTGTGAATAATGGTCCAAGTGTGAATGAAATTTTAGAACGGGAGGGTTCCGTGTTCGAAAATGTTGGTGTAAAAGCATGTGCAGATTTAGATGGACAAAAATCTTCAAGTATACAGCGAATATATATACGTATTCGCTGTATATCAAGTATACAGCGAATAGTATACGGAATTTTATCGCATACAATTTTCGTCAATCATCGCATTATACGGTAGGTTTTTCGTCAATCAAAATTTTGACTGTGGCAAAACTGACAGCAAAACCGATCGTGTAATGTTCGCCATAGACTCATACTCTGACTGCACTTAGATCGCGCGCATACTGTAGGAACTTAGGTACCTTATCTAATCTTTTTCATTTCACAATGACCACACTGTTTAAAAGCCTGAGCTTTTAAAAAGTTCCTAATTATCTAGTTCCTTATTTCTACTTTGGTCGAGAAAACTTTGATACTTACTAGGTACCTACATGATTAACATACGCTAATCCAAAAAATATAGGATGATGTGATGATAATTTTTTTTTTTTTTTTTTTTTATTTATTTATTTAATTAAATTTATACAGAGGTGTTACTTAATTCTAAACTCGCCAAACTTTTACGTTTGATGGCGAGAGGCGCTCTTATATACTGACTACTTTCACAATTCATTTTAAGTTTGTACAGTCCATCCAAAGTTCTCGTTTAATCTAATACAATGTATTTAATTCTGTTTGCAATCCAGTATAACATTTTTTAATTTTGTCTTAAGTGATCCTGTACTAATTTTTACTTTTTCTCTTAATAAATCTATTTTGTTAAACACTTTCGGTACCAAATACTTAGATGTTCTCTTACCATAATAATTTGTTATCTGTGGTTGAACCAGTTTGTTCTCTCTAACCCTACGTGTATTGTACTTGTTTTTCACATTAACTTTATATTCTTCGTTATAATAATATTCCAGGCCTACCAAATAATCTACTTTTTTATCTATGGGTATAATTTTACAAATAGGAAATAACTTATCATACTCTTTGTTGCACTTATCTTTAACATTTTTACTAACTAGAAACTTTATCAGTCTTATTTGTATGTCTTTAATATCTCTTAAATATGTAACAAAGGTTCGCCCGTACACAAGGAGTCCATAACTCATTAGCGAGTCGGCAAGTGCGAAATAAACTATTCTCAACGTCTGTCTGTTCAATACATTTTTTAAGTGGTACAACTTACTTAACACCGACCTTAGCCTATTGCAGATGTCATTTACATGTAATCTCCAGTTAAAGTTCTTATCTATTGTTAGACCTAAATATTTAAATTTCTCTACATACTCCAATTTTGTACATTTACAATTACATTTATTTCCATGCAAGCATTCGTATGTATGTCCTATCACTGTGAGATATTCATTATTTACAGTTTTAGCATTTCGATTATATGGCGAGTGTATATGCATACATTTAGTTTTTGAAAGATTTAATATAATTCCGTTGTCGTGTGCCCATTTACTAATGTTTTCAAAATCACCTTGTATACACTTTTGTATCTCAGCTATATCTTTGGATGCATAAACAAGACACATATCATCAGCGTACATGAACACCTTACATTTATGTACGACATTTGACACACTGTTCACATGCATTATATATCCCACTGGGCCGTACACCGATCCAGTAGGCACCCCCAAATCAACCTCGGCCTCTTTCCCAACCACGCGTGAGATCATTGTGCTTATTTTTCTATTAGTGAGGTAGTTTTTAAACCAGTTCTTTGTGGGACCGCGTATTCCACATTCGTCCATTGCCTGTAATAAGATCTCATGGTCTAAAGTGTCAAACGCTTTTTTATAATCAATAAAAAGTGCTATGATTTGTTTGCCAGAATCTAAGCAGTCATTTATATAGTCGGAAAATCCTAACAAGGCAGAGACAGTGTTGCGCCCTTTCCGGAAACCGTGCTGAGTGTCACATAATATGTTGTGTTGTTCTAAGAACGCGCTAATCTGTCCTACAATAATTTTTTCGGTTATTTTGTCTATAACAGATAATATTGCGATAGGCCTATAATTGCCATATTCTAAATGACTTCCTGATTTGTATATGGGACGTATAATTGCATTTTTTAGCTGGTCAGGATAAATACCGTTAGATAAGGACATATTCACGAATGCAGCTAGAACAGGACTTATTTTCTTACGTAAATATATAATGTCTTGCACCCGTATTCCATCTGAACCGGGTGCTTTCTCACAGGACAATGTTCTTATGACCTTTTCTATGTCTGACGAAGTCACCTTATTGTATCTATAGCTGACCTCGCTCGGTTTTACATATTTATTTCTATCTAAAAACTTCAAATTACATACATGTTTAATTCCCTTTATTTCCTCCGTAAATGTTTTAGAAAAGTTTGTACAAATCTGTTTTATACAATCTGTTTTTCCTAAATGCCTTAAAATAACATCGTCCAAGCTAGTTTTGTTTCGACCCAACCACAAGTTTATATTTGTCCATATTTTCCTAAAATCTCCATTACATTTTACAATCTGTTCCTGTCTATATTTATTTTTTGCCCTATTTGTTAGTTTATTTACTTTATTTCTAAATTTTGTATAGTCTAATCGTTTATTCATATTCTTTGGATCCGCTTTCCACACTCTAAATAAATAATCCCTTCGCAATAACAATGTATGTAAATATCTATCTACCCATGGCTGTCTTATTAACTTCTTATTATCTGTGTTAATTCTAACTGTACTTTCCTTGTAAATGCGATCAAATACATTACACATCGTCTGATACAATGTTAACGGACACGTTATTGTTATTAATTGGGCCCAGTCATATTCATCCAACTTTTGCTTAACAGTTTTGTCACTTAACACTTCTCGCATGCTAGTGCTATTGCCACTCACACATTGATTTTCACTTCCACTCACACATAAGTTCAGCATTAATCCGACTCCATGATGATCGGCGATTCGTGACTCAAGCACATACGCGCACGCGTCCTGCTCGCTCCGTCCCGCTCGCACCCAGATGTGATCCAAGCACGATACTTCAAGCCGGCCGTCCGCGATCGCCTCGCGCGTTGCCTCGTCGCTCGGTATTACACACATCAGGCCGCATTCACACAGGGCGTTTTTGTACCTTGTTACAGTAGGATTTACCGTGTCGTTTAATATGTTTATATTGGTGTCGCCAATAACTATAACATTGTCAGATGCCGGTACGGATTTCACTAACGACTCTAATTGCTGGATAAATATCAGTTTATTTTTCGCAGGTGGTCTATATATCGCCATTAAATGTGTTTTATTTTCCCCGTGCTTCAATTGACCATGAAGTGTTTCTACTGCTTCTGTGTTTACCATTTTAGCTTCGAAATTCAATCCATTCTTAGCGTATATTAATATTCCTCCTCCTCTGCTCGTTTCTCTAGTATGTATAAATGTATTATATCCTACTATTTCATAAAATGGCAGTTCTTGCTTCTTTATATTTATTTCGCTTAATATCAAAATATCTATCTTATATTTATTTTTATCAAGTAATATTAATAACTCGTTAAAGTGCTTGCGAAGAGATCTTATGTTCAGATGTAATATGTGGGTATTCCATATATTTTGGGATAGGTCGTTATTTAGAGCTATTATATCATAGTATCTTTTAAAATTACAATTACTTGAGAAGTCATCTATACTATCGAATGTTGCTGTTAGATATCAACTCGTGTGTACTCGCCGCATCATGTACGCGTATGTTTATTTACATTCATCGAACTTATTTAAATCTTCCTCCGATCTAATGTTATAGATCTTTTTCTCGTCACTGTTCTTTTTGACCAGGATACTACAATTCTGTACCCAAACATACTGAAAACCTTTCGGCTTAAGTTTATTTCTTACAGTCCAAAGAAGCTGCCGTTTATATTTTGGTAAATCTTCGTTAATGTATATTCGCTTTTCGCTGCCATTCTCATAGACTTTATTATTCGTTATGTTTGTTTCCTTCTTTACAAGCATCCAGCTGCTGCGAGCAGATTTAGACCGGAGCGTGACCAACACAATCTTGGGCTTTGTGTCTTCTGGTTTTTCCTGGCCTACCCTCTGTGCATCTTGAATTTCGCTTGGGTCTAGATTTAATTTCTGTGCCAATTTTTGGACTACTAATATAGTATTTTCGTTGTCCTGCTTCTCTAATCCGTGAATTTCAATGTTTTTCTCTTTATCTTTTATTTCCAGCTCCTGTACGCGTTCTTCTAATGCCTTATTACATTTCTCCAAATAAACATTTTTTTGTTCTAACGCCTTGATATTCTTCCGAGCTTCTTCTTTAAAATCAAGTAATGTCTGATACATGTCACCATAGAATTCAACGTTGTTGGTAAGTTCTTCTATTTTCTTCTCCAGGTTATAAATCACCGCTAACTTTTTATTTACCTCAGCCAAAACGTTCTCTCCAGACTCTTCTCTTGGGTTTAATACAATTTTCGTATCATCCGCGGGTTGTTTAGGGCTGCTTTTATTTGTCTGGCAGTCGTCGCAGAGTGTACTGGTTAGGAACTTTTTAGTTGCACATTTTTTATGGTAAACATTTTCACATTCACCCTTACATTTCACTATATCATCTTTAGCCAAAGATAGAAACAGTTTGCATTTCTTACATTGCACCATTTTTACTTTTACTTAGTTCTTTGCTTGCGATATTGGTAATTAGTCACTGTTTACGCACTTAAATCGATACACACAACCGTGCGTTGAGCGCGCGCACACGGAATTCCATGTGTCCAATGATCCACGGATCCCTAAAATTCCTGCAGAGTTTATCGGTTCACTGATGATTACCTACAGTTAGTTGCGTACATGTTACCCACTATCAAGCTTTACATGAATCTGTAGCTGACTTGTGTAATACAAGAACCACTCGTAACAGCTCGTTACTGATTCTTATACCACGAGTGGACACTTAAACAGCTCATGCCGTTTGATTGTGGTTAATACGGTACACATTGCTTGTCTGCCATTTTTTAGATTCTATAACCTATGTATACAATATAATAACAATTTGTTGTTGTTTAGTAAACGAAAATAACAACACAATTTGAATAGAAAATGTAATGATTTTATACGTAAACAGCTTATTGTCAAATTACAATGGAAAAATAAAAAGACTTAATTTTTTATAATAATATCATCAACCTATTTTATACTATAATTTTCAAGTAAACAGTAATATTTTGAGAGCGCGTGAAAATATTCGTCTATAATTATATAGTATTTGACAATAAACTCTCTTTCCCATTCGAATTTCATGCACATGGAGGAAAAGCAAAGTTTTACTTATCGATAAACATTTGCCTATTTCCCACAAACACTTTGCAATATGGTTCACACAAAACATATCAAAATAATAAGTAGTAGGGTGAAAATCATTCACAATTTTTCCACTTGTGTATTGTCAACTCCATAAAAAAGTTACTAATATCCTGGAGTGTATTTTGTGCTGAAAAATAGGTAACAAGTACTCTATTATTCAGCCCTTGTGGTGTATATAAGGTAACACATACCCTGATAATCAGTCATTATTCAGCTCTTGGGGCGACTGTTACCTTTAATAATGCTCAAATAACGCTGATATAGTGCAACCGGCTACATTATTCAGCTAACAGCTGATTAATTTGTGCCCAAATCAGAGTTATATCAGCTGAGTAGGCGCCTCTAACGCTCTTATTCAGCAGGTTTATTCAGCTGAAGATTTCATTGTGAACAGTGATTCAGCTACTATTCAGCGCTTCTGTGCTACTTGGGTTACTTTAAATATCTCCATGACCCGTTTACTATTCAATGCGTCCATTAGCACAATGTTTTTTCCGAGTAATAATTGTTGCGTAGGGTTAGTTGGTTTGATGTACAGAATGGCTGATAGACGGTTTGATGAAGGGTCTGTTTACGTAGTAGTATCGGCGGCTAGGCCGTGAGCAGGTCGGGCGCGGCGGCGGCCAGCAGGTCGGCGGCGCCGGCCACCGCGCCGCACCACGCGTCCAGGCGCGCCGCCAGCGCCGCCGCGCCGCCCCGCGCCAGCGCGCGCGGCCGCACCCACCCGATGTGCGCCACGCTGCTCACCTGCCGACAGGGGGACACACTCACTAAACATACGAATAAACTCTCAGTGCAATCAGTTCCTGAAATTATTGTAAAATAATCGCTGCGTTGCCCGTTACATGATTCATCTCAAAGACGAAGCATTTATAACAATTGAACCATTAAAAAGCACCTTTGAACTTTGTCACCTAGTTGCTCTACTGGTCGCAATCTCGACAGCTGAGCATTAGGTTCTGAATTCGATTCAAATTGTTATTGGGTTTTCTATCAGGAATATCTTAGTAACAGTCAGTCTGGGTTTGTGCCCGAATGATGGCAATGGACTCGCCCTCCCCTTTACCTGTGATTTAAAAAACCAAACTGGCGCAATGTGAGTACACTATTGTATAGTGTATTGTAAGTACGCCTCTAACTAACCATTCGGAGATTACAAGCGTAAGGTTATGTAATGATATAAAAAAAGTTGTTTTACTACGATTTGTCCGCATAAAAAGGGCCGGTAAATAGATGTGGTCATCGTGTGCACAGGATTTTGTTTTAAAAATGAGCACACGCAACTATTGATGACTGTACCTGATCAATATTTATTTATTTATCATCTATGGAAGACTAACAGCTAACAAAACCGATTAAAAATAGTACGTGAGACTGACAGCCAATGATAAGTCTTCACTTATATAAAACAGAGTGTAAACAAAAAAAAGTGTGAACAACACATCGCTGCCACAGTAAAGTAAAAATCAAAGGACACCATCAAAGCTATAATAATATCATTTCATCAAAGCTAATATGGCCTCTGATGCCCTCTCGGACAGAGCCTTCATGACTAGTAGCTCCAGTTCATCAATGGGTACTCTTGATTCACCAGATATATCCGCGAAGGTCAGATTGCGCTGGGCTGATGTGCGGTTTTGGCAGTGTTTTCAATTTTAACATCATTTTGGTAATATCTTCAATGTTATCAATATTTTCTTAATTTGGCAATATCACCCCTACAGCCTATCTTTTCTTTCAGCATCATTTGCCTAGTCTCACCCAACTATGTTTTAGTCAACTTTCAGTCT
Organism: Standfussiana lucernea; assembly: GCA_964057025.1. Lineage (NCBI taxonomy): Eukaryota > Metazoa > Arthropoda > Insecta > Lepidoptera > Noctuidae > Standfussiana > Standfussiana lucernea. Next base: position 9,528,157 of record OZ059814.1, read on the forward strand.
ATCCAGATGCAGCTGAATACCAGTACCTTACATATAGCGTCTGCCTATCTGGCCTCCACAACCCAGTTAGTATTGGGTAATACGATGCCACTGGTTGTAAGACTTCGGGCCACTGACGACATGTAACGACTTTCAAAGATCTATAACAGCTATAGCTGGGATTAACGTGCTTTTCTAGGCACGGAAGACACTTGGTATGTAGCGGTAGTATGGGCGGTCACCCATCCACGGACCAGCCTAGGCAAGCGCGGCTTACCCTTAAAGACTTTTGCACTTATCAACTGCCTGTAATTACTGTCAAAAACCTACAAATGCCATCTCTCTTACATACCTGATCAATATGGCCTCTGATAAGTTTCTCGGACAGAGCCTTCATAACTAGTAGCTCCACTTCATCAATGGGTACTCTTGATTCACGAGATATCTCCGCGAAGGTCAGCTTGCGCTGCGCTGAGGTGCGGTTAAAGGCCATCTGGAAAAATCATATAACAGATTGAATTAGATAACAGTATACTGCTCTTTTTCTATCAACCCTCAGTATATTATTGTGGACCTGAGGGTCGTGCTGCATCCTGCATAAAATCTTGGATCTGTTTCGCGGAATTAAAACAGGGTGAATATAGAGACGCAGGGGTGAATCGAAACATTTTTAAAGGGATTTTAATGTTGAGTTCATATCACATGTCCCCATATCATATTTAGAGACCTTGTGGGCAACATACCATATTAATCTGTCTAAATATATAAAACACAAAAATTGTTTCTACCTATGACCGTTATAGACTTTGAAACCATCCAACTCATGTGCCCCAAACTTGCTTCATTAGAAAGGCACTGCGAAGATGATTTTAGACCTCTAAAACGATGCATTAGGCACTAAAGCGTAGTAGCACACGCCGGGTATCCGCTAGTTCAACATTAAAATCCCTTTCAAAGTTTTATCTCGACTCAGCCATCGTTTTACGGTAACATTCAACGACAGAAGTCCCTTACCTCCATAAGACACAGCATCGCAATCTTCTGCCTCAGATCTCTATCAGTCCTCTGCAGGTCAGGGTGGCGCGCAGAGGCCTTCACCTTCTCGAACAGCGCGACGTCTCCCGAGGCGACAGCGCGCACCAGCTCGCAGGCCCACGCGTCCGGGGTGCCGTGCAGGGACTCCAGGATTGGGTGCGCTAGCTGGCGAGAGAATTGTGATTAACTATGGTGATGGTAATGATGTTACGCCTATGCCCTGGGTCATACAAAAACGGCCGTATGGAACGATTTTGAAGTTGGGAGTCCGGCACTCCACCGAAGCGGAGACGAGATGTGTTGTAAGCCACCAATAAAATTTCGTTATTTCCACGTCTCGTCTCCGCTTAGCTTTAGTGGAAATGGTTAAGCAGACAGGAGAGGAGATGTCTCATATATGTTCACCGCACAGCAGAGACGAGAAGAGTCGGTGAGCGGCGTGCGGCGGTCGTTGAACTGGGCGTAAGTAGCTTGTGCACACATCTCTGCTCCGGTCTATTCATTACACATTTTTGTCCAGCTTCAGTGGAATCAGCCTCGCTCCAACTTTATCTGCCTGCATCCCAACTCTTCGAATCTAAGCCATTATGGGGACCTCTATACCGCCACATACAACTAAAATCCTGTATCTCTCTGCGATTAACATATTAACCCATTTGTTGCGGCGGACGCCTTTCGGCGTTTTTTGATTTAATATTTAGGTGCGAAATACGCCCATCGGCGTTTTTTTTAAATTGCTTTTAACTGGGCAAAAACAAATCACAAAAAATATTCTTGTTATATATGCACATTTTTTTTTTAAATACAACAAGGTACTACTCGCCGCTTCCGAAATTTTTACTTATTGAAAAATTGCGAATTCCATCCTAGGTGTTTCAATTCCATCGACCGTTGGCGTTCGCGACGAAAACCGTCCCGCACTTGGCTAATAAGCGTAATTTTTATCGCCACAGCGAATGGGTTAAGAGAGAATAACCCGACGGGCCGCAGCCCACCAGACACAACCCCCGTCTGGTCGGAAGATCCCCCCGTTTCTATAGCGGATGAAGAACTTAACTGTTCCTCTAAACCTCTAACCCACTATTAAATAGCCTCACAGTTAATATAATAATTGTGGCGTTGTAGATGCCGCCATGAATTCATAGACTGATGTGTCGCTGGGGATTTTGTTCTGCCAATCCTTCCCAGCTAAAATATCAGGAACTGATGAAGGGCGGCCTGTATAACACTTTGCCCGACCCGCGAATCGAACCGATAGGTGGTCGCAAGCACGACTGCTTAGCATGGGGTCCTCAGCTGGGTTCAGCAGTCGCCTTTGCCTTTCTTGATATGTTGTAAATGAAGTGTTCCTCACCAGTTCCCCCAGGTCGTAGACGCTGGGCGCTATGACAGCGGCCAGCGCCAGCCGCAGCGCCGTGGCGCGCCGCTCGGCGGGCTCCAGGTCCGCGCCGCCGCCCGCGCAGCCCACGTAGCGCAGCGCCGACCGGTAGTAGCGGGACATCGGCCCGCGGACTCTGCCAATATTACGTACTAATGTCTGAGATATAGAGAATGGTGTACCTAATTCTTTCTTTAACATGTGGTTAGTGCCTAACCTGGTATCAGAGTTTTTATGCATGGGCCTCTGACTTGTCTTAACATGCCGTCGAGAGATATCTCTCAGGCATGCTGGATTCCTCACGATGTTTCCTTCACCGAAGCCAGTGATAATTTATACATTACGCATATGATTCCGAAAAATCAAAGGTGCGTGTCTTGGGTTCGAACTCGAGACCTATGACTTGGCATTCCAATGGTCACAAAGCTAGGATATCAATGCTTAAAAATTAACTTGGTTCACAGTTCAAAGCAGTATATACCTGTAATATTCAGAAGCCAGTTTGTAAAACCTGCCGTGCACAGGGGTGACTCCATCTGCATCTTCTAGCGTACCTTCCAGCTCTGTGATAATCTTCTCAGTGGCGTCAAGATCGTTCAGCTGATCCAAGTAGATCTGACCTTGCAGGACCTGGAAGATTAGATTTTTTTGTGTGGTCAAAATTGAATAAATAAACCAGGCGACAGGAGTATGTTAGGATCTTAGTGTGGCGTACTTCTGTGGTTTCTACCTACCCCCTTGGGACAAAAGCGTGACTTTATGTATGAAAATCATCACCATCTTCCTGCCCTTGTCCCATTCCACTCGGGGTCGGCGCAACACGTTTTCTTCTTCCACTCTCCCCTGTCAGACGTCACTGCATCATTTATTCCTTTCTCTTTCATATCATTCGCCACACAATCCATCCATCTTTTCTTTGACCTTCCTCTCCTTCTCTATTCATCACTCTTCTTCAAAGCCCAGCATTCCAGATCCATATAGTACGACAGGCCTAATCACAGACTTGTATATTTTCCGCTTTAACTTGAGGGGCAATTTTTGTATGAATGTAAAAATTGAATTGAATACTCAATATAAAATAATCTCAACAGAACCAGTATCACTACATGGTATAAAAGAAAGTCGCTTCCCGCTGTCTGTCTGTCCCTATGTATGTTTAGATCTTTAAAACTGCGCAACGGATTTTGATGCGGTTTTTTTAATAGATATTTATGTATGTATAATAAATCCATATTATAGTAGAGAAAACATTAGTATCTACATTGCACCCGTGCGAAGTCGGGGCGGGTCGCTAGTACTGAATAAATCATTTTGTACGACAGATTCATTAATAATACATTGTTAGGCGAAACTTCGCCAGTGTGTATATGGGGTGGAAGAGACACCGACCACTGGGGGGGGGGGGGGGGGGGCAGAATGATGTACTGAGTATGTGGTTTCCGTTTTCGCGTCGGTGTCCCTTCCACACCGTATTTAATGCAATCCAATACGTGAATTAAACGATACAAATACATGTCTCGAAACTATTCTCTATCTTATTTTGTTTTTTTGACAGATTTTTTACAATAGTTTCGTGATCATATAAACATTTTTTGTTCACAGTTATTACAGCACTGATAACAATATTTGTGTCAGTTGGTCAATACAGAAAGGAAGGGACACCGACGCACAAACGGTTACCACGTGTTCAGTATGTGCACATTGAAATTTTTAGTTTTCATTGGTATTTTTTTTTAATTACTGATGAATCTGTGGGGGAGTTCAGAATGATGTACCTTTTGTGTGTCGGTTTCCGTTCCGAATTGAAGCTTGTAAAAAGCCATTGATGCATGTTTTGTGTGGTAATAGGAGATAATTACTTAAGAAACAAACCACTAACTTGTCAGTGGCATGCTATCAGAAAACCTCAATTTCAATAATGAGATTACCATTCCGGCATACCATTAGCAGACTTGGCATTGACTTGGTTTTACTTTGGTGTATGCAATACAGTACTGGAGAATAATGAGGTTTGCCCTTCTCAGCTGTCTCCATTTAAAAATTAATAAACATAGACCTCACCTTACAAAGAGCAAGTGCCTCATCATTAGCCTTGACCTTGACCTCGATCTTCTCCAGGAAGGCGATGGCATCCTTCTTGTTGGAGTACTGCTTTATTATGTGCGCCACTATCTCCACCAGGGATAGGGGGTTTATTCTGAAATTTGAAAGAGTGCGAAGTTAGGAATCATTGTCATCATCATTCTCCATCCCTTATCCCAATTTATTTGGGGTCGGCGCAGCATGTCTCCTTCATTCATACCTGAAGTAGTGTGAAGTTAAGAGTGTGGTGATGTAAATATTGGAGTCAGTGAAGTTAATTGTTTCCAAACTTCATCTGCCAGCCTTTTAAAAACTATGTTTGCCTTTTGTCAACTGGATGCAGATGAATATCAGTATTATACATGGAGCAACTGCCTGATCTGACAGCTACAACCCAGTTAGAACTGGGTAATATGATACGCTTTGGTAAAACTGCTTGTCAGACTTACAGACCACTGACTACCTGTCAAAGATCTACTAATGACAGCCGGGACCGACCGCTTAACATGCCTTCCGAGGCACCGAGGAAACTCGGTGTGTAATGGATAGTCACCCATCCATGGACTGACAAAACTAACCTGTGCTGCTATTATTTTTTTATTATATACATTTTATTATTAAAGCTCCGATGCTATAGGTCGCAGCGTGATGTTTTATAGCCTTCCTCGATAAATGGGCTATTCAACACTTAAAGGAATTTTTCAATTCGAACCAGTAGTTCCCGAGATTTGCGTGTTCAACCAAACAAACTTTTTAGCTTTATAATATTAGTATAGATAGTATAGATTAGTCACTGGATTCGTTCCTGACTGATTGGTCAGAGAAGGCAAAACACAGAGAGTTCGAAAGGAATGGGGGAGGTCCTTGCCCAGCACAACAGAATAGGCTAAACAAAAAAAAAAAAAGAGAAGGACTGCTTTATCTTGGTTCCATACTCACTTGTTCTCAAAAAAGGATAAGAAGTTGGTGTAGAGTGTGATGAGGTGGTCTCCTTCCTGCATGGATGGCTTCTCCACCAGCTCCTGAATCTTCAGCGTCAGCTGGTGCCATAGTCTGGAAATATGTAATTAAAACATTAACAAGGAATGGGACTTAAAATTTGCCTAAACTTTTGGAGACTACAAGAGTAATGATATGTATGTACAGGAAATGTTGTGGGGATTTAGTTTCTCTGGGAATCTGTTGATTAGCACATTCCCAGATGTGGAGATTTGTAGTCTATGGATACTAGAATCATACTGTAATGTCTCCAGTACCCATACTCTAGTCCAAGGCTGGTCAAATCCAGGCCCGTGGGCCACAATATGGCCTGCTGATGCATTTAAATTGGCTGCCAACAGTGGTCAACTGACAATCGTCTTTTGAAAGCCGATTTCAGGATTTGAAACCGGATGGAGAAAAAAATCCACTCTCAGTAAGCCAATCTAGAAATTACAAAAACCTTCAAAATAAGTTGAGTAGCCTTGCTCTAGTCTGTACTAGTAATCATGAGTTTGTGCCTTGTGTCATGCAGCCAACAAGGTACGCAAGACATACTCATTGCTGAGTTCTGGACCGACATAGTATAGATTGCTATCTACATGCTAACAAGTCTAGTAATCAAGTAACCATTAGAATTACGCAGAGTCAACCTTACACGAGATAGGCGATTTACCATCTTAGTCATATTGAAAAGCTTCATGTAAAAAGGGTAGGGAGACTACTCCTCATAAGTTTTTTAAGGATTAAAATAAGTCAATTTGTGTGTCTTTGTTGTCTTGGCATGAATCTGATAATCAAGAGGCATGTTGATGAATCAACAAAATAATAAGTGGTGATTACAAAGGCCCTTTGCCTCACAGACAGAGGACAGTTACTGCGAAATTAGGGCATATTGAATGCAGCTCTTGACAATATAGTAAATTATTTATCATTCTTGAGAAATAAAGCATGATGAAGCACTAATTATCTAAGTTTACTACAAGAAATCGGGGACAAGCAAGACTTGAAGAAACAACAATGAATTGCCGCGTTTCTCATCAAAAATCTTTTAATTTGGTTGTGTGGACAAATAATTTGCTTCGATTCCAGGAATAAATACTCCTGAAGCCGTTGAAAGAAAGTAAGGGGCTATAAATTCAATAATTTCTAACAAAACACATTGTTTTCGAGAAAAAAGGGACGATGACACGGTGACTTTACAACTCTGATAATACACGAAATATATCAGTAAGAAGCCATAATACTCACTTTTTGTTGTACAACTCTTCTAATTGAAGCCATTCTGCAGACAACTCGGGCTGAGTTGTCTGTTTGTTAGCAATAAAATCGTTTACTTCAACGTTGTAAAACTTTACGCCTGTCGCCATTTTTCAGATTTACTTGTAATGATATGAAGTTAGATGCGAGTAGTGAAACTGTGAACTTGTCATCAGGTTTTTCGAAAAGCAAGCACAGACATTTACATTCAGCCTAAAGGCTGAAGTTAGTAACGTGTGCTGCCATCTAGTACCGAGTAGCAGTTAATTTGTTTTTAGTATTCGACAATAGATGGCGTACAGTCACGAAAAATTTTGAATACTAAAATCTAGCCTAGACTCTAGACAAGGGCGATGGACTTGATACCTGAACCTGTATTTTACACGCTGATTTTGTGACCTGACAAGTTTCTAATGCCTGCAGCTATTGTAGAAAGAAGAAACTCGCACTTCAAACTCTCTATTCTAGTAGAAAATCGTGATTTATTGAAGAATATTTCATTTCACTGATTTATTTTGTACCTAATGACAAAATTATGCCTAGAGCGTCTTTCTAGTTCAGTTTTATCGTATGAAATAAATCTTAGAACATAAATCGTTGATTAATAGCATAAAGAAATCATTTATTTTCGTCAGCCAGGCATTTTCTTAATTTTTAAGTGACGACCACTTTAAATTCGAATAGAATCCAGGCTCAAATTCAGCATTTTACCTGAAGTGATTATTCATTTTTACGAAACAAGGAAATTAGCAGTAACTGAAGGTACGCTATATTGTATCTATCTGTCTGGTTTACAGACTTTGCTGTTAGTAGGGAGGTAATGCCTCCTCAATGTGTTTTACACTACTAAGTTATAAAATAATACCAAAAACTGTGGTTCATAAATGTTCTAGTCGTCTCTGGTTAGTCTAAAAGTCGGCAACATGGTAGTGAAAATCCCAAATTGTTAGGTTGGTGCTGGAAAATATTACCAGAAGTTTTAAATCGTTTCCTACGTAGACTAATATAATTTATTGACAAATACCTAGTTGTTTAATCAATTAGGAATTTTCTTCAGCCATTATATTGCTGTTCAATCTCTGAAAAGGTTTTTTCGTCCATAATTAAGTTCATCATCCAGTTTAAAGTATTGCTCTACCTAATAAACCCAAACTATACTTTTATTGTTTTCTTTTATCTATGGGTTACCTAGCCATTATTAAGTTTTGTCTATTTATGACTTACCTATTTTGGCGCACTTATTCAGTGAGTTTATGGTAAAAGGTAGATATAATTAATCTCATCTTCCTAGCGTGTCGATGGCAATCTAAATTGATTCAGCCCAAATATAGGTGACGATTTTGGCACTCTCAGTAGCGTCCATCAGCTCCTGTGATGTGCCAACAGCAAGAAAGACAGGACACGTTATCAAGTGTCCCATTTAATTAATTTAACTTCATGACGACGGTGATGATGATGTTTTTTTAAACCAAAGACCTTTATGTTACTAATAAAAACAGTTGTAACTAGATATTAAATAAAAGCAATGCGGAAATTAAACTTCTTGCTTAAAATTATTGGTACATAATTTATTTTATTACACAAAACCTTCAATAAAGTATTATTAAATTTGATTAAGTACACGGTATTAGGTACTCGTAAGAACTATAAGAGTAATCTAAAGAAAGAAACAAAGAAAGAAAAACGTTTATTGGCACACGCCTCAAGTGCACAACATAAAAAAAAATTAAATCAAAGCAAAGCAATCAAGCAATCTCAAAACTGTGCAAAGACCCAAAGACTAGATAGGTATAGACTTCAGTTACTTTGGTCTAATACTATTTTTTTTTTGTATCTTATCACAATGTTGTCCTATTTAACCCAAAGGTTGACTGGTAGATAATGCCTTGTGGGATTAAGTCCGCCTATGTACCACTATTGTACATGAAGTCTAAATAAATAAATTATTACTTTGTGTAGGTAACTCCAAGTGAGTTTAAGTGCTTTAGTATTAATTAATGCTAATTTAAATATTTATTTATTTTGCAAAAAGACGATTTGGACAGTCTTGTTATCACTTTAACAGCCCACTTATATATTTATATTATCAACACAATTAGATCGTCTTGTCTCAAAACTCTACTAAATCTTTTGAGGATGTCTCATATAAAATCCATATTTTTTTCAATTATTTTAATTTACGGGATTTTTTCTATAAGGAATATGTCACACCGATGATTGAATGCAATTATATTACATATACCTATTCTAAACTAGCCTACCCGTCTACCTTATAACCATTATTTATAAATATAAAATCTTAGCACGTGGTAGGTATTCTGCAGTTTTTGTTTTTGTCCAACACTTATCGAAAATTAGTTTGATGATCTATTCACTCTCTGTAGACTGGAAATAAAAGGTATTTCTACACATTTTGCTTATTTATTTAACTATTAAGTTAATTTAAAAGTATCTAAGTTTGAAAGAGGTTATAGGTAGGCATATAAAAGTGAAGGCAACAAAATGTTACCCACTGCTATAGTTTCGTATTTTTTTTTTACACATGCTGTTTTCTTTATGGATTTGTCCATGAGCATAAATGACGAACTGTTATACCAATTTTCAGGCCTTATTTAACCAGTTTGGGGAATTGATTTTCAAAAGTCCTTCAGGGCTACTTTGGAAAAAGATCTGTTGGGCAAAATTTGTTACCTCTAGACATAGCGAGCGGATTAGGCTGTTAGTGAATGAACAATGTTACTTAGACAGATTTTATAAAATTAAATCCAAACTTATATAAAATTATAGCTGTAAGTGTTTACCTAAATTAATTTCAAGCTATGCTTAGCTTTTTAATTTAAAAAGTAATTTGATATTTTTTAATTCTTGCTGAATTTCTTATACAGTGTGTGATGGGTCATTTAATACCATATTATAGTTATAGGTACCTAAATATACAAATAGGAGCCCATTACGTTTTAATATTTAGTATACCTAAGAGTTAATAATTGTAGTATTTTTCTTGTTTATGTCTCTTAACTTTATATATTTTTAGTTTTATGTTTGTACATACATATATTTATTCTTATATTTAAGTTATAATTTTTTTTTCTGTTATAGCACCTGCTGTGTATTGTCTCTGCATCACCCTAAGGTAGACTGGTAGAAAATGCCCAAGGCATTAAGTCCGCCTTAGTACAGTAATTGTAAGTTGTGCACAAAGTTTTAATAAATAAATACACCTATAGAAAGAGGCCACAGGTACAAACACAGTTTATATGTATTTAGCAGAAAAGCTTTCCTCCACTTCATGAAATTCTACCAGTGTTTACATATATCTACTTAAATACTTGCCAATGTAAAATATGACAACATAAGAATATAAAGTGACACATCGGTTTTAAGAAGAATAATTTTACCATTTATGTATGAGGGAATGAGAAAGACAGCACTGTACAAAAATAAACTTTTCATTTTAACTATCGATGTTTCATGGAGAGCTCGTGGATAAGTAATAACAGGCGGTCCGGTTAATCTCTAGGTTAAGCCCTCCCACCCATTACACACCATGTTTTCTCCGAGCCTCGGAAAGCACGTTAAGCCGTTGGTCCCGGCTGTCATTTATAGATCTTTGACAGTCGTTACAGGTAGTCAGTGGCCAACCAGTCTTACCAAAGGGTAGGTACCGTATTACCCAGCACTAACTGGGTTTTTGAGGTCAGATTGGTAGTCGCTCCATGTAAAATACTTACTGGTGTTCAGCTTCATTCGGTTAGATTGGAAGCCGATCCAACATATTTGAGAAAAGGCAGGCAGATGAGATATCGATGTTTCATGTACCTGCCTATTTAGACTTCCTGACGTTCTTTTTTTTAGAAATAAATATTTATATACGTACGTGGTATACGATTATAACTTTAAACGCTTAGTGCTCATTTACGGAGACGCGGCGCGTTGAGCGGTGCCCACCGCGTCGCCCGCCGCGGGCAACGCGGTGGTGGACGCGCATACACAATTAAAAAAAAGTTTGCGATCAGTGTGAAAAATATAAATCTTTTGTTACGGTAGACTATGTTATAATTTCTTCTTCTTTTTAGATTCTTCACTTTAAAATATAGAATAAAGAATAAATATAATAGAATATAAATCAATAAAACAAAATAAAAATGGAACTTTTTTTGATGTGTGTATGCGCGTCCAACGCCGCGGGCGACGCGGCGGGCGCAGCTCGACGCGCCGACCGACGCTTAAAGTCGCTTCTCTGTAAACGCTCCCATACATCGCCATATTATGTTTGGATTGAAAGCGGGCCGCGCCGCACAATCCGCCGCGCTCCGCTCATTTACTCCGTAAATGAGCCCTTAAGCCCTTATATTCGGCCTTACGCCCTTGGCTTTAAAAATTATGGCAAGTGTGTAAAGTAAAAGAATAAAAAGTAAAATTAAATGATACTAGAATATGAAAAAAACACACACTAATTGGTTTAGGTATGAATTCGAGTAACCTTTATTTCTCTATTCAATCGTAAAAAGTTACAGAAACAAAACTAAGAAAAAAATGTGACTATTAACTGGTGACCTCACTCTATTAGCCATTTTTTAAAAACAATGGACGAAAACACAATACATAATGTCCATTTGATCGCCAATAAACTATTAAAATTTTATATTTATTTTAATATCCAAATCTTCGTATAGTCATGTTTTATCTCGAACTAATGTTAGTCCGTATGTGCACATTTTTCGACATAACTCGAAAACTACTTAATCGATTTTGAAAAAAATTGCATTGCTGTATAGCTAGATTGAGCAGAAAAAAAATTGTGGAAAAACTTTTTTTCGTTACGTTTAATTCAGCTGGGATATTTCACAAAAACTGTAGGCCTGTCGAAATACCAGGTTCAAAATAATCATAAGTCATAAAATTATTTATTCTTAATATTCCTATTAACTTTTAATATTTTATAATACAAGTCATAGTAACATATTTTAATATTAAATTATTTGGAACACTTTATTCCGAATATGGCTGTTTTTATTACGAAATTAATTTCTCATAATTTCTTAAAATATTTTAAACTAGCTGTTGCCCACGATCTTTGTCCGCATGAAATTAAAAACATTACTTCCCATATTTGAATCGGATTTTTTTAACAATTTCAAGACTTTTTTTTTTTGCAGGGAACCCTAATCCTTTTTCTAAAATTAAAGTAGCCCAAGTTACTCCTTATAACATCAGCTATCTGCCAGCAAAAGTCCCGTCAAAATCGGCCCAGCCGTTTGGGGGAATAGCCGGAACTGTTTTTTACATAAGTACCGGATACAGTTTCATATGCATTCAGTAAAAAGCTGTTATTTTGAAATTACAAACAGACAATTTAATTTAATTTTATAGATAAATGGGACTTGGTTAACAGTCCTCAAAATTATCTGGTTTTGTCAGTTTTGTCTCTTCTAGTTCAGTCTCTTTTGGCTCAATTGAGGTCAACAAGCATTGTGGGGTCCTCCATAGCGTCATTGATACGACAATCATCATCATTAGCCAAACCTTTTCCGTGTAGAAAACATCAGCAACATGGAACATCAGCCTATCTGACCTCCACAACCCACTTAGTACTGGGTAATACTTCCCTTACTGAGTTATGGAGATGGGACTGATTATATAACCTTTGGTAAGACTGGTTATCAGACTTTCGGTCCACTGACTACCTGCAAAGACTGTCAAAGATCTACAAATGACAGCGGAGCAACGGCCTAACATGCTTGCCGAGGCAGGGAGGCACCACCACAATCCAGTTACTGGGTAATACGACCCCTCATCGTCATACTACATCATCGTCTTCCCGCCTGTCATATGGTATCTTCCACTAATATACTTATTACTTTTCCATTCCCGTCACTCCACACATCCTCATCACCAGTTGCATACAATCTTCTTTCATCATTCTCGTGCCCTTGTCGGCGCAGTATGTCCTTTTCTTCCATACTTCTCTATTACTGGTCATCTCAGCAGTCACCCCATTTCTAGCCATACCATCCTTGACACCGTCCATCCATCGCTTCTTTGGTCTTCCTCTTCTCTTCATCTTCATTCTTTTATCTCTTTTAAAAGCTTTTACACCGACGTGGTCCATCACGACAAGTCACCAAGCCGTTGACTGGTTATCATCATCTACATCATATCAGCCCGGAATCACCCAATGCTGGTTAAAGGCCTCCCCTTTCTTCTGCCACAATTCCTTGGTCCTCGAGCCCCTCATCCAGCTATTGCCCGCGACTGACAATATCGTCTATCCAACGACGTTATTGTCGGGCCTGGTTTCTTCGGTCGAAACTTTACTCCATCGGCCATCTCCGCGTCTACCCAGATGTCCTTCCCAACTCCACTTGAGGTAACGTTCTGACCCCGACGTTTTAAAAAACTGCTACTTCTTCTTTATCGTGTGGTTAGTGCCTAACCTGGTGTTAGAGTTTTTATGCCGCCCATGGGCCTCTGACTTGGCTTTTATATGCCGTTGTGAAATTTCTCTCAGGCATGCTGGTTTCCTCACGGTGTTTTCCTGACTGGGTATAATCATTACAACGTGAGCTTTTCTTAAATAGCTGGGGAAAGGAAGAGTTACAGACAGAAGGAGGATGCTACTTGCTTCACATCCCCTTTCTGTAAGTTGAGAGCACATGAAAGCTCTCGACAACCACCCTAGAAAGCTACCGAATGTAGTCGCTGTGGCCGACATCGGCTAGATGGCATCATCATCATCACTGTAAGCTTTCATCATCCTACGGCTGGACAAAGACCTCTCCTCATAAGTCAAAATAAAAGCATTTATAACATAAAAGCCTATTACAGGCTTTTTTGAATTGACAAAAACAAAGAGAGATGAAGCTACAGTTCCAGTCACAAGGCATAACAGCTGTGAATGGACTGTAGTTGCCCGTTCCAAAACGTAGATCTCTATGGAGAAGATGGAGGAGAATGGGCAAGAAACTCCGTGGACACTCTTTTAATTAAAAAATATTGTTACAAAACATCCTTTTTGCTGGTACTGTTAGCTAATTACTTGGTAAAAGCCTCTCCCATGTCTTCCAGTTCTTCCGATCCAAGGCTTATGTGGACTACTGGTCTTCTCCTTACACCCAGTAGAAAAAAATGCCAAAATACCCATAAAACGACCAAGTATCAGACTCTTAAATCTTAATTTCTAGATTGTTACAGAAATAGCAACACATAAGTTAAATACTTAGACACCAATCGAACTAGACAAATAGATAGACTGGCTGGTTGGTCACAGTAATTAGTCATGGTTTGCAATATCTATAAAAATATAGAAAACTCTATGAACCTACATAATATTATAAAAATGGAAGAAATGAGTTTTAAAATTTCCCATATTTTAAAACTCATTTCTTCCGTTTTTATTGATGGAATTTTGTAGTTTTTTTTTAAAAAAAGGAGATTACTTAAAAATAAATTTATAAAAGTTTTTAAAATAAAATTTCTGAAAATAAATAGGTTTATAGGTATAGATTTTACTTTAAACTTTTTAAGGTAAATTATTTGGTATGGTTGTTTTAGGTAGGTAGTTAGCCGTGATATGTATACCTACGGATATTGATGCCTCTTTTAGGCGTAACTCGTAGCTAGCAGCGTTCTACAAGGTTACCGTACGCAACCGCGTCGGCCCGCCATTTCTACCAAGCAAGCCGCGCGCGCGCCTGTCCCACCAACGACAACCATAGGCTCCCGTCACCCCATCCCCAAACAACCCTTACCAACCACCCACTAACCAAGCAACCTTCCCAAAAAACCCCACAACTTTAAAAAAATATAGAAAAAAAAATCAGCCCTTTTTTAAATCAAACCCTTTGAAATTTAAAATTCGTAATAAAACTGTGAATTGCTAAAGTTATGTTTCTTGTAAATTCGCTCGCCTGCTTCGAGATTGCAACCACGTGTTTCGAATCGGTCTTGTACAATTATATTTGATACACGGAAAGATTTTTCGGTCCCTTATCTAGGTAGAATACTTTATTTATCGAATGTTTTATTATCATTTGAGTGTTCAAAGTGTTGTGGTATCGGTGGCAGGGCGCGCGGGTGCCGGGCCGGTTCTCTGTAGGCCTAAATTCGCGGGCACCGCGCGATTCCGCGAAATTTTTGCACAAATAACCAAGCTTTGTTTCCAATAAGATTCTTATAGGCCTATTTGGAAAATTGTCGTTTTGTGCTCGAAATTTATCCAAGTTTACGATTAAAAGACATTTTTGTTGTTTTTCGAAGTGTTTCTATGTTTTTTTTACGGTTCTGTGAAGTGACTGTGTGCCCACGCGCGGAGGAGTAATTTGAAGTTTCTGTGACTCTATAAAATGGATTTTTCTTCGTGGTTCCAGTTGAAAATGTGAGTATTAGTGTTATATTACCTTTATTAACATTAACTAAAATGAAAACAATCCATTTTGAGGTGGTTTTTGCCAGATTTCCCGCGAAAAATCGTTTCGGCGCGCGAACAGACGAAAAAGTTGTTAAAACAGCGAAAAACTCGTATTAAACGCTTAAAAATGATTTTGTATAAGTTAATCTATGTATATTCTTCCTTAATTATAAAAAAATATTCATTTAGTTATTATGTAAAAGGACGAAATCCGTCCTAAAGTTCGCGTGGCTATCAAAATCACTTCCGCGCGGTCTTTCATTGTTTTAAGTTTTAATATTGCTAAAAAAGACCCTAATCTTCGTAGAATGAGAATCAATTGTAATTAAAAATACTTAATTGTACGTATAATAGACTAATATTTAGAAGTATACAAATTTAGTGTATTAAAATAGTCAAATCACAGGGAATTCTTGTTTTTTTTAAGATTCTCGGCTCTCCCGTAGTCTTTTAGGTTTAAACAAAGAAAAAATGTTGAATAAAGATTTAAAAACACGATCAAAATGTGTCCTACTATCGACCCCTTATTATTTTCCCGAAATATTAATTTATATAACTGTGAATGCCTGATAATAAAGCTTTAAAGCATTGCAAAGTAAATTCGGAAAGAGTTTGAGGCTATTTTAAGTTTTAAAATCCATAAACGACGAAAAATCATGGTACAGTTTAAATACACAAAAGGAACACCTGAAGTCATATATAAAATCCTAATTTTACTTTAAAATGATTTAAAAAATCCTCTAAATGATACAAGAAAATGTTTCACAAGATATATTGGATAACATTTGTATATATCTTCCTAACAGTCTTTAGGCCTAAAGTTTTAAACCATAATTTGAACATTTAGAAGTAAATAGCCGATAAATCTCCAAAAATCATATATGTACGTACATATCCATACATCAGTTTTATTTAGTCATAAACATAGTATATAAGTGTACAAATAAAAACATGTATCTCATTGCAATTCTGGTCCATACAGGAATTTGTAGGGTTTAAAATTGGCGCTCGAACGTCATTCAACACCCCGTTTGAATTAACAGACAATATTTATTCGTTTATATCAAATAAATCAATTAAATAATTCATGAAACTAACTACGTTGAGTCAAGAAGCCGAATTTGTGATTAAAACTAGTATTTTCTATTCAGTCAAGTCGTATGCCCCATAGAAATTCCCACTAGCAAAAATACTGAAGCTCCATACAAACTTTCACCCCCTATTTGACCCCCTTGAGAAATGTATTTATTAAAAATTCTTCATTAGTGCTCATCTTTGTTATGGCGGGAATTCTTTCGCAAAATATTATGCTTCTAGATCCAATGGTATAAGCTCCGTGTGTCTGGAAGTGAATTAAAGGTTTTTTTAAGTACTTAGATTTAGTTCAAGGAGTTGATTCAGAAAGATTGACAGAAAAGAGGTTTCAATTTTACTCTATTGCCAAAGTTGTCGCCATAATTTGGTACCTTTTAAAAGTGAATATGAAGTTCCTTTAACTGAAGAATTTTAGCCACCATTTTAATTACATAAACTCACGCGTTTTTCCCATGGGGGTAGGCTATATGGGGGTATGTTAATTGTATCTTTAAAAGAGCCTCTTTAAGCGAGTAGTAAGATGTATCTTGGACAATCAGCCCATCAGACAATTTTCGCCTTGCTAACTGATAATATTTTTACCAAGCCATTAGATACTCTCAAATATTTCGTGTCTTTACGAGGGAAGAAGAAGAATGATACCAATTTAATATTCTTCGTCGTTTTATTTCGTAATTTGCAAATGCTCATTATCGTCAGCAAAATTAAATCTATCAAAGATTTTCAGATAGGTCTAGCCGTGTTTGAAAGTATAATAAAGTTCTTTTTTAAACAATGGTGTGGGTAGGTAGGTATTAGTAATAAAATAGCTCTTTGAGCAGGAACTCGTATGTGAAAGCAGAAATATTTATTACTAGCTTATACCTGTGACTTCGCCCGCGTGCAGTTCGGTAATTGTCCCACGAGATCTTACTATACCGGGATGAAAAGTGTCTTAGTGTTAATTCAAGTATGAACTATCCGAGAGCCAAATTTCATCCAAATTCAGTAGTTTATGCGTGACCGAGTAACAACCATCTCAAACACTTTCGTATATATAATAGCAGTAAGAATAGGATGGAGATAAATTTCTACAAGCATTAATGAAGATTCTAGTCATTATTTAATGTTTAGTGATTAAAATTAAATTCCTTTACTAACAGAATTTAATAAGCTCGATCTTTATTAGGAAACTTACTTAATTAGGAAATGTCTAGAAATACCTTACAATAATAAAAACTGCTTATTTTATGACAAGCCGTGTGCTCTTTAAGATTTGCCATCGATCAGCAAAAATGTAAAAGTTCCATAAAAATCACCCATTAATCCATTTAGGGGTCAATTTAAAAAACCTTTGTGCTAATTTTCTCGTTGTATAAAAAAATCTTGTGCAATATATTCATGCTTTATTTATCGTTGTCACACAGTGACAGAATTTTAAGAATTTTGGAAATGCTTATTCAAAAAAAGTTTTGTTTTAGATGAAATGCCTCCAAATACTGTTTAAAAAATTAAATATTTTTGTCTTTTGCTAAGCCGTTTATCCCGGCTCTAGTTTGTAGATCTTTGACAGTCATTACAGGTAGTCAGTGGCCCGAAAGTCTGACAACCAGTCTTACCAAGGGGTATCGTATTACCCAGTACTAAATGGGTTGTGGAGGTCAGATAGGCACTCGCTCCATGTTAAATAACTTTCTAAAAACTTTGTGTGGAATTTACAAATAAGTACCTATAGAAATTAAATATAGTAGGTGGAACTTGAGTAACTTAACAATAATAGAAAACCAATACTTAAATAATTGAAAAACCTAAAGCGAAAAAAAATAAATAGACAGTGGTTGTGTGCCTGACAACTGAACCAAATAGGTAGTATACCTGGGTAGGTTGGAACGAAGCATCAAACAGCAAAAAGGGTGTTTTATTAAAATAACAAAATTAAAAAAAAAATTAAAATACTCTTGGGTCTGTCTTGGGTAGAGCAAATTTTTTTATTACCCTAAAATAATGTAGAAATATTGTTTTACCCTGGAAAGTGGTTAATTTATTAACAAATCACGAAGAAAACAACTGTGTTTTTGTCTGAATATTTTCTAAAAGAAATGCCTTACAAATCCGCTAGGTACAACGATTTCAATTGAAATGATTTATTATGTCAATGGTACCGAGGCATATCAGAATGACTGTAAGACGCCATGATAAGAAAAAAAAAACTAGATGAAGCGGACATTTGCTATCTGACTATCCCTTAGAAGAAATGGCGGAACAAATTCAAGGTCTCTTTTTAAGTCTAGACATTGAACATAGAAAATATCGTGTATGTATACTAGGTATATACATACCTATTTAATTTAAATTGTTATTTTTGGCTGCCTTAACACCTTTAGCTGCCTAGCAATAGCTATAGCATAAAAGTTAGGTTATGTTGAGCATACCACTAAAAAATAACTCAAAATGTGTTTAAAACATTAAAAATCTACAAAAATCCTTGAAATGATAACAGAAATACGATGCTAAAAGCCAACAAGTGCTAGATTGTCGTGTTAGACTAAGATCTAGACATTTTGGGGTTATAAATAGCACGTGCGCAATCTAGGCTAGATTCTAACCAGTGTAAGTAGGTAGGACGTAATGTAGTATTAGCTAAAAACAAAACGGGCGGTAAAATGACGTTCTTTCTTTATCGTGTGGTTAGTGCCTAACCTGGTGTCAGGGTTTTTATGCCGCCCATGGGCCTCTGACTTGGCTTTTACATGCCGTCGAGAAATATCTCTCAGGCATGCTGGTTTCCTCACGATATTTTCCTTCACCGAAGCAAGAGATAATTATACCATATGCATATTATGAATCTGAAAAATCAGAGGTGCGTGTCTTGGGTTCAAACTTGAGACCTATGACTTGGCAGTCCGACGGTCACACCACTAGGCTACACTGCTACAGAATAAAAATGACGTTGAGAACCCAAAAAAAATGTAGTCCAAGGAGTTTCATGTCAGAGGTCGTAGTGAAGTGACAATCACTTGTAAAACGTTTTTCGGTAGCTTAAATATGTCAATCCAATCTAGTTTTGACTTTTACATTGTGGTTTTGCAAATCGGTATAGAAAACATGTATCAGTTTGTGTAGGCCCTCTGGTCTGAGTCCACCTTTTGAAACATCAGTCCATAAAAGTTTCTATAAAAGATATGTTTGAAAAAAAAATATGTTTCATAGAACGACTAGGACATCAAGAACTACAAATAAAAAAAAAACATAATAAATGAATATAAATAATTACTTTCCCAACCAATTTGTTACATTAATCATTTGTTAGGACTGTTTTTGTTAACGTTAATAATCCTACTCCTGGACAAATGCCTCCTCACACGTCTTTAATTCTCTCGATGATGCGCTTCTTCTTGCCAATTCTCGAGGAAAGCCATCCAAGTTGTCACGCCATTTTTTAATCACGAGCCCTTAAGCTGTCTCAGGGCACCAGAAATATATATAAAAAAATACCTAATGGCTAAACAAGGTGTAAGTGCACCCTTCACGAAGCCGTCAACCAAGCATTCTATACAACAAATCAAAAGGCTTTTTTTTGTAGTGAAAAATCAGGTTTTACGGTAGGACTCAATATAACGCACTCAAAACATTGTGAAACACTCAACCTTTAAAACTAGTATTTAAAAAAAAAACCGACTTCCAAAAAAAACACTAAAAAAAGTGGAAAATAACTTTACTTTCGGAAGTCGTTGGCAAAAAAGTCAATGAAACAAACAATAGTCACCGACTTCCGAAAGTAAAGTTATTTTCCACGTTTTTTAGTGTTTTTTTTGGAAGTCGGTTTTTATTTTACCCTTTTTAATTATCGTATCACACACAAATCCTTGTCAAGTATCAATTTCGCAATTTCTTTTACTTGGATGACATTTTTTCCAGCTATTTTGATTTCAAAACCAAACTGCTGAACCGATTTTGATGAAATTTCTATGGGACCAATCGGGAAGTAGATCCATTCAGATAAAAGAAGAGTTTTTCAAATCGGTTCATAAATGACGGAGATATGAGGTAAACACAAAAAAAAAAAAAACATACAACCGAATTGAGAACCTCCTCCTTTTTTTGAAGTCGGTTAAAAAAGTGTTATAGTCGGAACTTTGACCTCCAATAGCTTCGTAACTTGAAGGTTCCCAGGTGTGGTCCACAACAAAAAAATATCGCAATTTCGGGGGGAACAAGTGCTTTTCGGCGTCGTTAAGAGTATTTTTACACCCATTGGTGGAGCTGGTCTTGAAAACTGAGTACATACTCACATAAAGTTAATTTTTGGAATTACTAACAAAATATCTGCCAAAAACCACAAATATCCCGTAAAAAATCTGCTGAAAATATAGTAGGTACCATTGACAAACACAATAAAAAAAAATCTTCGGAATGCAATACCATTGACAATCAAATAATTGTGATACTAGGCCCTGTATTGTTTTGAAAGAAATGTCATTTGATACATCATACTCATGACATAATGAAGTGTGTGATATCGTACACTCAATGTATAATAATGACGATACCATACTTTCTTTGGATATACGACGCTTGATGTCATTATTACATGCGGATGTGTCTTCTAACTAAAACTTAGGCTTGTTCTTAACCTTGTGGGTTCTTGAAGTTGACAATTTCACTGTAGATATTCATTATTAACAAAGTAATAGATACAAGGTGTAAACGGACCCCCTTCACGAGGCCGTCAACCAAGCATTCTGTACATCAAACTAAGTAACTCTACGCAAAAAATATTGCTGGGAAACGTCATTTTTTTTTGGGGTGAAAAATTGCGTTTTACGGTAGGACTCAATGTACCTAACGCACTCAAAACATTGTGCTGATGGATGCATTACAGGTATCATGGAAGTATTTAAAGTAATTTTTATAAGTGTTATTTTTGCATATAAACCATGCATATTCAGTGTCACGAATTATTTACGGCAATGAAAATTACCATGTGGTTTTTTTTTTTTGAAATATTTCTTACCATGTGCTTTTTTTTTTCTAAAAACAAACTCACTTTAAAGAGAACACCTAAATGTGTGCAAGTGGAATAGGTATGTAAATATGATGACGTAATAGCTTAAGATTAGGTCTAACGGGAAATACATAATATACCTACTACAGCATAGGTGTAAGAGACACAAATAGTACATTTGTGTCTCTTTCTCTCATCACCTGCCTAGCCTTTTCCCAACTATGTTGTGGTCGGCTTCCAGTCTAACTGGATGCAGCTGAATACCAGTATGTTACATGGAGCGACTGCCTATCTGACCTCCACAACCAGGTTACGGTGTAACACAATACCCTCTTGGGAAGACTGGTGGTCAGAGTTCTGAATACCCGTTACGAATATCCAAGAGTGCCTCTTGGTCTAGTGGTCCCAAGCGCGACTGCTGAGCAGAAGTCCTGGGTTCCGTGGCTGCTACTGAGAAATTCCTGATGGAAAAACCCAATAACACTTTGCTCGACCCGGCATTCGAACCCAGAACCTCATGGTCAGCAGTCGCTTTTGCGACCACACTCTCTCTCTCTTTTCTTCTCCATTGTGGTACAAAGACGACAGGTTACATTAAAAGATTTTGAAAGAAGTTAAAAAAGAGAAACGGCTGTAAGTGCTGTAGTAGACGATTGAAGAGATCTATCAGCAAATAGTTTGTCACGTAGCTATTTGTAACCAGTGTTGACTATCCGTTTGAGGCAAATGTCGTGAGAAAAGAAAGAACAATAAAAAACACTAATTTTGAATCGTAACAATTTTAGGTTGGAATGCAACAATAAAATAAATAAAATATTGAAATACTGTACACTGCAGTGGTTCCCGTGACCAGAGGGCTGGCCTTTTTTTGGCCAAAGAATCAGCATTGCCATCCAACGTGGCAATGCTGCCAGCCTTCCGGGCACTTTTCCTATATTGACAACGATGTGCACGGATATTTTGACGTCCTGTAATTATTTTCCCATTTTGATACTTGTACATATTTTTATTTTATAATTTTAGATCCATTAGTAGTTTGTAAATAATGTACACAGCAGAATAAAATAATTATATAATAAAACAAATAAACTTTCTCAATATTCCTTTTATTCAAGTTGAATTATTGAATCGCTATTCTATAAAGTTTTAATTTTATACCACACTTAAAAAGCACGTGCCGCGCCCGTTTTAAACCACAAAAATATGTGAATAAAATTATACTAATTACCTATTTAATATTTGAAGTAATTATCATAAATGCCTCACTATCATAGTCCTTGGATGACTGTCTATTTTTGTCTCTGGTTTAAGAAATAAGAATGCCATAGATAATGTTTTCCCGCCTTTTTGTATGAGGTAGCGTTGTGTGTTTCTCATTGATATAATAATTGGACAAAATGTGCTCAGTCAGTTGTAGTTGACGCTTCCCTAACCCATTAAGCCAAGGGCTGGCTTTTTCCTTGGCCAGAGGCCAAGTATTGGCCCACAACGCGGCAACGCCGGCGCCGCCAGTTTTTTGGGCACATTACCGGCGTTAAGGAGGAGTTTTTTGGTGCCCTTTAATAGTTTGTTATACGTTTTGTTTAGTGGATTTCATCGTTTTCAATAGTTGTAATGTATATTTTTGTCAAAATTAAACAAAACTAACTAAATTAGCTATCATTGTCATCGTTAAGCCTGGTTAGGCCTCCTCTTTAAATAGGCCGCATCCAGCTGATTCCTGCAACATCCACCAGGTCCATTCACCAGGATAAGGGTCCATTATCGATCCTCTTGCCAAGCGTTGCGATTGTGGAATATCCCAAATTCAAGAAACTTCCTTCTTTAGACATAGTAAATACTAATATAATAATAAATAGTTTTGGAGCATTGTCACTGTCCGAACAGTACTGCTCAGTACTGGTCGGACAAAATCTGAGTCATCGATTCGAGAAGAAGAATCAGCATTGCCATACAACATGGCAATGCTGCCAGCCTTCTGGGCACTTTTCCTATTAAAAACGATGTGGACGAATTTTTCGACGAACTGTTATTTTTTTCCCATAGTTTTTTTATTATCATACTAATAAAAATATGTAAGCTGTGATAGCCTGGTGGTGTGACCGTTGGACTGCCAAGTCATAGGTCTCGAGTTTGAACCCAACCACAACACCTTTGATTTTTCAGAATCATGTGCGTACCTATTGTATAATTATCACTTGCTTCGGTGAAGGAAAACATCGTGAGGAAACCAGCATACCTGAGAGATATTTCTCGTCGGCATGTAAAGCCAAGTCAGAGGCCCATGTGTGGCAAGAAAACTCTGACACCAGGTTAGGCACGATAAAGAAAGAGATGCCATGTGAAAGATATTATAAGCCAGCCAGCAAGATGCTGATAAACTGTTCTCGGTCAGGTGAAAGAAAACATCGTGAGGAAACCGGCATGCCCTAAAACCAAACATTCGAAGACATGTGACATGTACCAATCCGCACTGCGCCCGCGTGGTGGGTTACAGCCCACTCGCTCTCGTAGAGCGGAGGCCTCAGTCCCAGCTTTGGGGACGTTATAACCTGACTATGAACTCACGAAGGCTATTTCACCAGACACCTTTTAGCAACAGTTGAGTCCGTTGACCCTGTCTATGACATCATGGTGACGTTATCAAATCGTAGATATTTTTTCTCTGAACACTAACATCCGTATATTTTTTTAAGATCAATTTAAATAGTGTCTATCGTAATCTGTATTCATGCTTGGGTTTAGGGGTCCGTACTCCAAACTTATAGGGCACCTTAAAAAAAAAAACATTATGCTAAGTACAAAATAAATGGTGTCAATAGCTAGTCTTTAAATAGCAGTTCGCAAACTTGTGAATAAGTTGGAACTTTGACCCCCAATATCTAGGAGATATTGGGGGTCAAAGTTATGTTAGGTATGGACCTAGAAGGTTCCCAGGTATGGTCTGAAATAAAACAAATGATCGCAGTGACGGGGAGGAGACGTTTGGTGCCTTCCGGCTTCGTTAAGTGTATTTTTACAGCCATTACGTCCTTTAAGACTTGAAATGCCGACTCGCCTGTCAAAAGTAGAACAGCGAGAGAGAATTATGATTGTATCATAAAATAATAATCAGACTATTTACGGTCCCACTTCTGCGAAACAAGCCCACACTGTTACCACGATCCATGATTGATTCCATGATTCCGAGAGTAGGTAAGAGATGGCGCTAGACAGCTGTCAAACGCTGTCACTTTCCCACTCTCGGAATAGTCCTAAAACCTTACTGCGCTAACAGATCTTGGTAACTCACCTGTGCGAGATAGCGTTTTAGCAATACTCTTGACAAGTCACGGACCTTTATACCATACTAATGTTTTACATAAATAAATAAATCTTTTCTTATCTTGTCTTATCATCATCATTCACCTGCCCTTATCCCAATTTATTTGTGGTCGGCGCAGCATGTCTTCTTCTTCCGCACTTCTCTATTACTCATCATCTCATCAGACACCTCCTTTCTTGCCATATCAGTCCATCCATCGTTTCTTTGGTCTCTCTCTTGTCAAGTAATAAACTAAAATAGTAAGTACGGAACCATTAGTGATTTCCTGTGATTGACACTTGGCCAATTTTGGCAGTTTCACCTTTGACCGTTCATTGTATCGGTGATTAGGAGGCCCGTGTCGGAAATTAAGATAAATAGGGCATGATCTATAAACGTATATTATTATCACGCGTGACGGGGTAGACAGATGGAAATGACTACACCTAGCATAAGTTTAAATAAATGACAGTTATAACATTATACCGACTTCCGTATTTAAATAGGATTTTGTTAACAATTTCAAGGGTTTTATTATTTTTGGATGGAACCCTTATCTTTTTTCTAAAATAAAAGTCGCATCAATACCTTATAACATCAGCTATCTGCCAGTAAAAGTCCCGTCAAAATCGATCTAGCCATTTTGGAGATTAGCCGGAACAAACAGACAAACAAAAATTTAAGAAAATGTTTTTTTAGTTGTTAGAAGTACCGTATCTATTTTCATATACGTTCAGTAAAAAGCTGTTATCTTGAAATTACAAACAAACACTTCAATTTTATTTATTTGTATAGATTTCTATATTCTATCTACAGAATTAATCATTTCATTTTATTAAGAGGCTCATACTGCACCCTTTGGTATGTATATCTAATGGATCCATATAAAAACACCCTTGTAGGTATCTAATAGTTAAATATAAATAAATTATAGGACACCCTTCAAAGATCTAGTTTCTAATAGGGCAAGCCATATAATTATCCCTAAAAAGGGTGCCCATTACGAACCCTATTTATTTTACCCTATGACATATCTTTTTAAAAAAATAGCCAAATAGTAATAGATCTCGCTAGTCGAACCCTAATCTAAAACTAAAAAATAAATATTCAAATTAGAAAAAAGTTCACATAGTCTTCATTTAAATTCACCCCAATTTACATTTAAATGTAAATCTTACCTGTTTGCTCGAACAAGTTCTTATTTAAATTATGGGAGTAACCTTGGAGACCTAGAAGGTCAAGTTTGAACCCTTTTGGCAAAGATTAGGGTAGTCTAAGGTCATCAAGGTTGGACTTTCACAAAAAAGGGTTAGAAAAAATGAAGATAAAATTAAATATTCTTTTATTAATACGTTTGCCTCGTTAATCTAAACTGGTAGCAAGCGTTACTGTTGAGCATGAGACCCTCGGTTTGATTCCAAGGTCAGGCAAAATATCATTGAGAACTTCTTAGTATTAGCAAGGATCTGTATTTGTGCCCGGTTGATGGTAACAGGTTCACCCTCTATTCCATCATCATCTGCCTGCCTTTTACCATCTTAGGGTCTATTTCCAGTCTAACCGAATGCAGCTGAATACCAGTATTTTACATGGAGCGACTGCCTATCTGACCTCCACATCCCTATTAGTACTGTGTAACACGATACCCCTTGGGTGGTCAGACTCTCGGGCGACTGACTACCTATAACGACTGTCAAAGATCTGCAAATGACAGCCGGGACGTGCTTTCCGAGGCACGGAGGGAACTCGGAAAGTAAAGGGTGGTCACCCATCCATGGACCAACCTAGGCAAGCGCGGCTTAAGCTGAAGAGCGACTGGAGTGGCTGTTATTATTAAGCTATGAACTCATACCTCACCCTCTATTACATGGAACTTAAAACATAACTGTTAAAATATCGATGGCGAAAACCTATGTCAAACTCTTTGGGTATTACAAACTTTACAGGTGATTTGATTAATACGGTTATTTAAGTGTTTCTAAAAGAGTTTTCTTTTGCAGGATGACTTATTAGTTTTTGTCCGCGTGGTAACAGAAGTATCTATACTTGACCGTAGCTTTTAAATCGCCGTAGAACAATTAATTGTGACAGAGATGTGCCAAAAAATCTGACCACCAGTCTTGCCAAGAGGTATCATATTCTCCAGTGACTGGGTTGTGGAGGTTAGATAGGCAGTTGCTCCATGTAAAATAGAAGTTCCGCTAGATATTAGTTACTTACATAATTTGTTATTTATTGACTTACAGAGGGGACTTCACAATGACATGCTCTATGTCTATTCCCCTATTAATTAATATCTATGATTTATCTTATAAATAAAATAAGAATAGACCAGCCCCATGGGACCTTAGTCCAATAAAAATAAAATAAAATATGTAAATGTAAAATAAGTTCACATGGACTTCATTTAAATTCACCCCATTTTACATTTAAATGCATAGTGTTATAAATATTATTTATGAGTACCCTAAGCTGTAATGTTTCTACACGTGAAAGTAGCCAAGTTTTATTATCGATTTGTATAGTAAAAATGACAGAATCTACTTTCCATGATCTTCCCCTGCCCTCGTCCCAATACTTTTAATCAAAACATTTTCACATAGGATACTTTTTATCCCGGTAGTACGATCCCGTGGGATAATCCCGGAATCCCTTTAAAAAACATATCAAAGTGTACATTTACTTATTCAAATTAGGCTAAAACTCAACACGACAACAGACTGCAGACTTTTTATCGGCCGATAGTTTAGTCGTTTTGGGCTGCTAGCGCGCACATTAGGCAAACTAAACAATCGGGTTTGTGACGAATGCGCAAACCAGACCAACAGTCAGTCGACTGCATTCGAATAATTTGTTTATTGGCAGGCGGTTTAAGAAGAGAACCCTCGTAGGCCGATTAAAGATAAGATTGATAAGAGCTCCATACTGATCTAGCAGTTGGCCTATAGTCTAGTCTGAAGACAATCTTGAATCTAGAAAATATTGTAAAACCAAATGATTTTAATACACTTTCTTGCCGGTTCATCTCCATGGGAAACGACCAATCCGAACCGTGCACCTTTATTCGACGTTTTATAAGTGTCCATGTAGGCTTATGTGAAACAAAATATTTTGATTTTGAATCGTGTAGCCCGTCAAACTGATTTATCGGCCGACACCAAAGCGTTGTAATATGCACACTAGCATACAAGTTCATATTAGCTTACAAGAGCCCGACTAAACTATCGACCGACAGAAAGTCTGCAGGGACTTAAACACTTCCTAGTGTTTTAGCTGGGAAGAAGAAATAGCGTAATAAACTACTTCTCTCTATTTCTCCAAAGGTCTGGTTCTACTAGATAGGTCAGTGGACCTAGACGTGTTGTAACATGTTCTAACCTATAATATTGTGTGTGTTAAATCTACTGTCTACAACAAAGATTTAAATCAACGAAGTCAGTGTCAGGCAGTTTGTTAAACAAATTATTATTCGTGACCGTAACACAAATGTAGATACAGAATTATAATAATTAATATCAATCAATCAATCAATCGTTTATTTTATAAAAAGGTGCACAGTTACAATAAAATATCACAACAATTAAAATAGAGCACAGTTGCTTATTTGCCTGAACTAGGTTGAACCTGTGTCTCAGGCTACAAAGTGCAAGTAGACATTTTACTTAAAATAAATAAAATTAACATTAAGTGAAAAGTAAAGTACTAAAATGAAAACTTACATAAAAATAAAAACAGCGTGTTCTCGGATTATTTACAGACAGCAAATATGATCAATACAACCCGCTAAGTTCATTTAATCCCATTCAAACGTTCAAACTTTTGGTTTAATTGAACTTTACCATCGACACCGACTTGCAAATTGCAAAAAATAAGTGAGTTTTAAAATTTCGGGCTACCCTTGCGCTTCGCCCTTAAAAGATAGGTCAGTAGACATGTTGTAACATGTTCTATACTATAATATACAACCACAACTAGCTCATCAATAATAATTAATAATAATAACAATCAAAATTGTCTGATTTCGGTGGACCCCCTGCAGCTAGAACCGTAGCTCCTAAAAAATGTTTGCCAAAAAAATTGAAAATCTTAAAGCTTCAAATTTTTTTTTTTAAAGTCTCAATAGATCATTTTTCATCGAAATACAACCTGTCAAAAATCACCGAAAAACTTGTTTTTTTTTCGAGTATTTTATTGCCTGCCTACATTGATATGTAAAGTTATGCCAACTTTTTTGTTCTTCACTATCTAAACTAAATAAATTTTCGTGGACCCCCACTTACAACTTGTGAACCCCCTTTTTTTCACGCCAACGTGGACCCCCGTCGAGTCTCGCGTGGACCCCTGGGGGTCCACATGGACCGCTTTGGGAATCACTGCTCTAACCCAATGCAGCTGAATACCAGTATTTTACATGGAGCGTCTGCCTATCTGACCTCCAGAACTCAGTTATTGGATAAAACCCCCACTGATAAGACTAGTTGTCACTTTCGGGTCAATGACTAACTGTAACGACTGACAAAGATCTACAAAAGACAGCCGGGACCAACCGCTTAACGTGCTTTCCGAGGCACCGCACGGAGGAAACTCTGTATGTAATGGTCGGTCATCCATCTATGGAACGACCTCGAAATTCTATAAGTAATATATTGTTATAAACCTGACCAGACGAGGTGGCACCTTTTTAGCTAGCTGGCTAGCTAGTCACAGCTGTGAGTTCACAATTAAGTGCGTGGGTAGACGAGCCGTTTGTGACTGACAAATTAGAGGCGACTAGAATGGTGTGATCATGTAATGCTTTTAGAAGACTGTTTCAATTCTAAACATATTCTTAAAACGGAGTTTGGATGATAACATTTTAGAAGAAGTTAGTGTGAGTTTGGGCTTTTAAATGTTTTAAAAGATCCTTTGTTAAATGATCTTGACATTTTAGTTCACACACTATTGTATAAAATTTGGTTCTTCTAACTGATTTTTTTTTTAGGAGTTTAGCTGTCATATGGTATTTAAAAAACATCAGGGAAAGTGCTTGAAGTAGTAGCTAGAGCACACACGTTAAAAGAAAATGTTCTTAAAAACCTGAAAATTAATAAGCTTTAAATTATTCATAAAAATAACATCTCGATGAAAATAAATAACAACAATAATTACTGTTTTTTTCAATTTGAATCTAAATGTCAGGTCCCTAGTTATTTCTCATATATTTTCGACAGCTAAAATAGTCAGTAATTCCGTTTCCACTTTCTGACACTCTGTCAAAAGAGTGTTAGAGTCTCTCAGATAAAATCTAGTTATCCTTGCAGTATCCAGTTACTTTAATGTTCTGTAACCTCATCACTTTTTGTCAGTTACACTGTCAGTAACGATCGTGGACACAGGCACTAACTTTTTACAATTCATCACTGAAATAAGACAGTCAACTATTTTAAATTAACATTCATGACATGGCGCCTTTAATCCCCGAAGGTTTAGGCAGAAGTGACATAAGTAACATATATTTAAGTTTATTTGAAAACGAATTTAGAATATTTCGGAAGGTTTTTTTGTGTGTATACTATGTTTACTATGTATTATGAAACATATCCACTGTTTACTCCCTGGACACTTAGCTACTCTACGTCTATGTCCTTATCCAGGTCGTGGTCTTTCTGTGTGCCCATTGACAACCGTTGAGGACGATTTGACGAATACATTCCGGTGCCTGCACTGCTTCCCTGTCTACTGCGCGCCCTGTGGAACCTGGTGCCTGTAACAAAATATTACAAGTTATTTCATCATCTGCTTGCGTTATACCAACTATGTTATGGTCGGCTTCCTGTCTAACCCGATGCAGCTGAATACCAGTATTTTACATGGAGCGACTGCCTATCTGACCTCCACAACCCAGTTAATACTGGATAATACGATACCTCTTGGTAATACTGGTTGCCGGTCTATCGAGCTTGTGTCTTTCAAAGATCTACAAATGACAGCCGGGACCAACGGCTTAACGTGCTTTCAGAGGCATGGAAGAAACTCTGTATGTAATGGTCACCCATCTACGGAACAACCTTGACGAGCACGGGTTAACCTAAAAATCGACCTGCGGCTGTTATTATTTAGCCACGAGCTCCTCCACGTATTGCTGCCCATCTGTCCTGCAATAAAAGCGTGAAGTTCGAAGTAGGAGGGTGACGCAATAACCACGCCCTTCCAGCGTCACCCGATTGAATAATAACAACCAAAATTTTGTAACCACGTCTGTGTTGCGGTTCGGAGTGAATTCAGTTTTTTTGGTAAAAGACAAATGTTTTTTTTTTATCTCACATCTTGCTTACTTGTTAATGTTATTTTGTTTAACATTTATTTTCCCTCTGCTGAGCAAAGTTGTTAATTATTTTATTTATTTATTATTTATGTATAAACAACGAAGCCTCAAGAATCGACATAAATGGAGTGCGAAGGTTGAGATTTGAGTGTGTTGTTTTATCCTTTCATAGATAGCAACAGTGGCAATGTACCATTGTGATTATTTTTGCAACAATATACTTTATCAGTTAAGGAGGCTTTAATCCTGGAAAAAATGCAGGCATTACTTCATGCCACTGGGGACTTAAAATAAAATAAGTTTATTTCAAATCATTTTGACTTACATTGTATGTCGAGGAGTCTCCATTTAGGCATAGAAGATACCTGTGGTTGAAGGCTTCGCTCTTCCCTTACATTATATACTTACAAATAGGTATATAACAAAAAGAAAAAAAACAACACAAAACATAAAAAAAAACACGATGAATTGCATGTGTCTGTGTGTGTTTGTATGTACGTGTGTGTATGTGTGTGTGTGTGTGAGTGTGTGTGTGTGTGTGTGTGTGTGTGTGTGTGTGTGTGTGTGTGTGTGTGTGTGTGTGTGTGTGTGTGTATGAATGTGTGTGTGAGAGAGAGACAGATTTTGAGTGTACATTTGCAGATGTGTGTCTATATAAGCGACAAACATCACTCTATATTATTTATTATTAAGTCACACGTTGCAAAAGTAACTCTGTATCATCATAATTTAAATTGTGTAGCCATAATATTATTAACTTTTTTTTTCCATTTTTTTTTTTGTCGTAAATATGTATTACTTGATTAATTTTGTTGTATAAAAAGGCAGCTCTTTTTTTATTTTGTCTGTTGGCAAATTCTGTTTTAGTGGTGGGAACGTTTATTATGTGGTGTTTACTGAGTTCTTTTTATAGATATACGTAACTGTTAAGCACAAAATCTTTCTTGGACAGCATTTCAATTAACTATCTCCAGGGAAAAGAGGACTCAATCAGAGGTACGATTGACGTTTAATGTCGGGCTAGTGATCTATGGATTCTTAGAATATGTTTAAGGCTTTACAAGTTTATATGTTTTGCATTTAATGAAAGTAAAAAAATATATTAATTTGTTGTGTTAAATTCTTATTGTATTCCATTCAAAGTACCGTAGAAAACTGATTTATTTTTTTCTCTATTTTTTTATAAGATTTTCATTTTGCTCTATTTCGTTAATTTACTTTAAAAATATATGAAACCCAAGAAACAGTCGGCACAGACCAGTTTCACTATTCGCCTAAATTTATAAACTTGAAAAACTACCAAAATGGAATGAGAAAACGCTATAAAAGAAAAACATATTAGTCATTTATTTCTTAATAAAATACATTGTGTAGAAAGTCATAACATAAATTACAAAATAACATAAAATTTCCCCAACACACATCAATAAATAAATGAATATATAAGAGTACATACATTTGTTCTATAAATAAATGACACTGTAACAACCTAAAACTAAAGTTAAAATCACAAAAAAAAAAACAAAAAAAAACCCAAACCCGGTAACTTCACCAAAAACCCAACTCCCTGTACCCCAGCCACATAAAACCATGTGTTCACTCAAACACTGAGTTAAAGCAAACAATAAGGCTCGTCACACACTGCCAGACTGGTTTTTTGTCGCAGACGCAAAAAAAATCGTCTACTAACGAAACTGTGTGGCGTGCGTTATTATTACTACGGGTTTACGTAGAGTGAGCGTTTGCATGTGTTTAGTATTATTAGCGAGTTGAAGATGAGTGTGAATGTTGGATTTGTGCTTTTTGAATTTGTTGGGATAGGTGTGGATGATGTTTTTGACGGTTTATCTTGTACGATGGGAAAGTCTGTGCTTCTTGTATTTTTTTTTTGATCATGGTTTTGGTGCAATAGTAAAAACTTCGTGGTTTTTGACATGTGGTCTTTTTGAAAGGGGGTGATGGTGATTTCTTTAATTGCACATCTAGTACAGCAGGCAGTAGGTAGGTTTCATGTCGGTGGTAACAAAACCAGTATAAGCTAACCTCTTATTTTGTTGGTACTCCGTACTAGGCTAGCCCAGCTCAAGGTCAAAGTATTTCGTCCAGTACAGTCGACTGTACCTACTGCTTATTCTTTTATCAAAATTAATTTAAAAAAAAACATTTTTTCAAAACTATGGTTGATTCAGAGTATAATATTAAAAAAAATCTTTTCATCTTTTTTATTATTATTAGTATTTTATGTGAATAAAAAACACCAAATTACTTTTGAAATTTCGCAGTTCTGTCTTGTTCAAATTAAACGTGATTAATCTACAGAATTCTATACACGAAAATTTCAAATATAATTAAAAAGCACATCAACACACACAACCTCTTTCTTCAACGTCGGTTAAAAGCAACTCATAAAATATCAAGAAAGATGCATAGATAACACACAAAGTTCAAACATTTGTTTAAACATAGTAAGTAAATAGCAAAACCTTTCATGATTGGCTAAGCAAGTTCCCTTAACCTGTCTCTTACCATCCTAGACAAGGTTTCAAGTAGTCAGGGGGCCCTACTAGAAAAAAAAGGGACAGCCAATCAGCGAGCGGTATTTTTTGGGTATATTTTTTTCTATATCTTATCTATTTGTATGTGGTTATGGTGTTCTGGGTCTATGTAAGGATGTAAAGGGAATAGCTATTAGAGATAGGTTGGGTTTTTAATGTGTGTGTGTTTGTTGGTTGTCTATAAAATGTTGTGGGTCTGGTTTGATATTTTCGTTTGTACCCAAATTGTAATGTTAATAACCTTGTTCCTGATGCCAATGGGCAATTTTTTTTTTGTATTTTTAAACGTTTTTTTTCACATTTTAAAATGTAAACAATATGTCCAAAAAAAATAAATAAATGAAACAATAATATTAATATTGTTATTTTCATACCCAACAAATGTGTCACTCAGTAGGTAAGTACTTACTTAGGCTGAAATTCAGGGTAAATAAACTTTTACACAAAATATTATGTAAATACATGTATTGTTATTTTAACAATAAAAAATTAAGCTTCTGTCTAAAGTAATTTTGACGCTCGAAGCCTACTGATTGTCTGACTAATATGATTAAAAAATAATTTTATTAAAAATAAAATAATTTTATGGAAAATAAACATTATTGACTGCCTCGTTGGGCCAGTGGTCGCTAGCGCAACTGCTGAGCATGAGGTCCTGGGCTCGATTCCCGGATCGGGCAAAGTGTTATAGGGATTTTCCACTAAGAATTTCTCCGTAGCAGCCTTGGAGTCCGGATTTGTGCTCGGCTGATGGCAATAGGCTCGGCCCTTACATGGGTTTTAAAACATATCTGGCGAAATGTGGGTCTACTGTAAATTCTTTTACTTTGGCAAATTAGCACAGATTTCCTCCACATTTTTTTTCTTTTAAGACTCGTTTTTTTTCTCTTTTTAACCGACTTCAAAAAAAGGAGGAGGTTCTCAATTCGGTTGTATGTTTTTTTTTTTTTTGTGTTTGTTACCTCATATCTCCGTCATTTCTGAACCGATTTGAAAAATTCTTTTATCTGAATGGATCTACTTCTCGATTAGTTCCATAGAAATTTCATCAAAATCGGTTCAGCAGTTTGGTTTTGAAATCAAAATAACTGGAAAAAATGTCATCCAAGTAAAAGAAATTGCGAAATTGATACTTGACAAGGATTTGTTTGTGATACGATAACTAAAAAGGGTAAAAAGTTTTTATTACAGTGTTAGTTAACGAAGCAGTGACCGCCTAGTGGTGTGACAGTCGGACTGCAAAGTCATAGGTCTCAAGTTCGATCCCACGCACCTGTGATTTTTCGGATTCATGTGCGTATTGTATAATTATTATCACTTGCTTCGTTGAAGGATAAAATCGTGAGGAAACCAGCATGCCTGAGAGATATTTCTCGACGACGCGACGTATAAAGCCAGGTCAGAGGCCCATGGGCGGCATAAAAACTCTGACACCAGGTTAGGCACTAACCACACGAAAAAGAAAGAAATGAACGAAGTAAACTGCCAAGTTGTAAGTCGTAAAAAGAAATTAAGATCGAGTTGGAAATTCATGGCGCGGTTCCAAACTCATTCCGTTTCTATATTTGTGTGCAACACTGAATAATTTAGACTCAAAATATTTTACATACAGCACTTTGGGGCTGACTTTTTGGCCGTTTTTATTGGCATTAGAGGACACCAAAACATAACAGCATTTCTATAATCTGCAGAAGGTTAGGCAGAGGTGTATCGAATAGTACACCCACATTTCGTCAGTTATGTTTAAATTCCATGTAATAGGGGCAAGCCTATTTTCATCAACCGGACACAAATTCAGACTCCGTGGCGTGACTGAGGAATTCCTGATGGAAAAACCCACTAACACTTTGTCCGACCAGGGAATCAAAACCGGGACGTCATGGTCAGCAGTCGCGATTGCGACTACTATATCAAGGAGGCAGTTTTTTTACGTTTACGTTGAAAAGGTGAAGGGCTCGTGGCTAAATAGTAACAGCCACGCTGGTGATTCTTCAAGGTTAAGCAGTGGTCGACGAGGTCGGTCTGTGGATGGATGACCATCTGTACTAGAGTTCCCTCCGTGACTCGGAAAGCACGTTAAGCCGTTGGTCCCGGCTGTCATTTGTAGATCTTTGACAGTCGCTACAGGTAGTCAGTGGTCCGAAAGTCTGACTACCAGTCTTACCAATACGTGTCGTATTACCCAGCTACGGGGTTGTGGAGGCAGATAGTCAGTCGCTCCATGTAACATACTGGTATTCAGCTGCATCCGATTAGACTGGAAGCCGACCCCAGCATAGTTGGGAAAAGACAGGCAGATGCTAGGAAGATGGCCAAACCAACTAGCTATACTGTGCTATTTCGTTTTCTATCATCATTAAGGTGCGGCCACACTCTACACGGCAGAAAAAATCTTTCTTTCTTTCTTTTCTCCTTACACGTGCCGCGGGCCTATTTCGGGCATGTTCAGCTTCATTTCTATAAAGAGGTATAATAAACTAACAGCGAAACAGGCCACTATTAGCATATCAAAGTACTTGTTATCAGTTACTGATATGAGCTTATCATTGGGGGCGCCGGATCGTCTAACGTTCGGCGTAGCTTGGTAAGCTGGTTGTGGGTTAAGGGGTAGACAGAGGTGTAGGAAATTGGCTGCTTTGACATTTTTATACAGGCTGTTTCAGAAAAATAAGTGATCAGACTGTATAAATGTCTGAATGGAAAATTGGTTTATTTTTGTTTTAATAGAAATTGCATTATTCTTTTTTTAACTAGCCTGAATGGATGTCGAATTTTGAAGATCAAAAGTTACAAATACGGCCCCAGAACTTTCTGTGGAATTTCCTAAATATAATAATATATAAAAATATAATAACATAACATAACGCCTGATTTACACATAAAAGGTCAGCAGATGTTTATAGTACACCTGTATTTTTCCAATTATGTTAAAATTTAAAGTAAAAGGGGTGAGCCTATTGCTGATCTATCTGCGGAGATCGAACACTGACCCTTCGCTCAGCACCAAAAGCGACCACTAAACCATCGAGACAGTGTTCAAAAACCTCCTGTTATAGATACACCATCATCATCTGTCTGCCTTTTCTCATCTTTATTGGGGTCGGCTTCCAGTCTTACCGGATGCAACTGAATACCAGTTTTTTACATGGAGCGACTGCCTATCTGACCTCCACAACCCAGTTAGTACTGGGTGATACGGTGCCCCTTGGTAAGACTGGTTGTCAGACTTTCGGGCCACTGACTACCTGTAACGACTGTCAAAGATCTACAAATGACAGCCGGGACCAACGACTTTAAGTGCTTTCCGAGGCACGGAGGAAACTCGGTATGTAATGATGGTTACCCATCCACAGACCGACCTTCGCAAGCGCGGCTTAACCTGAAGATCGACCCGAGCGGCTGTTATTATTTAGCCACGATGTTATTATAAGAAACAGAATTTAAAATAGAACATTTTAGGCTAGACGCAAAAAAAAATTATTGCCTAAAAAGTTAGATAACATCTAGGTATATCTTTGCTCCCCTAACATACTTAGCTTGAAGATAAAAACACTCAACACTCAAAAAGTCTATAATCTATGACCTAGAGCTGTCAAAGTGGCGCTGCTTGTCAAGGGATCTGTCAAATTCAGCATATTTTGAGCGTTAGTTCCTAAAATGGCCGCGGGTCTACGTAAGTCGGTTTTACTGAATGTTATCTTTCGATAGTTTTCTTAACAATTTCCTTTGTTGGTATCATTTAAATAATATTGAAGATAAGTTTTAGTGTTGTGTTTTGTATTCAAATATTAGTTTTGTTTGTAGTCGACTGTTGTAACGATTATTTTTGAAATAAATTTTTTGAAGACGTTTTCACCTGATTATTATTTTTCTTCTTTTCGAATGGATCGACACAGCATTCACCTAAGACATGGCTAAAAGGTCTCAGCAACCAGGCCATTAAACATATAAAAAAACACACACCATTCATTTTGTTAGCTAGATCAGGTAACCTATTTCCCTTACAATGCGGCTATGCCTCCTTAGTCTAGCCACCGGGATTACCTACTAAGCTTTATGTTCTGGGTTCGATTCCAAGTCAGGAGAAGTCGTATTAAGTTTTTCTAACAGGAATTTCTGTTCTGGAGGCCTGTTGGTGTCAATAAGCTCACACAAATGGAACTTCAAAACAACTGGCAAAAATTAAAAACACGATTTTCTGGTTACATAAGTTTCGCTTCTTTTGAGGTCTTCTGTGGTGCAATCTTCATGAGCCTACAGCAGTCCACGGCTGGACATAGGCCTCCTGAGTCGCGCGCCACTAAACCCGATTCTCGGCAACTCTCATCCAGTTGCTACCAGTCACCCTGCGAAGATCGTCGCTCCACCGCGCCTGACAGCGTCCCACCTCACGCTTGCCCATTCGCGGTCTCCACTCAAATACACGTCTACCCCAACGGTCATCGGTTCTACGGCTGATATGGCCGGCCCATTGCCACTTCAGCTTACTTATTCTGCGACAACTCTGGTTCTCTGTCGGATCACCTCGTTCCGGATGCGATTCCTCAGAGAGACTCCAAGCATAGCCCGTTCCATAGCTTGCTGAGCAACCTGTTGTGCGACGTTAGTACCTACTACTTTGAAAACACCAAGGAGACTTGAATATAACATTGTATATGTCACACCTGTAATGTAATTAGGCAGAGGTGTACCTAATAGTACACCCACATTTCGCCGGTTATGTTTAAGTCCCATGTAAGCCTATTGCGATCAACCGGGTCTAATCCAGACTCCGTGGCCGCTACTGAGAAATTCCTAATGGAGAAACTCAATACCACTTTGCCCGGCCTGGGACTCGACCCCAGGACCTCCTGCTCAGCAGTCGCGCTTGCGACCATTCCAACAACGTGGCAGTCCCGAGGACTTGAATATAACTGGCGAAATTTGGGTGTACTATGTAGCCGCCACCCGTTCGATTCCCACCTAATAATTGGCGACTGAATAAAAAAACGGATGTGTACCTTTAAAAGTGAAATAAAACCAAGCTGGTAAAGCTGGAGGCACGCAAAGATGGTGGGTCGTGGGTTACGGACGTCTGTTGTCACCTCTGCAGGGATAGGTACTGCCCTGTAGTTTCAGGCGAAATCCCGCCACTGGCCGCAGATGGAAGTTGGCCGAAGTTCAGTACTGTGCTGTACGGTGATGTCACTGGTGGATAACACGGCGCGGCCGTCCGACTTGTTCTGCACACCGATGGCGAAGCGTCGAGATTGACCTCGGTCCGTAGGCAGCCGGACGCGAGGCTGTTGTTGTTAATAGTGAAACCTGGAAACCACCGTTGCAGCTGATTAGAACTCGGCCTAATAACTTCCGTGCTGGGGTACAACCGACGACAACGAGGAAGAGTTACCTATTTAATTGTAGTAGTATTGACGTGGTGGTACTGATCAGAACGGAGTTTACATATAAAGCAAGCTCGAGCAAAAAGAAAACAGTAAAAATCGATAATTATGAAACGGTTAAAACGTCTAGAAATTAAATTTTAAAATTTATATTGTGAAGGTAGAAGGAAATTAAGTAGCGTGATACAGCACATTTAGCAATTTCTGAGGCTATTCCTAAATAGTGCTTACTTAATGTGATGATGATGAATTAAGCAACAGAAAATGAGTAAAAAAAACAAGAAATAAAAAGAATAGTACACAGAATAAAGTTTGGCAAAAAATTACATGATTAAGATGTGCGTAATTTGCGTGCTATTCAAAACTTACCGTAAATCGGGATTTTCACTAAAACTTAATTGGCACTTATTAAACCCGTTGTACATTTTGGAAAAATATTATATTATTAATTTAAATAACGGTGTCTGCGAGGGCGCTCGACACGACGCAAAGCGGTACGTGCACTCTCACATCAGCCTAGAAGCGACTCGCCTGGACTCGCGTTAGCTGCGCGGGCGCGATCCCATTCACATCATTCGTTCCATGCGAACACTCGGCTCGCACCGCACGTACCTAGCCGGCGCGTTCCAAGTCGTACGCAAACAAAGAACAAAGCATTCGTTTATAATCTATTTGTACTTTAGCATTAGTACCATAAACAAAATATGATTATTCATGTAACGTACCGTTACAACTATAAGGTTCACCTACCTTAATCCTTCTGAAAACACAGGTGTGAGATATTATGTGTTCATGAAGCCCACACCTTCTCTGGTTTAACTGTATTGTTTACGCGAATCAGTCTCCGCGAGTAAATGAGCCTACATTCACGGAACGAAAATTCATTCAGAAACTGATCATATTGACAAACATTTTACATTGTTGTTAGAGGCTCACAGTTAAATAGTAACAGCTGCGCGAACCGATCGGAGGTTAAGCTACGCTAACCGAGGTGAGTCTTTGGATGGTCCCCCATCCTCAATCTATTTAAGTCGCGAGTTAATAGGCTTCTTTTGGGTTAGCACGTTCCATCGTCGATCTCATCTCTGTCCTCAGGACAAGATTGAGGTCAAGAGTAGGCTAAAAAGACCGATACAAAAAGAGCAAGTTAATCTTTGGCAGTCGTTACGAGTATTTACGAGTAGTTAGAATCCTGAAAGTCCGACAGTCAGTTTTACCAAGGGGCACCGCACATGCATACGTAAACTCACGCCTTTTCCCATGGGGGGTAGGTAGAAACCACAGAACGCTAACTGCTGCAATCTTTACATTCTCCTTTCGCCTCGTCCACGTTCATACACGCACGCTGGCGAGTGCTACGCACCTGAACTTTCTGAAGAACCTCACCAATAAGGTCAGTGTACGTCCTTCTAGGGCGTCCCCTCCCGGCGTTGCCACTCACATCGGCCTTATAAATACAGTCAGCAAGATGGTAGCTGGACTGACTACCCACTGACACAGATTTGTCCGGTTTCCCGACCTGACCTTCAGGAATCCAGAGTACCTAGCACGAGTGCGCGGTGTAAACGTAACGTAAATACGTCGATTTTAAAATTAAAAATACCCATTTCACATATACCATTTTCATAATTTTAAGAATCTATTGATATCCATGGAAAGACCAAAAAACGATGGTTGGACTGTGTGAAGGATGATATGGCTAGAAAGGAGGTGACTGATGAGATGACGAATAATAGGGAAGTGTGGAAGAAGAAGACATGCTGCGCCGACCACAAATGAATTGGTATAAGGGCAAGAGAATAATGATTCATATCTATATATGATACTGATTGTGCTTGTTGCAAACAATTTAACTAAAATGCTATAGGATAATTGTATGATCGATTCAAAATACGCGCTTGCCCCCACTAGACCAACGAGACAGACAAAACTAACCTTTGACCCGGCTGTTTTAAAGTGTAGTTTCCTTGTTTAAAATCTATTATTGTCGATTGAAAATACACTCGTTGGATAATTAATCAGTTAGCTTCTTCGATATAATCGGTCTGTTTGATTGTCTCAACTGCCTTGTAATAACCTTTATCATGGTCATCATCTGCATCCTCACAAGTATGTTGGGTTCGGCTTCCAGTCTAACCGGAAGTAACTCAGTAGGTACCAATAAGTTACATGGAGCGACTGCCTTACTGTACTCCACGACACAGTTACTGTGTAGAGCGTTACCCTGGCGTAAGTGTATGACCAGATGTATGATCGTGGATGAGGCAAAAGGATTATGTAAGGATCATAGCAGATGGCGTTCTGTCGATTCTGCCTACCCCCATGGGAAAAACGCGTGAGTTTATGAATATATAATGGGTGTAAAAAGACTCTTAACGTCCTCGTCATTGCCATATTTTATTTGTTCTAGAATCTAGACGATAGGTACCTGGGAACCTTCTAGTTACGGAGATGTTGGAGGTCAAAGTTACAACTTTTTCATAAGTTTTTGATGTGAAACAGCGGCGAGTGAGACCGACTGTTGGCGTGGCGTAGCGTCGCCACGGCATGCGTCGCCACGCTATATGTATGTATGTATGTATGTAGTACGAAACATCTAATACGGTGTGGCGACGAACGACGAATTTTTATTTTTTGTATTTAATGAATATAAATGTTTATAAAATAAACAGTCTTCTTTTTCTTAAAAAAAGATCTTAATATTTTATTTTTCATTATACCGTGTTTATTTCGTGTCGTAAACTATCCTTTTATTCATATTACCTGTACAAAATAATTTCGATGTTTCACATCTGCCAGGCGTACCGCGACGACTCACAATTTTTTAAATACTAGTTTTGAAGGTTATAAGTTTACTTTAAGTACCTCCATGACCCGTTTACTATCCAATGCATCCATCAGCACAATGTTTTGAGTGCGTTACATTGAGTTTTACCGTAAAACGTGATATTTAATCCAAAAAAAGTCGTTTCCCATCAATAATGTTCGCGTAGAGTTACTTAGTTTGATGTACAGAATGCTTGGTTGACGGCTTCGTGAAGGGTCCGTTTACACCTTGTATTTATGTGAACTATTCTCATATATGTAGGTAGATACAAGTGAAGTAATGTGCTTTATTCATTGTTAGTCGATTCTGCTTTCGATCGATTTCCTCGATTCCACAATCGATTATCGTTATCTAGCTTTCTATTTCATATTATCTTGTTGCCAAAAATGGTTTTTTGAATCTTTTTTTTATTCTGTGTCGTTATCGGACAAAGAAAATCTTTTGAAACAAGGGAACCATGTTGGCAATTTCCAAAACGGTTGCAGGACTGGGATATACTGGTTTTTATGTATCTGCTTATATCCTTTTTATAGTGTAATCGTGATAGTTTATAATTTTGTGCTGGTATGTCTATAAGTGAGCAAAAATTGCGAAAAGCACTTACTTCAAAAATACTGAATTGTGAAATTTTGTGATAGTGACAGTTTAGGTGAGTGATACCCACACTGTGAATAAGACTGTCCCATGGCTACCATGACAGGCAGCTCCACCTTCAGATCCGTCTAATCTGACCAAAATCCATCCAGGCCCTGGGTTTCGGAGCTCAGTTAGCCAGTCGCTCCATGTAAAAACTGGTATTCAGGTGCATTGCGGCTCGAAGCCAACCACAACATCACATGCCTGCCTTTTCAAAATTTTCTTCGGATCGGCTTCCAGTCTAACCCGATGCAGCAGAATACCAGTATTTTATATGGAGCGGCTGCCTATCTGACCTTCACAACCCAGTTAGTATTGGGTGATACGATACCCCTTGGTAAGACTTGTTGTCCGACTTTCTGGCCACTGACTACCTGCCACGACTGTCAAAGATCTACAAATGACAGCCGGGACCAATGGCTCAACGTGTTTTCCGAGGCATAGAGGGAATTTAGTATGTATTGAGTGGTCACCCATCCACAGCTCAACCCAAGCAAGCACGGCTTTACCTGAAGATCGACCCGAGCCGCTTTTATGTTTTAGTCAAGAGTTCCAGCATTAGCACAGTTGAGGTCAGATAGGGAGTCACTCCATGTAACATACCTACTGGTATTCAGCTGCATCTGGTTAGACTGGAAGCTGGCCTCAACATAGTTGGGGAAAGGCTGGAAAATTATGGTCTTTCATTACTGGTTACTA
The DNA here is from genome assembly GCA_964057025.1 of Standfussiana lucernea. Taxonomy (NCBI): domain Eukaryota; kingdom Metazoa; phylum Arthropoda; class Insecta; order Lepidoptera; family Noctuidae; genus Standfussiana; species Standfussiana lucernea. Next base: position 9,571,064 of record OZ059814.1, read on the forward strand.
TGTGTGTACTGATCTGCCTACCACTCCACAGAAGTCATGATGATGCTACATTTAATCAACTGGCACTCTAATCCCGACCTCCATGCTATCGGTCAGCCGCAAGGGCAGACAAAAGTAATATCATATAGGTATCCAATGTATTATCTAAATGTATCAAGGACGCTTACCTATTGCCTGATTAGATTCACCGTGTGGTCAATGAATTTTGTCAATAGAATACAATACATACAAGGTGTAAACGGACCCTTCACGAAGCGTCAACCAAGCATTCTGTACATCAAACTACTTGTAACTCTACGCAAAAATGATTGCTGGGAAACGACATTTTTGGGTTACTATAAATCACGTTTTACGGGAGGAGCTCGTGGCTAAATAATAACAGCCGCTCGGGTCGATCGTCAGGTTAAGCCGCGCTTGCCTGGGTTGGTCCGTGGATGGGTGACCACCCATTACATACCGAGTTTCCTCGGTGCCTCGGAAAGCACGTTAAGCCGTTGGTCCCGGCTGTCAATTGTAGATCTTTGACAGTCGTTACAGGTAGTCAGTGGCCCGAAAGTCTGACAACCAGTCATACCAAGGGGTATACGAGTAGTATTATCCAGTAATAACTGGGTTGTGGAGTTCAGATAGGCAGTCGCTGCATGTTAAAATACTGGTATTCAACTGCATCCGGTTAGACTGGAAGCCGACCCCAACATAGTTAGGAAAAGGCTAAGCAGATGATGATGGATCACGTTTTATGATAGGATTCAATGTAACACACACAAAACATTGTGCTTATGGATGCATTGAATAGTAAACAGATCATGGAGGTATTTAAGTAAAGTTATAATAACCTTAAATACAAAAAAAAAAACTAGTGAAAAGTTGTAACTTTGACCTCCAATATCTCCGTAACTAGGAGGTTCCCAGGTATGGTGCAGAACAAAAAAGATGTCCGCAATGACGGGGGGAACAAGTGCCTTCGGCTTCGATAAGGGTCTATTTACCTTTAGATAGAATAAGCTGTCATTTTTAAGGTGCTAAAGAAAATGTAGTAAATCTTGGTCAAGAGATTCCGAAAATTCTTTCACCAATGAGAAGCCACATTGTCCTTGAGTGTCATGGGCTATATTTTAATAGGTTCACAGGATAGTTTCCGACCGTAACGTGAGGGAAGCTGCGGGCATAAGCTATAGTAATTAGTCATTTGGTTTAGCCACTTAAAATATAAAATTTGATACTTTCAAAATAAATCTTAGTGTTGACATTCTCAAATTAATATTTTGGCATCAATACAAGAATTTGTATTGGCATGTTTTTTTCTTGTAAAAGTACGTGTTACTGAATTAAAGAAAGTTTTTGTGGGCATTGTGACTATAAACATCTTTTAACATAACATTACGCTTGTATCCCTCGTTGGTGTAGACAGATGTGTACATGAAGTACACAAGTTACATCCACGTCCCATGCAATAGGTGACGAACCTTATGCCATTAACCGGACATTAAATCAGACTGTCTGTTACTGACAATTTATTTCACAGTAAAAAAAGTAGGTACAAAATCATTGTGCCTGATCCGAGGATAGAACCCAGGCCTACATGCGCAGTAGTCGCGCTTGCGATCAAGAGACCAGAGAGGTAGAGTGCTCCTACAAAACGGACTGGCGCCGACCTAAAGTTCACGCGCACAAAACACCAACCTTGCACTTTTGGACCACACATTACACAAGTATATTTAGATAAGCAAAATAAAAATATATTAACATAACATCACGCCTGTAATCCCCGCAGTTTTGGCCAGAGGTGTACCTAATAGTACACACACATTTCACCAGTTATGTTTTAAGTCCCATGTAATAGGGGGCGAGCCTTGCCATCAATCAGGCACAAACCCAGAATCCGTGGCTGCTAGTGACAAATTCCAGATGGAAAAATACCCAATAACACTGCCCGACCCGGGAATCGAACCCAGGGCTCATGCTCAGCAGTCGCGATTGGGTAATATATAATTAAAATGTAAATCATTTTGTTGTAGCCACCCTTCCAAAATCTGACCTGGACAAGTGAGCTTAACCTCTCTATTTAAGCCAGAAAGTAATATAGACGAAACAGACATAATTATAAGGTGTTTCTACAAACCGTTATTATTCGTGTGGTTTTACCCACCATCCAAAATGTGACCTCGACAACGGGTAGCTTACCCTTCCTTTAAAAACCAGAAATTCTCTTAGACAATATCATAAATAGACATAACCTAAGCCTAGCATTTTATGGTCACCCATCCATGGACCGACCTCGGCAAGCGTTGCTTAACCTGCAATCGACCAGTGCGGCCGTCATTATTTAGCCCGCATACTTCTCAATACCTTCAAGTCTTGTATTAAAATCAATACACACATAACCCATACGAATTTACCGAAATGGTCACCCATCCATTTCCCAACCTCGGCAAGCGCAGCTTAACCTGTGATCGGCCGAGCCGCTAGACTCTCTTATCAGCAAAACTTGAATCAATAGTATAGATATAACTAATACCTTTCCTTTAATCAAGGCTTGTCTTAGATCCCCGCATTGCACCAAATATACGCGGTGGAAGGGACACCGTCGCGAAAACTGAAACCACAAACTCAGTACATCATTCTGCACCCCCCCACATAGAAAATTTTCGTCGGTTGTTAAAAAAAAACAGCTGTTCCATACATTTTCACCGAGTAGGTATTGCACTTTTGTAGGAAACAGCCGATTTTTTTTTTTAATAACCGACGAAAAATTTCTATGTGGGGGGGTGCAGAATGATGTACTGAGTATCTGGTGTCCGTTTTCGCGTCGGTGTCCCTTCCACCCCGTCTGATATTTTAAATTAAGTTCCGTGATACAACATCAATATTCTCCTATGAAATTTTAACTAAGTCTGAATACAAAGCTCAATTTAATGTACATGTACATCTCCTATATGTACGTTTTAATCGAACTGTTAAAAGGGGTGAGTTTCACCCCTTATGCAACCCGCAAACACCCCCTGCACCCTCTTTCTGTGTTTCGTATTGATGCCCAAATTCCCAAGGCAGCTTTCTCTTCGTGTGGGAGAAGGATGGAGGTATGGTTATAAGCGGGTGTGAGAGAGAGGGGAATAGTCTGCAGTCGTATGCGCGTCGGGTTGAGGTGTGGTGCCAGTGTTGGCGAGAAAGTTTTGAGTTATAGTATTGATTTCTTAGAACTGGATTCGAACAAAGGCTTGTAGCAGCTCAATCGAATCTTAGATACGTAGGACTTAGTCAATTAATAATGATCCCTAATATTATTTACATTTTATCAGGAATATTATCTGGTTGCTGAAAATTGAATGTTTTTACGGTTTATTAATAACAAAATAAGGTGGAAAACAGCGCTGCGCTACTGATAAATGTTGTTTATTTAACAAAATAGGTTTTTACAAACACTTTTACTCGTAATTATTTTTTTTAAACATCTTACTAACTTAACTTTAATAACTGGCGAAATATGGGTGTACTATTAAGCACACCTCTGCCTAACCCTTCGGGGATTACAGGCGTGTTGTTATGTTATGTTGTGTTTAACCTAACTGAGGCCGGTGCTTCTTACCTGGCCACTCTTAGAAGAAATAGCCGAAACAAACTCAAAGGTCATAGTCTCTTCTAAGGTCCAGACGTAATAAAGATGGCCTTTAGAAGAAAGAACCACACAGAACACAATATCTCGCATGGTGTCACAGAATTTGATGAGATGCATACTAACCCCCAATTTATTCTTTTTGTGACCAGCTGTGATTTTTTTTAGCTCATCTTCCCATCTTCTGTGCAGTCTTCCTCTTCTCCTTTCCTAACTGGAGTAGGGTCGCTAAGGGTAGAAAACAATGAAAAATGCTAGAGGAGGCCTTTGCCAACAGGCACACTGTATGCAAAGTTCAGGATAAGAGGTTTAATGTAATTTAATGTAATGGATTAGGTATGCAAAGATCAGGATAAGAGGTTTAATGTAATGTAATGTATTCTTTTTGTACTTTTTTAAGTTATGCGTCATGTTTTAGAGCAAGTACATATTTTTTTCTGTCTTCCTTTTTTTCTTTTCCATACTGCTGATGACCAGCTATTTAAGCTGACTTGCAATGGCACTGAATGTTTTTATTGTTTTAACGTGCTTCTTACGATAATTTTCTTCTTTTCAGGTTTGGGATTACTCACAAAGGAAGCGCAGTCTTCATTCAAATAAAATGTAAGTGTAGTTTTTAAAGTATTGTAGCATAACGAAAACAAAAAAAACAAGCTTTTTGTAAAACAAGCTTTTGTTTTTAAAGAATTTTCACTTTTTCCATATAAATTACTATTCTATAAAATACAAAATCAACCCGTTGACAACGTGTCGAAACATTGAGATGTTTTTTTTTATGTCAAGATTCAAGATTATTTATTTGCATGAAATATGGTACAGTCACGACCACCAATATGTATACACTTCCCTAAATTTAAAGCATTTTTTGCGAGAAATAATGATTGTAACGTGGAGATATTATCAATTTCATAAAAATATGAGTTCCAAAATGCTATGTTCCTAACAACATGAAATTTAATCAGAAAAGTAGGAGAAAATCACTTTTGAAAGTTGCTAAGTCTTTACATATTCGTGCTCGTGACTGTACATTTTGGTCTTATAAATAAAAAGATTTCACATATTTCGCTGACTTTATGCTTCTCGTAGCTTTTGTATTAGATTAGATCTCATCATCGCACGATCGTATTTCCAAATATAGATGATGATTGCCGAAGCACATAATTTTCCTGGGATAATTGTACGTAATCATTAAAACATAAAACGAGATATTTACGTGTTTACGATTTGTTTTGAGTCACCGATATTTCGGCACGCATCATGATCACGGATATTTTATCAGTTGTCAGTGACCATGTCAGTTTAAAAATTTACATCTGTACGTTAAATATTGACGAAAAATATATAAAAATATGTAAGTAAATAGCGACTTCAAAAACAACAACATATTTTTAGAAAAGAACACTTTTAAAAATCTTTGATTGATTAAATATTTTTTGGCACCAGACTCACTTCCAAAGCGATTTCGTACTGCATATTTTAAACAGCGGTTTTTTTTTTATATCTACACTATCTCATATGTAAACCTACTTTCAGTTTTCGACTTCTTATTCAATTAAAGTCTTTCTTTTGATGGTAAGCAACTATGCGGTCGATAATGCTCGACATCAGAAGTGTAAGGTCGGATGTACCAATACAGAGAGTTTGTACATCTGACCTTATGCTTGAGCATAAGGTAAGGCGTTCAAATACAGAGAGTTTATACATTAGAGCTTATTCTTCTGATGTCCAGATTTATGGTGAACGCTTGCCTAGAAGTAACCTATTTACACGAGGTTCTAAGACTCCCTGGTATAGGCTATCGGATAACACAGAGTCCGGCAAATCGGCTAGAAGTTTTTACTAGAACTTTTTTTAGCAGTGAATGTGCCTGCTCTTTAACTTTATCTCGACTGATGGAAAGTGTTGGATGAAGTATACTGGAACGGGCGTGATCCTTTTTTGAAGGCTGAAGCTACCAACCGGCGCTGGTGGATGACAGCCGCACACAGCCACACATATCTCTCACAGAGCAGTTACCTGTGCCTAAATCAATAATATTTTTTTTCCGCAATAAATGAGTGAATATGAAAGAAAAAGGAGTAAATGATGCCGTCACGTCTGACAGGGGAGAATGGAAGAAGAAAACGTGTTGCGCCGACCCCAAGTAGAATGCCTTCAGACGCTGCCAGACATTCCCCGCTGCCACTACTACCCCACCCCGCCGGGCCGGGCTCGCTCACGGCGGGGTCAACGGCCCGGCGCCCACTTCCGTGAGCAAATACGCCTAGCTTTATATATATCTACCTGTTCTGTAGCGCAGACACCCATGGTATTGAGCTGTGATCTCCGGGGCTAATTCTACATAACATCACGACTGTAATCCTTGAAGGGTTAGGCAGAGGTGTGCGTAATAGTACACCCACATTTCGCCAGTCATGTTTTAAGTTCCATGATTCTATTGCCATCAACCGTACGCAAAGGCTCCGTCGCTGTTACTGAGGTATTCCTGACGGAAAAACTCAATAGGTAACGCTTTGTCTGTACTGGAAATCAATCCCAGGACCTCACGCTCAACAGTCGAGCTTGCAGCCACTAGTCTTGATGTTACAAATATTTTATGACCACCGCACTGGTCGACTGAACAGTTCAAGACAGCATCTTGAGGAAACCGACATGATTTAGGACCGAATAAAAACCTCCACCAACCTACACTACCACGTGGTGGAAGACAGGCCACTCCCATTCCCGAAGAGAAGGTTCGTGTCTAGCATTAGAAACATTATGTTATAAATAAGGTTGACTATATATTCTACGGCAGTAATTCTTACCCAGGTTAGTCCCTAACCTGGTGTCAGAGTTTCTATGCCGCCCATGGGCGTCTGACTTGGCTTTATATGCCGTCGAGTGATATCTCTCAGGCATGCTGGTTTCCTCACGATGCTTTCTTTCACCGAAGCAACTGATAATTATACAATACGCACATGAATCCGAAAAATCAGAGGTGCGTGTCTTGGGTTCGAACTCGAGACCTATGACTTGGCAGTCCGACAGTCACACCACTAGACTAAGTTAGAAGAACAAACTCGTTTACCTTTAAATATAGGTGTCTACCTATTTATGTTGAGACACCCAGGGTATTGAGCTTTGATCTCTGGGAGCAAATTCTTGATGTGAACTCATGAAACAGCAGTAGGTCGTGGCTCATGGCTAGAGTACCTATAGCTGCCCTCTGAGTAACCTAACAGACAGATGTGTTGCTGGGAAGTTTGGCCCGAGACTTCTTCTTCCCAGCTAAAATATTTGGAAGTGGCGAAGGTCAGACGTTTATAGGGACTGTCATGTGTAATTTAGATATCCAAAAGGTACAAATTTTAAGCCTGAATTCAATAAATGAATTTTGAATCTGAACGTCTACCTTAAACGCTCATTATTGGGCAAAAATGTGTGCACGCTTAAAGAAATAAAACAACTAGACATGTTCAGATCTTCCACTTACCTATCTTGGGCACTAAGGCAGATTTTATGGTCAATAATAGTTCCCAGTTAATGAAGGGTGACATTTTACTACTAACCGAGTAACCGGAATCAAGACATAAAAATGTCTTATTTTCTTTGTATTTATAATCTTTTACTTCACCAATTTCCACTACTTCAAGAGTGTATAGAGTAACAGCCTCTTTTGCGCTAATATCGATCTATTTAAGTATTTATTTTATTATTTTTTCAATTCATATGTACTTTCCTAAGTTTATCTTGGACATCACAGACATCGGTAAAGGAAAACATCGTGAGGAAACCTGGACTTATAATTAATATAAGTCTGAAATCGCCAACCCGTCTTGAGCAAGCGTGGTGATCAATGCTCGTGCCTTCTCTGTATGAGAAGAGGCCTTTGCCCAGCAGTGGGACAGTTACAGGCTGGTAATATTATGTACACATAAGAGAAATATATAATATAGAATAAGGAAACATCGTACCATGGCTTCACTTGGAGTACAAAGGCACAGCTTATTTTAAAAGAAATTTCTACCAGCAGACCCCGAATGGAATAATCAAAAAATAAATGTAGACATAACATAACATCACGCTTGTAATCCCCGAAGGGTTAGGCAGAGGTGTACCTAATATCGCTGGACATTACACACAGCGCCATCTAGTGCCACACTAAGCAACGAGGCTTGTGTCGTGGACACCAGATAGTTGATTTACTACATAGATACTTTTTTGTTTGTAAATACATACTTATTATACATTAAACATCCATGACTCGGAAACAAATGTCTATGCTCATCACACAAACACTTGCTCCTACCGGGATTCGAACCCGGAACCCTATGAACGTAAGGCAGCCTCACTACCGCTGTGCCATTCGGGTCGTCAAATAGTACACCCACATTTCGCCAGTTTACATTTAAGTCAATGCAATATGGGCGAGCCTATTGCCATTAACCGGGCACAAATCCAGACTCCGTGGCTGCTACAGAAAAATTCCTGATGGAAAAATCCAATAACACTTTACCGGACTTGAGAATCGAACCCAGCACCTCAAGGTCAAAAGTCACGCTAAACATAGACAGTAATGTGTGTATATTAATCTTCTTTGTTTACCTGTTCTACATATATAGTCTCTATGACAATTATTTCAGTAGAAAAGTATCTACAGTTGCTACCCTACTCTAGTTTCGATACTTGTAGCGTGATTGAGATAATGAAAACCTAGATATTAATAAAATGATAAAAGCAATCTGATAGGAGGAATTAAGTAGCTCCGCGTGTGATGTTTTATCTCTGTATCACCAATCGGTCAGTAGCTTTGAAATGATATCAATGGCAGGCTTTTAACTGGTTAGGTTTGCGAAGTTGGTCAATATTCTTCTAAAGTAAGGTAAAGATATATTTGCACAGATTGTAGTTACCTATATAAAATAATAATTATGTTACAATACAAAGGGTGATCCATGCACAATCTACCTTATATTAGGCAGGCAAAGAGAGTGAATGAAATGGATATGAAATAATTTAAAAAAAGCTAGTATTAAAACAGTTAATTTAATTAAACAATAGTCAGCATAGTCAACATATTTTATAGAGTAAAGTATTAGTTTAAATAACATAGTATGACGCCTGTAATCTCCGAAGGGATAGACACATTTCACCGCTTATGTTTAAGCCCTATGTAATAGGGGCGAGCGTATTGCCATTAACCGGGCCCAAATCCAGACTCCGTGGCTGCTACTGAGAAATTCCTGATGGAAAAACACAATAATACTTTGTCCGACCCGGGAATCGAAACCAGGACCTCATGTTCAGCAGTAGCGCTTGCGACCAGTAGACCAACAAGGCAGTCATTAGTTTAAATATCCTAACCTAACCTAGTAGACATATGCTACTTCTTCCCCCCAGCTAAAACACTAGGAAATGCAAAAAAACTGGTTTTTGGGAGTCTCCTCTCATGTCAATTTTAATAAATAATAATTCGAATAAATTACTTTGATATTGATTTCGATTTCTTGTCGAAAACTCAGAACCAAAAAATATTATTCGGTTTTTTGTGATGTATATGCCTCGTGGATATCGTGGTGTGACTTAGTCGACTGCCGAGCTGTAAGTACTGGGTTCGATCATCGGGTCAGATAAAGTGTTTTCGAGCATTTCTGTTAAAAATTCGCAGTGACAGCCTGTATTCATTGCGCCCAGTTACTGGCAATTGTGATTTATTATAGCATAGCTGATCTAAAGCTTTTAACGCGTCTGCTTAACCCTTCGAATAAAAACAAGCATGATGTTATGCTTATAAAAACCATCACTTATATTTCATAAAGACATTCATCTAACAAAAAATATACTCATGAGAATCAACCTCCAAGGTCAATCACCCCTTTAAAAAGACGCTTAAAATTACCATAAATCTTCAAACAACTTATCTATTGAAAACACCTCTTATAAGCCCTAAAATATCTTATTTTATAAATTCGATTGCGAGATCTAAAGCTGGAGTAAGTCGGTCATACATCGCGAGCCCCCAGTCGCAATCAAGGACGAATACAAAGGGGTCCAGAATCGAGCCCTGCACGACACGTACAAAAAGGTACAACAAAAATCAACTTGCTTGCGTCTTATCAATTATTTTTCAACCAGTTTAAGGTTGGTTAAGTGAAATGTCTATATTCCAGTAAAATTTCGACCATATAGCTTCAAGAATAAGGTTGGATGTTGATGTTAACTGTATCAAAAGCCCGTACAAAGTTGAAAGTGGTGCGTTGTAAAAATTGCTGTTGCTATGTCGATGTGTACTTAAGATTTGCTTGCGTATGTCTCGAGATGTCTTTAATTGGTGTTATCTTCTCGCTATTTATGATTTGGGATAAGCTGTAATGTGTTTTCTTTTGGTGTTGCGTAGCTACTGGAGAAAGATTTTGTTTGTTGTTATAATCGATACACATTGAGAATGTTTGACACCAGGGGGTCTAGACTAATTACAAGAGCGTAATCTATGACGGCAATGTCGAAAACATGACAAAAATTGACATAAGCTATGGAAAAGCTAATCTTAATTCTGTGAAAGTCGTTGTAGAAATACGAACGCTTTGAAGCTACTGTCATTTGCCCCATCTCTTCCCCTATGCGTGTATTTTTCTTTCTCCTGCCATAGATCACTCAACGGTACAGTCACAGACGAAAAATAACTCAAGCGGTTAAATTAATATTATATTTGTTAATTTTATTTATAAAAAATTAACAAATAAAATATTTTTGGTTTTAGTTTTAACAAGAATTAAAAAAAGGCTGATAGGTTTAAGCTGTTCAGGGCTTTGAAGTTGAACAAGAATGATATAGGTACATTCAACCAAATATTAAATAAGCCGAGCTCTGAAGAGGCGAGAAAGTTGTTCGACTTTATGGCCCTGATACATTGATCAGTTGGATGTGTATCTTGTATTAGGTTACGATGGGACTGGCATACGCTGTGCGTTATAAAAGTCCCTAAAATTTAAAGAATAAAAAAATAAAAGAATTAAAAAATATATAATCTGCATACATTCAGAATAATTAACATATCACCGGAACTATCAAAGTTTTGTTTTTACTAGGTAAGTATTATTTTAATGCTACCATATAATAAATCATCTACATTCAGTAGTTATTTATTGAAAAAGTAGCAAGTACCCTCTCGCTCTATCTTGGTTTATTATATACATACGTAGTTGTGGGGGTGAACCTATAGGCAATGTCTATATAAATTAGTTAATATTCTAAATAGGTGGCTCAAATTTTGGGGACGAAAAATCACTGTTTATGGTAGGACTCGATGTAACGCCCTCAAAACGTGCTGATGAGTTATTTAAAAAAAATCTTATTTTATGTGAAAGGATATACTTTCCGATTGGTCTCATAAAAATTTCATCAAAATTGGTACAGCATTTTTGCTTATAAATCAAAATGGCTGAATAAAATATGTCATCCAAATAAAATAAATTGCGCAGTTGATACTTAACAAAGATTTTTGTGTAGTATTGTAACTTTTTTTGCAAAAAAAAAAATAACCGGCTTCCAAAAAAGCACTACAAAAAGTGGAAAATAACTTTACTTTCGGAAGTCGGTGACTATTGTTTGTTTCATTGATTTTTTTGCCACCGACTTCCGAAAGAAAAGTTCATTTCCACTTTTTGTAATGTTTTTTGGGAGTTGGTTAGTTTTTACACACCTATTTCTCACAATGTTTTCCTTCATCCTTTAAACAGCAGTTGTGATGAAATAATTACAAAAAGTAACGTGCTTGCCTGGGTTCGAACCGACGACCTACAACTTTGAAGTCGGTCCGTTACCGCATCATCATCATCATATGACTGCCTTTTCCCAACTATGTTGGGGTCGGCTTCCAGTCTAACCGGATGCAGCTGAATACCAGTATTTTATACATGGAGCGACTGCCTATCTGACCCCCACAACACAGATAGTACTGGGTAATACGATACCCCTTGGTAAGACTGGCAGTCAGTCTGTCGGGCCACTGACTACCTGTAACGACTGTCAAAGATCTATAAATGACAGCTAGGACAAACGGCTTAACGTACTTTCCGAGGCACGGAAGACGATCGGTATGAACCTAATGGGTGGTCACCAATCCACGGCTCTTCTGGTTGTATACAAAAAGAAAAAGACAGAAGTTGCTCAACACTTCCGACGCTACTCTATTTAACGATAATACGCACATTCCAGCCCGGGTAGTTTCTCAAACAATAGCATTAATTGCCTTGGCTTCACGCCAGCGCTCTCCGGATGTAAGCAGAGATCACTGCTTCATTTATATTTTAGTTTGAATGAACTCTGCTTATGAGTTTTGTTGACTAGTTGTCCTAGCACCAGTTATAACTACTATCGAATATAGATAATGTAAGTATGGTTTTTTTAATACTTAATTATCTTCACCCGGTCATCTCAATGATTAGCATGTTCTTTTTCTGCCATACGAATTTCTGTTCAGCTAATCAGCCGGAATCTTAGTATCTTGTATCCTTTTCCAGCTACTTACCCAACCATCCATAATTTCGTTGGTACTTACATACATTTGTAATATTAGAGCTCTCTGTGAAAGCTCGTACTATTAACATAACATAACATCACATCACATCACATCACGCTTGTTATCCCCGAAAGGTTAGGCAGAGGTGTACCTAACAGTACACCCACATTTCGCGAGTTATGTTTAAGTCACATGTAAAAGGGGGCGAGCTAATTGCCATCAACCGGGCACTAATTCCGATTCCGTGGCTGCTACTGAGAAATTACTGATGAAAAAACCCAGTAACACTTTTCCGGACCTGGGAATCGAACACAGGACCTCGACCAACGACGCAGTAGAAAGCTCGAACTATCAACATTTAAACCATTTTTGCAAATGTAGAATATTAATTGTAATTTTATGTGTAAAAATTTTAATACTTATGATTTCTTGTCCGCAAATGGTTTTTATTATTTTAGTTTTTATTTTGATTCCGTTTTTTTTTTCTCTATGGTAAATATTTTTAATCTTTTCCAATTTCTGTGTTAACACCTAGTTATTTGTGCATGCTGTGGTCTCCTGTAATTGAAGGAAAACACGTCAAATAAACTTTTTATAATATTGTGACCTATATTATATATTTGTATCCTTTGTTGGAGATCCAAATATAAATAAAATAACAGTAGATGACACAATAACATACAAACACTAAAACTACCGGTAAGATAAAGGAACTGCGAGACGGCCGAGCTTTGCTACCCCCCGAGGGGGTGGTAAGGTTTATTCTTAGGATAGATCAATAAAGCGAATCGTCTGGGTCTAGCTAGACTAAACTATGTATTAGCAGACAGATGTAGCTAGACTGAACTATGTATTGATAAACATGAAATTTCCTATGTGCCTTGGAAAGTAAAACCGTTGGCTCCGGCTGTCATTTGTGGATCTTTGACAGTCGTTACAGGTAGTCAGTGGCCCGAAAGTCTGACAACCAGTCTTACCAAGGGGTACCATATTACCTAGTGCTAATTGGGTTGTGGAGGTCACATAGGCAATCGCTCCATGTAAAATACTGGTATTCAGCTGCATCCGGTTTGACTGGAAGCCGACCCCAACATAGTTGGTAAAAGGCAGGCAGATGAAGATGTACTTCATCAGCACTGCTCTCAAAACGGTGAAGGAAAACATCGTGAGGGATCCGACATATCCTAGCACCAAACACTCTAAGACATGGTGACATGTACCAACCCGCACTGCGCCCGCGTGGTGGAGCACAGCCCACTCCCTCCTAGAGCGGAGGCCTGTGCCGAGCTGTGGGGGCAGTACAGGCAGATTGTGCAGAAGCTAATGCTAATCAGGAGATCAGGAAATCAGCCTGTCCTAGCACCAAACATTCGAAGACAGGAGGTGACTGCCGAGATGACATGTAATAGAGGAGTATGGGAGAAGAAGACATGCTGCGCCGACCCCAAAATAAATTGGGATAAGGGCAGGAGAATGTTGATACATGTGCAAGCGTGCGCATGTATGAACGGGTTAATGAATTTTGTGAAATATTAATATTTTGCGATTTTTTTTCGTTGGTCTAGTGACTAGTCGTTGCTGAACATGAGGTCCTGCGTTCAATTCCCGGTTCGGGCAAAGTGTTATCGAGATATTACATCAGGAATTTCTCAGTAGCGGCCACGGAGTCCAGATTTGCGCCCGGCTGATGTCTATAGGCTTGCCCCCTGTTACATGGGGCTTAACAACATAACTGGCGAAATGTGGGTGTACCAGACACCTCTGCCTAACCCTTCGGGGATTATAGGCGTGATGTCATGTTAGGTTATGTTTCTGACATTTTGGGCCAGACTGTATGAACAGATGTATGAGCGTGGACGAATATAAATGGTAGAGTTCTGCAGTTTATATACAATCTGCATATTTCATAGTTGTGGGAATGTTACCGGCTGCTAAATGCTATTCTGTAACTAATACGGTTCGTTTCTTTGATAGGGGGGGGGGGGGGGTATAAAAGGGACTTAATAAGTTAAATTTGCCATAATGGCGGGCTCGCATCGATCCTGTAATTGCGTGGGTGGGCTACAGCCTTTGATATCTGAATATTTTAGAAGTTTAAACGACAAAGTAAAGAATGGGTAGTGTTCTTTAAGTTTTATACTAGGAGAATTGTTGGCATGAGGGTTATTCTTGGTGTTGGCACATGACCCCTATATGTGGAGGGGCGGGGGTTCAGTACTGAACACGTATTTAGTATATCATTCTGAACAGCCTGTATTAACAAATTACTTGTGTAAATGTAGATAGATGGATTGTGTGAGGAATTATATGAAAGAGAGAGGAGTAAGTGATGCCGTGACGTCTGACAGGGGAGAGTGGAAGAAGAAAACGTGCTGCGCCGACCCCAAGCAGAATGGAGCAAGGGCAGGGAGATGATGATTAATAAATTACTTGAATTGGATTTTTTTTGTCTTGTGAATAGGCTTTTACTTGACATATTATGTAGTTGGCTAATGTTTGGCTTCTGTGTTTTTTTTTATAAGTCTATTCGGTCCCACTGCTGGGCAAAGGCCTCCGCCATTCCTTTTCCAACTCTCTCGGTGTTTTGTCTTCTCTGGCCATCAGTCAGGAACGAACTCAAATCGTCACGTCAGCGGTTCTTGGGCCTGCCTCGGTGACGACGACCGTCTTGAGGCACCCACTGTGTGACGATTCTGGCCAAGAATAATAATATTTATACACGCGACTGTGTATGTACCTAAGAAAGTGCTACATAAGTAAATAATTATCTAATAAATTACACTACAACAGTTCATGAGGTTATCTGTGACAGATAAACATACAATGAAGGGTAACATCACGCTATTGTGGCTACAGTACCGACTAGACATCATACATCATTCCCTTACCCTTGTTCCCATTAATTTGTGGTCGGCGCAGCATGTCTTCTTCTTCCATACTTCTCTATTACTCGTCATCGAAGTCACCTCCTTTCTACCCATATCATCCTTCACACAGTCCATCCATCCATCCACATTCATACTCAACACTTTTCTCACGACGTTTTCCTCATTCCTCCGCATCACATGCTCATACCAAGACACCCCTTACCACACAAATTTTCGGTTACCGGTGCCACATTATGGGTGTAAAAATACCCTTAACGTCGACGAAAAGCATACTAACAAAAAAGCCTATAGGAAGTCATTTGTCTTGGTATGAACATGTAATGAGGAGAGATGAAACGCATGTTACTAAAAGAGTGATGCATATAAATGTTGATGGATGGAGAGGGAGAGGAAGGCCAAAGAAAAGATGGATGGATTGTGTGAGGAGTCATATGAAAGAGAAAGGAGTAAATGATGCCGTGACGTCTGACAGGGGAGAGTGGAAGAAGAAAACGTGTTGCGCCGACCCCGAGTAGAATGGGACAAGGGCAGGAAAATGATGATGATGATGAAGACGAGAAGCATACAATCATCATTGTTTATTTATTTAACACTTCAAGCACAATGTGGCATTTTCTACCAGTCATCCTTTGAGTGTTTCATTGCGATCTTTTTTTTTTCTAGACCATATCTGGGAACCTTTCACTTACGGTGATATTGGGGGTCAACTTTTTCACAAGTTTTTAATGTTATAACTTTACTTTAAAAACCTCCTCGCTTGAGTCCTACCGTAAAACGTGATTTTCATCACAAAAAAAAGTCGTTTCCCAGTAATAATTTTTGCGTAGAGTTACTTAGTTTGATGTACAGGACAGAATGCTTGGTTGACGGCTTGTTTGACCCCCAATATCTCCGTAACTAGAAGGTTCCCAGGCATGTTGTCCAGAACAAGTGCCTTCGGGCTTCGTTAAGGCCCTATTTACACCCACTATAACACCACTGCTGTATTCCCTGAAGGGGTTGGCAGAGATGGATGATATTATATATTCCTACATTTCACCGGTTTTAATATCTATGGCAACGTTGTTCCCATTAATTAGGGTACACAGGACCTGACCAAGATTATGTCTGGAGTTTAAAAGACACTGAAATCTGAGTTTACACGTGATGTCGGTACAGGAAACACCGACCCCATCTAGTTTTGAAACATAATTTATTGACATGTTAAAGTGTTGTTTATTTAGACCGAGTACTTGGACGACAAGTAGAGAAAACGTCGATTTTCCCAGATATGTGACCTATGGGGGAGGCCTTTTCCCAGCAATGGGACAATATAGGCTAAGGAAAAAAAAGACGTTATCTGGCTAGATCAATTTTTCGCCCCCGTAAACCGACTTTTATTGAAATCCTTAGAGCCATTTTCGAGAACGTGATAACAAATATTGTTCATTAAATAGTAAGTAACTTGTATAGAATTTATAGAAACTTTAACTACTTTATTACTATAATATAAACCAAATCTATGTCCCAAGCTTTACCCAAAAACCCCAATAACAATTGACTCCGCTTGAGGGTGGAATCAAAACTCCTTTAGTTAACAGTCATGCTAGGCCCAACATTGAATAGTGGTCTACAATACAGAAAATCAATAGACATACAAACATTTCTATACATATACAACCAATCTTCCCGGGAGACCAAGTTATAATAGTTGAAACATCTATATACTACCGTCAATTTAACATAGACATCTAACATCCATACTAAGTAAATTAACTTACAGACCAACTTATGTTAGCCGACCAATATCCCAGGATTTTACGGCCAGATCAAGTATAGCTCGGGTTTTCACATATTCAAATGGAACCGGGAGCTCAGGGTATACTGGTTGGTTATTGCCTATGTAAAACCAGTATTTCTATAGGCTAGGTCATAGTGGAACGGTATTAGATAAGGAAGAGAAAAATATATAAGAAGATTATATTTTTTTACTTTGAGGAAACTCGCTCAATGTTACATGGGACTTAAGTATGATTGGCAATGTGGGTTTACTAAAGTTAGAGCTTAGCCTAGCCTCTGAGGAATCACGTGTATTGGAATTTTCGATTCCGGGACCTGTCGGTTTCCTCTTTCACCTTTTCGAGTGGAGTGGTGATGAAATAATTTACACAAATTGAGGTAAACATTACTTCAAATACCTCCACGACCCCCTTACTATCCAATGCATCCATCAGCACAATGTTTTGAGTGCGTTAAATAGAGCACTACCGAAAACCGTGATTTTTCACCCCAAGAAAAGTCGTTTCCCAGCAATAATTTCTGCGTAGAGTTACTAAGTTTGATGTACAGAATGCTTGGTTGACGGCTTCGTGAAGGGTCCGTTTACACCTTGTATATTCTTGCTACATTCAGAATAATAAACTCCATGGCTCTCAGTTTATTGAAAATGTATTATAACATATAATATTATGTGGTCAGTGGTAGCTATATCCAATCAGGTAAGCTGTCGGTCAATTTGCTAATTGGTTTTAGCTTTGACAAGCATAACCAGCTTACAATGTTCCCTCGGGATTCAAACGTCCTCTCATTGATAGGGAGTGGCCTATAAACCACGAGGACACGTGCGATGGTGGACAAATAAATTCTTTATTTCGAAAGTGACAGTAATATTACAGACATATACCTAAGTTTTTAAACTGACATGGTCCCTAAAACTATCATGTACACTGAAAACGGGATATTTACCGTGTAAACAGAAGTCGGATAGTAAACATGGTAAATATCCCATTAATGATAATGTTACGGACACATATCTTAAAGTAAATCATCACATGCCTGCCTTTTGCCAACTATGTTGGGGTCGACTGCCAGTCAAACCGGATGCAACTGAATACCAGTATTTTACATGAAGCGACTGTCTATCTGAATTTCACAACCCAGGTAGTACTGGATAATACATTTACTGGATAAGGCGAAAGAGGTGAGAGAGTTGTATGAAAAATTTTTTTTTTTCTCCAAGATCTTTTTTTGATACTCCGAATTCAACTCGGACGAAGCCGGGGCATTACTAGTCTAGTAATAAAGACTTACGTTCAAAACCTCCCCGCCTTATCGTCAGAAATGAGTTTTGTATACGGCATTATAGATCGCAATAGAGCCACAGAGTAACAGGGTAACACTTCCAGTACGAAAACCATGACCTACGCACAACCACAGTGAGTTGTCTAGGCTGTGGCGTAGCGCACACATTCATATTCCAATTGCTGATCTATTGCATGAAATCAGAACTATGTAGTTGGCATTTAAGTATGGTGTTTTTATTTTGGTTTCAATAAAATTTATAACGACTTATTTAGGCTGTGGGTAAGCAGAGGGGTCGGTTATAGATAGGTATTGGTTTTCATAACCGATAAAAAAATCTTTAATTATTAATTTAAAAAAATACTAGATTTTTGCAAAAATATTATGATACTCGATATATTTCTAATAACCAGTAGCTTTAGAAGGATTAAAGTGATTGATTATAGATTCCAATGTCTTCCTCTGAGTTGCCTCTTAACCAGAAAGTACAGAGAAGAGCAAACAAATGTAAACAGTTAGAGAAATTTCCTCTCGTAGAGGTGAGGCCCGTGGCACGTTAAGCCGTTAGTCGCGGCCGTCATTTGTAGATCTTTGACAGTCGTTGCAGGTAGCCAGTGGCCCGAAAGTCTGACAACCAGTCTTACCAAGGGGTATCGTATTACCCAGTAATTACTGGGTTGTAAAGGTCAGCTAACCAGTCGCTCCATGTCAAAATACTGGTATTCAGCTGCATTCGGTTAGACTGGAAGCCAACCACAGCATAGATGGGAAAAGGCTAGGCAGATGATAATGACTCAGTAATAGAAAACAGGACTTTCCGTAGAATATTATTCAGCTTATCAATGTGTACACGATTGAGGAAAATGCTTGCATTAAATCGAATAATAGATTTATTTGTTGACTTTTACCGTTTATCAATGTCAATTTTTGTTTTGAAAAACACTTCTTTTGTTAGCATTGTTGTAACTTATTTAATTGGTAAAAAGATAAATTCAGCTAAACGAAGCTTGATTGACAAATTAATGGTCTTAGTATGTTTATGTGGTTGTATTTTCCTAGCATAATCACGTCCTGCGACGTGAGAAGCAGGACACAGGCCTCTCTCCATCATCATCTGCCTAGCCTTCTCCCATCTATGTTGCGGTCGGCTTCCAGTCTAACCGGATGCAGCTGAATACCAGTATTTTAACATGGAGCGACTGCTTAGCTGACCTTGACAACCCAGTTATTACTGGGTAATACGATACCCCTTGGTAAGACTGGTTGTCAGACTTTCGGGCCACTGACTAGCAGTAACGACGGTGAAAAATCTACAGATGATAGCCGGGACTAACGCGGAGGAAACTCGGTATGTAAGGGGAGCTTTGGCTAAACATAGACTTTTAAGCGTCTATAAGGGGGCTTCAATTGATAGCTCTTTAATTTACTCATAAGGAATCTTACTCATATTACCTAAGCCCCTTTTCTTAAAAGTAATAACAACTACAAAGTAGTCACTCTTATAGTTACAAAGTTCGATTTCTACTTCGTTTTCCTCGTCGAGGTTTTCAAGAAAGGATTAACATTATATTCGTTCATAATAAAGTTTGTAGTTTAAGCCAACATTGCGAATGGTTGACACAAATGCTTTTAAATTTTAATTCTGAACTGCTTAAGTTGCAAATAATTTGTGTTAAAGTTTACTTTTTGCGTGGTTTCTGTCTTGGCTTTGCTTTTTAATTTTATTTTTATTTGGCGTGATAGTCACTATAGTTATACATTTTCTGTGACAATTCTATTTCATTAGAAGTTTTAGTTATAAACATTCAGCCTCTTTTAGTTATAAAGATCCAGATTATTTATCGTGTGGTTAGTGCCTAACCTAGTGTCAGAGTTTTTATGCTGCCTATGGGCCTCTGACTTGGCTTTACATGCCGTCGAGAAATATCTCTCAGGCACGCTGGTTTCCTCGCGATGTTTTCCTTCACCGAATCAAGTGATAATTATACAATACGCACATGAATCCGAAAAATCAGAGGTGCGTGTTTTGGGTTCGAACTCGAGACCTATGACTTGGCAGTCCGACGGTCACAACACTAGGCTATCACTGTTTGCTTGTTTTATTCAGTATTATGATAGATTTACGGTCAGATGGCTTTGTTCAAGAGAAATAGCGCTGTGAAAGACAAACAAACAGATGCAACAGGCGTATGATGATACGGAACTTTTGAAAAGCATTTATTCTGTAATCCTGCTGTATCATCATGGCATTAATTGTAAAGTAAGCTTTGCCATATAATCACTGTAGGTTATGGTATGAAAGTACATACGTGTTTAGCGAAGGTAGTCAGTTTTCTTAAGATGAATCACAGACTTGCTTTAAACGGCTTCAAGTATAGAGGAAGTCCAAGGAAACAAGGAATAATAGATTTAGGGAAAGATGATATGGCTAGAAAGAGGTTTGACACTGAGCTAACGGCTGAAAGAAATGTGTGTCAAAAGAGAGATGATGCGTCAACAATGAATGAGTCTGGTTAAGGGCAAGAGAATGATGATCACAAATTCAAAATGTTGACATGACTCGAATGTCGTTCGCACCCTTTTACAACCTAATGTTTCTCAGACATTGTTAGGAATTCTTAGTTAAACCGCAGACTTCATTGTAAGCTTATGACTGCGTCCCATTCATAGTTAAAGATGACACTGTAGTAATAATGACTTCGCGAATTTTGCTAGTACCTACCTAAGCATTCTGTTTAATTTCGGTTGCTACTTTGTGTAGCATAATATATCTCTTGGGAATTTATATTAGTGTTAACTTAGCTATTTTCTACATTGTTACTGGTGGGATACAAGACAACAGTTACTGAAAATTTGAAAGGAAATCGTGGGAATGAGGAGGGTTGAATCGCATTATGACAAAAAGAGTGACGAATAAAAGTGTTGATGGGTGGAGAGGAAGAGGAAGACCAAAGAAACGATGGATGGATTGCGTGAGGAATTGTATGAAAGAAACAGGAGTAAATGATATCGTGACGGTTGACGGGGGGAGAATGGAAGAAAAAGACGTGTTGTGCGGATTTCAAGTAACATGGGACAAGGTCAGGAAGATGATGTAACTTGTAGAATATTAGACAACCAACTGCTTTGTTTGAATGAATGTAGCACCAATAAACTTATAAGTAACAGTCGCTCTTATAAGAAGGATCAAATCAAAACATTTCAACTTTTCCATACTTTGTTACCTGCTATCACCAAGTCGCTCCATTTAACATACTGGTATTCAGCTGCATCCGGTTAGACTGGAAACCAACCTTAACTTAGTAGTAAAAAAGCAAGGAGATGACGAGCCTGTTACATGCTCTGTGCAGAGTTCACGTTATTTGAGAACTAATTAGTGTACTATAGACACAAATTTCGAGCTGATTATTATACATTAGATCGCTTTTCTCTAAAAAAGTAAATCTAATACATTTTTGACTTTTGCATTATGGTTATCGCTGATAAGATGTTGCCTACCTGCATTTCAGAGGCGACGACTTGAACCATAGTCTAGCGCTTGATCTCCGAATCTGACAGGACGGATGGTTAACAATAAGTAAATGATATTATTCTTTTCTACAATTGTAAAAATGTCCAACTGTCTGGAGAGACCGTAAGTGAGCAATTAACAATAGTCTGTTATACTTCTATTTATAGTAACTAGTGTTTTTTTCCTGGAACGATACGATTAGCCGTCATCATCTGACGTAATTTGTGACACAGGGTAATTACTATGTGTAACACTTCGTTGTATTATGTTTTGTTGGCTTTTGGGGTTGGCAGTAGTGTCCTCTTGTTTGCTTATATTTATATTGCGAGAGTTGTCACTTTCTCTGCTTAAATATGTGTGTGTGTGTTGTGTGTATGATCACGAATTGGTCAGATAATTGTGGTGATTATGGGGAAAATCACTAAGTATGATCAGTGCGTAGCAATTATGAAAATGCTTATGTTTGGCATTTTCTACAGGGTGTTGTCACCACGTATCCAATACATCATTCTGAACCACATACCAATTTTTCATCGGTAATAAAAGAAAACAGCTTTTCCATACATTTTGACCGTGTAGGTATTGCAGTTTGGTAGGATTAAGCTGTTTCTTTTAATAACCAGCCAAAAATTTATATGTGGGGTTCAGAATGAGGTACTGAATACTTGGTAATCGTTTTAGCGTGTGTGTTTCATCCACCAGGTATGTTTCTTTCAATTTGTTAGTGCAATCTAAAGACGGGTTTCCAAGGCATTTACTATCTGTATCTATAAACTTTTCTTAGATGCTGCTTTGTGCTAGACATTTTGCCGTGTCTATGTTATACTTCAATCAACTTATCTGTGCAAGTGGGAAATCACAGAACTAAAATAAATGTACCAAGTTTGATATAATATGGTTGCAGTTTTCCTTGAAAAGCAGCGCAAACTTTAGGTGCAAACTTAAAGTGGTCATACAGTACGCTTGTAGTTCGACAGTGATTGTTATTACGCGTAGCTACAGTTAATGAGCTCAGTAACATTTATCATCATCTGCCCGCCTTTTCTCAACTTTGTTGAGATCGGCTTCCAGCCTAACCGGATGCAGCTGAATACCAGCTGATCTCCACAACCCAGTTAGTACTGGGTAATACGATACACCTTGGTAAGACTGGTTGCCAGACTTTTCGAGCCACTACAAATGACAACCAGTAACATTTATACATTTTCGATTTTGATATCTGTTTTTTTTTATTGTGCTGAAAAATTTAATGTTCTGAGCGATAGTTTATTTTATTAAACTCAATTTATTTTATTTATCTTAGAATGGGCTTGTAGGATTCATTTCATATAACAATAACATTCCTTTCTTTCATTCTATTGCTACGTCTTATTGCATGTAACCTACAATCTATGCAAACACATTTTACTTTAAAGGAAGAATTCATTATTTTACGTGGCACATGCCACAAGTGCAGACAACATTAAACAAAAGTAACAAAAAAAAACAAATCTAAAAAAAAAACATAATTACTGTGTGTCTCACGGCTGCTCCAACTGGGCTAGTTGGAGCAGCCGTGATTTAGAACTGGGGCCAGTTCTAAATGATTTTCTTCCTTTTTCTTTTCTCTTTGACTTCATGAGTATTAGAAAAACCTGCAACAAAAAAGGGTTTTAACGAATTTGTTGTCTAAACTGAATGATTTTATCAGTAGTTATTATTCATAGTGCTATCTTCACGCAATGACTTGTGTGCAATGTACTTTAATCTTATTCTTTTCACCTCGACTTTAAAACAAAATGGGTTAGGTATTTTGCTCAAAACTACAGCAGGTTAAACCCTTTTGAACAACCCAGTCATCATCATCTTTCTTCCCTTGTCAAATTTTACTTTTGGGGTCGGCTCAACACGTTTTTTTCTACCTATTAAGAGGAAATACCGGTAGTGATTTTATATATTTTTTTTACATTTCCACCCTAAAAACATACCTAACTAAACGTCCCACCAAACATAAGCCACAAACCCTGCCATCCCTTCAAAAGCAAAGTCGTGAACACAAAAAAGTTGTTCAGTAATTTCTTACTGTTGCTATGGAAAATGCAAGTTGCAGTGTTCTGACTTTCACGAGTGCGCGGTCGGGGCACACTGTAGGCATGTATGTGTGTGTGCGAGTTCGCGTCTGTGTGGGTACGCCCTGCCATTGCAGGCCCTCAGTACTCCCCGATGCACCGAAGTGCAACGACGCGTCGCTTGAAAAACCACCTTCAACCTAATTTTTACACAAAACTAACCATTTTAGTGATTCCCAAGGTATATTTTCATCATAAAGTTATGTTTTTTTGAAGGATTTCAGTTTTTTTTTGTCGTAATTTCTTTGTTCGCCGGCCATGTTGGATTCGATGGAGTAGGTGAGTAGCTTTCTATATTCTGTAAATGAAATTTCTTTTTTTTTTTTTGGTTTATTGTTTTTGTAAGGAAACCTTCATATTTGATTATTGATCTTTTGGCGTGTTGTGAAGATTTTGGTAGAATTTTTTTTTAGATGTTACTAATTAAAGAGTGTTTTTTTTCTTTGAAATGTGGTTTCCTTTGTGTAGTTGGGTTAGAAAATTGATACGTTTTTAACTAACTATCACTTGTGACGCAATCGAAATAGCGATCAATATTTTGGCAGATGCGCAGACAGTCTGACATCAAATTTCCTTGTCTTAAAACCAACTTGTTTAAAAATTAACCAAATATCAGTTTAATTTCGTGGTTATTTAAGTTTAAAATTGATGAAAATGTGTGTAATTTAAGCGGGAATTTTAGCTTTATTAATACATATTACGTCACATCTTAGTGAGGAGGTAGCCATTTTGAAAATGGGCGTCCCCTCCCCTTGGCTTCGATCTTAACAAAGACGCCCAAAGCCATTGCAGGGATTTCAAATATTTGGATGAAATGACTTGAATTTTTTGAATAATCTTACAATTTATTCTTCTTTTGGAATGTGCAGGGCTTGGCAGGGCTTCAATTTTAGTTTATTTAGTCCAAAAACTTTAAATATCATACAATTTAATTACTAGGAGAAAATATTTTGATGTAATTACTTTTTTTGCTCAATATGTTTTCATTCTTATAAACTTATTTTGGCGTATACAGGGTTGCAGTCCCAGTTCAAATTGTACAAAAGAATAATAACATAGTTCTTACCTAAAATATAACATACTTAATAGAAGTACATGAGGAAATCTGGACTTACATTGAGTCTAAGTCTCAAATCACCAATCTGCCTTGAAGAAACGTGGTCATCAATACCATGCCTTCTGGATGAGAAGAGGCCTTTGCTGAACAGTGGGACAGTAATAGTCTGGATTTTTATAAAGAAAATACATCAATAGTTATACATGAACCTGCCTTTGTAATTATTACTAATTTCCACCGGATGTTAGCATCAAATTACTTGGAAATTGATAATTTCCTATAGACTACATAACTAGCGAGTTCCTTTAAGGTAATGCCTTCAATGCACTTATCCGTTTTTTTACAATATGTCGAAAGTCCAATCAAAACTCATGTATGGTAGACCGAAAATAAGCAGTTTTTGAACAACAATATGACAAAAGGCAGCCGCCTAAAACACCCCGCCCTTCGACACTTCCTAGTGTTTTAGCTGGGAAGACGACAAAATCTCCAAGCAACACAACATCCATACGAAATCGTTTTGTCTGCAAATAATCTTGAAAGAAACAATTATTGATACCGTCATCATCTTTTAGAATCTAGTTGGTAATTTTCTTAAACAAAAAATTTTCATTAACAAATTCTGAAAGACTTTCATCTACCCTGTATAGTCAAGACACTCTTATCATAGTTAGCCTATAAGGTCCCCACAGCTGGACACAGGCCTCCTCTGTATGAGAGGGAGTGGCCCGTAATCGACCACGCGGTCCCGATGCGGGTGTGTGGGGTAGTGCGCAGTACGAACAGAATTCTAACAAAGATTTTAGACCTAGCTAGTTTTTTGGAAATCTTTTGGATGTTCAACCAATGAAAACTCATCATTTAAAAAACTGGTATTCTGCATTTGCAACTGCATCTGCTTAGACTGGAAGCCGACCTCAACATTGTTGGGAAAAGGCTAGCAGATGACGATTAGAACAAGAAAGGTTTTAGACTGAAGTAAATTGAACTGACCTAAACTGAATTATGAAAACTCTGGTTTGGTTTTTCCGGTCATGACACAACTATTAGCTCTAGGCTGCGTCATAGACTTAATCAATAACTACTAGCAAATGTATACTTATAGGAGCTGGAAATAAGTCTGTATCTAGAATTAATACTGAGTGTACTTTTTTTTTTTTTTTTTTTTTTTATTCTTATTTATTTAAGGGATTTTTGTACACAAGTGCGACGATGTCAATCCCATCGTACTTTTACATATATATCAACTTACTTCCTAAACTAATTTAGCTTATTAAAATTACACAAAACAGAATGAACTAAATCTAATTACTTTTACTTATCTAATAAAAAAGTATATAATATTTTTGCTGCTTCAGAGGTAGGCTTAGCTAAAATACTATGGAAAACTCCAACATCCATTACCGACAAATTCATCCTATTGAGAACTGTGTTTCTCTTATTAGTATGTCGGACACATTCCACCAACACATGCTGTGCATCCTCTATCTTGCCACACACCTCACAGTTTGGAGAGTCAGCTGTTCTCATAAGATAAGCAAAGTTGTTTAGTGGAATATGTCCTGACCGCAGACGATGCGCAGCAACAATTTGACTTCTATTCAGTTTCGATCCCGTGAACCAAGGTATATGAGGAGGCTCACATTGTATACTTTTATACCAGATTCCTTTCGATTTTGATCTTTCATTAAAATGTTCTTTCCAAGATAAATTGTTTATTTTTCTAAATTTACTTAACATTTCCGAATAACTTGGTAATATGTCCCGTGTTTGCGTGTCTAACAGAATTGCGTATTTAGCTAATCTGTCAGCCTCCTCATTACCCGGAAGTCCAACATGGGACGGCACCCACTGGATAACTACTTCATAACCTGTCTGGTTAAAAATCTGAATTTGTTCCAAAATTCTGTATGCAATAGCTAAACCCTTTGACCCATTATGAACACATTTAGAAATATGCTGCAGAGCGCTCTTACTGTCAGTGCATATCACTACTTTCATCGCATTTAGTTCTAGTATATACTTCAAGGCCTCAGAAATGGCAAATAACTCGGCAGTCATGATGGAAATAGCGTTATTCATGCTATACGTTTTATGATACTACTGAGTGTACTTGAAACATACTCTTTCTCTTTGTATAATGATCATCTCTTAGTTCTAAGTTGATATTCAAATAATTAGGAAATCATTTCATGCTAGTGGGTAGGTAGTCTTCTTTTTAGTATGTCGATGGCATTCTAAATCGAGTCAGCCCAAAATTTGGCGACGAGTTTGGCACTTTCAGAACCGTCCATCAGCTCCTGCAATAAGCATGCAACAGGACTGGGAGGTTCCATCGTTTGTGGGACAATACCACATTTACGCTCCAGGGCAGAGTCATCCATGAATCTCTACATAGGAAGATAATATCCTTCTTGTGAAGGCACACGTCTGGATAAATTCAATTATCTGGCAAACTATTCTATCCAAATTCATTTTCATCTGGTAGAGAAGATAAAGACAAGAAACAAGCTTTAAAAGAGTGCAAATCAACCTTATTATTACCGGATCCTGGAAGCCTAATTAAATTAATTCTGTGTCACGTCTTATTTCATGTTCTGTCAACGAATCGCAATAGCTAACGTGTGGTTACAACCTGACCAGCCAATCATTGATTGATTTTAAAAGAACTGATCGCCTATTTATCTGGCATCTGAGCACTCGACGATTCTTATGACTGCATCAACGAGCGGAGTTCGCATATCTGAATTTCCGGCTTTTTAGGTATATTTAATGAAAATCTGCCATCGACACGCTAAGAAGAAGTTTTGTCTATCGCGATTGTTACTTTGTCCGGTCTTCAATACGTCTCATATTTCGTTTCCGCAACGAATTTCGACAGCATTGACAGAAGCTTTTCGGTAGCTTACGTCAGTCCAAAACATTTTTGACTTTTCCATGTCACTTTATCTAATGAAGAAAGTGTTGAGAGAAAAGTTTTGAGTATGAATGTGGATGGGTATAAAAGTAGAGAAAGACCAAAGAAAAGATGGATGGACTGTGTGCATCTTGCCCGCGTGGCATATTACCAGCCCAAAGCCTTTCACAAGGAGGAGGTCTGTCTCCTAGCCCTATTAGGTCTTAAATATAACAGGCGAAACATGAGAATACCATAGTACACTTCTGCCTACCCCTTTGGCAAAAACAGGCGTGATATTATTCCAATACCAGGTCGCTGAACCTCTGTGAATGTTTCTTGGCAATTGAAGCTGACGACAGAATACTATCAACGTATTGATCAAAGGTGTTAATGCTGAGGAATTTTAAGTATTGATTTCTGTTGCCAAAAATATTGGGTATTTTAAAGAGTTGGGAGTACATTAGTAAAGCTTCTTAAGAGGGTTTCCTTCTTTTTGTGTGGCTAGTGCCTAACCTGGTGTCAGAGTTTTTATACCGCCCATGGGCCTCTGAATTGGCTTTACGTGCCGTTGAGAAATATCTCTCAGGCATGCTGGTTTTTTCAAGATGTTTTCCTTCACCGGAGCAAGTGATAATTATACAATACGCACATGAATCCGAAAAGTTAGAATTTAATTTGGCAGTATGTTCCGAAGCCAGTGACTGGCTTCAACCAAGTCAGGATTTCGTGATTGAATTAATGGCTATAGTTTCGTCCTCTACCCGTTTACAACATATTTGGAAAAAGGAATGGATGGTGGAAGAAGAAACAAGCGTGCGTCGATCACTAGTGGATTGGAATAAGGCAGGAAAAAGATAAAACGGTTTATATCGAAGTTTGTGTGGAATAACCAGCCTATATTACGTTCCAACTGCTGGAATACTTCTCTCTACGAGAGGGAGTGGGCTGTGCTCCACCACGCGGGGGGCAGTGCGGGTTGGTAAACATCACATGTCTTCGAATGTTTGGTGCTAGGATATGCAGGATCCCTCACGATGTTGTAATTCACCGTTTTGAGAGCAGTGCTGATTAAGTTAATTACTGAAATTAGCCTGTCTGGGAACGTAGTCATTGTATTTTTAGAGTTATATCTGCTCTAAATATTAAGTTAGCTAACCTGAAGTTTAAAATATGTCCTGTTGAGGACACTACAAAAAATCCTACAGCGCCATCTGTGCCATAAAAGCAAAAACTAACATTAAAATTCTGAATCACGCTATTAAAGATATCCGCGACTTAAGAGCTAATAGAAAAATCCGACAGCAACCGCCGCTGCCCACCAGACACAACACCTGTCTGGTCGGAGGATCCGCTTTTTTCTATGGAGTATTAAGGAACTTTACACTGTGTTCCTTTGTACTCCAATACTGGTGACCCCAATGTGATATGAACAAACAATCTTCTTCTTTATCGTATGGCTAGTGCCTAACCTGGTGTCAGAGTTTTTATGCCGCCCATGTGCCTCTGACCTGGCTTTATATTCCGTCGAGAAATATCTCTCAGGCATGCTGGCTTCCTCACGATATTTTTCTTCACCGAAGCAAGTGATAATTATACAATACGCATATTATGAATCTCATACCTAAATCAGAGGTGCGTGTGTTGGGTTCGAACTTGAGACTTATCACTTGGCAGTCCGACGGTCACACCAGCTATCGCTGCTTATTAAGAGGTCTGAGGAAGTCACATCCAAATCTTAAATTCTGGTCTAAAATGACAGGTCTGTAAGCATAATATTGTTCTAAGGGGTGAGTCTCACCCCTAGGCCATCACTGCTTTTTTTGTACCTTCTGGACGAGGGAAATCTTTCAATCCTCAGGTTAATCAATTTCATAGCTAGAGGTAGATAAAATAACTGTAAATTCTACAGTGTTTGGTGGCATACTTCAGAGTATGCCACTAAGAAAAAGAGCCACTTCAATTCCCTTATATTATCGTGCACAAACAAACGACAGCACAAAGCCCCCTGCCCAGTTGGCTTGATATCAAACCAGTCAATAACAAAGCTAAAAATACAACTGATTACGGTATCGCGTTCAATGAACTGACTTGTCTGACAATGATTGTACGATCTTCTTATCGAGACGAGGGACTGCGATCCTTCTTTGGAGAGAGCTCGTCAGCTGCCTGGCTTTTCACTACGTTGGGGTTGGCTTCCAGTCTAATCGGATACACCAGTATTTTAACACCAGACGAAATACATACTCCAAAATCATTGATTTGAACAGGGAAGAAGAAATGACACATTTTTAGGAAGATATCTATGTCTAGCCAGAGAAAGATATATTCATCTGCCTAGCCTTTTCCCAACTATGGTGGGGTTGACTTCCAGTCAAACTGGATGCAGTGAAATACCAGTATTTTACATGGAGCGACTGCCTATCCGACTTTCAAAGCCCTGTTAGTACAAGGTAATACGATACAATGACCCCTTGGTAAGATTGGTTGTCAGACTTTCGGGTCACTGTCTACCTGTAACGACTGTCAAAGATTTACAAATGACAGCCGGGACCCACAGGTTAACGTGCTTTCCGAGGCATGGAGGAAACTCGGTATATGATGGGTGGTGGTGAATTAACTGACTTGGTTATCAATTACATGGAGCTATTGCCTATCTAATCGGCACAGCCTAGTCCCTGAGTAACCCTATAACTCTTGGTAAGACTGGTTTACAGAAATTCCTGCATTACAGCCGTAAAAAGAACTTTCCAATGACAAATATCCTGAGAGCCAGAAGCTCATTTTATCGGCGGAAACGAAGCTGCAAAAGACGAATAAAATTCACGCCTTTTTCTGATTGTGGGTAGGCAGAGAACCACAGAAAGTCACCTGCTACGATCCTCATATATTCCTTTCGTCTCGTCCACGTTCATACATCTGGTCATACACGCACGCCGGCTGCGAGCACTGCGCACCTGACCTTTCTGAAGAATCTCACCAATACGGTCAGTGTATTTCCTTCTAAGGCGTCCCTTCACGGCGTTTTCATATTACATATATCTAAATTATCCACCATCCCTCCCAAAGGCAACAGAAAAAAAAACTACAACAGTAAAATCCCTACTCTACGATAGAGCACATTACCATAGGTCAGTTCTGGGATAGAGTCGCTCTCATTGGTCGGATGCTACATAGGCATAGAGTCCACATAGACATGTGGTCGTAGGCCAATGGCGGCACGGGCCCTTCTTACCTGAGCTTTTTGTGGAACTCGGGAACTCTAGTTTTGTAGAGATCTTTTTGGTGTTGGACTATGTTTTTTTTTGAGTGAGTTGGACACATGGTAAGATATATTTTTGTTGTTAATGCAATTTTGTTTCTTTGGCAATGATTCATTCGAAACATAATATAATTTATGTAGAAATCATTATATGTTGTCTTTTTTTAAAAATGAAGATTCTAATTAAAAAAAAAAGAAAAGTAAGCTAACATTGATTTATTATATTTCACAAGTATGTAAAACTAATAAGATTAAAAAAAGAGTTTTCTTTCCTCTGTAAATAAGTAACGCAGAAATAAAAACTATAACTTGATTAAGTTCATAAAAAAATCGCAAAATATTTTCTGACGGACCACGTGTCTTAATCAACATTTTTATGTATATTAACTTCTTATAAAGTAGTCCACCACTTCATGAGAAACGACACACTTGTCACTTCCCCCACTTCTTCAGAAACTAACATGTTGCAAGAAAAAGACATAAAATAAAAATAACGCTTTCCACCCAATGGCCCTTTGGTCCTGGCAGTTGACAGTCATCGTCATTCGCTCGGCAGCCAATCAGGAAACGCATAGATTCGGGTCTATCACGGAGTAGAAATGTGACAGAAGTACAATTCCGCAAAATATTTTATCGGAAATGTTTTCCGAATTGCTGATGTCATAGTGATTTTATTTGGAATAGTTGCTTCTAGTGAACAAAATTGTGTGTTTATAATACAGAGAACTTTTGATGTAATATTGGTTGTAAAAGAACAAAAAAACAATACAAAAGAACACTCTATTTAAGTCGCGAGTTAATAGGCTTTTTTGGGTTAGATCGTTACGTCTTCGACCACATCTCTGTCCTCAGGACAAGATTGAGGTCAATAGTCAAAATCATCATCTGCCTAGCCTTTTTCCCAACTCTGTTGGGGTTGGCTTCCAGTCTAACCAGATGCAGCTGAGGACCAGTATTTTATACATGGAGCGACTGCCTCTCTGACCTTCTCTACCCAGTTAGTACTGGGTAATACTAGTATACCCCTTGGTAATATGTCAGAATTTCGGGCCACTGATAACCTATAAAGACTATCAAAGATCTACAAATGACAGCCGGGACCAATGGATTAACGTGCTTTCAGAGGCACGGAGGAAACTCGGTATGTAATGGGCGGTCACCCATCCACGGACCAACCTAGACAAGCGCGGCTTAACTTGAAGATCCACCCGAGTGGCTGTTGTTATTTAGCCACGAGCTCCTCGAGGTCAAGAGAAGGCCCATTTAATATAAAAAAGGGCAACAAATGCTAGTAATAAAAAAATAGTCTATAAAAGACAAAAACTTACAAATTATATAAAAAACGACTTTTCCTTATCGTTTCTTCGTGATACTTCTGTATGAACACTACTCGTGGTTCTATGTTGCAACCGATGCGTCGAAGGGACCGACCAATGAGAGCGTCGGGTGCCCTAGCCGCACTATGGTTGATTTTTGGCCCTTTACGGTTCGATACTGGCGGGCAAGCCGGACATTTACCTTTTTTTTTGTCTTTTTCTGCCTTTTATTAAGTAATGGTAAAAATAAAACGTATTGTTTAATGGCAGCTAAGATATGTAAGTATATATGATGCAGAAGAATGAGATGAGATGATGAATGAGAGACGTGGCGAAAGTTCTGAGTATAAATGTACGATAAGAGTAGAGGATGGCCAAAGAAACGATGGATTGACTGTGTGAAGAATGATATAGCTAGAATGGACACTTCTATTCTAGCTATATCATTCTACTACTGAGATGACGAGTAATAGAGAAGTATGAAAGAAGAGGACATGCTGGGCCGACCATAAATACATTGAGATAAGGGCAGGAGAATTATGATCACCCATAGAGACTAATTTAATACTTTGACACTAATCAACACGTTACACCTTTTAGAAGATTTTCTTAAAAGAGACTAATTTCAAATCCAATTTTGCCTATCCCTTAGGGAAAAGCGTGAGGGTAATAATAAAAAAGCTCACACGTCCATTACAATGACTCAACTCAATGCAATGCGATTTCTAATTAGGTGTGGTTACGTGCGCCATCTTGGATTTTTTGAATTTATACTATTTTACGCAAGTTGGTAGAGGAATTTACGTGAAAAGTTTTTTTTTTTAATTTTTATAAAAAATTATCGGATTTTTTCATATAACTGGGTTGCGGAGGGCAGACTGGCTCCACGTAAAATACTGGTGTTCAGCTCATCCCGTTAGACTGGAAACCGACCACAACAAAGTTGGGAAAAGGCAGGCATAAAAGGTTATCATAGTATTTTTTATTTTAATAGTTCAAGGGAAAACTACTTTAGTCTTGAATGTATGTAAAGGTTCTAATAAATGACCTACGACTTATTTAATAGCGGTCAAATGTTTATACCAAGTTTTCCTTCCTCAACTTATTACCTTATTAGGTAATTGATTATTTCTTCCATTCATACAATATATACCTACGGCAAAACATTGTGATTATACATATTTTTTCAATAAAATAACATCACGCCTGCAATTCCCGAGGAAATGTATACCTAAAGCTGTACCTGACAGTATGGGGTATACTAACATTTCGTCAATTATTATACTTAATTCCCAAATATAGGGGACTCGCCTCTTGCACCGACCCTGACTCGTGAACCGACCACAGTCATGTCTAGACTTTGTGGCTGCTATAGAGAAATTCATGACGTAAAAACCAAATGAACTGAGCCCAAATGAGCCAAACCATTTGAGGTTGTTGTAAATAAATTGATTTAAAAGAAATGCAATGTTTTCTTCGCTAACTGTACTTTTAGACACGCTCATATTCCGATGAACATTGATTTTAAAATAAAATTTCATTTGTTTTCTAAAGATGATGATTCGGGACATCTTGTATGAAAAAAAATTTGGTGACCAATCGGAACAGTCGCGAGTCGGGCATAACTCTTTATTTCTATTATGCCATTATGATGCACTTTC
Source organism: Standfussiana lucernea (assembly GCA_964057025.1). Classification (NCBI taxonomy): domain Eukaryota; kingdom Metazoa; phylum Arthropoda; class Insecta; order Lepidoptera; family Noctuidae; genus Standfussiana; species Standfussiana lucernea. Next base: position 9,604,939 of record OZ059814.1, read on the forward strand.
GAACGTCAAACTTTAAAACAAAAGAATAGAATTTAATTTATTTATTTATTTAACACTTCAAGCACAATGTACAGAGGCGGACTTAATGCCATAGGCATTTTCTACCAGTCAACCTTTGGGTGATGCAGAGACAAACAGCGGTAGGTGTGTTAATTCTACCCCCTTTTGTAAGGGTAGTTTCGTTTCGTTTCGTTTCAGCCAGTACCCCATGCTTAGCAACGACGACCCGATTGGCGCAGCGGTAGTGAGGCTGCCTTACGTTCATAGGGTTCCGGGTTCGAATCCCGGTAGGAGCAAGTGTTTGTGTGATTAAGCATGGACATTTGTTACCGAGTCATGGATGTTTATATGTATAATAAGTATGTATTTACAAACAAAAAGTATCTATGTAGTATATCAACTATCTAGTGTCCACGACACAAGCCTCGTAGCTTAATGTGGCACTAGATGGCGCTGTGTGTAATGTCTAGCGATATTTATATTTATATTTATATATTTATATTAGCAGTACCGCTTGCGCCCATGCGACCTGTGAGGCAGTCAGTGATAATTATCTAACTTACCATATAAATGCGATAGTTTGGATGGATGGATGTTTTTACTCAATTACGCCAGAACGGCTGAACGGATCTGTATGAAATTTGCCACAGAGATAGCGTCTGCAAGAGCGCATAAGCAACTTTTTTTCTCACACGCACACATCAAAATTTCCACTCGAAGCAAGTCGCGGGCAACAGCTAGTATGTGTATAAATATTGTAATAAATGCAGTAGCAGCCGCGTAAACTCTCTTCTTAGGGGCCGTTAGCAACAATTACGGCATGGCCACATACTACACGCTCAAACGAGACGTGTGGTGCCACAGCGACTGCGACGAATATAAATGAAAGTACACGGGTAATGAAGAATAGAGTGTAAAGTTCTGCATTCCCCATAGAAAAGGGAGGATCCCAACAGCCCAAATTATTCCATATCGTATTAGGTCGCGGATAACTTTAACAGCATGATTAAAAATTATTGATGTAAGCACTTCATTTGTGTGCTACGTGGCTCAGTGTCTCGGGAAGCACGTTAAGCCGTTGTTCCCGGCTGTCATTTGTAGATCTTTGACAGTTGTTACAGGTAGTCAGTGGGCCGAAAGTCAGACAACCAGTCTTACCAAAGGGTATCGTATTTCCCAGTAATAACTGTATTGTGGAGTTCAGATAGGCAGTCGCTCTATGTAAAATAATGGTATTCAGCTGCATCCGGTTAGACTGGAAGCCAACCTCAACATAGTTGGGAACATTTGATGTTTCCAAGGTACTCATTACTTCACAAATAGATGTCTGGTCTCCTCACTAGGGTTCCCTGTGTCATGGAAGCCAGTCTATTTCATTGTAGCTCAACGAATGAGATGTCATATGACTTTAAATTTTTGGTTCTATGACATACTGGTTTCCTCACGATATTTTCCCTCACCGTTCTGAGAGCAGTGGTGATGAATTAAATTACACAAGGTAATGCGTCTGCACTTCGAATCCTCGAACTACGAAACATATAAAGCTACCAACATAGAGAAAACAAATGAAATAATACACATGTGAAGAAGACAAGTGAAAAACGCGAGTGTCTTTTGAAGCAAGTTGTCGTGTCGTATCGGCTGAGGTCGTGGACGTGTCATTGCGCCCCGTTAGGCCAAGAAGGCGTCAAGATGTCGCCGCCACACCTAGTTGCAAAACGGATCGCCTTGAGTTGAACACTGATGTAACTTTGTGACCCACCGGCTGTTTCTAAGAGCTTTTTTTTAAATTTTGTAATGAATAATTTCAATGTTTTATGTGTGTTGCATTTACTGACGGGGTGACAGTTGAGAAAGTCTGCCTTTATGTCCAATAAAAAGGAATATCAACAGTTTTATTGGAATTACTCAAAAATCATTAATTTGAACAGGGAAGAAGAAATTACATAAGTTTAAGAAGAAAATTATGTATGTCTAGCCAGAGTTAAGATATATTCATCTGCCCGTTTTTTCCCAACTATGTTGGGGTCGGCTTCCAGTCTAACCGGATGCAGCTGAATACCAGTATTTTACATGAAGTGACTATCTACCTCTTACGACTGTCAAAGATCTACAAATGACAGCCGGGACCAACGGCTTAACATGCTTTTCGAGACACGGAGGACTCGGTATGCAATGGGTGGTCACCCATCCACGGCCCAACCTAGGTAAGCGCGGCTGCAAATGAAGATCGACCTGAGCGGCTGTTATTATTTAGCCACGAGTTCCTAGAGCTAAGATATATTATAAGTTCAAATTCCATGTCTCTCTCATGAGAGAGAATGTTCGTGACATATTGGGACACTCCTGGAACAAATTCAGAAAATTATCGAATTACACCTTTTGAGACATTACACGTCAGCTTAATTAAACAAAGTTCAAAAAGGGCTTTTTTACAAACTATGCTTAGACGGCAATAGCGACGAGACACGTCTACAAAGTGATGTCGAATAGTCCTACGCACGCTACCACAAAATATTTAATACTTATAATAATGTTGACTATTAAAACCGAAGTACGTAAATGAACGATCATCCCTAACAAAAAAAAGGCGAAAACCTTTTTTTTTTTTTAATTCTGTAGTTTTTATACGAGTAGTTGAAACTGCACGAAGTACCATATCATTGCATCGAAGCAATGTTCTATAAATGCGGAAACCTTGTAATTTATGTTTTTTTTTTATACTAAATGGGGTTAAAGGCTTGCGTATGGCCGCAACTCGCCTGATGTCAAGCGATGATGCGGCTTTCGTTTCGGATTTCGTTTTTCCTACTCTTCCGCCATTCTTTACTGATAAATTTCGTCGCGGGATCCAAGACAGTTGAATTGTTTCTCAGGGACTTCGTCAGCTTCATTGTTCATTGTGTATTGTGGTCGCCACAGTTGTTTCTGGCTTTCAGGAGTTGCAGTGGTTTGGGAATAGTGTGACGGGCTTGTCCTATAAAAAAGACAAGCTTTATCGTGAAAGTCCATAACCTCATCCCACCTGCTCCCTTCTACCATCGGACATCTAGACGCACTGCAGGTTACCATCCCTACCTTGTTGCAATTCCGCCAATTCGCTCCAAGCGTTTCCTAACGTCTTTTATTATGCGCACAGGAAAGGAGTGGAAGTCTCTGCCTGCGTTTGTGTTTCCGAACGCATTCAACCCTAATCTCTTCAAAGTTAGTGTAAACAGGCTTCTTCTGGGTAAGCTCGCTCCATCGTCACTCTATTTCTGTCACGTCTGACCTAGACTAGAGTCAAGAGCAAACCAAGAAGAGGACATGCTGCGCCGGCCACGAATAAATTAGGATAAGGGCAGGAGAATGATTATTAGAAGCGAGTGGGTTTCCCAGAAAGAAAGTCATGAGTACTTACTATTTATGGAGAAACCTTTGGTTAGGTCTGGTTAAATTTACTAAAACATTTGGCTAGAAGAGCAGAAATTGGCATAAAACCAGACACAAGTGATACAACCACAACAATTATCGTCAAAAAGTTAAGCAACTTTTCTTTCGTTTGATTTTTTTTTAATGTTTCAACATGTGGCTTTTGGCCTCGTACAGTTATACCAGTACCGATTTAGTTGAATGTGTCTTATTTTTAATTTAACATAATTTTGTTTATTGTTAATTTGATCATTTTGTTTAGTCCTGTGCGGGACAAATAAATACTATTTCTTTCCTACTTCTAATTTTAATAAAATTGTAAGAAAATATATATTTCAATTTACGATCTTCGCAGGGTGGCTGGTAGCAACTGGATGAGAGTTGCCGAGAATCGGGTTGAGTGGCGCGCGGCTGGGGAGGCCTATGTCCAGCAGGGCTGCTGTAGGCTGAGGATGATGTTTATTTCAATGACGAAAAGACTCTGTAATAGTAATACTCATTTACATTTATAGCCTCTTATTTGGCCTAGCAGATAATACAGAATCTATTCGATATTACAGCACGCAAAATGAGATACGCGACGCGATGGTTAATCAATTTACGGGCATATTCATGTTACTTGCAACATTGCAACTATCACTCGAGTCAGTCCCAAGTTCAAGAACACAACATCACGCCTGTAATCGCCTAAGGGATAGGCAGAAGTGTAGGTACCTAATAGTACATCCGCATTTGGCTAGTGTTTACATCCGCATTTCGCCAGTTAAGTCCCATGTAATAGGGGGGAGTCTATTGCCATCAACAGGACACAAATTCAGCCTCCGTGGCTGCTTTTGAGACAATACAAAATACACAAAAAAAAACCTTATTTTTCTTTTTTTATCCAGTTATAATAACATTATGAAGAGGTTAAGTTTATATGTTTGGATGTGGGGAATTATCTTCGGAACTACTGATCCGATTCCGAAAATTCCTTCACTCATGAGAAGCCATATTACCCCCGAGTGTCCTATGCTATATTGTAAAAAACCATCACGTCCCGTGGGATACTTTTGGACCACAACGTGAGCGAAGCCATGTTGTGAAGAAAGTTTTGAGTATGAATGTGGATGGGTATAAGAGTAGAGGAAGACCAAGAAACGATGGATGGTGAAGGATGATATGGCTAGAAAGGAGGTGACTGCTAAGATGACGAGTAGAAGAAGAAGAAGACATGCTGGGCCGACCCCAATGGTATAATCCCCTTGGTATGACTGGCTGTCAGACTTTCGGGTTTCTGAATGTCAAAGATCTAAAATGATTGCCGTGATTGACATTATTTCCGAGTCACAGAGGTAACTCGCTATATCAAACATGGTCACCCATCCACGGACCAACCTCAGCAACTGTTGCTTAACCTCGAAGATCACCATTTCTCTTTCCCCATCTTCACATTTTCACCTAAAATTTCACAATCGACAACAGTCCGCATTATGCAAATTGATAAATCATATATTAAACGAAGCAAGGTCATAATTTTCAAAAGTAAGCTATACATGCGGCGCGCACGCACAAGGCCGTATGACGTAGGCAACATGGCCGCCCGCCGAGTAACGCCGAGTTCGTTCATCCTCACTCACACTAGCACACTTTAGCATATTACTCATCGATGCTTCACGGGGACAGTTTGCGTTTAACTGGGGATCGGCAGAGCTGTTCATTTTATTGGTGTAGGTTGATTTTTTTATTACTGTCATTGCTTCAACATGTCTTTGGGATATCGCTTAAAAACTTGTCTTCTTCGTCTCTATCTTCAAAGTTAAGCTACGCCTGCTAAGGTCGGTCTGTAGATGGGTGACCGTCCATTATGTACCGAGTTCCCTTCGTGTCTCGGAAAGCTGGTTAAGCAGTTGATCCCGGCTGTCATTTGTGGATCTTTGCTAGACGTTAATAGTCTGACAACCAGTTTTACCAAGGGGGTTCGTATTATCCAGTACGAACTGGGTTGTGGAGGTCAGATAGGCAGTCGCTCCATGTAAAATACTGGTATTCAGCTGCATCCAGTTAGACCGGAAGCGGACACCAACGTAGTTGGGGATAAACAGGCAAATGGACTTAGTGAGTTACGCTGGGTATTTTTTTAGTAAGATATATTGAGAGATACATGGAGTGACTGCCTATCTGACCTCCACAAGCAAGTTAGTACTGGGTATTACGATACCTTTTGATAAGACTGGTTGTCAGACTTTCGGGCCATTGACTACTTGTAACGACTGTCAAATGACAGCTGGGACATGTTCCATTTGGCAACCAATGTGATGGCTAACGGCTTATCGTACTTTCCACAATACGGAGGAAACTCAGTATGTAAATGGGTCCAACCTGGATTAGGCTAAAATAGTTTAAAAGAAAGAGAGTTTTATGGAAAGACGGAAGGGAGGCTTTTGGTCTGCAGCAGGAGTTACCTTCATGCAGTGAAGAGAGCCACTCTTCACTGCAAGAAGGTAACTCCTGCTGCTAAGCCGAAAGAGACCAACGACGCAAGTATTGATATAAATTTCAACTTAATATCTCTACGCGTTCCTGAGGAAAATGCTCTTGACAGACAGACAGACCGACAATATAAGGGTTCCTTTTTCCTTTTGAGGAACCCTGAAAAAGTATGAGAAATATAACTAATAAGACGAACAGTCATTTTGTCGTATATTGTTATCATCCTACGCAAGTTTACAAAGAAAGGGCCGTTGTTTACTAGCAGATAGGAAGCTACACAATCTGCTATGTCGATTGTAATGTGGTCATTGGCAACACGTCTTTTATTATATCCCCTTGGAAGCCAAGCACATGTCGTGACGCCTGCAACCGTCAAATGGTTAGGCAGAGGCTTAATTAAGGTCACATTTCGCCATTTATGGTTAACACATAACATCACGCCGGTAATCCCCTAAGAATAAAGCAGAGGTGTACGTAATAGCCACATTTCGCCAGTTATGTTCAAGTGCCGTCCCGTGTAATAGGAGGCGAGTCTATTGCCATCAACGGGCACAAATCCTGGGAATCGAACCCAGGCCTTCAGGCTCAGCAGTGGCGTTTGCTACCACTACACAAACGAGGCAGTCAGTCAATCTTTTCTTACTTATTATTATTAGAAATGCAAAAGTTTGTGAGAATGGATGAATAAATGGATGGATGTTTGTCACCTCGTCACGCAAAAACTTCTGAACGGAATTGAATGAAATTGGCATACAAGATAGTTTTAGCCTGTATTAACACATAGAATACTTTCTATACCGATACTTAGTACGATCCCGTGGGACAATTACCGAACTACACGCGGGGAAAGCCTCTGGTAAAAGTTAGTCAATACTAATATTCTTATTTGATTGTAAGTTTGTCTGTAGTAATGTTCGGAACTGCTGATCTGCCCCTGTATTCACAAACCCTTTCGATTCGATTTCGATTCGGACAGTCGTATGTGTATCTCACTCGCTTTCGTAATGCCAAAAAAGGATAGACATAAGACTTGTCGAATCGAAATCGAATCGAAGCGTTTGTATATATACGGGGGCTGATTCCGAAAATTATTTTACTAAAAGGAAGCTACATTATCTCCGGGTGTCATAGGCTACATTTAAAACGTTCCCGTGGGTTAATTTCGATACACAGCGGGAGCGAAGCCGCGAGCAAAAGCTAGTACTTTATAAAGCAGTTAAAGCAAAGCAGCACAATATAATATTATAATTCATTCCTATATCATCAGAACCGCACATTCCTCAACTATCGCATTTCAACGCATTTTTTCTAACGTAAGCGTATTTTGTTTATTTATAACAGCTAGTCTCAGGAACTGCTAAGCCGATTCTAATGGAACCTTGACATTGAACGGATGTTTTTGTAAAGGTAAACGTCTTCTTTACATAGTTGTTATTGACAAAATGTCCCACACCGATTATAATGTGCCATCATTGGGGTCGGCTTCCAGTCTTCTTGGTTGCAGCTGCATACCAGTATTTTACATGGAGCGACAGCGACTGCTTATCTGACCTCCACAACCTAATTAGTACTGATTAATAAGGTACCCCTTAGTAAGACTGGTTGTCAGACTTTCGGGCCACCGACTACCTGTAACGACTGTCAAAGATCTATAAACGACCACTGAGACCGACGGCTAAACATGGTTTCCGGAGCACAGAGGAAACTCGGTAAGTAATGATGGTCACCCATCCACAGACCTTCCTAGGCAAGCGCAGCTTAACTATGAAGATCGACACGTGCGGCTGTTAGTATTTAGCCACGCGATTATAATTATATGTGTCATATCCATTGAAGAAATTATTATTTTTACCTAAAAAATATTCGCTCATAAATAAGGGGCTGAGGGTAATAACAACAGCCGCACGGTTGGATCTTAAAAGTTAAGCAACGCATGTCGAGGTTGGCCCGTTGATGGGTGAACATCCATTACATACCGAGTTTCGTCCGTGCCATTGTCTCGGTTGTCATTCGTAAATCTTTGACAGTCGTAACGGTTATTAAGAAGCCTCAAAGTCTGACAACAGGCAGCAGCAGAATTAACTGTGTTGTGGAGGTCAGATGGGCAGTCGCTCCATGTAAAATAATGGAAATTCTATCTAGTATTACCTAGAGTACACCCACATTTTGCCTGTTCTGTTTAAGTCTCATGTAATAGGGGGTGAGTCTATTGCCATCAACCGTGCACAAATCTTGACTCCGCGTTGCTAATGAAAAATCCCTAGTGGAAATCCCAATAAGAATTCTAATCTTATTTTATTTACACTCACATTTCCTTTACCCAATTTTATTGTGATTTTTTTAGCGATATTTTTTTTTCCCATACATAAAATAAAACCACGGCTACAAACGTACAAATGTGGACAGACAGGCTGACTCTCTTTGTCGAATTTACATACAAAGTTACAAAGATAAAAAAAAAACAATAAATGTCCGTTTCGCTCCTGTGTGCAGCATAGATCAGGGCATATATCGAGGGGATTTGCTATCGCGCTCTTACCTATACCTCCGTCCCTCTCTCACCTAGCCGTACATTTTTGACACAGCATGCATGTTTTTATTCGCCTATAAGGGTGGGGTCGGGATTTTTTTCTCTCCTTTCATAGGGGTAGGGGTTTTTTAAAAACGTAACGAACCCGGGGTGCGTACTTCGGTTTTTTTTCTGTCTGAATATGGTCTGGGTGGAGGTAATTTTTTTCGTGTTTTTCGGGACTTTTTTGGTACATGGATTCGTTTGTGTATGTGATTAAATGTGGAAGGGCTTGTGTGTTACTTTTGAATGTCCTATAATTCGTTTATGAGAAAATGTACAATGCATGGAATTTTATGATGAGTCAGCTGGTATGAATTTTGTAGTTTTTATCTTAAACTAACGGATACCCGGCGTGTGCTATCACGCTATAGTGCCTAATGCATTGTTTTTGTGGTCTAAAATCATCTTTGCATTATTGGCTTCTGTTTGGGGCACATCAGTTGGTTGGTTTGAAAGTCTATAACGGACATAGGTAGAAACTATTTTTGTGTTTTATTTAATAAGATTGACTGCCTATCTAGTCTAGTGGTCGCATCCGCTACTGCTGACCATGAGGTTCTGGGTCAGACTCCCAGGTCGGGCACATCATGAGTTTTTCTATCAAAGATTTCTCCGTTCGGAATCTGGATTTTTGCCCGGTTGATGTAAATAGGGTCGTTCCTCGTTACATTTAACTGATAGCAGTTGTTGCGTTATTTTTCTTAATACAAAACATTGGTTATCTCACTTTGAAAGTTTTAGTTAATTGTTTTTTTTTAACAAACATATCTAATGCTAATAATCATAACTAATGTTTTTATTTATTTACAGATAACAACGAAACAAAATGCTGAATGTCCAAGTAAGTTTATCAAAATATTTTAATTAAAAAAGTAAAACTTTACTTTTTACTTTATTTTTTTGGGTTCCCATTACTAATTTCTCAGTAGTAGCCACGGAGTCTGGATTTGTGCCCTGTTGACGGCAATAGGTTCGCCCCCTATTACATGGGACAAGGACATTGAGTGACTGCTTCACTTACCACCATAACCAAGTTAGTACTGGGTAATAGGAAACCCCTTGGTAAGACTGGCTGTCAGACTTTCGAACCACTGACTACCTGTAACGACTGTCAAACATCTACAAATGACAGCCGGGACCAACGGCTTAACGTGTTTTCCGAAACACGGAGGGGTCTCGATATAGATGTTCACCCATCCAAGAACTGACCTCTGCAACCGTTGCTTACCTTGAAGATCGACCCATGCGGCTGTTATTATGTAGCCGCCAGCTACGGAACGACTAACATAGGTATTCAGACAGTTTATAGTCTGACTAACCTTGAATAAAATGTCACGACTTTTAATTTATAATTATTTGATCTGACGTCATTTTTATTACGTCACACTTAATAGTATTATAGAGGAGTTTGGGGAAATCTCGACATCAGAAGCATAAGGTCGGATGTACATATAAACTCTCTGTAACTGTCTGTATTTGAACGTCCTACCTTATGCTCAGAGGTGTAAGATCGGATGTACTAACTCTCTGTATTGGTACATCCTACCTTATGCTTCTAATGAATGAAATGAGCTGAAAATGTGAACTTCGATGTGGCTTGATAATCATTCTACTATTAAAATGCGAAAATTTGAATATAAGTATGTATGTGTATTCATTGTTCATGTTGAAACGGCTGGTTGAGTTTGGATGAAAATTAGTAGGTACATAGATAACTGTAATAAGATAAAACAAATAGGATTTTTGTCCCAGTAAATGTCATGGGATGATAAATCAAATTACTACAATAATTTTTTTTCCCATATTTTTTTATTCCTCACACATTTATAGTACAGAACCTTCACACACATTATCATCTTCCTAGCGTTTTCCTAGCTTCCAGTCTAACCGGATGTAGCTGAATAGCAGAGTTTTACATGGAGCGACTGCCTATCTGACCAGTTGACTTTCAAAACCCAGGTTTTGAAGGTCAACTGGTTAGTACTGGGTAATACGATTCCCCTTGTAAGACTGGTTGTCAGACTTTCGGGCCACTGACTACCTGTAACGACTGTCATAGATCTACAAATGACAGCCGGGACCTACGGCTTAACGTGCTTTCCGAGGCACGGAGGAAGCTCGGTATGTAATTCATCATCCATCCACAGACCAACCTAGGCAAGCGCGGCTTAACCTGAAGATCGACCCGAGTGGCTGTTATTACTTACTCACATATAAGTTGGTTACTGTTACTAAAAGTTTGAACTCACTGGCAAAACACGCTGCCAAAATCATTTTTTTTTCCTTAAGAAAGGGTAAGGTAGGGTTAAAAGGCCCATATTATCATATCATTACTCGTAAGACCTTGAGGCCCGTTTGTGGTCAAGGGCCCGTATGAAATAAACCGGTCTTGTGAGAGAACTCTTTAGAGAATTTGCTGTCAACTTTTAAGATGCTGATTAGATTAGCAAGCATATTTTGGGATTCGTGTATAATTAATCGTCGTCTCATAATAACATCATATTAAGAGATGATAATCATCATCTCTTAATATGATGATGATACTTATAGAGAAGTATAGAAAAAGAAGACATGCTGCAGAGTCTTTAAATAGACTGGGATAGAAAGAAATAAAGAAATAGTGTTTATTTTCCTCGCACAGGACAAAACAAAATGATTAAATTCATTAACAATAAAACAAAATAATGTAAAAAGTAAATATAAGAAAAAGTTAAAAATAAGATACTTACATTAAACTATATTGGTCCTTTACGTAGCCAAAAGGACCTCATCTCAGCGTGGTGTTGTAACATTAAAAAAAAATGTCACAGCGGTGGTATTCTGATAAAGGTATTTGTTTTGTCTGGTATTTGGATAAAGGACAGAAGGTATGAAAATACCGCAATCATGTTGAGAAATATCACACAAAAGATAGATCGCGAAAGTATCTGTATTTGTTTATCACTTTTTCAGGACTAAACCACTTAACCAATGTTTGTACAGATATAGCTTAATTTTATTGAAATCACGTTGACATACTTTAAAAATAAAACAAAATGTTTATACGGGAAAATAAAAAAATCTTGCAGACAAAGTCGCGGTCAAAGCACTAGTTTACTATGATTCACTCATGCAGCAATTTTAGTTTACTTAAGATAAGATTAAAATATGTCTGAACACACGAGCATAACAAGTGCCTATGTAGTCTGTGTGTATGTGTGTTTAGGCTACCATCGGAAACTACTGAACTCATTTTGTTACGATTTCTACCAGGACTTGTTTCATGGATGGTTTTACCCTTTTATGTAATGATAGACAGTAGTCTATAAAAAGTCTTTTATTTTAATTAATAGTAGTTTAACTGAATTATTTCAATAGAACCCAAACCCAAGTCGGCCATAGCAAAGACAATCTCCACAGAGGGGGCTTCATAGACGGCTCAGGTCTCAAGTGTATAAGCGGCGTGTCATCACAGACAATGGCCCACCTTCCATCTTGCGCTGTGTGCTCTGACACCGGAGCACTTGACGGTCTTATGACTGCACCAGCGAGCAGAGTTCAAGTAGCTGAGTTTTGGTTCAAATATATTTGATGGAAATTTGCTATCGACACGCTAAAATGAAGACTCAATTCGCATGATTCTGAAAAATCTGGAAGTGTCAAGGCAGGATAGGAATACTAGTACTGATCACCACGTTTAGTTACATCATGTGGATGATTTGGATAAGGTACGCACAGAACCGGGAAGTGTGGCAGAAGAAAGGGAAGGCTTATACCCAGCAGTGGCCGATTCCAGGTGATGATAATTTAGATGAATTCAGCAGTGCGGAGTTTGGTGTCCAAATAAGAGCAATTGCCATTAAGGTGTAGGTTCATGATTCTTTTACTTAAGAAGCACATGCTATGGAAGGTCCCGACATACACCTATGGTGAAATATCAAAACTAAGCATCTTCAGAATGAGATGTCCTGTGTGTAAAGCTATAAGCCTATATTGGAAATGTATAGGCATGCCAGAATTCTTAGCAATCTGGTGGTCAAACAAGTTTCTGATCCTTCAGCCCACCACGTCAGCTGCGTGACAAGACCAGTTTAGCATCCATCAATGTGAAGGTCATATTTTTTGTTCGACTCCTCTTGGCAATGTCTTTTCAAGGATGTTTTTTAGGGTTCCGTACCTCAAAAGGAAAAAACGGAACCCTTATAAGATCACTTTGTTGTCCGTCCGTCTGTCAAGACCGTTTTTCTCAGGAACGCGTGGAGGTATCAAACTGAAATTTCTATATGATACTTAGTTCTACTGTCCCTGGAAGCTGTAGAAAAATCAACCTTCTAAGTCAACGCAATCAAAAGATACAGCCACTTAGGCCGCAAATTTCCGCAAATTTTCGAAACTCGCACGGGAATCAAAACCTACAGGGTACTTCCCGTGAACTCAGAATCTTGAAATTTTGTACGAAGTCACGTCTTATAGTACAGATATAGGAAAAATTACGAAAACCGTAAATTTTTAGTTTCGTCATATAAAAAAAAGTTATATACCCACAGGTTTGTACGGAACCCTCGGTGCGCGAGTCCAACTCGCACTTGACCGGTTTTTTTTTTCTGAAGAATCTTTGTAAGCATAACATCTTTGCATCGAACAACGGTTCCACCGTTGGAAAAGAAGCAACCTCGCCGTGAGACGAAGTGGACCCCAGCCCATGTCTTCAAGTATTTTTAGGACATGCTGGTTTCCTCACGGTTCCTTCATCGTTTTGAGAACATCGTCTGCCTACCTTTTCCCAACTATTTTGGGGTCGGCTTCCAGTCTAACTGGATGTAACTGAATACCATTATTTTACATGGAGCGACTGCCTATCTGACCTCCACAACCGAGTTATTATTAATACGATACCCCTTGGTAAGACTGTTTGTCTGACTTTTGGGCCACTGATTATCTGCAACGACTGTCAAATGACAGCCGAAATCAAATGTCAAATGGGACCCGTTCCACTTGGTCACCACTGTTATTGCACAATATTAACCTTGGCTAGTAGACCGTCTATTCTTCTTCTTCAGAGCAATTCTTCTAATTAGAGCTGTTATGAGAGAAGAAGAATAAGGATATCATCCAGGAACATTGAGATTATAAGATCCTTTTAAATAGAGTAGAAGTGCTTAAATTTCATCAGTAATATGAACTGACTTTCCACTTATTTATTTCATTGCCTTTTGCAAAGTCTTTTTTAGCGTGGTAAACTTCAATTCACCATTTCACTCTTTTAGTATTGATTTTGAAAGCTTGCATGCCCTTTCTCAAATTAAAGCGTGGGGTAACTGTGTCAAACTATAACAATGCCAATACTTTTCATTTTGACAGTTCGACAACATTCATTGCGGTATCTACGTCGTCGAGCAGACGAACTTTCCAAACATTAGAAGCAATGAACCAAGTAAACCGTTTTTTTTTTCAAAGTTGACGCAATTGCTTAGGAACATTCTTCAAAATTCTTAGGATTTTTATTGATTGAAGTCTGGGATGATTTGTGCATTTTTTTTTGTAGTAGTAGTAAAATTAAATACAAGTCACATTAAATTAAATAAACAAAATCGATCGATTAATTTAATAGACTTTAAGGCTACCGTTACATTTTTCCCCTTTTCACCCAACACTCTCCACAATTACCACTTCTATAATTAATATTATTTTCTTTGGGTAGTTACCTAAAAACTCTAATCACGGAAGATATCCCGTAGATGATAGTGAAAGTTTAATTTCTTACTGTTTTTAAAATAGGTTTTTTTTGGAAAAATCTCCAATTGACAAAAATACAATTCTTTTACACGATTGCCTTTTCAATAAAACGTTGTGGTAAAATAATAATTATATTGTTCCTAAAGATAATTATAAATAGCATAAAATTTAATCATTTTTATGGAAAGAAGTATTTACTATTAAAAGATTTTTTTTTCATATTTTACAGCTAAAGTAGAGCTAGTAATAATAAAATAAATGGTTCTGTCTACGAATTTACCTTTAGTATTAATTTTTTTAAATAAAATACCATTCCTATTAAAAAACTGTCTTTATTTAATTATTTTAATTATTGCAAAAAATGGAATTACAAAAAACAGGTGTGGTAAAATAAAAATCGTCATGTAATTTTTTTATTCAAACGTTATAATGGGATTTAAAATACCTATTGACAACGATGTGGACGAATTTTTTGACGCCCTGTATTTCTTTCCCATTTTGATACTTACACACATTTTTACTATTATTTTAGATTAAACTTAGAATCAAATGATTTAAAATATTTTGGTAAATACGTATACATATAGGCTTAAGTACCTAGGTATTTTACCTTTGCTTCATCATAATTAATAGTTGGGTATTTAAAAATATGTTATTATTAAAAATGGTGGCAAATGTTCATTATTGAAGGTATTATTATTTATTTAAGATGTGATAAGCATCACAAAAATATTTATTAAAATACATAGGTAAATAAATGTAGCTACTGTAGGGATCAAAGCAAAGTTTTAGCATGTTTTTTTATATTAATTTGAAAACAGAAACATAAAATAATATTTTGCTTTATTCCTTCATATTTATTAGATAGTACATAATATAAGAAAAAATAAAGTTTAGAAAAATAATGATTTTCCATTTTATAGCAAAGAAAAATAACGAATAAATTTTCATACCTTTACGTGCAGCCTGTTGCAACACAAATGTTTGTAATTTTGAAAATTGATTATATTCTTGCAGTAACATATTAATTAAAGATTTAAAATAAATATATGTTGACTATTTATTGCGATTTATTTAATGAATTGCAGACTTATTTTTCCGTTATTATTTCGAAAGAAAACTTTAGTGTTCTATCAAACAAGGAATTTATTAAAAATAAAATAAAAAACCTTTCAAATATGGTCACCCACATTCCTAATTATCTAAAATGAAACATTTTTTTAAATTTCATTTACAAAATCACTTCAAAAAAGTACATCGAAACGGAACGCGGACATAATGCCACACCGTCTGTGCCGAAAATGTTCAATAAAAATACTTTTACTACACGTAACAAAAAAACAAGAAATATTTGACCTTATTCCCATCCCGTAGAATGCATCCTGTAATCAATTTCGCGAAAACTACTAACAATTCCGAGAAAAATATCGTAATCTAAAAATAGAACGCCAAGACCCTTGTCTTTACAACCGCCAGAGACAAGAAAAAAGAAAAAATCAAAAAAAGGAACGCTCCCCAAACAGATGGCCAGTTCTTCCTGAATCCAAAACTATATAATTTTCATCGAAAATCAAATTAAAACAGTGGAAAAAAGCGGTCAATTTAAAAAAAGTTTGAGGTCGCAAGCGCGAGCGCCGGGGACCGTTATGCGTTCGAGACGGAGCTGTTAAAACTATAATGCTATCTCGCTCATACGCACCCGCCTACCTCGCCCATCGAAAGGCGAGTTTATACCGCGACCGTGAATTTTGATCGTCTGTCTGGCTTTTTTTGTTTTTTGTTGAGGAAGTTTTTTTTTCCGGGAAGTGGTTTGTGGTAATTGAAGATTGGTGAAAGGTGTGATAATTAGTTGAATATGTTTAGATTAGATGCTCATTCAATGTGGATGGAATGGAGGGAATTTAAAAAACAGTTTGTTTTTAAATTTAACGAGGATTATTTGTCATAAAATTGTGTATTTTCCGGAGAATACTTGCAATAGTATTTTTTTTTTAATAATTAGTAAGTTAATATGCAAAGTACGCTCTGCAGTTATTAATAGCGACTAATTATACTGTCACTTTAATTTATGACACGACAACAATTATAATGGAAAACATGATTAATTTTATGTTAATTGATCGTAAAATAAATGATTAAACATAATGGAATGAGTTGTGAGTTCATTATAGATGGATCAATAAGTTCAGCTTTTTTAATTGTATCTGGGTCTGGTTGCTTTATTTGTGATTTTTTGTTGTTGGCAAGAGCTTGTTTAAAAAAAACCTTAATTTCTAAAATATCGTAAGTAAAATCAAAGAAAATATATTGATTTGCTCTAATAAATGAAATTCGTATAAAGTGTGTACGTTGACATACCTTGCATTGACACATTTGCCGTATGGCAAATATGTACAATAGTATTGTTGTAATGCTATAAACAAATAAAATAATCAATCGTTACGAAATAGCAGATACTTTTTTTCATATTTCATGAGACTTTCACTCCCTGACATCTAGCAATGAATTAATATCAGCCTGTAAATTATAAACAAAATAATTATTATAAGTAAGCCTACCTCGATACCCACGATGCTACTCCATTTAGTAAAACTTTCCTTAAGTTACAAACGACCAATTTACGACCCACTGCAACATAAGTTTATCATTATATTACAATTTCCAGTACAAGTGCTGCAAACATATTATTGTAACAAAAATTACATGAATCTGTCAGACAGTACACAAATGACCTCGGAAATATGATATTTTCGGTTAAAATAACCTTAAAATATCGTCGTAAAATTGTTATGGCGAGTTTTATAGTTAGTAATTTTGTTGTAACTGTTGTCTGAGCAATTGGATTACTGCATAAGGCTTCTTCATATTTTATTATTTTTATTAAATTGTCTTCAAGTTTACCTACAGAGCGTGGTTGGTTTGGTTATTTCTACAAATGTCATACGTAATGTGATACTTAATTTAACGTCTCCTCCTTTATTAACACGAACTACAAATTTGAGAGAGCTTTACCACTCGTGTGGTCTAGGATTTGGATTCAGGTTAGTTTTCCATCAGATTGGTTATTAAGTAAAAGTATATAAATTTGTCAGACAGTACACAAATATATATATAAATAAGGCTCAAAAATTTCAGCTACATCCGCTGAGAATGGAAACCATCTCCAAAATAGTTGGGACAAGGTTAAACAAATAACTAAAGCTCGAAGTTTAAATCTTGTTTATTTTTTATTTTTGTATTGTTACTGCCTCAAAGGCTAGCCCTTTCTGATTATTTAGATAATTCCTGTAAGAATAGCTGGTAGACGGCTCAAAGAGTTTATCAAAAATAAAAGTAAACAAAATAATCGGAGTAAAGACAGAGGGGTGATTTTAAAGTACCCCTTTTTATTTACCCACATTTTTTTACAAACATAGCCAATCACACTATTCTATATATATAAATATAGCTTTAAACGCCTTTACACTTAAGACAAACTTCTTGCCAAGCAACAACAGACATGCCCTTGAAAAACACGTCAAGGCCCACAACTTATTATGCAGTAGACCTATTTTTATTTCAACCCAAGTCCTGTTGAAGGTATGAAACATTTTTACACTTAGAGTACTTGCAACCTTGACCATAATACTGTAACCAGTTTGCGACGGGGTGAACAGAATACCAACGTTTTATTCTGTTTGATGCAGTCGACAAATGTGTGGGGAATGTATTGAAGTATGTCGTGAATTTAGATTGCTCCTTTACTAGTCTCATCTTGATGTTTCTGTCTTTTTTGTGTGGGAATTTTATTAGATTTCTATGTTTTTTTATGTGGTAGTGGAATATGTTTTTCCAAATTCGTAACTGATTGCAAAAATGAGGGTAGAGCATTGCCCAGTGGTAGGACAATACGGGCTAATAATAAAGATTAAGGTTACTTCAGTGAAAATATTAGATAAAATTTTGCATAGAACCTAGAATTTAATCAGTTATAGAAAAATATAAAGATGAGTAAAATACTGTGTCATACTAGACTCTTTGCCATAAGTTACATTTCTTGGAAAAGAGGATTCTCTCAAATTGACAGAAGGCAAACACCGGGAAACAATTCTAGACTGCGGCAATTTTCAATATATTTAACACTATAGCGTCAAAATTACAAGGAAAACCACTAGAAGACTTGAAACATCACTGAAAATTATTCCCGTACAAACCAGAGCAAAATGCACTTTATCTACTTGCAATTAAACTAAAAACTCGCCTGCATTCACAAGAGCATCGCGAATGCTATTTTCAGAACCGTCGGTGGAGATTGTTGCCATGGCAACGTTTAATTTATGAATGAATTTATGACCGCGGACCGCAGCGAGTGTATTCTGTGCTTACACAAAATATTTATAGCATCTCTCTTGAGGACAAAATAACTTATTGTTCTATCTTCTATGCGTAAGTTTATCCATCAGTGGGTTTGTAAAACTTTAATACCTTTCAGACGAGTCACTTGTAATGAAGTTTAAGTAGTAACTTCAAAAGATAGAGTGAGAAAAAGAAACATGAGACTTGTGGCTGATGAAATAAGGTTGACAAATGCAACTCAGTCCCTCTTAAAACTCATGCTGTCTCACTCACGTTAAGGTGTATTGTAGAAACAGAAATACTATTAAGAATGTCTGAATGTTAAATGTTTTAGTAAATAATTTTAAGCTTCTGTTAGAAGAAAGCACTCAGTGAGCTATGTTTTATTACAAAGGACTTCTCATGAAAATATAAATTAACATGAGACAAAAGAATCGTTTCACTTATAAATAATTTGTATCTACTGCCGCGCTACTCTTAATTTAAATTGAGAAAAAGATGCTTTGTGCAACAAAATGTTCTGGGAATCTTATACATCCATTAATATTTTACAAAAATCTTTTACATTTACAGCACCAAAAATCATGGCCAAAACATTCATAATCACCTTTCCCAGCAAAAGATTTAATTTTACTGTCACCATAGCTTTCTTCACAATACAATACACGTAGGTATACCATAACCATGACGGCAAAAAGACGTTCCCTACAGGACACACTAGAACAATGTAAAATAAAACTCATTACAGAACCAACTGCCATGAAACGCAGCACTAACCCATTTTATCCACAATCATTATTAAAAATGCATATAATATATCTATTCAAAAAAAAAAAAACGAAAACGCACTGGATACTTGCATCCCGACAGCATAAAAAAACTTTACACGGATAATCAGTAAAGTTTTTACACAACATTCTTTCTTGTCTAGTCTGTTAATTGACTGATTTAAGAGCTATTTATAACCATAGCTATAAATAGACAACTGTTGCCAAGCGCATCGTTAGGCCGGATCTCGCTTGCGATTACACGACTTTTATGTGCGACAAGTCGTCGTTACGATAAATTATGTAGGTTCAAATGTTGGCTGTCTAATGCAGGTTCTTTTTGAAGAGGTTATGTGGACATGTTTATTTTTATATTTGTGATAATAAAATTAATTTTGGATTTTTTATTAAGGATTAGGTAAATTTGAGACAAAACAAAGTTATTATAAAGCAAAATATTGTATTTATTCACGAGGCCTGCTAATTACTGTTGTTATTAAAATTAATTCAGTGATTGTTGTATTGTTTATCAATATATATGTTAACTTCAGGTCGAATGTCTTATAACCTAAATAAAAGAATCAAAAACATGACGAAAATGATTATATCTTTACTGTTAAAACGCGTTTTATTGGTAGAAAAAACAACGTCATAGAAGATTTTCACCAAAATTGAGTCAGAAACTACAAACAGTCAGAAACGGCATACAGTTAATCCGCCCGTCACTTTATAACTCGATTTCCTTTTTAAACCCTAGTAAACGTCGTGAGATTCCAAGCGAATTATAAATTAGAGCCAATTTAAAGCCCCCAATGCACCGTGCGAAGTTAAAAATTATTCATCGCAACGATTAGTCGAGCGTGTAGAGCCAGCCTTATGACATAATGCGGTATTGTTTCATTCATAAGGCATTAATTATAATCCCTTTGCTTAAGTAAAAGTTTGTTTTTTTATTAATTAACTTTTATGGTAATAACATAGGTTTGAAAGTTTTTTTTTTAATTTAAAACCACGAACAGGGTAGAGTTCCTAAAGAAAAGTTCTGCTAAAATCTCATATCTATGAGATTGAAGCGATCTCGCTTGATTAGTAAAAGTAATTAAAATACATTGCGTTTTGCTAATTAAACAGTGCATATTCAACACTTGCAGTCATCAAAATTTACATACCAATCAATTGGAGGTGTTAAACTATGAGAATCTTTAATGCATTTTATGTTTTCTCACAGTAAAATAAAAAGAGATTCGTAAAACAGTATTTTCAGTTTAAAAATCTGCCACACAGATATAGTAGAATGTCTTTAAGAGTCAAGAACTCAAACTATTACACAGTAAAGACTAAACACCAAACGAAATTTTCATGAAACAAAAACCTAAAAAAATAAAAGTACCAAGACTAAGCTGGCGCGGTATATCGATCCAAATACAAGTTCCCAACAAAAAGTGGACCGCATCTCCCGTCCCGCTCGCACATTAACGCCGCCAGCGAGAAAGAAAAAGACGGAGTTACCATTGCGCGCGCCCACGATACAGTAGGACGGTACATTGAACTCTGTTTGGAGAGAGAACGAGAGAGATATGTCTGTCTCTTTCCAACGATACGACATAGCGTTCGCATTCGGATTTTGAAACATACCCTATTCGTCTACGGTCGGGGTACGAAAATTCCATTCTGTGTTTCGATTCGGAATTCTGAATCGAATTTCTTTTTAAATTTTCGCTTTGCAAGAGATTTTTCGTCGTGTTTTCGTCGAGTGAAAGTGTGCTAGGCCTAAATACGTGTT
This sequence comes from Standfussiana lucernea, assembly GCA_964057025.1. Classification (NCBI taxonomy): domain Eukaryota; kingdom Metazoa; phylum Arthropoda; class Insecta; order Lepidoptera; family Noctuidae; genus Standfussiana; species Standfussiana lucernea. The sequence goes on from OZ059814.1 coordinate 9,625,994, forward strand.
GCTAAGAGCCAATTGAGAAATGTTTGCAGTGTGTAAAGTTGTGTTAAATTCGGTGATTATTAGTTGGTGATTGTGGTTATTATGAAGAACGTGGTTTCAAAATCACGGATGACATTTTCTTGAAAGGATTTGTGAACTGACGCTTCTTCCTCTGCCGGTGACATTGAGGAAAAACTTCAAGGTAGGTACATAATTTAGATCTAAATGCTTCACCCCTTTTAATCAAGGGGTTGAATAGGGTTGAGAGGGTAACTGATTTATTCTGATCATATTTTTGAACCACGTGCATCGTGAAGCATTATGCATAAAAAAATGGCAATCGAAGGAACTTTAGCGTCTTATTACAACCCTAAGTGACTGAAAATCATCCCTTATTTTTATACTAAATTCGTCCCCATGTGGTCCACTACTAGAATTAAGACATTTTCTCCAAAAAAGATTCCTAATTTTGACTCAGGACCGGTTCCAATGAATCATTATTAATTGTCACGGTTCTGTCATCTGATAGAGTAAATCTGTCCACTATTTCTTTCTTTCTTTATCGTGTGGTTAGTGCCTAACCTGGTGTCAGAGTTATTATGCCGCCCATGGGCCTCTGACTTGGGTTTACATGCCGTCGAGAAATATCTCTCAGGCATGCTGGTTTCCTCACGATGTTTTCCTTCACCGGAGCAAGTGATAATTATACAATATGCACATGATTCAGAAAAATTAGAGGTGCGTCCACTGCTGGACAAAAACTTTCTCTTGCCACCTCGGAAACAGAACTAAAATAATAGTCTAAAATAGCCATTAATTAAGACTAGTGCAATGGTTAATAGCCTATACTTACCTACATCATCATCTGCCTAATGACTGCCCACCTATGTTGGGGTCGGCTTCCAGTCTTACAACACAACTGAATTATTAGTATTTTACATGGAGCGACCGCATGTCTGACCTCCACAACTTAATGACGGGGATTAACTACCCAAAGTGAGACCCATTTTCAGACATTTTCGTCACAGACTGCCTTTAAGGACATCCATTGCCTTTTATAGATCCTTAATATAATTAGAAATAGAGACAAACTCATCCCCAATCCTATTTCTAATACTTCTTAAAAAAAAATCAATTAATAAATTTCCCAAATTCCTGAAAATATTTTACGGTGTTCTCCACAATTTTTTTTTATACTCACAAACCATTGGTCTTGCATACGCTACGTTGAAAGACAAAATATTATAAAAAATGGCAGTAATTTTCCCCTTAACGTTAGGGGATGTATTACTATCAAAAATGAACAGGGGGTCGAAGCTACCCCTCTGGCTACCCTCTGCGAAAATTGCATTACCTTGAAGGTGAATAAGCGTGGGGTCGTTTCCACAATAATCAATATTTCAGGGATCGTAATTCACTCTAAAATTCCTTAAATTAACGAATTAACTAAACATTATATTGATACCATGTCATTTAAAAAAAATTAAACAAAAGAGAGTCTGATGACTCAGTCCTACACGAATTGAAAAGTACCTATAGCAAACGTATAAAAAAAGCTATGTCACTATCGAGTATCTTTTGATGAAAAAAGGACCATACTTTTCAGATTAGCGTGTAAGGACGATTTTTTTAAGTTAAATTTTACGTATTCAGGACTATTAATATCGTATTTGAACATTATTACAGCTTAAAATAAAAACCCACCCCACATATTTTTGTCAAAATAATTTAAAGAAGCTTTCACTTAGGTTGCACAACCTAAAGTAGCCCCTTCATTATGTTTCCTTCAAAAAATGACACGACGAAAAAACCGATGCAGTCTCCCTCCAAAAAGATAGAAAATGTCCTTAAAATGAAATTGGCAGCAGACACAGATCCGTTTCCTTTACTTCAGTGACGTCATAATTAGTCCATTGTCTAAAAACAACCTATAAAACGTCTAGAAAAGACTCAATGACCAGTAGAAACCATGACACCCACTCAATAGTGGAAATAATATAATTAAAAATAATCTCGTCTCACTCGAATAAACTACGTGGGATAACACCATGTCGTAAAACCAAAATATCGAAGACATCCACTAACTCGTCCTAGGCTTGTGCGGTGGATTATAGCGCATTCCTTCTCATACAAACAAGGCCCCGTACCAGCACTGAGGTGTACCTAATAGTTCACCCACATTTCGTCAGTAATGTTTAAGACCCATGTAAAAGGGGGCGAGCCTATTGCCATCAACCGGGCACAAATCCAGACTTCATGGCTGCTACTGAGAAATTCCTGATGGAAAAAAACTAGACCCAGACTAGAGGCAGGTACAGTAGAAACTGTATAGGCTGATAATGCTTTAAGCTAATTTATTTATATATTGCTAACCTAACCTACCCTGTCCTTAAGTGACCCGACTCTGGGAAAGACTTTAGTCCTTAAAGACCTGCCCTTAGACCCTTCCAATGGGATCTTCAAATTGCCCAGAAAATCCAATGGGACTCTCAAAGTAAATCTTTCAAATATCGGAATGGTCAAAGTATTATCTGAACCGTATAAGATCATTAGGTGAGTCCAAAGACTCAGCAATTTGCTTATTACTAGAAAGAAAACAATAAGTTAGTATGCAAAAAGGTAGCACTCTGGTACATGAAAATCTATAAAATTATAATAATCTATAATATCATAATGTTGTCCTATTTAACCCCAAAAGTTGACTTAAATAAAAATGGCCTTAAGCCCACATTTGCACCACTGCATGAAGTATAAAGAAACAAATAAACATGATATTCAAAAAAATACTCCATTCTGGTAGCGTTAGGTTTCGCCGAGAGCAAATCTCACGAAATGCCTGACGTGTATAACCTAAGCCGGCGCCGCACGTGGCGCCGCGTCGAGTACAATCTAGACTGCACGAGTGACGTAGTACCTAGTACTAATTGAATCATTTGTATAACTGTTACAACCATTACTCGTTCGGTTACTACGGCCATTTTGACCGACATAACCTGTAGTGTGTATTTTTTAAGTCATCAGCACCATCATTCTCCTGCCCTTAACCCAATTTATTTGGATAATTTGCAATTTATTTCTTCAATTCTTCTCTATTACTTGTCATCTCAGCAGCCACCTCCTTTCTTGCCAGATTGCGTATTTGTTAAGTATAGGTATTAATATGTTACATAGGATGTGGTCCTGGGTTGGATTCCCGGGTTGGGCAATGTGTTATTGGGTTTTTCCATCAGGAATTTGTCAGTTACGGAGTCTGTATTTGTGGCCGGCTGATGGCAATAGGCTCGGCCCCTATTACATGGGACTTAAACATGACTGGTGAAATGTGGGTGTAGTTTCTATTAGGTACACCTCTGCCTAACCCTTTGGGGATTACAGGCGTAATGTTATATTATGTTACATAGCATTTCGTAATACACTTCATATGTTTGAGACATCTAGAATTATTTCTTTAGAAAGAGAAAATAATATTGATAGACCATTTTCGTCCCATCTATCCCTAAAAGAAATAGCTATAAGGGTGAAAGAAATTCGTCCTTAGGTCGTTATGAAACCCTAGTAATCAAATGTGGAACTATTAACCCTTAAAGACGAAACAATAATAACAAATTTTATTTCAGGATCAATTTCGTCACAGCTAGCCCTAAAGAGAATCAGCCCTAAGGGTTACACCCCAGAAAACTAGACGTTAGGTCGTTTTAAGACCATAATACTGCAATGTATAGTCATTAACATATTATTCACGAAGCATTACTAGTAAATTCAATTTCTGGAGCATTATAGTTACACCTATCCCTAAATAGGACTGTCCTAAGGGTCCCCCTAAAAACTTAGCCTTAAGTCATTCATGAGTCATTTTAAAAACCTAACTATTTAATTTGCAACCTTTGACAGACTTGTTCCTGGGCCAGAAATAGGAAATTCAATTGCAGCTAACCCTAAAAGGCCCTTTACGGTAGCTCCTAAGAGCAAAAAACCCTAAAAAAACCTGGTCCTCACATGATATAGGGCCGTTGAGCCCTATATCAACCCTGCAATAGTAAAATATGTAATCATTAGCATTTACCCGCTTCGGTTTGATAACTGCCCCACGGGATCGTACTACCGAGATAAGTATTCTATGTGTTCCAGATTATAAACTATCAGTGTGCCAAACCTCATTAAAATCTGTTCGGTAGTTTTTGCGTGAAAGACTAACAAACATCCATCCATCCAATCTCACTAACTATCACATTTATAATAGTAGTATGATTATGCCTGTATTCCCCGAAGCAAAAGGCTTTAGTACACCCATGTAATACGGGGCGACCCTATTGCCGTCAACCGGGCACGACTCTAGTCTGCTACTGAAGAATTCCTGTTTAAAAAAATAAATAACCACCAATCGAATCCAAGACTTCAAGCTCAGTAGCTGCGTTAGCGACCAATAGACCAAGTAGACAGTTTTTGGAAAGAAAATAAATATAACTAACTTAGTAGGGGAGCGAGGGGCTTGTTGTAACAGGGGTAAGTAGTAACAGGCTCTTTTCACTAGGATCTTAAACGCTATTAACGTATTTCTTTGACTCAATTTAACCTATAAACCGCGCCGCATCATGTTGCCATAGCCGGTGTCCCGCCGGCCGACGCAGTGAGCGGAAGTGTGCATGCGCTTCATTTCTGCCAGGTAATATAAAATTGTACTGTCATAAAATTTCGGTTTGCGTTTTTAATATCGACTAATTTCAAATTTTCTATATCTTATTTCCATTCAAATTTATCTATCTCTGATAATGTGTAACAGTTTTTATGATTGCTAAATTGTTTAAATAGTTATCTTGATAAATGTTAAAAATCATACCATGGGGTTAGTTGTAACAAAATCCCGGGGCTTGTTGTAACGTGTTACAACATGCCCCAAGTTATGATGTAGATACCTACTTTTTTCCTTTGTTTTAGAATGAGGGTGTATAAAAGAAAGTCAGAGCAGGCAACACAAAGCCAAGAAGTATACGAGTTAGCGGCAGCTGAAATTTTAGAAAAAAAATGCAGTATTCGGCAAGCTAGTCAGACTTTCGGATTATGTCACGTCTCTCTTTATAGATACATAAAGAAAAAGAAGAATAATGAAAGATTAAGAGTTGGTTATGTTAAGCTTAGACAAGTATTTACTGCAGAAGAGGTAAGATAGCTTCCTACCTACTCAAGTGCGCCGATATATATTTTGGACTACTTCCTATAGAAGTAAGACACCCCTGAAAAGGAAGCTTTACAAAAGGAATATGAGGAAAAAATGAAGAAAAAAGATGACAAAATTAAAAGAAAAGGGAAAGGAAAGGGGAAGGAGAAGGGAAAAGCCAAAGGTAAATCAACAAATAATAAAACCGGAGTGGGCAGAGCTAAAAAAAGATTTTATGTTCAGATTCAGAATCTGAAGCAGAAGAGTGGTATTGTCTGGTATGTGGTGAAGCTTATACAGATACAAATAAAGAAGGTTGGATAGAGTGTATCATTTGTAAGATGTGGGCACATGTAGGATGTGTTACAGGAGACATTATATATTTTATTTGTATTAATTGTAGCTCAGATGAAGACTGAATTTAATTATAATGAAACCCACCAAATGTTGATTCTTACATAAGTATAATACTTTGTTAGATAGCTATTAAGAAGAGATAATTACGAAGCATACCTTAGATATAAATAATTTAATTATTTACTGTGATTTAAAAGTGCCATGATGATTATAAGTAGTGTTTAACTAAATAAAACTGTTAGTTACTTAATTTTTAAGTGTTGATTACTTAAAAAGTGTATTTGAGTTGATTTTTGATAAGAATTACATAATACTTACTTTAGAAAGATGTCAATTTTGTTAAAAATAAACAAAGAATAAATGATTAGAGGTACTATCGTCGTTTTTTTTTGGCGTTACTATTTACCCCAGTAGACGTTACAACTTGCCCCAAGCACGAGGTAAGTTGTAACACCGCACTTCTTCTAGAAAATAATTGATTGTAAAATAATGACCAATAGTTATGGTATTATTTTTACTTGATTTGGTAGAGGAAGAGTTGCAGTATCCATCCATCTTTATTTAGTAGAAATTTAATCAATAGATCTCAAGATATATTAGTTTTAATGAAAACTGTTACAACAAGCCCCTCGCTCCCCTACCTAGATCTATAGGAATTTATGTTTATTAAATCATCAAATATTTACCTTATTTACAAACTAATATTAGATCTAAAATAAGAATATGTACAATTACGGGGCGTAAAAAAATTCGTCCACATCGCTGTCAACAGGAAAAGTGCCCAAAAGGCTGGCAGCATTGCCACGTTGGATGACAATGCTGATTCTTTGGCAAAAAAAAAATGCCAATCCTCTGGTCACATGAAGAGTCGACAAACCACTTGGCGATATCCCGAAATAATAGGTGGGCTTAAAACACTTCACAAAGTATACATATGAATATCCAACTAATCATTACGCAATAGAACACAATGTGACTTAGCAATTTAGCATTACTTCATAGCATTAGATAACAATATTTATTGACCAGTTTCGTCACAGCTAGCCCTAAAGGGTATGGCCCTTAGGTACAACAATCCCATAAGCAACCTTTGACAGACTTATTCGAGGATCAGAAATAAGAAAAAATCAGGACCGTTTCCGTCACAGTTTACCCAAAAGGGCATGACACTAAGAGCAAAACCCCCAAAAAAAAACTCACCTTAGGTCTTTTCCTTATTAATTCAATATACAACGTCTGACAGAATTATTTACGGGCCAGGTAAAGAAAATGTAATTTTAGAACCCTTTTTGTCACAGTTAAAGCGAATGTTCCTTAGTGACCACCCCAAAAAAGTTAAGTTAGATCCTTAAGTCGTTTTGACAACCCTGGTTCCAATGTGCTATATAATATGCGAGCCTTTGCCAGACTTATTCAAGTTCAAGGAATGAAAAAAAAAAACAATTTCAGGAGCATTTTCGTCGCACTAACCACTAAAAGAAATCGGTTCACCTTAGCCCTGGATAGGAGAATTTGGAAGTCATAGGGAGAGGCCTTTGCCCAGCAGTGGGATGATACAAGCTAACAAAATCTCATCTTCCTGCCCTTGTCCCATGTTGCTTGGGGTCGCGGGTCGGCGTAACACGGTTTTACCTTCCATTCTCTCCTGTCAACAGTCGCTATCATGAACTCTTTTTTCTTTTATATCATCATTCTTTACACAATCTATCCTACAAGGGTCTAAATACTTTTGGAGTTGAATAATCAAATTTATGCAACATTACTCTGCTTACATGAAGGCCAAGAAGTTACCTAATAAGCCGTAAGAGACCAATTTCAGAAACATTTTTATTTATTATTTATTTATTTATGTACACACAAAACACATTACAGGAAAAATACATAAAGACAAAAGAGCACAAAGGTACCAGGTAAGGTATTTTTGTCAGCAAACCTCAAAAAAAAACTGGTCATTACTAACCTTAGGCCTGTTAAACCCTTAACCAACCCTATGATGATCAACTATACAATTATTTCCAGGTTTTGTTAATTCTTTCTGACTCTGTTTTACAACGTATTTATGCCTAGAACTCTGCAAAGTGTAGGTACATATTTATTAAGTTACTTCATCGGTATGTAAGACAGTATTGCTGAAACTAGGCCTTGCTGGTTTAAATAAGTCTAAGAACAGAACTGGGAAATTATATTGGAGGGACAGTTTGATCTTTAGATATAGTTCTAAGATGACTGCTTTGTTGGTCTAGCGGTCGTAAGTGTTACTGCTGAAGATGAGGTCCTGGATTCAATTCCTGGGTCGGGCAAATTGTTATTGGGTTTTTCCTTTAGGAATTTCTCAGTAGAACCCATGGAGTCTGGATTTGTGCCCGGTTGATGGCAATACGCTCGCCCCCTACTACATGGGACTTAAACAAAACTGGCGAAATGTGGGCGTAATACGATACCCCTTGGCAAGACTGGTTGTCAGACTTTCAGGCCACTGTCTGCCTGTTACGACTGTCAAAGATCTACAAATGACAGCCGGGACCAACGGCTTAACGTGCTTTCCGAGGCACGGAGGAAACTCGGAATGTAATGGTGGTCACCCATCCACAGACCAACCTAGGCAAGCGCGGCTTAGCCTAAAGATTGATCCGAGCGGCTGTTATTATTTAGCCAGGAGCTCAAAAAATCGTGCTTGACGGTTGCATTAAATAGTACAGGGACCATGGAGGTATACTCGTATAAAGTAAAGTTATAACGTTAAAGCAAGTATTGGAATACCTTCAATATCTCCGTAACTAGAAGGTTCCCAGGTATGGTCCAGAACAAAAAAAAAATGGTCGCAATGACAGGAAGTACAAGTGCCTTTTGACTTCGTTAACGGTCTTCTAACACCCATTATGAACATCTCACCTGGTGGCCTACTAAGACGTTTTAATGCAGGAATGTACCAGTTCTATTCCAGTGCGGGAAAGAGATGGCGCTTGACATCCCGTTTAACTTTGTCTCTCTAACCGTTCTGTTACTTTTGACTACCTAAGTAATATGAGCTTGTCAAGAATCTATAACGGAACTGGCTGAAAATAAATCTTAGACCCCTGCTCGTTCACCTTAATAAATGTCACTAAACATAAAGGGTGTATATAGACCCTCAACGAAGCCGAAAAACATTTGTTCTCCCCGTCACATTGCGATCATTTTTATGTTCTGCACCATACCTGTGAACCTTCTAGTTACAGAGATATTGGAGGTCAAAGTTCCAACTTTTTCACAAGTATTTATTTAAATTCTAGCTTTTAAGGTTATACTTTAATTTAAACACCTCCATGACCCGTTTACTATTCAATGCATTCATCAGGACAATGTTTTGAGGGCGTTACATTGAGTTTGACCGTAAAACGTGATTTTCCACACCAAAAAAAGGTCAGGGTTACTTAGTTTGATGTACAGGATGCTTGGTTGACGGCTGCGTGAAGGGTCTGTTTACACCTTGTATAAGTACTTGGTTTCTAAAAATGAGAAATTTGGAATTTGTCAAACTACACTTTAGTTAAAATAATGGTACAGAAAAGACTGTCGTAATAAAGGTTTTCCATTTCTTAGAAAACAAAAGGCCAAAAGAAAACTTTCTGATGTTACTTTTGTAACGCGTAACAAAAGTATGAAATTAGTGATATTTGTTTGATATTTATTTGTTTGTTGAAAAAAAAATGAATGGTACAAACCATTCATTTTTGTTTTCACATCAAAAATTCTCTCTAGATCCATTTTACTTATTTTTATATAATGAGAAACACATTCATCACTAGATCCACATGGATCTTGCCAATGGATCTTATGAGATTGAACGTTTTTTTCTAGTGCAGCTAAAAATCATTAATTTTTCCATACAAAATGAGCTAGCCAACTGGTTCATAAAAACAAGAATCAAATTCACTCTTTAAAAGAATAACACTTTAGCCCTTTAGAACTGCTTTCCATACATTCAGTAGGTACATATGTATGTACCTACTGAATATCTAGTCTGAAACTAGTCCCAGCCAAAATTAACACCTAAACAGGCATTTCATACTCGCTAACTACTGCCAAATTGTTTGTGTCAATATGATTGAATACTACGTCAAATTATAACTTTCTACGTCGCGAAGTTTCTGAGAAAAACGGTAGTTAATTTTCGTTGTCCTTCAGGGGAAGTAGTTTGGTCCTTTGATACCCTAAGATGTGAAGTCAAAGACAATCGCTTGTTATCTTTTAATGAGGTCATTAAAGGATACTTTTGAATGTCAAAATGTACAGTCATTCTCCTGCCCTTATCTCGATTTATTTGTGGTCTGCGCAGTATGTCTTCTTCTTCCATACTATTTCTCGTCACCTCCTTTTTTGCCATATCATCCTTCACACAGTCCATCCATCGTTTCATCCCATCCACATTAAAACTCAACACTTTCCGCACATTTTCCTCATTTAATTATACCTATAACATACGTTCTGTATCAATTTTGGTATACAATAAAGTATATTCTATTCTATATGAAAAATGTAATTTTTGTTATACATATATCTTCGTCCGCGTGAAATTATTATAAAAATATTACTTCCCTATTTGATTGGGATTTTTTAACAATTTCAAGGGTTTTTTTTGCAAGGTACCCTGATCCGTTTTTCTAAAATAAAAGTAAGTAGCGTGATTACTCCTTTTAAAATCAGCTATCTGCCAGTAAAAGTCTCAGTAAAAGCTGTTATTTTGAAATTACAAGCAGACACTTCAATGTTATTTATTTATGTGTGTATTGTCCTTCCCAACAGATTACAATATACCCTGGACTAACAGGCGGGGTAAGTTTACCCCTAAACACCAAAAATAATATCTAGAGAAGCAACCTATAAGAACTCAATGGGAAACTCTCAATAATATAATTTTCATCTTCATACTACTACAACTACTAGCGCCATCTATTGACAGAACATGGTAAACTTAATCCAGTTTATAAGCTTTGATAAGAATATACCTACTTACTTAGTTTTCATTGAATGTTTCATAACTATATTTACATAAACACTGACTGCTTCGTAGGTCTAGTGGTATGTGGTGGCATGAGATCCTGGGTTCGATTTCCATGTCGTGCAATGTTTTATAAGGATTTCTCATCAGGAATTTTTGGATTAGTGCGAAGTAGACGGCAATAGGCTCGCCCCCTATTACATGTCCTTTAACTGGCGAAACGTGAGTGTACTATAAATTCTGCCTACCCATTTACGGTAGAGTCAAAATCAAACATACAATCACGCCTGTTATCCCGTAAAGGATAGGCAGAGGTGTAGACAAGTAAAAAGTATAGGAATGAAACAAAAACAAGGCGAAGGATGAGAAAGTATTTATAGCGGCCAAGCAGGAATAGACCTTACGGTGGTCAGATTCAAGTTTTGCTGACTCTACCAAATGGTATACCCATGGGACATGCCATAGGAGGTGAGACTATTGCCATCAACAAATCCAAACTCCATGGCCTTCCACTGTGAAATTCCTGAATAAAATGTCCAACGTCGAAATCATGCAAAATTATATTACATAACGTTATTATCTACATTAAAATGTTATCACAGTGACGGAAAACCATGACCTGCACAATACACACATACATACAAATTTTACATGCAATCATTATTTTCCATACAATTCAATAGTCTGACTTTAATTTATTCTTGTTGCTATGGAAACTCCAAGAGGAGCTCGTGGCCAATAATAATAGCCACACGGTTCGATTGAAGGTCAAGCTACGTTTGGCGAGGTCGGTCCGTGGATCCATCATTTAGTACATGCCGAGTTTTCCCGTGCCTCGGAAAGCACGATAGTCTTGTTGGTCCCGGCTGTCATTTGTAGATCTTTGAAAGTCGTTACAGGTAGTCAGTGGCCCGAAAGTCTGACAACCAGTCTTACCAAGGGGTATCGTATTAGGTACCCAGTACTAACTGGGTTGTGGAGGTCAGATAGGCAGTCGCTCCATGTAACATACTGTTATTCGCATATTTTAATGTTGATAGATGAACCACAATTATCTTCATTTCATTGTATTAAGGCTTGATTAAGAAAAAAAATGTTAATTTTTAAGATTTTGTTAACAATTTCAAGAGTTTTTTTATTGCACGGAACCCTAATCCTTTTTCTAAAATATAGGCCTAAGTTACTCCTTATAACATCAACTATCTATCAGTAAAAGTCCCGACAAAATCGGTCCACCCGTTTCGGAGATTAGCCGGAACAAACAGGCGGACAGTTAAAAATTAAAATGAAAGTTTTTTTTTTGTTTTAGCTACCATTAATACTTTCATATGAATTCAGTAAAAATCTGTTATATTGATATTACACACAGACACTTCAATTTTATTTATTTGTATAGATAACGATGACGAAAAATCAAAAATGTATTGGATTTACCTAAGCTAATTCGAAAAGCTATTGTCGCCTGTAGTTCATGTTAGCTTTTATCTATTTTTGTATACTATTACTACTGCCGCGTTGGTGTACCTAGTGGTGGCAAGTGCGATTACGGAGCATGAAGTACTGGGTTGGATTCCCAGGTCGAGCAAATTGTTACTGTGTTTTTCCATCAGGAATTTCTCAGCAACAGCCACGGAATCCGGATTTGTGTCCGGTTGATGGCAATAGGCTCGCCCCCTATTACATGTTACTTAAATATAACTGGCGAAATGTAGGTGTACTATTAAGTACACCCCTGCCTAACCTTTCGGGGATTACAGGCGTTATGTTATGTTATGTTATAAATAATACTATACCTCTTCTCATACAAAGATTGTATTAGTATCGACTAGATGTGACTGCGACCTTTGTCCGCGTGAAATTATCATAAAAATATTACTTCCTTATTTGGATCGGATTTTGTTAACAATTACAAAGGTTTTCATTTATTTGAACGGAAGCCTTTTTCTTAAATTAAAAAATAACTAAAAAGGCCTAAGGTACTCCTTATAACATCTGCTATCTGCTAGTAAAAGTCTCGTCAAATTCGATCCACCCGCTTCGGAGATTACCCGGAAGAAATAAACAGACAGGCAGACAAGAATTTGAAAAAAGGTTTTTTTTTTTATAAGTACCGTATTTACTTTCATATTCCTTTAGAAAAAGCTGTTATATTGTAATTACAAACAAGACAAACAGACATTTTATTTGTATAGATAGTCCATGTTTCTTTACGATATATTCTTTCACCAATGTAAGTGATATTCAAGATAAACTTAGAAATACATAAATAAATTGAAAGTCGCATTGTTACTTGCCCGTATACTTCAAAAATTAAAGTTTGTTAGTCACCATTAACTCTGCCTTACCTCTTAACTGTCGCGTCGTGATGGTTGGTCTCTGGCTCGTATCTGTAGATCTAGTTTTAGTCTGACTGGTGTCATTGCCTTTCGATCTGTCTGTGCGTGTCCAGTGTTGCGTACGGCACTACAAATTGGCCTTTTGACGGATGCGTTTGGCTTACGTTATTTTGGATTAAAAAAATGAAGCACAGTTTTTCATTTCATATTTTTTTTTTATTTCAGAAGCAAAACTAGAATGAACTTTAATTAAGTTGGAAATAAAACACTTTTTAACGGAAAAAATATGCCTAAAACTTTGATTTTTTTTTATTATTTCTGAGAAGATTAAGACAAACTGTCTTATTCAACAAACGAAATCTAAATAGTTGGGTCACAAGTAGCTCCAATCTTATAATTAAATCTAAGGCCCTAAAAGACCTTACGGACCGTCCGTATACAATAAGGAAAGAAATTACCTAATTTATTAAACAGTCGCTCAGACCCAAAAAAAAATTATAACCTAAAATTGATACTTGACAAGGATTTGTGTGAGATACCACAAATAAAAAGAGTAAAATAAAAGTTTTCTGCTTAGAGACAAGCCAATTGAAGTTGACCATTCTACAAGAATTTGTACAGTAATTGTTTCGGGTCTCCTTTGCTATTCAACAAATACTACCAAAACAAATATGGCTACCGACCCAAATAACTATGTCATCAGCATTTTCCTGCCCCTATCCCAATTGACTAGTGGTCGGCGCAGCATGTCTTCTTCTTCCATGCTTCTCTATTACTCGTCATCTCATCAGACACCTCCTTTCTAGCCATATCATCCTTCACACAATCCATACATCGTTTCGTTGGTCTTCCTCTACTCTTAAAGCCATCTATATTCATACCTACTAAACATTTTACTCAAATAAGTATGTAGCAACGTTAAAAAAATACACGTGACCTTTACCAAAACTTCTCGTGCTACAAAGCGCTCGCGCCTCACGCACACACCGACGCCACACAGCTTGCGTATCTCGGTAGCCGCCGAACCGGATCGTACTCTCGTTATGTGCTCTCTGAATCAAAGGGGTTACACCGGCGGGAGGTCAGGCGCGAACGATGGACTTACGACTGTGTTCTGTACGTAAATTTGGACTTTGTTCTGCCAAAATGTGCTTCTTCTTCTTAGCGTGCCGATGGCAATCTAAATTGTGTCGGCCCAGAACTGCGCCACTAGTTTGGCGCCTTCAGAAGCGTCCATCAGTTCCTGTTATGAACAAACAACAGGATACGCAGGTCACGATATTAAGTGCCCCATCGTTTGTGGAACAGCACCACATTTACACTGCAGTGCAGAGTCATTAATGAATCTCCACCTGTGACCAACCTGTGTCCGGAGTCGATTTAAAGACTTCGAGGTCAGCCATGGCAACTCATGCTTATAAAATGTGGTTATAAAATGTAATTCTATTAAAAACTCGGCATTTACAACAACAACAAAAAATTTAGAAATTTAGTTGATACTTCCCGTGACCCAAGGGCTGGCTTTCATCTTGATCAGATTTAAAGAGTGATAATAAAAAGTTTGTTAATTTAAATACGATAAATGAATCCAACATTCTAAATGTGGTAATAAACTATACAAAATTATTATAGTTAGATACTTGAAAAAAAGGGTTTCATATAAAGTTTGACCCATATCAGAACTTTCTCTCATTTTCCAATTAATTAGTACATTTTGGCACAACTAAGATCTTTTGGGTTTTATTATGATGTTCTCAGTTTGACGCTGACAGCTATTTAAATAAAATAAAACTGCAAAACGCTTGACAATACACGGTTCGTTTATACTTTGAAATTATTTATATCAAACCTAACTCTTTAGTTTCAACCTTATTACAAAAAGTAATAAAACGACATTAATTTTCATGACCCATAACTCAAGGAACCCTAATGTCGGTACACATAAGCGTACAGCCCCCCCTCCCCCCTCTCCCCCCCCCTGCGACGTCACAGCATCCGCTTGATCGTACGATGTGGACCTAGATCTGTTAGTCACTATCACTAGGTACGAGATGTGTGTATGTCTGTAGGTGTCGTATTGGAAACTGATGGGCTGGTTGTGATTGAGTTTGTTGTATAAAGATTTTTCCTTTTTCTTTGTCTTTGACATTTTTCGGAATTTATTTTGTAATTTAAAAATCTTATGATTTTTAATTATGTAATAAACAATCGTCGTAAGCAGTGATAGCCTAGTAGTGTAACCGTCGGAATGCCAAGTAATAGGTCTCGAGGTCGAACTGAAGACACGTACCTCTGATTTTTCGGATTCATGTGCGTATTGTGATTATCACTAGTTTCGGTGAAGGAAAACATCATGATAAAACCAGCATGCCTGAGAGATATTTCTTGACGGCATGTAAAGTCAAGTCCCATGGGCGACATAAAAACTTTGACACCAGGTTAGACACTAACCACACGATAAAGAAGATAGAAAAAAGACAGGCGGACACAGTTAACAATAACAACTATCTGAATTTTGTAATGTCATTCTCTCCTGTCATTCGATTGGGTGTTGCTACGGGATAAACCCGGGACGCTTTTAATGCCGTTCACCCTTCAAAAAGGGGTTGAATTAAGGGGTGAAATACAACCCAACGTTGAGCGAATCAGTGACAAAAAGTTTTGTTAGGTTTTTTTTGGATTAAAGTAATACTAGTATAGCTCTTTGTATTTCTGTCGAAAACACAGGGATTTTTATTTCCGTTCCACTGGATGCATTGCTGGAACTGACAACATTAACATTACATAACATCACGCCTAAAACCCCCGAAAGTGAAACTACTGTATGTGATGGCGTTATAGGTCCTGATTCTCAATTTTGTTTTTTCTATTTAAATAATTTAATATTTTATTTTCAAAACGCGTTGATGTCTTTCCTTCTAGGCTTTAAATATCTTAAAGAAGGCTTTCTTGACCTCAAAATATGTCTTGTTAATTTCCCTAGTTTTCCCGATATAAGTCATGTGTTTACGTATGTTTGAAAGCTCTTACTAATTTATATCGATCATATCTTTCTTTCATTGAGTCGCTCCATATAAAATACTGGTATTCAGCTGCATCCGGATAGACTGGAAGCCGACATCAACATATTTGGGAACCTGCATGCCTTATGCAGGTGATGATGATCTTTCTGTGACTTTTTCTAACCTAACAGAGAAAATATAGAGACATTGTGTGAGGAATGATTATTTATGAAACAAAAAAGGAGTGTATGATAGAGTGACGTCTGACAGGGGAGAATGGAAGAAGAAGACGTGTTGCGCCGACCCCGAGTAGAATGGGACAAGGGCAGGAAGATGATGTCATCATCATATCTTCCTGTAAAAGTCTTTCCTATGAGTATTATATTACCCAATTACTAGGTTTTTGGAGGTCAGATAGGCGGTCGCTCAATGTGAAATACTGGTATTCAGCTGCATCTAACACCCGTATCTATAAACAAGTCAAAGTGTTTACTTGAGTAAAAGTCAATATTTAAGATACGATTTTTATTAAGACTAGTTTAGTAATTGCTTGAAGTTAGAACTGTCAAAGTTAGAATTCTTTCACCCGTATGTATAAACAAGTCAAAGTGTTTAATTGAGTAAATTACATATTTAAGATACGGTTTTTATTTGAAGTTAGAACTGTCCAAAGTTAGAATTCTTGGCTTTGCTTTTTTGACGGTTCTTAGTTCGTTTAAATTCTTGTCTATTGCATAAAAATGTTTACATGAGTAATTACGTAAACTCAAGTAATTACTTTAACTTGACTATAGATGCGGATGTAAGACTGGAAGCGGACCCCAACATAGTTAGGAAAAGTTTATGCAGACTATAACTATCGTCCTGTCTTGCACCAGTGCTGGAAAATACAAGGTGGAAGGTATTTTTATTAATTACCGATGAAAAATGTCTATATGGGGGTGGGGTGCTACCCTTATACCAATTCACTTGGGCATGTTTTCTTCTTCCATACTTCTCTATTACGTGTCATCTCATCAGACACCTCCTTTCTTGCCATTGAGCATCATGTCGTGGAGGGTTCAGAATGACATACTGAATACGTGGTGACGATTCGTGCGTCGGTGCCCCCTCCATCCTGTATAGAGACTCTTTTCATAAAGAGAATAAATAACTCGTATACGAAAAAAGAAATAAGTGTGACTGTTGATAACTTCTACAGACGAACTGTTTTAAAAGACAGATGGAAGGAGGGTTTGTTGTTTTACTTTCTCCCTTAATTCTAAATGTCAGATATATCATGTCCATTTCGGCACTGAATACTGCAAAACTATGTTTAATTAATTCTGAGGGCCTATTTCTCGATCTCCGTAAAAGCTAAAATCGGATCACTTTTAAAAGTCCTAATTTATGAGAAACTAGAAAAATTGATTCTAGTCCATTCTTAGAATCTAATTTTGTGGTGGTGTACGGTGAAGGAAAACATCGTGAGGAAACCAGCATGCCTGAGAGATATTTCTCGACGACATGTAAAGCCAAGTCAGAGGCCCATGGGCGGCATAGAAACTCTGACACCAGGTTATGCACTAACTACACAACAAAGAAGACAATATGTCTTTTCTTATAGGGTCTATCTACAAGCATATTTAAAAATTTGAACTTGTACTCTTTCTAATTTTTACATATGAATCATCCAGAACAAATACTGACCTCTTTCGTATAAATTAAAAGAGACTTCAAACTACAACACACAAACACCCAAAAAAATACACGTCTTTCCAAATTGAAGTAAAGCAGTATAAAAATAAGCATCAAAAATTCACCCCTATATATCAAAAAGGGGTTGAAGCATTCTACCCTCAATCACTTTCTTTTTTCTAATAATAATGGCTTGGGGTGAAAGTAAGGGTGTGTTCCCATTGGCCTACGCACCCTTAAAATAAAGGGTGGGTCAGAAAAAACGAAATAAAGTAGCCAATAGTATCTCAAATTGATGTATTGATTTTTTATAGGGTTCTTGGATAAATTCATGGTTTTAATAGGGTGCCAGGTCTACGTCGAATAAGTTTTAATTTATGATTATAACGGGTTTTAAAAGACTCTTATCTAGTGCTTCCCGTCTGTGCTATATTTTTTTGTACTTGGGAACCAAGTTTCAAAGATATTGAATTGATTGATTTTACAAGTTTTTACAACTTATAAATCATCATTGTCCTGCCCTTATCCCAATTTATTCGTGGTCGGCGCAACATGTCTTCTTCTTTCATACTTCTCTATCACTTTTCATCTCACCAGATACAGTTACAGACATATCAAAGGTTTTTAGGGACACCCAGTATTTTCTAAGTTCCCCGACACTTTGTTAATTTAAAAGTTTTTGCATTCGTTTTCTTCCCAGTTCAAAATAACTGTCCCGACATCGATCTGTCTAGACAATCCTTCTTCTCAAAACAGTATATCAGGAAATATCAGATCTGAAATAAACATAACATAACGTCACGCCTGTAATCCCCGAAGGGTTAGGCAGAGGTTTACCCAATAGTATACCCACATTTCGCCAGTTATGTTTTGAGTCCCATGTATTAGGGGGCGAGCCTATTGCCATCAACTGGGCACAAATGCAGACTCCGTGGATGTTACTGAGAAATTCTTGATGGAAAACCCGGTAACACTTTGCCCGACCTGTGAATCGAACCCAAGACTTTTCTTTCTTTTCCTTCCATACCTAAACAAGGTGTAAACGGACCCTTCACGAAGCCGTCAACCGAGCATTCCGTACATCAAACTAAGTAACTCCACGTAAAAATTATTGCTGGGAAAATGACATTTTTTTTAAGGTGAAAAATCACATTTAACGGTAAGACTCAATGTAACGCACTCAAAACATCGTGCTGATGGATGCATTGAATAGTGCGGGGGTCGTGGACGTATTCAAAGTAAAGTTATAACATAAAAAGTTGGATTAAAAAAAAAACTTGTGAAAAAGTTGGAACTTGGACCCCCAAGATCGCCGTAACTAGAAGGTTCCCAGGTATGACCCAGAACAAAAAACTGCTCACAATGACGGGGACAGCAAGTGCCTTCGGTTTCGTTAAGGGTATTTTTACACCCATTATAATTATCATTATATGACGTACATTATAGTATTTTTGAATTGTTGATTTTATCTTTTTACTCTGGACGCTCTTACTCGCACGTCTTTCTACATCGTTCTCACATGTACATATGTATAATCTCGACATGAATGATGTAACCAAGATTTTGTAAAAACACATTGATTTAAAGGAGTGTCCATGGAGTTTCTTGCCCATTCTTCTCCATAGGATCTACGCTTTCGAATGGGCAACTACAGTAATTTCCAAAGTTAATAAGCCCTGTGACAGGGACTGTAGCTTAGTTTATTTTTTGTGTTTTGACATTCAAAAGTGCCTGTAATGGTCTAATTGAAATAAATGCTTTGACTTTGAGTTTGAGTATCATCTTTTCTTGGGATTCCTCTTATCAAGTTATGATGCTGACCTATTTTTTTATAAACTAGCAACTACGAGTCGAGTAGTGATACTGCTAAATGCTTAACGTGGTACGCACTCTACACAGTCAGCCCCAGCTCAATCGGAATACCAGTACTACATGGAGCGACTGCCTATCCGATCCCCACAACCCAGTTAGTACTGGGTATTTGGGTAACACGATACCCCTTGGTAAGGCTATTTAGCCAGATCTTTATTACAATACTCTTTACCAGGATGTGCTTTCCAAAGAGCTTTAAAGTTTTTTATTCTTCCTCCAACTTTCTTAGGATAAGAATCAGCTGATCAATCAAATATATTCCTTCCCACCACACTACGACCAATACAAACTTTATCTCTTTAAACTTAAAGTCTAGAATTCAGTAATAAAAGCTTGGCGTTTAAAAAATCTTAAATCTTGCTTCATTGCAAAAACCGACGGACGGTCAATGAACCGAGTTTTATCTGTGTGTGTGTAAAGTCGTCTACAGACACTGAATTTTATGTTTGTGTGCGTGTGCTACAGGGTTGTCAACTATTTCATTTCTTACTAACATCTGTGCGCGGCCTTGCCCGCGTGGTACTTGAATAAAAAGTACCTTATGTCCATCTAGAATGAGGTACCTTTCAAACCGTGAGTGAATTTTTCAAATAGGTGCTGGGGTTCAGGAGATTACCCTCCACATTCATGCAGACTCACAAACTTCGCACTCTAATACTAAGTTTTGCTCGCAGCATCGCTCCCGTTATGTATGCAAATTAAGACACGGAAACGTTTTAAACATAGCCAATGTCACTCGGGGATAATGTAGCTTCCCGTTAGTGAAAGAATTTTCGGAATCGGATCCATAGTTCCGAAGATTACCCCCTACACTCAAACTTACAAACCTTTAATCAAATTTTACCTCCCCCCAATTCCCACAATTTCTTGTCCTCTTTTAGATATCCCGTAAGTGATAGTGAAAGTTCAGTTATAAACCGTGAAAGCTTAAAACAGTGTTTGAAATTTTACTCTTTATAATATTAGTATAATAGATTAATATAGACCAGCTTTTGCCCACGGCTTCGCTCTCGTTCTAATCGAAAGTTATCCCAAGAGAACGTTTCAAATATAACCTATATTCTGTAAATGAAAGAATTTTCAGCAGAATCTGAAAAGTCCTACGTCCAGACTTTACCTCCTTCATACGGATTAAGTACCTCTGGTTCATAGGCAGTGTGAGGGATGACATAGCTAGAAAGGAGGTGACTGCTGAGATGACGAGTAATAGAGAAGTATGGAAGAAGAAGACATGCTGCGCCGACCACAAATAAATTGGGATAAGGGCAGGAGCATGATGATTGAAAGTACATCTGATTTCAGTGGGGGCAAATAAAGAGTGAGTTATAAAAAAACTATAACATAACAATACTCCTGTAATCCACGCAGGGTTAAGTAGTGGTATACCTAGTAGTTAATCACATTTCGCCTGTTATGTTTAAGTCCCATGTAATAGGAGGCGACCCTGTTGATATCAATCGGGCACAAATCCAAACTCCTAGCTGTTTCTAAAAAATCTGATAGCAAAACCCAATAATGGTTTGCCCGATCCGGGAATCGAACCCAGGACTTCACGACTGTGCTTACGAGCACTAGACCAACAAGCCAGTATAAAGTATTTCAGCATACTCTTTGTCAGATTATAAACGTCTACTCGAAATAGAGTACAATACTCCGTATTAGAGTTCTGAGAGAGCCGCGTAGCTAAATAACAGCCGCATGAGTCGATCTCCAAGGTTAAGCAACGCTAGCCGAGATTGGTCTATGGATGGGTGACCAACCATTACATACTGAGTCCTCTCGTACTCGGCTGTCATTTGTACATCGTTGACAGTCGTTACAGGCAGTCAGTGCCCCGAAAGTCTGACAACCAGTCTTACCAAGGGGTATCGAATTTTCAGTAACTGCGTTGTGGAAGTCAGATAGGTAGTCGCTCCATATAAAATACTGGTCAACTGCGTCCGGTTAGACTGAAAGCTGACCACAACATAGTTGGGAAAGGGCTAGGCAGATGATGTTGGAGTTTCTTGTCCATACTATTTCCTTTATTTTAAACTTTGACATTTGAAAGTGTCTTTTAGTCTCATCATTCAAGTGCCCTTATCCCAATTGATTAGTGGTCGGCGC
This sequence comes from Standfussiana lucernea, assembly GCA_964057025.1. Taxonomy (NCBI): domain Eukaryota; kingdom Metazoa; phylum Arthropoda; class Insecta; order Lepidoptera; family Noctuidae; genus Standfussiana; species Standfussiana lucernea. Next base: position 9,647,459 of record OZ059814.1, read on the forward strand.
AGCATGTCTTCTTCTCCCATACTTCTCTATTACTCGTCATCTCATCAGACACCTCCTTTCTAGCCATGTGTAAAAGTGTCTTTTAGTCTATTTGAAAAAAATGGTTTAACTTAGTCAGATTATAAAGAACGCCTACTCAAAATCTATCTCGACACAATCAATACTTATTATTATGAAAAGGTAAAGTCTGGATGTAAGTGGTAATCTTCGGAACCACTGGTCCGAATCCGACAATTCTTTCTCTAACAAGAAGCATTATATGCAAGCTACATTATGCAAGCTACATTATTCCCACATGTCATACGCTGTATTTAAACAATACCCGCGTTATATATTTCCGACTATAACGCGAACGGCAAAAGCTAGATCTCTATATTAGAGTACCATTGACAACCCTAGCTGTACCGACTTTGAGCTACACATCTCTCTGTGTGTGTATTCATGAACATAGAGCCGTCTATGTGTGAGTTACAGCGTTTGTTTCTAAGTGTGCGTGCCAGACGTGTAACGACACATCTTTGCCTGTGTGCGGCAACTCCTACGCTTTGTAGATGTGTGAGTGAGACAGACGCGTAGATACAGGCTTGAGTTTGTGCGTGTGTGCAGACTGTGATTATACAGGGTGTAGGTTTTTTGAGAATTGATATTTTGACGTTTATGGTGAGGTGCAGTAGTTGTGATAAGTTTGATGTAGTATATAGTTAAAGTATGTGTTTCCTTGGATTAGTCTAGTTAGAGTTATCCACTTGGATTGTAATACTTTAATTGATTCTGATATGAATAATGATGAGCTTTCATATAAGACGTAGTGATATGGCGATCTTGTTAGTCAGTTTAATTTTATTATATTTTATTTTCTGTTAAGAAATAAATTGGCCTATTTTCAGACTGTTTTTGAGGTCATCAAAGTGTTGCACAATTTACTGTGGGACTTGCTTATGCATTTGGTGTGATAAAATTTAACTTAGTATAATTTTTTGTCTTAGTTTGCATTTCTCAGCATCAGGTCTTAGAATTGTGCCCAGTATTACATGATGGGACAAAGACATGACTAGCGAAATGTGTGTGTGTAGTTTGTAGTGTGTGTAGTGTTTTTTTTCTACAATTTCACCTACATTTTGCGACAATTATTACAATTCATGCTACATTTTTTCTCAAGTCTTTAAATAAATATATTTTGCACCCCTGTTAATTGATAAAAATCTTCTCGTAACACATACTATCACATGACACACTTACAAAGGTCAAGCTGCCAATTACCGACCATCTAAAATACATAACCACGAAATTACTATCAATCATAAGAATAAACAACACCCACACAAAACATTATAGTTTTATTTTAAGTGGAAACGCCAGGGTAGCCCGCGACATTCAAATATTCGTACGTTTTTTTGCAATTTGTAGATCAGTGTCAGGTTGTATGTTTATTAAAATATGATTCGTGACCGTTGGTCCCGGCTGTCATTTGTGGATCTTTGACAGTCGTTACAGGTAGTCAGTGGCCCGAAAGTCTGACAACCAGTCTTACCAAGGGGTGTCATATTACCCAGAACTAACTGGGTTGTGGAGGTCAGATAGTAAGTTGATCTATGTAAAATACTTTTATTCAGCTGCATCCAGTTAGACTGGATGACGACCCCAACATAGTTGGGAAAAGACAGGCAGGTGATGATATCTTTTCCTGGTTATGTCAGTTATGTTTAGGCCAGGGCTATTGCCATTAAACGGACACAAGCCACAAGCAACTCGGGCCGTTATTTAAAAACCCAAGGACACATTGCTCGATCTGGGGATCGAACGCAAGAACTCGAGAGTTTCACTTACGACAGCAAAAACCAGTGAAGCAGCTACTAAATGACGTATGGCCGACTGGGGAACTGAGGCTGCAGTCATAACATACACTGACCTTATTGGTGAGGTTCTTCAGAAAGGTCAGGTGCGTAGTGCTCGCTACCAGCGTGCGTGTATGACCAGATGTATGAACGTGGACGAGACGAAAGGAGTATGCAGAACAGATGTACTCGTATGTATGTATGGAGTATGGTGTATGGTGTGTGCAGGTGGCGTTCTGTGGTTTCTGCCAACCCCCGTGGGAAATAGGCGTAAGTTTATGTATGTATGTATGTCATAAATCTTGTAAGAAAGGATAATCACTTTTTACTACTTTATGTCACAAAGGATTCTGCCTTCCCGTAACGACTGTCAAAAATAGATCTTTATTTTTGATCGAATGCCACCCGAGACCAACGGTTCTACGTGCTTTCCAGACACGGAAAGGTTTCGATATGTAATGTATCATCCATCTACAAACTGACCTGGGCAAACGTAGCTTAACCTCGAGACCTCTTTAATGGGACGAGACTGTTGCCGTTAAACAACCTCAAATTCAGCCTCAATAAAAACGTTTTCAGGATGAATGTGGATGGGTATAAGAGTAGAGGAAGACCAAAGAAACGATGGATGGACTGTGTGAAGGATGATATGGTTAGAAAGGAGGTGTCTGATGAGATGACGAGTAATAGAGAAGTATGAAAGAAGAAGACATGCTGCGCCGACCACCAATAAATTGAGATAAGGGCAGGAGAATGATGATGACGTTCAGACTCAAAAATAAACATTGCTCTAAGAAAGAAAATCAAAGTTAAAACTTCCTCCTAAAACCTAACACCCTGTATACAACATCGAGATTGCACCTACATCTGTCTGCGTAATCTCATGTCTATACACATTTTATCGCTTCAGTGTGCGTTGTCTGGCTATCCATGTGTGAGTTACCTCTCATACATACATCCATACATACACATAGCACCGGGCGAGGTTTGATTTTGATTGTGACGTCAGGATTTAAGGTGATTTAGTTGGACAAACATCACGCCTGTTATCCCTGAGAGGTTAGACAGAGGTGTACCTAATAGTACACCCACATTTCGACAATTATGTTTAAGTCCCACGTAGTAAGGGCGAGCCTATTACCTTCAACCGGGCACATATTAAATTCTGTGACTGTTAAGGTGAAGTTTGTGATAGAAAAGTCAAATAATACTTTGCCCGATCCGGGAATCGAACGCAGGAGCGCATACTCAGTAGTAACGCTTGCGACCACTGGGACCACGACGCAGTCAGTTCAGGATTCATACTTACATATTCTTGTAACATAGGATCGCTCGAGTAGTGTTAATTAGTAAGGAATTTCGTTGGACCAGTGGTGGTAATGCTCGTTTTTACCAACAGTAGCTGATATGTAAATCGATGCCTAAACAGAAGCTCATTGCATTGGATTTCCAACTTTCGGCTCTAAGCTTAACTTTGAAATATAATGTTGCGCTCACAAATGGTCAGGTATTAATTAGGCGTCGCCGAATGTTAATAGCATGCGCTTCTAGAACAAAAACTATTGATTATTGCCTTATGATTTTACATTAGACATGAGATTTGATTAGATGTGATGCGAAGGAATGAGGAAAATGTCGTGAGGAAAGTTTTGAGTATGAATGTGGATGGATATAAGAGTAGAGGAAGACCAAAGAAACGATGGATGGACTGCGTGAAGGATGATATGGCTGGAAAGGAGGTGACTGCTGAGATGACGAGTAATAGAGAAGTATGGAAGAAGAAGACATGCTGCGCCGACCTCAAATAAAGTGGGGTAAAGTCAGGAGAATGTCGTTCTCCTGATTTTCATTAATTGATTTGGGCTAGAATGACACTAGATTTTAAACAATCCATGTAAGTGTCTTCTAGAAAAACCATTAAAAAAATTGTGGATTTGATAAACGTTCATATTATGTATTTGATTTTTCTAAACTTTTGTTGATTATAACGAAAACAAAAACGTTACTAAAGGGCTTCTGAAAATAACACGATTCTATAGAGGCTAATTAATTGAACTCCAAATTGACCTTTAGTTTATTGGTAAGTAATCAATGACAAGAGTCTAACGGTCGACATTGTCTGGGAGAGCGGTCGTGGGTTTATATCCTAGACGGTGAACTTTTATTTTGAAAGCATGGGGGTCATTTTATTGTAAATGTTGTGAAAGAGTATATATAGTGTATAGTAGACGAAATATTTTTCTATTATTATAGTTTTTTTTATTATTATATTCGCAGAATTATTATGCTCTTTACTTACATAACATAACATGACGCCTGTAAGCCCTGATGAGTTAGGCAGAGGCGTACCCATTTGATTAGTACACTCATTTCGCCAGTTATGTTTAAGTCCCATGTAATAGGGGGCGAGCGTATTGCCACTAACCGGGCACAAATCCAGACACCGTGGCTGTTACTGAGAAATTCTTGATGGAAAACCCCAATAACATTTTGCCCGACCTGGGAATTGAACCCAGTACCTCATGCTCAGCAGTTGCGGTTGCGACCGCTGGTCCAATGAGGCAGTCATTACGAAAATATAGAGTTATAATAATCGAGAAAGTTCTGTCGCGCCCCTCTCGCAAATATGGGTTAGTAGCAGCCAACGTGACTGACCTACCTCAACCCGATATTGAGTGAGGTATACATGGACCTATGTAGGACTGTGTATAGATTTTAGTGCTTCGTGTTTAGGTTTTGTAGGTTTATAGCTAATAGGTGCTGACTTTCTTTTACTGTTTAGGTTAGAGGTAGGGTTGAGGTCGGGGGTTTGATTCTTGAGTCGGGTAAAAATTGTATGTCGTTTTTTAAGCAGACAATTTATAGCTAACTTTGTAGTCTTATTCAATTCAACAGACATTCATTTAAGAGTGGTTAGTTTTTTATTGACGATAGCTGTCCATCATCTTCCAGCCCTTGTCACATGTTATTTGGGGTCGCGCAACACGTTTTCTTTTACATATCATTCCTCACACAATCATTCCATCTTCTCTTTGGTCTTCTCTCTATCTCCATCCATCACCATTTATATCCATCACTCTTTTAGTAACATGCGTTTCATCCCTCCTCATTACATGTCCATACCAAGACAGGCGACTCCCTTCCATCTTTTATGTAACAGGCGCCATTTTCAAACTTCTCCTTATATGCTCAGTTTTTACTTTATCCATTTTTTGTGTACATTATTTTGTTTAACAATTAATTTCTCAGACTTCTTAGAGAGTATTATATATTAAACAGGTTTTTTTTTTGTTACAGATTGAACTGAAAATGGGAATTCACAGGAATAGAAGTGAGAAACATCATCTTTGGCGGTTTTCAGTTAAATCTACAAGAAGCAGTTTTTAAAGGTTTGTGTTAGTAAAACTTACTAAACGTTTTTATTTTACCCTTTTTAGTTGTGGTATTTCACACAAATCCTTGCCAAATGTCAATATTACATTGTAACTAGAAGTTATTAACACATCGTCCACATAGACGAAAAAGAAAAAATACAAATTATAGAGGATAACTCATAAAGTCCCGAAGCAAAGTAAATACAATGTATATGGGAGCACCGTGAGAGCTTCTTCTATCAAATGAATAAAGAATTACGTAGGTCCAGTAATGACGGAGAAATCGGTGAACAGACATGAAAAAATAGATGCTGGTGGAATACTTATGTATTCTCCTCCTCCTATTTTAGAAGTCGGTTAATAAGAGGGTTCAAACATGTGGATGGACATTGGGCACACCTGTCGTCTGTATCGGAGGTTTACCAAACTCAGACTTCTTAGTGAATATAGATATTTCTCACTAATTAATTGTTTCTCAAACAAAAGATATTGCTATCAATATGCAACACACAGAAGAAGCCTCTTTATCGACGTAAACAAGGGGGGTAGACAGAGAGCTAAGCCGCGTTGTCTAGACGGCGGGGGCGATGACCTCTCCGAGACGAAACCCCTGATAACGCAGACAGAGTGGGCAGGAGTGTAGGTTGAGAGGATTATTAATTTCATATTGAGAGTCTTTTTTAAGCGCTTGTTAGGGTGAGATTTAAACGTCCCTTAACAAGTGCTTTGACTTAGACAGATACATATCTTTCCATCAAACTTTTCTTTACATGGAGCGATTGCCCATCTGACCTCCACAACCAATAATGGTCCCCTTGGTAAGACTGGTTATGAGACTATCGGGCCATAGTCTGCCGGTAAAGACTGTCAAAGATCTACAAATGACCACACAGCTACAGCTAGGACCTACGGCTTAAGACGCTATGAATAGACGACTTTTATGGATTTGAGGGGGTGAAGCAGATGAAAAGGGGACGAGTAGTCCCGCCTACTGCGAGGTGCATCGGCCGACTTTTGCCGATGCGCGACGTCCATTATTTATAGAAGCGTAATTTCACTACTCCAGTAACATGTAAGATTGGCCTAGCGCGCCGCTTTTCGACTTTGAACTGCGCCTCCGCGGCGAAAACTAGGTTCGAATCTCAGCAATCACATATTATTTTGTTTTGATTTTTTATTTCTTTATTTATTTTTTAACTTATTTTTTACATTTTATTTTAAATATTCCTATATAAAATCACTATAAAAACATAAAAGATAGTAGTCTACCGGTATCGGGAACAGGGTCAGAGCTACCGGCGGTCAGGGCTCCAGAGAGAGGAACCTCTTAACAATTCGAGCCATCTCGAGGAGTACCGTTTTCTGAATCAAGCCTTTGATCCAGCTGCCTAACGAGAGCCTCCTCAGGTATTGGTCGAGGCTGTTGACAATGATCGCTGAGTTCACATCCCATATGTCGACAACCTCGCGAGCCAAGTCAAGATACTTGATTTGCTTATCTTTCTCGGCTTTCACGAGGTTCTCGTCATGCGGGACCGTTATATCAACAATCATTGCGCGCCGCTCTGATCGCTCTTTATCAGACTTGTTGGTTGTAATAGTCCCGAGACTGATGATGGATTGATCCCAGTACAGTGTGATATTGCCATTTTCAAGAACTGGATCGGGCCCATTCCGACGACCATTACGACACCGCCAATTCCACAAAGCTGTATTTTGTTGCTGATGGATAATCCTGGCTACAAGGTTGTGTCTATGCAAGTACTCTCCGGTATCTAGACGAGAACACCCGGAGATAATGTGACGGATTGATTCGCCCGGACGGTGGCATGCCCGACATTTTATTATTTCAACCGTGCCGTCCTTCACAATATTCTTATTCTTATTTATAGATGGTGGAAGGGACACCGACTCTAAAATGGTTACCACGTATTGAGTGCATCATTCTGAATCCCCCCACAAATAAATTTTTCGTGGAAAAAAAACAGCTGTTCCATACATTACGACCATAGGTATTGCAGTTTTGTAGGAAACAGCTGTTTTTTTTATTCCTACATATTTTCGAGAAGTTGTTTTAAAATTCGTTCTTTTTTTCTTATTTTTAAATAATCTAATCAATAATTGTTATTTTCTAGAAAAGATTTTAGAGATAATAATTATGTAATAACAGATTCGTCTGACGAATAATAAATCTATATACAGGGTGGAAACTTTCAGTAGGGCAGTAAGGGGAACTACCTTAACTGTTGCAGCTACATGAAAATGGTCTTCGGAGACTTTTTATAATCTACTCTTATAGATCAGAAGCTCATTTTTTTTTTAAAGGAAAACTAAAACTTCCTAGAACTATTTATTTTTAAATAAAAAATCACGAAAACAACACAGTTATGTTAAACCGTTAAACACCGAAATAATTCGAAAGTACTGTTCCCAACAAACGTCTGTCACGTCTGAGCTCCCAAGCAAAAGTGACCGGGCCCTGAGACTCCTGAGAGCGCACCGCTTGTATTGTTCGCCCCCTCTACTCGCTGCGTCACCATGATCACGCGATATCCCTGCCATCTGCGCTGACGAATCCGCTAACCCTACATACATTTTTGTTTCAGAATTTTCTCTCTCCTACTTTAGACTTTAGAGAGGGCCACACATTTTTTACGGCTTCGGAAGCAAATGTCATCAACCATTGTCTTAAGAAAGAAAGTGTGCTAGAAACCTCAATAGCAATTTTCAAGAGCTGTCGATAGACACCCCACACAGTTACATGTAGGGAGAGCCAAACCTATTTTTTTTTTTTTCATAATTTTACATCATTTTTATGTAGCGATTCTTAGAAGACCTAGTCTCTAAATTTCAACATTGTGGTACCAATAGTCTGGGAGTAAAATGGCTGTGACATACGGACGGACAAATAGACAGACAGACAGACAGGGCGAATCTATAAGGGTTCCTTTTTTTACGACTATATAGAGGAATAAAAATAATACTTTCATAATTTTGAAAAATTGCCATTTTGAGAATCTGCAACAAAAAACCATACACAACCAAAAACACCAAAACACTTTGTCGTTTCTGCCTATTTGCCTTTACTATTTCGAATTTGGCAATCTGCGTCTTCTAAACCATACATCTTCTAATTATACAGATAAATTAAATTGAAGTGACAGACACTTCAATTTAATTTATCTGTATAATTTTTGTTGCAATTTGCAATGACTTTTATATCACGTGTCAGAAAAGAATTATTGTGAATGGCGGCCAAACAAAGGAGCTAATCGTGCCCTTTTATTCGCACTGTATAATGTGAGAGTGAGAGAAAAAGCTAAGTGCGGTCATTTTAGTATCTTTTCTTTAGTGACGTAGGTTACAACTAAATGAAAATTACGGTGTATTCGAATACTAAGTGAGGAAAGACGGACGCGGAGAGACGAATGAAAGAGTGGACTTATGGACGGGGTGATGGGATCGATAGATAGATGTATGAACAGTAAGAATACATAAAGGCAATTGCTCAGTTTGTTAGGATGATCAGGCTAAACGTGGACAAGATCTTTATTAATAAAATACTTGCATTTTAAAAACTACATAAGTATAGGAAAGAAAATATTATTAAAAAATTGTAGCCAGATACAAGAATATGCTTCAAATGGCATGTGAAAAATTGAAATTAATTGTCGGATAAAATCTTTGTAATAAGCATATTATTTTCTATAATCAATTTGCCAGTAGTATTTTGATGTAATCGGATTATTTACATATCATAGGATTGTATTTGGGTGGTTAAAATAAAACTATTAGTTATTATTTGTTATTTTGACTTTATTAAGTCATACGTTTATTATATAATAAAAAGTTGTAAGGAGCTCATCCCAGTTATTTTGTAGCAAATGAAATCTGCATATTCTGCTGTTTTAGGGACATAAAAATTCTAATCTGTGAATAACTTCACCCTTAGCCATGTTGGGACTACAAATATGAGTCGCTGTGATGATTCACAATCCGGGCAAAAACAAGGCTTGTGTGTCAGGGGCTCTTGTGAAATTGGGCTAGTTAATTGTAGGTGAAACAATTGTGACAGTTGGAGCAGGACCTGGTACTCGATCAGCTCGTTGCCAACATGGATGGCAAATGCGATCTGAGCCATGAACCTAGAACAATTTAATTCTTAGTTATTGCCATTTCAAAACACTAATCAATTGAGTTTCTAACAATTCATTTTGAATTTTTTTTGCTGCCCAGAGATTATATTAGGAATTATATTTAGGAATGAATTCTAACTAAAGAGGGTACAAGTAACACATAAAAAATAACACATTCTTTTATTCTGTTCCATAGAAATCAAATGTTGCTCTTTCATGGAGAGTTAGAATAACTTTTCAGTAAACAAGTTAGTGTTATGTAAAAACATTTTTAAAAGCAAAATTGTAATTCACATAATATTCTAATGTAAACTTAATAAAAAGTTAATCCGTCCTTACTTGTTGTGGTGCTATCCACTCACTGATAGCATTTCTTATATGTTTTTCTCTGTCTGAGTTTGTGTTGAGAATATGAGATCTGCTACACCGTATAGAACTTCCGCAATTAAGACATAGCTCTCTTCGATTACCGCTTGATGTGCTTGGTACATTTTGCTGTTCAGGTAAGTTATTTATTGGTAATGTCCAGCATGAGTGACAGACCAAGCTATGAGCTGTAACCTGTAAATAACAGATATTATTAATTACTCTTCATTTCGGATTTTTGTACGTGTACCTGGCCACTATGGGATCTGCAAAAATATTTCTTTCAGAATTAATAATATTGTTTAGTAAAAATATTTTTAACCGGACATCTTGTCCACGCTTAGCCGAAAATCATATTGAACAGCATTGTCTTTCTTTAGCATCCGATTTTTTTTTATGAGGTTTTGCTTTGTTTAATTTCCTTTTCATCAGTCTTCGTTCTTCAAACTTTTTCAGGATGCTTTTGGGACTTTTCCCTAAAATTTTTATATGAAGTAGATGCCTCGGGTAGGGGTTATTAAAAAAAACGACTACAGCACTGCAACGCGCGCGGTAACCCCGACGAAGAGATAAATTAATTCTCTTTCCCCCCACAACCTTTGCAATCAACCGTTACAATTGAACAAAGAATTATGGCCGGATATAGTTTGCAGCTGCTGGATGAGATGCGTTATGTCAACGACTCTTCGTCCATGAACTGGTGGGTATGCATTATCTTGAGATTCGGTCGACGGCTCAACGAATAGCACATCGTCAGTGATTTCTCTGTAATAAAAAACACGTCACTTTTTTATAAACAGAAAAGCAAAATACATAATTCCAAATCACGGCAATAACGCATTGTGTACGAATACAATGCCTGGACATACGAGTGAGTGGACATATAGACGAGTGGATAGGTATCTAGACCTTAGCTGAGAACCTACGTTCGGTAAGGTTAGTCTCCCTGTGTTATAATAACTATTATTGATTCAGAACAATCGGGCTGGAAGTCGCGAAGTTCTTCACACCACCTCTTTTGAAGTCGATCGCGGGGTCATCAGCTGTCCGTCGGCTCTCATTGTGTGATGACATTCGCCCATCTTTTAATACTTACTCATCATAATTTAATTTTGGATTGGCTCCTGGTGTTACAAATGATGTCCCAGGGTTTTCACGCTCAGAATCCTTTTGTAATCTAAAATTTAAACAAGTAAGTTTTTAAATTGGAAAAAATGCATTATTGTTTTAAAAAATAAATATAAAAATTCATTTCAAACAAGAAAATAAGAAAAAAAAATTATAATTTAAAAAAAAACAATTATATCAAAAGAAATCAACAAAAAGAATACATTTACTCTGAGGTCTGAACCCGGGGTTAGACATTGATGTAGAAAATTGACCCACGCATGAGATAGTTACACCAATCGAGCTATGGATATACATATATATGTATGTATATGTCGAAATTACGCATTTATAAAATAATACATACAATCAAAATAAGGTGTGCACAAAAAGTAAGGTACTTACTTTACAACTTCGTTCATGTGTTTTGTTTCATCGAATAACATCTCTTTATTGTCCTCCGTATATTTTTTTTGGTACCCATTTTTTATAATGTACACCAGGGCCGAAGGCACCTAAGCCGATTCCTGCCGGTTTCCCTTCGGGAACAAAGTACTCTGTGTAGTCTCTTCTATAGTTAAATAGAGTATTACATCGCAGTTCTGTACTGTGATGTAAAACTCTATTCCATTTAATACATCCTAGGAATGAAAACATTACAAAAATGCCAACTTTTTTCATGTCAAGAAATAACAGGTAGCGCCAAATAAGCCGGCGCTCGGGTGTCAGAATTCAGATCTAAATCGTATGTACGTGCACACGTGACTTCGCGGCTAGCAGCACCGTTTTTTAGGGAATTAGGTAAGCTGAAGATTATCGAGTAACGACAGGAGCAGAAATAGAAAGTATGTAGGGGAGAACTAGACAGATAGTCGATAACGTATTTGGTATCAACTTTTTTTTTTGTTGGCCTATTTATAAAAGATAAAATTACATTTATTTTGTTCATAGTTCCTCTACATTTTATTCTACACAATAAATGATGAAAAAAGATCAATTTGGCGCCTACGAAAATTTTTGCTATTTTAATCATGGGTGTTATTTTCGTGCTTTTCGGGTCACTTATAACGAAATTTAAGGCAAAACGAAAATAGAAGAAAATGGGGGTGAAGACAAAAAAAATAGTAGTATAATTTTCCTTAGGGTTCTTTTGACTCTTCGCCACTGATGTACACTGATTGTTTATTTACACAATTTATGACTGAAATCGAACATAAATTTGCACCAACACCACAACTTAGAAATAACTATTCACAAAATAAGTATAATAAACAGCATTCAACAACAAACAGATACGTAAATGATTTTGAAAAAAATGACACAGATCCGTCAAGCAACACGCCTCAGCGGTCACTGTCACACCGCGTAAAAATGAAAGAGAAGCCAAAAGAGGATGCAATGGCGTGAGGTTTCGTTCGACCCGTTCCAATTATTTATCATTGAATATGTTAATTCTTACAATAATCTCATTTCAAACGATAAATAAAAACAACAGTTCCCCTTATTATTATATATTACATCACTGTTTTTAATTTTATAAAGATTTGTTCTTAGATGATAGAGTTACAATTGTTTGAATTTCAATATTTAATAGTAAGTTTACGATTTTTTTGTATCGGGAAAATTTTACGAAAACGTGTTTTGAACACAACAGTTCCCTCATAAATATGATCAAGATTAACATATATTTTTTTTGCTGCTCTAAAATGTATACATTTTGCTAAAAAACTGTTTTTGTGAAGCCCATTTTTACTATGCACAGCGCCTTAACGTGCTTTTCGAGGCACGGAGGGAACCCGGTATATAATAGGTCACCCATCCACTGACTAACCTAGCCGCTAGGATCGATCTTCAGGGTAAGCCGCGCTTGCTTAGGTTAGTCCATGGATGAGTGACAACCCATTACATACTGAGTTTCCTCCGTGCCTCGGAAAACACGTGAAGCCGTTGATCCCGGCTGTCATTTTTAGATCTTTCACAGTCGTTAAAATTGGTAGTCAGTGGCCTGAAAGTCTGACAACCAGTCTTACCAAGGGGTATCGTATCACCCAGTAGGTACTAACTTTACTTCAAATATCTCCATGACTCCCGTAATATTCGATACATCCATCAGCACAATGTTTTGAGAGCGTTACATTGAGCACTACCGAAAACCGTGATTTTTCACCCCGTTTCCCAGCAATAATTTTTGTGTAAAGTTACTTAGTTTGATGTACAGAATGCTTGGTTGACGGCTTCGTGTAGGTTCCGTTTACACCTTGTAGATCAATATTTTCGTCGTGTGCACAAACTAATAAACACACTTTCCCATAGCTATAGTAAGATGGTTTCTAATAAGAATTCTTTAGAATAAAGGTATCCCAGACAAGTCACCTTAACCGCTACCCATGGGAGGAGGACATGTTGTTGTGTCTGCGTCTATAAATAGGCCTCAGTGATAACACCGAGTCAAAATAGAGCGTTATCAGTTGAGGAAAATGGGTGGCTATGGTGTGTGTATTGCGAGGTAGGGAGAATTTACCTGTTTTATGGAATATTGGGGAATTTACGCTGGATTAAATTTTTTTATTACCTTAGAAGGGATGTGCCTAACCTGGAGTTTTTCTGCCGCCTATCATGGGCCCCTGACTTGGCTTTACATGCCGTCGAGATATATCTCTCAGGCATGCTGGTTTCCTCACGATGTTTTCCTTCACCGAAGCAAGTGATAATTATACAATACGCACATGATTCTGAAAACTCAGAGGTGCGTGTCTTGGGTCTGAACTCGTGACCTATGACTTGGCAGTCCGACGGTCACACCACTAGGCTATCACTGTTGACCTCATTGCATGTGCAAAGAAGAGCATGAAGTATTGGGTTCGGGTTAGAAGTGTTATTTGGTTTTTCTATCAGGAATTTCTCAGTAGGAGCCAGGAGACTATGATTGGTTCATGGCAATAACCTCACCCCCTATATTGTGTCAGGGCATCACATACCGGTACACACACCTCAAGCTATACATTTCCAATATAACATGGTTTCGCTTTGTATAGGTTTCCCGTATAGTGATGATAAAAATGCTTGGCTCAATGCTGGTCCTGCTCCACAACTATAGGGGCAAACTAATTGATTACTTTGTGAAGTTATTGTGGAAGCTGCAGAAGATTGTAAACATATCTTTGCATTGTATAGATTCAGTCTCTTAGTATTATATAATTGCATAGCACATGTGTGAGTTCTATGTACGATAAAGCTACCATTTACATCTTTTACTGACTCGAATTTGCCCTGGCGGTTGAGAGAATGTCATGCTCACTCAAATGTCTCGCTGATGGTGGCGCGTGTGTCGGGTCGTTTAGTTCCCTCCAAAATGGTTGAGTTGAATGATGGCTGATCCATGCGTCATGTTCGTGAACGGGCGCTGTCAGTTGTGACTGGTCATCTCGCAGCTGCCATGGATTATTGTATTTTTGAATTGTTATTTTTATGTTTTTATTCTGGACGCTCTTACTCGCACGTCTTTCTACATCGTTCTCACATGTATGTTTAATCTCGACATGAATGATGTAACCGAGACTTTGTAACAACATAATGATTTAAAAGAGTGTCCATGGAGTTTCTTGCCCATTCTTCTCCATAGAGATCTACGCTTTCGAATGGGCAACTACAGTACTTTCACAAGTTATTATGCCCTGTGACTGGGACTGTAGCTTAGTTTATTTTTTGTGTTTTGACATTCAAAAGTGCCTGTAATGGTTTAATTGAAATAAATGCTTTGAGTTTGAGTTTGAGTGAGAAATCCGCATAAACTGGTTTAATATAGCTTGATTGGCCGTTGACCGTACTTCCCACAGCTCATTGGTAGAAATACAAAAAAAAAAAACTGAAAATAGTCGAGATAAGAAATTCAGCCACAGAACGATATTCGAATAAAGGACGAATTGTATTCATACAGTTTGAGTATTTTTATACATACCATCACGCCTGTTTCGACTACGCGACTAGACTGAGGTAGTACAACCACATGTTTTTGATTTTCCAGACCTGTTTCATTACATACTTGCATACCTAAGGGCCTAAATAAGTAGCAATTGCTTTAAAAGCTTTAAATGAGCTTTTGTCTTGCAATGGTGTTAGAATATAATTGTGTGTAGGATCTAACATCACGCCTGCAGTCCCCGAGGTTATGCAGAGGTGTACTGATAGTACACCCACATTTCGCCATTTATGTTTAAGTCCGATGTAATAGGGGGCGAACTTATTGCCCTCAACCGGACACAAATCCAGACTCCGTAGCTACTACTGAGGAATTGCTGCAGGAAAAACCCAATAACACTTTTCCCGACTCGGGAATCGAACCCAGGCCCTCATAAGCAGCAGAGAGGTGTCTAGGACCTCTCCTCTTAAAAAAAGCATTTTCTAATTCATAATTCTTATTGGTAACAAATTAATCTCGTTGCGTTCACAAATTGAGCTTCAAAGTACTTCCAAAGAACAAATTATTGATAAAACTAACGTAACCTAATCCCCAATTGTATTTTCCAAACACAAAGGAGTCCACGCAATCCGTCTAGGTTCCACCAAGGGTGATAAGGGCAGTATCAATACGGCTAGCAACACCGACGCGAGCAGGCTGTTCACGGCGTGCTGCCTTTGCCTGCGTTAGTTTCTCTCTAACTGTCACGGGAGATGCACGCTCGCGTCCGAAATTTTCGCGCGAAAATTGTTGTCTGTTTCGTGAATTAAAGTTTTTGATGGTAGAAAATAGTGCTTTTTTGAATGATCAATGGTGTACTGATGTTTTAGTGTTGGAAATTAATGTTTGTGTGTGTTTTTTGTTGAAAAGGTGATTGGAAATTAAGGTAGGTTTTGTGGGGAATATATTTTGAGTATAATTACTGGTGTTTTTTTTTTTATTATGAGACTAAAGTAATTGGCGAAATGTGTGTTGATTATAGACACACCTCTGCCTTACTCCTCGGGGATTACAAGCGTGCAAGATTGCAGCGTTGCAAGATTTTGTGATATTTTCATTTTTATTGAATCTCAAGTTTGAATATTCTTGTGCGATTTAAGTTCATCAAGTTTTTTGAAACCCTTCCTTATGTTATAGTTTATAATTGTTGCAAGTTTCTTAACATAGTTTTTACTTAATCAGACAGAATCATATAGAGAGATCATCATCGCCATTTCCTGCCCTTAATTCAATTCATTTGGGGTCGGCGCAGCATGTCTTCTTCTTCCATACTTCTCTATTACTCGTCATCTCATCAAACACCTGCAGTCACATCGAGAGATCATTTATCTTAATTAGAATCTGAATGAGGCTGCTTATAAGAATACCTGGAGGAATACCAAACAACGGTGGATGGGTCAGTGGGTCGTCATAAGGGCGGATTGTGCTCTTGTGATTGTGGATTCGACTGTGTGAAGGATGCTAGAAAGGAGGTGACTGCTGAGATGACGAGTTATAGAGAAGTATGGGAGAAGAATTCATGCTGCGCCGACCACTAATCAATTGGGAAAAGGGCAGGAGAATGTTGATGATCTAGAATTGAGTCTAGCTTAGATATGGTCTAGATTGATATCATGACCTGCTCGTCCTGTTGTTTGCACATCACAGGAGCTGATGGACGCTACTGAAAGTGCCAAACTCGTCACTAAATTTTAGGCCGATTCAATTTAAATTGTCACCGACACGCTAAGAAGAACATGGTTCAGATTCAAATAGGAAAAATATTTTTTAACCTTTTGACCGCCACGGTCGGCTATAGCCGACAGATGAAAAAACTACTTGAAAAATGTCGTTTTCTCGTCGGCTATAGGCGACGGTGGCGTGTTCGGCACTTTTTCATTTGTCGGCTATAGCCGACCGTGGAGGTCAAAAGGTTAATAGGGTACATGAAACAATTTCCCCAGGATCCGAGTAAAACCACGACCCACAGTTAGTTTATGATCATTATTATATTACAGGTAAAATTTGTTTGTAATTTTTTATGTGGGGGGTAATCTTTGGAACTACTGATCCAACTCCTGATACTTTATTCGTGGGTGCTATAATTATATTTATATCATACTTAGGTTTTAGCCGATCTATCGATAATTTTTGCGGACGAAGTCGCGGGCGAAGTGCTAGTAGAAGGACATAAAGACTGTCTCTATGGCAGGGGCTTGTCAATTTGGTGCAATTCTCGTAGCCAACGCGACGCCATTTTTTACGACTTATAAATGAACAGCAAGGTTGAAAATATTGCCGTAGGTCATGTCATGAGGTCGGTGAACGTACACTCACCAAGGTTACACAACTGGAGACCTAGACATGTGAGTTCGCGCCTGTAATATCCGAAGGGTTAGGCAGAGGTGTGCCTCAGTAGCTACACCCACATTTCGTCATTTCATCAGGCGAGTTGCGGCCAAATGCAAACCCATTTTGGATAAAAAAAAGTTCAGTTTTAGTCTGAAATAGGGGCGAGCCTATCGCCGTCATCTGGCCGCAAATGCAGTATCTGTAAACCAAATCATACATCATAACATCACGCCTGTAATCCCTGAAGGGTCAGGCAGAGGTGTGCCTTGCTGACACCTACATTTCGCCAGTTACGTTTAAGTCCCATGTGGTAGGTGGCGAGCCTATTGTCATCAACTGGGAACAAATCTAAACCGTGTTACTGTTACTGAGAAATTCCTGATTGAAAGACCCAGTAACACTTTGCCCAGCCTGGGAATTGAACCCAGCACCTCCGTTAGTAGCACGTCCGGCCAATAGTACAACGCCATGAAAAAAATCCATGTTTTTCTTCTCGAACGTATACAAAATCAACCTATATAGTTCCCTGCTAAGGGCAGGAGAATGATGATGATCGTTCCCACCGCTGGGCCACGCTGTGAGAGGGAGTGGGCAGTTTCATAGTACCTATCCCATATATTGGGTACTTACATCTTTGAATGTCGAACATTAAAATACCTACGGGTAAAATGTCAACGTTCAAAACAGCGAAAATTTAAATATCGATTGTATCGTAATATCGAAAATTGTTATGCCTAAGCTTATACTGTCAAACATTGAAATGCCAAGTGATAAAAATATCTAATGATTAAAAATATCGATAGTCATTATACCTAAGTTCAAAATGTCAACATTTACTTCACACTTCACTTTAGTTATTTATTATGTGAAAATAATTGAAATACAGAGGTTCTCCCTTGTTTTTTAAAACGTCATCGACAAATTAATTTTTAGTTTACAACCAACGCGCGTTTCGTTTACTATTACGTTATTTCACAAACAACTTATTCATGCATTACATAAGCATGCAGCATGCAAGCAAGCATGCAACATGCAGCAGGCATGGTTTCTGTAACGGCTCCGGCGCTGCGGGGCTCCGGCGGTCCCACGCGAGCTTATCGTCGCAGATGGTTTGGCGCTCACCACCGCAGCTTCGGCTTGCTGCCAGCCTCAGCCACGGTGGCAGGCATTAAAGTCACCTGCTCCTCAGCTCGCGGGCCGCCTCGCCCCTCCGCGCCTACGCGGGCTTAAATAAAACTCTAAGGGTAGGGCAGACAAGACCACGTGAAGTCGGTTTTGCAGCGATTGGTTTCTGTCACTAACTTTTGTAGCACAACATATAAATAAATATCGATGTTTAGGACATTCGATACTCTGTACTTCGATATTTAAGCCTTTCGATGTCACGTTTGTCGATAATTTGATTTTAGATATATTGAACGTAGATTATCTAACCATTCGACAATATAAACTTAAAGTTATTTTAATTTTCGGTTTTATGGTCGTTCGATATTTAAATTTTCGATGTTTTGAACGTTGACATCTTACCCGTAGGTATTTTAATGTTCGACATTAAAATATGTACCCCATATATCACACAGGTTTTAGATATTCCATCAGGAGTTTTTCTAGCCAGCTTCTAGATAGGACGTCCCTAAATCACCCTTCACCAACGCCTAAACTCCCAACAAAACATAAGCTATCCAATAACCTGGAAAAAGATAAAAGCCCTACAGTTCTGCTGACCCATCGCTGTTTGTCTCAAGGACACGTCACGGGTCACATGAGCGCGTCAACGCGTCTGACCGATTCTGGCCCACTCGGCTGTGACGAGACAACTGTTTATGTACCTACATGTATACGTATAAATATGTATGAGTAGTGTGTATGTGTGTGGAGTACTTGTTGCTATGCAAGGTTTGAGTATATTGTTTATGTGGCTTACTAACAATTTACTTGCGTAGCGAGGGACGCCTTCCGCTAGATAGACTACCATCTGCCTAGCCTTTTCTGGGATCCTCCAGTCTTACCCGATGTAGCTAATACCAGTATTATATCTATTATTGAAATCAAATATGACAGCTTACTACTTAGGAGTCATTGATATTAATGATAATATTTATCCGTGGTGCTGGGCAACTGGGCCTGTCCCAGTTGTAAACGTCCCTCTGTGCCTATTGGCCTTGTTTTGTTCTGTCTCCTGCTGATATGGATGGAAGTGGAAATTACATTTTTCCTACTCCTCCGCGATTCTTTTCTGATTAAGAGGCGTATTACAAAAAAAGGGCGAAATTGCAAGGTTTTCTCGTTGAAACTGTTTAAAGGCATATAACGAAAATGTATTCAATCATTTATTAAAGTTGGGGATATTTGTAAGATAAAAAAAATTTTTTTTTGATGGTCTTTATTCAATAGCATCTATAAATTAGAGCTCCCAAATCACGTCTCCGTGAGTTTTTGTCTAAACATGCATCGGGAGAATGCTTATTCCTGAATAAATTAGTAATTTATCTAAAATTCGCTTTATTATTATTGTAGTAGAGGAAACGAACTATTTTTAACAAGTAATTGTTATTTCAAACAACGAACGGATAACATACAATTTCAACGAGGAAACCTTGCAATTTCGCGTTTTTTTGTAATACGCCTCTTAATTTCGTTGCGGGATCCAAGATGGTTAAATCATTTCTCTGGGACTTTGTCGAGCTTCATTGTCTCGCTTTTCTGGTGGTCGCCACTGTTGATTCTGGTTTTCAGGAATTGCAGTGGTTTGGGAATAGTGTGGCGAGCTTGTCCCAAATAAAACAAAATACTAGTATGTTACATGGGGCGAGTGCCCATCGACCATAATTATCCCGCCAAGGTATCGGCAAACATGAAAAAAAAATGCCGCTTGATTTTGACCCTGGGTCATCAAAACTAACCGCCTTCAAAACGTGGCCGAACTACAAATCAATAGTACATAGAATAATATAAATTATTTATTAGTCTTTGTATCTGTCTGTCCGTTTTGGTCTTGTATATTAGTATGCTAGACAAGTCTGACCACTGATGAGGATCTTACATGCGTTCGGGAAGACTGACCGATAATTCTTAGTCGAGCAATGAGACAACATACCTTACGGCATAGACAAGATATACTATGAAGGTCACAGCTACTTGACTTAGAACACAGCCTACTACAGTTCCTGTACACTTTTGAAACAGTGATAAATGATGTTTATTCTGCAAATAGGTTTTAACAAACATTTTACACGTCGTCTTTTTTTAAAACTAGATGAGGCCGGTGTTTCGTACTCTGAGAAGAAACAGCCGAAACAAACTCAGAGGTCATAGTCTCTTTTAAGGTCCAGACATAATCTTGGTCAATTCACTCTTGTCCGAGATTGTATTTTGAAGAAAGAACCGCACAGAAATCTGTGTGGTACTGGCTGGACAGGTCCACACAAATGAGTGGACCTGTGAATGTGATGACGAGTAATAGAGAAGTATGCTAAGTATAGAACAAGACATGCTGCGAAGATTCCAACTTAATTGAGACAAGGGCAGGAGAATGACGATGATGTATGTAAGAACAAAGTATTTAATAGTATTCTTCCATAAGTATGTATGTACGTGACAACCGCGCGAACGACTGACACATAGATGATAAGTTAATAGCTACTTATTATAGTTGTATACAGTTATGATTTATGTTGTATTGTTGATAATAAGTACTTGGGGCCATTGAAATTGTATGTATTACTTAGATTCATTATGTCATGCCTTATTCCCATGGGGTTATAAGAGGGTAGAAAAAACAGAAGATGTGAACACGATTTTGTGGGCATTTTAAGGTTTTATAATAAATCGAAGCAAGTTGGCCTAATTATTGGAAACCGCCAGTCACTTTTCACAATTCACTACCGGCTTCTCTGTTCCCCGATCGTTATAATCTAGATCTATTCAAAGTTCGAGTGAATCGGTATCTTCTAGGCGCGCGTGCTCCACCTTAGGCCGCGTCATCGCTTCACATCAGGCGAGTTGCGGGCAGACGCAAGCCTATTTAGTATTAAAAAAATGTCACTCTTGATTATGAGGTCATCAGTTCGAACCTCAGATTGGGTAATGCTATGACACCTGAATACATGGATTTATGAACAGGAGATAGCCATTGCAGGGTTGTCCATTACTTGGAAATGTTCGTACCTTCTAAAAGGTTGCCATCTACAAACTCATCACATCACACACAAGTACAGGTTCAGATGTTTTTGTAGTTTGTAAATAATGTACATACTGAATTCAAGTAAAACATTCATTCTCTAACGCAAAGAGAAAACTACAGCTTTAATTAGCAAGTAGCTATCTTGGAATTTTTGATCGAGCCAAAAAGTGCAGACAAAATCTAGTACCCACCATATTAATGTTAGTTCACATCTAAAGTTTCGTTTTCCCTTTTCAAATAATAACCCCAATACCATACAAAACTTTAAAAAGCTAACAATACCGACAACCGTAGCGAACTAGTTAAAAAGTGCATTTTTAACGCAAAAAAAAAAGTAAAAAAGTCCGCCAAGCTTATTATTAGCCACCCCATTCGATAACCCTAATACAAAATTCGAACAATTGAAACATTAGAGTTGACAATAGTTGTGCAGAATCAATAAAATCAATACTTGGTGCGTGACGGGTTGGAATTCACCCCTGTTTTAGGGTTCCTTAAACTTTTGGAAGAATATTGCTACGAAATTGATAAATGAGTACTTTGTACTGACTGACTGCCGCGTTGACCAAGTGGTCGGTCCTGGGTTCGATCGCCAGGTCGGGCAAAGTATTATTGGGTTTTCCATTAGGAATTTCTCAGTAGCAGCCACGGAGTCTGGATTTGTGCCCGGCAATAGGGTCGCCCCCTATTACAAGGGACTTAAACATAACTAGCGAAATGTGGGAGTACTATTAGGTACACCTCTGCCTAACCCTTCGGGGATTACAGGCGTCATGTTATGTTACTTTTTACAAAAAAAAAATAAAGATTGAAATAACTTTGCCTTGCCTTAAATATGAGGACAATGATTTTTTATAAGGGTCATCAGCTTCCGTACAAAATAAAATAATGAAAAAGTAAATGAAAAAAAAAGTAGAGCGTTCGAAAAAAACAAACCGCCAGTTATTTAAAACATTTAACTACTCGTGGCAGTCAAGAACGATTACGTACATAAGTATTATTCGAAGAAATCGGTAGTTCTGTTTGTAAACAGCGTCTCGGCCCATCCAAAACATGACCTTGACAAGGTGTCCTTAACCTCACTCACTGTCGAGACAACCCCTTTTTCAAATTGTATCTTTTGTCCTGTTTTTCTTTTGCAATACAATATTATTAAACATGCACGCTTTCTTACGTATAAAGAATCAGCAGAGCCATATTTTATGATAATTTAGAGGTTGTTTATAGTTATGTAACACCATCATGCTTAGCCTTTTGCCAGTATTTACATGGAGCGACTTCCTATCTGACCTTCACAAGACCACAACCCAGTTAGTACTGGGTAATACGATACCTCTTGGTAAGACTGGTTGCTAGACTTTAGGGCCACTGACTAACTGTAACGACTGTCAAAGATCTACAAATGACAGCCGAGACCAACGGCTTAGCGTGCTTTCCGAGGCACGGAGGAAACTCGGTATGTGGTGGTCACCCATCCCCAGACTAACCCAGGCAAGCGCGGCTTACCCTGAAGATTGATTCGAACGGCTGGTGATTCGAAAGTGTGATTATTTAGGCACGAGCTCCTCTTATAGTAATGTAACAAATCTCAATTAATAAATAAGCATTTAATTTTTATTGTAACATACATACGGAACCATACAAACAAAAATTGAATTAAAAACTGCATTTTAGTAACACAATCCCTTTCATTCTTATTATTCGCGTAAAAAATAATTAGGTTCGCGCGCATTGACAGTTTTTTTTTAATTTACGCCATGCCACCGGCAAAGGAATCAGCTGCTCAGCCAGCATGGAAGACTCACAAAGGAGGTTTTTTAAAACTTTTTTTTAATACTAAAGGGATGCGGTACAATGACGGCGGTTTTTTTCTTTTTAATTCTTTTTTTGAAACGGCTAAAAGTTGCGAACGTTGGTTTAGTGTGGATGTTACTTTTTGTGGTGGTCTTTTTATTGGCGAAAGTGTGTTAATAGGTCATTATTGTACGATGTTATATCATGCAGACAAATAATCACACCCAACTCGATATTAAGTTACTATTAGGTATCATTATATCTCTGTCACTTAGCTAGCGTAGATTTACGCTACAATCTGTCAAACCCAGCGCATTATGGCGTCATTTTGACAGATTTTAAAACAGCAGCAGAAAATATTTAAAGAACGTTTTAAGATTAGGGGCCGTTTGGGAAATCAGGAGCAATTTCCAATGGAGCTAGTTAAACTTCAATGAGTTAAAGGGCTTTATCATACATAAAAAGTAAACAAAGGAACAATCATCATCTAGCTGCGTTATGCCTAATATGTTGGGGTCGGCTTCCAGTCTAACCGGATTCAATGGATGGAGCAACTGCCTATCTGACCAAAACAAAACAAAGGACCACTACTAATAATAAACTCAATTTACGATGAACATTATCTCTTGTTGAACCCCAAAAGATAATGAATCGCCCATCCTTGGTCACATTCTTGTGTTTTAGTTACAATTACAAAAAAGTGGCGAAACAAACTTCCCAGTAAAGCGGCGGTATGAGTTTAAAAAAGAAATGATAATAAATTTTATATCAACCCATATATTTTATTACCCGATAATTGATTGCCCTTCAATCCTATTTCGTAAACACATCCATATTAATCTTTCCATATTGCGAAAAAACAAAAAAAAAGTTTAACCCCCTCCTAACAAAGGGTAGTGACAATTACAAGCGTATGCCGCGCCATCTGTTGGTGTATTGTGTTCGGCAAACATCGGCCAACTTCGGGAATATTCGGAACACCTATCTTCGATCTACAATGAGGAAAATATGCAGCGTTGGTCTAGCGGTCGCAAACGATACTGCTGAGATGAGGTTCTGGGTTCGATTTCCAGGTCGGGCAAAGTGTAATTGCAAGAATTTGTCAGTAGCAATTGGCGAAATGTGGGTGAATAACAAGCTTAAATTAAATGTAAAACAATTAGTGAATTTCGTAGCAATTGTCGTAGCAAAATTGCTACACCGTAGTAAATGGTCTACGAGATTTTTTAGACAATGTTTTTGCAATGAAAAGGGCTGTTTTTCATCTACGTTGATACGTAGATGAAAGACGGTGTGTCAGTTTAATTTTAAAGCTAGAAGTAAGAAATGAAAAAAGATACTGTTTAGTAATAAAACATGATTTGCGACCATGAAAAATACGTATTTACCGAAATGTTGAGTTCCTAATATTCCAATTTTAAACAGAATAAATTGTCCTTTACAATAGTCACGCTTTCATAAAAAATGTGTGTAATTGTTCCTCCAGTCTCTGAACGGAATTAATGTACCGAAGTATGGTCATGATAATCATCAATATAAGTCTCTAATTGCCAATTTCTCAATATAATATTTGATGTTTGGTTTTCAATGTCTACTTAGGTTTTAAATTTCGGATTCAACATAACATTAAAGTAATCACCTTCTACAAAATTTCTTGACTAGTTCTCCATTCGATTTTTTTAATAATAAGAAACTGGATAAGAACTAGATTATCACAATAACTATTTCAAGAAATCTTGATATTATCTTGATATCCAACTGAGAGAGAAGAGTCGATGATTACTCGTACATATATCTTAGTTAGTTTAACATCCTCATCATCATCTGCCTGCTTTTCCAACTATGTTGGGGTCGGCTTCCAGTCTAACCGGATGCAGCGAAATACCAGTATTTTACATGGAGCGACTTCCTATCTGACCTCCACAACCCAGTTAGAACTGGGTAATACGATAAACCTTGGTAAGACTGGTTGTCAGACTTTCGGGTCACTGACTACCTGTAACGACTGTCAAAGATCTACAAATGACAGCCGGGACCAACGGGTTAACGTGCTTTCCGAGGCACCGAGGAAACTCGGTATGATCAACATAGGCAAGCGCGGCTTAACCTAAAATCAAATTGACTATTTAAAGAAACTATGATATTTGAGGTTTACCAAATTAGAGAGAAGATTGATGATTTGATCTAAGTAAAGTGAGTTTTTTCGTTTCAATAACTGTATTCATTTATTTTAACAAGTAATTTGAATAGGTCACTAGTACATAATAAGCGTATAAAACGCGCGTCCTTGGCCACTTCCTAGTGTTGGCACTGGAAACAAGAAGTGGCGGAACAAACTCCCCAGCACCATGTCTATAACCCAGAACCGGTTCGTTCGGTCCAGACAAAAACTCAGTCTGGCTGCAGTCTGGCTAACGGGGTCAATGCACTCGCTAGCTAAAGCCTTGAACTTTTGAGATCTTAGATATAATATCTCGAAGGGTTTCCGATGAATTGTGAATTGCCATTGTTTTTATCTATGGTTGTTCGGTTATCGTGATATGGACATGTAATGCGCAGGAATGAGGAAAATGTTGAGTATGAATGTAGATGGCTATAAGAGTAGAGGAAGACCAAAGAAACGATGGAAAGACTGTGTGAAGGATGATTTGGCTAGAAAGAAGGCGTCTGATGAGATGACGAGTAATAGAGAAGTACCTATGGAAGAAGAAGACATGCCCCAAATAAATTGAGATAAGGGCAGGAGAATGATGAATTATTTTTATTCATTCAGCGTGTATCGGAAAAGTGTGACCGTTAACTGAACAACTTTTTTTGCGATGACTATATGCTGGCTGGTTCCATGGAGAAGGGTGTTCATTCTGATGGTCTATTACTAAATCCTTAGACATGACTACACCTTTTTTATACATGCTATAATGGATGTAAAAAAAACCTTATCGAAGCCCAAATTATCTTGTGCTCTCCGTCATTGCGATCATTTTTTTTTTCTGGACCATGCCTTAGAACCTTCCAGTTACGGAGATACTGGAAGTCAAAGTTCCAACCTTTTCACAAGTTTTTTTTTTTTAATACTAGCTTTTAATGTTAGAAGTTTACTTTAAATACTAGGTTTTTATTTTATTAAATCCTCAAAATATTTACCTTATTTACAAACTAATATTAGATCTAAAATAAGAATAAAAATATGTAGAATTACGGGGCGTCAAAAAATTCGTCCACATCGTTGTCAACAGGAAAAGTGCCCAGAAGGCTGGCAGCATTGCCACGTTGGATGGCAATACTCATTCTTTGGCCAAAAAAAAATGAAATATTTACATGACATCCGTACCATTCAGTGCATCGATCAGCACAATGTTTTGATCGCGTTACATTAAGTTCTGTTTTTTTTTTCCAGAAAAAAAAGTTGTTTCCCAGCAATAATTTTTGCAATCAATCAATCAGTTTATTTGTGAAACATAGATGTTTACATAAATAGGGGTGTGCTATGTTTTATCATAATTATGGCATACAAGTTTATAAGTGACCCATTAGGTGTCATTAGGTTATACATAATTAAGTACATCAATTATTATCTAAAGGTAAAATTGCATCATTATAATAATTGGTCGTTCAAAAATTCGTCTACGGTATAAGTAATAACATTTGTCAATTAATAATTTAATAAGAGCTTTTTTAAACTTATATAATGTCATGTTTTTTAATTCATCAGGAATTTTATTAAACACTTTAGGTGCCATACCAAAAAAGCTTTTTCGCATCAATGAGGTATTACATTTTTGATGATATAGCTTATTTTTATATTGGGCACGCAATGGAGTTTTTCTAGTGGAAGAATATTTTTCAAATAATTGTGCGTTTTTTTACGAACAATGCAGTTTCATATATGTATAATGCTGGAAGGGTCAGTATTTTTAAAGACTTAAAGTAGGGTCTACAGCTATCCGTTGTTTTTATATTACACATTGCTCTGACACACCTTTTTTGCATCCTAAATACAAGCTCACGGTCAGTCGCCTGCCTCCAAAAAATTACGCCATATCGCAACACAGAAGCTACAAATCCATGGTATGCTACCAATAACGTATCTTTATTTACCTTTTTTGATAACTGATAGAGTGCATAAGCAGATTTACTCAGGCGTTTACAAAGTTCTTCTATCATAGGTTTCCAAGTAAGCTTACTGTCGATGGTAATACCTAGAAACTTAGCATTATTTACTTCTTCAATTTTATGGTTATTATAAGTAACATCAATATTTGGATGCGGTTGCCTTTGCTGAAACTGCATCACCTTGGTTTTATTTAGATTAATTACAAGGTCATTATTATTCATCCAATGAATGATATTGAGAAGGGACTAATTTATATCGTTTTGGTAAGTTGTCACATTATTACATTTTATAACAGCTATCATCGGCAAATATGATCATTTTGTGTCGTATAGTTTTTGGCAGATCATTAATATATATCAGAAATAATAACGGCCCTAGCACACTGCCTTGGGGCACGCCATATCTTACGTGTCTTGGTTTTGATCTATATATAATCTGCGTTTTAGTCTTATGACATATTCTAGATATTTCCGTATATTGATATCTCTCACTAAGGTATGATTCAATAAGTTTCAGAACATTGCCCCTTATGCCATATCCATGTAGCTTTTTAGTAATATCTTGTGATCTACATAGTCAAATGCCTTTGACATATGAGTCAAGATTTCACATACTGGATTATTTATATCTACTGATGTCATAATATTATATATTAAATCGTACAGTGTCATATTAATGGTATGATTTTTACGAAATCCTTTTTGTTCATTGCAGAATAAGTTGAATTTTTCAAAGTACGTATAAATTGATTTATAAATTACTTTTTCAAATATTTTTGAAAGTTAAGTTAAGTTCAGAGTTTTGCTATTGGCCTATAGATTTTGACATCTGTTTTGTCATTTCTTTTAAATAGATGTTTAATGATAGCTTAACTAACTCTAGCAGATACACAATCAAAACAATCAAAACAAAACGTCGGGCAAAGTGTTATTGGTTTTTTCCTCAGAATATTTTTCTCAATAGCAGCCACGTAGCCTGTATTCGGACCTATTAGGTACACCTCTTGCTAACACTTCGAGCATTATAGGCGTGATCTTTGAATCATTCAACCCTTGTATTGTATTGACAAATTTTCGAATAATGAACCTACACCTCTGCCTAACCCTTCTAGGTAACAAGCATGAAGCTACGCAATAACTTAAACTATAAAACGCCACCACAGCACTATATAATATTAAACAACAACTATGCTTTATCAGACACAACGTCAATGGTCGACTCCTTGTCTACTTATCAGTTATCCGTCAGCCAATAGGAACTTGGTATATTATCTATGTTTAAATAGTAAATAGTTAACTGATAACCAATTTATGCAGTAACGTATTTATTTATATTTACTTAACGGGTAGGTCGAGCGGTTAAATTTTAACCGAGCTAGGATAGGCAACTTTTAAAATACGTGGTGATTTTAAATTGTAGTTGCCTCATTGGTTTGTGGTCGCAAGTGCGGCTGCTGAGCATGGGGACCTAAGTTCGATAGTAAGGGCTGGGAAAGTATTATGAGGTTTTTCCATCAGGAGTTTCTCAGTAGCAGCCACGGAGTCTGGATTTGTAACCGGTTGATGTCAATAGACTCGCCCTTAATTACATGGGACTTAAACATACTTGGCGAAATTTGGTACTATAGCTACACCTCTGTCTACCTCTTCGGGGATTACAGGCATGATATTTAGTTTAAATAGTTAGTAGTAGTAACTGATAACTTAACGTATTTACTTAACTCTACAGGGTGGAAGAGCATCGCACAAACGATTACAATGAATTCAGCACGTCATTCTGAAACCGCAAATAGAAAATTTTCGTCGGTAAATTTAAAAAAAATACAGGTGAACACTGCCTTAAAACATTTGTGAGAACGCGTACTGGTATCGTATTACGTAGGGTTGTAGAGGTCTGATAAAATAAAGTAAAGTTAAATACTAGTATTCAGCTGCATTCGATTAGACTGGAAGCCGATCCTAACAGAGTTGTGACAGAGACACCTTTCAAACAAAAAAAAAATAACCAAAATCGGTTCATCCAATCAAGAGCTATGATGCCTCGGACAGTCAAACGGATACACAGATACACACTTCAAACTTACAACACCCCTCTTTTTTGGTGGGGGGTTAAAAAGCAGGCAGATGATGCTGACCTTACAATTTAAATCAACATACAAAGCGTAACGTGGCAACGCTGCCAGTCTCTTGGGCACATTACCGGCTGACAACGTTGAGGAAGAGTTTTTGATGCCCTTTTATATTTTGTAGTTAGTGTATTTTAGTTATTTTAATTATTATAATGTATATAATTAATGTTTCACTAAACTGAATAAATAATACATACAAAGTTGGTACCATGTACTCGTAAGTACCATATTGTACTAAATTCCACAAAACAAACACATTGATTTAATCTAACCATATACGACATTATTGACACAGTGACTCACAGCTCACTCCCAAACTTCCTCCAAATAATAATACACAGACACACATTATTAATAGTGCCGTAGACATAATAATAATAAGCGAAATAACCGGAAATAATGTAGACACGACAGATATGGCGCACTATTCACTATTATTAATAGTTCTTGGGGAAATGTGGCGGGTCTGGGAACTATGGTCAGATGTTAAGGGAGTTTATTGTAGTATGCAATATGTGTGAACATAGCCACATAGTATAGTCATATGCCTGTTTTATTACTATCTACACTAGCGGTTGCCCGTAACCTTCGAAATTATTATAAAAATATTACTTTCCTATTTGAATCGCATTTTGTTAACAATTTCATGGTTTTGTATTTTTGCACGTAACCCAAAGTAATCTTTTTTCTGAAATAAAAGTAGCTTGAGTTACTCCTTATAACATCAGCTAACTGCTCTTAAAGTCCTGTCAAAATCTGTCCAGCCTTTTCGGAGCCGGAACTTCTGCTTTGATCAACTAAACTATGATGACTCTAGAAAGCTCCCAGTATTGAAATAAAACTAAAACATTCCTGCATTAAGAGGTCATTGTGAGCTTGCAGGTTTTGAACCCTCATTTAAATGTTTATTTTAACAATTCACTAACTGTTTTATTATGTTTCATTTCAGAATTTCTGAAGACTGGAGTGGAGTATCCGAGAATGAAAGTAGATGACAGCCGTGGCACCCATGTGTGAAGAATTTGGATATTTAATAGTTTTTCAGGTAAATATTTCTGCTTCTTTACCTAAAATAGTAACCGATCTCACAGTCCATACGGGCCAAGTTATTAAGCTCTTGGACATTAAGATGAAACCAAACCATCATCTGTCTGCCTTCTTCCAACTATGTTGGGGTCGGCTTCCAGTCGGATGCAGCTGAATACCAGTATTTTAACATGGCGCGAATGCCTTTCTGACCTCCACAACACAGTTAGTACTGGGTAATACGATATCTCTTTTTAAGATTGGCTGTCAGACTTTCGAGCCCAGTAACGACTGTCAAAGATCTACAAATGAAAGCCGGGACCAAAAGCTTTTTAACGTGCTTTCCGAGATACGAAGGGAACTCGTTATGTAATGGTCACACATCCACGGATCAAACAAACGAAGCTGAAGATCGATCCGAGCGGGTGTTATTATTCAACCATGAGCTCCACCAAAACTTGTAATCAAAACAAATACTACAAATAAAAAATAAATATACCAGATGATATCTCAAGTTTCATAATATGCAATCACTTCAGTCAAAGAAAAATTATTTTCGATAACCACTTTCAAGAGGTTTGACTTAAATTACTTTACGTTTTGTCATTTTTCATTATAGTTTTTCGTTATCGCGGAAAAAATTCACATATTCTAGGCTCTGTAGATCAGGCCCGTCCAACATAAACCCGAGGGCCACTATGCGGCCGAGCTATTTAAAACTTAATAAGACATCAATAAATATTCCGCAAACATTGTTTAAAAAATGTCCCTAAGTCAGGTTTTCATATTTACCTACCCGCCTCACCTCACCTATCAAAAAAAAGCAAATGAAAAAATTGCCGTGTCATTTATATTTACAGGAACTGGCATTTCTCTTAGCCCACTACGATTACAAAAATACTAAGCTTGGCCTTCCATAAAATTATGTTGGACAACCCTGCTGTAGATATTAACTTTTCTATTATATGTAAAGTAACCAAACGCTAACAACTGATTCAATCACAAAATGTAAGGTATTGCTAAAAACCTACAAACTTTATAATGATTGATTGCTCCAAAAACATGATATTATTATTTTAATTATTCCTCCATATTTGATTGATTTCCTTGTCTAATTTACAAACAACTTTACTAATTAACCACCCCAATTAACCCTTAAAAATCAACCATTAATCTATCTCCCCATTATCAAAAGTACTAGGCTCCCATACCACGTAGAAGTTAACAAGTTGAACGTAGCAACCAGGCGAGTCGATGAGGCTACGTCTAGACGACCCCCCCGCCCCCCAGCCTCACCCCCCCCCCCGCCGTCTAGACGCTTGCTAGACACCCCCCCTCCCCCGCACTCCCCGCTGTTACACCTGCCCGGCTATTTTGGAACTAAATCTGTCTTTGGATAAATAAATATTGTTATGAATATGTCGAGAATCAATCTTTAAAAGGGTAGAAATGAAACATTTCTCAAATTGGACAAAGCTATGTATGTAAGTATGTACCTGACCTATCTGAAGAATCCATTTTTTGTAAATGTTGATATAAGAAAATGGTGTAGATACTTAAACTAAGTAGTTATTTGTTAAAAGTTAGTTTGATCTGAGCAAAATTTGTGGTAAAAATCATAATTTTCTTTCGTCCAAAACTTAACAATTCAATATATCTTGAAAGATATTATACTGTAAGTGAACATTTAAATTTCCTTAATTATAAACTGTAAAACCTCAAAACAGAATTTACACAAATAATAACTTTCAACTAAGTACACTCGAAAACATTTTACTGCAAAATTCAAAATGGCTTCCCCTACGCATAACAGGTGGCAAAAGCTTTCTTGCGCCAAAATTCATAAAAAGAATAAAAAACGTTCGAACCGTGAGAAAACAAGACAGATGTATCGCGCCGTGTAAAATAAAAAGTAAAAAAACCGGTCACTTTTTTGGAAATTTGCAAAAAACAATGTTTTATTCAAGTCTGCTGTTATATTAGTTTTGACGTAAACCTTATGGTCATGAGAATAAAGGTCATGTTTGATACAAAATTAGATGTAAAATAACTATAAAATGATAGCTGTAGTTTTTTTTTTGTAATATTAGTTCCGTTTTTATATAGTGAGGGGATGATTTGAGAATTAACGGTAAATGTAGGAAGTTAATGGTTTGATTTCGGAACTGCGTTTTTTTTTCTTTTCTTGAATCGTCGATGTGGGTTTAGGTACCTATAGTTTATGGTCAGCTCAATCTTTTTTTTTTTTGCTTGTTACTCATCTCGTTTTGTTGCAAATTCTATGGAAGGGGATTTCTTTATATTAGACTCATAAGTCAGTGATTTTGACTGGGTCGCTTTATTTTTAATCTTTATGGGGAAATAACTTTATGACAATTTAATATACAATGGTATCTACGTACTAAAATATCTTAAATTCAGGCACAACTTATACTATGTGTCTAGAAGCCTCAAATGTTTTGAATATGATTTGATTTTATGACGAAAGTGAGGACGAAAACTAACTTAAAAATTCATCCATCAAAGGGATAGAATAGGAGATGGAAGTAACATAACATAACATCACGCCTGTAATCCCCGGCGGGTTAGGCAGAGGTGTACCTAATAGAATAACACCCACATTTAGCCATTTACCTATGTTTTAAGTCCCATGTAATAGAGGGCGAGCCTATTGCCATCAAAGCGCGACCAACGAAGCAGTCGAGGTAACGAGGAGGTGGAAGTTTGTTAGGAAATTCGTCATTTTGGCACGAGGCTTGTTTCTTAAATGTTAATTATTTTGTACGGCTGAGTAGACAACATAATCATTTCGACTGAGCTTGAATGAATGATATACATATATATAACTCAATATCGACCAAAATGGCGCTTTAGCCATTTTACATGTCCACTGTCGATTTGTATTTATCACTACTGGATATGAAATGTCAAAGTTAATCAGTTTGACATAAACAATCAAAATAATGTACATATTGTTTTACTACAATGATGATAATTTTACAAATTGACATTGTACAGAAGTTATTGTGTTTGATATTGTAGGTACGTATTTTTTTAGATAATATTCGTAACTGTTAGCAGTTGTTTTAAGATGACTGCCGAGTACTGGGTTCAAGTCAGCTTGGGCATAGTGTTGTTTTTGTTTTTTTTTATTATTATTTCTTAGTAGCACCCAGAAGTCTTAATTTATGTCCTGTGTTGAAGTCCCATGTAATTCGGGACCGCCTATATCGGTAATAAAAATTTAAATGATTATTTTATAATTTTCAGGTCCTGGGATGGGAGAGTGCTGACTGGGATGGATGCTCTATGCTGAAGACCTCGATGTGGCATGATAATGAGGGCTGAAGCAACAGCTACCTCAAGTTTGTGAGAGTATCTGCCCCTTGGGTCTTGCCGTCGCAGAGGCGGTTTTTAAGCGTACTTTCTGGGTTTAAAGTCTTTTTCGATAAAGGTATCCTCAGTAGCAGTCTAAAGTATAAACTTATGTGCGTTCCGACAGGCCGTCCGTTGACAGGTTACACGGACTTAAAACAAAACATCACAACATCACATCACATCTGTAATTCCCGGTCGGAAGCAGAAGTGAATAGTACACCAACATTTCGTCAGTTATGTTGGGACGCACCTATCGCTATCGACCGGACTCAACTCCAAATTCCGAATCCCATCGAAAAAAATCTTTGATATCATAACTAGCGAAATGAGAGCGTAGGTACTGTATACGTCTGCCTAAATCTTTGAGGATACCAGGAGTAATGTTACGAACGTATGAGAGTGTGATAAGAAAGAAAGATTATACGAAAATGTTTTTTTTTTGTCTCAAAAAATAAAACCTTTTTTTGCGCGCTTACTCTGTACCTAATTAGCTATATTCAGCATAAGTATAATCAGCCCACAACGACCCCACTGCTGGCACTCGGGCCAGGAGGCTCGAGTGAGTGAGGACACTCACTCCGGACTCGAGACTATGAAAGCGAGTGGGCCCACCCACCACGCCGGCGCAGTGCGGCTTGTAGGAGTGGATATTAGTAATATTAATATTTTGGTCATCAATGTATGTATGTATGTAATTACTTTGAGAATCTTCTTCTTCTTAGCGTATCGATGGCAAATAAATTCAAATATTAGGTTTAGCCCAAAACTCAGGCACGCGAACTCCGCTCACTGATGCAGTAAGCAGATCGTAGGCGCAGATGGTAGGGCATGCGGTGCAAGAAGGAGGGTGTGCCATTGTCTGTGGGGAGACGCCGCATACGCACTTGAGGTCTAAGTCGTCCATTAACTCCCATTTGCAGAGATTGTCTTTGCTCCGGCCGACTTGGGATCGAAGTCTGTTTGAAGATTTCCAAGTCGGCCACGGCAACGCGTGCCCAGGTGGAAGGCTCTCTGATGGATCGTTGAAGTGGTCAGGGGGTATAAACTGCTCCCGCCAGAGATTGCGTCTTGCTGTGGAGGCGTTGAAATTGGCTGGGCTAGATGGGCTCACGCACCCAAGAAAACTTTTACGACTTTTCAGCCTCTGGGGCACTGAGTCGTATCTGTGCATTGGATGGTGTCAGTCAATTTGTACGAGTAGCTTTGTCCTCTCGAAACGGCTGGCTGCGACTTTTGGAGGCGCAATACCGGACAGTGGATACAGCATACGTACCGGGGTCGCTTTAAGACAACCAGTGATTATCCGGCACGTCTCTTTTAGAGCTGTATCCACTAGAAGAATGAAGACCACAGAAACATTGGATGGACTGTGCGAAGGATGATATGGCTGGAAAGGAGATGACTGCTGAGATGGTGAATAATAGAGAATTATGGAAGATGAAGACATGCTGCGCCGACCCCAAATTGGGATATGGGCGTTCAAATTATTAATCAAAAATACATTGAACATTTTAGGTTATGTAATAGTCGCGGACTGAAAAGGTTAAGCGCATTTGAGTTAGTTTTTACTTGCGTTATGTATGAAAGTGACACTATGATAAGGTGACAAGTGCTCGTGGTAATAAAGAAGAAGTGGAAATTATGTTTTTCCTGCTCCTCCACTATTCTTTTTTGATTAATTTCGTTGTGGGATCTAAGACAGTTAATCGTTTCTCTGGGACTTCGTCGAGCTTCATTGTCTCGACTCTTTTCTGGTGGTCACCACTGTTGATTCTGGCTCACAAGAGTTGCAGTGGTTTGGGAAAAGTGTGGCGGGCTTGTCCTAAAAAACAAATGAAAAAAAACTGAAAAGTTCTCGTTATGAGTAGAAGGAAAATATGAAAATTGCCTAAACTTTCCGTTTCGCGAATGTACAATGGCAAAAAAAATTCATGATTTTTCATCAGGAATTTCTTAGGTAAATCAGCTGTTTCTTACAAAAGTGCAATACCTATGTACATGGTTAAAACGTTTGGAACAGGTGATTTTTTTATAACCAACGAAATATTTCCATGCGGGGCCCCCCCCCCCGCGGTTCAGAATGATATGCCGAGTATGTGGTTTCCGTTTTTTCGGTACCACCCCACCATCCACCCCGTATTGTGTTTTTTGTTAGAAAACAATTTGTCGTGTTTTCATACACATTGAAGCTAAGCTCACGCAGTGGGCGGCACCTGGTGGCCTACCAGGACGGACGTCATAATGCAGGAATGTTTTATTTCTATTCCAGTGTGGGAAAGATACCGAGCTATACATGATGTCTAGCGCCATCTCTTTCCCACACTGGAATGTTTAGAAAACATTCCTGCATTAAGAAGTCACGGTAAGCCTGAACCTGAACTTATAATCTATGTAGCTATTAAAATTTGTATATATATTATTTCTTTAAAATTTGCCCTATTTTTGTAGCACATCTTTTTATTTTATTTTGCAGTTTTTTTGTTTGTTCGTAATCTTGTCTTAAAAACACACATTATGACTTTAAAGATGTTGTTTAAAGTGGAAGCGCCAGTTCAAATCTTCAGTTATTTGCATAGTTAAATTTCGCTGGCTACCCTGGTAATTATTTTTAAGTTGTAGTTGCCCGATTATTTTTATGTTACTTACACGTATGTACATAAGTAACATCGTCTCTCTGATAAAACTCGGGCCTAAGACTTTGAAATACTCAAGCGAGTAAAATAATTGTATTTCTTTTGACTGAAGTCTCAAATTCGTATTGTGTGTTAAATCTATCATTATTTATATTTTTATGTATTTTTAGATCAAATGGCCCCCTCAACTGGAACCCGTAGATCCGAACTTGTGCGTTTAACCGTTGGGGAGACGCGATTGCGCGATTTTTCTGTCGCACTCTGACCCGACGATTATTGTCGTATTTTTTTGCGACTTTTGTCGTAGTTTGAGACTTTTGTCGTATATTTGCGACTTCTGTCGTATTAATAACCTGAGTAACTCAATAGGTGACATTTTATTGATGTAAACGTTAATATTCGGCTTGGTTTTGAGGAGTTATAAAGAATACAAGTAATATAAAAACAAATATTGTTAATATTAAAAAAAATAAAGTATTTTAACGACAAAATAGTCGTGGTTCTGGCGTGCGATCGTTCAGTCGCGAGTGTGTGCGTCCCCCACACAAGTTTGGTGATACGTGGGCGCAGTTTTGGCGGGAATTCGTCGCTCTCTGCCATTTTGTTTTTCTTCTTTTTTTTCTTTACTTCTTTTTTACTGTGTAGTGTTTGTTGCGATTGAAATAAGAAATAGAGCTTTACACTTATCAGGTTATAACGTCCCCACAGCTGGGCACAGGCCTCCGCTCTACGAGAGCGAGTGGACTGTGCTCCACCACGCGCGCGCAGTGCGGGTTGGTGGACTCTACTTAATAAAGTCTTTATTTGGATGTTGCTCAGTCAACATAGTTTTGCCGATATTTTTTTTACTTTTTACATGAAATAAAGCATCTGAAATTAGATTGGAAGAAAAACCTCACCAATTTTAGAAAAGTGACAATCCTATTCTTATTTTGATCGCATAAAGGAATGTGTTGTACTTTAATCGTGGTTATTTAGAAAAACGGTATCCGGGCGTTAATATGGTGCATTTTTCTGAAAGTCGATAAATGGCTGAATAATATATTTTTCTAACCTTTTCATTAAATTATTGGAGCACTTTTAAATAGTTTTGTTAGTTGACACATCTCTTGTAGTGTTGTTTGTAGTATTCTTTAGTTCAGCCCTTTAGTTTTTTGTTTCTGTTGCATTTAATTACTTACTTAAAAGTTCGTTTATGTTACGTATAATAAAATTGTAGTCGTGTTCATGTTCTAAGTTGGTTGTACGAGTATACGTAGGTACATAATAACCAAAGTACGTATTGTCTTATTTACAGAATCAAACACCAGATTTTCTAATAAAATATCTGATGTTGAACCAAAAATTTTGTTATATACCTACACCATACCAAAATGTTTGGTTCAACGCGTTTTTATAAGCATAGCAGTATAGTTATGATTATATGTATGTCTTTTCCAAAGTATTAGTTGTGAGAGTTTTCTCCGTATCTATGTTTGTATGTACCTAATGAAAATATTTATTATATATTGAAAACTGGTCACCAATTTTCCCCTCCTTATTTTTCTCATTCATGTATCTTTTTGTAACGTTGTGTTTAAATTAAGTCTTATTAAACTAGCAAATGCAATTAAATGTAAATGATTATAATTCATACGAGTACAGTTGCGGATTGAAAAGATTTGGCACCCTCTCTTAAACTTTTATCATGAGACGTTTTTTTTTTTCAACTTCTTACTGAAAACATTATTACTTTATAATAATGACAATTATTGGAGTTAAACATAGACCATCAATTTAACAAAAAAAAAACAAAGTCAAACAAGTCATTTATTTCTATTTGGCAATTAAAAGGCACTTTTTAACAACAAAGTTCACACTAAAATTTCAACAAAATATCACCAACTGCGTAACCTTTACATTCCGCAACTGTACATCCCCCACTCAAACTACCTCAACAACTCGCAGAGAAGAATAAGAAGAAGCTCAGGAGAAGACTATAACGCCGTGAATTGGGTGAGGTAGTAGGTTGTATAGTTCAGTATTACAACATTTGGGAGACACTGTACGGCCTACTAACTTTCCTGGTTCGCGGACTAAACAACATTGAACACTTCGTCACCCTACTGGACGAACGACGATGGCGACTTTTTTTAGGTTAAGATTTTTTTTCTATGTTTTTGTGTCTATGTTTAAAGTAACCAAATATTTACGGATACACCATCGGAACAACCGCCTTAAATTGAACTGTTTTTTTTTTGTAGTGTGACTTTCTTGTGACGGAACAGTTTTTTTTTATCGTAAGATTTTTTTCTAACTGAACTAATTTTCCCATATGCGTTTTACAGTGATGTATATAAATAAGTAAACTCACAACTCACACGAGATGTATCGCTTTTCTGAAGCGCGATATATTTTATTCATTTAAATTTAACGGTGCAATAACTAAGTTTATCTGTAATGTTGTGTATGTTTTGTCAAATAAATATTTTATATAGGTACAATACCTGCCTAATATGCAAAGAAATCCAAGTGATTTTTTCAAATTAGGCTGTGAATTTTGAACGACTTCTTTTTCAATGTAGTTGTCTGTTACTGTCGTCAATAAATTGTTAATTGTCTTGTATAATATTGCTGTTCTATAGATACGAATTACTTTTTAGATTTAAATATACTTAAATTATTCGTACACTATTTCTGGTTTTATTTTATTAACCTTAACTTTGATTACACACTAATACTTATATCTATAATCAAGTTAAATGAATTACTTGAGTTTAAGTACCTAATTCAAACTCAAACTCAAAGCATTTATTTCAATTTGACCATTACAGGCACTTTTGAATGTCAAAACACAAAAAATAAACTAAGCTACAGTCCCTGTCACAGGGCATAATAACTTGTGAAAGTACTGTAGTTGCCCATTCGAAAGCGTAGATCCTATGGAGAAGAATGGGCAAGAAACTCCATGGACACTCTTTTAAATCAATATGTTTTTTACAAAATCTTGGTTACATCATTCATGTCGAGATTATACATACATGTTAGAACGATGTAGAAAGACGTGCGAGTGAGAGCGTCCAGAGTAAAAAGATAAAATCAACAATTCGAAAATACAATAATCCATGGCAGCTGCTAGATGACCAGTCCCTACTGACAATTACTTACTTATGCAACCATTTTATACAATATACAAGAATTTGAACGAAGTAAGAACCGTCAAAACTAAGATTTATAACTTTTGACAGTTCTAACTTTAAGCAATTACTAAACTACAGAATAAAAGTCGTATCTAATCACTTTGACTTGTTTATAGAAACGGGTGTAAAAGTCATAAACTTCAAAAGCTCATCTTCTCAGAGTATACGAAATAAAAAATACGATTGACATAATTGGCGCATTGGCTACTTTTATAAACCTTAATTATCACAGCTGGGCAAAGGTAGTATATACTAGCCATTACGCGGGTTCGATTCCCGCACATAACTAAATTGTATTAATGAAGTATACAAGGTTTGATTAAATTAGCTAGAGGAACTTTGCAGATGTCTTAACACTATAAATTAATTTAATTATTCTCGAACCAACGGACTTACGCAGTATAGTTGTTTGAAGTCAATCAGTTTTATTTTAAGTCGTTTCGCCAACTAAGTATATATTTTTAAATTAAATCAACAA
The DNA here is from genome assembly GCA_964057025.1 of Standfussiana lucernea. NCBI lineage: Eukaryota > Metazoa > Arthropoda > Insecta > Lepidoptera > Noctuidae > Standfussiana > Standfussiana lucernea. The sequence continues at coordinate 9,687,479 of OZ059814.1, forward strand.
TGAGCAACGCCCAGTGGCCAACCATAGAGGTCTCTAGGGCAAGCAGACTGTTCGGAAACCCCAACATCATGACGAGTTGTAGGTTATAAGGCCAAGCTTTTAGGTGTGTTTGAAATTACCCCTAGTAAACGCTTCAGTACCCCTAAAACTGTCATAGAGAAGAGATGGGCCACTACAGTCCATGCACAGTTACTGTAACGACTGTCAAAGATCTACAAATGACAGCCGGGACCAACGGCTTAACAAAGATGATGAAGATTGTACCGTTTTCTCATAAAATAGGTAGGTACCTACTTGATAATAATTATTATAAGGTTTATAGATCACGGCCATTTAACGCTTTTCAGATGCAATAAAATACGATGGGTGCACCTTGGGCAGTTAGCCTCACTACCAATCTTACCAACTGGCTAATTTATTAACGTCTCATCACGGCTATGGTTTGTTTTTTTAAACCGACTTCTAAATAAGGAAGTGGTGATTTTTTTATTATGAGAGTTCATAGCTTTATGACTGCGCCGTCGGTTGGGTACTTCTGAATTATCACAAATTTAGAACTGTTTGGCTATAGCGGTGGCTTCCGAAGCGACCGACTCGGCCCAAGTGACCAACTTTATGGAATAAATGAGCTGTTTTAATATCAAAGCGTAATTCCTACATCTATTGATTAGATACTTGATTCAATACAAACGCATGGTTAGGTACCTACACCATGAGACCCACATGGTGACATACAAATACTACACCAAGATGATTTTCACTTACATAAACGTATAGCGACATCTTGTCATCATCTGCCTAGCCTTTTCCCAATATATTGGGGGGCTTCCAGTCTAACCGGATGCAGCTGAATACCAGTATTTTACATGGAGCGACTGCCTATCTGACCTACACAACACAACCCAGTTAGTACTGGTAATACGATATCCCTTGGTAAGACTGGTTGTCAGACTTTCGGGTCACTGACTACCTGTAACGACTGTCAACAAACAAATACAAATCAAACAAAAACAATTCATCTACAAATGACAGCAGGGACCAACGGCTTAACGTGCTTTCCGAGGCACGGAGGAAACTCGGTATGTAATGGGCGGTCACCCATCAGGCAGACTAACCTAGGCAAACGCAGCTTAACATGAAGATTGATCCGAGCGGCAGTTTTTAGCCACGAGCCCCACAGATAGCGACATCTTGTATCGAATTAAATTACTAATTGGGATAGCACCATCTAGTGACAAGTAGCTGTACTGCTTAAAGTCAAACTAACAAAATAATATTTTCATTTATCGTGAAGATTAAACAGATCAAATAAAAACATAAATTATCATCATTTCATTGTAAAATATTAAATAAAATCAATTATAAATAATTAATAAAAATATACACAGAAATCAATCAGCTGGTGTTGAGTCACGCATAAAAAAGTAAAACAAAATTTTTCTTTTCCGTAATGGCAGCACTGAAATTCTCCATCACAGGTTTATAATCCTTGAAGTAATTCTAAACTATGCTTTATTGCATTGTGGAAAGGATTAAAATTGCACGAAAAATAAAGTTAGTAAGACATTTTATCGTTTGAGTAGGAAGTGGCATAAAAATAGGATTGCCAACAATCTGAGTGACGTCAGACCATTGGAGTCATGGAGTGAGCCTTCTAAAATTACATAGGAGCTCAAGAAAATATATTTTTCCGACGTATACGCTCCATTTTAATACAATTAATTATACAAAAGTGTCGATAAAAGTGTACGACGCGAGTGTTAAATGAAACAATAGTTGTAAACACGACAGCCGAAGTTATACCGTGTGATTTTAGTTACCAAGTTACCGGAGATTTTTTTTCATATTTTGTGAGTATCTAATGTATTTTCCACACGAAAACTGGTTATTAACGATCGATATTTACGTTATGCCGTACTAAACACGTGATGTAACGTGCATAAACGGATTAAATGTGTGTTTATAAGAGCATAGGCTGTGTCATGCTATGTCGCTAAATATATCTCTGGAATGTATTTTTGGAAATATATTTGGCGATTTTGCGACTGCGAAGCAGTGAAGACGTGTGAAAGTTGTAATTACGCTTCAAAAATGCTTTAGAACGTGTGGCCTTGAAGTATTAAATCAATTTCATATGCAGTGGTATCGGGTTACGCATTTTTTTTACGCAAAGGTAAACTTTTATTCTTTTTAAAACTGTTTGGTTTGTAAAGTGGTTTCTTTTGTCCGCGGAATGTCCGTGGAAGATTTAATTGGATCAATTCTTAGTGCATGACCTTGGATAACAGAATACGCATCGCGCTAACCGTGTTTTACTTGAACATACACGGCAATATTTTTTTTACGAACGAGAGTTACCAGTTGCGAAATTTTCGGTGGCCTGGTCCTAGTAAGGAGATTGTTGAAAAAGAGTCTGGATGCACATAAAGTACAAAAACTGTCGCATCTTGCAATGTTGTCTTTGACTTTCACTTTTCAAACCATGCTAGCAAAAACTAGTTCTAAAAGTTGCTACGTTTATTAAATATTTGCTTAAACCTATTTTCCTAGTCTACTAAAACAGAAAAACCTTAAATTACCTACTATAAGGCTATAAAGTTAAACTTAGGTTTGTGTAAAAAAATGTTACACAGAAACAACAAATAAACTGTAAGGAACTATATTTATTTGCATAAAATGTGGTAAATACAAGATGTTATAAAATGTTTTAGAGCAGGACACATTCCACCTCTGAAAAGACTGTACATTCTACCTAATAATATAGCAAAACTAATCACCTTACAATCAGAAAAAACACCTACATACATTCAAGCAACTTACCTAAAATTATGGGTACTTACCAATTAACCTGGCAACATTACCCAATGTTATTGTATGTAATTTGTACAGGCATGTTATCAAGAATCTAGTCTTTGTTGAACATTCTTTTGTATTGACAATAAAACTCATTTTATAGGTCAATACAGATACACAAAAGGTGGATCATATAAACATTACTCACATAGATAATATCACACATGTATGCTTAATTATGTTGGAGGTACCATCTCCAGTACTATTCTGCATGGTCCTCATGTGACTTGACCAGCATTAAGTCTGGACCTTTAAAAGTGACTGTGTACTCAGGGAAACCACCATTCATATTAATATAATTTAGAAAAAACCAAAATTTTATCAGCCTAGGGTAATTTAGGAACTCATAAGTGGTGATTTTTTTTCAGCTGTTTGCTCTCAGAGTAGTCAGAAAAAAGCACTGATCTCAATTAACTTCAAAAATATTCTCTTATTTTATTTATGAATATATGAAATTGTTACCACTGACTTATAGTTGAGTGTGCCCATAAATTTGGCTTATTAACTTGTATAATCAGCCTTTAACTTTCCCAATACTCAGACACACACCTAGGCTTCTTCCAGTAACTTGTATGCAACAGTATCCAGTTAGACTGGAAGCTGACCCAAACATCATCTTCCTACCCTTGTCCCATGTTATTTGGGGTCGGCACAACACATTGTTTCTTCCATTATCGCCCTGTCAATCGTCATGCTATCATTTACTCCTTTTTCCTTCATATCATTCCTCACGCAATCCATCCATCTTTTCTTTGGTATTCTTCTCCTTATCCATCCATCAACATTTATATTGAAGCTGACCCCAACATAGTTCGGAAAAATACAGATGATGATGCTGGTTAGTCAGTATGTCAGAACAGTTAATGCTTTGGTCACAAAACAAGCTAGACATCAAGAAAGTAGGGCTGAACTGGCAAAATGTGAGTGTACAATACACCACTGCCTGCACCTGGAGCTGCCTGCAGCTCCACGCACCCTTTAGCAACCTCAAAAAGCTTCTGCTATCTGGGAAAGGCTTGGCTAGTTATGATAGATAGGACCCACCACACATAAAGGACTGAATGAGAGTTGTATAATATGCATATGGAATCCCCACATACTGGGGGCCCTTAAAAATCATTTGAGGTCACCACACAATAGTCCGGTTATGCAGTAAACCAACCTTAGCGAGTTGGCAAGCTGCGAGTGGCCAAGTCAAAAAAGAACTCCCCACATACATACATTATGTATTTCTTAGTGATCTACGAATCATCATCATCATTTATAAATTTTGCGTTATTGTGTCATTTGTAGAATTGTTATCAGAAATACTTTAAAACAGCTGATCCAATATTATTGTTTTGTCATTGACAGCTGTTCAGCTTCACCTACTTATTCATTTTATTGCTGATAGATTACTTGAATTCAAAGATAAATAACTAAATCATATAATAATATAACTGTTGTATGAAATATTTGTGTGAAATGAAGTTGACCTCTGTGAAATATTTATTTTTACATGTTCGTCAAACCTGAATAATGGAATTTACAGCGTTCATTTTGAAAGCCAGTAACTTAAGTGTTTCTGATTATCCACAGCTGATTACTTAATACAGACACAACATGCTATAAAAGTCCTCTCATTGTTTTGTAGAAATAGCCAAATTGTGAGTTGAACTGGCTTAATATGGAAAAAAATATAGTATTCTTCTTTAATTTTAGTTATTAAGAACAATGGGTCTTTTACAATTCAAATGGTGATACTTAATATTGTACATATTAGGCAGACAGAAACTACAGAATGAATCAATTGCAACAATCCTAACACACTTAAAATATTACCTTACAATGTTGTGTAATTCTAGACCTATTATTAATTAAAAATCCCAAATCAATTTCTATTTCACATCATTACCAAAATCAGTCAGAAAGATTGGTAGCGGGACCAATAAATCATACAAGGAATCTTTTATTTAAAACTCAAATATGGTTATGTTTTGCCTACCTTTGGTATGTAAATTACCCAATAAACAAAAATTAAGGAAAATTGCTAAATAAGGAAATAAAATTGTATCATAATTATGTTTTCCTAGTTGCATATTAAGTGTCATAATTGTAATTATATCAAATGTTAGTCTTACCAAAGGGTTTTGGGTTTCCCAGTTACTGGTTTATGGAGGTCAGACAACAAACGTCATATAGCTCCAAAATATATTATATGAGGTAGGAGGTTAAAGGTAGTTTGAAAGTGGCGCCTGTTACAGAAAAATTTAAAGGAAGTTGTCTGTCTTGTTATGGACATGTAATGAGGAGGGATGAAACGCATGTCACTAAAAGAGTGATGGATGGAGGGGGAGAGAAAGGCCAAAGAAAAGATGGATGGATTATGTGAGAAATGATATGAAAGACAAAGGAGTAACTGATGCCATGACGTTTGACAGGGGAGAATGGAAGAAGAAAACGTGTTTCGCCGCCCCAAGTAGAATGGGACAAGGGCAGGAAGATGATGAGGTAGGAACCTATATAGGCATTCATTATCTGCCTGTCTGAGGAGCTCATGGCTAAATAATACCATCCGCTCGGATCAATCTTCAGGTTAAGCTGCGCTTGCCTAGGTTGGTCTGTGGATGGGTGATCAGCCATTACATACCGAGTTTCCTCCGTGCCTCGGAAAGCACGTTAAGCTGTTGGTCCCGGCTGTCATTTGTAGATCTTTGAAAGTTGTTATAGGTAGTCAGTGACCCGGAAGTCTGACAACCAGTCTTACCAAGGAGTATCGTATTACCCAGTACGAACTGGGTTGTGGAAGTCAGATAGGCAGTCGCTCCATGTAAAATACTTGTATTCAGCTGCGTCCGGTTAGACTGGAAGCCGACTTTCTGTGACGTCGTCGGAAATACCCCTACTTTATCATAATCGATTAAACATGTTCTTGTTAGTTTTGTTTTAACAAAGATTTTTTTATTGATAAAGAGAATGGTTACTATGGCAACCAATATAACATTTAAATAATATTGTCAACAATACTGTGTTAGTGATTATAAATGGTTTTTCCTGTATTCTGAATTTACTCATGGAGTACCTACCAAGGTAGTTAGAATCCTGAAATTCTGTCAACCAGTCTTGCCAAGTATTGTGTTACTCAGTTTCTGGGTTGTGGAGGTCAGATAGGCAGTCGCTCCATGTAAAATACTGGTACCTACTCAGCTTCATCCAGTTGATGACTCAAGGGTTACCAACGGTAACCTGTTATTAAGCTTGCAACGTTTCTCTGTAATAGGTAACCAATCAGTTTTATTTTTACAAAAAATGTTGTTTTTGACTGCCACCAAAACGTATTTATATTGGTGTTTTTTCTCAGAGTAGCTAGTCGTATAGGAAAAACCAACTCCTGTTGGTGTTCAATTATTTGAGTCTAGTTTTAAAGAAAATTTTTGATGTGTTTAGTTTTTCCATACATATCTTAAACCTCCTCCTTATCATCATCAGCCCACAGCAGCCCTGATGGACATATGCCTCCTCAGTCGCACGCCACTCAACCCGATTCTCGGCAACTCTCATCCAGTTGCTACCAGCCACCCTGCTCGTATCGTCGCTCCACCGAGCCTGAGGGCGTCCCACCCTACGCTTGCGGATTCCTGGTCTCCACTCAAGAACACGTCTACCCTAACGATCATCGGTTCTGCGGATAATATGACCGGTCCATTGCCACTTCAGCTTACCTATTCCGTAAGCTATGTCGACATCTCTAGTTCTCTGTCGGATGACCTCGTTCCCATAGCCCGTAAGCTCCTCCTTATGCTGGTGTACTTTTACTCCAGGCTTACTTGCACTTGGCTGGTTTTTCTCAACCACATAATACATAGAAAACATTCTCAAAATGTGTGTTTCTGTATATTAATATTAACTACAAATATTCAAGGCAAGAGTTAACGACTGTTTCTTGGCAAACTCCACTCTATTGTACTTCTAGCTTCGCTTACCATTCAGCTATGGATAATGACCCGATTTTGTGGCATTATTGACTAAGAGCAAATTGTTATAACTTCAGCTGTTTTTGTTTGTTTTCGAAAAATTTTCGAAGTTGTAAACTTAATCCTCAGATATATGAAAAATCTGTCCCTAATACTAGTAATATAACAACTGTAGTCCCCAAATGATTAGGCAGAGGTGGACCTACATTTTCTCATTTATGCTTCTTTGTAATACAGTGAGGTCCTATTGCCGAAAAATAAACGGACTTCAAGTTGTTTCTGAGAATTCCCTGAAAGTAAAACTCAAAAACACTGCCTGAGCTGGTGATTGAACCCATAAAACTATAATCGGCAATCGCATTTGCTATTGCATTTGCAACTAACGATTTAAGGTACTTTAGCAACTGACGAAGTTGTAAAACCATTTAAATCATCATAACATCACGCCTTGTAATCCTCGAAAGGTTAGCCAGAGGTGTACCTAACAGTACTCCCACATTTCGCGGTTGTAATCAACCGAGCACAAATTCAGACTCCGTGGCGGCTACTGAAAAATTCCTAATGGAAAAACTCAATAGCTCGACCTGGGAATCGAACCCAGGACCTCATGCTCAGCAGTCGCGCTTGCGACCACTGGACCAACGAGGCAGTCAGTCGATTTTTTTGTTGAATGTTTTTGTAATCAATTTCTCTCTTTTGTTCCAGAAAACAAACCCAAACCAAATCCTAGAAAGAAAAATTAAATAAAAACAATGCAAAGAAAACGTCCGCCGTCCAGAATTAAAGTTAACTTAGACTAGGATAGCATAAGCACACCGTATACTAAGGATATGTGTTAAACACACTAGGGAAAAGCTCGAAGAAAAACCTTCAAAATGCCTGTTGTATCACCGTCGAGGTACAACTCGACCTCATCGACCCTCTCAGGGTCTTATAGGTCCACCTTAACATCATCAACCGTTGAAAAACCTTACTACAGGTCAACAAGTGGCAATTATGATACTCTACGCAGTTATGAGCGGTCAGAGTACCGTTCAAGATTCTCAGATATCGATGGAAATAGAGATAGAAAGACCATCGTTGAACGTCAGCGGTCTTCAAGAGCACCCAGCATTGCTGATTCGGACAGTGGGGTCTCCAGCAGTAGATATAGGTCTGATAGAAGTGAATCCAGGTCTAGGGATATATCTACAACGCGAAGTGAGAGCAGTAAGACCACAAGTGATCCCTTACCGAGGGCTCGAAGACCAATATTAACGTCTGCAGATTTGGCCATGTCCCATGCGGATTGGTACAACAAATATTCACCAGCAAATTACATACCGTTGACCCAGAGAATCCAACAGCAGCAACAGAATCAGAATTATGGGGAGATTTCCAGGTCTAAGTCTATATCTAATGATATTGGTAGACCTCCAGCAGCTGATCCGTCAAGGCTTGCAAGGAAGGCAAGGAACTCTGCGGCCACAATTTCAGAGGTAATTTTTTACCGTTTTTTTTTTCTTTTCTATGTATTATATTTCTTTTTTTAAGTTTATATTGAGTGTCTGCGAAATTTTACTCCATAGTAGATTTGGTTTTTAATTATTTTTTTGTGGACATATTCTGATGATTTGTAGTTGATACAAGTTTTAGGTAGGTTTTAAAAACGGTTTCGGATTATCTGTTGTAATCTAATAAAATTAAAATATAATTCTGGTTAGCGTCACAAAAAACCAAATTACGTACCTAAAATTCTCTTAAGTAAGTATAAACTTAAGATTATGTCTGTCCTTTAGGAAGCAAAAATGTATTTTAAATTATAAAAGCAAAAATAAAACACTCATTATGTATTGTCTGAGAATGCTAAAAATCTGAATTAAAGAGGCGAAATCTCTAAATAAATTACTAATAAAAATAAGTGAATGAAAACGCTCAAACACTTGATTCTAATTATATGATTAGCCTTGACCTGAAAAGTTTGAGAACGAGCCACGACGTCTTTAATACAAATCATACAAAATATGCAACAAGGTTACATTAAGTAGAAATATTTTTTTGAATATAATAATGAATAAAAAACGTACCAGCCAAATTACCCTCTTTTTGGGCTCCGCGCTGTACATTAAAATAAAGATAAAAGAGAGCCTTAGGGGTCGTTCTTTAATTGCGTGAGGTTTGAACAGGGGGGGGGAGGAGATCAGCAAAAAATAAAAAATCACGATTAATCACTATGGGGGGGGGGGGTATAATGTGACAATCACGTGTATTTTTTTCGTGGGACTAAAAAATTTTTAATATGTGACGTGTGAAATACGTTTTACCAATAATCGATTAAAAACTCGTGCAAGCGATTTTTTTATTGTTTTTTTTTTTTGTTAAAACCGATTCTAGATTTATCTCATGTTTCACTAATAAAAAATACACGTTGTGCTGGGAGGGGGAGGGAGGGGTAGCCTGAAACCTCACGACGTATCGCCAAGGGGAGGGAGGGGGGCAATAAAAGTGGCCTAGAAAACTTTAATCTTATTTAAAATTTGCTAAAATTACGTATAATTAAAACATGTTTGTCTAAAAAATACATAAAACAGATCAATAAAAATAAAAAAGGTTTCAAGCAGGTCTAAGAAGTTTTTGCTGTCTAAATAGTCACATACTTTATATAAAAAGGTAAATAAACTAAGGAAAAAACGTTAAAAAAAAACACTACACACTGCATTAAAGACTACAAATACAATACACTACACTACACAAGAAACATTTAACTGAAACAATCTGTAGCGTGGGGGAGTGACAATTCAATTTTTTAACTTTTTCTAATAACTTCAGAATCTTTCATAAATTGTCCGGTTTTGGATACATAAACTTAATGTCATCCATGACAAGGTTTAAATTCTATTGCAACCGAAATTTATTTATAATTGGAAAGGAAAATTCAATTCACACTACACAAAATAATATCACGCCTATTTTTCTTGAAGGGAGGTGTCAGTTTTAGGTCCATGTAATAGGGGCAAAAAAATTCTTGCACACATCAATTGCTTTGCACCCCAAAGTTACCCAGTAACTGGATTGTGGAGGTCAGATAGGCAGTCACTGCATCTAAGATCCGGATAGACTGGAAGCCGAGTACAAAAAAAGTTGGGAAAAGGCAGGCAGGTGATGATAAATAGGCTAGTACTTACTATTTACAAAACCTAGAGAATTCTCCTTCTACTAAAATAATGTTACCTTGAAAAGTGTTAATACTTTGAAATAACACTGGAAACGAATTTCTGATCATGAATATTTTTTAGCAATATTTATTTCATTTTGGTATTCAAAAGTTATTGATTCGAGTGTGTGAAGTAAGAAAATGCTGGTAAGATTTAATATATATAAATAAATAAATTCAACTTATCCATACATCTTCTCTGTTGATGTGCCCGGTTGATGGCATTAGGCGCGCACCCTATTACATGGAATTTTTTAACACAACTGGCTACATGTGGGTGTACTTACACCTCTTCCCCATCGGGGAAATATAGCCGCCTGTTTTTCCTAACTCAATATTTTCAATATACAAGTTGGAAGGGACACCGACGCTGAAACGGTTACCACATATTGCAGTACATCATTCTGAACCCGCACATAGAAATTTTTAATTCGTAATTTTAATAAAAATCTGCTGTTCCATACATTTTGACAATATTGCATTTTAATAAGAAACAGCTGTTTTTTTTTAATAACCATGTAAATCAATGTATATTCTAAAAAATTGTAGAGGGGTTCAGAATAATGTATTAAATTCGTGGTACCTAACCGTTTTAGCGTCGGTGTCCTTTCCACACTGTATAACTCGTCTTTGGATACTGTACTCTACTCTTCGCTCTGATGCCGTACTCCTAAGAGTAAAAGAGACAGATACATACGTTGTCACGCTCCCACTCTACAGATTATTTATGTTTGTGTGGTTTTCTGTCACTGTCAGTTGTCACGATGACAGCATGCAAAAAGTTTTTGTCTTAAGCCTGTTTTTTTTTTCTTTGTTTGGTTTTTTATAAGTAAGACAGGTACAAGTAATTGAATTTAAAAAAATGCATTTGTTAATGCACAAGTAGTTTCTCAATAAAATTAATAAAAAGTCATCCTTCAAATCATTTGTGTTAAAACATATTTTCTTTTCGTTCATTCGTTAAGCCCCAAATATCCTTCGTGACTGAACATTTTTTGAACACTTACCACATATTTTCATAACATCATTTCGAAAAAGTTCCTTTCAACAAACCCAGGGCCATAAATATCATCGTCATCAGCTATGTTCTTTTTTTCAAAAATTACCTAAAACCACAAACAACTGGTTGATGTTTATGTCAGAAAAATTTCGCAGGCACGCAACCATAATGTGTGCGTGTGTGAGTGTGTGTGTACGTTCTTAACATCGCACTAAATAAAGAGCCATATATTCAATTGACAGCTTTCAAAATACGTAGTACTTGCACCGATTTGAAAGGCCCTAATCGCAAAAACTTCCAAGATAAAATAACCTTTCAAAACGAGTCACCGTAGTAACATAGATGCGATATTTGCTTGTAATACCATTCACGTGTAACATTGATGCTACATTCTGCTATCTTACAACATCCTAGTACTCAAAAATCAAGCTAGTACCATGAATGGTACACCAGGTATTACAGCAAAGCATGAATTGAATGTCGGACTAACACACACTGATCACATGTTGCATTTTTTCGTCACAAGAACAAAAAGTAAGCATAATATTTGAAAACCAGAGACCGGAACGAAGATCGTATAAGGAAACCTCGCCGGGATACAAGAGAGGGATGCTAAACGGTGTCAAAGATACAAACGGAAACGAAGTACCTTCTGTTTCGGAAATAAGAAAGAGATTCGACCAAAAAATTACGGTAACCAAACTACCAGCCAACGACTCGCGGTACACCGAACAGTATCTGAACCAGCTGAAAGATTGCGAGAACGGTACAGTAGGGTATACGAAAATCGTCCCTAAGGACGAGAAACCAGTACCAGTTCATTTGCCGTACGAAAAAAATGGCTTGCGATGGGAAGTAGGATCGTCTAGCTCCCGATCTAACTCGAATTCAGACCTATCACTAAGTAAGACGATTTCCGAGCCAGTCTGCATAGCGAAACCTTTACATGATAGAAATAGTTCCATGTCCACTTCTTTAACTTCGAAACTGCCTTCCGATCGTCTAGCCAGCATTAAAAGTCAGCTAGACCCAAACAATCCTATAGGGAAGATCCTAGAAAAATCCACAGTCATCCACGTTGAAAACGGCGACTTAGATTACAAGAAACTTAATTCTGATGGAAATAAAATCAAAGATATTAAAAGTGATATAGAGAAGCAAACCAAAACGCCAAAACATACTTCTAACTTCGCTTCCTACATACAGATTTCACAGCCTGTCTCGTCAGGGACAACGCCGAAAAAACAGATAGAAATTAATCATGCAATTACTGAAGAAGCTCCTAAAAATGATATTAAATCTGAACCTAGAAAATCTAAAGCCAATTTGAAATATATAGACTCAGAAGATGAAAGAATACTTCTGGATAATGACATAGAATCTCCTAGCGGTACCGGTTTTGAGAATAAAACGTTTGAACATGAGAATTATTTGAAGAAGAGAACGGAAAAGAGTGAAGACGGAACGAATCATTTAGAAGATGTAAAATCTATGGAGACGAGTACTGAAAGCACGATCAGTGAACCTACAGACGATTTGAGTCCTGAAACTCCATCTGCAAGGAGAAGAGTCTTAGATACGAAGGATTTAGAAGATATAAAAGGGGTAAGTTTTCATTTTGTTTTGTTAATCTTTCGTGGTTGCTTCGATTCTGATTATGAAATTGTAGTAAAAAAAATTGGATTTCTAGCTGAATTCTTAGGAAGGTTATTTGCAAAGGATTGACCTTGATAAAAGATAAGATTATAGAAAAAAATAAGCTTGGATTTGAAGTATTGTAGTACCTATTATTTCCCGATCTAGACCCCAAATCTCTCTTATTTTCTAAACTACCTACCTTGAGTATCAGTAACAGCCGTCGTAACAGTCTTAGAGAGTTTGTTATTTTAACTATCAGATACGTTATATTGGAAAGAGCAATTATTATTTGTTATTTTTATTAATAAAATATAATAATATCATTTATTTCTACCTGTTACGATAAACGTTCCTCACCTTCAACCTTCATTGTCAAAATAAGTTTGGTGTCAAGAAGGTGGTCTCTTTGTTCGTATTTCTTCTGTATCAAGACCGCAATCCCTTGCTAGAAATTGACAACATCAAAGTTCTTAGATATTAATTTATAGTATTTTGCTGTCAAAATCGAAGCAGCCATGAAACACAGCACCTCATTTATATTGGCTCTTTTATGCACGAGTTTTAAGTTTTGTTTTCGTAATTTTTTTTTTGTTATAGTGTGTTAGTTTATAGATGTTTTTGTGTCCTTTTCAGCTACTGTAGAAGGTGGTTTGGTTTTTTGTTGTTCTGATTTTTTCGTCTTCAAATTGGTGTCGCGTTTTTATGGGGTCTGTTATTTGATGTAGAAGTTTCTCCTCGGAAAAATCCTCAATGTTGTAGCTTTTGAGAGGAGATTTTTGACTCCTACCTTCGTAATAACTAAGTTTGGCATAGTTATATTCATCGGAATAAATTGAACGTGGGTCTCTAAATTCAATTTTTTTTTTCATTACATCCTAGAAAAGTTAACCTCACTGTAAGGGCTCATTCACACGGGTTCCGTCATTGACGATTCGTCAAAAAACACGATACATCATGACGGATGGACGTTCATATTGCATACGGAATCGTGTTTTATCACGATTCGGCAAAATAGCCGAATTGATGTTCACATTCGTTTCGTGATTCAGAGTTCAGGATGAACTACCGAACACGCATCAACGAATCCGTCACAAAAAAATCACGATTCGTGATGCGTGTGAACACAGGCATTTAAATAACATAGCCGACGACAAAAAAAAAACGAATCGTCTTCGTGTGAATGAGCTCTAACTCGAGGACGTTTTTGACAATTACTTGTCTTTAAGCGACTTAGGTGCGTTTCCTTATCAACCAATTCCTTTCCAAATTTTCCTGGAATCAACCAATTGCAGACGAGACGAGAGACACGATGAGGTTTTAAACCAATGTGTTTTGTCGATTTCCGCTTGTCATAACTTCCTTGGAAACTTGAAAAACACAGGGTGCGTTTAGTCGAAGATTTTTATGAAGATGTAACGTCAATTACAGGCGCTAAAGTAATAAATTACAATATTCTACCATTACGTAGATACTAATTTAAATTATATCTACACCTATTTCAGGGGCAATCGAACTAAATGTTTATTTAACCGTTGCGTGCGTTGAAGAACGCAAAACAGTCTAATGACGCAGCCTTCCAAGGTTGTTGGTTCTGCTCCTGGCTTTTTGCTAAACTACGGTTTACGGATATTTGTGTGTATAAAGTACTCGCGAATTGCATATTTTAGGGGCTCCTGTAAAGTTGGTAACAGCAATACAACAGCATTGATGAAAAGTCTTTGAAAGGTATGCAAATATGGAATTTACCTTCATGTCTGTAGGGTAGAGTTTTGGCCTTTTTTGTATAAAGGCCGATTTATTCCGGCCTAAGGACTTATTTTTTTTTTTAATTATAGCCGAAAAATCACTCAGTACTACATAAGATTTGTTTTATATTTGAAATAGTAGGTCCATGATTTAATATTATCCACCACCACGTACTGATCATTTAAACCAAATAAAACCGAACTTCCCACCACATCTGTCTACCCCCTGTAACGCTAGCGAGTACCAGGCAGTAATAAACACAAGCAGATAGTCTCCATTTAAAAACTCACACGTCTTTTAAAATCAAACTAACCCAACCTAACAGACAGATGTGTTCCGGGGGAGTTTACTCTGCCACTTCTCCACAGCTAAAACACTGGGAAAGTGGGAAGTGGCGAAGGGCGGGCGTTTTGGGGGACTGTTATATGTAATTTACACGTTAAAAATAACTTCTGGTTCTCAGTTCCCAACTAATTCGATAAAATGACTTTTAACGCCCAAGGGTTGGCTTTTACCTTGGCCAGAGGCTAAGCGTTGCAATACAATATGGCAACGCCGCCGGTCTCTTGGGGACATTACAAGTTGACAGCGTTGAGGAGGAGGTTTTTGATACATTTTTTTTTATTTTAAAATGTCACGTATCTTTCCACCACTCTGCTTACCCCCTGTACCGCTAGCGTGTACCAGGAAGTCATAAACCCAAGCAGATAGACTCCATTTAAAAACTCACACATACACACATCGCTAGTCGTAGCGACGCACACAAATACATGACCCCAATATACAAATGCCAATGAACCGCCGACGTATTAACACCTGTAGGGATTTGAACTTTTCTAGAAATAAATTACTATTATCTTTTTGCTAGAAATATTGTGCAGGTTCTAATCTAACAATAATCATCATCAGCCTAGCCTTGCCCGAATATGCTGCCCTCGTAACAGTAAATGCAGTACTT
Source organism: Standfussiana lucernea (assembly GCA_964057025.1). Classification (NCBI taxonomy): domain Eukaryota; kingdom Metazoa; phylum Arthropoda; class Insecta; order Lepidoptera; family Noctuidae; genus Standfussiana; species Standfussiana lucernea. Next base: position 9,702,820 of record OZ059814.1, read on the forward strand.
GCAAAATGGTGGTTTTGAGAAAAACGCGGTTTTGTACTTGCAAGTACTGCATTCACTGTTGCGAGGGCAGTATGTTGGGGTCAGCTTCCTGAGCCGGATGCAGCTGAATACCAATATTTTACTTGGAGCGACTGACTATCTGATCTCCACAACCCAGGTGCTACTATATTAGTCCGTTACTAGATAGTCCGTGCGTGCAAAAACAAATTTTGGTCAGCCAGAATAGGCAATAGTTTAAACTGGAACTGGATATCTTATTGGATGTTTTTCCGGTCAAGCCAGACCAAGGTCAACATAGAACAAAAATTTACGACCCATAGGCCTGTTTTAGCTTTCACGCGATTTTTTGCGTGTGATTGGTATCGGGGAACCCCGATTCTTAACCATATACAACCTAGACTGGCAAGGTTCTCAACATGTGGGAAACGAATTTTTTCCTTTTGGATTTGTCTTCGAATACACTCCTTAGTATACCATTCAATCCAGCATGGTTGCTGTCTAAACTTCTCCCAGATCGCCACTCAATAACATAACATAACGCCCGTAATACCCGAAGGGTTAGGCAGAGGTGTACCTAATGGTACACCCACATTTCGCCAGTTATGTTTATGTCCTATGTAATAGGGGGCGAGCATATTGCCATCAACCGGGCACAAATCCAGATTTCGTGGCTGCTACTGAGAAATTCGTAATGGAAAAACCCAATAACACTTTGCCTGACCTGGGAATCGAACCCAGTACCTCATGCTCAGCAGTCGTGCATGCGATCACTACACCAACGAAGCAGTCGCCACTCCGTAGTCGTTCAAAATTCTAACACAAACTCTTCAAGATTTCGTATAGTTGGCTATTGCAATTATTGTGTTCGTAAATCGTACATTCCTTGAGCCAAATCATTGCACTTCGATAATTTTACTAAAAATATCGGCTAGCTCTGACGTTTATAATGTGATCTCAATCTAGTGGCGAGATATGTCACAAGCTGAGGCAGATTTTGTATGGGATTCAACAAAAACTGTGATACATATGTATACCGTGATGCCCTTCTTGTAGGTATACTTCTTTTACTCTGTCAGCATCAACCTTATTGTGTTGAGAATAGATCACAATAATTTTGACAGACTGTAGCAGCGATCTTATAGTAAAGGGAGTAATGACTATTGTTATTCATCCAATTAGACTGGAAACCGACCCAAACATATTTGGGAAAAGCTAGACAGACGATGTAGATAAGACTTTGAAATTGGCAATATGAAATATAATCCTTGATTAAAGTAGAACCTGACGAATACATAGATATTTAAACTCACGCCTTTTCCCGTGAGGGCAGAAACTACAGAACGCCTCCTGCTACGATTTTTACATATTCCTCACACCTCGTCCACGTTTATATATCTGGTCATTCACTCACGCCATTTCTCAGTGATCCACGCGGGCCAAGTGTGAGAACATGCTTGCCTTCAATTTACTTGTGTTTTCTACCGAGCAATTTATTAAGACTCATCGCCGAACTATCTTAAACCGCATGCTTAATGCCTACTGCCAGAAAACATTTCGTATCAATATAAGCAGGCGACAATATCTAGTGAACGACCTGGCGTCCCCTTTCCGATAGAAATTCGTAGCTAAAAATAAACAGCGCGAAATGTAACGTCTAGAAATAAAGTAACGCGGGAAATAATCCTCGGCAGACGACTGCCGCGCTTTTTAAACTACCACGTGTTCGACGCCATCTTGTAAAAAAGCGCGCTAAAATTTTGACGTTTGCGTACTTAACCTCTTTTCGCGTCTATGGTCCAAAACTGGCCGTTTGTAAATTTTGACGGAGCGTTCCAAAAGCCTAAAAATCTGTCAATTCTAACATACATATGTCATTTGAGATTTTCGATACAATAATTTTTTGCAATCTATATTTTTCTTTGTAATTGTGATATTTTAAATGTTAAATGTGATTTCTTCGTTTTATCCGGTAAGAGGAGTTGGTTGTTTGTTTTTTTTAATGTCTTGAAAGCGGAATTGCACGGAAAAATGGCGATTTTTACGTAGTTATAAGAATAGATTTGTTTTAAGAAGTGTTACGGGTAGAATCCTCGCTTCACATTCGGTCTCCCAACATCGTAGCGTGCCGTACACACAATGGTCCATCTCGGCTTGTCTGCGACATAGCTGGGGGTAGAAAATATGGCATTGTGCCCAAGATCGTTATTCCTTGCGGTGTTCTATAAAACCCACGTTTTACAGTGCAAATCTAGTGATATTAAAGATAGATTAATGCTATTCGTGGCATCTACTACTGACTTGGGGTTTTCGTACTTCAAACCAAGCCTTATTTTACTATGGTAAAACTAAATATTTTTTGAATTTGATCTTAAATGTTTGCACCGACTAGCTAGATAGCTAATTTGATAGTTTGGGTTCTCAACCCGTCTTTAACATGATCCTCTGTCCGGGTTCTCGTCTCTTCCTGCTCAACCACGTATGACTAAATCTTTTAAATTAGGTAAATCGAAAATGCTTGCACCAGCTCGCTTATCCAACAAAAAATTACTCATAATTCATTCAAGTGCAAGAAATTAAGACTTCGCCAATTGACGTCCAAAACTGGACATAGGCCTCGCCAAACTCACGTCCTTTATGTCGATCCTCGGCTACTGTCTTAAATACTCCTCTTAGACTTTAATATCTAACATAATTTAGAACTAAACACCAAAGAAACGATGTATGGACTATGCGAAAGATGATATGCCTGAAAAGGGGTGATTACTGAGATGACGAGTAATAGAGAAGTATGGAAGAAGAAGACATGCTGCGCCGACCCTAAATAAATTGGGTTAAGGGCAGGAGAATGATACTTATCATTTGCAACCACTGTAGTTTTGGTCGTAGCAAAGATTACAGCTGACCTTGAAATATCCGTTGCAATTTTCTTAGTCTCGGTTTTTCAAGTTTATCTTTTGTCAAATCTCATGACAGTTTGTTTGATTGGATGTTGCTATTTTGGATTTGGTCAACCAATCGCAAAAGATAAAACGAGATTTGATAGCAGATTTTCTGATCTTATGTGAATCTGTTTCAATCGTTTTTAGAACCGGGGAATTCCTGGGAAGTTAGGTGCAAATAGCGTTCACTTTATGTGTTATCTATCGCTTTATTAGTATGTTTGGGACAACCATACTCCAAATTGAAGAGCTCTTGCATGAATTCCTTTAGACCCCACGATTTCGTCTGCACGCAAACTTAAATCCCCTTTGAAGATTATGAAATTCTCTTTTAGCTCTCCTTTACACTCTCAATCCTGGGGTGCATATGCGCGGTGTAACCATCGATGCGGAAACTTTTGCCATGGATTCAGGACGTTATGATTGACCCCCCAGCAAATATTTTTTTCCTCCTTATAACATCAGCTAAAGGCCAGTAAAAGTCCCGTCAAAATCGGTCCAGCCATCGGAGATTAGCCGGAATAAACAGACAGACCAAACGACGGACAATTTTTTTTTTAAATGTTTTTTTTTTTAAATTATAAATGTCCTACATGTCTTCATAATATGCATTCAGTAAAAAGCTGTTATTTAGAAATTACAAACAGATACTTCAATTTTATTTATTTGTATATAAGATGTCTATATTGTCATGAAAGTGATCGTACAAAAAAATTCACCTCGCCATCTAATCTCTAGATTCTAAACAGACGAGTCACGAACTCAGGTGATATCCATTGATGTGTACCTAGTGACGTCAAACGCGGTGAGCTGACCTTGTAGCGGCGGCTGACGTCGGCTCACGTCATCGACACTGTCATGGAGAACGCATCAACGTGCGATCTGTTCGTCTGTATATATTGTATCATAATCTCCCTAGCCTTTTTCCAACTAATTTGAGGTCGGCTTCCAGTCTAACCGTATGCAACTGAATACCAGTACCTATTTTTCATGGAGCGACTGCCTGTCTGACCTGTATTTTTTTTATAACTTTAATTTAAATACACGATCCCCGCACTATTAAATGCATCCATCAGCAGAGTGTATTGAGTCCTACCATTAAACGTGATTTGTATCCCAAAAAAAACCGTTTCCCAGTAATAATTTTTGCGTAGAGTTGAATGCTTGGCGGCTTCGTGAAGGGTCCGTTTACACCTTGCATTGTTGCTGGGATCTGTTGATTTGAATTAGATTAGATTATCGAAGTTTTGGCTGGCAGATTTGAATTGGTCTTTCCCGAAAAGAGAAATTCTGCTTAGGTCTTGCCTTAAAATGTAGGCTTTGTATTTCACATTTCTGCCACCAACTGTGGTTTATAACACAAATAAGACCAGTCTATAGGCACAGGCTCATAAGAATGTCGTGAGGAAAGTTTTGAGTATGATTGTGGATAGCTATAAGAGTAGAGGAAGACCAAAGAAACGATGATTAGACTGTGTGAAGAATGATATGGCTAGAAAGGAGGTGACTGCTGAGGTGACCAGTAATAGAAAATAATGGGAGAAGAAGGCATGCTGCGCCGACCACGAATAAATTGATATAAGGGCAGGGGAATGTTGATGATGAAGCCCAGAAAATATTTTCAGTTCATAGGCGGTGGCGATCGCTTTCCATCAAGTAAACCGAAGGTTTGTTTGCCATCAATAAGCCTGGACCTACATAATTTTATAAAACCTCCCAAGAAACAAAGCAAGCGCAAATCTACGTTGCCTTTTCTTCAAAAAAACCATCCCAAAAGTCACTTATATTCGGTATCTTTTCCGTAATTTCTGACATAGTAGTAGTAATAGACGAAGATCCCAGATGCGCGAATGTGGAAGATGATTAAAGGAATTCTTGTCTTAATCACACTCCCGAAATGGGGCCGGCATCATTGGTGAGCGATGATCGTCTAAACACCCACGCTTGCTCTCTGTGGCTTCGTAAACTTTAAGAGTAAATAAATTGTTACTAGCCGTTTGATTATCGACGAAAGTCTTTATTTTAAAGTGTTTTGAACGTTTTTGAATCGAAGTTTTAAATATTATAAGAGCCGGGGATGGGTTTTTCAGCGGCGTGCCTAGGGACCAACAATACGGTAAGCGTAGGTCAAGCCGACTGTTCAGAAACCCTAATATGGAGAGTAAGTGGACAAGCCAAGCTTTTAGGCTTGTATGAAAGTACCGCCACTAGGGTCTTTCTTCATGGTTACGCTACGCTTGCCGAGGTGGATCCTTTGAAGGTCGACCATCCCCCGAGTCGGATCGGGGTCAAACTTTTTCTCAACAACGGTTCTTATCTTATTCGCCTTCAATATACAGGGTGGAAACTTTTAAGCGGGCTGTACGGGAACTACCTTAACCGTTGCAGCTACACGAAAATGGTCTTAATAGACTATCCATAATTTTTCGTGCAATTATGATCCCCATTCTCAGATTTTCAAAATAATGAACAGTTAGCAAAAAAATGGCCATTTCACACAATATTTTTTTTGGTGCCAATCGATCCTATTTCTTATACTGATCAAAAACTTGTATGGAACCAACCAAGGTTGGAGTACTACAAAAGTCAGAAATCGTAAAATACTTTTCTAAGTTTTTGATTAGTATTAGAGTGGATCGACCGACATGAAAAAAAAAATTGTAAAAATTGCATACAAAATGTATGGGAAAAGCTTTTTGTTACATACAAGTATTTGATCAGTATAAGAAACAGGATAGATTGGCATAAAAAAAAATGTGTAAAATGGCCATTTTTTTGCTAACTGTTCATTATTTGAAAATCTGTGAATGGGGATCAAAATTTCACGAAAAATTATGGATGGTCTCCTGAAACCATTTTCGTGTAGCTGCATCGGTTAAGGTAGTTCCCCTTACTGCCCCGCTGAAAGTTTCCACCCTGTATAATATTATATCATCATTTTTATGACGATTACATTCATACAATCTGTGCAAATGATTACAAAATTATATAACTTTGTCAGTGTCATCAATGTTTGAAGATACCTAAATGAATACCTAAGTCCAAACACACTGTTGGATTTTCAACGCTCGCCTCAGAGCCGAGAGATGAAATTCCAACGGTGTAAAGATAAGTGTTTGCGAAAATAGTCAGTCGTGACGCGGAATAAAAAGATATAAAAGAGAAATATTAATATCGTAATCTGATAACTTCAATGTATTTTTAGTATAACACCTTTAGCGGAAAGCGACAGACGTCGTCGTCGATTATAAATTAGCGTGATTATTTTCGTGTTAGTGAGAGAAACATTGGTTAAAATTACGGGACTTTCTTGTTGTGATTTTTGGCTCCAACTAGACTGTCAATGGAAGAATGGACACTTATTTTGACACAATAATTTTGGAATAAAATTTGAGTGGCCAAAAGATTATTTCAAAATCAGCCTGTAACGTTCCCACAGCTGGGCACAGGCCTCCGCTCTACGAGAGCGAGTCGGCTGTGGCCTCCGCTCTACGAGAGCGAGTCGGCTGTGCTCCACCACGCGGGCGCAGTGCATATTGATGGCTGTTTGAAGAAGCACCAATACAATTTTGGGCCAATATTTGAAAGACCAAAAAGATGAATAAAATCGACAAAAACTATTGATGTACCTATTTACTAAATTATTCTTAGCAGGAAATACCGCCAAGAAACTAAACAAGGTCGCCTGCCAAAGTGAGAAATTTGTGTAAAAACGTAAACGTGTTTGGAAGAATTTATTCCAAGTTTTTTGCCGACGCGACGTTGAGTTCAAGGTCGACAAAATTAAAATGAATTTGAAGATTCACTGTCTGCTGTTTACGTAAGACTTTGCTATTGAATTGTGAGTGTTGCTAGACTGAAAATATTCAAAAAGAGTGCCAAAATTAGAAGTAATTTGTCGTCCTGTGAAAAGATACAAAAGGAACTTATGAAATTCATATGGACTCTTAAAATACCGTATAAGTATCGTGTTACCTATTTACTGGGTTGCGGAGGTCAGATAGGCAGTCGCTTCACGTAACATACTGGTATTTCAACTGCATCCACTTAGACTGGAAAAGGCTAAGCAGATGATGATAGACTTGTGAAATACCATTATCTTATGGGGTTTTATAATTTTTACTTTAAACCAAAAAATATCCTAATCTCAAGAACTCTAGAAACTAGAGCATAATAATTCGATCCCTTTAAAGACATACAGTGCTGTGCCGATCTTTTTGGCGCATAAATGACATCGTCAGGAGGCCGTTGTTCGTAAACATTTGGACACTTGTATTGAAAAACGGTATTGTCTTGACACACGGGTAGACAAACATCGAAGTGGACCTATATGGGTTCCGTACCCTAAAAGCAAGATGGCGGCGTTAGTTTCGAATATAGGCACGCGCCAAAAGATCGTGTACTATAAGTGAAAGGTGAATGAACTTTGATGACGTCATAGAAGCGAGAGACGTAAGAGAAGTGACAATGAGTGCTGTACTTGTGGTGCTGAGGAATGTGATGATGAAGTCGGAGTTTTTGCCGGTTATCTGGCTGCAGATAGCGTTGGTATGTTATTTTGATTATAAATCTTACCTATTGCTGGAGTGCCCCAGGTGTCCGTTTACCTGCACTCTCGACGACCTGAATAATGCTTCTGGCGCCGCAATAAACTTTGCCACTTACTAGGCCCAAACTGTGTAAAATGGAAGTAACATCAATACGACAAGAAGAAGAACCTATACCTATGATGGAATCTAAATTATTTGGTTAAGGTTTACTTTTGTATTTTGCTAAGCGTAAACATTATAAAAGGTGTATAAAGATTCGTAAGAGCGTGTACGCCGTACGGCATTTCATACAAATTTTCAAGTCCTTATTTTTCGATATGACTGAACCGATTTTAATGAAACTTCATACCCATAAGCAGGATACATAGGTCTAAAAATTTAATCAAAAACATTTTCGAAATGTCTTATTATATATTATGGCAAGGATCGTCCTCACAAATATTTGGCCAAATGTTGGTGTTCTACTCACCTCTGCCTACTCCTCGAAATACAGACATGATTGAATGATCGGTGTAGTCTCCTGTGTAAACCTTATACTATTTCAAGCACTATTTAAATCCCCAAAATCTTCAAAAGTCGCTACCTCTCAAGCAGACAATCATAAACCATGGACCACAAACCATGGACAACTAACCATGGACCACTAAACCACAGACCTTGGCATTATTATCCTTGACACAGTTGACTCATCCATACTATAATGATATAACGTCATCATTGAAATAGGTCAGCTCTGTAATTGTATGGTACAGACGAAATTGCATATGCTTTTGTTCAAAAAATCAAATGGTTAGATAGGCTTGCAGCGTATCAAGGTCCCGTGTACAGCCTCTGGCGATAAGTATTCGTCTTACCGTGTCAAAAGATAGCCGCTTTCTGTTTCATTATCAACATTTCACACGATAAATCGTGTGGTTAGTGCCTAACCTGGTGTCTGAGTTTTTATGCCGCCCATGGGCCTCTGACTTGGCTTTACATGCCGTCGAGAAATATCTCTCAGGCATGCTGGTTCCCTCACGATGTTTCCCTTCACCTAAGCAAGTGCTATACAAGTCGCTGACATCAATGACATGAAAATAGTATTCTCTCGCTCACACTTACTGAAAATCGTATCTATTGTTTCGCACGAGATGGGCGGGCGCTCTCTTCTTGGAACACTTTTTTGACGAGCTAAAAATGTAACTTCTTCTGGCTTTCTCGTAAGACAGCCCTCAAAGCTGTGCTCTGAAGACTGGAGGATAGGGTCGGTGCACTTATTTTGTTTCGTGGTGTTTTCTGTGAAACTAGAAAAATATTATCAATATTCTAAGATCCCCTCAGAGAGACTGCCTCGTTGGTCTATTGGTCGCAAGCTGCTGATCCTGGGTTCAATTCCCAGATCGGGCAGTGTTATTGGGTTTTTCCATCAGGAGTTCCTCAATAGCAGCCAGGGAGTCTGGATTTGTGCCTGGTTGATGGGAATAGGCTCGCCCCCTATTACAAGTAACTTACACATTACTGGAGAAATGGGGGTGTACTAATGGGTACACCTCTGTCTAACTTAGCGATTCCTTCGGGGATGACGGCGTGATGTTATGTATTTTCAGGTCCCGCCTAAGATCGACCTTCGCCCATCGCTTGACCGAATGAAAAAACTCTTTTTTGAAATTACTTGAACAGACAATTATTATTGTGAATGGGTTGCCTTATAAAATTAAGTCTTGATCAAAATATCTACATTATATCGATTACCCGTAAACGTTACAGCGAAGCGTGTATTGCTTTAAAGAAGTTCAAGGTTTTATTTGAGTTTTTAAAAGGCTATGTTTTAGTAACTGATTCTTTTGATTGTTTCAATAATAAATCTTCGGCCAATCGTGGCCTGTTTCCTGGTACATACGGCGACACACAAAGCTATACATTTCTAATATAACATGGGCTCGCTTTGCATATATTTCCCGTACAAAGAGAGATTCGCATAAACTGGTTTTTATAGCTTGATTGGACGCCGTGCGCACTTACAATTTACATCTGAGCGTGAGTGTTATTTGATAAAGGTTTCAATTGAGCTCTTCTTCTGGTTTTTGGGTCCACTTACATCACAAAACACTAAAAACTTTTTTTAAATCATCTTTCCGTCTCGGTTATCTTAAAAGGATTGGAAGGAATAGAACGACTAAACACCTCTACTAAACCTATGAATACAATAGTCATGTTATAGTGCTAAGCAAGCAAGTAACAAAGTAAGCTGTGATAGGCTAGTGGTGTGACCTTCACACTGGTCTCAAGTTCGAACCCAAGACGGATTTTCGGATTCATGTGCGTAAAGTATAATATTATCGCTTGCTTCGGTGAAGGAAAACATCGTGTGGAAACCAGCATGCCTGAGAGATATTTCTCGTTGGCATGTAAAGCCAAGTCAGCGGCCCATGGGCGGCATACAAACTCTGACACTAGGTTAGGCACTAACCACACGATAAAGAAGAAAGAGTGCTTACTAAATGAATGTCCCGAACCATTGCAGTCGAAAATCATTCCACCATTGCTTTAACATTTCTCGTGTCGTGTCGTGGTTGACCCTGTACCGACCGATCTTTACGACTACACCCCATAAAGTTGCACCGCCAATCTGTCTACAAGTTCGCATCACTCCCTCCCATGTCTAACCTAGCCACGTGATTGCAAGCAACATGTATTTATTGTCACCCATAGACCTAGAATAGCAATTATAGATAAATCACTAAATAATTACAACAGGCGTCTAGATTTGTGGCCGGTTGATGGCAATAGGCTTACGCCCTGTTACATGGGACATGAACTTAATTTTAATTATCTTATATCTTCAGCTCTGCCCTACCCTTTCGGGATTCCTGGCGTGTTGTTAAGTTATTAGAGCCAGTACTACGAGTAAACGAAACATATTTTCTCCATCTCTTTTGCGTATGCAAACTTTTTGGTGGGTTCACGGTACGATTTCTAGGGCCAGATTAACACTTTCGGTGCGAAGCACCCAGCATATGGGTCGAACAATAATTCGTTCGTGGGCGCACAACCCGCCTCCCGAGTCGTCTTTATACGTAGCTATAGATGACGCACATACTAGTAAAAAATGATTATTTGAACTTAGCAGCGAAAGTGTTAAACTATCGCCATCTCATAAGGGTTTACGCTGACAAATCGATAACATTCCCTATAGTACATTATCACAGATCGTTACGTAGTGTGATTGTGAAATTTGGCATCGAGTTTTGGCTTCCACCCTCCTTACGGCGCCTGAGTAGTCACCGTCGAGCTATCGTAGCGAATGTCACTCGATTTAATGTAAAATACGACGTAAATAATTGTGAAAATGCAATTTCCCGCCGGTATAACCTAAACGCTATTTTTCCCGCGCATTCTGCTGTCAAAACTGACAGTTACCAACTCCTCGCGTTCAAAGACAATGAAGTGTTGATTTTTTTCTAAATGTGACCTCTTTCAGGGCTTTGCCCTTTGAAAATTGAACATTTTACGATGCGTGTTTAAAAGACGCTTTTTTACAGTGTGTGAGAACTTTTTGTAAGATCGAAGGCCGACGTTTGAGATGTAAACTTTTTGTGCATAGACAGTTATTGTGCCGTCCAAAGTTTGTGGTCAATAGATAAACTATTTTAAAAAATAAACTTTTTTTTTTCCAAACAAACTGCAACTGGACTTTTAACTCAACAAAAATATAAATAAACATTTTATTTTGAAGTAATATAAACATTGTAATTTTTCGTTTTTAGTTGTATAATAACCTTTATTTAAACTTATAAGTGGTGTTTTAACGAAGTTTCCATCTTTAAAATTCTTAGTATTGACAAAGACATCCCTATTTTGGATCCTTTGTAACCCATCCTTCCATTTTCGAAATATTTCTTGATCTATTCTAAAAAATTCAAATTTGAAAACCTCTTTTACCGTTCCAAACTTACAACCACACTCCCCACCACATTCAAATTTCGAATCTAACCTACCCAACGAGTCTCAAAATTATTTAACACCTAAAAAACCCCGACCAAGGAGTTGTAATTTTGTCGTCAAGTACTCTATGCTATCTTACTACGAGGCCCTGGTGATTTTAGCATGCTTGACAACGGGTCTAATCGCACTTGGCCATGAGGTAAGTAGGATTTACTGATCTTTAGTTACTTGGACTTGACATTTGTTGACATACGCACATATACAAACGCAGATTGTTTTAGGTCACACCTGGAAATGAAAATGACATCTATTCAAATCTTAAATTTTACTGGAGTGAATTGAAGTGTTCATTTGTTCAAAATCGATTCCCTGCTCTGGATACTAAATCAGTCCTGTACCTAATCAACATTGCATCAAAAATAAACTACATACTGCGAGTCTGCGACGCACACTTATAAGCATCGTATCAGCATCGCCTTGGATAGGGATCAGCAAGTAAAACTTATATATCGTGCTTCATCATCTTTATCATCATTCTCCTGCCCTTATCCCAATTTATTTGGGGCCGGCGCAGCATGTCATCTTCTTCCATACTTCTCTGTTACTTGTCATCTCATCAGACACCTCCTTTCTGGCCATATCATCCTTCACACAGTCCATCCATAGTTTCTTTGTTCCTCCTCAACTCTTACATCAGCATATAATGCTCCTATTTCTGGAACACAGGTTTCCACTCTGCATAAAGACTTTTAGTTTGTCCCAAAAGCGTTGTGTATATGTGCGTGACCCAACCTCCTGTCTTCCAAGTACGTTGACACCTCTTAATCCTCAACGCCCAAGGTGTGGATGTCGACGGTGCTTCGAACCGCGACCTCGGAGCGTCGCACCGCAGCCGCCGCGCGCACACCCGCGTCCTTCGCAGCCGCGCCTGCCGCTTGTCGGGGGGCGGACCTATGGGGTCAATACATACCAGGTGGCTAGCTTATGTTTAATAGTTGATAGAATTGAACGATTCTGGAGTAAACCCTTTGCGTATTGTCCTTGCCAAACGACGTCTGTGCCTTGCAAATCATGCAACGGATTCCAAATCAATCGACCCAGCATATCGCACTGCATAGGCATCCCCCAAGCTGCGCTAAGACTCTGTCCGTCGCTGCGGGTCGCCATTTTGGAATTTAAAAACCTTGGTACCATGAGAGATCAACTTTTAATGGAAATGCATTTCGTGTATTCCATACTAGCCTTTGCCCGCGACTTCGTACGTGTGGTATTTAGAAACAAAAAAAAAGTACATTTCTGTGGTAAAATGTAGCCTATATTTTAAGTTAGGCATCTAGCAGTCGAGCGGTGAAAACTGCGTTTAAATCCATGCAGTAGTTTTTGCGTGATGCGCGTATAAACATACAGACAGAAAGACAGACACACAGACAAAGACTATCAATTCAATATCTTCAATGTACAGACATCGGCCTGTTACAATTTTATTATATGTACATATAGATAAAGGTTATAAAAACACTTTAATCTTGGGATATGATATGTCATAATTATAACGAGTATGAATGTGAAAGTGTAGCTAGATTTGCAACGTTCGACTTAATGCCGAAAGTTTATAATAAAATTTTACCATCGATAACTTTAACATAACGTATCTCCGATGCCTTTCTTTCTAAGAGCGACCTCAGACGCGCCAAGTCGATAACGCTCGCATGTCTCGACGGGTGGTGTTCAGCGGTCGCGAGCACAGCCGCTACGCGGTTCGGCTCGCGGCGGTGACGTTCGCGCGAATGGTACGCTCGCTGCGGTCAGGAGGCGGGGGAAACGCAGCGTCATTTGCGGTGACCAAAGGAAAAATTGATTCGGGACTGATTAAAATTACTCAAAGCCAAGCTCAAACCACTCAGAAAAAGCTTTCATGTTAAAAGCGTATAATACGTCGTTACATCTTCGGAACATGCTATTCGCTACCGCGTCAGACTATTACTGTAGTCTATCCTTTATTCCTAGTTTTACGCCGTTCTTTCTCATCACAGTTTGGTATTTTTTTTTAATATGCATCTCTAATGGCGTTTGTCAACGTCGTTCCCTAATTGAGATAGTTCTGTTACGAATTAGCATTGGCTTCGCGCGTAGAAAAATTTCGTCTCGGGCTCCCAAACAGTTATGTGGCTGAATTCTGAGGGCTTAGTCAAAGTGACTTTCTAGCAGTATCAACGGTGATGGAAAAAACAAATGTGTGGGATTGACATAAGCCACAGAAAATATTATGGCAGTCCTGTTTGAAGTCGTTGTAATTATACGAAAGGCTTTGAAAGCGATTGTCACTTCTTTAGGCCTTTTTGTTGAATCTTATCTAATTTAGACATGCTATCATTGGATGGAATCTTTCTAAACGACGAAGATGCCGCTATGAAACCCAATGTAACGTAATTTCAGCGAGTTACTATGACCTACGCAAATTACGCTGTGTTTACGCCCGTCGTCTCCTTACCTTGTCGCAGCGGTTTTTGGTTCCGTTTGTGGGTTATGAAATAGATTTACAAATTTTTTGGTTGTGGATGACTAAAAGACGGGGTTGAAGGGATTTTTTTTTTATAACCGACGAAAAATTTCTATTATGGGGGGTTTCAGAATGATGTACTGAGTATGTGGTTTCCGTTTTCGCGTCGGTGTTCCTTCCACCCCGAACAGAATTTTGGATGCGTTTTATACTAACATGGTGTTGTAGTATTAGAAAAATACATTGAAATAATAATGTTAATCGTAACCCTATATCTGCAAGTATAATGCGAGTACTTTACACACACAAAAGTCCAATTTGTCGATATTTTTAGTCAGAAGTATCATTCCATTGTTATTTTCTTTGTGTAGGATTTTATAGGGTTCTCTTCATAGGAAACGGGCGTATTGAAGCGTTTTGTCTGAAGAGAGATAGCAGTTTTTGACTTCCATAGTCAATTTTGTCTAAAATGTCGTTTTGGCTTTTCATCTCTTGTATGAAAGAAAACATTTAAAATCTTTCGGTAAGTACTCCAAGAATGTCGGGTGAGTTACCTACTTCGCATTCAAAATAAGAATAGAACGACCTCAAACCGGCTTGTTCCAATTTCACATCGATGATACAGCACATTCTATGCATTTGACGTTTGTTTGACAGATTAAACCTCACTGTCATAAGTGACAGACGTCACTACTGTCAAATATGACACTGTTCTATTCTTATTTGAAAGCTTATACCATAGACTGCACTGTTTTTGTGTTTTCCTTTTAGTTTTCTTTTTTTGTTTAGCATGCATCTTTAATCACTTACCCCTTTTTGTGCTTTTCGATGCCCTTCGTTCCACTCCCCGATTTTTTTAAAATAAATTTCCGTTGCGTTCAATTTATTGGTTACTTGCGTTTTGTTTTTCGTGTGTTTAGTGGAACGCATGTGCATTTAGTGTGGTTTTAAAAGTCGTGCGATTTTTTGTCGCAACCTTTTTAATCTGTAGATACATCTGTAAGCAGACCCAGGCATGAACGAATCTTGCGCACTGGAATTTCAAGCCCCGACTCACCTTCGAGAGTTTAAAATCCAACAGTACGCTTTTTATCAACGCTCGGCGACGTAGGCTAATTAATTTATGAAGGAGAAATCGCTCTTAATGCGCGGATTAAATTGAACGCGATTTTTTTTATCTTGCACTGGAATTTCAACTCTCTGTAGTATGTATTACGTCGATAATGCAGAGCGGGATAAAAATGGCTGCGTCAATAAGTCGTCCGTGCGCACGAAGTGTGATTCCCTTAGAGTAAAATATCTTGACTAAAGCGACAAAAAATCGTGACGGCGTGTTAAGTTTTGACAAAAAATATTGTCTAACACTCATCTGATTGGCAGGAGTTGGCCGGGGGTAAGAGTGGGCCTAGCGGGCTTCGGCGGAGCAGCGAGCGTTCAGAGTCGGTGTCCGAAGGCAGGACCGAGAAGCAGTCGAGTCATAGCAGTGGTGAGACTCAATTGATTTATTATTTTCAGTGCAGGGCAAGGGCCTCCCTTCCTTCTTTCCACCCTTCTCTGTTTGGAGAAAGCGTACGCCAGTGCTGTCTATAGGCGTCAAACTAGTCCTGTCATTGTCGCTTGGGTCAACCGCCACGCCGCCGGACGTATCCCGTATGAATTTAGAACTGGCGAAATGTGGGTGAAATCTCCCTAGTTATGTTTTAAGACCCATGTGATGGGGGGCGAGCCTATTGCCTCCAATCGTGCACAGGATCAGACTCCTGGTTGCTACTGAAAAATCCCAGGTGGTAAAACCTAATATTAACGTGCACGACTTGGAATCACATCCTCCAATCATAAGGAGGACCTCATACGCATCAGTAGCGCTTGCTATCACAGACTTACAAGGCAGACCTACTAACGGCACGTCCTTACATTCTCTAAGTACTTTTATTCCTCTCAAAATGTGAATTAACAACCTCATGCCTGTAATCCCTGAAGGGTTAGGCAGAGGTGTACCTAATAGTACAGTTATGTTTAAGTCTCACGTAATAGGGGGTGAGCCTATTGCCATCAACCGAGCACAAATCCAAACGCCGTGGCTGCTACTGAGAAATTCCTGATGGAAAAACCCATTACCAATTTGCCCAACCCGAGAATTGAACCAAGGACCTCATGCTCAACAGTCGCGATAGTGACTATTAGACCAACGAGACAGTCCGCAATACACCTCGTAAGCATCAGACACTATGGTCAGAACTGAAACAGCAGCATACAGCTCGAGCGATTATTTGCGCTCTACAATATGCTGCTCAGTCTAAGCTGATCCATAGTTCACCGGTCCTATCAGCCTATCTACACGTAAAATAACAGCTACCCATCCGTTTCCAGGCCTCAACGGACTCCGCAACATAGGCAACACCTGCTTCATGAACAGCGTGCTCCAATGTCTGTCGAACACCAAGCCGCTACTCGAGTACTTGACCGACGACAAGTATACAGACGATATCAATACCACACTGTCTTGTATGAAGGGGGCGCTTATGAAAGGTAAGCAGAGTTTTTACAAGCCCATTTGTTAATTTGAAACCTCAATGTACCCCCTGATTTTGGGTAAAATAGGGTAGATAATTTGAGTAAAATAGCATTGAGGATTTGGGGTAAAATCAGGTTGAACATTTGGAGGTATAGATTAAATTCGACAAACGTAAACGATATAAGATTTTTGGGTCATTTTGGGTGAAACAGTGTTGACTTATGGGGTAAAACAGGGTTGACATTTGGGGGTAAAACAGGGTTGACATTTGGAGATAAAATAGGGTTGAAATATGGGGTAAAATAGGGTTGGCATATGGAATAAAACGGGATTGACATTTGGGTATGATACGAGTCTAAAGAAGTGCCAAACACATTTTTGCAAAAATTCGACAAAAAATATAATCATCAGCTGCTTCACTTTAACCAAACCTTGTCCTTGTTCCAGCCTTCGGCATAGTAATAAAGGAGCTGTGGCTCCGCGACGAGAAGGACGGCGTTGTGAACACGACGGCGCTCAAGTCGCAGGTGCAGCGGTTCGCGCCGCGGTTCATGGGCTACAGCCAGCAGGACGCGCAGGTGATGACACAATTACCCTATAGTGAAGATGTGTAGCGAGCATAGCTATGTAACGTTAATGGTTAATCATCATCATCATTTGCCCAGCCTTTTCCCAACTATGTTGGGGTCGGCTTCCAGTCTCACCGGATGCAGCTGAATACCAGTGTTTTATATGGAGCGACTGCCTGCCTGACCTCCACAACCCAGTTAGCAATGTTAATAGTTATTATTGGTTAATAAACCTTCAATTTGGCGAGTAATACAAAGATTCAAATCATTAGATCTGCCCTCACCGTACTGACGTCGCAGGGAAAAGGGTGGCAGTGAGCTTACACATCCTACATGGGACGATACATACGATTTTCAATACGTTTGAGCGAGGTAAAACTTCAATTGTCATTGTCAACGAAAAACGCGCCAGGGCGAATCTAACGATTTAAATCTTGGACAGTACACTATCTCGAGATACAAGTATCGCAAGACATTTGCCCTTTTGAATACAATAACTTCTGGTCCAAACCTAGGGGCTGCTTGCCCACTCTTCCTTCAATGTTACTAATATATTTTCTATGTTGTTTGTAGGAGTTCCTCCGCTACCTGCTGGAAGGTCTGCACGAGGACGTGAACCGCGTCACCACCAAGCCCAAGCCCATCCTCACCGAGATCGACAACAATCTGAGGTACATATCTCTACATAGTGTGTAAGGAACATCAACTATGATTCTATACGTACTAGAGTTGTTGAAATTTAATATCGCTTATTATAACAAAATGAGGTGAGAAATTCCTGATCGAAAAACCCAATAACACTTTGCCCGACCCGGCAATTATGGACAATTCCTTGGTCTAAAATAAATGTTTTTTATTTTTGTTTGATTAAATTACTTTATTATCTCTTCCAGCGATGCAGCAAAAGCCTCCGAAGCCTGGAACCGCTACCTGCGCATGGAGGACAGTCGAATCGGCGACATATTCGTGGGACAACTCAAGTCTACCCTCCGCTGCACGCACTGCAACCATGACAGCGTGACCTTCGATCCCTTCTGGGACCTCAGGTAACACTGACCTTTGACTTTGACGCGAATATGTGACATATTCGTGGAACAACTCAAGTCTACCCTCTGGTGACCTAAATTCCTACCCAGTAATACGATACCACGCTGTAATTTTATTAATACTAACATATCGACGAATTCTGGCAATAAGAATGTAAACAGAAAAGAGATTTTCGAGTTATATTACATAAGGTGTAACATTATAAACTCGAACGCAAAATTCGCGCTTTGGACGTGGAGTTGCGGACACCAGCCCGTGATACAATACAAACAGAATAAACGCAAGACCTCGTGTGTGCTGTCCTGGACCATGAAGCTGATCTAAGAGTTCACTAAATTCGCAAAAAAGGACCTATAGGAATCGACGCGAGCAGCTAATGAACATGGTAAAAATAAAAATAAAATAGGAATTTCCAAAAGTAGAATAAAATTTTTGATTCATGGTGTTAGTCACCATTACTGGGTGACCTTGGTCTTTTCTCTTTCATGTGGTTAGTGCCTACCCTGGTGTCAGAGTTTCTATGCCGCCCATGGGCCTCTGACTTGGCTTTACATGCTGCCGAGAAATATCTCTCAGGCATGCTGGTTTTGTTTCCACCACACGAGAGGTCTTGTGTTTATTTTGTTACACTTTGTACAAACAAACATGATGATATTGCATTTAAGCCAAAGAATGCTAAGTTTTTATGCTAAGTTATAATAATATTTAAATAAATAAATACTTTCATTGATACAAAAATACAGGTTTTACATACTTATTTGAAGCCCTGGCTCCTGAGCTAGGTAGCCACCTGTGTTACAGGAGTCAGTGTCTTCGCCCAAATTGTGGTACATTTAACATTTTTACTGTGCAATAAAAAAACATAAAAAAAATTAAAAGTAGTAATGTAAGAAGAAATGAAATTGAAGCTGCAAGCATGCTCTTTGATATGCAGTATTTGTTTGTGTGATGGATTGATGATATTGCATTTAAGCCAAAGAATACTGTCAGTGTTGCCAGATTGCAACTTTTTTTTATTATAAAAGCACACAATAACATACCTTTTGGGGCCTTTTAGCCTCGCACGGGACCAATTATTCTAAGTCTTATTTTTACTTTTCTTGTTTAATTTTTCCTTAATGTTTTATTGAAAAAGTACAGAAGAAGTGAAGTTGGCTAGGTCTTTGGTGTGGGATGCAACTTGCGTCGACACCCTTGCATCATCTCATCTTCTTACCGCGGCGCCATATAGAGTACCTTTTGCTATCATAACTTTTTTTAAACTCAGGCAGTCGATTTAAAAGTGATCTTGTGAGCACATTTATTCATTAGTACCAGTTTGGTTCAATGGATGTCGTTGCATGTATCTTAAGTAATAATGATGATTGCTTCTTGAACACTTTAAATTCATATATCTTTTGACGAAGAGCACGGATTGCAATGAAACAAAAACTAATACCTTCTCTAAGTTACGCACAATACTTGTGCATTGAAACTAACCACATTGGCTTTGATACTTAAACAAACAGTCGAAGATTCACAGACTGCAGACATACAGTCAAACAGACAAAAATTCTAAAAATAGTAGAAATGGGTTCTGTTTGTTATCCTTTAACACCCCTAGTATTATTTTTCTTAAATATTTTCAATTCACAGAAAAGCCACGTCTAAAGATTTTTTATATAATGTATAGATATAGATCTAATATTAGTTTGTTAAAAATGTACATATTTTGATTATTTAATAAATTACCCTCCTTATGTGTTATTGTTAATTTAATCATTTTGTTTAGTCCTGTGCGAGATAAATATTTATACTTTATACTACAATATTTATGCTCTGCGCACAGCAAGAATCTTCGGTCCGCTAATAATTGTCTTCTACGATGTCCTTCTCATCGCTCTGGTTTTATCAAATCTTCTTTCTTTGTCCAGGCGGTCTTCCTTTGGAATGCGCTCCCTCATAGTATTAGGACGGTGACCAGTCGGTTCACTTTCAAAATGAAAGCTCGAGAGCATATACACAAGAAGTTGGCAGATTCGTCTCAGAAATAAGTTTCAGTAGTTTTTTCTTGTTATCTCTCTTCACGTTATATATTTTGTTTTATGTATGTATATAAGTATTTATTATTATATATTTTTTTATAAATGTTTTTTCTGTTATTGCAACTACTGTGTATTGTCTCTGCATCACCCTAAGGTAGACTGGTAGAAAATGCCCAAGGCATTAAGTCCGCCTTTGTACAGTTTTTACTTGTGCACAAAGTTTGAATAAATAAAGAAATACTTTTTCTTTTCTTTCTAACAATGTATTTATTTGTTGTTAGTTTGCCGATCCCGTCCCGCACGGGTAACATGAAGCTCCAACAGTGTCTGTCGCACTTCACGCGCGAGGAGGAGATGGACGGCGATGAGAAACCGGTACGTATTCATAGACAAGGCATAACATCACGCTTGTATTCGCCGTAGAGGTGGGCTGGGCATAGTAGTACACCCACATTACGTTATAGGGCTATGAAAAACAGGGTGTAAACTTCGCAATCCCCCAAGGAAAAGTTGGATCCTCCGACCAGACGGGTGTTTTCTGGTGGGCTACATACTGCCTGACAGTTACTGTCTGGTTTTTCCATTATAGTTTTAAGTCGCGGATAACTAATATCGCTATTTAGAAATTTAATGTTAGTTCTTTATTGGTGGTATAGATGGCGCTCCGCGGCACGGGGCTCCGCGGGGTGGGGATGGGACAGGGGGGTACCCCCACTCCCTCCACCCCCCCCCTCCCCGACCCATAAATCGATGGCCCATAATGGAAAATTTTACCCGCTGTAGTCCTTTTTGTACCATGTTGCCGAAGTGCTTTTTTGTAGTGCCGCTACAACGTCAACACTCGAGCCTTCGATAGGAAAACCTGGTGGGGTAGAGATTCATTGATGGTCTTGGAGTGTAAACGTGGCGCTGTTCCACAAAAGATGGGACAGTTAATATTGTGAGCCGTTAGAGCAGCATGCTGCTAGATCTTGTAGTATGAAATGTCGCTAAACTCTTAGTCAAATTTTAGGTCGATTCTATTTAGATAAGGGGACGAGTATATTATTTAAACTGCCTCATAGGTCCAGCGGTCGCAAGGGAACCTGGGTTCGATTCCCGGGTCCAGCCAAGAGTTATTGGGTTTTTTCATCAGGAATTTCTCAGTAGCTGCCACGGAGTCTGGATTTGTGCAATAGGTCCTATCATTAGACTTAAAAACAAAACTGGCGACTTTATAAAATGAAATGGCAACTGATAGAGACATCCTACGCCGACCACGATTACATTAGGATAAGGGAAGGAGAATGATGGTGACTTTAGGTTTGTTCAAATACCTCTGAATGACTTTTCTTACCTATATTTGCATGCCACAAAGGCAGAACATGACGGATCTTTTTTGTTTATGAACAACCTGCATGCCTTGCATGTAAACTCATGTTTGTACAAATAAATGTCTGGTCTTGACTTGAATGTCAAATATTGTGTGTTCCAGACCTGCTCGAAGTGCGGCGTCCGCAGAAAGTGCCTCAAGTGGTTTACCGTCCAGAAATTCCCGCAAGTGCTCGTCATACATCTCAAGAGGTAACGCTACCCTCTTATCTATTTGATCTATTTCATGGTTCGATGTTTCTAAGTTATAGAAGAATGTCCAGAAAGAAAATTATTGTACAGTTCGGCTCTAAACTAAATATCACATTTTTACTACTTTTTTTAACACACTTTTGTGAGCTTCACCTGTTACTAAATATGCAAAAAAAAAAACATAGAAGTTAAATTTGACCAACTTCCCGGTTTCCGGTTGAGCTGAAATTTTGCATACATGTTATTAAAATAAATGGATTTTTAAAACTATCTGAAACGACTATTTTTATGGTTTTGTTAATTCCTTCATGTTATTCTTTCTGGTTTTAATAATAAAGGTTAATATGGGTTTATGCCCCCACGCTGAGATTTCTAGTTTTGATGACAATGCATGGTTAGCTAAGTAATTTTTTCATTTTCAAATATCTTTATTTACCATAAAAACAATAACAAAATGCACTTACCCTAAGCTACATTAACACACAAGATTTTGACACTTTATTAGGCTAGCAATTCGCCTTTCAAAGCCTATAATACATAGTTTAAACTGGTAATAAAATAAACTTAACACAATATTTATGGGTATATAATGACAAAAATGTAAATTATTTAGTTAATTGTAATTGCATGTAGGTAAGTAGAAAATATTTAAATCTTTAGCTGATCACGCAGTCTACGTATGTATGTAAACACAAGCAAACGCGTGATCAGCCAATTGTTAGCTAAGTGACGTCATTCTAAATCCAATATAGCGGACTCTCAAAGTGGATACTAGATATTTTTTATGCACTGCCATGATATGGGTATCAAATGAAAGGGTTTGCTGAGAAGAATACAAGAAAAAAAAGGTGTTTTTTTTAAACTACAAAATTTTATTTTAAAATAAATAAATATCGCTGGACATTACACACAGCGCCATCTAGTGCCACACTAAGCAACGAGGCTTGTGTCGTGGACACCAGATAGTTGATATACTACATAGATACTTTTTTTGTTTGTAAATACATACTTATTATACATATAAACATCCATGACTCGGAAACAAATGTTCATGCTTATCACACAAACACTTGCTCCTACCGGGATTCGAAACCCCTCGGGTTTCGAATTTTACTAAGAATATCTTATTATTTGACTGCATCAGTAAGCAGAGTACTAATGGCTGAATTATTCCAAATACGATGGAATTAAAAAGTTGTTTATATTAGTTTTATTCTTCATTTGTGGTCTTCATTATAAATGGAACTCTTATATAAAAACCTTCAAGTTACGGAGACATAATAATTATGGAGGTCAAAGTTCCAACTTTTTCACAAGTTTTATTTTAAAGTCGTTTCCCATAATTTTGCGTAGAGTTATTTAGTTTGATGTACAGAATGCTTGGTTGACGGCTTTGCTATATTCAAGTTGCCTAATTCCCGTTCCAGATTCTCCCCGACGGAGCGTTTCCGCGGCAAGCTGAACGTGTTGGTGGAGTTCCCTCTCAACAACCTGGACATGTCGCCCTACGCCGCCACCCGCGGCAACCCGGCCGTCTACAACCTCTACGCTGTCAGCAACCACTCAGGTAATATATCTACACTAAATCGGTAAAACCGAACGGTATTATATCTATAAAATTCCGGTGTTCGCAAACAGACCTTAATCCGGTTCAGTTTGACCGCACCTTTCGTCTGTAAATTAGAAGCAAAAACCGACGATATTAGGTTATATTTTCCAGTCTGTAATCTCAAGTCGCCTTGTCGGCTTTTCAATATAACTACAAAGCTAAGGCTCTCTCATACAGAGAAGGAAATTGATCACTGCGCTATTGTAGGCAAGCGCGGTGGGTGAGCAATGTTAAATTCTTGTAATTGTTTCTGTGGACTGTTGTCTCGCTGGTGGCTTGTTTCTAACGACTTGCTGATTAATACGGTTTTTATTACTCACTGATAGGTACAGGTTAACCCAACGCACGTTAGGTAGCTACCAGAAGGCCATAGACATCAGATTTTGACATTTATTCTAACATAGACTAAAAATAATAACGTTGCCATAAACAATCCATAATGCTCATTCTTGGGTTGACGTTTTAAGATGATGCATTATCTTATTGACAACGTCGGAAATAGCTGTCAATTTTTCGTTGCTATGATGAACTAATATTATTTTAACTAAATGGAATTATTAAATACCGAAGTGTTATTATTACCATATTGATTTTGAATTGGTAAGAACGGACTTGACACTAATATTTAGTTTTTATTGGGGTTAAAAAAAATATTTTTGAAGCCTTCCAAATGATGTTCTTAAACTTAAAAATGTTACTAATCCGGTGTAATAATTAGTTACTTTAATCTAACTGGCGAAACGAGTGTGTACTATTAAGTGCTCCTCTGGCTGAGTGTGCGCCCCGAGTAGCGGCACATGGCAGACGGACACGAACCCTTCTGAGGTTACCGGCGAGATGTTGAGTTAATACGTTGGCGCGTCCGCTTGCAGGCACGACGTACTCGGGCCACTACACGGCGTACTGCAAGCATCCCTACAACGGCGACTGGCACGAGTATAACGACTCCAGGTACCGTAATTGTACATCTACATTTTGAACCGACTTCTAAATTCTACACAACGAGATTCTTTTTTCATAGTTCATTAGAGGAAGCCCGCGCAGTGGTTATTATTATCTTTGTTGGAATAGTTTGAGTCCTTTAACCTTTTGACCCCCACGGTCGGCTATAGCCGACAGATGAAAACTACTTGAAAAATGACGTTTTCTTGTCGGCTAGAGCCTGCGGTGACGTGTTGGGCACTTTTTCATTTGTCGGCTATAGCCGACCGTGGCGGTCAAAAGGTTAATACGTATTTTTTTTTCATCTTGGCTTATGTTGACGACATGCTTCTAGTTATAATGTAAACTTGATTCATGACAAATATTGTGTGGTATACTACAACTAAAAAGAGTAAAAAAATAAAAATGAAACTTTTTAGCAAAAAAAAACTGACTTCTAACAAAACACTAAAAAGTCTAAAATAACTTTAATTTCGGAAGTGGGTGGCAAAAAAGTCAATGAAACAAACGAGTCGCCGACTTCCGAAGGTAAAGTTATTTTAAACGTTTTTAGTCTTTTTTTGGAAGTCGGTTTTGTTCATCATCACGAGAAAAAGGATTAGAACTCTTCTGGAAAATAGTGTACTGCACATCATTGGTACATGCAACAGTAACAGCGCCTCTACGTCCTAGCAGTATCGGTGGTTTCGAACAGCAAGTGTATCCACTGACGAGTTCCTCTATACTGCTGTCAAGCACCCTTGCTTTGGTAAATATCTAATCACAATATATCTCCTTCCAGAGTCATCCCAATCTCCGCTCGCAACGTAGTGTCATCGGAAGCCTACGTGTTGTTCTACGAGCTGCAGCGACACACGTAGCACTCGCCGCGTGACCCCACGCGCGCGACCCCCGCGCGGGCCCCCGCACGCGCCCCCGCGCGGGCCCCCGCGCGGGCCCCCGCACGCGTGACCTTCGCGCGGCCGGCTGCGAGCTAGTGACGGACGCGGCCCGGTGTGGTAGGACTTGGCCGGATTTACATTGGTCAAGGAGGTTGGTTGATGAAAACCTACACAGTGACTCTACTGTCCGATCGGTTTACACCACTGTTCTACTTCGCAAAAACATGGCCATTGTACATCGGGCTTCAAGGTTTTGTAGAGAGAGGTGAAAATTGATTGGGTAGCTTTCATTGACGGTCAAACTCAAATTGTGTGTTAGCTTTTTGAATTGACATAAGAATTGTCAGTCAAAATCAATGAAATTGAGTACAAAGTGCAATAATTAGTCGTTAAAATATTGATAATGGATGCAGTTGTAAACTTTTTATAAGTTTTCTGCAGAAAATTTCGGTTTTCTCACAAAATTCGTGAATTTTCAAACGCTGAGTGAGTAACGACAAAAAATTAAGAATGTAAAAAAAAAAGTTAACAAACTTGTTGAGGTGCCCATTCGGCAGATGTTGTTGGACAGCAACTTACTCCACCACCCGGTTTTCATTCGGCCCATGTCGACCGGTAAGCATCGTTCGCAAACATGATTTAATGATGTTAGATGCCGAATCTACCATCATTAAATCATGTTTAGGTCGACTCTGTATAAAACGTGCTAAACCGAGGGGTTTTTAGCCGAATGCTTATTTACACTTTTTGCCCGCTGCGCCGAATAATGCGGACCCGAACATGTAGCTCCGCGTTAGTAGCGATTGAAAATTCATGTTTAAGGTTAAAGCGCCAGGGTAGTCCGCAAAATTCAAAATTTCTTACGTCTTTTGCAATTTGCAATACAGTATCTGGCTGTGTGTTAAACGAAATATGATTTGCGCTTGTATGACGTATGTAGTTACAGAATTATAATGTTTCAAATCATCAATACAACTTCTTAAGTTCATTTAATCACATTCAATGACTATTTCATGAAAAAGTCATTCAATGGGTTTATATAAACTTGGAGGGTTGTATTGTATCGATGATTTTAATTATTATATCTCTGTAAAGCCATAGTTGTTTCGGGCGCGAATCATATTTTAATCAACATATAATCGAAAAACGTAAGAATATTTGAATTTCGCGGGCTACCTTGGCGCTTTCACCTTAAAATAAGTTTTTCAGATTCCGAAAAATCAATTTCCTGAAGTGCCCAAAGTATTAAGTACAGAGAGTTATTTTTAACCGACTTCAAAAAAGGAGGAGGTTCCCAATTCGTCGGAATCTATTTTAAAGTATTTATTCCTCCCAAAACCTTGCTTCTACCACACCGGCCATGCCTTATAACGTCGGTCGCCATGTGACTGCAGATACACTACAATTGTACAAGTATAGGAGAAGTAAGAAGATTATGAGAAAATTTGTACAAGCTAGCAATATTAATACGGTATATAGATATTATTACAAGAGGATAAATTCGGTCGAACCGTTAAGGACAAGTTGCAAACACGGGACATTGACATAATTATGCATCAGAATATATGTCAGGATCGAGTTTCCGGAGCCGTGTCCGCAAAATGTCCGTATCGGTCAAACCTGTACGGAAATATTGCGGACACCGGACACTGACGTATTTCTGTCAAGAGTTCTGTTTCGGGAGCTGACAGATACTAGAGAACGTCTGAAAGTCCGGTTTTCGAAGCGGTGTCCGCATTTGTCCGTATCAAACCTGTACGGTCAAATTGCGAACACCGGACACTGACAGATATTTCAATTCAAAGAGATTAAAATGACTTATAGGGCGCGAAATTGAGAATATGTCATACAAAATCCATGGTTTCAAACATTTTGGATCTTGACACACGAGTGCTACCTGACAAACAGGCGTGTGACACTAGACAGAGCGACTTGTTTCTAAGTGGTAACAAGTTTAGAGGTGAGAGATTTTCTTCATTTTGTCCCGTCTATCGCTCGTAAATATTTGAATGTCTTGCCACCAATCAGAGTCCGGTGTCCGCAGTCTGTCCTACCGGTTTGGCCGAATCTTAAGTAGGTATTGGTTGTAGTGATACAAATTTTTCGTAGTGGCAATACAAAATTTAGGTGGTGGCAAATGAAATGGCAATAGCGGTCATTGCCCTACCTACATTTCTTTACATTTTTTTTTTCAACACCCGCAAGGGGCGATCTTCAAGGATAAGCAACACTTCCCAAGGTCGATCCATAGATAGACCATCCATTAAATACCGAGTTTCCTCCGTGCTCAGTTGCCCGAAAGCTTGTCAATAATTTTCACTAATGAAAATAGTTCAGATATTAGAAAAGGGCATTGACCGCTATTGCCACTTTATTTGGCACCAAACGAATGAAGTATAAATAGGTTTTGTACAAAAGCATGTGGCTTTTATATCGCTAAGAAATCAATAGACAATAGTTTTTCTTTTTTTCACACGATTTTTATGATATTTGTATCACTACATATACTAAGCCAGTATAAAATGTAGCAACAGTACATCAAATGTATTTATTTTTACACTAAACAAATTGCAGATATTAAATAATCTAGCCTTATACATCGTGTTAAAAAATGTCTTCTTACTTTTTAAGTATTTTAGCGCCATCTTGTAGACAGAAGTTGCTAAATAAGTATAATCTACAGAGCATCGAAACTGAACAATTTTCTTTATGGGTCCAACATCATAACAGCCAAAAATTAAGAAAACTTACCAGCGAGTTTCCAGGTGGTCCAACGTATTTCAGGCTCAACTAGACCTGAATTCTTGATCATATGTTAATTGAAATCATCTATTTCCGCACTCGTATTTCATCAAACAGAAACAACAAAAACATTATCTTCCTTCTGGAACAATCGGAAAAAAGTTCTTTCTAGAGTTTCTTTATATTGTCGTATCAAACACGAGTATTCTTTTGACTACTAGATGGAGCTATAATAATTTGTGGTGAGATTCTGGTCGCTAGATGGCGTTGTTATAAAATCTGTTGTTTTATGAAACCTTGATCAATGCAATAAAATTGTTTGATAGTATATCTTGGTAATAAGGTACGAGAACAGTTTTAGGGAGAAAAGGACATAGATATATATTTTTTGTCCTTATTCTTAATCATGAAGCGTCTGATCAAAAAGAAACTTCTCATTCAAGAAGGAACAGGAGAATTTAGACTTATATTTGGATCTGCAAGGTAATGGGCTCGACCACAATTACAAACACAGCTCCGGGGATTATCAGGTGTGATGTTTGCCAAGATATACTAAACACTCAACAGTTATGGAACAGATTTGATTAGATAGCTAAAGATATGTTTAATTAATAATAATTGTATTAATTTATTATTTTTTACGAGTGATGTGTCGTGGTTTTGTAGGAAATCTCACTTTTTTTTTAAAATATACCTACTAAGAAGTTTTGCAGTACAGGATACAATTAAATAAGCAAGTGGAATTCGACAGTTTTATTATATCTCGAATGAATACCCATCACATCTATGGAGTTTTACTAGCTAATTTACTTGAACCTATACGCATGTTTTTGAAATTGTACACTAAGAGAAATATGTTAGTAGCAACACAAACATTTAAAAGTCCTAGTTTTACGTAATTGGGAATGCATGTAGATCTATTTCCAATTAAGAGTGAATTAGGCAAAAACACGACACAACATTTAAATCGTTGCCATTTTTCACAGCCCTCCCCTCATAATTTATTTACTAAAAAATTACTTATAATTATTGTTACTATAATTGTTTTTTTTTCTAATTTTTATAGATAGCGCTTTTTCGAAAGTAAATGTGTGGTTGTAAGATAGATATTATTATGCATTTTTATTATTGTCAGTTATTTTACGGTTATTTAAAATGCTTGGTTGCCTGTTTACTGTTTTTTGTTAAAAAATTAACTAACTAGTAGCTGCATTTTTATTTTAATATAAAAATGTAAGTTGAATTAGGCTTGTCATTAAAATTAGTCAATTATATTGACTTTTGTATTCAATAATTTATTCATTTAATTATTTAAACAAAAAAAAAAAAACTGAAAAACAGACAGCCATGCAAAACACGAGTTCCTCACACATCAACCGTTTAAAAAATCATGTTACATGTCGAACGTATGGCATTTTATTTCTATTTATAAAAATACGTGCGTCTCACTCGAAGGTTCAGCGGCGACTGACCTATCAGCCGTGGATGATCCGCGACCGCGCGTAATCCGTCGTCTATATATTATGGTATTTACGTTACTAAGTGCTTTAGTAATTACATATTACCATTGAAATGATAATTATGGTACAAAAAATAATGTAAAATCATGTTATTAAGGTCGATATTTGAATGCGATGGGCGAGAGTTTTGACTGTTGTGTTATTTTGATGTTTTATGATGCAATATTTATTTTAGTAGCAGATTGTGTCAATTACTGGGAAAATGTAGGTTTACTATGGGCAAATTCCTGCCTAATCGTTCGGGGAAATATTATGTAATTTTTATCTTTCATATCCTCCTATTTTTTCCACACAAACATCGTTGTTCTATCCCGGTATGGGAGCAGGTGTAATTAAAAGCTCATCAACACTAACTTTTTGCCTTTTGACAGTGGTAACTGCTTTCTATCTGGTGGGCTACCTATTTTATAAAATATTGTTTTCCAATAGTATTTATTTAAATGATAATAGATTTACTACGTTATTAATAAATAATGTAAGTATCATAAAACAATAATATGACAGTTTAAACTTCAAAATGTCGGGTTAGAATAGTGTGTTCAAAATATAAAAATAAAATATATATATTATACGAATTGTTAATGCTTGTCTCGATATACGGAACCGCTGGCAACTTAGCTTAAAAATAAATAAACGTATTTTGTAATTTGATTAGGATCCCTAAAAGTTATTTTTACATACATATTCATAGATTTTTGGAGGAAATGAGATCGCTTTTATTACATGGGACTTAAAACTGTCGAGATATAGCAGCTTTATACCCCTCTGTATACCCCTTTGGGGAATAAACGCGCGTTGTTATGTTATTTTTCTCTGTTCAGAGGAAAAATAAAAGTATTATTTTTAATAGAAATTATTGTTTTTATCTTTGTACTTAAAAATCATTGTGTACAAAAATAAAAACGGTTTTTATTTTCTCCCGTCCAAGTTAAGGTTAGTGCAATAAATTACATTTAATTAAATGCAAAACTCGAAATATTAAATTATAGTAGAACATAGTCAATTGGTCCATATATTTATTTGCACACAATCCTCTTATGATATTCCCACTGATGGGGTCGGTCTGGGCTGAAGGATTATTTATTATTTACCTTAATTTCTCTAGTCAATTATTCACTGTGTACAAGTTCTGTCGCCATATTTATTTTTCTATACAAAACAGATTTTTATTAGTAAAATTGTCGAATTGATAGTATTAGTAAAATTAGATTCTATATACCTAGCTAACACCTGGATTTTACTGTTATTCTTAGGAGATTCATGTCACGATTCATGTACAGTACTAGGCCGTGAAAATGGCACGGTGTGTGTCAGATTCGATTCCCAGGTCGGGCAGTGTTATTGGGTTTTCATTAGGAATTTCTCAAAAGCACCCCGGAGTCTCCATACGTGCCCTATTGTATAGCAATGAGCTCGCCCACTATTGCATGGGACTTGAACATAAGTGGCAAAATGTGGGTGTAGCTATACAGGTACATCTCTGCCTAACCCTTTGGGGATTACAGACGTGATGTTTATGTTTTACCTCGAAATTAGATGACTCTGATAATAGTTGTTGTCTAGCCCATTATTTCTCAAAAATCTTTGAATACTTATGTAAAACATAAGGGATGTGTCGTTTATCTATTTTTACAAACAGTTTCTAACCTAGTTGTGTAATGGCGTTAGATAATAATGCTTTGACGTCGCGCTTACATCCGCCCTTAGTCAAACTAGTGTAAAAATATAGCTAAATCTAGCCCTATGTCGGCATTCGGCCTCGGTGACCGGAAGCCGAATTTGACCAAGCCGAAATGAGACGCTTCACTCTGTTCATTCTTGTCTTCATTCGGCAAACACATTGAATAAAAACTGAACGTGGAATGAAACAAAAGTGAATGTTCACTCGAGTGAACCATTCATTCATGAGAGCCATTCACTCGAGTGGGTGAATCACTTGAGTGGATTATTTACTTTAGTGGACTATTCACTCCCGTGGAGCAGTCACTCAAGTGGACCATTAACTTGTTCTCAGGACAAGATTGAGGTCAAGAGTAAGCCCATCTAATATAAAAAAAAAACTAGTGAAGCGTCTTAAATCAGTGTAACCGAATTCGGCTTCAGAAACTCGATGTAAACGCGACTTACAGCGCGGTTGTTTTCTTTTTTCTATATTTTTATCATTGTTATATTGTTTTTAACTTGAAAAGTTCGCGAGAATCTTAATTTTAACCAAAGATTTGCTAAATCGTAGTGTTTCTGTATTAATGATAAATAAAAAATAATTTATTGTAATAATTATTTATAAATTGTAAAATCGTCGGCGCTCGTCGACTATTTATGTAAAAATACGTAACAGATTACTATTATATAAATATATATTTAAATGAGTAAATTATTATTTGAAGGTGTTTTATTTTTAGCCGGATTAGAGCCCCCTTGTAGAATCTGTATTTTGACAGTGTATTCAGCTGCATCCGCTGGGACCAACCACAACATTCGTAGTTGGGACAAGGCAGGCAGATGATCATGATGGATCCCCATGTTGTGAGACCGAGAACGGAGATGTTGTGTGGAAATTGGTTGTCATAGTATGGGCATGTGACGCCGGGGAATAAAAGGAAAAAAGTTTTTTTCAATTTGAACCAGTAGTTCCCGAGATTAGCGGGTTCAAACAAACAGACAAACTTCAGCTTTATAATACTTATTAATAGTTAGATATTTTAAGGGGAAATACAACAAGCCTTTAGTAAAAAAAATATTTAAGTATAAAAACATTTTTTTTTATTAAACAGGTGCGACGTCATTCTTTTTTCGTATTAGCAGCGCCGCTATCCCGTCTTACGCATGCGTGGTGATCAATGCTCGTTCCTCCTCTGTATGAGAAGCCTTTGCCCAGGCCTACATGCAAAAATATGCAATGCAGAAAAAAAACAAATGTGTGTAGGTATGAAAAGAAAAAAGGTCGGCAAAGAGCGCAAGTCGGCAGATAGCGAATAGACCTACACTACAGGCGGATGCTTCCGGTGAGGGAGGTCTATTATACAACCACCTTACAAAGAGCCCTGCCCTACTGATTTTTATGCCGTACGCAGCTAATGAACTAGGTAAGCCTTTTAGCGCTACCTTGTTCAAACCATATGAAAAAAAACCTTAAGAAAAATTTCCCTATGTTTTACTTTAAAACTATTTTTACATAACTTCAATTATCTCGAAACTCGCTTTCATTAAGACACCGCTTTTGCGGTTAAGTGTCCTCATAGTGTTTTATATCTCTTGAAATTATGGATAAAATACCTAACAGTCAGAAACTCTTGATCTAATAAGTACAGTTCCAAAGAGTAGAATACTTGGGTACCTCTACAACCTTCAATAAAAAAAAAATACAAAACTCAACTCCCAGAAATCATTTTGCTATTATAACGGAAATCTGGACACAATTTCTTCATCTTCTACAAAATTTTAACCTAATTAAAAAAAATTATAAGGTGAAAGATATCTCACCTACCTTGTGTAAAAAGTATCAGACGGAAAAATAAATAAGTACCTACTCAAAAATAAAGTCACACACAGCAGGTTTATGATTTTGAAGAAAGAATTTCGTCATCATGACGGATTGATCTAAAATAAATATGTAACTATCTAAAAATTAATGATCGCCCTTTCGAACCAGTTAATAACTGTTTCAAATAATAAAAACATTTTATTTGATTAAATTGCAAAAGTTCATAATATGGCTGTCTGTGGGCTGACTGAAGATTCAACATCGTAATGAAGGTAATATAGTGAAATTTTAGTGAAAAGTTAATTGAAGAATCGTGATATTTAGACAAGATTTTAGTATTACCTTTATGCATAGAGCCAACCCGTTCTTGTGCAAGATATACTTACTTAATGTTTTGTTAAGTCAAAAGTTTTCGTTAAAGGTGTGTACAAACTTCAATCCGTTAAAATCATATTGTAATTTTAAAAAATAATAAAACTGTGAAGGTAGATTAGCTTGTTGCATGCTTTACTTGCTTGTTCTAATTAAATTTTTAGAATGGCTTGCATAATTGCGTTCGTGAAGTCAGTTACCTACTGTATAAGTTTGTACTTACCTACTTCGATTTTTGCTACATTAAATTTGCATGATACTTTTCGGTACAGACTGGCATCATCGAAGGTCCATTTTGTATTATCCGTAGTAAATTATTTATGTACGTTTGTTTAGTAACCAAAATCTTCAACAAAACCTCGAATATTGTCGAAGAGCAAAATAATAAGTATCTATAAACTATAGAAGTTATTGCACCGGCGCGCAAAAAACTTAAGTAAGTTTTAACGTAGGCATAAATTCATTCACCTTTTAAATTTTTCTTCTATTATTTTGCTATTATTTCTTTTTTACAGCTGTTTTTCGGCGGAATCGGAAGTCAGTGCAACAAAGATGTTTCACGATACGACACAATACAATCAAACTTTCCGCTCGCTACTCATGTGACAGTTAGTCCAAAATGTTGCCACTCTACAAAAATAGCCAAACCAGCTGATCATACAATTTTGTCAAGCTAAATAAATTTATTTTATTTTTATCTCAAATTTTAAATTACGCTTTAGACAATAGTTAAATAATTTTAATTTATATAAATGTTTAAATACAATACAAAAAGGTAACAACCTAACAAAAATATGAGCCGAGTCAGATGCACACAAATTGCAAATGGCGTCCGTCTGACGGATGATTGCTCGCGTCAAAATGCAATCGCGATGTTACAAAAACGTGTAAAAACCTATAATTTATCGTTCAAACATCTACAATTAACCTAACAAACGGTGAGTATTGAGATAAATTAATGTTTTTGTGGTTACGTAACTAATTTTGTTATTGTTAAGCGCTTGTACAGTCCATCGACTATCTCTTTCGTTTGTTATGATTCGTTCCTCATGATTATTTACAATCGGCGACGTATATGCATCTCTTTCGGTACCACAGTTTTCTTGCAATGGGTTTTTCATTTTTAAGTGTCGGAGTGAGACCACGCAGTGCGGGGCCCGACGGAAAAATATGAACAAAATTTTGTGCTCTTAAAAATTTATTGATTTTCCATCGTTAAAAATAAGGAGGCGATGTTGCTAATTGCATACGTGATGTGAAGCGGTCGGGCTCACAAATGTGAGTATTACAGCTATTTTCGTTGTTTTCCTTTTTGAGAAGGTTGTGAAAAGTCACATTTTTTCAGTAAAATGATCTACGACCATATTGTGTAGACAGTATTGCGTTCCGTGCGTCGCGTTCAGTGAGTTTGTTTAAATATTGATTTTTTTTTATTTGCATGTGTGTGTCGGGAATGTTTATAACTTTAGTTGGGGCCTGCTATATGGTACTATTTTGGGAACGGCCAAATGTTCGCTTTGTACTCGGAGAGCACCATTGTAGCTCTTGCTTACAAGATCGTACGGAAACCATAGTGTAAATTATTGTGTAAAAATCCCGATATTCGGTAAGTGTAAATAGAACCTTCTGATTATATGCGCTTAGTTTTTTTATCGGTCATAACTCGGCCTAATGTTTGCGTAAAACGTCGATAAGATATATTAAATAACATAGGTTTTGAGGCCTATTTTTTCAATAAAAGAGCACAGGAAAATGTTCTTATCAGAAACTCAGAATACTCGTTCAGTGGCGTGAATCATTAGAAAACTAGTGATTTAAGTGTTTGGACCAAAAATCCATGATAATGCTTTTTTGGGCCAAGGCAAGTGTTACTATACAACCTTTAGACATAGATAACTCAAGAATTTGATCATTTCCGGTATAAATCTTATCATTTTTCAGTGTAAATAAATAGGTTTTTGAACAGTGCGTGTGAAAACAAGGAAAAATATCAGAATAATTGATGACAGTATGTTTCAGTGAAATTAATACATTTATGTTACCTTACAGGTTTTCTATCGGTACTTAGATATGTATCTACGTAAATCGTGTTTATAGGTTACCTATCTTAAGTTCGAAAAATATTTGATCGATTTTCATTTCACCTAAAACCTTTCAATTATTATC
Organism: Standfussiana lucernea; assembly: GCA_964057025.1. Classification (NCBI taxonomy): domain Eukaryota; kingdom Metazoa; phylum Arthropoda; class Insecta; order Lepidoptera; family Noctuidae; genus Standfussiana; species Standfussiana lucernea. The sequence goes on from OZ059814.1 coordinate 9,738,167, forward strand.
GTTTCGTTTTTTTTCTTCATCGAAGTCACGCCTGCCACTGTGTCAGTTGACCTGTTATCAATTCGATATTTTTCGTTACTCCGACGTTTCAATAGGTCGAAATTCGAAAAACTTTTTACGGAAGTTACACTTAGCCGAAATAACGTTTGTTCAAAATATTATGTTTCCGAACATTCATTATACCACTGTTTTTGTCGTGCTTCAAGCATGCAGCATGCAAACAAGCATGCAGCAAGCATGCAACATGCAAGCAGGCATGTAACATGAAGCAAGCATTGTTTCTGTCACGGCTCCGGCGCTGCGGGGTTTAGGCGGCCCCACTTGAGCTTATTATCGCAGTTGGTTTTAACGCTCACCACCGCAGCTTCGGCTTGCTGCAGCCTCAGCCGCGGCGTTGGGCCTTCAAACCACCTGCTCCTCAGCTCGCGGGCCGCCCCACTCCTCCGCGCCTACGCGGGCTTAAATTACAATCTAGGGGTAGGGCAGACAAATTTGCGTGAAGTCGGTTTTGCAGTGATTCGTTTCTGTCACAAAATTTTGTAGCACAACATATTGATTTTTTAAGACATTATTTTAATTTAATATTGAAAATACTACCTACCAAGTAACCGGCTATATATATGTGGCCAAATAATATTCCGTAAAATGATGTTTCGGTGGTGAAAATATGGCAAATAAATCATTTGGCAAATGTAAAAAGTTCAAAAGAGGCTTCGGCCAATAGCAAAAAGCTATTTTGTAAATCGGCGAAATATAGTTCGGTAAAATATTACATACGACTCATGATACTTCGATGATCTAAAAATATGGCAAATAATGCATATAGCAAAAAAGATTTCGGTCAATAGTTTTCGGTAAAATGAAATTCAAACAAAAAAAATCGGGAAAGTGATCGGTTCCGGAGTGTCATTTCCCCAAGCCACACAATATTCTGGAAATGTTTAAAATTCCTGTCTTGGATTTGGTACTTTTTACACTCTTACATGAATAAATTCACGCCTTTTTCCCATGGGGGTAGGTAGAAACTACATAACGCATCCTGTTACGATCCCTCGGACCTTGCTGTCATTGAGTCCATATGGATCTAAAACGTCACACTGCAACAGTAACTTCGTTTTTCATTACATAATATGAAAAACTAATTTAGTTTTGCTGTTAAGTTTAAATTTGCAAATGAATGAACGTTAAAAATATTGTTTTATTTTGTTTGGTGCTACGGAACCCTGTGTGTGCGAGTCCGACTCACATATAGCCGGTTTTTTTCTTAATTTGTCTTTGTCCTCGATCTCACCTGGTGGAAGACTAAAAAGCACCACTTCGATACTCTACGATAAAACGAGCGTGTTATCCAAAATTCTTCTTCTTTTTGAGCTATACGATGACTGATGCGTTTGCCTAGAAGGCCTTTCCAGGCTTGGCTCTATTTTGTTAGTTACACCATTATCTTCTTGCCCTTGTCTCATGTTACTTGGGGTCAGCGTAGCACGCTTTTTCTTTTTTTGATCTTTGTCAGCCATCATGATATTATTTACTCATTAGATAAACACCTATAAACTTGGACTTAGTTCTGCCATAACAAGCCATCCCACAATATCTTATAAATTAATCACATTTAGTATATGGCTAGAAAGGAGGTGACTGCTGAGATGACGAGTAATAGTATATAGTATGGAAGAAGAAGACATGCTGCGCCGACCCCAAATAAATTGAGATAAGGGCAGGAGAATGATGATATCCAAAATCATTACAATTACTTCGGAAAAAGGTGAAATTTTGATGTGGGTTTTTTGCACTCACTTCGGGCCCAGCAGGCAGCCACATTAATAGCAGTGTCAGTGGCGTTCATTAAGTCCTTAAAGCATTACGAAGTCGGAAACACGCCGGCCGGCATGGGCAGGGAGTTCCCACGTTATCTTTGTAAAATAAACATTTTTAATCAAACTGTCAGCTAAGTTAATGATGATTCATTTTGGAAATTTTGTTAAAACTCGTCAGAATCCAATAGGAAAACAAATTGTTTTCTTCGGGTTAAACATGTTTCAAAATCCCGAAATTATAAATCATATTAGAGTTTCGTATTTTTCTATTGAAATTTAAAACATAACGTAGTACTCAGTTTGTAAGTGTTCCATAACAAATCGGCACCCACAGGGACATTTTCTGACCTATATGTTTACATTCTCATGATGGAGGAGCTCGTGGCTAAATAACAGCCGCTCGGGTCGATCATCAGGTTAAGCCGCGCTTGCCTGGGTTGGTACGTAGATGGGTGACCACCCATTAATACCAAGTTTCCTCCGTGCCCCGGAAAGCACGTTAAGCTGTTGGTCCCCGCTGTCGTTTGTAGATCTTTGAAAGTTGTTACAGGTAGTCAGTGACCCGAAAGTCTGACAACCAGTCTAACCACGGGGTATCGTATTACCCAGTACGAACTGGGTTGTGGAGGTCAGATAGGCAGTCGCTCCATGTAAAATACTGGTATTCAGCTGCATCCGGTGATATTGGAAGCCGACCCCAACATGTTGGGAAAAGACTAGGCAGATGATGAAGATGTTTACATTTTCATCTGTGACAGTCGTAGCGTGTAGTCGGAATCCTGAAAGTCTGATCACCAGTCTTACCAAGGGTAACGTATTACTTCTTCTTTTTCGTGTGGTTAGTGCCTAACCTGGTGTCAGAGTTTTTATGCCGCCCATGGGCCTCTGACTTGGCTTTACATGCCGTCGAAAAATATCTCTCAGGCATGCTGGTTTCCTCACGATGTTGTCATTCACCGAAGCAAGTGATAATTAAACAATACACACATGAATCCGAAAAATCAGACGTATTACTGAATAACTGGGTTGTGGAGTTCAAATAGGCAGTCGCTCCATGTAAAATACTGGTAGTCAACTGCATCTTATTAGACTAGAAGCTGACCCCAACATAGTTGGGTAAGGCTAGGCAGATGATGAGATACGTTTTCTGATCCGTTTGTTTACATTTTCACCTAGTACAGACTACCTCCCTTGAATCGATCCCCGTTTTCACGTTTCACGGAACAATTATAGGGATTCGCTCATTTTTTCCGCCATCCAGCCCACGTGATGTTTCTAAATAGGGGAAGGGTCTAACTGGATGCTTGTTAAACAAAAACCCGTAACTACGAGTGGATTCTGGGACAATGTGGGTGTACGACATTTTTTTAGTCTGCTAGTTCAAATTTTGAGATTTGTGATTATACAGGGTGTTACAGAATAAGCGCAATACCTCTTTGGTAATCATACTATCAAATTGGACAATTTTTCTTAAAGAACAAGGGTAAAAAAAAGAGCCAGCCTTCAGTTACATGTATGGACGGCCATCCCTTTATAATTTTACAGTTAGTCAGTGGCCCGAAAATCGGACAGCCAGAGCGGCTAGTAAGAACCAAGGGATACCGTATTACCCAGTACTAACTGGGTTGTGGAGGTCAGATAGGCAGTCGCTTCGTGTAAAATACTGGTACTCAGCTGCATCCGGTGATACTGAAACCGACCCCAACATAGTTGAGAAAAGGCTAGGCAGATGATGGGTCCTACATATATAAACGCCCGCTTAGGTGCTGTATATCTAGAACCGCGTCAGTTTAGGTCAAATCGAGAACACAGGAAGTATGTCATATCCCTCGAAACTAATACTGATTAAAAAATCCCAATGAGTACAAGAATGGTCTTCAAAACTATGTGGTCATTGGCACTAATCCAAATAAGCCAGAATAATACTAGGAAAAAGATCATTTCAAATGGTATTATAATAACTGGACTTAGGGATATTATTATTTTAGTCATCACTAACTGTGACCCGCGGTTTCACCCGCTGACAGGTTCTTGAGGGTTGTATCGTGATGTTTAATAGTCTATAATCTTCCTCAAAAATTGGGCTAATAAATGCAAAAAAAGTATTTCAGATCAGACTCACAGTGCCAGGGGTTAGCACCTTCAAACAAACAATTTCTTTAGCTTCATTATCTTCGGATTTCAATTAAGCTTTATGCATGTGTATGGTTTGTTCCAGCTTGAAAGATAGGATAGTTTTGGACCCTATGGTTGGTTCCGAGCCGTGCGAAGCAGGGGTGGGCCACTAGTATTAGCATAGACTTGTAATTGGCGAAGGGCGGGCGTTTTGGGGTACTGTCTTGTGTAATTGACGTTCAAAAAGTACTGATCCTCAGCCTCGCTTGAATGACTTTGAAATGTTTGCACAGGACTATGTTTACTGTCTCGTTGGTCTGGTGATCGAGCGCTACTGCTGAGTATGAGCTCCATGGTAGATCTGGTCTGGCAAATATTATTGGGTTTTTGCAGTGTATCAGTAGCAGTGATGTTAATGTGTGACTATATTAACTGAGCCGATTTTTACGGAAAGCATAACTACATAATATTATATTTTGCCGCCTGAATGATGCCGACTGGACCATGTGTAGCACCCTTAAAATAATATGATTATTAAGGACCCTCTAAATACCAAAACGGTCTCATTTCTTATTGAAACCACATGTTTATCTCACTATCGTTCTATCTCCCTCTCTCTACGTACCTCTGTCCTTGTTACTCTGAGGTCCCGAATCTATTTCGGCTCACTCTTCCGGCATGCTTCGGCTACAGTCCGCCTACATCCATTTGATTTGGCTCCGAATTAACTGCGTCGGATATATTTACGTTTTGGGAAGTAAACATTGCTTTGGGAAGTCTTCATTTGTAGTTGTAACAAAGATGGTGCTGCATTTTTTGGTGAATTCTGTCGGCCTTTGGCTTTATTCAGGATTTTTTTCAAAATCCTTTCCTATTTTTATTTGATCAAGTAGGTACCTATATCAATGAAGCAACACAATGACACCGTTTCGTATTCAGAACAAATTTTGAATTCCAAAGGAAACACCAATACTGCTAAAGTAGAGTTTTTCAGGGTCTCAACTTTATATTCTCAAGTCAGAAAAAAAAAACAAAATGTCACAACTATTTATCAAAGCTTGGCCGTCCGTCCATAAAGAATTGGAGAGGCTACGTTAATGCTTACCTTATTATATCAGCGGGAATATCTGCTCTATCATCATCACTTTAACCCGGAATTACCCACTGCTGGGCAGTGCTGGATATAGGCATCCACTTACTTCTGCCATACTTCCCGTTAGATTACTTAATAATTCCATGCATGTTCCTCTTACCAATGTTCATAGATTACATCGATTATGGAAGTATGCTATGTATCTTGCAATGTATGCATCCAGAGAGTTATCCCAATGCTGGAAACCGGAACAAATCACAACTATTTTACTGCGGTAAGTAACTAAGAAGGCAGGCGGTTCTCTATTCCTTATATCATTTCTTCTTTTCTTTTGTTAGACACAGTTATAAATCGATTTTAAAATCTCAAAAACCCATCTTGAACCCAATAATCTAAAGAAAACGGTAGGTTTTCCTAAATTCTCTTCAATTCGATAGTGCCATATCACAATCTTGCACCGATGACGCGGGTCTTACGTCAGAGGTTTACAATGAGAGGCTGTCTGATAACTAGTATTTACAGAATTCTATTAACGCGTTTGGTGCACTGGGTTTTGTTTGTGAAAGAAAAAGAAGACTGGAACCTGTAAAATTTTGGTTTGGTCAAGAACTCTCACAAACCTTTTGCCGGGGCTTCGCCCCTGTGGTGTTCGGATATACGAGGTGTAAGCAGACCCTTTACGAAGCCACCAAACCAGCCACTGAGTATTCTGTACAGCAAACTATTTTTTACACCCATGAATATCTGAGAAAAATTAATAGTGACTGTCTTAGAAAATGTTGTTAGAAAATTGGATCCGTTTTTTTCTCACTAGCATTCCGTAGTCTGCATCTGTGCTGGATTAAGACTTATGAAATATAGGTGTATTATACAGCCCTATTCCTTCGGGAAATACTGACAAGAATCTATTCCTAATTGGCAAATTATCAGACCCCACTTGTTCCTGCTCTCCCTTACTCATGAAAAAATAATTAGACAATACTTTCATTTAATCCTCGTTAGATAAAAAGAACGCCAAAATCCGATAATTTTATTTTTAAACGTACACCAAACCATAGCCGATCTAAAAATGGAAGAAATACGTACTATTCAATCCTTATCACTGAGCTAGAATTAACTCTTGTGGGGGAAATGAATCAGCGCACGTTCGCCTAGAATTTGCTATCAAAGTCAATATGTTTCGCTGTACTATCGAGGCGCCAACCAACTTAACGTTATGTGGTCGCTTCTTGCTTCCTATCGTCTAAAATTAGATTTATCTCCAACTTTTATCACTCTACAGAACCCCTTTTAGGGGATGAATTTGCGAAGACCTTTCCTTAGTCCTTACCTTCGTTATGTAAGGAACTCTTGGGCAACGTTCCATGGTTCTAGCCCCAGTGGTTTGGACTGTGCGTTGACTATAAGTGAGGCAATGGATTTCAGTCAAAGAATCGTTACATTCAACCATCATCATCATTCTCCTGCCCTTATCCCAATGTATTAGTGGTCGGCGCAGCGTGTCTTCTTCTTCCATACTTTTCTATTACTCGTCATCTTATCAGACACCTCCTTTCTAGCCATATCATCCTTCACACAGTCCATCCATCGTTTCTTTGGTCTTCCTCTACTCTTATACCCATCCACGTTCATACTCAAAACTTTCCTCACGACATTTTCCCCCGAAAGTAAAAAAATACAATGTTGAGTTCATCCTTCCATTTCCTTTGTTGTCTGCTTCGATGCTTATTATGTATGAGGATTCTACTTACGGTTTTCTGAATTAAGTAACTTATCGAGTTATTTTTTATTTAAAGGCATCCCTTTTTCACAATAATGATATCCACCACGTGACAGCCTCGCCCCCTATTTTTATTTATTTATTTATTATTTATTAATAAAAGGTACACCAACAGCTTCTGTATATAAATTATAAAATAAAGTGGTAATAAGTAATAGGCTTATACAGTTGCCAATGACAGGTGAACCAACATTCACAAACATAAGTGGTAACTTAAGCTAAAAACTAAATTAATGAACTAAATATTAAGTGGAAATAGACTATATAAACAAAAAACAAGTTACAATCATACTTAACTAAAATATATATGTATATATATTATGTAATATTAAACAAACATGAGATCAAAAATTTGACTAATATTACAAATTTATAGAGGAAGAGGTTGTAAATCTATGGTGATACATACTAACACAATTACTAATATTTTGGAGCTTTATGATTTAAAATATGGGTTTTAAAAATATTCATAAATAATAAATAAATAAATGATTTTACATAAGAATTCATCTCTTTACTGAGCCTATTGAGAGGTGAGTTTTCTCCTATATTTGTGCTGGAAGCTTTAGTGTGGAATAAATGGGTAATGGGATATCTTGGTATTCTATGTGGGACTTTTATTCCAATTTGTTCAATTAATTTAGCACAATCTAATTTATTGTTAACTAATTTGTAAAGGAACATGAGATCTTGTACCAGTCGACGGTCGCGCAGAGTCATCATTTTGTAATATTGAATACGTTGTTCGTATGGACACCGGGGAGATACATCACCGAAGGTATATGCTAGGTGTTTTGTGAAGGCCCTTTGGATGCTTTCTACTCTTTGTGAGTGTACTGCGTAGTGCGGGTTCCATACTACACTGGCAAACTCAAGATGGCTCCGGACTAAGGCGTTGTATAACACAATTTTTGTTCTTACCAGCTTAAATCCTTTGGTGCTTCTCTTAAGAAATCCTAGCAGCCGTGCCGATTTCGTAACGATGTTATCAATATGGCTTATGAAGTTGACTTTACTATCCATTGTGATGCCAAGATCGCGAACCTTATTTACAGTTTCTAATAACGCTCCGTTTATATTATATGAAACAGTATTAGATTGCTTTTTCCGCGTGAATCGTATATGGTTACATTTATTTACATTAAGTTTCATGTGATTAAGATTGCACCAGTGCTCTATTCTATCCAAATCATCCTGAATTAGAGTAGCATCTTCATTTGAAGCTATAGTTTTATAAATTTTGAGATCGTCGGCAAACATTAGAAATTTACAATGATGGATTTGGGCAGTAATGTCGTTTATGAACAGTAAAAACAAAACAGGTGCAAGGTGAGAACCCTGAGGAACTCCTGAGTCAGCATAATATGGATAGGATTCGTAACCATTGACAACAATAGTTTGCGATCTATGGAATAAATAAGATTTAAACCAGTTTAAAAGTGAGCCATGTATACCATTATACTCTAACTTGGACAGTAACAGAGAATGGTCAACTTTGTCAAACGCACTGCTAAAATCCGTGTACACGGCATCTACTTCTTGTCTTTTGTCGAGTCTATCTACTTCTTGTTTTTTGTCTATTACATGGGACTTAAACATAACTGGCGAAATTTATGTCCAATAATTATGTTAAACCTCTACCTAACCCTTACAGGCGTTATTTTATGTTATGTGTTATCCACCACACGGGTCTATCGAAGGTTCGGCTACCCTTTCCGAAATCGGTCTATCGAGATATACATATATCCAGACGCCTCCCTGTCTGGAAAAGTAACGTAAACTATGTTGGGGTCCACTTCCAGTCTAACCGGATGCAGCTGATTCGCAGATCTTTAACAGTTAATACGGGTAGTATTTAAAAACCAAAAAATGGATTGCGGAATATAAATAAGCAGTCGCTCCATGTATCAAACTGCATCTGGTTAGACTGGAAGCCTCTATATCTTCAGGTTGAACTAGAATTAAATCTTAATCTAGTAAGGAACTTGGCTTTCCATAATGATGATATTTCGCTTCCAAGATTAATACATACATATAATATTCTTCCACATTTGAAATCTTCTTCGTCTCACAGTTTTCCTGGCTAGTTGCCAACATTCGTTTAACTTGCGGAGACTGGTCATAGGTTCATTACTAATGCAACAAAATTGGACCCTTAGTAATATTCTTGCAAGTTCAGTGATTCTTCCATTCCTGATTTTGAAGTCATTTAATGAACTGAATCCCTTTCCAAGTCTACCCATTTATTTTAATATGGCCATTAAAAGCATTGAGATACGGGGTTTAAAGGACACCACATCGACGCACGAACTGTTACCGCGTATTCAGTACATCTTTCTCCACTCAGTAGCATAAGTCAGTCCAATCCATTTTTGGCTTTTCCACGATAGTTACCACTGCCATTGTCGCTTTGTCTAAGACCTCAGGTTTTTTAATTGTCTTTTACGTCCTTACAAATGGTATTCGGGCATCATCATCTGCCTGCCTTTTCCGTCTGGAAGCCGACCCAAACATAGTAGTATGCTGTGGTCGGCTTCCAGTCTAACCAGATGCAGCTGAATACCAGTATTTTACATGGAGCGACTGCCTCTCTGAACTCCACAACCCAGTTAGTAGGTACTGGGTAATACGATACCCCTTTCTAAAACTGGTTGTCAGACTTACAGTCCACTGACTGCCTGTAACGACTGTCAAATATCTACAAATGACAGCCAGGACCAACGGCTTAGCGTGCTTTCCGAAGCACGGGGTAAACCCGATATGTAATGGGTGGTCACCCATCCACGGACCAACCTAAGCAAGCGCGGTTAAACACAAAGATCGACCCGAGCGGCTGTTATTATTTAGCCACGAGCTCCTCAAATGGCATTCGGACACATTTCTGTAAATCGGAAACTAAATGAATAACACAAACAAACATAGTTTTGTTACTCATCCTACTAAATGTGATTCTTTAGTTACCATAGACACTATACCTACATACCTGTATTTGTTCTGTACATGGTCCGAAGGTCAGAAATTGTTCAGCTGTACTCTATAAGATGGTTTACGTAATAATTCTTTGCGGTTTGCTTTATTTTTGGCTTTATTACGACGAAGTGTGACGTTTCTGTGGTCCCTGACGTAAAGACGTAGGTACTTTGATTGTAGATTAATCAATACGTAATTTATTCTTTTGGCTAATTAAGATAATTTTTATTGATTATTTGTTTATGCATTGTATTTTATTATACATATAATATGTAGAAAATATCTTAACTTGTATTATTTTAATTATTTGTATAGTATCAGCAGTACACCACTGACTACCCCCCTTTTTATTTCATGTTCGTACCTGAGTCCATCCAAAGGTTGTCTGGAAGATATCGCTATCAGCGATAAGACCGCTATTGTAACCATCAAATAAGCAATATTGTAAAACAGTTGTGTTTCAATTTTGGTGTGCAATAAAGTATACGAGTATTCTATTCTACTATATTTTTCAGCTATATCTGCTTCGATTCTGTACAATTTCTCGATATCAACCCGGAGCCTGGAGTTGTTCTGGGTTGATGGCAATAGGCTCACCCTCTATTACATAATATCATGCCAGTAATCCCCGAAGGGTTAGACAGAGGTGTACCTAATTGTACACCCACAATTCGCCAGTTATGGTTTTAAGTCCCAAGCAATTTTAGGCGAGCCTATTACTATCAACCGCGCACAAATCCAGTCTCAGTGGCTGCTACTGTGAAATTCCTGATGAAAAACCCAATAATACTTTGCCCGAACCGGGAATCAAACCCAGAACCTCTCGCTCAGCAGTCGTGCTTACGACCACTATAACAACGAGGCAGTCAAGTCAGTCAAAATACTAGAATTCGTAATTTATTTACATTATCCTGACTTAGATCCCATATTGAGTCCTTACTTAGTAGCTTCAACAGGAATCTAGTTTAAACGGCCCATCTTTGCATGGGTCTACCGAATGAGCGAACACTTGGCGTTTGTTTGGACCCACACTGTGGTTATTTTAGACCACAGTTTGTGTTACGTGCGGTGGTCGTTTTCAACTCCGTAGCATTAGTCTAAACTGTATTTAAATAACGCAATAGGCTTACGATTTGACCAGCAACTTTAACATTATACAAGGTGGAACGGATACCGACGCTAAAACAGTTACCACGTATTTCATACACTTAAACCGTGTAGGTATTGCTATTTTGTAGGAGAGAGCTGTTTTTTTTTTAATAACCGGTGAAAAATTTCTATGTGGGGAATGATGATTCAGAATGATGTACTATTTACGGGGTAACCGTTTTGGTGTCGGTGTCCCTTCCACCTTGTATACATTTTTGTCTACCAGTTAATCAACCGCATACTGTTGGCCGCGTACCCGATGTCCAAGCAACTTATTGAATCCTTCTTTTTAGCTTATCGATGACTAAAATTGTCGACATGTTTGGTCCAAAATTCAGCTACGCGAATTTTTTCTCACCAGCACAAACGCAGAATCATTTACTACTTCTTCTTCTTGGCGTGTCGATGTCAATTCAAATTGAATCGGCCCAAAATTTGGCGACGAGTTTGGCACTTTCAGTAGCGTCCATCAGCTCCTGTGATGTCAACCATTTGTTGTCTGTAACTAATTGATTACTACTTTTGAATTGTCGAGAATTCATAATGCTTCGTCCAGCATTGCATAGAAAGTAAATAAAAGCTGTGTATTATATTTTTGGTTTATCATAAGAAGCTGTTAAGTAAATAACCGACTTAAAAAAAAACACTAAAATGGGGAAAATACCTGTACATTCGGAAGTCGGTGGCTTTTGTTTGTTTACTTGACTTTTTTGCTACCGACTTACGAAAGTAGAATTATTTTCTGTCAGTGTTTTTGATGCCAGTTTTTTTTTGCAAAAAAGTTTTCATTTTATCCTTTTTAGCTGTGGTAAAAAAGTGCTGGTGAAATACATAACCACCTACTTTTTAAGAAGTCGGTTAATAAAAATGACCGCATTTATAGCCGCAGTTCCGCATCTTGACAAAAGCATTAATTGTTTTTCTGTTTTCAATACAAGGAAACCAGTTTGCTATTACTTTTATACGAACAAGACACAACAACGAATCCTAAATAGTTTAGAATCTAATAAACATAATATTATGATATCATAATAATGTTTATTTGATAGTAGTAACGACAGATATAGTAAACTAATAGTACTTTTACGTTTACAAATTGTTGTCAATAGATATCACAATGGAGTTGCATCAGAACTATCATTTAATAAGTGTAAATACGTTTGTATACAAGGAAAACAAGAAAACGTACGGTTTCATTTCTTCAGGGCAGGTTGATGTTTTTAGAATTCAAACTCTACATTTTTTTTTTTGTTCTAAACTTTATGACATTTTAAACGTATTAATTTGCATTTATGATATTTTTTAGGGTACTAATTAGAGTTTATTACATTTTATAACATATTAATAGGAATTTATTACATTTAGTTGATAATTTTGCATGGCTGAATTGGTGCAACACAGTGGATTCACTTGACATCTGGACATACATATACGAGTATGATCATGTACTGTATCGAGCAATAAACATTTGAATTTGAACTCCTTCATCATCATCTGCCTGCCTCTACCCACCTATTTTGGGGGTCTTGAGGTCTGCTCCCGGTCTATGCGACTGCCGCTGAATACCAGTATTTTACATGGGGCGATTGTCTATCTGACCTCTACAAACCAGTTGCTGGATAATGAATGATACCCGATGGCAAGACTGATTGCCAGACTATCGAGGTTCTGACTGCCTGTATACCTTTTTTATGTTTGCTCTCACTGCTGGGCAAAGGCCTCCCCCATTCCTTTCCCAACTCTCTCGGTGTTTTGCCTTCTCTGGCCAATCAGTCAGGAACGAACTCAAATCGTCACGCCAGCGGTTCTTGGGCCTGCCTCGGTGACGACGACCGTCTCCAGGCACCCACTGTGTGACGATTCTAGCCATCTGTCTTGACCCGTTCTGGAAATGTGACTGTATACCTTGTTAACGTAAAATAATAAAATAAACAGCAACATTACATCCACGCCCCGAAAGGTTAGGCAGAGATGTACCTAATAGTACACCCACATTTCGACAGTTATGTTGTAAGTCCCCAGTAATAGGGGGCGAGCCTATTGTTATTAATCGGGCACAAATCCAGACTCCGTGGCTGCTACTGAGAAATTCCTGATAACAAGTTGCCCGGTTTTTTTTTTATTCCCAGCCTACATCGTGTCCCACTGCTGGGCAAACGCCTCCCCTTTCTTCTTCCATACCTCTCTGTCCTGTGCGATCTCTGGCCATGTTAGCCCCGCAAACATGATCAGACCGTCAAAATAAAGTTACCAAATAAAAATAACGTTATTTATATTTAATAAGCTTGTCAGAATTGTATGAATCAGTAAAAAAGTGCTGAATCTGATATTCTTGTATTTCACTGCCGAGTGTCCCCGTTTCATTATTAATTACGGTTAATTTGTTAACGTTTTGAATTCTTATTAGTTTTTGGCATTGATTTGAAACTTCCTTGGAAATTATGTCTCCCTGGTACTAATTTTTTTTTTACAGTAGATATTGTTTACTAGTTTTTCGGTTTTCAAAGATGTGCGACATTTAGGAGAAGACCAATGAAACGATGGACAGTCTGTCCATGTGATGGATGATATGGCCAGAACGGAGGAGAATGCTGAGATGACGACTAATAGAGAAGTAATCATCTGCCTAGCTTTTTCCCAACTACATTGGGGTCGGCTTCCAGTGTTTCAGGATAAAGCCAAATCAAATAATCTGATACTACTCATGATCATCATTCTCTTGCTCTCATGCCAATTTATTTGGAGTCAGCGCAGCAAAGTCTTTTTCGTCCATACTTCTCTATTAGTCGTTGTGGACTGTGGTGGTCAGATAGGCAGTCGCTCCATGTAAGAAACTAAATACTGGTATTCATCTGCATCCAGTTAGACTGGAAGTCGACCCCAACATAGTTGGGAAAAGGCTACGCAGATGACGATTCGATTTTAAACCGTAGCACAATGTTTCCAAGGACCAAAATTATTATTTTTTTGGAGTAACTAGTACCTGAATTGTAAGAAAGCTAAAAGTACTGGCTTATCATAATAAGGAAGAACTCGTAAATAATGTATTTGGGGAAATACTACGGTTTTATTGCTGAATGGACTTGTAATTTGTCGTTCTGATAACGTGGGCTTGCGGCAAATCGCAGAGATAAATGGGATTTAATAATTATCTGTTGTCAATATTTGACAGCTATTTGGGACCTTGTTAACTTTCAGAATGTCAGAGTCAAACCATTTACTTCAATTAGGCCAGAATTATTTAATTTAGAACAAAGAAAATAGAATTTGGGTTGGGTTCCCAGGTCGGGCTAAGGGTTATTGGGTTTTTTCTACTAGGAATTTCTTACTAACAGCCGCGGAATCTGGATTTGTGCCCGGTTATTGGCAATAGGCTCGGTCCTATTATCATCATCCTCCTGCCCCTTATCCCAATTTATCCTGATTGGGCTCAGCGCAGCATGTCTTCTTCTTCCATACCTCATCCTATTTTCATCTCAGCAGTCCCTATAATCATCATCTACCTACCCTTGTCCCATTCTACTCGGGGTTGGCACAATACGTTTTCTTCTTCCATTCTCCCCTGTCAGACGTCACGGCATCATTTACTCCTTTCTCTTTCATATCATTCCTCACACAATCCATCCATCTTTTCTTTGGCCTTACGGCCCCTCTTCATCCTATTACATGGAACTAAAACATAACTAGCGAAATGTGGGTGTTCTATTAGGTACAACCCGAGTCAGTAGCACCCCAAATAATTTGGGCCATCTTCCTAGTGTCGTCGACCCCGGAAAATTGTCACAAAAATGTTTTTGCGTCTTAGAAAGAAAATGATTAATTTTTCTTAAACGATCATATATGGCCAGTAAATAGTGGGATACATTACCATTTTTATCTTCTGTTCCTTTATTGTTTAGTGAAAAGGTTAACGAAAATTAAGAAGACCAGTGTGTAATCTAACGAATAGAACGACCATCTATCGATCCCCTGAAATGGGTGTAAAAGTACCCTTAACGAAGCCGAAACGCACTTGTTCTTCCCGGCATTGCTATGTTTTTTTGTTCTAGACTTACCTAGGAACCTTTCAGTTACGGATACATTGGGGGGGTCGAAGTTCCAACCTTTTTTTAAATACAAGTTTTTAATGTTATAACTTTACTTTCAATACCTCCACGACCCCCGTACTATTTAATGCATCCAACAGCACAACGTTTTCGGTGAGTTCCATTGAGTCCTACCGTAAAACCTGATATTTCACCCAAAAAAAATGTTTTCCCATTAATATTTTTTGTGTAGAGTTACTTAGGTTTGATGTACAGAATGCTTGGTTGACGGCTTCGTGAAGGGTGCGTTTACGTCTTGTATATCTCACATGACGACCCAAACATTGAGAAGCACCCCTAATAATAGGGTTAAAGTATGAAATTGCCGTTTTATAATACCTAATAGATACTTGGAACTGACATTAAACCTTCATGGTGTGTCGAGTGAAACTTTTTTTACATTATACCTATGAGATTTTTCTTTTAAAAAATGTACAACATTCGATTTTCGATTTTTTTTATTCAGCTTAGACGGAATAGATGGATACTTCGAAAATCCGAGTAATTTTTGAATACGAGTTCCGACGCGGAACTAACGCGGCGGAAACGGCTCGCAATATCAATGCTTCGTTTGGAGAGGAGACTGCTAATGAACGCACCGTGCGTTTTTGGTTTAAACGCTTTCTTAATGGAAACTTATATGTATAACTTTATGTATGCCTCATGTACTATAATCTCCTTTTTATGTAATAAATTTATTTAAACTTCAACTTGAAGAACGAACCACGTGGAAGACCGATGAATAACGCTGAACTGAAGGAGATGGTGGAAGCCGATCCGAGACAAACTACCCATGAATTAGCAGCATGGTTTAACGTTACCTTACCTACTATATTGACTCATTTGCATCAAATCAATAAGATTTGATGATGATTTGAATTTATGATTTGACTGATCTGCAGAAAGAAACTCGTGTTGAAACTTGCACTGTCTTGTTGAATCATGACATGTGACGAAAAGTGGATTCTTTACGATGATCGTAAGCGAAAAATGCAATGGTTGACCCCAGGTCAAACGCCGCAACAGTACCCTAAAGCAAACCTTACCAATAAAAAGGTAATGGTCACTGTTTGGTGGTCTCTTCACCGTGTTATTCACTATAGCTTTCTCAAGTCTGGCCAAGCAATATCAGCAGATGTTTACTGTGCCGAACTTTGAACAATGATGGCGAAACTGGCAGTGAAACAGCCCCGACTCGTGAATCGATCTTCACCATTATTGCTCCATGATAACACAAGACCTCACAATGCACGGGACACCGTTGTAACTCTACAGGAGCTGCAGTTAAAAACCATAAGTCATCCTCCGTACTCGCCAGCCCTTGCTCCAACTGACTACCATTTTTTTCGTGACTTGGCAATTTTCTACGTAAATGAGATTTAATTTTGCAGTATAAATCAGCAATTTCATACTTTAACCCCTAATATTTCGGGCTTAGCTTTTTAGTGACATTGACACTGGCAAATTGGCGCCCATTTTAGCATTTCGATGGATGTGACTTCTACAACATTTAATGGCTGCTTCGTTGGCCTGATGGTCGCAAGCGCGACTGTTGAGCATGAGGTATATTGGGTTCGATTTCCAGGTCGGCTAAAGTGTTATTGGGTTTTTAAATCAGGAATTTCTCAGTAGCAACCACGGAGTTTGGATCTGTGATGGCAATAGGCTCGCCCCCTATTACATGGGGCTATGTTACGTTAATTATTAGAAAAAAGATAATTTAAAATTAGGAAATCCAAACGAACATTGACAATGCATATTTGCATGTCATGTATATTTTGTCCATTTTAAGTTACATATAATCTGGTCTCTATCTTAATCCCATTCATTAGGTCAAATCAGCAGCCAAAAAAGCAGTGATAGCCTAGTGGTGTGACCATTGGACTGCCAAGTCATAGGTCTCGAGTTCGAACCCAAGACACGCACCTCTGATTTTTCGGAATCACGTGCGTTTTACTATTAACACATAAAATGGGATATTGACACTGTTTACTATTAATATTGAGCTCCCGATATTTCGGCGTTGTTGCGAGCACCATGCTCACGGATAAACTGAAGTTATTGCGGGTGCGTTGTGTTTTGTTTATGAGCAGACAAATTGGTCTACCCTCTGTCTTGTTTTTATTAACAGTAAACATGGTAAATATCCCGTTTTATGTGTTAATAGTAATGTTATTGACCATGTCAGTTTAAAAACTTATATCATGTGCGTTTTGTATTATTATCACTTGCTTCGGTGAAGGAATACATCGTGAGGAAACCAGCATGCCTGAGAGATATTTCTCGACGGCATGTATAACCAAGTCAGAGGCCTATGGGCGGCATAAATACTGACACCAGTTTAGGCACTAACCACACGATAAAGAAAGAAAGAAGCAATCCCAAGGACCTAAATCAATCTTTAAAATAACTCTACTCGTAAGAATGAACAGCATTGTACCAAGAAACACGTCTGGCCCCAAAATGCCGCTCCTAAATTTAACCGCGCCAGGCTGGGACCCCCGCATAGTCTATTTCGGTTCGCCCCTAGGGTCGATGCCCGGGCTCCGTAAGATAACAACTCCCTCTTTAGTGCCCTCATCATACATATTCGTTCAGCATTTTTTGAGTGACGGCGGTCTACGGAAGTAAGTTGTAATTTCTTTTTTTCATGGTTTTTTTTCTAGAAATGATTTATACGTACTATATTTAATAAAGCTGCCGTACGCAAAATACGCGCTTTGGACGTGGAGTTGCAGACACCAGCCCGTTATACAATACAATACAAAACGCGCTATTCTCCGGAACTACCACCAGTAGAATTTGAAAAAAAAAAGTATTTAAAATATAAAAATAATAAAAACGAAATTCGACTGTAAAGCATTGAAATATAAAATGATTAAAACATGGAATGGGTCCCGCCTGCTTCCAAATGCGCTTGTTTTTTGCTTTACAGGCGGTTTTTTTTAACTAAGTACTTAACATACTTCGCCGATTTTCATTATTTTTTATTTTTCACAATATGGCGTGTAATTGTCGCCATATTGAATTTTGATTACTGTCATGTCTTTAGTGACACTCGCAAGATTAAGACAAATCGATCGACATAAGAATCATCAAATCGTTCCATGTGTTTGGTCTCTAAGAGTGCCATAAACAAACAAACATACACGTATTGAAATATAACATACATACACATAAGGTATAGGCTGATAAACACATTACCCTCCACAGTCGGGTAAAAAATATTGCATTTGTTAGCCTTGAGGATATAGGGTAGTTAATATCACAGCCCGCCCTTATGGCCCTTAGAACCCGAGACTCGGGTGGATCCGGGTGATGGAGATGGATTCATTTGACTCAGACAATGCTGAAATATGCGTATGAAAAAAAAATCAGCTTTTGCTTACCATTGTCGACCATACTCAGCAACCTTACTTCAACCTGTAATTTTGACAGACTTGCCAGTGGCAGCAACACAACAGCGACCTTATTGCGATGGCAATAAAGGTCTACGCTTTGGAATGGACAACTACAGTACTTTCACAGTTAGTATGTGTTGTGACTGGGACTGTAGCTTCATTTTTTTTTGCTGTCTTTGTTTCGACAATTCAAAAGTGATTGAATTGAATTTTTGATTTTGTAATCACAAAGCCGGAGGTAAAATAAGTGACAAGACTATAGCACCACCCTAAATTGTAGTTACTGTGCACCCTAATTGAAGGGCAGTTTATTTTAGAATTTTAATTTGGCAGTGAGATTTTGAGGGTGGCGCGAATCTTTTGTAGTGATGTGAATGGGAACTTTTTAGGATTCGTATGCTATGGTTTCTATAAAAACACACCACAATTTGCTTAGCCTTTTTCATGAAATAGTAATTCAATGAGATTAAATGAACTAGGAAGGTTGTATTGATGATTCTGTAAAGACATGCTGACGTGTTACGGTCGCGAATCATATTTAGTTCAACATACAGTCCGACACTGACCTGCTAATTGCAAAAAACGTAAACGTAAAAAAAATGTCTCGTTGCTCTAGTGCTCTCAATCGCGACTACTAAGCATGACGTCTTGGTTTCGATTCTCGGGTCGGGCAAATTGTTATTGAGTTTTTCCCTCAGGAATTTCTCAGTAGCAGCCACGTAGTCTGTATTTGTGCCCGGTTGATGGCGAAAGGCTCGCCCCATATTACTTACAAGTGACTTAAACATAACTGGCGAAATGTGAGTGTACTATTAGGTACACCTCAGCCTAACCCTTTGGGGATTACCAGCGTGATGTTATGTCATGTAAGAAAATTTGAATTTCGCTGGCTACCCTGGCGTTTCCACCTTAAACCTGTCGACTACGTTTCTAAGCCAGTAATTCGGAAACTGGCAAAATTTTTCGAGACAGCCGTGCGTCACGCCATTGCGTCGTTTTCATATGATGTACGTCAAAACACTCGATCTTTGTAAACATTGTTATATGTACGCGGTTTTCTTTCGTATAACTAAGCTAGGATTCGCATTTCGTACAAATCGAATCAAGTCAAAAATAACCTACCTATGCGGCGAATGGAGGGCGTTTTGGGAGAATATTAATACTAGCTTTATGTTATGTGTTTTTTACGTTATGTACGGAAATTTACCCACGGGAAAGTTTTAAATATAGCCTATGAGACTCGGCTAGTGTAGCTTCCCGTTAGTGGAACAATTTTCTGAATCGGATCATTAGTTCCCAAGATTACCTACCCCCTACATACTAACTTAATTTTTTTTACCTGTTTATAATATTAGTATAGATTACGTAATTTTTGACGTTCATAAAGTGCGGATTTTTAGCCTAGTTTGATTACTTATGAGTTTTGATTCAAATGAGGCATTTTCAATCTCAGCGCTACCATTAACTAGGGAAGTCAAGATAATTCAGATTTATTCTGCCAGTCTCATTGCTGCCTCAGGCAAATTATCATTTGAATTAGAAATTCAGTCATCACCAGCCCACAGCAGTGCACTGTTGGACGTAGGCATCCTCAGTCGCACGCCACTCAAAATCGATTTTTGGCAACTCTCATCCAGCTGCTACCAGCCACCTTGGGAAGATCGTCGCTTCACCGAGCTTACAAACTCTTATAGTAACTATTCAATATCGTACATTGAATAGTTCTTACCTATCGAGTCTTGGGGAGCCATGTCGAGCGCTCACAATAATGGATAATCGCGGGAGATATCCCGTAAGTGACAGTTTAAACTATCTAGTCCTTTCCGATCATATTCCAAATGGCCAGGTCAATGACACCCGCGTACCTACTCCCACAACACAACATTAAGGTACCTATAGCTCAAAGCCATAGGGTCAGAGTCGTCGGCCCCTATCGATTTTTGTGTACCCACATTTTGTTTCAAACTTTACTCTAGAGCGGAGCAGCGAAAAGTATATCTGTCTCGCTCGCACTTAGGGGTGAACTTTAGCAATTATGAGATGGAAGTTTTTTGGCGCTGCAGTGTTTGTTTGCTTTTTTTTCGGGGGTTGTTTAAGGGTGAGTTCTATGGTTTGTTTTAAGGGTATATCTGGATATATTTTTGGGTAGTGTGGTAAACATGTTTTGGTGTTGTTCTGTCGGGTCGTGGAAGCAGAGATGACTGCTTAGGATGTTATCTTATTAGTGGTAGCAGTGAATGAATGTTGTAATTGGTTCCTGACCAGTACCATCAAAATATCACGCCTGCCATCCCCGAAGGGTTAGGCAGAGGTGTACGTAATAGTACACCCACATTTCTCCAGTTATGTTTTAATCCCATGTAATAGGAGGCGAGCCTATTGCCATCAACCGGGCACAAATCTAGACTCCGTGGCTGCTACTGAGAAATTCCTGATGGAAAAACCCAATAACACTTTGCCCGACCTGGGAATAGAACCCAGGACCTCATGATCAGCAGTGGTGCTTGCGACCACTGGACCAACGGAGCCGTCTCTTTTAATTATTACGCGATGCATGTGGTATCGCTACTTCAGTGTAGTAAGTTAATTTAAGTGCTTATAACAATTTAATTAGTCCTGGTTTACTTGTCTTCATAGGCGCCCAATAATTGATGATAATGTTGCTGTTGCCTCGACTTCATTTGACTGCTCCGTTGGTAGTCCAACGTGTTTGAAAGTGCGACTACTGACCATGGTGTTTTGGGTTCAAATTCGATCGACTCGAACAGCAGCATCCCACTAGGGGTTGAGCTTGTGAAAAGGTAGCTAGCGAAATAAAGCATGTCCTTTATCATCGATGGCTTCTTACGAGTCGGATCCGTATAGGAACGCCGTATAGTCTTAAAATTAATAACTTGACTTTCTTGGCCGCCGAGGCCGACCCAGAAAGAGATGGCGAGACGATCTGGACGCGTACCGCGAGGGCTGGTTCGAGGAGGCACGGGAATAGAGCACATGGAAGGTATTGGGGGAGGCCTAAGTCCAGCAGCGGACAGTACAGGATCATAAAAAAAATCACTTCATTTGCTTCATCTCTCGTTTCGGCACAACCAATATGAGAATAGTTCAGAACTAGCCAGTAAGCTGGTAGATGTGTACGCCACAATGTAATAATTATCACTACATACTCGTGAAGAGAACGTATTACACAAGGTGTTTGTTTATGTCCACGAAACCGTCAATCAAGCATTATGTATGTACATCAAACTGAGTTACAAAAATCATTGCTGGGAAACGATTTTTTTTTGGGACGAAAAATCTTGGTTTAAGTTAGAAGTCAATGTTACGCATTCAAAACATTGTGCTGAGGGATGCATTGGCTGGTACAGGGGTCATGGAGGTATTTAAATTATAAAAAAAAACTCGTTATAAAGTTGGAACTTTGACCTCCAATATCTCCGTAACTAGAAGGTTCCCAGGTATGGTCTAGAACAAAAAAAAATATCGCAATGACAGGGAGAACAAGTGCCTCTCAGTTTCGTTAAGTCTTAACTACACGGTCGGTATACTGTCACGACAAACCTTGGTTTGAGGGCGACATAAAGTTTCGATTTAACATTTACTAATTAACCCTCTCCTCCATCCCTTCCCCCTGCCACAGATGTGATGTGGTTTTTTTTGTTTTAGTATATACTAATTATATTTTCTCTCTCTTTCCAGGTATATAAATACAGTTCCAGTATTCAAACCTAAAAAATATACAGTCTAGTCTAAAAAGTTTCTACTTAAACTTTAAAAAAAAAACGAAAGTATTCGTCGTACTTAATAAATTAGCAAAAAAAGAAAACGTATTTTTTACTTAGAATTAGAATATTATACACTGTGATAACGATTTTAGTGTGGAAAAATTTTAGAACTGTGCAATTTTTGTATTAGGAGTTTTAAGAACGGTTTTGTGCTATTTATTTGAAAAAGGAACGTGACGTGATTGGCCAAAGATATGTTAAGATAGTTTACGTGACAGTTCGCCTTCTGGACGAAAGATGGCGTTGCCTCCGCAGCAGTTTTGTGTGCGGTGGAACTCCTATCATACTAATTTACAGGTATGGTTTGATTTTTATTTTTTTAGTTATATATAATTATTTCCTAATTAAGTATCAACTAACAATGTTTGCTGCGATTTTTGAACTTTCCTTGAGTTCAAACTGATGAAAACACAACGCTTCGAATGGCCAACGTGTCAAAACCAAAGCATTTATCTCAAGTAGGCCAATTACAGGAACATTTGAATACGGGCGAACATTTTGGGTTTGTCTTTAGCTCTGTCTTGTAGCTTTTAAAGGTCCAAAATATGATTCTTAGACCTATTTGCATCATCACTCGCTCACAATTACTCCATACAAACGTTTGAAAATGTCCAAGATACTTAGTATGCTGTTTTAAATAAGATTAGCGTTAAACGCATTTAGTGAGTTATGTTGTAAGTGGCTCTAAAGATACATATTACTGGTACATATACACATATTGCAGACAGGCTGCGGACACCGGACAATGACAGTACCTTAGTACATTATCTGTCAGTCTGTTGTAAGGAGTCGTGTACATGTGTCCTTACTTATCGATGAGACCGAACTATATCCGAGTGCCATTGAACGCCGATAACTTATTCTATTCTAATACAATGTCTGTCGTCCATGGCAGGCGGTATTCCCCCGCCTGCTCCTAACAGAGCAGTTCGCGGACGTGACGCTCGCGTGCGAGTCGCGCCAGCTGCGATGTCACAAGCTGGTGCTCTCCGCCTGCTCGGCCTACCTCGAGCGGCTGCTGCTGCAGAACCCCTGCGACCATCCCATCGTGCTCATGAGGGATATGCGGTGAGTCTTGTGCTGTGTGAGAAGACTTGGGAAGGGAACACCGGGGTGTATTTTAGTCAGTTCAAGTCTGACCGACCCCTGCGCCCACCCCAGGGGGGAGGACATCCGTGGGGATTTTACACCCCGAACAACAAAAAAAATCTGCCATCAAGATTTGAAGAATAATATACCGTAATCATCATCATCTTCCATCTTCCGTCTCCCAATGAGCTGTGTGTGAATCCCGGATGTAGCTGAATAACGACTGCTTCACTCGTCTAGTAGTCGCAAGCACGACTTCTGAGCATGAGGTCCGGGGTTCGATTCCCAAGTCGAGCAAATTGTCATTGGGTTTTTTCAGTAGCAGCCACGGAGTCTGGATTTGTGCCCGGTTGATCGCAATAGGCTCGCCCCCTTTTACATGAGACTTAAACATAACCGGTCGCGAATCATACTTCCATCAACATACAACCTCACACTGACCTGCAATTTGCAAAAAACTTAAGACAATTTGATTTCGCGGGCTACCCTGGCGCTTTCACGGTAACAACTGTTAGTATGGAACGAACATTTGCGTTTACACGATAGATGATGTGTATAAATCATACAATATATACACATCTTTATTTAACTCGACCCTTCTCTGTTCCAGGTTCAGCGAGATGCAAGCGCTGGTCGACTTCATGTACAAAGGCGAGGTCAACGTGACGCAGGAGGAGCTGCCCAGTCTACTCAAGTCAGCTGAGGCGCTGCAGATCAGAGGTAGCCTTAACTTACTACTAGCTTTCTGTCACCATCTTGTAATGTTCTTACTGCTGGCTTTCGGGTTTTCTCTCTTGTGTGAAGGACTGATCCACATTTATACCTTAAAGCTTTTATTTGCATAATATTTTATGCCAGCGTTTTATCAAGTTCCTCGAAGTTAAATTTTTTCACTACCAGGATATCGTCGCTACATCGATTAGTCATGTGCTTCGTTCAACAAGGGCCATCGCAGTCCACTGCTCGATATAGGCCTCTCGTAATTTGTATAGCACCCTGTCTTCCACCATCCGCATCTTGTCCCCTTATTAAGGTTAGCCATATGGCTGGGAGCGTCCTACGTTTGCCTACACGCGGTATCCACTCCAGCCCGCGTATTCACAAATGCTTCAATTCGATTTCGAGTCGGAAAATCGTATGTCTATCTCGCTCGCTTTCATTACGCCAAAAAAGATAGACATACTTCTTGTCGAATCGAAACGTTTGTGAATACGGGGGCAAGACTCGTTTGATCCTTCACCAGACCTGACCAGCCCACAGCTTGCTTACTTTTCAAGCTGCGTTTATAACTCCCAATTCTATTCCTAATACATTAATTTTACGTAATTACTTATGTTGCTCCAGGTCTATGTTCAAGCGACACCTCAAACCTGACCTCGGAGCTGGGGAAGCCTGACAGCAAGGACTTCACGGTCGCCAGCGAAGCACTCGTCGCTAATGCGCAGCGAGAGAACGCTATGAATGGTGAGTTTGCAGCCCTTAAAATGCGACACCTGTGACCTCTTCGGGCTCCTCTTAGTTTAAGATAGTGTATTTATTAATAATTATCTAAATTACATGTCAGGTTTTGGAAAAAAAAAACAAATCATTTTACATTAAAAAGAGCATCAGACACAAATTACCATTACATTCAATTATTATTTTTTTTGAGAAACTACAATAAAATAATGGACAAAAATAAATAATAATTAAATCAATTAAGTCCCTCTTAGGTTATATAATGCCTGGTTTTTTAGCCAGCCTTTAAGTTTCGCTTTGGAAGGATTGTCAGACTTCGAAATTATAATATAATAGCCGATTGATAAGTTAATCGGGCGGTACCTTGCGAATAGGAGGCAATGAGTCGGTGTGGTTTCGCGCCCGAGCGGTCGTCAACTCAATATCTTCTGTGAATGCTCCGTGGATGAGCGAAACTGCATCCAATCTTTGTATTTGCGACATAAAGGCAAATTTTTCGCATAAAATTTTACTCTTGGAAGTGTACCGAGTTATACAAAAATGTATTGTGATTACACACAGAAAAAGAAAACTACCCTGCAAAATCAAAATAATTGATTCTTAGAGGCGCTACGCGACATTCGAGACTGCTGAGCATGAGGTTCTGGGTTCGATTCCCAGGTTCGGCAAAGTGTTATATGATTTTCACGGCGTCGGAGTCTAGCTTTTGACCCGGTTGATGGCAATAGGCTCGCCCCCGCGAAATGCCTTCGGGTACTGCAGTCATGATCTTATGCAGGAAACATTTTCAATACCTCCTCCTCAATTCCAGGCCCAACAACACAGCAACCAAAGCCGACTACCAACAACAACAACGCGACGACAACCAACGGCACTAAGAAGCGCAAGTCTGAGGAGAGGGCGGACATTAAAGAGGAGACGGTTGAGGAAGACGGACTTTACTATGGGGAGCTCGACAATGATAATATGGAGTTTAATGAGGTGGGGAGAAATAGGATCTATTTAAATATATATATAAAGTAAGAAACTGACTGACTGATCGATCAATGAACGGCTAAAACGTTGGGTCTAGAAGCATGAAATTTTGCTCAAACGTTCCTTAAATGACGTAAGTGTGCCCTAAAAAGGGATTTTTGGAAATGCATCAGGGGATGAAAGTGTGTATGAAACTTCGTCCACGCGAACGAAATCGCAGGCAACAGCTAGTTTCGGGAACAAGGGTCAGTTTGAGTAATTAGGGGTGTTTATAGAAATAGGGGTATTTAGAGGCAATGGAATCCTTATATAACAAATGCGGTGTAATGTTAGTAAGGGGACATTAATGAGGAGACTGGCGAAGAGGAAGGCCTGTACTATGGGGAGCTGGACAATGATAATATGGAGTTTAATGAGGTGAGGATACTCGGGGTACTTTGAGTTATTAGGGGTTTCTGGAGGAAATAGGGATGATTTTAGAAATGGGGGTACTCAGAAGTAATAGGAATAGGTCAAGGAAAAAAATAGGTGTCCCAAGAAGAAATACAGTTTCTGAGAAATGTAAATTCTTGATGTAATTAGGGGTGTTGGAAGACATAATAATTATGCTTGATAGGTAAATTGGAAACTGGCGGAAAATGTGGATAATGCTAGAGAGATCGGACATTAAAGAGGAAACTGTTGAAGGAGACGGACTTTATTATGGGGAGCTGGACAATGTTAATATGGAGTTTAATGAGGACAGGAAATAGAGGCGATTTGAGAAAAATAGGGATAACTTCAGGAAACGGAGACTTGAGGAATAAATGAATTTGGACGATAAATAGGGATACTTTGAGGAAAAAGGGGCGTTGAGTGAGATAGGGATATGTAGAGGAGGTGGAATACTTATGGCTGGCGCCGACAATACCTCTGATTTTTTGGATTCGTGTGCGTATTGTATAATTATCATTTGCTTCGGTGAAGGAAAACATCGTGAGGAAGCCGGCATGTCTGAGAGATATATCTCGTTGTCATGTAAAGCCAAGTCAGAGGCCCGTGGGCGGCATAAACACTGACACCAGGTTAGGCACTAAGCACACGATGAAGAAAGAAGTTACGAGGCCGGAATATAAGTTATTTTATAATATTTTCAGGACGATGAGCCAGGAAAGCCAGGTGGTAGTCTAGGACAACCTTCCGGTGAGTAACACATTAACAGAGAAAAACAATTAATCATTATTATTTTGTTAATTTTATTATTATTTAAATAAATCAATGTTTGTTTGCAATGTGACTTCCCTCTCGTCACTTGCTTATTTTATTTTTTCTTATAATTTTTTTAGTTCAATTTTTTTTTACAAAAAAATATTTAATTGAAATTGGTATTTTTCAAACGCGATTTTTTTACGTCAAAACGGTCCATAGACAAAAGTGTGTGTAGAGCGAAGATCATATTGTGAATGGACATTGTCTATGAAAAGCAAAGAATTTTAAAAAATGTCTGTAAGGTAGGCCAATTTTTTTTACTTAAGTATAAAATTTGGTAGATTTTTTTTATTCATATTTAGCAAAAATAAATTGAACCATGAATGTTGATTTTTTAGGGTTCTGTAGATAAAATGGAACCTTTTGGTGAAATAATTGGTCTTCTAGACTATCTTACAGACATTTGAGTCGAGTTTTTTAAGGATTATTCTTCCCATTCATGGTTCAATGTCAATATTTCCATGATTTAATTGAATTTTTCTTTTAGGCCGACGTCCCTACCTTCGAGTAAAACCAGAAAGCGAGCTTTTCTTCCAAACGAAATTACAAAATCTTGCGAAAGTCAACTCTGAATACATAAATAGACTATCGAAAATGTCCACAACCGAGATCCGGAATGAATTCTCAAAATACGGCTTCAATACAAATACTACTGAAGAAGCTTACATACAAAAATCCAACGAAAAATCAGAAAATGACTACTACAAATCTTGGCTAGAACAAAATGGAGAATTAGAAGTTTCCTTACTAAAAGCTAGCCAAGTAAAAAAGTCTAAACCCGAAACCAAAAGCCAGAAATCAGAAGTAGAGTTGATACCAAAGAACAAAGACAGTGTTGCTACAAAAGAAATTTTCTCCAAAATCGGGGAGAAATCTCAGATGAGGAGACGGGGCCGACCGCCCATATTTAAAGATAGGAACGTTGATATCGGGGAGACCGTGCTGAAGTCTGATTTGGACCAATTTTTGGAGGGGAAAGAGGTTAGTTCCTCTGGGTTGTCGAGGAAGGATTTGGAAAGGGTTATGATGGGGAAATTTAATCCTAATAGGAGGTATTCGAATGAAGCGATGTGGGCAGCACTCATGGATGTTAAGAAAGGAGGGAGTATATACAGGTGAGTTCTTTAAAACTATTTATTTCCACAGTTCAGGGCCGCTTGCACTAGCTGTGGGGCGTAGGCCACCTGCAACCATCAAATACATTTGACGTTTTACGAATTTGAAGCATTTAAACAAAATTATTGAAATGTGTTGTGTTAATTACTGAATTTATTTTGTGATTATTTGTGTAAAAGGGCCTTAAATCTCAAAGAAATGCCTAGAGCGGACACAGTAGATAGTCAAATAGGTCTTTCGAAATTTAGACTTTCTGATATATGGTATTATGCTTATTCTATTGCACTACGAAGCTACGAAATTGTGTAAATAATACAACCTCAACCACAAAGCTGCCGAATTACAATGACAGACCGTAGTGAGACGACTACTTTCTAGTGAACTAAACAAGGTGTAAGAGACACCGACGCACAAACGGTTACCACGTATTCAGTACATGATCCTGAACTCGCCCACATAGAAAGTTTTCATCGGTAATTAAAAACGTTCCATACATTTTGACCGTGTAAGTATTGCAGTTTTGTAGGAAACAGCAATTTTTTTAATAACCGACGAGAAAAAAAAACATTTTCGTACAGAATGAATTGTGGAAATTATCGTTTCCTGGACTAAAAATGTTGGTCGTTCTCGTCACACATACAATGCCTCTCCTTAGTTTTTAACGTATAAGATATAAAAACATGTTTTATAATTTTATTTTTCTCTTCCAGAGCGGCCCAAACTCACAAAGTGCCCCGCAAATCCCTCCGCAACTGGATGAAACGCTGCCACATAAAGTCCTCCTTCCCGATGCCGCAACAACTAAAACAATTCGTCGAAAACAGCAAGAAACAGAAAGAATACAAAAACTTTGACTTTCCCATCCCTGAAACACAGAACTACGAGAAGAGTGGTACTGAAACTGAAGCTTATGAGGCTGAAATAGATTTCGGAAAACATTTTCTTACTTTTACTAATTCTAATGTGTCCAGCGAAGATGAGGGGGTGGCCAAAGATGGGGAAAAAGATAAAGATGGGGAAGTTAAAGTTGAAGATGGCAACTCTGCCTTAAATATGTCGTTGCATGAATGAGTTTGTAAAGTGGCAGTTGATTTGGCTCATCGGGTTAAGTATTTGTAAATGAAAATGGAATATCGCAGTGTTGCACCAAAATATTGATTATAAATTGCAATAATTAAAATAGTTAAATTGAATATTTAGTTTTAGGTGCTAGAAAAGCACTTGGAAATCTTCTAAATGCTTTTTTACGCCAAAAACGGTTACAACAGCTTATCCATTGTTAGTATTGCAATATTTTAGTACAACAGAGAGATATTTCACTCAGTAATATTGAATTAATAATCAAAACAGTGAAATATTTGACAGCTATTTGCGATGTTGCCAATTTTCAGAACACACCCTCCTAGAAGAGTTTGCCTTTGTTTGTCACGCGCTATCTCTGTCACTCATACCCGTTCGACAGTCTCTTACCAAAACCCGATGTGGCATATTTTGTGGGGTATGTGCTAAGCTAGCCCGCGAAATTCAAATTTTCCTACGTTTTTACGGAATATTGCAGGTCATTATCAAGTTCTATGTTACTCAAAATATGTTTCACAAACGTAACAAATATGTATTTATAGAATTTGAATCATTGATACAACTATAGAAGTTAGAATTTGACTCAAATGTCATGATTTCAAGATTAAATTATTCGGTAATGTGTACTTATAAAGTTGTATTGATGATTTTAATTCTGTATATACATGTCAGTTCCTTTCGCGAATTATGTTTTAATCAACATATAACTGTTTTCATACCTGAATATTTCAAAAAACGTAAGTAATGTTGAGTTTTAGGTAGCCCCAGTAAAGCCACCATGCCAGCCACTAGCGTGAATTTTGACACTGACAGCTGTCAAAGGTGCTTTGATGCAATTTTTTCTGTTATATGCAATTTGAAAGTTCTAGTTGATAAGATTTAAATTATGTTTTTTTGTGTCTGTTGAATAAACAAACTATTGTTACTATTAGGATTGAATGTACTTTAAAAATATTATATATGGCTATTTTTAAGAGCAACTTAACTTAAAAGTGTCGAGCGGTTTCTGAGATTGGCACTGTAAGACGGACGTTTTTATAAAACATAAGAGATAGGCCCAAAACGGCCAGTATACGAAAGATAGACAACTGCCAAAGAAAAAAGCAAAGAATAACGAAAATCTAAAATAATCTAATTTATGACATTTTCTGAAACAAAATATTTTTTAAATTGATAAATTGTACTTACTTTTTTATTTATATCGTCCAAAGATATGTTTTTTTTTTCTTATAGTGTGTGGTGTGTGAACATTTAGGTTAGTATATCATCACAAAGCGATGCTATATATGATTATTTGACTACAGTAGTCAAAAAAGTGCTTCCTAATATAAAATCTTTTTAAATGGATTTTCAGAATCTGATTGCTTTTTTTTGAGTTCAGTTGAACTCAAAATAGGTGGTGGTGGTGTACTTGTCGGAGATTTTTTTGGGTTTGACATTTTCAGAGAACATAATTAAGATTTTTAAAATTTTCGCAGTATTGATAATTCGGTAGATTCCAAAGACACTTACCCACCAAGAGTATGTTATAGCTTGATGATGCAAGCATAATTAAGCTATGTTTCTCAGTAGCAGCCGGAGCCACAACTTGTGACCATACACATAAAAACTTGCAACTAAAACTCTAAACTATTGAAACTTGTGGTCACACATTTCATTGAAAATTGGAAATGTAAGGTATACCATAGATACACCTTTGCCTAACCCTGCTGACATAACTGGTTGATGTTTTGTGTTAAAAACAGTTAAAGATTACTTCCTAAATGTTCACACATCATACAAAACGTTGACTATTGTATTGCTAGCCTGTTTCCAAGGGCCCTATACATGATGTCACACAGTACCCCATTGTAAATACGGGCTGGAAGGGACACCGACGCATGAACGGTAACCACGTATTCAGTTCATCATTCTGAACCCCCACAAAGAAATTTTTCGCCGCTTATAAAAAAAAAAAAACAGCTGTTTCTTACAAAACTGCAATACCTACACGGTCAAAATGTACGAAAAAGCTGATTTAAAAAATCGGTTGTCTGTAAAGTCGGTTTACTGACGATAGTTGGACGTGACAACGTCACCGATTGTGCCTCTTTGTCGCTCGTTCCGCGCTCTCGCTTGCACTTCAAGCCTTAAATGGAACGCCTCAGAGCGAGGTAACGCCGCATGAGTCATGTTTTTTCGTGCGTGCAGCCGGCTCCATAGAATTATAAGACGTTGTCACGTCAAAAAAAATACCTATGAAACATTTCTATGTGCGGGTTCAGAAAGATGTACTGAATACGTGGTTACCGTTTCAGCGTCGATGTCCCTTCCACCTTGTAAACTACATCGAGTTTTAGAAAGAGGTCGCCTTTGTCTCGTGTTGTCTCTGTCACTCCTGTGTGGCTGTCTGTTTCTAACGCCCGATGTGGTATTTTAATGCCCATGGGTCTTTCATCACCTCTTCAAGCAGTTTTATTTTAATGTTACTCATCGTCTGCCTGCGTTTTCCCAACTATGTTGGGGTCGACTTCCAGTCGCGTTGCACCGGAATACCAGTATGTTACATGGAGCGACTGCCTATCTGACCTCCACAACCCAGTTAGTACTGGGTAATACGATACCTTTGTAAGACTGGTTGTCAAACTTTTCGGGACATTGACTACCTGTAACGACTGTCAAATAAAATGCCAGCCGGGGTCGACGGCTTAACGTGCTTTCCGGAGGCACGGAGGAAACTCCGCTGTGTTCTTGAAATGTTAAATAAATAAACTCAGTATTTCAATGGGTGGTCACCCATCCACGAACCAACCTAGCCTAGCGCGGCTTAACCTTAACGATCGACCCGTGGGACTAAGTAAGATTAAAGTAACACTGCTATACGAGATGATGGCACAGTCCGAGGTACTGTATAAAGTATTCCTATTATATATTATTTTTCCTGCAATATTGTACCCAAAGATAGATGTTTTTTTAGGTAATATGGAGATTGTCTTAAATGTTTGTGTAATAACTGGCATCACGTGGTCGTACTATTGGGTACACCTCTGCCTAACCCTTCGGGGATTTGAGGCGTGATGGAATAACATACGCAATTGCGCGCAAGCGTGTTGTTGTACACCGAAATTGTAACACATTTCTTACAATATTGCTAAATCTATGGTTGCACTGGCAGCCTTATGAGGTCTTAAGTGGAGTCCGCGTAACACAGGTCAGTTTTCCTCACTCAACAGTTTATTTTATTTGATTCGACAGTTTCGTTGATAAGTCAGTTTTATGAATTCGACAGTTACGTCAACTCGACAGTTTCCATAATTTGCCAGTTTCTTCGATGAGTCAGTTAGGTTTGAAGCAAATCGAATGCAAAATTCTGTCGAATTATATAAACTGACGAATGACCAGTGGAGAAACTGACCAGTGTTACGCGGACTACTTCGATTCTCACATCGGGTAAAAGTACTTTTGGGTTTTTCCATCAGGAATTTCTCAATGGCAATAGGCTCGCCCCCTATAACATGGGACTTAAATATAACTGGCGGAATGTAGGTGCACTACAGGTATTATTGTTATAACTGATTGTTGAGGCTATTTTTAAATATTACAACGAATTACTTGATACACGAAAAGAATTATTAAAAAATGCAGTTAAAAAAGTATTTAGGTGCCTTCGGTGCTTATTCAAACTTTAGGAAAGAAGATTTTTTTTCTTTAAATATGGGTTACAGTATTTGGAGTAATATTTACGTTTTTTTTTTGTATAAGAAATCATAAAGAAAAAATTTATGAATGGAATCGTTTTGACAGTATTATTTAAATCACATTATAACGATGAAAGAAGAGGTTATAATGTTGCC
This sequence comes from Standfussiana lucernea, assembly GCA_964057025.1. Taxonomy (NCBI): domain Eukaryota; kingdom Metazoa; phylum Arthropoda; class Insecta; order Lepidoptera; family Noctuidae; genus Standfussiana; species Standfussiana lucernea. Next base: position 9,771,161 of record OZ059814.1, read on the forward strand.
AGTTTATAAAATAACACCCATTATTGGTTAAAGTGTTGCAAACATACAAAATATTTGAGACATTCTCCCACTACAATTATTTATTAGTAAGTTTGTCGTTAAATGCTTGTGTAATAAATTAATTAGTTATATAAATTATTATATTTAATTATAAATAAAAGAAATGATTGGCCTTTTTCAAAAACTGAGTGCTTGGTAGGACTTCGTCCAAATATATATAAAGAAAAGACTTAAAATGAAATTTTTAGTGTTTAATATTAAAATTATATTAAGCTTTTTGATGATGGAGTGGTTATTTTTAGAAAAAGCAATATTTACCACTGGTTTTACAAAAATAATGTTGTTACAAATAGGCTGGCCTGTTTTGCTAGTGGCGATGAAAACAGTAATGTCTCTTTATTGCCATTCTTCTTAATTTAGGCCTTTTTTTTGTTTTCACTTAGCCTCTAATGCCCCACTGCTGGGCAAAGGTCTCCCCCATAGCCTTACACTCTCCGTACGATTTTCTCTGGCCTGTCTCTCACAAACGCCTCTAGGTCGTCACGCCATTTAAATTTAGGCCTACCAAGAGAAAATGTAAAACGCTAGAATTAACTTGATCTTGTGGAACATTGTACGTATTGATGACCACGTCGTTGAGTGGACGGTGAAACTCTGCAAAGCGTAATTTTCATTTAAAAACTTTTTTTTTCTGAGAAAATATATCTTTGTGCAAGGGTTCGAGATAAAAAAGGGTTCCTTAGTAAAGTTTGAGGTTCAAAAAAGCCTAATTAAAATACGTGTTAACTTTGTTAGAAAAATAAAGAATGATATGACGTGCGTCTTCTAAAAATAACCACTCCAAAATAACTATTAAAAAAAACGGCTTAACATATTATAAAATTATATTTGTATTAATTTATTTATATTATATTACATGATTATACATAATTATTATATAATATAGTATTTTATCTTTATAATTGTACTTAATTAGGATATAATTACGTTTGGGCATCGATTATATTATTATATTGAGATTTTTAACTTTTAAAAACTTTACTTTGTAAGGATATAGGAGAAATTATGATCATTAAATATTACTTAGTCATCTGCCTGCCTTTTCCAACCATGTTGTGGACGACTTCCAGTCTGACCGGATGCAGCTGAATACCAGTATGTTACATAGAGCGACTGCCTATCTGACCTCCACAACCCAGTTAGTACTGGATAATACGATACCCCTTGGTAAGACTGGTTGTCAGACTTTCGAGCCACTGACTACCTGTAACGACTGTCGAAAGATCTACAAATGACAGTTAATGGGTAACTCCAATTTCACGTCATGATTCGAATGATGCGATAATATGTTGATGATCACTTTTTGTCGTGTTCCTATACCAAGTATTTGTTGTAAGCCTTAAATACTTGTACGAGAACAAGTGTAAATCAATTATAGATACTTTGCTTTGTTAAAATTACATGGGACTTCAACATAACTGGCGAAATGTGGGTGTACTACTAGGTACACCTCTGCCTTACCGTTTGCGAGCGTAACGTTATGCTTGACGTTAAAATTCCGTCATTTTATTCTGATATGCAGGTTAACTATAGCATTAGTTAAAATAATATTCGCGACAAAATACAAAATGGTCAAATACATAGATTGTGTGATCGTTATGATTAACTCTTTTTCATAAGAAATGGGGATAGTTAGTTTATCTAATAGGTAAGTAACTAATATGGTTAACTTTGTAAAAGGTTTGCTAGTAATAATAAACTGTTTTTTGAATTATACGTATACAATCAACTATGGGATAGTTAACTATTTCAGCAGTTAATTACCACGATGGTCAACTATCATGCTGAATAACAATACTAGAAAATAGTAATTCCTATTTCAATTACTTTTTAGAAAAAAAGTGACGTCATTTTATTTCTCGTATTATTCTCAGCAACTCTTTCATTTTATATCCATATCACGGGAATGTATAATAAAAGCGTTGTCAAAATAACTAGTCCTCCATCTTCGGGAGGCCGCTTTTTATTGGATTTAGAATGGCATCACTTAGCTAACCGTTTAGCTAGCTACCATCATCTAACAATACTCAATCTATCACTTCACAGCTCCTGACCTGGTGGTGTGATAGTCGACTATCACATCGGTTAACGAACTATTCCTATAGTTGGCCATCCCACATTCTTATTCTCTGTCTATATAGTTTTTCAGCGTGTCGAATATCGCATCGATTAACTAACTATCCCTTGGTTTGAACATCAAAAATTCCCATTCTCTTTTTATACCGATTTTTAGATACGGGTCGGAAGGCACACGGTTACCATGCATTCAGTACTTCATTGTGAAACTGCCACATAGGAATGTTTAATTGGTAATTTAAAAAATACTAGCGACCGGCCCCGGCTTCGCACGGGTGCAATGTAGATACTAATGTTTTCTCTACTAAAATATACATATATTATACATATAAAACTTCCTCTTGAATCACTCGTATCTGTTAAAAAACCGCATCAAAATCCGTTGCGTAGTTTTGAAGATCTAAGTATACATAGGGACGGACAGACAGACTTTATACTATGTAGTGAAGTGCAATATCTACACGGTCAAAATATACGGCATATAACAGGTGATTATTTTACCGATGAAAAATTCCTATATGGGAGGTTCAAAATGATGTACTGAATACATGGTAACCGCGTTCGCGTCGGTGACCCTCGCACCCTGTACAATGATAGTGTACTATCCAATAGATTAATGAACTACCCCTAAGAATAACTCCCCGACGATCAGCCACATTGAACGCCCTAGATATTACCTATGTTCCTATCAGATAGTACTGTTCTAATGGTTTTAGTTATATTCTCTTGTACAACCGCGTTTTGTATATATTTGTGGTGTGATAAAACTTCCTTTTTGTAATAATAGATCAGCTGCATGATAACTAGAGATCGGAATAGGTAGAGGATATTTGCCTAAACTTCGAGGAAGTAAGTAACATGTAATGGATAATACGGCCCAATATAATCCCGGAATGATTTTTAAATTCCGAAATAAAGCTGTTAAATTAGAGGAAGAAGAAGAAAGAAGTTTAGGCAAATTTACTATACCTATTCCGATCTCTGCAATGATAACATAGAAATAAGCCCTCATTCACGGGCTACTTTTTAACGCAACGCAAGTTGACAATCCAGTGGTTGATAGAACATTATCAACCACTGGCTTTTCAACAATACGTAATGGAGCTAGTATTTAAAATCCATTGAAATTCATCCCAGTCAGTCAAAAAAGCGCAATCGATCTTCAACTATCGGTGTTAAGGGGCTAACCATAAATTACGTCACACGTTAAGGGGAGGGGGGCACGACGAAGTGCCACATTGTGTGTCAAGGGTTGGGAGGGGTCCTAAATTCTGTTTAACGAGAAGCCTAAAATATTTCCAACTCTATCTGTATGAAATGAATATGTAAAATTTCAAAATATGTGACGTCACACTAGGGAGGGGGGAGTCTCACAAATGTGACCAGTTGTGACAAGGACAGTGGGGGCCAAAAAATCATGTAATTCGTGTGACTTATTTATGGATGGCCCCTAAGCAGTGCGTCGAAAATCCAGTGCGTGATAAAAACTCGTCACGTTAAAATATCTCCTGTGCTTACCGAGGCTTTGTAGCTAAAACTATGGCTGATATAGAAAGATATCACTTAGCACATGGTCTGACTTCGATGTGTTCTGGCCAAATACCGTTTACGTCTGACAGCAGCAACCCAACAACTTTATGGTGATCAGAATAAAGTTCACTGTCATTTGACAGACTTATCATGTCTGTTGTTGCATTCAAACGGCCTTATTCTAATGGCAATAAAGATAATTTTGACAGTGATGCCCAATCAGAAGTAGCTGTAAAAGAACTGCAGGTTGACAGTTTTGCGATAGTGACAGGAATAAAGACACAGCGAGTAGCTTCACCTTTGTACCTTTACGGTGAGCCAAATGACGTGCTAAGTAACGTTCATAAATCTCGGCCTGAGCCTTAAATCTCATACTACCTACAAAAGTATACAAAGCGCGTTATATAACCCATGAAGTGCCTACTAGTATATAAATATATACATAAAATAATATACATAATAATATAGATATAAGTGTCTACTGTAGATGTATACATTGTATTTAAATGCTAAGCCTTGTGAAGTTTTTATTGTGAACTAGTCTTTTATACGCGCGCAGTTGGTGAAGTCAGAAAAAAGTAGGTATTCTGCGTTCCGTCTCAAAAATCTTTTCATCACAATCAGCCGAAAGTGCAATACATCTCAGCCGTCACTCCCCTCTCCCAGCATCATTATTGGGATTAGAGCATTCAGGGTCATCTTAAGGGCGGATTCACCTTACTTAGTTAAAAAAAAAACTGATTTTTTGACACGAATTCGCGTGCTCGTGTTTTTACAAATGGTCACAAGATTAAATTTAATCCGATATTTGTAAAAAACACTTTGTCCGTCACACTATTTAATTTTTTTTGTCGCACGAAAAAATACACGTGATTGTCACTCCCCCCCCCCCCCACTCCCATCGTGATATTTCACCGGCCCCCTCTCCCTCCCTCACATGATTAAAGGACTACCCCTTATCAAAGTATCGCTAGCTGATTGAATGCGAACCTAGCCCACTGTGAAAACCCGCACTAGAACCAAACAGTCGAAGACATGGAGACATGTACGAACCCGCACTGCGCCCGCGTGGTGGAGCACAGCCCACTCGCTGTCGTAGAGCGGAGGCCTGTGCCCACTGCCCAGCTACATTGCTACCAGCTGGGCATTACAGGCAGATTGTGCCGGATAAAAGCTACTTTGGCAGATTTTCTCAGTAACGGTTTGGATTTGTGACAATAGGCTCGCCCCTATTACATAGGACTTAAACATAACTGTGCTATAACGTACACTAACGTAACCCCTTCGGGCATTACAAGCGTGATGTTACAATAAGGCCAGTTCACAACAAGAGCTAAAATAAATTCAGCTACATTGTATGTTTTGAAACAGTATTACGTTGTGTTGCGTTCAGTTCGCGTATTATATTGTTTACCGGTTGTACTTAACGTATGGAACATCTTCTGTAACTATTATGTTTCGATTAAATTGAGGTTTACCGTATGCATTGGTTGTTTTATTATATTACTATCGACCCGCCCTGCTTCGCACAGTGTTTATAACTTTACAAGTCATCGAAATGTCTTTATTTGTATTTTTCATATTTTCTAAATGTGTTTCGTAGTTTTTAAGAACAACGTGTGGAAGATTTTATAATTTTAACGTGCTTTAACATCTTTTTTGTAATCTAAAAAATAGAATTATCTATGTAATAGAAAAAAATATTTTGCACCTTCTAGTTATTTGTAATGGGTTTTAAAATATATTTATATATAATTTATTTTTAGACGCCCTAAAGGTACCTACACATTTTCTCAAACTCGTCGATCGATGAATTAATTTTGCCGCCACATTTTATTAGTCGACCGACAAAATTGAGAAAAAAAAATCGTTGAATTCGGTTTAAATATTTTATTTTATCGTAAACGTAACATATCCCCGCCCGCAAAACAATTTAAAACATTATTTTTGTTTTGAATTTAATTCTAAATCACGCTTGAAATATTGAAATCCTACAAAAACCCAGAAGAGCGGCTTTTCCTCGCTTTTTACAAAACGCATGCTTTCCCCGTATTTTATGAAGATAGTTCACTCGTAAATCTTTGCTAATCACCTTATATTCATACAGCTATTCAATGAGGACAAGGTTGACATAAAATGCCCTGTAGTTTCCCTTAAATATTTATTTTGTAGAAGTAGCAAATAACACATCATACCAAAATAGTCTTTTTATTTTTGTAAAATTAATAAATCATAAATATTTTTCTTTTATTTTTTCGTATTCGCCAGGATGTCTTGCACATATGACGTCAAATTCAAATGTCATAATTTATCAAATTAGGCTGAGAATTGGCACCTTTTTGAACGTCAAAATTACAGACAGTCCCCAAAAACGCCCGCCCTTCACCACTTCCTACCATTCAAGATGGGGAGAAGAAGTGGCGGAACAAACTCCACAGCTTCCCGACAAGTAGTCGTATTCCGTAGATTATAAAGTAGCATTTAATTTGATAAGTTCTAGATTAATTAGCAAATAGAGTGAACTATCTTTCAGCTGTACTCGTTTAAAAATACTTTAACGGAATTGTAAGCATACCCTCGTTCTATGAGACGAAAGTTTTCGAGGCCGAAAAAGGGTCTGAAACTTTCGCATTGAAACTTCTACTTTGAACTTTTGAAGTTTTCATGCCGAAAGACAATTCTGCCGCCGTAAGCCAAAAGCCACTCCACAAATGTATGTTCCGAGAAAATAAGGAATATGTAAAAATATTTCTCTTATTTTGTGCAAAAATGAGATTTAGAGCACATTTTTCTGAGTCATTTATTTTGATTAGTATCTGATGATGTTTCAAACTGTCAAATGCAAATGTTAAAAAAAACAGGAATTTTGATATACCTACCGTTCTTTGGCTTACGAGGGTGCAATTTAAGTATAGTCCTTGCATTTCACGATCACGCGTAGCACAGCTGAACACTATGTCAACTGACATAGAATACATGCCATGCGTACTCAAGTATTGCAAGAACTATACCAAGGTCTCATAGAACAAGAGTAGCGTACAACCCGACAGACACAGCTGCCTGTAAGAAGCCAGGAAAAGAAACGCCCAAGTTTCTTAATACTCCCTCTTTTCTATGTTTCTTTTAAATAATTCTAAAGGGCGGTTTCTTTACCTTGCTTGTTTCAGGAGTCAGAACTTCAACGGAAATAGTGACGCGACATTTTATCGATATGGACCACGGCATACCTCTGAACATCCACGCAAGACCTCGACTGGTGGGCCGAAGACCGAACGAGATCGTGAACATAGAAACTGATGTTTTTCAAGAGAAATCTTATAAGCAGTATTCATCGCAGCATTTGAGAGACGCATTAATCGCCGTTAAGAAAGGCTACAGTGTTTACGCAGCGTCCAACAAGTATGGGGTCCCGAGGAAAACTTTGAGAAATTGGATGGAGAAGTATGATATCAAAAGTCAGTTTTCCAAAGGTAGGCGTGGGGCAAGGACGCAGATATTGGACCCCTTAGATCTCATGGTTGAAGCCAGATCAGAGAAATATGATGACACATTGTAATGTAACTCTTTTTGTTACCTTGCCAAATGTTAGGTTTAAGTTTTTTGGTACTGGTGTTGAGGGGTACTCTTGTTTTGCGAAATTCAGAAACGTAATCGAAAAGATTTTGAGTAAATTTCACTGGAACATACCTTTTTAAGATGCTTATAAACCTAAGAATATTTTTGGATACGTACTACTTTACTTTTCTAAGAAAACCTACAGACCAGCTCAATTTTCTCGATCGATAAAACTTTCAATCGACGCTAAATGTCGCTTAATTTTTGTATGATATAAAAGTAAATCTATCGTATAGTTTTTTGAAGCCCAATAATATCCCCAAAGTAGCTCAAGAAACTACTGTAAACTTGCTTTACTCTTACTATTTAATCGATAATAATCTTGACTTGCCGCAAAATTAAAAAAGTATAAGTATATTATTGCTTCTTCTCCGACCCACTCAGCCCGAAAATGTTCGTAAAACGAGAGTAGCTGTATTCCTATCGGACTGTATTTAGTCTTACTACTATTATGGTACTACTAATTACCTCTGCCATTACATAGTATGTAACTGTGAAGTATTTATGGCCGTATTCTCTAACGATACTCAATTTATGCCCCACCATGTCATACTGTCAGTTTGACTTATAGAACGTCTTCGAGACCTCGCGCACTATATGGCCACGCCCACGACTTTTCCCACGGCCGGTAATAATGTACTGAGCACGTGGTTTCCGTTTTCGCGTCGGTCCCTTCCACCCCGTACAGTCACAAGCCCCGCAACGGTTTCAAATTAAGTATCGTTGGATTATTAGAGCTGTAAGTGGCATAATGTAGATTTTTCTATCAATATACTATAAACTGCTATATGTTTAGATAAATGGAGTTTGTGTCTACAGGGAGCTAGCGTTAAGAACCAAAGAATGTAAAATGTAGTCAAGGTAATGTTAGCGTAGGGAATTACTCTGCCACCTTAAGTAAAAGTGGTGCATCTGTGCAAATAATGCAAAGAAAAATGAGCCTTACTAACCGAAAAAGTCGTATCTACTAAGGCAAATTTTTCCCCATTCCCTTTATCCAGCTGCGCCCCTTTTACGGCAGCATTATGGGCATATCTTTACTTAGTACGTTTTGAGCAGAAATCCAGATCATTGACATCCACAAGCCTTTTCCCATCTATATTGTGTGCGGTATCCAGCTTAACCGAATGCAACTGAATACCAACAGTTGACATGGAGCAACTGCCTAGACAGGTAGTTGCACCATGTCAGGCATCTGTGACGCATCTAATGTTCCAAGCAGTTGGCGGTGATCACCATTGTCAGGTGGTCTACTTAATTCCCCCAGAACATTAATAAGCAAAAAAAGTTACTGCAAGCCAGAGTTGGTAGTCAGATTTTTTTTTGTATTGGTATAAAGAAACATACAGATTCAAGAAAAAGAAGAAGATTTCAAGAATGTCGCAACAATTTTATTATTCGTGTTAATAATTGAGCAATGCCTTTGTGAAGCAATAAAAATTATTCTAAAAACGATGTGCGTGTATTACCGTATTTGATAAAAATATGTAAAGATATGTCCTTGTATGATATACACTTTATGTCTAGTCTAATCTGTACTTAATAATAAAAAAAAACTATTGTTTACTTCGCCGAAAGTTAAGGTGCAATTACATTGAGGTTGATCGTCGATCAAAAAATCGATCGTTGTCTGTCGTTCGTCGATCGACGGCGATGAAGAGGATGCAGTTTGAAAGCTATGTGCGACATTGCCAATTTTCGGAATGCACCCTCTTAAATCGATGCTGGAACGACCAAAATGAGCAATATCATCAATCGAACGCAATCTACGGGAATACTAAAATCTTTTTGCGCTCGTGTCACGTTGACAGATGAACATTTGAAAAAAAAACAATATGGCGGTGTAATTTCAGATTTTGTCCACAGTGATTGAATATCAAAAATATTGAAACTTTCCGATGCGATGCAGCAAAAATACAGAAAATAAAACATCTTCTTTCTTAAAAACAATGTATGTTTGATAAAAACCCACAAAAGTTGATAAAATGTTACTAAGTGCCAATAGTTTATTACTTGACCAAAAACTATAGAATTATTATGATTATTCGATTAGTCAGATAAATAATTAGATATTTCAACGACTTGAAAAATGTCTCCTTCTATTAAAGTCGATTAACACAAAAGTAAATCATGAGTATCCAAGTTAATAATTATTTTTACCTGATTTTGGTGTTTATTGTTCACAAAACTATAAGAAAAGGACTAAAATTTATAGAAAATAAATCATTTGGTCTGTTACCCAGCTGCGACAGCCCAAAGGTAGGTCATGTTCATATTTTAATGTAAATGATGATTTTCTGACTATTCGTCTAATCTGACTACATTGATTAAAACATATACATAGTACTTAATCAACTAATTATAAGTCACACCTCTGCCTAACCCTTCGGGGAGTACAGGCGCGATGTTATGCTATAAGTCAAGTAATTATAATTTTAGTTCCTAATTCGCCAAAGTAGTGTTAAACCAACCCAAATATTTAGTAAATTATTAATTTTTTTGTTTGTTAATTATTTTTATAATTATTGTTGATTTTGTTTTTCACTGGCAACGACTAAAATAGTAAGTAAATTAATTATGAAGAAAAAAATTATCGTTTTAAAAATAATTATTGTATTTAATTAATTAATGTGTGTATAATTATACTATTTTTGTAATTTAATTAAGTTGTAGAATTATTTAAGGGATGTAGTGATTATCTTTCCTTACAAAGTGATCGGCTTGAGTAGAATAATTATTTAGTTTATAATTGAAATAATTAGGGAGCTATGTTTTTCCTAATAATAACGAAATCACGCCCTATTGGCAGGTTTCGTTATCACAAAGAAGTTAGCAATAACACGTATTAAGAATCATCATCATCATTCTCCAGCCCTTATCCCAATTTATTTGCGGTCGGCGCAGCATGTCTTCTTCTTCCACACTTCTTTGTTACTCTTCATATCATCAGACACCAAATGAACCAGTTAATATTTTATTTTTAGTTATTTTGTGTATTTCTCTCAAAAAAGCAATTATACGGTAGTATTCAATTAATTTACGCAGTGACTAAACGCTTTGCTATGAATCATCTTCGGCTCTGGGCATATTTCGCCTCTTTCGTGTACAAAAAATAGTGCTGGATAATTTTCTTTTGTTAATTTGTGAATTCCGCTCAATTCGCGTTAGAGAGCGATGAATAATATATAATAACCAGTTATGGGGCAGTTATTTGAGTTCCTTTTGTTCTAAATACGTAGAGAGGGCAAACGGGAGGCAAATATTAGATTCATGCGTTGAGGCCTTACGGTGGAAGCGCCAGGGTAGCCTGCGAAATTCAAATTTTCTTACGTTTTTTAGCAATTTGCCGGTCAGTACCAGGTTGTATGTTGAACAAAATATGATTTGCGGACGTGACAAATGTGGTTTTACAGAGTTGTAATCATTGAAATCATCGATACAACCCTCGACGTTCATTTAATCCTTCTTTCTTTATCGTGTGGTTAGTGCGTAACCTGGGTGTCAGAGTTTTATGCCGCCCATGGGCCTATGACTTGGTTATACATGCCGTCGAGAAATATCTCTCAGGCATGCTGGTTTCACGATGTTTTCCTTCACCGAAGCAAGTGATAATTATAGGTACAATACGCACATAATTCCGAAAAATCAGAGGTGCGTGTCTTGGGTTCGAACTCAAGGCCTTTGACTTGGCAGTCCAACGGTCACACCACTAGACTATCACTACTCATTTAATCCTAGTGAATGACTTTTTCATGAAATAGTCGTTCAATGGAATTAAATGAACTTAGAGGGTTCCAAGTTCATTTGTATTGTATTGATGATTTTAATGACTGCAATTCTGTAACTACATATATGTGTTGCGGTCGCGAATCATATTTTGTTCAACATAAATACAACCTGGCACTGACCTGCTAATTGCAAAAAACGTAAGGAAATTTGAATTTCGCGGACTACCTTGGCGCTTCCACTTTAACCTTAATATGTAGTACCTACGTAGAACTGAGAGATTAGGCAAATTGAAGGGAAAACTGCTGAATGCGAACTATTACAAATGGCAAATGAGTAGCCGGGACCACGCGGCAATATCGTATACTAAATTAACTATAAAATGTTTTAATTATAATTTATGTACACTTTTTTATCAAATTGTTTAGTAAAATTTTAGCATTTGTTCTTATTTTACAATAAGCCAAAATAATTATTAATCTACAACATATAATTGATGTACTTAACTAAATTGTAAGTAAAATAATTATAAGTTAATTAACTATGTAACGTAATAATTATAATTACTCTGGGATTTTTTCGTGAGTTTATTTCTCTTTGAGTATGATAGAGATTCTTGTGTGTGGGTTTTGAACATTTGACCCCCGTATTCCGGCTTAATTTATCTATTTTCAAACTTGCGCACCTAGCTATTTTTCAATAATAACTCAATCGTCGAGGCTCTCACTGGGCGGATGGATCAAGGACCTGATTCAGAAGGCAGTACTCCTCGATATGACTCGTATTGTTAAGAGGTTCCTGTCTCAGGATCTCTAACCACCCGTAGGGCGGTAGCTTGGACCCCGAAACTGGCGGGACACTATTTTTATGTTCTAAATATTTTTTGATTTCATATTTGAATATTTAAAAATGTACTTATTGAGTATGTACTTATTTTAATTGAATAAAGGTCATCAAAATAACATAAATAATAACCTCGATTTTCCCATCACTGGGAAACGCCTATCGCTTTGCTCTCTGCCTCTATATTATTATTCTCTAACTTTTCACAAATCTTAGGGGAATAATGTTGTCATAAACTCTGTCACAAACAATCCCATTAATGGGAACACTATCATACTCAATGGTAACATGTAGAGTAACATGCCAGTATGTAGTAGCTATGTATTACGGGTGATTGTATGTACGGATAATAAGTATAAATAATAATGATTTTTGTCGTGTAAAATCTTTTATTATTCAAACATAATATCCAAATCGTAAGGGAGAATGTAGCTGAGAGAAATGAAGTAAAAAGGTACACTAGTGCCCAGCTTTACCTGATCCCTCTTACCCTATCCCTTCTTTTTGTAAGAGGGGTCAAGTAATGCAGGCCATTGAAAGCACATGGGAAATAATATTACTCTGCATCTTTCCCACTTTTGGTCTAAAAATCTTCTTTCGTAAAAGACGTGCAGACAGGTTTTGACCAAAAGAAAGAAGATATTATTATTATCTTTTAGGTTAGCTCGTTCCATCGTCAACTTCATCTCTGTTCTCAGGACAAGATTAGGCCCATCTAATATAAAAAAATGCGAGAAAATAGGATACCAAAAGTTTCAGTAGTGTTACCATTGGCATCACGTTGTGACTTAAGGTCTGCCTGTTTAAATCTCTGCAGTGGGAAAAATAAAGATAGATTTTTGAAGGGTTAATTGAGGGAGTTTTAGCATTGCTAAACCAGAATAAATCATTAACGGAAAAGTATGTATTTTTAAATTATTTTTTTACACTCATATTTCGCGCCTAACAACAACACCTCACTACAAATATCTCTTCCAACAGACTTCCCCATCGCAAACGTGCAGTGTCAGTACGACAGTGCGTCGGACACGGAGCTGGACAAGCCCGGACAGGTCGCCCGCCCGCCGGACGACCACACGTACGACACGCGGGACGAACCGCCCGCCTTCATCATACGACATGTCAATAATGTAAGTTATCCGTCTGCGTTTTCTCAACTGTTTTGGAATCAGCTTCCAGTTTAATCGAACACAGCTGAATACCAGTAGGTATGTTACATGGAGCGTCTGCATATCTGACCTCAACAACATACTCGGTAAGATGATATCTTTTGGATCTGTAACAACTCTCAAAGATCTACAAATGACAGGTTGGACCAATAGGTTAACGTGCTTTCCGGAGCATGGAGGGCAATCGGGATGTGGGTCATTCATCTTCGGACCGATCTCGATCGACTCGGCGGATCGACTACGGCTGTATAACTTAGCTCAAAGCCCTCTCGAGTGTTTCAGCTCTATTTAATAAACTTATACCACCTAATCAGCGTCTACTTACGTTTTCTCAATTTTTGTGAATACAAAGGCAAAGAAAAAAAAATTTTTTTTCGAATACAATGTTGGACTTGTATAAATTTATTTATTTTGGATTACCAAAGAGTTACATTACATTATCATTCATAAAATTAAAACTACTACCGAATACATGGTCCTGTAACCCACACTCAATTACAGGTAACCACAGCTTGCACATTATCGAGTACACATGCTTTTTCATTTTAATAGAAGTTGATGACCCTTCAAGATATTTAGGGTAATAAATCCAAGCTTGTATATTTAACCTGTGTTTCAGGCCCTACAGATTCAAAGCCCCCCGCACTTCCGCGAGATCAGGCCCAAGATCATGACGATAGGCCCCGGCTCGTCGGCCTCAGTCAACGTCATCCATGTGGGGGATCAGGTGCAGCCTCCTAGTATGGTTGGTAGTGACAACTGTTGTTGAGTAGATGAACTAAATAGTTTGGTTATAGCGCCATCTGTTGTTGAGAAGATGAAGTAATGTGTTTGGCAATAGCTGCAAGTTAAACATACAAACAAAATTTGAAAAGAGAGTGCCACCGGTTTTACTTAAATATGTCATTTAGAATTAATACCACTATTTTTTTTTTCAAAATATTTATCTTAATTACAAACTAATATTAGATCTAAAATATATAATTACGAGGCGTCAAAAAATTCGTCCACATCGCTGTCAACAGGAAAAGTGCCCAGAAGGCTGGCAGCATTGCCACGTTGGATGGCAATGCTGATTCTTTGGCCAAAAAAAATGAATATAGTTATTGCTAGAGATTAAGTAGTTTTAAATGGATTTCTTTACTCGATGGTGAAACACAGACTAGTCCGATATTTAATAAAATAAATGTAGGTCATCGCAGTTCATCGTAAACACATTTTTTTTGTTACATTTCACCAACTACCCAAAACAGACCGTGTATAACCAAGAATATTAGGACCTACCTTTACAGCTGCTCCCCTCCCAGCCATCAGAGTTCAGCATCAACAAGCGGATCCGACGGAGTGAGGTAGAGCTGCGTCAAGCCGCAGACTGCGTCAGTCGGGGACTGACATTCCAGACCGTCTCCGAGCAGTTCAACATACCTATATCTACCATACGGTAAGGCATTACATGCTCTTCACTAATTGTGTTCGGGTCGACTTCCAGTCGAACCGGATGCAGCTAAATACCAGTTACCTGGAGCGACTGCCTATCTGACCTCCACAACACAGTTAGTACTGGGTAATACGATAACCCTTTCGAGATTCTGACTGCCAGTAACAACTGTTATATGTAGATCCACGAAAGCCGGGACAAACAACCAACGGCTTGACTTTCTGGGGCACGGAGGGGTCTCAGTATGAGTAATGGACCCTAGGACTGACCTGGTCAAGCATTGTTTAACCTTGCTCGATCGATCCGTGTGACTTACCCAGCCCCCCCCCCCCTCCCCCTCTACGTACCCTACACAGTGTTATTAGTGATAGCAATGCTCATATTTATAAAACACTGGTGGAACTTTGGACCCACTGTAAACTGTTCTTGGCGAAATGTTCCAGATTCTTCATGGCACGGAAGGGTATTCTGCCTCGACGTAGACGCGGACGCAGTACTCAGGTATGTGGTGTATGGTTTAGTGTAGTACGTACAATGTAAATATAATTTAGGATATGCATAGCTATAACACTGTGGCACTTTCTTTGTGCCAGTTTTATTTCGCGCTGCCTCTCGTGTCCACGGCCCGGGGGTTGGGTTGCGGCTGTTGCGTCGTCCGCGTCACGTACCTTGTTGCTGGTGGCCTGTGGGCAACAAAGCATCATACCATTAGTATACGTTATGACCACCATTTCGTTCACTGCAGCACGTCGCAGCGTTTTCTAGCTTTCTAACTCACCTAATGTTGCTGGCTAGCATGCGGCGGTGACGTGAAGTATCGGAACACGCCGTTAGCCCTTCTTTGAACCAGAAATTGAGTGTAGGCGAACATTTGCAAACCTTTCCACGTGCAACTACAAAAAGAAATACCTTTCTATTATGTATTGTCAGTCCGATCAAACAGACAATTAACTCGAATATTTTAGACACTTACATACCTTCCTTCGCGTTATTTAATTACTATTCATCACTTTGGTCGTTCTAAATTAACTTTTGTAATAATTATGTTCGTTTCTAACTCTCATCATATAGATTTACTAGCGACCCGCCCCGGCTTCGCACGGGTGCAATGTAGATACTAATGTTTTCTCTACCATAATATGCATGTATTATACATATAAACCTTCCTCTTGAATCACTCTATCTATTAAAAAAACCGCATCAAAATCTGTTGCGTAGTTTTAAAGATCTAAGCATACATAGGGACAGACAGAGGGAAGCGAATTTGTTTTATACTATGTAGTGATGCTGAGAATACACGCAGCTACAAGCTATATCCTTTATTTAAAAATGTGCAACTTAAGCCGGTAACTCGTGCGTCACACTCGGCTGCGTGCGGCGCAGTGTGATGCTACGGACTAGCGATGGTTTGTTGAAAACTGCTTGATACAAGCATATTTATTTAAATAGGTAGTCTTGTAGTTGTTATTCCCCCGTTACCATCATTTTATTTAATTTTCATAAAACACATTACATAATATTATCATATCTTTCACAATATTTATTTATTATTATTGAAACCTATTGACATCCGCACACTCACCGTATACGTTCAGTTGAAAACCAGCGTCGGGCACTAGTTGTCCGGCATTTTGCTGAACTGGGTCTATTTGGCGCAGCCGTGAGTCACACAATATTTCTTAGTTAGTTTTAAGTTTTATTTTACATTGGCTTTTTTATATTGTGTATTGTGTACTTGTGGCGTGTGTCAATAAACGATCTTCCTTCTTTTTTCTTACATACAAGGGGCGACGCTAAAACTTAACCCCCCACACATGTACGTATTGCAGTTTTGTAGGAAACAGCTGTTTTTTTTTTACAACCGACGAAAAATGTCTATGTGGTGGTTCAGAAGATGAACTGAATACGTCGGAACCCTTTTAGGGTCGGTTTCCCTTCCCGTACGCGTATTGAACGTGGCGATCTTAGACCTGTTGCAACGGAAATGTATTTTACACTAATCACTAAAAGAGTGATAAATTAAAATGTTGAGTTTGACAGGGGAGCGTGGAAAAAGAAATAATTTTGTGGCTACCACTGTTTTTCCATACCCTTTAAGCAGTTTACTTCGCTTATAACAAAAGAAAACTGGTTCACTGTGGCATGTCATTAACAAATAAACTTATGTACATACATGCCTTGTAAGGTTTCCATCTATACTAATATTATTAAGAGGTAAAATGTGTTTGTTGGTTTGTATGTATGGAGTAATCTTCGAAACTGCAGATCCGATTCCGATTTTTTTTTTCACTAACGGGAACAACGTTATCCCCGAGTGTAATAGTTTACATTTTAAACGTTACAGTGGATTAGTTTCCGTACATAACGGCAGCGAAGCCGCGAGCATAGGCTAGTAAGTTATAAAAATACTTAAAGAAAGAAAGAAAAACGTTTATTGGCACGCGCCACAAGTACACAATACACAATATAAAAAAAGCAACCATAAAATCAAATTTAAAACTAACCAGGAAATACTGTGTGACCCACAGTACCTGTTATTCTAATCTTACTACATTTTATCAACCATGCCCACAGCCTACTCGGCCCTGCAGTAGCCCCGAGCCTCCCTTCCACATGCAACACTTCAAACTGCCCGACATGGTAGCCTTGAGAGCTGATGATGAAGATCAACCACCGCAGTAAGATGATCTTCTACAAAATAGATAACCTAGTCTTCTCCCAACTATCTTGTGGTCGGCCGGATGCAGCTGAACACCAGTATGTTACATGGAGCGACTGCCTATCTGACCTCCATGACATAGTTACTGGGTAGCATGATACCACGCGGTAAGACTACCCTTCTAATTAACACATTTATTTAATCAAAACTGAGTTGATTTCAGAATAACTAAACTTGAATTCTAAATTCTAGGTCATCATTTGGAAACTTAATGTCAAATGGCATTGTTTAACAAATTAGGTAGGACCTTATTGCTAATGGCCTTAGATTCTGAATTAGGACAAAACAAATGGTCGTGAAGCCAGTCCTGCCAGTGGCGTGTCGGCAAATAATCTGTATGGAAACTGGATGATTGGACTATGTCTGGGATCTATAAAGGAAACGTTTACTTAACTCAGCAACAGAAGCGTTTCATACAAATATTACCCTTATTTGTAAACAGTTATTGTTCATATTCGAATGAAACGTTAAGTCATAGTCTCTTATAGAAATATTCACATGAACTACATACGAATACGGTTAATTTTCGTACGAAACGCTGCTGTACTTAGCTTGATCAAAGTATGCTTTATAGATTTCAGCCTAAGTGCGTTGGCTAGCTAGACTCAAAAGAGGCATCGCAGCGTTGCCATCTCAGAGTCAAGGCTGAAATATCTCATGTGCCTGTAATAACATCTATTGTAAGGCATCTTCTATTTAAACCTAAAAATGTAACTTTGTGAATATTAGTATTTAGAATCTCAGTAACTTAATAAAATTGTATAAATATGATATGTAGCTGTAGAATTTATTAATATAACGCACGTTCAGAGGAATAACGTCGTAAGGGTACGACAGAAGACTTCTAAACGTCGTCAGTGGACGAAAGACTTCAAAACGTAGGGTCCTGGGGGCGATTCCCAGGTTGAGCAAAGCGTTATTAGGGCTTTTCCATTAGGAATTTCTCAGTAATAGCCCGGAGATTGCATTTGACTGCATTTGTCGACGCGGAATTTGCTTAAGCCCATCAAAAATAGCTTTAGATAAATAAATAAAAAGGTATGTCCAATTATTGATGCAACGTTTGCGAAAAATAATTAATTCGCCTCGTTTCAGTTCAGAAGATGCAACTTGACACCGCGTCAGACTATTCGCTTTTAGTGTATGGATGTAAAGTTATTTTTGAACGGCTCAAGCTGATTATATGTCTATAAGTACGGGCACTGCCATAAGCTTATAACTGGCAAATTGTATGTACACCTCTGCTTATTACTTACGACTTTATAAATCTGTAAGTGTAATATTGACCTGTGAATCTAATAAGAAGATCTCTTTATAATTTTTTTTTTCAATTTATGTTATAAAAGACAAGAAGAAATATTAATAATAGAAACATCACAATGTTGTTACCAGGATTTTTAGTTAATGTTATAAAACAATATTCATATACCTATAACATGCTATGGCTTCCCATTAAGACTATATTTAATAGATTTATGTTTCGAAATGCGCCTTTAAAATTTTTAAAGAATATTTTTACACAAATAACCAAGTTGTATTTTACAGATTTAAAAATGTATGTGATTTTTGCTCTTAACAATATGACAGTACCCGGCATCGCCGTTCTGTGTATAACAGTGAGTGTGAAATTGTGAATATATAATAATAATATATAATTATGTATTAAATATAATAGCAGTGGCCTTGTTGTATGGACAATTGTCACTAGATTTAGGGTAGGAGTCTGCATTAATGCCTTTTGAAATTTAGTATGTTTTCTCGAACACAATCATGACGTCCTGTCATGTTCGCAATTAAGTTGGTATCGGCGCAGCATGTCGTCTTCTCCCATACTGCTCTATTACTCGTCATCTCATCAGACACCTCCTTTCCAGCCATATCATCCCTCACACAGTCAATCCGTCGTTTATTTGGTCTTCTACTTTTATAGCTATCCCCATTCATGCTCCAAGTTTCTTCAGGACATCGTCCTGTTTTTACTCGGAATTAAAAAGGCCTAATTCTGTTAGTGAACTAAAATAGTCTGTATTGATTGAAAACTTACTAAATGTCAAAAGGCCATCCTGTATCTAAAAGCATTTAGGCTTTACGTAGTAAATGTGACAAATGTAGAGAACACTAAATAGTGCTAAAAAACACTACTGTCCTTTCAAAATTATTTCACATCTGATATGAAACCTTATGACAATGAAAATAAGGGTCACTGTACTGCAAAATCAGAAGTAAAATAACAATGAAATGACAGTAAACACAGTGTAGCATAGATTATAAAATACCACTTTGAAATTATATAACAATGTATACCGAATTATATCACAAAAATAATAAGTATTATTTAAAATAGCGCCATCTCTTACTGGGTAGCTGAACTAACTTTTATTTTTATAATAATGGATGGCGTTGATCGCTAAGAAAATATTTTTACACGATTTAAGTTTCGGCAGCTATTTTTGAAATCAAAAGTATTTTTTATTGTTAGGACCAGTATTACATTGAACAAATTTTGTTTGTGTTGACTTATTAAAGTTATTATTTAAAATTGCAATGTCCGTTGTTGGTCAGTGTCCGGATTGGCCGGGTAATATAACATTATTGCACTTGTTGACGAATTCAACCGGTCAATCTGGATATTGGTTGTAGTTATGATTTTTGTTTGTTACATGTCATCTGTCTTTATATTATGTGACTAACGATTTATATGGATAGAATAGGAACTGAGAATATTAATTACACCTTGTATGTCCGATTTCTTTGGGGGCACCGAAGTTAATGCCCAAGTAATAATAGCGTGCTGTTTGATTTACAACTTTCGATGCTGATCAGGGTTTTCATTTATTAGATTTAGCTCAGTGTAAGTGAAAACGGCCATATGTATCACAGATTTGAATGGTGTACAGGTACAGGTATTTCTTCCCCTTTCTTCAGAGACAATAGAAAAATGCTTAAGAAATTTTAGTTAAAAATTGATTATGAACTGTATCTCAGCTAAAATAGAGTTAAAATAGCATACGCGAACAGACAGTTATCTCTTGCACGCTATTTTCAACTCTATGCTAGTTATGCTTTAGTTCACTATCATAGTAGCACATAATATAAAGACAGTTAAAAATTACGACGTTGTAGCTCAGTGCCATGAATGTAAAGTGTCTGACTTGTACACGTAGCGTGTGTAGCTAAATATACAGTGTCTAATAAAAACGTATTTTGTGTACAAAAAGTAAACTCTTTTATTTCAATACCCTGAAATATTGTACTCTCTTTTTACTTCTAACAGCTAATTGTCACTAACATCAGAGCGACTACTTACAGAGTTAAGTTTCTGCTGTCCGATTGCACCGGAATCTATAAACAAGTCAAAGAAATAACTTGTGATACGATTTTTATTCTGTAGTTTAGTACCGTCAAAAATTTTGACTGTTCTAACATGAAATGTTAGAACAGTCAAAATTTTTGACGGTTCTTACTTCGCTCAAATTCTTGTCTATTGCATAGGTACAAATGGTTCCATAAGTAATTGCTTAAACTGAAGTAATTATTTTAACTTGACTATAGGTACAAGTGTTATTAGTGTGATATTTTCATTCAAAATTCAAAGTTGAAGCTACAACACCATGAATGTGTGGATCGCGCGGCACGCAATAGTGTTCGCCAACACGCGCACAAGGCCACGACTGGTACGTAGCCTTATGGGTGAAAACACACCTGTCAGCATCGATTCGTATTTTATCCTGCGTGGGCCTCTGAACGGCGAGTCCTGGTAGCCAGGATCGCCCGAGATCTGTCTCTGCCAGCAGTAGTTGGAGCTATGCTGGCGAAGTCTGACAACTGGAGACAGGTGGCCTCCTTCTGTGAGACAGTGATGGTTCAGGAGGCTGCCGATCGGGATCGTGAGCGGGCCGATCCCACTCGGGAGAGAATGCGTCGGGCAGGCAACGGCCTCGCTGCTTAGCTCGCCGAATCCCCGCCTGCATAGCTTAAATTGGGGTCGCGGACGTTCAGTGTGGGCCTGGTGCCCAAGTTGATGGGCGCGGCGGGCGCGCTGTCAACACTGCTTCCCAATCTGGGGGGCCCGAGCACCGCCTGTAGGCGGTTATATGTAGGGATCGTGCGATAGATAACCCTTTACGGGGCCCCGGTATGGGCGACTGACCTGACGGCCCGCACTATCGCTGTTCTGCGCAGACCGCAGAGGGCGTTGGCTGTCAGGGTCATACGGGGATATCGCAAGATCTCCTATGAGGCGGCTTGTGTACTGGCCGCATCCCCGCCGTGGGACCTGGAGGCGAAGACCCTCGCGACACTACATCAGTGGCGCGAGGAGGCCAAGGATCGGGGCGAGAGGCTGGTGCAGCGACAGATAACGCTGCGCCTGTCTCAACTCCGGCAGGTCATGGTGGCGGAGTGGCGGGGGAGGCTAGAGCTCCCTACCGCCGGCCTCGACACAATCGAGGCGATCCGACCAGTACTCGACGACTGGCTCGGGAGGAAGCGCGGCTCCCTGACGTTTCGGGCGACGCAGGTGCTCTCGGGGCACGGCTGCTTCGGGAAGTACCTGTGTCGCATAAGCAGGGAGCCGGACGCTCGGTGCCATCACTGCGCCCACTGTCTGGAGGACACGGCGCAGCATACGCTGGCCGAATTTGCCGCGTGGCATGAGCCGCACCGTGCTCTCATTGCAGAGGTGGGAGGGGACCTGCTGTCGCTGCCAACCGCTGTTCGCTCGATGGTTGGCAGCGCAGAGTCCTGGGATGCGGTGATGTCCTTCTGCGAAACCGTCATGTCACAGAAGGAAACTGCGGAAAGGGAGAGGGAGATGACGAGCTCCCGCCCATCCCGCAGCAGACGCACCGGGCGTCGGCAGAGGGCGGATAATGCCCACTTCCGGCCCCCCTAAACTGGTCCAGGGGTGACGGATTCGGGGACATCCGTCGCCCCCCATCACACTGAACCCGAGACGGTGGCGCGTAGTGTTCCACGCGCGCCTCTCTATGACGTAACGGGGGGAGTTTCGTACACCTCACTCCCCCCCGGGACGAGGCCCGCAGTACAAGCGGGCCGGCACTAGTCCGGGGCAGCGGAAGTCGCATTAATTCCCGCTGCCCCCCGATGCAAGTGTGCGAGCGAACACCGGTGTGGTTTTAGTCAGTACGAGTCTGACAGACCGGGTGGTGCTCCTAGTGCAATCTGTTTGCTTAACTTAACAACTAATATCAGACTGCCACGTTGGTGTAGTGGGCGCCAGCTCGACTGCTGAGCAGAAGGTCCTGGGTCGGGCAAATTGTTATTGGGTATTTCCATCAGGAATTTCTCAGTAGCAGTCACAATGTATAGATTTGTGTCCGGTTGATGGCAATAGGCTCGCCCCCTATTACATAGGACTTGAACAAAACTGGAGAAATGTGGGTGTAATATCAGGTACAGTCACGAGCACCAATATGTAAACACTTAGCAACTTTTCAAACTGATTCTCTCCCATTGTTCTGATTAAAGTTTTACGTTGTTACGTACATAGTATTTTGGAACTTATATTTTTATGAAATAGATCCTATCTCCAAGTTAAAATCGTTATTTCTCGCGAAAATTGCATTTAAATATGGGAAAGTTATACTAGCTGTTGCCCGCGACTTCGGTCGCGTGGAAATTTTGATGTGTATATGTGAGGCTGCCTCTTTGGCCGAGTGGTCGCAAGCGCGATCGGAATCTGGAGTTGTGCCCGATTGATGGCAATAGGCTAGATCCCTACTACATGGGACTTCAACATAACTGGCGAAATGTGGGTGCACGATTAGGTACACCTCTGCCTAACGCTTGGGGGATCGCAGGCGTGATGTTATGTTATGTGTGAGAACTGACAGCCTGATCAAAATGTAATAATGTGGGTGATGACTACAAAAGGCGTCCTTTTTAGGCGCTGTAATTCTGGGCGGCAGAGGTCCGAAACAAACTGGACGCTAGTTATTAATTTATTCCAATACCGTTCTGTATACAACATTAAATGACTTATTATTATCCGTCAGCACATGCTAGTTTTAAGCACTTGAAACACGTGAACAACCAACATATAAGTAACCATGTGAGAAGCATGGTGTGCCCGAATGAATACCGGGCACTTTTAAGGTTTGTCTCTGGGATTTGTTGATCGTCATAGTAAAAGTAAATTTCAAGGGAAATTGCAACCTCTCTAATTGAAATGGAAAGTTATTTGGAATAATGGGTATGCGGGGAATTAAAACGCTCTCGCCTTTAGCAGATCCTATAATAATAGCGGCTTTTATAATGTTACTGCCCAGCTTTGTGATACGAAGCCTGGTGCCGTTACGCAGTCTGGATGCACCCAGGTTTCGCATCAGCAGAACTGGAACACAACATAAAGCTCCAATTAACCCGAGTTGAAAACAGTAATATCGTCATTAGCCATCACAGTGTGTATGATGTGTATTGTATACTATTGAATCGCCGACGATCATCGATAATGTATTTTACTAACTACTCGTTCTTTGGCGACAGCACTGCCTTCTCACACAAACACTCTTCATTAACCTCCTTATTTATATTAACCTCCAAATTGTAAAAAAAACATGCATGATAAGATAAGATATTTTATTTGCATAAAACATGGTATACAAGGTGTTATTAGAAAACATTAGATCGGACATGTTTTGTTTTGTTTTTCATCCTGTGTAGCCACTGAATGGGAAAATTCATCGGGAAATAGTATTTTCCCATCTGTGGCGTCGCCTGGAGACGTGCGCTTATTTCACCCGCCGGTGTGCCCCTCTCGATAACTGGCAGTGTCTGTCTGAAAACACCTGCGAGCAAAATAACAACGCCGCCCATCAGCGCCTGGTTGCCGCGGATGTCCTGCAAGCTGCGGTTCAACGCCTCTAATGCATGCTTGTGCAACATTGTGCACTCGTCCCATACTATTAACTCGACACAACACTGGACCCAAGACGGCGCGGGGGCGCGTAGTGTTCCACGCGCGCCTCTCGTAACGGGGGGAGTTTTACACCTCCCTCCCCCCGGAAGCCACAGTAAGACCCATATGAATCTTCTGTTGGCTCTACTCCACGAGGACCGTAGGAGTTGGGCCAACAAAAGATTCAGCACAAATGCAATGTGATGGCACAGTTGGCGCAGTGGCTGAGCAATTAACTGCTGCGCTGTGTGTCGCGGGTTCGATTCCCGCACCGAACAAATTGACAACGTAGTGGATTTATCAAAATAAAATTATAATTTACTGCCGCAACTTGCCTGATGTGAAGCGATGATGCGGCCTAGGGTGGAGCGCGCTTAGAAGAAACCGAATTACTCGAACATAGAATAGACCCAGATTATAATGATCAGGGAACAGAGAAGCTGGCATTGGAATTCCAGACTGGCGGTTCTCCCAATAAATGTGGAAGCATAGCGCTTTGTCCGGGTCCGAGGAACTTCAACCATATTAACGTTGACGCTTTGCCGTGTGTCTGCTCGTCTGATGGTAGAATGAGGATGGGGGACTTAGATTGTGTAATTCCAAAGTACACTCCCTGAAATGTAACCGATAAAAAACCTATAGGCTGGAAACTTTGCGCCGATGTTTAAGACTTTAGAGCTTAGCTTTGACAAGGGAGTCGTTGTCAATCAACCTCTTGGCACGTCGCTCAATAGCTTCCAACGCTTGCAGCTGGTACTTGGCTAATCCATCGCAGAGGTGCGAACAGTACTTGATGCACAATCGAACTTGTGCTTGGTATAATGTGTGCAGCTGTTCCGCTGTTAGTAAATAAAAGGCGTGTAATAATGTAAACATAATAGTTTTATTAGCTTACGTTAGGGTAAGGCATCGAAGGTAGGACGCGACAATTTGTACTCATTGTACCACTCTTGTCACTAATATTACAGAAACAAGAAATAAGAAAGATATCACATTTTGTTATGTGTTCTGCAACATGTTTATGTGTCGCAGGAAACATGTTGATGGCAACATTTTATACAGTACGAGTTAAAACTTTGAAAAGTTGCCAGCAACACAAAAACATTACGGGTCTGCGTTGATGTTTGTTTTACATTTTCTTTATAATAAAGTTTTATTCAATGTTTTAATTTAAATATCCACTGCTTACCGATTTGCGAACAAGCATTACATTTGTTTTTTATTTCTAAGTAATGCCTTTCTTATTTCACAAATCCGAGATAGTTATACTTATCCTATGTGCTGTTAATACAACCTATATTCGTTACATAATAAGCATTTATTAATTTTGCTAGCGGGAGTAACCATTCACATTATTATTACTTTTTAGACAAAATATTTCTTTATTTATGTTATAAATCTAAAAGCCCTTATAGTTAAAGATTATTTTATTTAAAATAGTTTTTTTTCTATATTTTTGTGTTAACAACACATAGAATGAGATATTTTCTTAAAGAATCGTAATAAAATATTTCTTGATATGTAATAATTATTGTTTTCGTGTACATCAACTATAACTAAACGTGTGGCGATTGCAAAAATACAAGATTACACCAAATGTTGGCGAATTTAGATTACATTTTTACTTTCAATTAAGGTATTCAGCTGCAACCGGTTGCATTGGAAGCCGACCACAACATAGTTGTGGAAAGACTGGCCATAGACCCTATTTGTAAATTTTTTACAGTTGAGTGAGTCTGACAAGCAGTCTTACCTAGTGGTATCGTGTTATCTAATAACTGTGTTGTGGAGGTCAGATAGGCAGTCACTCCATGTAAAACACTGGTGTTCAGCTGCATCAGGTTAGACTGGAAGCGAACCACTCAAGTCTCCAAAAAAAATACACCAAAAACTGTGGCATCATAAATGTGTTGCTAGAATCATGTTGCACACATAGTGTTGCTAGCAAGCAACATGGAAACATGTTGCCGCAACTTTCTTAAACAACGTTACCTTGGGTTTTAATCATTTTATTAAGAATTTCGGGCCAATTTCAAGTTGCCATCGACGCGCAGGAGAATCCTTATACAATTTAAATCCGCCAACACTCAAAACAGTGATTTTAATGCAAAAATAGTTTCAGATCTACATTACTAATATTAACTATAAGAATAACGTTTATATTTTGATTATTATAAAGTTATATTTTTGTAGAAACTTTTATTTACTCTTCTGAAAGCAATCCGCAGCGACCAGGCCACCCACCCACTCGCCACGACACCAAAGCATTAAGCCACTGGGGTCGAATAGTAGGTTAAGCCGCGCTTGCCTGGGTTGGACCGTGGATGGGCGACTACTCATTATATACCGAGTCTCCTCCGTGCCTCGGAAAGCAGGTTAAGCCGGTGGTCCTGACTGTCATTTGTAGATCTTTGACAGTCGTTACTGCTAGTCAGTGGCCCGAAAGTCTGACAACCAGTCTTACCAAGGGGTATCGTATAACCCAGTACTAACCGGGTTGTGGAGGTCAGATAGGCAGGCGCTCCAGGTAACATACTGGTATTCAGCTGTATCGGGTTACACTGGCAACCGACCAAGAGTAATTGTTTTCTATAAAAATATAACTTTACATAACCACATACTAACATACGTGTAATAATATTTACAAATTCACTAAATTGTTTAGGTATTTATTATTTTATTTTAAGATTTAAGCCGATAAGTTCCAATATTATTGATTGCTACAAGTTTCATCGTGTAAACTTACATACATTTTGCATTTGGTACTGGCAGGCAGATGATGAGATTTTTAGTTTTTTTTTTTTTAATAATATTTAATTTGATAATATTATTTACCCGATCAACGAATTGAATAAAACTTCTATTAAATTATCTGCCCGATAAGTTCACCGGTACAAATGTGGAGGAAGTATTATTTTTTCAATATGTATGTAAGTTTAAACAATACAGATTACGTATTTCATTATAACTGGAGAAATAAACGTTAATTTTACGAAGCTAAGAAATATAGAGCGCACTCGGGCTACTAATGTTTCAGACGAAATTGAACCTTCTTCGAATAACTTAAAGTACATATTAATATGAATGTAAACTGTATATACAAAAAAAGATTCATTTTCGAAAGAAACGCTAAAAATACTTATTCCAAACGAAAATAAACATTTAATGAAATACTAATAAGGTCCATTTTCGTAAGTTCGCTCTATAAATGTCAGCCGATGAGTATATTGTATTGTAAAGCATTATTTGGTCGGA
Organism: Standfussiana lucernea; assembly: GCA_964057025.1. Classification (NCBI taxonomy): domain Eukaryota; kingdom Metazoa; phylum Arthropoda; class Insecta; order Lepidoptera; family Noctuidae; genus Standfussiana; species Standfussiana lucernea. The sequence goes on from OZ059814.1 coordinate 9,798,511, forward strand.
TTGTAGTATTTATAACTAATACTAGGGAGGTAGAACATACATTTTTCCATACATCTCGAGTTTATTCAGTATTCGTCTTCGGTTAACTTCGTAATTAATATTCGGAACTTGTGGCCGGTTGATGGCAATAGACTTACACATAACTGGTGAAATGTGGGTGTACTATTAAGTACACCGCTGCCTAACCCTTCGGGGATTACAGGCGTGATATTATGTTTATTAATGCATAGATTATTTGAAACCGAAAGACGGATACTGAACTATCTCATACACATAATCATATTCACTTAATAATACTTAAGTACTAACTTTGAAACTATACACAGATATAGGCAAGCTTGGTTACCGTGCTGTTGATGTTGCGAATATATTGAGTTGTGGGCCGAATAGTACGTGAGTAAGGTCGAATATTCGATTTTACAGGTTAAATAAATTAGCTAGGTTTCGTATTACCCATGACCTGGGTTGTGGAGATCAGATAGGCAGTCAATTCATGTTACGTACTGGTATTCAGCTACAAACGGTTAGACAGGAAGCCAAAGGCAGGCGGGTGCTGTAAAACAATGTCTATTACTATAAATTCCGAATATTCGGCCTAAAAACTATTCGGCTTTCGTCCAACCATTCAAAGCCGAATACTCAATGTATTAGCAACTTTAACAGTCAGTTTCCATACAAATATAACATTGAAAGGTGTTTTTCACTAAAAACAACGATTTTGTGCTAATAATAAGATATGTGGATACATTAGCGATTTGTCGCAGTTATTGTGGAAGCGTGTCGTGTCGACAAAAAAGTAGTGAATGCATCCCTCAGAAATGTCTTACTACCGGATTCAAAGATAATAATTTAAAAATTCCCGATTCGTATTAGATTGCCCAGCATATCTTGTGAACCAAGATCACATGAACACCAGATCTACATCATTTTATAAAAGCTGAAGCTTTTTCTGTGGAAGTACCTATAGGTAAGAAAATTGGATATTATGAAAAGTCAGCGGTGGTGGCGGCTTTGGCAGATATCAGGTAATAAAGTTGTGCTAAATAGCTGCTAAGTTATGCATACTATAAAGCATGATTTTCTGATATTACATAAAGGCTAGTATAATCCTCGTCCACTGCCAGACACTTTGTGTGGTGGAAACCCACCACCTTTAAAGTATAATAAATTGTAATTGATTTGTCACATGTGTTATATTAATGGTTGTATTCACGGATACTAGGTGGTATCCAAATGCCTTACTTGGATCACTCATAAAACAGTGATGGAATATGCTTTAATGAAAGTGTTCTCTTGGATTTTCAACTTTCAGCGTTAAACCGAGCATTGGAAATCTAATAGAGCATGTATATTTGAATATTTATCTATCTAGGTGACAGCTAGAGTTAGTGAAAACTAGCATTTAGTCATAAAAATGCATTGGTCAACTTTAAGCGGTTGCATAAATGATTTTAGATGTATTTCATACTTAGGTGATGTAAACGGGTTACGTATTAAGTTTTATTTTATTTTTATGCGACACAATTCTGCGACAAAAATACATAACATTGAAGATAAAGGTATATAATAACTACACAACAATAACAGATTAAAAGAAATGCCCTCTGAAATACGACCTACAGCTATAAGGCAGATAATTTGTAAGTTTAGTCGCAAGTGCGATTATTTTGTCGCACAACACTATTTTATAATTATACCAAAAGAGTATTCAAATGAAATAGTGATGTTAAAAAACGCACGACTGTGTCGCACGACAAAAAAAAATCGCGACGACTGCAGACCGAAAAACGCAACTAAAATTAATATTATTTACAATTACAAATGAGTATCACTAATGTTGCTTCACAATAAAAATATTTATTTATTATTATATTATAATCATGGCAACATAAAAGCTTAATTAAATTGTTCATTATTTTTAAAACAGTTGAACCCATTTTCACAAAAATTAGGCGATATCTAATTTAATGCCCAAGTATTATTATACTGTTGGAATTTCAACCATCAGTTTACCACCGATAGTTGAGGATCTAATTGCGCGCTTTGAGCATTCAAATAAATGTCGCCTAGAATTTGTATAAACGGGCTTATAAAACTCACAAGTTGCGTTATTATTTATAAGAATTATATCAAAACATTGATTAATCACTGTGTAGTGTGTATATTAAAAAAAAAACATGATTTCATTAAAAAAAATGTTTTACCGTAAAAAACTGGTTTCTGATTTACTGTCGCAAATAAAAATAAACGGTTACATAAAAAACAGTTATACCGTAAAAAAACGATATTTGATTTAACGTTATAAACGGTTATTATAGGTACCGTTTAATATAGGTATTGGCGTAAACGTTGCTGTCAACAGCTAAACAATTTAAAATATTTATCTTGTGATCAATAAACGACAAATCGAATGATATGGAAATCTTGCAATTAGTCCCTCAATATACGGATGTTAGTTGAAGTATCAGTATAGTGCATTAAACTTAGAACTAGATAAGAAAATGAACTAGCTAAATCACTATAAAAAGCGACAAGGTCTGTCATTTTCGTGTTCTTTACTATATTCTTCTTCCCAAATCGATGAGTATATTGTACTACGAGTATGCTAAGAAATCCTGTACAGTCGCTCACACGAGTAAATCACAGTTCTACTATAATTCTCAACGAGTTAACGTCACAACTTGCGCGGTGCACTGTATTATTGTGTTATGTTTATATTTAACTACGTGGATCGTATGGTTAGTGCAAAGATGGCGGAGCGAGATAAGTATGCAGGGTTAGATTAAATTGGCAAGGCGCAATCTAACAGGATAAAACAAAATAGAAAGATGACTTTTGGGGTCAATGACCTCAGGTAGTAGTAGCAGTTACTTTATATTAGAAAATCAGTATTTTTTTTATTTTGTCGTGTTCAGGCACCCATGTCTGTAAAGGTCCCAAAAAAACTGTTCTTACAAGTAACTTTACGGTCCCAAAAAAAAAATCAAATTATTATTGTTTTATTTTATCTTATTTAGACATCAATACCCATTACATCGACGGGGTTTCGCTAGCTAATTTAATTCCACCTTGTATTCTTGAGTTAACATAGTAACTGGGTTGTGAAGGTCTGATAGGCAGCTACTCTAGTAACATACTGGTATTCAGCTGCATCCGGTTAGACTGGAAGCCGACCCCAACATAGTTGGGAAAAGGATCATTATGCAGATGATGCCTTTCTATTTCGTTTCATATTTTGATATTCAGTACTTGAAATAATCTATTTCCCTTCACACCAGCTCACTCCGCCATAACAACACCATCTAAGGCACTCTAACACTATATTTACGGTGGTATTGTAGACCTATACACTTTACACTGGTCACACTGGCACACCCATCTTTTCGCGATCTCAACCTAGTTGCTTAACGTTTATTTTGTAACTTAAAGCAGCTTAGCATTACTGGTTAAACTGGCAAGGTATTTAACGTAACTAGCATATTTTAACTGGTAATAGTTATTTAAACGGCAAGATAAATATAAAAATAATTTTACCTTTATCATAACTTATAACTGTTTTTTTATGAGCTGCCAAAATTTATTTCATGTCAAAACATAGTATATTTTTATATTTCAATTGATTTCCAACACGCCTGCGTGGTTCATATAAGTTAAAAAAAAGTATAATAAAGCTGCCAAAGTGTATAACTTTTAACAACAAGAAAATCCAAATTAACGACTATTAACAGTTAACAGCGGTATCGTTAGCATTAACATCACTATCTATAGCGGGCAAGTTATTTATAATAGAACTTATACTTTGAACGTTATTCATATTCGTATCGTTAATAACCGTTTCGTTATTCACCGCCGTTATAACGTTATTTTCTGCATTATTGTTATTGTTGTTATTCGTTACTGAAGCAGAACCAATAACGGTACCGTTATTTCTAACGTTATCGTTATTTTCCGTACTAGAAATAGCAGCTATTGATCTGTCTCTAACACTTGCGTTATTTTCCACGTTGCGCGTCTCACCTGCAACACCGGAAGTGCCTGCATTTGAACTAGAAGCCATACCGGTGTTACTGTTACGGGTACCGGAAGCAAGTTCGTCGTAACACGGAGGCATTTCAATATTAGTCCTCGCTTCTTCATCTACCCTCGCATTTAAACCTTCACGACTCAAATACTCAGGGGGTGGTCCAAAGAACTTGCACCTCATCGCCTCATTATAAGGTGGGGGTCTCGTCCCGTCAGGTAATACGGGGTAGTTTTCAAAATTCGCCCCTAAAAGTCGTATTGTACGCCCGTTTAAGGTGTACGTATCGTGAGAAGTCATACGAACAAAATCTAGATCATCTATATTTATTTCGGCTACATTAGGAGTATCCGGTCTCCGATCTGTTTCCGCCCTTCGGCCGAACCTAGGTATAGTCAATTGGAACCTACCTAACTGTAGCGTCAACCTCTGCCTATCCAGTTGATCTATAACCCTTTCCAAAGTGTTGCTAGAGTTCCGTCTCATATATTCGACCGGTGTTGCCATGTAATTCAAATCTCGAGCGATGTCTCCGGTTTCTGGGTTAGTGAAGTAGAATTCTGAAGTGTTGAGGTCGCAGTAGGTTGGGCTCCGGTAGTTGTCTAGGGTTCGGTTCCTTGTTGGTGAATTGTTTAGAGATGTTGAGCGGACGTTTGTTAGTTCTACATCGCTTTGGGTTGGTACCTGTAGAGAAAATGGTGGGTTGTTAAATGTGATCAGGTTTGGTTTTTAAAAAAGGGGAGGAAGTGGAGGTTTATATATACTCTTATTGTTGAATTTATGTTTAAGTTGCATTATGACAGGTTGATATCTATTTAATTTGAATCGTATCGTAACATAAATGTATACGCTCACCTGTCGGTACCGCGAGGAGAATATAGCAGATAGTCGCGCCAGGCCGAAGCCCGCGCCGGCCGGCGGAGCGCCCTCGGGCTCCGCGCCCGCGCCGCCCGAGGGCTCTGGCGCAGGGCACTCCGTGCTGCACTGGACATCATAACGAGAAATGTACATATTGGTATATTTTTTTCAGACATTTTGTTAAATAGACACGCCACCGGTAGGTGGTTCCTGCTGCATTGGAAGTTGTTTTTTTATCAGCCTACTCTGTACCACTGCTGGGCAAAAGCCTCCCCCATGACTTTCCAAGTTCGTTTGCAATTTGCCTTCTCCGACCAATCCGTTAAGAATGATGTTCGTAAATTAACATGGGTAATATTGTTTGGACATTGTCATAAGACTATGGAAAAGACTTCTACTGTAGTTTTTGTTTTCAGAGATAGTCGGACAAAATTGACCGTCGGAGTTAACTTAGCATTTTACACAGTTCAGTGAAAATAAATATAATATAACATCACGCCTGTAATCCCGAAGGCTTAAACAGAGGTGTACCTATTAGTACCCACATTTTGCCAGTTATGTTAAAATATATTTATATTTTTTTATCAGCCATTTGAGTCCCACTGCGGAGCAAAGGCCTACCTTCCGTCCTTCCACTTATCCCACTCGAATGCTATTGATCGCCAATCCTTGTGTAAAGAATCGAGTTCATCCCGCCATCGCCTCCTGGGCCGGCCGCGTTGCCGTTAGCGAGCCACCGTGTGGTTACTCGAGCCCGCAGCTCGTCCGGCATGCGACAGTCGTGGCCAGCCCAGTTCCATTTGAGCTTGGCAGCCGTGAGATCAACATCGGCACAATTTGAGTTTTGGAACGCAATATTAGGTACTAAATTTTTATTCGTGTGGTATCTTCCGCGTGTAGGTCGGCAACTATCTTACGCAAACGTAACAAGTACTTATCATCAGACGATGCCCCTTAGATAGACTGGTTGTACCACTGACTAAGTGCAACGACTGGCAAAGACCTACAAATGGCTTCAATCGCTTTTATAACATTATTCATAGATACAAGACTTACCTGTAAGCCATGCCTATCGGGTACGTGTGTGGGCGACTGCGCGGGCGAGGCCAGGCGACCCTCTTGTTCTAGCAGACGAGACGTCTCGTAGCACGGAGGGAAACGGTGCGTCTGTAATAGAGGGTCAGTTGATTAGTTACTAAATCAAGTCATTTATTTTATTTTTATTTTATTTTATCAAATTGGAACAACAAACAGCTACATTATGCGATATTAAGAACATTATAACATAAGTAACTTAAATAATAATGTAGCCCACAGCGCTGTTCACAGATTACCATTAACGAATAAATGTTAAAATGCTAGGAAATAGCTGTTCATGCAAGACAGTTATTCACTAATTATAAATACAGAAAGAGAAAAAAATAATAAAAATAAAGTTTTATGCTTATTATAAAATTACTAATTTGTTTACCTTAGAATAATAAGTAATTAATTAATACAGGAGCTCAAGAGTCTCAAACAAAAGGCTTCGAAACTTTTTCACGGAGCATGTAAATATGTCTACATGTTCAAGGTCTTTATTGTATGATGTTGTCATTCGCCGAATTGGTGCCCGTTCGCCAGTATTAGATCGGCAGGTACCTATTGCAAATAGTGTACCTGCACGAACCTGCCGTCTATGAACAGTTCTGGGGACCGCATAACACAATACATTATTCAGGTCGATACAGTCAAAGTTGCCATTAACAATATTATATAAGATCATTGCTTCTAATTGTTTTCGTCTGGAGCTGAGCGTCAAAAGTTTGTATTTATTGAGCAACCGGTCATACGGTAGATACGTTCTGTGACATCTATAATGCATTGCACGAAGAAATCTGCGTTGGACATTTTCTAACATGTCATTATACTTCTTGTAGTACGGGTTCCAGATGGGTACGGCGTATTCAAGCTGTGAGCGGACTAAAGTTTTATATAAGCAGAGGTACGAAGAGGTCCGATTAAAGTCATGAGTGGTTCTCATTATAAATCCATACATCTTGTATGCCTTATTCAGGATTTGTTCGACATGTAAGTCCAAGCAGAGTTTGGAATCAAGCAATACGCCCAGATCACGTACCGAGTTGACATTATTGAGTGAGGTACTGCATAAAGAGTATGCAAACCTAATAATGTTTTTATTTTTAGTAAAATTAATATAGTTGCACTTGGGGATGCTTAGAAGAAGCTTACTTGAGTAACAATAGTCCGTCAGTCTGTCTAAGTCCTCTTGGAGAAGATGGCAATCCTGTATGCTTCGAATAGGTCTGTATACCTTAAGGTCGTCTGCGTATAACAAAAATTTTGAGTTTTGAAAGCAGTCACAAATATCATTTATAAAGATGATGAATAAAAGGGGACCGAGAATAGAGCCTTGAGGAACGCCAGATGTAACCTGGATAGCATCAGAGTGGTAGCCATTGATTACAACCCGTTGACAGCGATTAGTGATGTAAGAAATGAACCATCGCAACAAGTTACCACGAATACCATTGAAGGCTAATCGGCTCAGCAGTAGTTCATGATCCACCTGTCTACGATTATCCATCTTGTCAAATAGGTCATTAGAGAAAACCAATAAATTCGTTGTGGTTGATCGCTTTTTTACAAAACCATGCTGTTGTTGTATGATGGCGTTCTGAAGAATAGGGTACACTTCGTTATGTATAAGTCTTTCGAATTTATTCATATTAGGCTGAAATTTAGCACTTTTTCAATGTGCTTTGAGGTCAGATAGGCAGTCGCTTCGTGTAAAATACTGGTACACAGCTGCATTTAATTAGACGTCGGCACAGCTTGAAATAAACTCCGGACACAGGTTGGTCGAAGCTAGGAAAACCTGTTGAGGTGGAGATTTATAGATGACTCTGCCCTGGAGTTTATGGTGTTGCCTCGCAAACGATGGGACACTTGATATCGTGTCCTGCCAGTCCTGTTGCTTGCACATCACAGGCGCTGATGGACGCTACTGAAAGTGTTAGACTCGTCGCCAAATTTGGGCTCAATTTGAATCGTCATCGACACGCTAAGAAGAAAAAGAAGAAGCTGCATCCGGCTGGACTGGAAGCCAACGACGACATCGCAGCATCATAGCTTTGAGGAACGGCTAGGTAGATGATGAGGAACAGCCATTAATAGCAGGCGGTGTTCTGTAGTGTCTGCCTACCCCTTGGGAGAAAGGCGTGAGTTAATGTATGTGTAACGTACTGCATGGGGTAGTGCTGCCGGGGGGCGCTAAGGTTACCTGCGCGTACTGCATGGGGTAGTGCTGCCGGGGGGCGCTAAGGTTACCTGCGCGTACTGCATGGGGTAGTGCTGCCGGGGGGCGCTAAGGTTACCTGCGCGTACTGCATGGGGTAGTGCTGCCGGGGGGCGCTAAGGTTACCTGCGCGTACTGCATGGGGTAGTGCTGCCGGGGGGCGCTAAGGTTACCTGCGCGTACTGCATGGAGTAGTGCTGGCGGGGGGCGCTAAGGTTACCTGCGCGTACTGCATGGGGTAGTGCTGCCGGGGGGCGCTAAGGTTACCTGCGCGTACTGCATGGAGTAGTGCTGCCGGGGGGCGCTAAGGTTACCTGCGCGTACTGCATGGGGTAGTGCTGCCGGGGGGCGCTAAGGTTACCTGCGCGTACTGCATGGGGTAGTGCTGCCGGGGGGCGCTAAGGTTACCTGCGCGTACTGCATGGGGTAGTGCTGCCGGGGGGCGCTAAGGTTACCTGCGCGTACTGCATGGAGTAGTGCTGGCGGGGGGCGCTAAGGTTACCTGCGCGTACTGCATGGGGTAGTGCTGCCGGGGGGCGCTAAGGTTACCTGCGCGTACTGCATGGAGTAGTGCTGCCGGGGGGCGCTAAGGTTACCTGCGCGTACTGCATGGGGTAGTGCTGCCGGGGGGCGCTAAGGTTACCTGCGCGTACTGCATGGGGTAGTGCTGCCGGGGGGCGCTAAGGTTACCTGCGCGTACTGCATGGGGTAGTGCTGCCGGGGGGGCGCTAAGGTTACCTGCGCGTACTGCATGGAGTAGTGCTGCCGGGGGGCGCTAAGGTTACCTGCGCGTACTGCATGGGGTAGTGCTGCCGGGGGGCGCTAAGGTTACCTGCGCGTACTGCATGCAGTAGTGCTGGCGGGTGGCGCTAAGGTTACCTGCGCGTACTGCATGCAGTAGTGCTGCCGGGGGGCGCTAAGGTTACCTGCGCGTACTGCATGGGGTAGTGCTGCCGGGGGGCGCTAAGGTTACCTGCGCGTACTGCATGGGGTAGTGCTGCCGGGGGGCGCTAAGGTTACCTGCGCGTACTGCATGCAGTAGTGCTGGCGGGTGGCGCTAAGGTTACCTGCGCGTACTGCATGCAGTAGTGCTGCCGGGGGGCGCTAAGGTTACCTGCGCGTACTGCATGGAGTAGTGCTGGCGGGTGGCGCGCTCGGCGTGCGCGTAGCTGCGTAGTGCGGCTCGCTTCATGTGCATCTTACATATGGCCGACACGAGGAGCACTACTGCTATCATGAAGATGAGGGCGCAGGCTGCGGAAGAAAAAGTACAATTAGATATTTACCATATCCATCTGTATACTATAAGTAAGACTACAAGACTGCATCTTTGGTCTACTAATAGCGCTGAGCATGAAATCCTGGGTTCGATTCCTGGGTAAAGCAAAGTGATCAAATCAAATATTTATTTAATCAAATAACAATGTTAACATTTATTAGTAACGTTGAATGGCCCGCGAATCGATCTCACGACCTCATGCTCAGGCTTGATATTGCACAATAAGTACACTCACCAGTAACAGTGTATATGGTGGACTGGATGAACCCGTAGTCGTCGCCCGCGTGCCGGTCTTCGAACAGAGGAGGGTACTCCACGTCCACGTAGCCTGGACACAACATGCAATGTTTTAAATGTGACACGACTTATTTTTATATTGTTTAAGCTTAGAGACCTTGATCTCTGCGTTTACCGTGCCTATTACGCAGATATATGTGTATTTTCAACATTACAGATTTTAACGTGCGTAAGATCCGTCACTGTTCTACGATTATGACTAGAGGTCCCTAAGGGAAATATGTAATTCTAAAAGGTCATGTCACTATCCACCAGTGGTGGACAAAGAGATGGTGGACATCGGGAATCATCATATTACACGATACAACATCGCAATTTCGGCGCAACGCGTAGTTTTCTTCAATTCTCGCCAATTAACCGTCACTCCTTTTTCCTTTCAAAACAGGGAAAAAAGGATGTTCTAACACTAGACGCATTTAGTGATTTGTAGTGCAAACGGGCTTCAAACTCACCACACTGGGAATTTTATCCTGTACGTGGGTGCGATTTAAACTTATATACACAAACAGCCTGATCCGGAACAACTACCTAGTTTTCAAAACATATTTCCGTGTGTCTTCTACTTCATACCTTCTAGTCTTGAGTATCGCGGATGTTCGTCGCAGCAGGACGGCTGTTGGCAGAGCGGACTACTTGTCCGACAACATGCTGACTCTGATATACAGCGGCCGGTTGAACAGTTCAGCTTGTCGCTACCTGAGGTTATAGAGAAAAGATATTATGTAGTTAGAAATAACGTAAAACTTGAGAGGAATCTATCGCATTATTGAATTCAGCATGATTCTAGACCCATCAGTGCAGACATTTTGACCGTATCGGTCAATTTCTACATGGTCAAAATGTAGAAATAACTAACGAAAAATGTCAACGTTTGTATATTTTTTACTATCGAGTAGAGTCCAACCGAAGGTCGATTTCTGACCGAAGGATTCTGTCTGAATATTTAATAACCCTAAAAATTTAGTTCAATATGGGCTAGAAGTGAGTACGGAGTGATACGGAGTTTAAGGGAAAGCCCTCCGCAGACTGATAGGGTATATCATACTAAGATACAAGAAATTATTTCAGGAACATTATGGGAATCCAATAAACCTGATGTTTTATTTCCTCATACGCAACGTATCGTAACCGTGGAATAACGCACGTAGCGAACGGCAAGCGCAGCGGTGAGTTCGATGAACTCTGCAGCTAGGCAGAAAGTGAACAGCTGATTTCACGCGTCGTTCGTTAGCGTTTTTCAACATCTATTGCTCGTTTTTGATTTTAGCTGCATTATTTACATAAGGGCTGTCCCTTACACCCAGTAAAGTGATTTTTTAAACTTTCAAATTAAAAGTTATCGAACAACTTGATACTTGATTAAAATGACATTGCAACTTGACAAAAATAATTACACTTTGAATTGGTGCCCCCCGCCCCCCGCGCACATCCTCTCCCACCATGCCCACACGCATTCGTAAGCATTCGTTAAATTTCGGCACTTGCCAAAATGTGCCGATGTTTTGGCCGAAGCCGAAGGTGTTTTGTTTTGGCCGAAGGTGTTTGAGGTTGGACTCTTGACTAATCTTTGTGTAATTTTAATATTCCCAATGGTGGTAATATTGTTGAGCTCATAGAGGATTGCTATCGCGTGCTGAACGCTTATAGGCTTTGCTTTGACAGTTTTACTCAAATTGTAGAAATTTCTCTATATATCAGTTTGACGATATTTTAAATTATAAAATGAATCTGCTATCTCTACAAAAAAACCTACAGCTCAACCAAGGTTTTTTTTCAAGGTTCAGTCAAACCAGTGTAGGCAAATTGTGGACTGACTGTGGATACTGGAATGTGACAGATCCTTGAGCACATCATCTGTTCAAGTCCAATGTCTGGAGTCGGATCCACACGGTTAGACTGCATCTTTAAGGACCACCGGCTCCACAAATAAGATACTTTTGCCATTCCCTCTCAGGGTTGTGGCAGAGTACACTCACGCGCGCAGACGCTGAGCGGACACATGTGCGGCGCCTCGTCCTCGCCGCGCTCGCAGTCGCGGCGGCCGTCGCACACGTACTGCGGCGCCATGCAGCGCTGTCCGCACCAGAACGCGCCTCGACCGCAGTACTTTGGGCCTGGAGACGAAATTATGACCTTAATATATTCCCCCGACTCTTAAAAACCATTATGAATCGAAATCCCTTGCGGGACTCGACGCAGATGCGCGTGCCAATTGTTTTAATATCCAGGCACCTATGCCCGCCAGTTCGAACAACCGGTACAACGAAAAACCGGTTTAAATACTCGTACTTAAACAGGCTCTTGTCACAGTCGCTAATCGTTTCTTCGTCAGCGTTGGTACGGGTGTCTACGGTTGGAGAAGTCCATGATCTGATGATGATAATACTGTACTGAACTCTAGCCTGCATCAGTTTGTTGTTGGCGCAGTCTGACAAGTAGCCTTTTTCAACTAAGTTGAGGTCGGCATCCCGTCTAACACTGGTTGTCAGAGTTCTCGGTTTTTAACAACCGGTAACGACAGCCAAAGATCCACACATGACAACGCGGACCCACTGCTCAACATGTTTTCGAGACACGGAAGCATCTCATGATGATGATGGTCATCCATCCACAGGAGCTGATGCCAAACTTTGGACTGATTCAATTCCTATTGCCATCAACACGCTAAGAAGACATCCATCCACGGACCGACCTCGGCAACCGTTGATTAACCTAGAAGAGCACTCACCTCTAGTCTGCACCAGTATGTACTTGGTGACGCTGAAGGGCGGCGCCGAACACATGTACTGCCCGCTGTCGGTCGCTTGTAAGTCCTGCCGCGAGAGGGAGCTGCTGGTCGTGGGGCCTTTGGGGGAGCCTTTAAGAATGCTGGAAAATAAATTTAAAATATATTAAATATCATCCCGACCGATTGAGGAGGAGGAGTGAAGAGGAGGGACGAATCGCATGTGACTAAAAGAGTGATGAATAAAATGTTGATGGATGGACAGGGGGAGGAAGACCAAGGAAACTATGGATGGATTGTGTGAGGAATGATATTTAAGAAAAAAGGAGTAAATGAAAGCATGACGGTTGACAGAGATCAGGCGCAGGACTGCTTAACGTGCTTTCCATGGCATGGCTGTTACAAAACGAACTTCCACATGGGCTGCTATTGAGAAATTCTTGATGGAAAAACGCAATAACACTGCCTGACACGGGAATCGAACCCAGATCCCCACGCTCAGCTGCAGTCGCACTTGCAACCATAAGATCAAAAAGGTAGACATAATTTCTGTTAGCAAAGGACTTACAGATCAACACGATTTGCAAAGATATCTTATAGCCCAGAAAGATGCTGAATTTTTTAGTCAACCTCTGTTGTCCCACAGCTGAGCAAACGTCTCTCCCATATACTGCCAGTCCTGTTTCATTTCAGACAACCTGCTCTCCTCTGGACTAATGGGCCACGATCGACACACATTGGATGCCTGAAGACGGGCCTCGTCGCCAAGGCAAGCCAAAGAAACGTGGGCGTGACTACCAGGACTCATTTTGCCGGATTTGCGGTAGAAGCATAGACTTTCTATTTTTGAAATAATCCCCCGGACGCGAGCGAATTCACTTCCAAAAGCGAACATAATAAAAAGCTAAATACTCACACATCAGCGTTACTCCCATTATCACTCATATAGTTCCACACGTATAACCTGGGCGTCACATCCCCCCTCAGCTCGCAGACCAGCGTCAGGTTGTCATGCACCCTGCGCACCAGCACGTCTGTGTACTCCGGCTCGCCAGGCATGTAGAGGACGAGCGAGGGGGTGTGGATGTCGCCGCAACCTGGGGGGTGGGAGGTGATCTTAAATTTTAGATTAGCAAGCCTACCGTTTACCGCCCTGATCACAGCCTCAGACGATGAAACTCGCCTCAAGCGGTAGGTGCGTGCGCCATTGGTTCCTCCGTGTGTTGTATATGTCATTTGTTTCTTCTCATGGCGAAGCAGTAAGTGAGACAGTGGCCAACGGTGCACGGTGCAGAAGTGCTACCGCGCAGTTACTTAGGGCACCATCATCATCCGCCTAGCCTTTTCCCATTGTTTCCCTATGTTGGGGTTGGCTTTCAGTCTAACCGGATGCAGCTGAATATCAGTATTTTACATGGAGCGACAGTTACTGAAGCCACCGTCTCTGTTAATTTTAATGAGACTTCCAAGAAGAACTCCTTCACGGAGCTTGACGGTCTTATGACTGCATCAGCGAGCGGAGTTCGCATAGCTGAATTTTGGGGTTAAGAGTATTTAAACATTTTTGCCATCGACACGCTAAAAAAACGCTTAAAGGTAAGCAGCACAGTACGAGAGGAATCATCTGCCTAGCCTTTTCCCAAACTATGTTGGGGTCGGCTTCCAGAGTAACCGGATGCAGCTGAATACCAGTATTTTATATGGAGCGACTGCCTATTTGACCTCCACAACCCAGTAACTGCGTAATACGATACCCCTTGGTAAGACTGGATGTCAGACTTTCGGCTTGTGACCACTTGTAACGGCTGTCAAAGATCCACAAATGACAGCGGGGACCAACGTCTTAGCGTGCTATCCGAGGCACAGAGGAAACTCGGTTTGTAACGATGAACTCATCCACGGACCAACCTCGACAAGCGCGGCTTAACCTGAAGATCGATCCAAGCGGCTGTTATTATTTCGCCACGAGCTCCCCATCATCATCCCTCATGGATGCAGCTGAATACCAGTATGCTACACGGCGCGACTGCCTATTTGGCCTCCACAACCCAGTTACCAGCGGTAGTGACCTTAGACCTTAAGACTTATGCAAGTCTTAACTTTCGTAAAAACATCGTTTGGTGTGCCTTTAAGCTATTTCATAGATGAGCACACATATTACATAATATGCGAATCGTCATTGAATTCGATTGCCAATATCATAAATATTAAAATTAGCAGTGCATGGGCGTCGAAATTTGCAAAACTGATGTCTTTATAGCAAAATATTGTTTTGCAACAAACTTCTTTTCATCATAGCATAAAAGGGGGCAGTTAGGCTTAGTCACACTAAAGCGAATCCTGCTCACCTCGGTTGTTAAAATTTAATCACACGACTATTCGCGCCCGTATGAGCACTGCCATATAAGTTAGTTGACACAATCGGTCCGAGCGAACTCTGTTTAGACAGACCTTTACCTAATCTCTGCTTAGTAATAATCTTGTTGATTTTTGAGTGTTTTGACATACTGCGAAGTACCCATCTGCAGCTGAATACCATAATTTATAAGGAGCGACGGGTTTTCGGTCACTACGGGACCGAAACCCGATCCACAACCCAGCTAGTACTGGGTAATACAATGCCTTTCTAAGACTGGTATTCAGACATTCGGGCCACTGACTTCCTGTAACGACTCTCAAAGATCTATAAATGACAACCGGGACCAACGGCTTAACGTGTTTCCCGAGGCACGGAGGAAACTCGGTATGTAATAGATAGGTGGTCACCCATCAACAGACCAACCTAGGCAAGCGGCCTAACCTGAAGATCGACCTGTGCGGCTGTTATTATTGAGCCACAAGGTCGCCCCTACTGTAAAGTACTGCTATTGAGTGTTTCAAACAATATTCTAACTGCTAACTTGCACCCTTGGCCACGGGAATACCTCGTTTTGACGCTACCAACGGCAAACATTTGTAAAGTAGCACTCCAGCTAATTAATATCAACTTTACCCTTATGTAAATTAAGCTGATTATATCTTGCCCTCAGGTTACGATGGCAAACAACTGTGCATTCCATTATCAATGACTAAGTGTTAGACAGCCACTTTGTCTAATTATCTATCATCTCCCAACAGTAAACATAAGCGTACTTAGCTTAATTAGTCATGCATATAAAAACAAAGTAATAGAACACCTGGCTTGTACATAATTGTTATCTTCCTGTGAGTCAGATAAATTCCATACTACACCAACTTACGCCATTAGAAAAAAGTAATAAATTACAGCAGGACGGGTCGATCTTTGAGGTTAAGCAGTTTTTGCCGTGGTCGGTCTGTGGATGGGTGACCATCATGCATAGCGAGTTCCGTCCATGCCTAGAACAGCACATATAGGCCGTTGGTCCTGTATTGTAGATCTTTGACGGTCGTTACGGGCAGTCAGAAGCTCAAAAGTTAGACAACCAGTCTTACCAAGGGGTATCATATTACAAAGTAAAAATAACAATTATAAAACCTTTCTTCAAGAAAGAGAACAGAGAAGATATGTCCTGCTACAGACCTATAGCGTTAGTACCGATTTTTTTTTAAATATTCGAGAATGCAATATATCATCAAATTACCTCATACTTGGAGAAAAATTGCCTGTTCGTTAATAACCAGAAAGGTTTTAGGAAAAACAAATCTATTGACATGGCCATCTACAATTTCTTACATATGGTTAGTGGCAGAGTGAACAAGAGACTACCAACTCTGGTGCTTTATTTGGACATGTCAAAAGCTCTTGATCGCATAGACCATAAAATTCTGATAAGTAAACTTAACGCATACGGAATAAGAGGAAATGTATTAAAAAATAGAATCTTATCTTTGTAATAAGCAACAAATAACGACAATTAGCAAAATAAAAAAAAAAACGAAATAATATATAAATCTAGCCAGAGAACGGTATAAATTATGGAGTACCGCAAGGTAGTGTTCTCGGGCCACCCATATTTATTGTTTATATTTACGACTTTCCGACAGCATCATCATATCCTATGACAATGCTTGCAGATGACAGCACTTTACTTTTTAATAGTAACGAGGCAAACACATTAGAGGCTGAGATTAATTCTACCTTACTATCAGCTGTTGTGAATTGGCTGCAAAATAATAATTTGGTTATAAATCTCGATAAAACCGTATTAATGAAATTTCAACAAAGAGTAAATTACAATCTGGACTTAAATATTAAATACAAGGACAAAATTATTAATGAAACAAATGTGACTAAATTTCTTGGACTAAACATAGAAAACACCCTAAAATGGAATTCACATGTTGACAAGGTATGCAGTAAGCTAAACCAACATTCCTATGCTTTGCACATGTTAAGTAAAACGGCCAAAGGAGCAACAGTCTTAAGGGCGTATCATGGTCTAATAGCCTCAACATTGAGATATGGAATTATATTTTGGGGCAATGCCACGAGTAAAGATATGGTATTTAAGTGCCAAAAAAGGTGCATAAGAGCCATATATAATTTGCAGACTACAGACAGCTACTATAATTTTTTAATGATAAAACTTGACATTAGCAGCCTTTTAATACAGTTAACCATTGACATGCATGTAAAAATAAATTATCTTTGATTAATCATCTTGAATTGAATAAAAATTGACAGTATTTACTCTAACGTGACTTTGCATTGTTTAGTTTTAGAATTATTAGTAAAAACACTAATATTTGTACACCAATTTCATTGGTAGGACATAGAGCTTGACTAAAATATATACATAAGACCTTTATTGTAATACCTGTGTTCACAAATAAAGATAGATTGATTGATAGAAAGTGCTAAATGGGTTGTGGAGGTCAGATACGCAGTCCCATACCATAGGTTTTTTGTGCACTTTTGTATATGGCAATGTTTATTTTTAATAACCTATGAATAATTTCTATGTGGGGAGTTGACAATGATGTACTGAATGATGACTTTAAATGATTTATTTACAATCTTCATTATAAGCACCTTCAGTGAATAGATTCTAACTTTGATGGCTTATATCTTAGAAATGAGGCGATTGAATGCTTAGATGATTTTCTCTCATTAAATGCTAGTTTCTAATGATGCTGGCTATTGATTAATTTAGGTTTAATGTGTGGCCGCTATTTTGAAAATAAAATGATGAAAGGTAGGCAGGCCACACTTCTTACAAAAATCATCCAACCCCTTATATCTGTTATCAAATTGCTTGTTTATTTTAGCCAATAAATGATTTATTGACTAAAATAACAGTAAATATGACATAAGATGATGATTCCATAGTAACTTTAGTACATAGTTCTGGCCCCAGTCTTTCAACAACTTATTGTAACTGGAGATTCTCAGAATTACAGAAAATTCCTGCACAACTTTTACATCTGCAATTTACAGAGTAAGTGGCCATTTCATAGCTTTCACATAGGCTTGAAATTTTATAGTTGCATCAAATATTTACTCAATCCAGTTTTGTTTCTATAATCTGACAGATTAGTGGAAAATACGATCAAACAAAAAGGATAGTGGAGCAAAAGAGAAAGGATCTAACTCCGCTTCAAAACTCCCGTTAGATACCACACAAAAATTTAGAAGCCGAAAATAGGTTCGCAAAATGAAAATATTTTTCCTGATGCATTCTGAGATACACTCGATGCGATTAGCCATGAACCTTGTCCTTAATTGATAAGCTATGCTAACAACCACGGTCAAAACAGATTCCAAGGCTAAAAAACCAGTATTGAACGAAAAAAAAGAATTTGGGAGCTGCCAAAATTTTCCCAAAAAACGCATCACCAGTATTGCAATGATAGCGGTTTTACAAACAATACTTACATGGTTTTGAACTATAGAGAAGGAGAATTACACATGACAACAAACTATTGGACAACGAAAACATTTTTATTTACTTTTTACACATTTTCAACTATTGACATTCAACAAATTACGCCATTTTTGTTTCGTCGTATGTACGTTCCAACTAACGTGCATAGACATAAATTATTAACAAGATTAACGCTTCATTGGGTCTGAGAAGTGGTTAAGGTATGTACTTCTGTTGTGAAACTAAGAATAAGATTTAAAGTTTTTATATGAAATGTCACGCAAGAGGCAAAGAGATTTAAAGTTAAAAGTTTTGCCTTTACAGTTTCGTTTCGTGTATTTTTTCTGCGTCTACGGAACGGTCGAGAAAAAGTAAACCCAATTTACGCTATATGCGTAGATTCATTGAAGTTAACATTTTGCCTATAAGGTTGTAAATGTGATATTTATATTTTTTTTCTACAAAATAACACCACTGGGTTCAAAAGCTCAAACTCTTACATGAATAAATAATAACAAGCAAAATGGACACATCGTTCTTAAAAATTCAAAATTCACGAACATGATTTTTTTTGGAGTGGAATGTATGTTAACATGTCGATCATGTCGACTGTCGTTGACATTGACAATTTGACATTTACAATTTTGGAAACTCCAGCTCCAGGATTTTCCACTCATACATAAGCATTTGCACAGTTTAGAGTGAAATAGCTGGATACGTCCTGTCTAAGTCAAACAAAGACAGACTTCATGTAATGCTTGGTATCTTATCAGTGTCCAAGTGACTCAGAAATATCAATATCATATTCATTGTGCTTGAAAGCGAAAAAGGGGTTTTCATCTATATTTTTACTATAAAATGGACCTAACACGGCTTCCTAATGACAAGAAACTGGAACTTTGCAAGTGGTATTTCAAAGGTATTGTATCCATTCAAATTCTTCATAGAATTATAAAAAATACGACACAGCTTTGTCGCCTCTTCCTTTAAAATAAATCATGCTATTTTGCTGTTTATTTCATTCAGTCTCCACATTATCCTCCTAAATACCGCAAATATTACCGGCCAGAAGGATACGTCGACTGATTTTCGCATCCATCACACATGGCGAGATTAAGGCGATGTTTCCCTTCACATTGGTCCCAATTTCCCGTTATTATCAAACTTGACTAGGAACTATGTCTATGCTTTAGGCGTAATCACTTAAAGGCTGACTCCCACTCTTAAGCTGATTCTCTGACCGATAATATGTGAGGTAAATAAAGGCGACACTGACCATTGTCAGCTCTGGTTACTGTTACTTGTGGTCAACAAACCAAACAATCTATCGCTATGACTATTCTCTGACTGTCTTATTGTCCATTTTTATATCCATTGCTTTTATAATCAGTTCAGCTTTTTTTTTGTTAGCCCATATTGTCCTATGGCAGGACAAAGGCCTCCACCAATACCTTTCATGAGTTTTTTTCTCCTGCCTCCTCGAACCGGCCGTCGCGGTAAACGTCCAGATCTTCTCGCCACCTCTTTCTGGGCTATCCATTTACCAGCAGCCATTGTGTTGAGACTGTTGCCTAGCAGTCATTGTGCATGCGGCTGATGTTGGCTGATGATTTGTGTCTTATTTATTGTAATGACAAGACTGATGGTTGCCTTTCAACAACCCCTTGATGGTTTCCTTCTAACAAAGTATTGGACCAAAGAGGTTGCAGTAATAGTAAGGTTAGTAATATAAGATATCGAATTCCCAGTGGGATGCCTACTCCTGCCTTTCGTGTGGGGTGTGAACACCATCTGGTTCTTCAAAGAGGCGTTCATGAAGCCTCCCTATGAAGAACAGAAGCAGATTAAGAAATGTAAGTACTCTTTTTACATAAATCATTATTTCTTCCTTATATCAGAATAGCATGATATAGCATCCTGAGCAGCGGTCGATCACTTACTAAAAGTGGTAAGTAAGAACTAACATAGGCTACGTGTTTATTGTTCCTAACATAGTGGACCTCTGTAGTCTGAGTCTTAATATTTTGTTAGGTTCTCCTTTTTCTGTGATCGGCTTTCTAGCCATCAGCTCTAAAGTCGGGCTGTGTTAAAATAGAATACCTTTTGGCATCTCAAAAATAGTACTACCGTTTTTGGACACTGCAGACACGATATCAAAATCAAAGCATTTATTTCAAGTAGGCCAATTACAGGCACTTTTGAATTGTCGAAACAAAGACAGCAATAACAAATGAAGCTACAGTCCCAGTCACAAGACATAATAACTGTGAAAGTATGGTAGATAATCCCATGTTTGCCGGTGTGTGCAGATTTTTATTAATTTATCTATTAATCTCACACTCTCCATGCTTTTCCAGATGTACTAATGTCAGCAGCCGGGGCCATAGCCTGGATGGCGTTCTTCGCAGTCTGGATCACAATATTCCAACTACAGCGAGTGTCATGGGGAGCCACCGGCGACGCCCTGTCCTTCATCGTACCATTAGGACGAGCTTAGATGTAGAGGCTAATATGAAGAATGTGTTTGTAATGAAGAAGCAAGCTGGAGAGCATTGAGCACTTAACGAGGAACTTGTTATGGTAAAATGAACCAAACCACATCAAAGGGGTTGGAAGATTTTTGTATGAAGTGTGGCCTGCCTAGCTTCCTCCATTTTACTCTATTTTCAAAATAGCGGCCAAGCATAAAACTCGTATTATTAAATAGCTGAAATCAATACAAACAAGTTCAACAAAAAAATTTCAAAGTTCTGCTGATGGCGAAGTGTTGACTTTGATGGCTGAAAATTTAGTCTCATACTAAACTTGTTTGTATTGATGCCAGCTATTGATTCATACAGGTTTTATGAGTGGGCGCTATTTTGAAAATAAAATAAAATGGCGGAAGTTAGACAGGCCAAATAATTCAAAGCCCTTTCTAACATTTACTACTGAAGTAATTTGGATGAGATTGCATGTAGTTATATGTAACTTGTTTTGGTGTGAATAGTAAATAACATTCGAAATATTGGATTAGTTTGACAGAATAAAGAAAAGCCGTGAACTCTATGCGATTTCCTATGTGCAAAAATGACGAACTTCAATTTAGCACTATTAAGGGATAATTTCTCAATAATCCTTCCTTAACGCTTACCTAAGTTATAAAAAAAACCTCTCGTGCAATATTTCAAGCTTCTAGACACAATGGTTTCGGCTGTGCATTAACTGTCAGCATATAAATGTTACTCTTAAAGCAATATAGTTTTTTAATATCAATTCAATTTAAAACATTCCAGTGTGTGTTTAGGTGGTAACTTAATATACAAGGTGGCAGGGACCCCGACGCTGAAACGGTTACCACGTGTTCAGTACATCATTCTGAACCCCCTACATAGAGATTTGTCATCGGTAATTTTTTTTTCTTAAATCAGCTGTCCCATACATTTTGACCGTTTTTTTTAAACCGATAAAAACGTTCTATGTGATATAATTCAGAAAGATGTACTGAATACAGCGCTGCTGTCCATGCCACCTTGTATAATGAGAGCATTACAATCCCTGTCAGTGACAGGAAAATAATAGAGAAGAGGAAGATAAGTCAATAACTCAGTGAACTGTAAAAACTAGGATAGTTCACTGAATTATTGAAATAATGTTGGTTGGTACATTTTGGCATAACTGGGACCAGTTATTGTTATGACCGCGCTATGGAGTCAATTAGGGCTGTTTAAAAAGCTATAATCAAGCTAGCTTATGTTCAATTATTTATTAATGACGCTAAAACTGCACTGTGCATGACTCGGGAATCGAACCTGGGATCTCATAGCTCCTGTAAAGTTAACATAAGATTTGACAGTATATCAGTATATTTACTTATTATGGTTTTACAAGCAAAATCAAAGTATTTTATTTCACATAGGCCTACACGGGCACTTATAAAACACCGAGAAAAGATGCACAGTTCGGATTGGTCGTTTCCTGGAGAAGAACCGGCAAGAAACGCTATGGTTACAGTTAAAGCCGACAGTTAAACCACTAAAAGTATGCGCTTCGGTAATCTTCGTGTTTTCGAAATAGCACGAACCTTGTGCATTTGTTTTGCATGAGAAGTTTTCTCTCTGTTAGGGTTTCTGCTCCGGTCGCCCCTCGCTATCTGTCACTCGGAAGATTTTTTTTGGATTTGCATAGAAATCTCTTACCTTGTATCAATATTATGTTTGTAACAGGTTTAAAATAGATGTCACGCGTAATTTTATTTCCGACTAGCTTTTGCCCGCGGCTTCGCTCGCGTTATAGTCAGAAATTATCTCAAGTCTTCTTCTTCTTTATCGTGTGGTTAGTGCCTAACCTGGTGTAAGAGTTTGTATGCCGCCCATGGGCCTCTGACTTGGCTTTACATGCTGACGAGAAATATCTCAAATGAAATTTTTGAATATAGCCTGTGACACTCGGGTTATACCCGAGTGTCACAAGAGTGTAGCTTCTCATTAATTAGTGAAAGAGTTTTCGCAATCGGATCAGTAGTTCCGAAGATTGCCCCTACATACAAAGTTACAAACGTTACCTTCTTTATAATATTAGTGTAGAAGATAATGACTTCCGAAGCGCATTGTTTCTTTGGATATCTGTAGGTATGTTAAACTATTGACAAATTCAATTACAAGAAAGAAAAGAAAATAAACACACGTTGTAGTAATACTTAGCTTGCTTTTTGTGATATAAGATTAATGATTAAGTACCTAATTTAATTTAATTTAAATACTTGTTAATAACTATGAAATAAAACGAATTTAATAAATTGAAAATTGTATAGTTTTATTTCATTTCCTTTATTATATAAAACACATTTGTACAGTATATACAGTTACTATTTTGAAAATAAATGCTAACTTATAAATCCAAGTAAGCGACCGTTTATGTCACATAAAATTTTAGACCCAGATCTACCATAGCGAACTTAGTCTTACTTCAGTCACGGTTCTTTCCAAAATAATCCTTATTGGTAAAAAGTTAATGTACATATTCTTACAAGCGACTGTGATCAAGCATAGCATACAAATTAACATTAACTTTATGCTCATAAAGTTCATTTTCGGATGAAGCGTGACTGAGCTAAGTCTAAATTCGCACTGGCCTTAAAATACTTATATCTTTGTCACACGTCGTCTCAGTCACTCATGTATCTGTCTCTTTCTAAAGTCCGATATGTCACATTAACGTTCGAGTTTACCAAACGAAAATCGATTATCAACGGTGGGAAATGCCAAAAGGAACATTGAGCTCGCTGTTGTAATTTCAACTATCGCCGCTAAGTGTAACGTTGAAATTCCAGCACCACGCTTGGTCTCTTACGACATTTTTAATTACCACCGTCGTTATTTTAAAACATTTTCGACCATTGCGTCTTCTCGAGAGTAGGGTAGTTAACGAATCAATTGACATACTTTAAAGAAGCTGTCAAAAAGCGATTCCCCATAGATTTTGTATGGCAATAGCAACATGTGACGTCATTAACTTGATGTCAAAGCAAATGAAAATCTATATACAACGTGTAAAATAACCAGTAGTCAGCAGGTTTAAAATCACTCTCAGTTAAAGAGATCAGTCAGATCAGTTCTCGGTTAGAGTGATCTCAAACTTACTTTATAATATAATGAAATCGTTAATTAGGATATTTGGATAAATTGAATCGCATTTTAGACGCAGTCAAGTCACATATTGGCAATAAACTCGCCCCAAATTATACTCAAATCATATAAGACCGAGGGCCCTACCACCATCTGTTAAAACAGTAAGTTTTATTTTTCTTTTCCTTCAGTAAGGGTGTTAAAATATTAATATACAGGGTGATTGGTTAACCGTGTTAAGGGAGTGAAGTAGCAACTTTTGCTATGGGACTAACTATGTACCTAATAAAAAGTTCTGCCATTTCCTTCATTTTTTTGAGTTATACGATAGTAAATGTTTGGAGAAACTGATATTTTTTTCGCGATTCCAAGTTCCATCCCATAGTAAAAGTTGTTCATTTTCATGAGTACTACACTCCCCAAAAGTATTACCAAGTTAAACAAATTACCCTGTATAAAAAATCACGTGTCACCCATGCGATTTCAATGAAATTTTGTGAATGTGTAGGTATGATTAGTTCCAGCTTGAAATATAGGATAGCTTTGGACCCGATACGTGGCGCTGTACAAAGCAGTGGTGGATCGCTAGTACTGCTAAAAGAAATGGTGGTAGGCCTTTTGAGTATAATTGGCGAAATGTGGGTGTAGTGTACGTACCTCTAGCTAACCCTTCGGTGATAAAATACTACAATATTTTGGATATGTCAATTAAAATATATTATTTAATTTTATTTCACTACAAACGTGACGTAAATTTTGGCTTGAATTCATGTTAATCACATCAATTGTTGATTTGTGCAATTATAAATGTATATTAGCTTTTGCCATGGTTTCGCTCGCGTGGAGGTCGGAAATTATCCCACGCGAACTTACTACCAGGATAAAAAGTATCCTATGTCTTAACCCAGGTCATGGTCTACTTGTATTCTAAATTTCATCGCAATCCGTTCAGCCGCTAAAGAGTGAAAGGTAACAACAGAGTTATTTTATAAGTTTTTTTTTATGAATTATAAGCACCAAGTAATTGATACTTTATTAAATAACACTGATCATTGCACAAACCTACAGAAAACATAAAAATAATAAAATATTTATTATAATTTACACAAAATACTATCTATTCTCACAAGTTCTCACATTTATGTAAAGACAATAAAATAAATAAGACACTTTTGTGCCAACGTATTAATACGTACCGCGTTGGATTGGAACCAATATTGGAGCCAAGTTTTGTATGAATTAGGTGTATAGAAAAACGATAACCAACATTTGGTCGAAGCTTTCAAGGTAAGTATGAAATAGAGTAATTCATTAGTTAAGTGAAAAGGATCCAATCCACAACATGAGCAAAAATGACTTCATTGCATCAATCTGAAGCTTAATATCGATACTATCAGTTAGCAAAAAAGATCCAAGCAACAAAACAAAAGGTTATAATTTTATCAACGGTAGTACCAACCCACATGTACATGTAGCTTATAGTATCGATATTTAGCATCAGTCTGGTGCACTTAAGTAATTTTTCTCCATGTCGTGGATTGGATCCTTTTCGCGTTACTACTTATGTCCAATTATGACACAACCTTGTACTGTCGTAGGTAGATGAAGTTATGGAAAATACAGATAGGAAAATTAAGTATTGAAAGGACGAAAAATGTGTTTTTAAAGGAAGGAATTCCATCGCCTTTTCAAAATTTGTATCCAATATTGTTATCAACAATAAAACCACAATTAATTTGCTATAATAACACAGAACTTAGGTAGTATAGAAAAAAAACCATCACAATTAAAATTAAAGGAATACATAGATTTTTACTAAAAGACTAAAGATACGTCACACTGACCGGTTAAAGTGAACAACGTATATGTATAGTGTCACATTGACCAGTCAAAGTAGTTATAAGGAATGACTAAGGCCGCGTTCTAACCAAAGCGATCTTCGCGCACACGATACGCGAATATCACGTTCATTTTGTTTGCCGAACCCGAATGAGTTATAAGAGTAGAGGAAGACCAAAGAAACTGAGGTGACTGCTGAGATGAAGAGATATAGAGATGTATGGAAGACGACATGCTGCGCCAATCCTAAATAAATTGGGATAAGGGCAGAAGAATTATGATGACCCAAACGGCATAGGGCGCTTTGCGAACAAATGAATGACATGAAACGCGACGAACGTGTATTCGCGAAACCGAACGCTTTGGTTAAGAACCGGGGTAATACTATAGGTTCTCGTACACAATCGTCTATGAAAAGCTTCGATTTCCTGTCTGGTATAATTGAGTGACCACAATTTATGATCAATGTGAAAACAGCTTGATCTAGTCAAACATAGTCTTTATGTCTTGGCAATAAAAGCGAATAGTTGACGCAGTGTTTAGACAGAACATCTGATCTGCAATGAGGCAAATTAAGTCTTTTATACGATTGCCAGAAGAAAAAGGGCATTTGTTTCATCGATAACATTGAATAGAACTCTTTTTTAGTCACTGAGTGTATAAAAAATTTTGAATTTGGAACAATCACTAATTTTACGAACTATGTACTTACAAAAAAATATAAATAAGAACTATACTATTATTTATTTTCTCGCAGCCAATGGTAAAAAGTAGAGTACACAACTTTCCTTTTTTTTAATCATGTCTGTCTTTGTATCCCTCGCTCCGCTCAGGATTCTAATCTAGGATCTCTTGCTGCGCTCGGGATTCTACTCTAGAATACTTCACTGCTTTCGGGATCCAATTTTTTTTACTAGCCTGCTCTATCCCACTCCTGGGCAAAGGTATTTCTATCCACTTCTCGCGAACCCGCGCGTCAAACTTATTCACTCGAATTAAATTCCCTTTTTATTCATTTGCTGTTGTTACTATTTCACCTTTATCGCATAGACATAGAGCTCTTTCCGACTATTTCAAGCCGATTTCTTGTTGATAAGTGTATTACTAAATTCACAAACTATCGTAGACTATTGTGTAGAAGAAACCCTAATAAAACATAATGGCAGTGTCTCTAAATTTATGTTGAGTTCCTATATAAAGCGATATTACTGACCAATGTTTTGCAAAAGATGGGTTGTGGAGATCAAATAGGTAGTCGCCACATACTGGTATTCAGCTGTATACGGTTAGACTGGAAGCCGACTCCAACATAAAGATGAAATTAGTTGGCAAAACATAAAACCGTATTGACAAAAGAGTAAACAGGTATCTACAAGTTGTAAAGAGACCATTAACGAATCCGAAAGGCACTTATTCTCCCCTTCATTGCAACCATATTTTTGTTCTAGACCATACCTTCTAGTTACGGAGACATTGGAGGTCAAAATTCCATCTTTTTCACTAGTATTTTTAGAAATACAAGTTTTTAATGTAATAACTTTACTTTTAACACCTCCATGACCCCCGTGCCATTCACTGCATCCATGCATGGAATGGCACGGGGTATCAGCACAATGTTTTGGGTGCGTTACACTGAGTCCCACCGTAAACCGTGATTTTTCGCCCCATTAAAGTCGTTTCCCAGCAACAATTTTTGCGTAGAGTTACTTAGTTTGATGTTCAGAATGCTTGGTTGGCGGCTTCGTGAAGGCTCTGTTTACTCCTTGTCTAGTGCTGTTGTCGATTACATTCAGTTAAATATAGGAACCCAGCATTACAATGATATGGAAAATGTACTGTACATAGGTACGAAACATACACTTTTGAAAGTCAGTTCAACTATCAGAGAAATTTATAAATTCGGATTTGATTGATGAATTTTAATTTATTATAATTTATGGAAAAATGTCACAGTTTATACTAAATAAATATTTTTGATAAATATAATACTTTAAGTAGTAACGCTCAGTTGCAACTAGATAACGAGGCGATCTGTCGTCTGCATATTGTTATTCTAGAATTCAGCTGCATCCGCTTAGACTGGAAGCCGACCCCAACATACAGGGCGAAAGGGGCATCAGTGCACAACGGATACCACGTATTTAGTACGTCATACCGAAATCATCAAACATCGACCGACCGCTATGAAGTTGTGCCTCTAATTAATGTAATAATAAAAATAATTTGTCACACTATTACAAATAAATCACTATGCTCGAAAAAAGCACCAGTTTACAATGTATAACAAAAAGAGTATTAATTTATTTGTTTCCAATTAATGGAATTTTTGAAAAGTAGCTTTAACATTTATACATAAAGTTTAGTTTCGGATGTAACTTGAACGTTTTCGAAGTTAGTCATTCTGAAATCAACTTTATTTATAGTGACGTACAGTTGATATTTGTTTAATTGGAAAAAAGGTCATGAAAAATTAAATTCGATGTTAACAAATATATTTTTTCATGACCTTTTCAAAATTCATTCTGAAATCAACTTATTTGACATTGAGGTAAATGCGATATTTGCATAACAGAAAATAACGTCGGATTTAAATAGACTACCCTTTCCGTTACACATTGTATGAATTATTATTACTTAAGATAAAACGAAAAAAATATTAAATTGTACGTACTACTGAATATACTATTTTGTCATAATTGCATTACAAAATAATTTAAACAAAAAAATATGTTCAAATGGATTGAGAACCTACTCGAGGTCGGCTAAAAAATGTTTTACTAAAATAGGTTCAGATATTTCTGAAATACTAAGCTGTCATAATATCGCCATCTCGCTCTTTCATTCAGTAATACACAACGTGACAGGGACACCGACGCTAAAACGGTTACTACGTATTCAGTACCTGCATCATTCTGAATCCCCCTGTATTTTTGCGTCGGTAAAAAAAAACAGCTGTTTTCTACAAAACTGCAATACATACGGTCAAAATGTATGGAGCAGTAGATTTTTTCTTAAATTACCGATGTAAAAGTTCTATGTGGGGGGGTTCAGAATGATGTACTGAATACACACACACACATATAGGAATTTGAAAGCTGTTCCATACATTTTGACCTTGCAGGTATTGCACTTTTGTAGATAACAGCACGTTCGCAGTTCGGAATTATGTACTGAATACATGGTAAGCGGTAGTGCGCCGGCGTCACTTCCACCTTGTGTTTTCACATAATCACACAGGCTGTTGCTTTGCATTCTCGTCAAATTCAAGGAGGTAACTATGCTAATGATACTCTACCCGAATCAATAATAAAATGGGCAGGTATTTTTTCAAATTTTATTCTTCTCATATCGGAAATCGGTAAGTGTACACCAGCCGTATTAAAACGTGGCCCATCTAATACTAGCCCGATAACCGCGCTTTCACACACAAACGCAGACGTTTATTTCCTCTTTGGAGAAGGGCTTCATTCTGAAATAGTGTCAAATTTAAACAGCAAAAAAAAGCAACGTTTGTTATTATTGACAGGTACCGTAATTTAAATTGATAATTTACGTACGTATTTTACGCTTTATGAAAACCTCCTGAATTTCGACGACGATGCAAAACTACATCTTGTATGTTTATGTCAAACATCTATTCAGTATATTAAATTACAAAATTAATTTGATATAGTTAGAGATATTAAGTTTCACTTTTACAGGTGGGTGTACTATCAGGTACACCTCTGCTTGACCCTTCGGCGATTACTGGCGTGATATTATATTAAGTTTTATGTCAGATAGTCGAGTTTAATATAGTTATGTTAACCATAGTTTAGAAGACAGTTAACTCTTTGAGGTTTACAGGGTTTAGTCTGGTCTCTGCTTGGTGTTCTATGATTTTATAGACATTTTTGTCTTTATCTTTTTGTAAGATGCTCATTGATTGTCATAGAGTAAATGATGCCGTGACGTCTGACAGGAGAGAGTGGAAGAAGGCTCATTTACTGACCGGCCGACTGACTTTGCGTAAAGAATATTAGATTGGCACTAATGATTTATCATTAAAAAAATAAACTATTCATAATAATATGGTAATAAGCAGAGACCAGACTATACAAGAGTACCCGAAAATATAACAAGTACGCATATATTATACATCCGGGTATTGACCTTAAAACGTATATTAAAGTCAGGAAAATTGATTACTAAGCAAATTGACAACCAACCTAAATAGGCCGCATGTTTAAACCGCAACTGTCATAGACAGTTATATGAAATGGCTATTAACAATTAATTTCCCTGATTGTACATACATATTAACCATATGTTGTCCTCTTGGTACGTAGGTCATGGTCATATTGTTAAAGTTATGTTAAGTCACTCAATACGCACTCGGGGCGGTGAAGCCATCCGACGTTCTTGACGCAGTTTCAAGAATTCAGATCTGGCTATCCTGTTGATGAAAGAAGATAATAATAGATTACTTGACCGGCTACGAAAATATTCATCGTGTTCATGGACGAGCGTGGTGGTGGTGGTGTGGTGTTGGCCCAGTGGTGGGTCAATTCGATATTATTATTGTAATATCAGCCTGTACTGTCCCACAGCTGGAGGAGCTCGTGGCTAAATAATAACAGCCGCTCGGGTCGATCTTTAGGTTAAGTCGCGCTTGCCTAGGTTGGTACGTGGATGGGTGACCACCCATTACATACAGAGTTTCCACCGTGCTTCGGAAAGCAAGAAACGTTAAGCCGTTGGGCTTAACGTTTTTACAACATTCAACGATCTACAAATGACAGCCGGGACGTTGGTCTCGGCTGTCATTTGTAGATCTTTTCCGAGTCCTAACTTGGTTGTGGAGGTCAGATAGGTAGTCGCTCTATGTAAAATACTGGTATATTCAGCTACATCCAGTGAGACTGGAAGCCGACCCTAACTTTGTTAGGAAAAGGCTAGGCAGATGATGACTGTCCCACAGCTGAACAAAGGACTCCCTCCTTTCCTTCTACTCCTGACGGCTGTTGGCTGAAGATATCGGCCAAGAAAAAAAAAGTTCCATTTGGGTCCATGCATACGAATATCTGCGCCCATAAATTTGAATAAGCAGTACCCAATTGCGTTTCCAGTGCGTGTTCTTGTGTTATAAGCGAGTTGACGGCTTGTCATCGCATGCATTGGTCTTAAGTTCAAGCCAAAAGGTGCCAAATCATTTCATTCATCGACAATTAATTCTTTACTTACCTTAGTAAAAGAAAGAGTGCCATGAAGTTACACGCGATGAGCATATAGAACACGTGCGTCCACGAGTGACTGGACACCACGCCCGCCAGCATGGGGCCTATGGCCGCTCCTGTAGAAGATAAATAATAGTAAAAATGACTTATACACAGACAGACAAATAACTCATCACAATGCCCAGCAATTGAGTTCGAAATCTCACTCAAAATTGTGTGAAAGTGTTCATCAATTTTCATATGATGAAATTGACATTTACTTTGACTTCTCAAAAGCGTTCGACTGGGTAGACCACAATACACTGATCTGTAAACTACACAACTACGGAATTCGTGGTCAAGCTGCTGATCTTGTTCTTACCTGTTTATCTTAAATATGTTTAATGGTTCGTTTAATATATTAAACATACGGGGAAACGGCCGTCGAGTCTCTAGTCAAGTTGGGCGTTTCTCAAGGTTAAATTCGCGGCCCTTTCCTATTTCTAGTTTATATTAATGACCTCCTTACATGATGGCTAACTAAAAGGCATACAAAACAATTGAACAGATACGGATGTCTGATGCCAAAAAAGAGGTGCGACCGTACGACTAACTTACTACTTATAATACACTCACCAACACTCCCGGTGCCATCAATGATAGCAGTGACAGTAGCCAACGCTTTGCTATTGCCCGCCAGACTACTGTGTGTGCCGAGCTCCGCGCTGACAGCTGTCGTGATGAGCGCGTAGGGACCGTTCACCATCATACCAGTGAGGATCAGCAGCGCTACGTTGAGGAGGTAGGAGGAGGCGCCCCAGCATTGGTAGATGAAAAGCTGCGGTGGAGAAAATAGAAGATTGAAAATAGTGGCAAATGAGTTGTATAAAGAGCTGTTGAAAATGAAGTATCTTGTCAGGTATGAAGCTGTTGACAAAGAATGTAAACATATTATGTGTTTAAAATCTTGTAATAAAAACCGGGAAAGGGCGAGTCGAGCTCATGACTCAGAACCGTCCAATATCTGCCGGGCGGATGATCCGCGTACTCACCATGGGCGCGCAGGCGGAGTAGAAGGCGACGCACACGAGCGCCGGGCAGCCCGTGCAGTCGGCCACCAGCCCCGCCAGGATGGCGCCCGTCACGCCGCCCACGTCGAACACCGTGCTCAGCTCGCCCGACTGCCGCGCTGACAGGTCCGCTACACACGGTAACAAATCACTGAATAACTGAGTGAACCATCATATGGCTAGAAAGAGAGGAAACGACTATAACAGAAGATAATATATGCAACGTCGACTCCCGATAAATTGTTTATGGGCAGGAAAATGATGATGTCAATTAGACCCAAAAGCAAAGACACTAAAATGTTAAAGTTTAACACACAAGCTATAGGAACGGTAAATAGACTGTGGTGTATCCACTGTCAAAAACATGCGGATGGATGGAGTCATTATCATCTGCCTGCCTTTTCCCAATCTACGTTGGGTGACCACCTATTACATACCCAGTTTCCATCGTGCCTCGGAAAGCACGTGAAGCCGTTGGCCCCGGCTGTCATTTATACATATTTGACAGTCGTTACAGGTAGTCCTGAAAGTCTGACAACTAGTCCTACCAAAGGGTATTGTATTCCCCAGTAATAACTGGGTTGTGGAGACTAGACCTCCACAACCTAGTTAGTAAATACCACCAGTACTGTAAATGGAGTGACTCATTTACAATACTGGTGTTCAGCTGCATCCGGTTAGACTGGAAGCCGATCTCAACGTAGTTGGGAAAAGGCAGGCAGAGACAACACAAGTATTGTTCTATACCACGTAAAAATAATATAATTTCTACTTACGTAAAGTAAACCTGATATAACTCGGCAACCAATACAGGAACGTGTAGCTGACGAGCTTCGCGAAGAAGAGCGAGAGGGAGAATTCCAGCACACCCGGGATAGAGAGAGCGCGCGATAGCGAGACCGCGCTCTCGGGAGACGAGCGGAGTAGAGACGTGCGCTCTGTCGCCTCTTCCTGCTGTGAGTGACAATATTGACATAATACAACATCACACCTAATGGGTGTAAACAGATCACTAATGAAGTAGAAAGGAAAAATTAGATCTCCAAGCCATTGTGATCATTTTTTTTTATTCTAGACCATACCTAGGAAACTTTTAGTTTATACGGAGATATTGGAGGTCAAAGTCTTTTTCTTGAAATAAAAGTTTTTAATGTTACGACTTTATTTTAATTACCTTCATGACCCGTGTACTATTTAATGCATTAATCAGCACAATTTTTTGAGTTACATTAAGTCCTAACGTTAACCGTGACTTTTCGCGTCTAAATATTTTTAATGATTCAAATAAAGATACCAGGTGTTATCAGTAAACAGGGGACCGAACCCAAGTCCCTTTAGTCAGCAGTCACGCTTGCGACCACATAATAAAGTACAGCACATAATCCATATAGACGAAGAAAAAAAATGCATATTAAAGGGGATAACTCATAAAGTACCGAAACAAACTTAATCAAATTTAATGGGACCACCGCGCGAGCTTCCACTACCAAAATGAGAAAAGAATCACTTAAATCGGACCAGTCATCACGAAGTAATCGGTAAAAACACATGAAAAATAAAAGATGCTGGTGGAATAAATAACTATCTCCTTTTTTAGAAGTCCGCCAAACTATAATTTATTTAATAAGAAGATACTTACTTGTGCTGTATTAGACGAATGCCTGTTCGGTCGCAAGCTTGCAGACTGGAAATAAAAAACAAGTATTATTTAATTGCCGCTCAATAAATGTTAAAACTTATTAAAAATCTTTATAAATGTTCATATGACCTTTCTGAAGACAAAACACGGCGGGACCTAAAAAGTACAGTTAAATCAGAAAAAGTATGCGCTCCGGTAATCTTCGTTTTTCTGAATGAGCACGAACGTCGCGTCACAGAGTAGCTCTCCCACAGAGGTAAAGTTTCTAAATTTTGTGATGCCGCGCTTTCTAATAGTGCACCTATGATTGCGCGTTTGTATGAAGTTTCCTCTCTCTAATTTAGGTTACATACTCTAGCCGCAGATCGTCATATGTTACTTAAAACCTTTCAGTAGGTTTTTGGAATTGCATAAAGTTCTTTATCTATTATTTTATAACCAATGGTAATACGAAATAGGGAAGCAATAGTATTTCCATTATTTCAACAGCACTCATCAAATTAAGCGTTTGTATTTCTGAAGTTAGACGGTGACGGTTGACAGGGGAGAATGGAAGACAAAAACGTATTGCGCGACCCCAAGTAACATGGGTCAAGGGCAGGAAGATGACGATGATGATTTCAAGTTAGACGATGATTACCGAAGCGCATACTTTTCCAGGTAGATCAGTATTTCAACTTTTAAGAGTGTGTTTCTGACCTGAAATACTGGTATTCAGCTTCACAAGGTTAGACTGAAAGCCGACTCCAACATAGTTGGGAAAAGACAGCAGATGATGGTTGTGTTTGTGAACCCGTTGATGAATCACTAGATCGCCCATAATCAAGCATGACGCAACGCGTTATTTTTAATAAACAAAAAGACTGTTCAGAAAAGTATTTACACTATATTGGGTTTTTTGGTGAAAAAATCTGACAAATAAGTTCCGCGTAGATGGCCCTAAGTGTTAGTTACCGTAATTCAGTTTCCATGGAGTTTCTTATCGAAACCTGGCCGCGTGATGGAGCTTATTGCTTTTTCTTGTCATCGATTGGGCACTTTTCATTCAAAATGACTGTCAAGTGCTCTCTCGCGGCGAGGCTTCCAACACGCAAACCCTCCAAACCGCGGCGACATTACTGGTTTCTATGTAACTCTATAAACACATTTCCACAGATGCGACATTGTCGTCCGTGGCGATGTCGCAATTTGCATACGGTTACAGCTATGCAATTGCAGTCTGCGGTCAAGTAAGTGGTTTTTTTTTTCTTTATTTATTTAGGGACATTTTTGATCGCAATACGTATGTCAGTTCCATCGTATCCTAAATTCATATTGCTCATATCAGGGCCATGAACCAAGTTAGTGTTGCCTCCTTCAGAATTAGTTTTATACCGATAGTCAAACAAACAAACGATAGCTTACCTGATCCCCCACGACGACGGATGAGGCGTCGTCGTCATCCGCCTCGTCCTCTTCGTCTGAGCGCGTTGATTGGCGGGATGGCTGCGAGTCATGGATTCATACATGAATGTTTATGTTACCATTTAGTTGGGTTAGTAAGCAGTGATGATAGCCTAGTGGTGTGAACGCTGGACTGCCAAGTCATACGTCTCGAGTTTGAACCCAAGACACACCCTCTGATTTCTGGAATCATGTGCGTATTGTATAATTAGCACTTGCGTCGGTGAAAGAAAACATCGCGAGAAAACCAGCATGCCTGAGAGATATTTCTCGACGGCATGTGAAGCCAAGTCAGAGGCCCATGGGCGGCATAAGAGTCTGACATCAGGTTAGGCACTAACCACACGATAAAGAATGAAAGAAGTTGGGTATAGTGGCATTTTTGTAATAATGCACTAAGTACCTATTTAAGAGCATATACAACCTCAGCTCAAATTCTAATTTGGCCCCCACCTCCCCGCCCCACCTCACTCTTTTATCTCGCTCGCACACTACTGCTCGCGGTCACGCGGGCACACGAAGTCGAAGCGATTTTCTTAGAGTAAACTACTCTATTATCGGACGAGTACTAAGTACTTAATAAAATTATCAATCATAATTTAATATTAGCTTGTCATTAAATGAACATAAAATTGTACATCGCAAATTTAGTTTCAATGTACCTACTAACGGCAAGATGGAATCACTTACCATGTGTTAGTACAAGTATTTTACTATATTTATCTTTAAAATCATGAAAAACAACAAATCGTAAAATATTTCTTGCTCTTACTATGTTATGTTTGTTTTCAAATATCATAGCGACTGTACTATTTTTGCAACAAATACATTGCTCCTTAACCACTACCTAAGTTTGCCGCTAAGTGACTGGACAAGCAATTAAAACATCACAAAACCATACTTTATTAAGTGGATGCATCGCGGCCGCTGCTTCTTGCGGCAAGTTATTGATGTGCTTGTGCAGATCGACTAACGTAGGCTATCGATCGATCGATAGGATTAGATCTCTTTGATAATATTAAGTTTCACCAATTTGAGCAGTTCCCATTGAATAATCACATAAATTATTTCTTATCAAATCAGTCATGGAAAAATATTTGAATTTAAGAGTACACTATTTGACAAAAAGTGCCACCCCAGTAATATCAAAGCGGTAAGAGCTGCACAAATACTTCCACTTTACAGGTCAGTGAGTAAACACCATAGCAGGGTTCAACAATACCTACTATTTCAATTTCAATACGCTATGACAGCCTAAACCAACGTAACCGGATTTTTGATTGTTTTAATTTACTTAATAATATTTTTTAAGTTATATATTGTTTATTATAATATTTTCTGGACATGCAGTTTATTATTTATTTTATTTTGAGGACCCCAAATTTTTTTTGTACAAAAATAAATGTAAGATTCGATAACTTTCCGATTTAGTCAATCACTAGCGTATATGTAAAATAAATTGCTTTTGCACAGCACAACGATAGCGACCGATGTTTTTGTGTGGGTAAGTTGTACGGTGCATGGTACGAGGGCGGGTCAAAAAGTTCGCGGAATGGAGGGGTTGGAGAGGGGTCGGGGTATTTTTTTTTACCTGTGACTACTTGTCAACTCAATACAACTATAATTACCAAGTTTTATTCCAATTGCTTCATTAACCTTTGAGATATCGCTGGATACACAAGTCAATCGGGAAGAAAACATCAACTATGGAGAAAATTGAGTTTCGTGCCGGGATTAAGTTCCTTACTAAGCAAGGAAAACCACCACAAGTGATCATGGAAGAAATGTCATCTGTTTATGGGGACTCTTGCCCTGGAAAAATAATGATTTATAAGTGGCATGGTCTTTTCAAGCAAGGTCGGGAGTCGATTGAAGACGACGAGCGCACAGGTCGACCGATTGAAGCGACGTCCTCAGACATTGTCGAAAAAGTTGAAAAACTTGTTCTGGAAGATGCCCGCTTAAAGAAGAAACATATCGGAGAAATGGTTGGAGTATCATCTACAACCATTTTGAACATCCTGCATGATCATCTTGGCATGTTTAAGGTCAGTGTAAGATGGGTTCCGAGAATGCTCACACCGCTTCAGAAACAACAGCGCGTCGAGTGTTCGTGCGAGTTTTTGAGTCTGTGTAGTGAGAACAGGGATGAATTTAGGAACTAAATTGTTACTGGAGATTAAACTTGGGTTCATCACTATGAACCTGAATTAAAGCAGGAGTCTATGCAGTGGCACAAAAAAGGTGCAGCACCTCCGAAGAAGTTCAAAGTGTCGCAATCGGCCGGCAAGATTATGGCTACGGTCTTTTGGGATGCAGAGGGTATTTTATTGACCGATTATAAAGAAAAAGGTGTCAATATTACCGGAGAATATTACGCTACATTATTAGAAAAATTAAAATACGCTATTAAGGAAAAAAGAAGGGGAAAATGGACTCGAGGTGTGCTCCTTTTGCACGACAATGCACTTGTTCACAAGAGTCATGTTGCGATGGCTGTCCTACACAGATGCGGGTTCAGAACACTGAACCACCCTCCCTATAGTCCAGATTTAGCCCCATCAGATTATTATTTATTTCCAAATATGAAAAAAGAGCTTCGAGGAAAAAGATTTACCGATGATGAAGAAGTGAAGTCGACTATTTCTGCGTATTTTGAAGGCCTAGACAAAACATTTTTTTTGAAGGTATTAATAAACTTTATGAAAGATCTGAGAATTGTATTAGGCTTAAGGGAGAATATATCGAACAGGAAAAATAAATTTGGTTTTAATTTCGCCCCCTTCCTCTCCATTCCGCGAACTTTTTGACCTCCCCTCGTATATACACGCTGTGATTGACACGCGTTCTGTTTTAAGAAATGCGAATATGTGCGCGACTGCGTACTTATTGCTTTTACTGAACTGCATGTGTAGTAGTTGCCGTGTGGCAGGGGCAAACTGGAGACACAGGTTTCCGATACATTTTCGTCTACCGGTCATATCTCCTTGTTTCCTAAATCTATGTTATTTCCCATTGCGCCAACACTATAAACCTAAGTACTTCAATATTTTAATTTTACGTCGTCCTGTTGCGTAATGTGTGTTTTGAGCGCAAGCGACACAGCTCTCCCGTTCGAAAGCCGAAGCGAGACTGAGCGCGGGTGGCGGGCGGCAGAGAACAAACTTCAAGACGCCGATAGTTTAGGTAATTTCTTTTTACGGTGAAAATAATAGGAATTAAAAAAAAAAAACATAAGCTTTATAGGTAGTTCAGTTAGTATGCCAAGTTTCATGATCTAATTTTAAGTATTTTTTGAATACCAGCGGTTTATTGTTCAGGTTTGGAGGTAACTTTGGATTTTTTTTCTATCGAGAAAATTTTATGGAATCGTGTTTTCGTCAAACATAGTACTTAGCATTAATCCTCAACTTTATCATATATTTATTTCAAATTAATGCTGCAGTATTTTCGGCATAACAGAGGATCATGCTAAGCCATCTGAGGTAGTATGGGCTCTTAAAGGAGTAACCACACTTAAAGATGCGGAATGAGAATGACCCGATTAGGAACAGCTGGCCAGGCAGTAAAAGTGAAAAAGACTTCATTCGCCTCGTTTCAGTTCGGATCCCACGACTCGACACTCGACACAGCGCCGCATTAAATGCGACAAATGACGTCATATGTAAGTGATAGGATCAGCACCAATAAGTGTAGGAACTCCCTAATGTTGCAGTTGTTATAAATGATGGAAAATGAAAAAAACGAATAAAAATAACAAAAAATATAAAAATAAATAAATGAAAATAACTAATAAATAATAATAAGTAAAGTTTTCCACTTTTTGTGTTTTTTTTTTTGGAAGTCGATTATTTTTTTGCAAAAAAGTTTATATTTTACCCTTTTTAGTTATCGTCTCACACACAAATCTTTGTCAAGTATCAATTTCGCAATTTCTTTGGCTTGGATGACACATTTTTTACAGCTATTTTGATTTAAAAACTAAACTTCTGAACCGATTTTGATGAAATTTCTATGGGACCAATCAGGAAGTATATCCATTCAGTCGAAAAGAATTTTTCAAATCGGTTCATAAATGACGAAGATTAAAGTTTATGTTTTCTGTATAACATACATAACATCACGTCTGTATTCCTCGAAGGGTTAGACAGAGGTGTACCTAATAGTACACCCACATTTCGCCAGTTATGTTTAAGTCCCATGTAATAGGGATCGAGCCTATTGTCATCAACCGGGCACAAATCCAGACTAAGTAGCTGCTACTGAGAAATTTCTGATGAAAAAACCCAATAAAAATTTGCCCGACCCGGTAATCGAACCCAGGACCTAGCACCCAGCAAT
This sequence comes from Standfussiana lucernea, assembly GCA_964057025.1. Lineage (NCBI taxonomy): Eukaryota > Metazoa > Arthropoda > Insecta > Lepidoptera > Noctuidae > Standfussiana > Standfussiana lucernea. The sequence continues at coordinate 9,837,947 of OZ059814.1, forward strand.
GCCGCTTACGACCACAAGACCAAAGTGGCATTCCATTCAAATAAATTCATTTTTCGAAAAGTGAAGTTATGATTTATGCAATGTTTGTTTCTAACTGATTCATCAAACTAAAATGGTTGATTCGCACAATTGTCATCTTACCGAGTGCCGGCTATTGACAGCAGATCCCAGCCCCACGAGCCTGGGGTCGGGGGCTAAGAACAGCCACACGACGGCCCCTACAGCCCCCATGACCAGCCCGGGGTAGATGAACGAGAGGGACCAGTCAGAGTCCACGTATTCCGCTGCCATTATTGTACCTGGAACAAGCATTAACACACTTATTATACATACTATCGCGCTCACCGCGGTCGACCACTTTTCAACTTTATGCGCTGAGTATTAAGGTTGAAAAGTGTTCGCGTTTTTATCACTGTAACATATCCAACGTCAAATGAAGGCCGATCTGTAATTTCTGCCTACCCCTAGTTACACCTGCTATAATCCTTACATACTCCTTTCGCTTTGTCCTTGTTCATACATCTGGTCATACACGCCTGTAGTTTCTGCCTAGTCACACGGGAAAAAGGCATGAGTTTATGTGTGTATGTAGAGTATACTTTATTTGATGTTCGGTATGTTACAGCGATAAAAAAAACAGCTGAACAAAATGACCTTGTTCCAAAAAGGCATTGTACTTTTGTATGTAACAAATGATTTTGGTTAAAGAACCGATGAAATGTTTCTAAGCGTGGTGTACAGATAAAGAATCACATTTTATGTTGAATTAATGATAAGTTTCCGCATCGTCGTTTCAATTCCAAAACGTTTAAATATATAGGTAAGTAGTTGAACGTGTTATGTAAACTGGCCTTCAAACGAAAATATTGCTTATCTGAGTTTATAAAACATTCAAATACGTTTAAGTACATCTTGTTTCAAATTCAAATTATTTATTAATAACCAAGTAAAATAGCAATTTAAACGGTGATCCCCAAAATAGACGTTAGTCTGATCTTGATCTTGAAAATATCCAAAAGGGTACACGGTGACCACCTCAGCCACTAATCTGCATGGTCCTCATATGATTTGACCAATGTCTGGACTTTAAAAGAGACAGTGACCTCTGAGTTTGTTTCGGCTGTTTCTTCTCAGAGTAGTCAGATGAAACACCGGCCCTATTTAGCTTTAAAACATAACATGAAGTGACGTGTAAAAGTGTTTTTTTTTTAACTAATTTGCAGAAATAAATATGATTTGTTATTAACAAAATCAAACTAAAAGTAAAGTTAATGAATTAAAGTAAAAACAAGCAAACTGTAATGAATAATTGTGAATAAGAAAAAAAATGCTTTTATTCAGTCAACTTACATGTGTGTGTGTGTGCGCGTGTGCGATTGTGTGTGTCTGTTTATACAACACTTTTCCTTAAATAGAATAAGCATAGCATGATCACCTATAACATTCCTACAGCTGGGCACAGGCCTCCTCTGTACGAGAGCGCGTGGGCTGTAACCCACCACGCGGGCGCAGTGCGGGTTGGTACATGACACCATGCAGTTGAATACTAGTAATTTACATAGAGCGGCTGACTCAATATACTACGGTGGTCACCCATCCTCAGCTCGACTCTGGCAAGTGTTGCTTTACTTAAAATATCGATTCGTGCGGCTGTTATTACTTCATCACGAGCCAAAATCTGTCTGTAGTTCCCACAAAACAAGCGGTGAGGCACGGCAACAACCGTCCCGTTAATAAAAAAAACATACCCAATATATTTCCCAGTGAAGTGTGAGAGTTCCATATGCCAAAGATGAGCCCTTTCTTGCTGTTGCCGAACCATTTGCCCACTATAGCGACCGTGCCCGGCCATCCAGTGGTCTGAGCTATGCCTGCCCCTGCCTGGAAAGTGAGCAAAACAATTACTTTTCCTCAATTCACAACCATTTTTTGCGTCTATAACAAAAAAATTATCCGTATACAGATAAACTGGAAAACGTATGCGCTTCAGTAACCTTCTTGTTTCTGAAATAGTATCGTATCGTTAGTTTAGTATAGTAGTAGATTGGTATTCCTCGTTATCGATATTGTTTTATTTAATTATATATTTTGGTGTTGTATTAGTTTAGTTTAGAGAAGAATTATTTTAATTTATGTTTACGCCACCATTCCATTGGTAAACCCTCGATCTGTTTTGATGCCCAAGATACAGGCTTTGCCTAGTTTGGGGCCAATGTAAAACCTTTTTGTAATATTTTTGGCAATAAACAGACACACACCTCACAGAGTGGCAAAGTTTCTAAGTTAAATCAATAAACATTTTGAACTGAGTGCGAGTTTGTATGAAGTTTTCTCTCTGTGGGGTTACCTATTCCAGTCGCAGATAGTCATTTGTCACACAAAATTACTGTGGCATTACGTCGAGTTTTAATCTATAATTTTCGGTTAGGTATAGCAAAATAGGCTAGTACTTCCATGGTTGTAGCTCTATATTATGCTGGGTGAAACGTAACATGAATGTAATACAAATATACAATGCAACATGGAATGTAACACAAATACTTGGCTTTGTTTCAACGTGTGTTACTTTACATTTTATGATGCTTTATACCAACCTTTAGTCAGCATAAAATATATTCACCGCGGGTTCGTTTTTTTCCGAACATAGACGACACTTACCGAAGCGTATACTTTTTCCAGGAGAGTTTCTGTAAATACTAAATATGTTTAAAAAACGATGGATGGACTGTGTGAAGTATGATATGGTTACAAAGGAGGTGATTACTGAGATGACGAGTAATAGAGTAGTATGAAAGATGAAGACATGCTGCATCGACCAGGAGTATGATGATGATGATCCTTAAATATGTTTGTACTAACCTGCACTAACAAATAGTATGATATGTTATGTATATTGTAAGTCCGCCCGATGCCAAAGAGGTAACAAAAGATGGCGGAGATTAGCATTCCTAGTGATAAGAAGTATCGGAGATCCACCCTCTCTGCTATCATACCTGGAACATAACATCACGCCATTATTACCCGAAGGCTTAGACAGAGTACACCCACTTTCTGCTACCTATAGGGAGCAAAAATATTGTGAGGGTACAAGACCAGGAGTCTTCCAGAAGTCAGCTGCTACTGAAAAATTCCTTTTTTAGTCTTCTCTCCGCTCTTCTTTTCTCTTCAAATTTCAAGCAGCCCGGATTTTGGAAGTTGGCGGTAAGTTAAGCCGTTGTTCCTGTACCTTATCTCTCTCCGGTCGTGTCGGATTGCCGTCCCATCGGACTATGAGAGTTAAGGAACAGAGAGTGCACCTGTGTCTGCGCACACACTTCATCATCGTTCTCCTGACCTTATTAATTGACCTGACCTAATTTATTTGGCGCAAGTGCAGCTTGTTTTCTTGTTCCGTACTTTTCTATAACTCGTCATCTCAACAGACACTTCCTTTCCTGCCATATCATCCTTCACACAGTCCGTCCATCGCTTCTTTGGTCCCCTACTCTTATAGGCATCTACGTTCATACTCAACAATTTTCTCATTCCACGATAGCCGAGTAGTCAATTACCACACAACTTTTCAGTAACCGGCGCTTTCAGACTTCTTCTTATGTATTTCTTATTTTATGCATTCCAATTATGACGTCAATTAATTAATTACTATAAATACACACACAGTCATTAAAACAGCTGCAGACTATGTCAATATTTGTCTCGACAAGCGGCTCGCTTACCAACGACCTTCACAGTCGAGGGCGTATACGATGCATCTACACAGCTGGCCATGCATTCTTTTACGAGTCAATATTTTATAATTATTTACTAATTAGTAATTAATGAGCAAAAACTAGAAAGTATGCCATTGCCATAACCTCTGAAAGCCGATAAATAAAGGGTGTAAAAGCACCCTTCACGAAGCCGAAAGGCGCGTAGTCTTTCTGTCATTGCAGGCCTCTTCTCGTGGGGGGGAGTGAGGTGTAAACTCCCCCGTTACGTCTATGAGAGGCGTGCCTTTTCGGGTCCAGTGTGATGGGGGGCGCCGGATGTCCCGTCCGAATCCATCGCCCCTGGACCTGTTTAGGGGATGCATCCCCACGATCCTGTACCATCATTCTCATAGCATATGGTAACAGTGGGTTGTACTACCAAGTTTAAACATTTCGTCAGCTTTCCGGGCTCCTAACCTAGGTACGCAGACCTGTATCTTAGGAGTAAAATTATCACTCATCCTGGTTTTACGCGTGATGGCAAGACTGTTATGTTCCTATATCTATATTTAGATAAATTAAGAAACTGACTGGCTGACTGATTCACTGACTGATCGATCAAGCTGATCGTCGCACAGCTGAAACCGCTGGGTCTAGAAGCATGAAATTTTGCACAAACGTTCCTTAAATGACATAAGCTTGCACTAAGAAGGAATTTTTGGAAATTCATCCCCTAAGGGGTTAAAACGAGGTTTGAAAGTTTGTATGAAACTTGGTCAATATTGAAGTTTTTATTTTCTCACACATATCAAAATTTCCACGCGAACGAAGTCGCGGGCAACAGCTAGTACTCAATATGGTTGGAATATTAGTGTTACCTGAGACAAACATGGCGCCCGCATATGAGAAGAGGAAGGCGGAGTCCAGAGCGCCGAGCAAAGTGTTCGCGTCGTTCGTATCTGTAACAAGCGAATGTAACATGTTAAATGGTGTTCTTTCATCACTACTTCTTTATCGTGTAGTTAGTGCCTTACCTGGTGTCAGAGTTTTTATGCCTGAAAAAGGCATCTGACTTGGCTTTACATGCCGTCGAGAAATATCTCTCAGGCATGCTGGTTTAGTTTTCCTCATGATGTTTTCCTTCACCTAAGCAAGTGATGATTATACATTACGCACATTATCAGAAAAATCAGAGATGCGGGTCTTGGGTTCGAACTTGAGATCTATGACTTGGCATTCCGATGGTCACACCACTAGGCTATCACTGCTTTCCATAACTACTAACATTAGATTGGGTAGTGAAACTTCGTAGACGCGATGGGTCTCTATGTAAGTTGATATTAAAATGACATCACGTCTTTTATTTCCCAATGGATTAGGCAGAGGTGTACCTATAGTACTCCCACGATTATGTTTAAGTCCCTTGTAGTAGGGGGCGAGCCTATTGCCATCAACCGGGCACAAATATAGACTCTGGGCTGCTACTGAGAAAGTCCTGGAAAACCCAATAACAAATTGCCCTATGCGGGAATCGAACCCAGGATTTCTTGCTCAGCAGTAGCATTTGCGACCACTAGATCAATGGGCGAAATGAAATGTCTTGAGAAAACAAGGTGGCAGCGTTAATGATTTTGGTCACACGCCAAAAGATATGTGTACAGTTTTTGTCTCCTTTTATTAATTTCTCCTTTCTTTAGGTCCATTTTATGTAGCATTAACAAAACTCCTTAGCTATACTCACTAAAAGGGGCCCAGTTACACCACTGGTCATCGTTAGGGTCGGTGCCGGGCGGCGGGACGAGTGCCGAGCAGTTCTGGTGCAGGACCGACTTCACCACCGAAATCGGCTTCCTTGTCAGGTGGTAGGTCATGTAGGTGAAGAACGTCAGCATTAGCACTGAGGCTTGGTACCTGTGGATGAATGAGGGTCAGGAATCAGCCCTAATTTATGAGCTTAAGGTGAAATCGCCAGGAATTATTTGACTTGCCTAACTTCCGCCATTTTAATTTATTTTCAAAAAAGCTACCACGAATAAAACCTGTATCAATCAATAGCTGGCATCAATGCAAACAAGTTTTGTATGATACCAAATCTTCTAAAGCGTCACATTTCCGAGATATAAGCCACCAAAGTTACAATCTTAGCTATCATCAGAACTTTGAAAGCTTATATTTCAGAAATGTGACGCTTTAGAAGATTTTGTCTCATACAATACTTGTTTGGATCAATGCCAGCTATTTTTTGATAAAGGTTTTATGTGTAGCTAATAAAATCGAAGTTGTAGGTACTGTATGCCATCTGTGAATAGATTCTAACTTGGATGGCTTATATCTCGAAAACGTGGCGCTTTGGAAGATTTTATCTCATACAAAACTTGTTTGTATTCATTTCAGCTATTTATTAATACAAGATTTATGCTTGGCCGCTATTTTGAAAATAAAGTAAAATGGCGGAAGTTAGGCAGGCCACGCTTCATACAAAAATCTTCCAATTCCTTTATTAAGTTTTTTTGCAATTTGTCGGTCAGTGTCAGGCTGTATGTTAAACAAAATATGCGCCGCGTCGCGTCAGTAATACGTGTGTATTTACAGAATTATAGTAATTAAAATCATCAATACAACCCATTCATTCATTTTTAATCCCACTGAATGACATTTTCATGAATTGGTATTTGATGGAATTAAATAAACTTAGAGGGTTGTGATGATGTGGGGATTGATGATTTTTGACACTGACCGGCAACATCATCAGATGAATTGTGTCTCCCATCTTTGTCGCGAAACTTTTCTGATTCCAATATCAGTACAAATTAAAGCTTATGTTAACGCGATTGAATAAGTTAATAATTCGCACTGTAGTGGGCCGTAGGTAGTGCGAGTTTTAAACCACATATACACAATATACACAATAGCACTAGGGAATTCTATACAAATCACGATCATCGATCGTCCACCAAGTTTTGTAACGCTAACATAAACTCGTCGCAATCTAGATCAATTTCATTTGAATCCAAGCTCATATATTTACAAACTTGAGTGTTCAAATATAAATATTAGTACAAAGAAGTGTGCCAGATATGAGTGCATGCACTGGTTACTATTTGATTTATTTGTAAGCCGATAAAGGTGACGGCCACTTAGGTGCATACAAGTTTACATAAAAGGCAGGGTTGCATTTAATCTGATGCCTTGTTTAGAATAACTGGCTTTAAACGTAATCGCTCTATAAAGTTACCATGCTATGAACACATTGAAGTTCCAACTCTTGGTGCAAGGACATGCTGGTTTTTGCAAGACATTTATGATTTTCGAGTGTTCATATTGTTACGTCGGCTGCTTTACGAGAACATTCAAGATTACGCTCGAGTCTAGAATGTTTCACCATGGAACTATCTTGAAGATTCCAGAATAATCCTACAATGTTCCACTATAGAACTTTTTCGGAGCTTCCAGAAAGTTGTGGAAGTTTCTCGAAGAATGGGTACGGCATATGAACGTTCCAAAAAGTTGTAGAGCTTTCTGGAAGGATGGGTCGGCCATATGAAGGTACCAGAAAGTTGTGAACTTTCTCGAAGGATGGGTCGGCATATAAATACCCATCGTGTTTGCGGGAGCAGGCAGTACAAACACGACTCCCCAAGCGACTAAACTCACGCGATGGATGTGCGGGGCGGGCTCGCTATTCTATCGCCTACATGAGCGGTGTTACACAAGTACATTGCCGCTCATACTCACACACTACGGCCGCACTACTCGGTAGGGAGCGCCGAGTCACCTCTGCCGCTGGTCGTCACCCGCTAAGCCTCCTCCGGGTAACCGGAGATCTCACCGCCAGGTGACAGACCGCCGAGGTCGCGTGAAGAAAGCGGCGCTACTACATAGCACTGTAGCGCCTCCTACCGGACATTTTTGCAACTACACATAGACAAGCTGCGTGCGCGTGCTTGTGTTTCGGCCAGGCCTATAGGGCCAACACAACGAGGGTGCTCGTAGTCACGGGCACACCACTGAGACCGCAGGCCGCAGGTTGATGATGTTTTTTTGCAAATTACAAAGGCATCAATTATTTTAGCCATCCATCGCCATTATTTGCTGTTAAATGCGTAGTAATAGGGAAACTAACTGTAAAACTAATGGCGCTAGCATAACAAGGGCCAAACATCATCACAAACCTATTCTTGTTATTTAAAATGTCAAAATAGCTTGACTTCATTGATCAGTTCAGGACTTAGCTATGGACACGCCATCTATAATGAGCTTGACAAACATTCTCAACTGTCGGATAGACCATAGGAGCAAAGTCGCTGATCATCATCATTCCACAATCTATTTGTGGTCGGCGCAGCATGTCGCCGCAGTCACCTCCTTTCTAGCCATATAATTCTTCACACAGACCAAAAAACAAAGACAAACATAGAGCAAAGCCCCAGTTAAAAACTAGAAAGACATTCTTGTCGTATCTTCGGTAACCAAATATCTACATACGAAACTAAGTAATTTATTAGCGAAAGGTGATAGCGTATATTGTTTATATCATTAAATTAATTAACTGTAACCACTAATTGCTAGATACTACGACATAGTTATAAAATGTAACTGTAAGATAACGGAAGTAGGTATAATATTGAATACATGATGATATAGTCGGTGGAGATATGTAACGCTGCAAGGAACGTTAGCCGTGACAAACACACGGGTTAAGCGTGGCTGCTAAGCGCTTGTCTGGCCAGGGTTTGAACCCTGGGTAACAACATAGGTCTAGGTTGGTTGGTTGCTTAGATTGGCACCATAAAACTATCGTAGCCCACGGCATATACTCATTATAGACATAGAAACAAGTCATGCACGACTCGTCACTGTTCCTTCTCGTTATCAAAAACAACAAAAGATCACGATTCACACGTGACATTTTTTTAATGTAGCAGCACCATGCTGAGGGATAGCGGCCTTTTGGCCTCGTACAGGACCAATTTAGTTTAATGGTATGTCTTATGTATCTTTTCTTATGTTTTCTTTTTATATAATTTTGTTTTGTCTTGTGCAAGAGATATATTAAACTTTTTTTCTTCCCTCTTTTCTTTAAGTTCACACAAACGCGCAATGTCGGTACGCTACTAGTCTACAAAAGATGGCATTATAAAACTCAGACGATTTGCTTTTGTAGGATTAGGAGGTTACTCTGTAGAACGGCATCATCTGCCTAGCTTTTTCCCAATTATTTTGGAGTGAGGTCATTTCGGGCCAATGACTACTACCCGGGACCAACCAATCAACGTGTTCTCAGTTGAGAACAGCTGAGAACTCAGAGGCTCGATTTGTAATGAATGGTCCCCATCTACAGACCGCTCTCGACATGCCTTGCTTAACCTTCAATCTAACCGTACGGCTGTTATTATTTAGCCACACGCCCTTCCTTGAAACAAGAATATTATCGAAGCGCATACTTTTTCTGGTTTAACAGTACTGCTCGTCTCTGTGCGCGCGTTTGTTTACGCTCGTTGTATGGAGCCGGTTTTCTGTAACTGTACCGACATAACATAAAATCAAGCCTGTAATCCCCGCAGGATTAGGCAGAGGTGTACTGTGTGTAATAATTTTACACCCACATTTTACCAGTTTTGTCAGATTCCGTGGCTGCTGCCTACCTCACACTTTACTTTCGTAACGAAAATAATCAGCCGTCCCATTCAAACTTCCATCAATTAATACATACTCGACTGAAATGTATGGCAGCTAATTAATTTTTCGCGAACATAAGGTTGGTCCCATGGAGATTGTTTGCAGTTAAATGGTTTGTACCACACTCTTAAATATGATGTATTTTTCGGCTCTAAATTAATTACGTTATCATTCTTTTGTTTAAATGATTCATAAAACAATACTTTGAATGTAGTATTTAGAAAAAATAATGTTTAGAATAATTTCATATCACACATGGAACATACTATACGGATCACAACATCACGACTGTGTCCTCGCAGAAGGTAGGTAGAAGTGTTTAATCCACCCAGGAAAACAGGTCGAGGCACCTTACACCAGTTTTCTCTAACACTAAGCGATGCCTTATTATAATGGCACTATTGGTATTGCAGCTCTCGGCGGTGAGCAGACCGTTAACAATAACAATACACCACTCCAGCGCCGCTCACCGCACACCGCTCGCAGCGCGACGCTCACGTCTCTTAAGGGTCTATAGTAGCTCAGATGGCTTAGCATGATCCTCCGTTATGCCGAAAATACTGCAGCATTAATTTTGAAATAAATATAAGGTAAAGTTGAGGATTAATGCTAGGTCCTATGTTAGACGAAAACACGATTCCATAAAATTTTCTCGATAGAAAAAAATTCCAAAGTTACCTCCAAACCGAACGATAAACCGCTGGTATTCAAAAAATACTTAAAATTAGATCATGAAACTTGGCATACTAACTGAACTACCTATAAAGCAGGTCTTATGTTTTTTTTTTTTTTTTTATTCCTGTTATTTCCACCTTAAAAAGAAAATACCTAAACTATCGGCGTCTTGAAGTTGGTTCTCTGCCGCCCGCCACCCGCGCTCAGTCTCGCTTCGGCTTTCGAACGGGAGAGCTGTGTCGCTTGCGCTCAGAACACACATTACGCAACAAGACGACGTAAAATTAAAATTCATGTACTTAGGTTTATAGTGTGGCGCAATGGGAAATAACGGTTGGCGTAAAGAAGCAGGCAAACATATGATAAACTTAATGAAATAAGTATCTATTTACCTATCTACTATTTATATACAAACATATAGGTAGACAGCATACGACACGTTTGGTGCAGTGGCTAAGCGATTGGCTGCTGCGCTACGAGTCGCAGGTGTTTCTGCATGTGATGATTTGTGTTTATAAGTTTCAATCACAAATGCATCGTCCACGATTCAGGAGTAATCCAGTGTGGGGCAACTTTTATAAAAAAGAAAAAGATAAAAATTACCTATATAGTTTTGTTTTTGTTTTGACAATATATGTATATTACAACAAAATATAGGTATCTACAGTAAGTACTTAGTAATTGTTTTTATAATGTTGTCCCACTCCAGGATTTCTCCTGAATCGGAGACGGTGCGATTACAAACACAAATCTTCACAACTATCGTTAGGCTATAAAAATATTTCTTCCGTGCGGGAATCGAACCCGCGACCCGCAGTGCAGCAGCCAAGCGCTTAGAAATACCTAATAAAAAATATAGGTATGTTCGGTAAGTACCTACCTATCTAACTACAAGAAACAAAACTGTAACTTACTTATCCGACTGTAGTGCTACCTACCACATACATAAAATGTATGAACTTACTGACGTACCTTGGTAGTTTAGCTAAATAATTATAATGTATCTTTCTAGAAGACGTCGATTACACAGTACTGAAAACGATATGATGTTTCGGTAAATTCGTCAGTATCTTCTACCTACCTAAAAATGTAACTGATCTGTTATTCGTACCCACGGCTACATAATTATCAAACTATACATTTCCAGTATAAGCTGATCTCACATTGTATAGGCATTCCGTACAATGAGAGGTCAGCAAAAGCAATAAAGTCGCGCACACATCCGCATTTCTTAAAACAGAACGTACTACACGATCAATTATAAACCTTATCCCATCAATCACGGCGTGTATATACCATGCACCGTACAACTTACCCACACAAAAACATCGGTTGCTATCGTTGTGCTGTGCAAAAGCAATTTATTTTACATATACGCTAGTGATTGACTAAATCGGAAAGTTATCGAATCTTACATTTATTATTGTACAAAAAAAATTGGCGTCCTCAAAATAAAATAAATAATAAACTGCATGTCCAGAAAATATTATAATAAAAATAAACAATATGTAGCTAAAAAAAATATTATTAAGTAAATTAACACAATCTAAAATCCGGTTACGTTGGTTTATGCTGTCATAGCGTATTGAAATTGAAACAGTAGGTATTGTTGAACCCTGCTATGGTGTTTACTCACTGACCTGTAAAGTGGAAGTATTTGTGCAGCACTTGCCGCTTTGATATTACTGGGGTGGCACTTTTTGTCAAATAGTGTACTCCTAAATTCATATATTTTTCCATGACAATTTTGATAAGAAATAATTTATGTCATTATTCAATGGGAACTGCTCAAATTGGTAAAACGTAATATTATCAAAGAGATCTAATCCTATCGATCGATCGATAGCCTACGTTAGTCGATCTGCACAAGCACATCACTAACTTGCTGCAAGACGCTCCACGGCCGCGATGCATCCACTTAATAAAGTATCGTTTTGTGATGTTTACATTGCTTGTCCAGTCACTTAGCGGCAAACTTAGGTAGTGGTTAAGGGGCAATGTATTTGTTGCAAAAATAGTACAGTCGCTGTGATATTTGAAAACAAAAATAACATAGTAAGAGCAAGAAATATTTTACGATTTGTTGTTTTTCATGATTTTAGAGACAAATATAGTAAAATACTTGCACTAACACATGGTAAGTGATTCCATTTTGACGTTAGTAGGTACATTGAAACTAAATTTGCGATGTACAATTTTATGTTCATATAATGACAAGTTAATATTAAATTATGATTGATAATTTTATTAAGTACTTAGTACTCGTCCGATAATAGTGTAGTTTACTCTAACAAAATCGCTTCGACTTCGTGTGCCCGCGCGCGTCACCGCGAGCTGTGTGCGATCGCGTCGATCGCCATAAAAGAGTGAGGTGGCGCGGGGAAGTGGGGGCCAAATTAGAATTTGAGCTGAGCTTCTATAGACTCTTAACGTCTCGGCTGGCATTACGAGACATCTCCTCTCCTATCTGCTGAACCGTTCCTCCAAAACAGCTAACAGCTAAGCGGAGACGAGAAGTGTACACAACGTTATGCATCGTTATCGGTGGTTCGCAACGCATATTCTCTCCTTTCGTCTCGTCTCCGCTTCGGTGGAGTCCGGCCCTAAAGTGAATACAAGCATTCGTTCCTTGCATGATAATAATAATTACTTTTGATGGTTTTTGCATGTACCTACTAAATATGAATTTGATAACATTTTACATGTTTCTAATACTGATAAACTTTTAACAAGGATGTTATCATTATTTATGCAGGCACTTCCTATTATTTAGCAACATGCGTACTTTTTATCTTGAAAAGATAAATAAAGTCACTAAATACAGCAAATATTTTTACTCTATAATGCTTTATTATAAAGAAATAAAGTTTGTAAATTCGTATGTTATTAGTTTTGGACGTAGGGAGTAATCTTCGGAACTCCTGATCCGATTCCGAAAAATGGGGAGCTACATTAAATCTAAGTTTCATAGGCTACATTCAAAACGTTCCCATGTGTTTTTTTACGACTATAACGCGAGCGAGGCCGCAGGCAAAAGCTACACACACGGTATAAACGAACCCTTCACGAAGCCATCAACCAAGCATAACTCATATTCATATTCACTCTACGGTAGGACTCAATATAACTCACTGAAAACACTGTGCTGATGAATGCATTGAATAGTACGGTGGTCGTGGACGTATTTAAAGTATAGTTCTAACATAAAAAACTTGGGATAGAGTTGGAATTTTGACCCCCAATATCTCCGTAGCAGGAAGGTTCCTAGGTATGGTCTAGCACAAAGAAATGATCGCAATGACGGGGACAACAAGTGCCTTTCAACTTCGTTAAGGGTCTTTTACACCCTTTTTATAGCTTTTTACCCTTAACAATTACGAGTATAAGGGTCTACAGAAATGTTTGGGTCGGAATAAGTCAGCACAACTCGGGCACCAAGTCTCTCTGCCTTTCTTAATCCCTATGTGCCACATTTGCAGCTGTGTAGACACTGTACTGTAGCCAACCAAAGAGAATAGAGACAAGGCCAGGTGATAACAATTAAATAACTGGTTTTAGAACGAGCAATTAACTTTGCTAGCTTACAAAAACTATTCGTTACGGCTTGTATAGTTGACCCAGTAATTGCTTTATCAGTTTTGTCCTCCGTGCATCCCAAAACACGTTAAGCCGTTGGTCTCGATATTCATTTGTAGATCTATAACAGTCGTTACAGATAGTTAGTGGCCCGAATGTCTGACAACCAGTCTTACCAAGGGGAATCGTATTACCCAGTACTAACTGAGTTGTGTAGGTCAGATAGGCAGTAGCTCCATGTAAAATACTAGCTGCATCCAGTAAGACTGGAAGCCGACCCCCACCTAGTTAGGAAAAGGCTAGGCAGATGATAAAGTAACATTCAACCTTAGGGCGGTAACCAATCACGTGGGTGTCTGTGCTAAGAGTAGTTAATCTAACCGTGACCTGATCGCAACGCATCAGTAACAGCCACAGCCTTGAGTTGTGTTATTCTTGATGAGTATAATAGTTGGATAATAATTAATTATACAGTCAGAAAATAGTAAGTAAGTAGTAAGTTCGTGAAATTCAACAATGAATTTCCATAAGATTCCATATTTGTTCATAATGATGTGCAAATCACACGTTTAGTTTAAGTATCAGTCACCAGTCACCCCACATACAATACAATACACCCACATTTCGCTACTTATGTTTTTAAGGCCCATGTTATAGGGTGATTGGTGATTTATGATTATTGTATAAGAATAGGCTATTTAAATAATTATAATCATAAATATTATAAATGTGAAAGTGAATTTGTTTGTATGTCATCTTGAGGGCTGAAGAAATTCTGATGAGATTTGGCATATGGATAGGCTTTTTATAACAGTACGAAGTTCCTGTGAGATATTTTCAGATATCCTTGTGAGTGAAGCCAGTAATTTAGTAATTCTTATTTTTATAAATTCCCTTTATTGTTGTTAGATGTAAAAAGACTGCTACAAGTAGGACATAACAATATGTAGTACAAGGCATTTGTTGTTGTAATTGAATGCATGATAGAATTGATAGAGGACAATGACCACCAACAATGACTCAGTGTTTGTTGGTTGTTTATACCATGTATATTTATATTATAAGGTGGATGGGCACCAACACACGAGTTACCACATATTCAGTACATCATTCTGAACCCCCCCACATAGAAATTCTTCATTGGTATTTTTTTTAATCATCTGTTCCATATATTTTGACTGTAGGTATTGCAGTTTTGTAGGAAAGAGCTGTTTTTATCAATTATTGGATGAAAAATTTCTATAACATCATTCCGAACCCCCACGGTACGGAATGATGTACTGAATATGTGGTAACATTTGTAGTGTTCTTCCGCCCTGTACTATTCATCCGAAGCATAATCTACATATATGCACTTGTGTAGTACATCATCTGCCTAGCCACACCTAACTATATTGGGATTAGCTTTAAGTCTATGGATGCTGCTGAATACCAGTGTTACATGGAGCGACTACCTAACTGGCTGCCACGATCCAGTTGCTAGGTAACACAACACTTTTTGGTAAGACTGGTTGTCAGGCTTTTGAACTTTGAGGTTCTGACACACTGCCTGGGAAAAGATTGATTGATTGTGATCGGCATAGCCTATCCCAACTATTTTAGGATCGGTTTCCAGTCTAAGCAGATGCAGCCGAATACCAGTATGTTACCTGGAGTGACTGCCTATACTACCTCCACATCCCAGTTAGTACTGAGACAATGCTCTACAGATCCTACCATATTTACCCAACTGCTAATCCGGAAGGCTTATGATTTTTAAAACTCTTATGAGTAATTTCCTCATGCATTCTTACAGCCCGGTTCTGTAATCTGTGTTCAATCTATTGTCCATTAATATGAGATTATGTTGGTCATGTTTATCAGTTAATTAGCAGAGTAATTACTTGATCAGACATTTAGAATGGGAAAGATAAGGCATTTTATAAGCAATTGTAGTTAACAATGAATGAAACGTTTGATGAAACTGGTACTACAACTTGTCGTCCACAGGCCATTTCTGACCTAGTGTATTGTATAATGGGCTGGTGTCCGTAACTGTACGTCCTAAGCGCGTATAAAATTATCATTAAATTGTTTTTGAACTGGTATTATACAGGATGGAGAGGACACCGATGCTGAAACGGTTCCCACATTTTCAGTACATCATTCTAAGACCTCCCACATAGAAATTTTTCATCAGTAATTTAAAAATGATCAGTTGTTGCACCCTGTATTGTATATTGAGCTGGTATTGATGTTGATGGCTATAAGAGAAGAGGAAAAGCAAAATGTTGGCTGTACTGTGTGAGGGGTGATATGGATAGAAAAGAGGTGTGTGAAGATATAACGAGCCATAGAGATGTATAGAAGAAGACATGCTGTGCCGACCCTAGATAAATTAGGATAAGAGCAAGGGAACGACGATTGAGCCGGTGTTTACAACTTGACATCCAGTTTGGAACAGAGAAAAGTTTAGTTTAGCCACCAAGGACCACTGCTGAGTGCATTTACTAACTGGTTCTCACGAAAGACAGCCTTTCAATATAAACTACATCTTGTCTACTGCTGTGTGTGTCCTAGCAACCGTTGTAACATTAGTCTAAAATAAAAATAATATATAACTTTTCTGTTGTACTACAAATAAGTATTTTCTTCCTGCAACCGTATCCCATTCTCTAATAGTGAAAAAAAAATCAGAAAGCCAAAACAAACTTAATTTCCCAAGAATTTAGGGCATATTTGACAGTATTTACTTTTCTGAAAACTTAGACCAACACGAAAGTATCACTTATACAGCCAGCTGACTCACCATCGTAATCGGTTGATCTGCAACCGCGGGCAGCAGTAATTACTCAATTTCTGAATAAACTGCACCCCTAGTGGAGCGTCTCTGCTGACACCACTCATTCTCCAGTATTTTTTTCGAAATGTCCTCGAGATTCCGTCGTGCACGAACTTCATTCACGCCCCCTTACCACACGCATTGTTTCAAAAACATCGCTTTTGTTTACATCGACTTATAAACGTTCACTGCGATCACGATTTTAAAGCTTATTTACGTTATTTTTGCCAACGTTAGGAGTCAAAACTTTCGATATATTTGTCGAATTTTAAGTACTTTTTACGTTAGTTAAATATTATCGTGGTTAGATCACGAATTTCCGTGATAAAATAATATTTTTAACCGTATGTTCACGACACGTCCACTATGAGTGCGCTCCGTTAATCAGCGCATCTTCAACCTTTGGCCTTGACATTTCTGTCTCGTTCATACGTGTGCAAATAGAGAAGGGCAGACGGTAAAGAATGCTAAACACTATTCTTTCGCAATCTGCACATCCTTGACATTCATAATGTCAGTGGGCTGACGTTGTCATTTTGACGTTACGTTTTGTGGTTGCATTGAGTGTACAGTCAACATCGACATGGTTTATGGATGGATGGTTTACAAAATGGGAAAACACCCTAGAATAATCCATTTGTATTTTTTTAAGGTCTTGAACTCGTTTCTAAACATTTTAAGCTGTAACATGCTGAGCTGGAGCCTGACGTCTCTTCTTTCGCTATTTTACTCAGTTGTGCCAGTTTAGCCACTTGACTAGCTAGACCAATGGAGGCAGGGGATACTTTACAATAATTTTGAAACCAAAACTCATTTTCATGCTCATAAGGTGTCATTCGTTCACGACCATCACTACATTATATAAAGTGTCATAAATGACAATTTTGTTTGTTTACTTTACTTTACCTTGTATAATTAAGAAATATTTTTCATTTTGATGAGTTTTATTATAAGTTAGTTAACTAGTATAAAGAATGGGGATAGTTCACGCGAAGGTATTTACTGACTTAACACTACACCTGTATTCCGAAAGAGGTTTAGGTAGAGTTCCTACAGCCACAAGTTACTGAGATAAACGAGATCGAGTCAATAGCCATTAACCAATTCCAAAGTCCGGGCTACTAACTGCTACAGAGAATATAATACCCAAGAAACAAGCCACTGACTCAGCTGGCCCAAACTCAGAAGAAGCCAACTTTTTTCTTTTCACCTTTCCCAGTGTAGTAGGAGAATGCTGTGTAAACGAAACGGATAGAAGTTCACGGGGACTTGCCAACCCTAACTGATGCTGGCGCTGTCCTTAATAGGTCAAAACCTTATAACATAACATTGATTTATTTTCAGGCAACTTTGGCCGATAGATACCTACATACCTTAGAGACTATAACATATATGTCATATTACGAGTACCTACTTATAGTAAAAATACAATTATTCTTGTTGGGAAATAGAATCTTAAACCATGTTAGTAACATTTCACTTGTGCACTTGCCCGTGGAAGCGTCGTAACACCTCTCCCTGCGGCCAAAAGTCCTCTTCCAAGACGAGGTGCAGAAAACACGTTGGTATTCGCACCACAAACGACATAAAGTTGACGTTGCGGCGCGATTCCAGCAGTTGCACTCTCGCCACGTACTTGGGATTTTAACGGACGTACTTGTGAAAGACAGCTATAATTATGTGTCATGAGTGTGTTTCTCTTTCAGGTAGAACCCGAGTTTCGGACGGTGGATGTTCAGGAGGCAACGGAGGTGGTAGAGGAGAAGAAGGTCGTGCGCAAAGCCAGCTTCGCGCTTAACGAAGTCAAGGTAGGTACACCCTACATTGACCGCTTATTGGCGTACGTCGGCAATTTGCGTTCTGGAGCAAAGTGTGGTGTTCCTTATCCGGTATTTTTTTTAACATTCAGTATGCTGCGCTCCATCGCTTGTTGGCACGCTGAGTTTGGACTTCTGGATGCTGATGTGGTGTACATAACGCCCTTTCGACGCCGCTAATATTATTAGTAGCTATTGCAGTCTCTCTAATCGCGCTAGTACTGCTATTAACCATACTGAGGGAAACTCATTGTAAGGAACTAGAAATGTTTTGTCTTCATACATTCAATTACAAGAATGTTCCAGGCTCGCGTGGACCGTGTAAACGTGGACGGACTGAAGCGAACGAAGGACGACGTAGTGAAGGGTACGGTCGATGATATGTTCAAGGCGAATGATTTCGAGGATGTCATCCTTCGCGCTCAGAAGGTACCTACACATCACACACACGTTCCACACTCATCCACAAATACCCCATATACATACCCTGCACTCACACTCAACACACAAACCAAGTCGAACAAAGCACTATGCTTCCACATTTACTGTGCGAACTGCCTGCCTGTGGAATTCACTGCCGGCTTCTCTGTTCCCTGATCATTATAATCTGGATCTATTCAAAGTTCGAGTGAATTTCTTCTTTGTTTCTTCTAGGCCGCATCATCGCTTCACATCAGGCGATTTGCGGCAAAACGCAAGCATATTTAGTATAAAAATAAATAAAAAAACACAGCACACTTCTACACAACCAACAGTCACACTTTTAAGTAAGTTACACACTTTAAAACATACGGAATACTTAATATTTGTAGTGATCTAAATAATGACGAATCGCAAGAATGATATTTCCGGTAGTCTTCATCTTTGAGAGCTCCTGAAACGATATTTACTTACCTTAGTTAGTTAGAGAGTTAATACTGGGTACAGGTGCGAGAGGCGTTGGACAACTTGGGGTGTTTTCGTAACGTGTGCGTCTTTATTGACGTGTCATCCGGCCCCGACGCCACGCCCGATGGACTCGAGGTACTTAGATACACACACATAGGCACCTATAAGTTGAACATGGCTCTTTTATCATGTAGCCTTAATCGGAACTACCGCTGGCAGCTTTTTATTTTCCAAACAATTTAGCAAATGTTTACCAATGGCGCCGACGCCCTCCTCGCATGGATGTCATTTAAGTGCTAACAGAAGAAGCAGCATTGTACAAGACTCACGTGACCAGATTTACTCGCAGTACCTATAGTTCTGTTCAAACTTTATGGCGGCTCGGAAGTTAGCTGCGAGGTCTGCGCATTATAAGTCATGACAAAAAAATTGTGTTAAACGCAGCGTTACGTTAGATGTTCCGAGCCGACATTAAGTTTCGTACCACCCATGAGACCTAAGACAATCACGTGATCGCAGACAATCAATCACTTGATGATTTGACGATAGGGATTTCACTTAACAGACTTCTTTCCAGCTAGTTAGTGGTACTAAGAAGTGGTAAAGGGCGGCCGATGATGTTCAAGATTTGCTGATACCTACTCAATTAAATTTTTGATTGATGTTGTGTGCAGGTGACGTTTCAAGTCCGCGAGATGTCGCGGATGACCGGCGGAGTGAACGCGAACGTCGGAGAGGACGAGGGCAACGTGGTGATCGGTAACATAGAATATACTTACAACACGCCCTGATGATAAAGAAGTTGTGTGGTAATCAGTGATCGTGTTATGGACATGTGATGCGGAGGAATGAGGAAAACGTCGTGAGGAAAGTTTTGAGTATGAATGTGGAGGATGACTATAAGAGTAGAGGAAGACCAAGGAAACGGTGCATGGACTGTGTGAAGGATGATATGGCTAGAAATTAGGCGACAGCTGAGATGACGAGTTATTGAGAATTATGGAAGAAGAACACTGTATACATGCTGCACCGACCCCAAATAAATTTGGATAAGGGCAGGAGAATGATGATGCATGATACCCTGTCATACAGTCCAGGGGTGTTAACGTGACACGTCGAGTTTAGGAAGAGGGTAGCAGTGGGCGAGGCCCTTTGCTCGCAGTTTGGATGATCACCCGTTTTTGGAGAGTTGACTGCAAGATGGTACGACCTGTTGCAGGGTTCTTGGAATCTACTGAATGAGGCAAAGGACCGGTCCTTTTGGTGATGCTTGGGGGCGCCTATGACCAGCAGTTGATGAATTTCAGCTAAAGGATGACAATGGTGGGCGTACCCAACTTTTAAATCTGTTTCACACCAAGGCGGTGACAGATCGGAGGGTCGACGTAAGAATCGACCAATTACATTGGTTGAAATCCTCATTGCGTCTCTCGACCATCTTGTGCTTGGTCAAATCTTGCACGTCTCCGCATAGCATAGATGGTGCCTCCTTGTTACGTCCATAGATGTTTTTACTCTTCGAACTCCCAATCCTATGTGTTTAGGAATAAACCTACCCAATATATGGGGTCGCGGTGAGCGCGCGCGGGCGGCCTGCAGCCTCGGCTACAGGAATACTTGCAGCTTCTACATCACCGGGACTAAGCCGCTGCCTCTCAAGCCTATGGATCCCGTGTGAGTAAGATACATAACATCACGCCAGTGATCCCCGAGGCAGAGGTCTACCTTATAGAACACCCACACTCCGCCAGTTATGTTTTAGTCCCATGTTATAGGTGGCAAGCCTGTTGGCATCAACCGGGCACACAACCAGACTCCATGGCTACTACTGAGAAATTCCTGATGGAAAAAATCACACTAACACTTTGCCCGATCTTAGAATCGATTCCTGGATCTCATACACAGTAATGACACCTGCAATCACTAGAATAAAGCGGCAGTAGTGAGGGAATAATTTCTTCCAGAACAGACGCAAATCATGTTTTGTGCAAAGGAAAGTGCAGCCACACAAAGTGCAACACAGCTCAGTTGACATTAGTTCACCTTCTCCAAGATAAAGTGGCAAATATGCTAAGTATAGCGCACCCCATCGCGGCATAGCTTCATATGAAATCACTCTATCATCCGTGTCTGTCTGCAGGTTATCGGCATCAGTGTTCCAGCAGTACCAGGAGTATCCCTGGTCAGGATACCGCCTGCTCGACAGAGGCGTACGGTTCAATGTTGGTTTCAAGACTTCACCGACGGTGAGGCTATACACGTCATCTTAATTATCCATATTGTGCCTGTTTCTTCCCGAAAGATTGCGTAGAGGTTTTCGGCGTGTACGTCACCTTTACTTGTCGCGTAGAGGGTTGTGACGGTTCACCGTTTTAGTTCGACGGCACCTTGGTCTTTATCCTGATCTCTTTCAACTGACTAGGGATTCGATTCGAAGATTCGATTTCGATTCGGAATGTCTTTTGTCTTTCGTTTGTGAAAACAGGCGTAACTCGTAGCACTCTTCCCGGTTTCAACCTAGTAAAGTGCCAATCAACTGGGTATTTTTGACAATATATCAACTGCCCTGCAGATGATTGTAGAGTTCCATTCGTTTCGTCTAGCCTTATATAGTACACAATTCTTATAATGCGTTACAGGTGAAACACAAGTTGCAGTGGGAGGGGCTCATACGAGACATGTCATTCACCAACAAAACTAGCTTCCCGGTCAGGGAGAGCAGCGGTGAGCGATGACTTGCCAACATACACATTACCAAATTTCGTGACTTGCACCAGTATCTTTAGTCAATTTAAAGTAATTACTTGAGTTTAAATAATTACTTTATGCAATAGACAAGAATTTGAACGAAGTAAGAACCGTCAAAGTAAGCAAAGCTAAGAATTTTAACTTTTAACAGTTCTAACTTCAAGCAACTAAACTACATAATAAAAATCGTATGACTTTTACTCAAGTAATCACTTTGACTGTTTAATAGGATGTTGGTCATCAATATTATGCTGCGTTGTGCTAAGCTTAGCTTGTTTTTATTGTCTAATGGGCCTGCTCTTGCCGATCTCGCTTGATGGAAAGCGATGTATGAGGTCTGCGATGGAAAGAGCGCAAAAATCACTGCTGTATTTTAAACGAACCTTTGCCACGCGCAACAAGCGACACGTTTTATTTTGTTCCCTTATCTATGAGAGCTAATCATCTGCATGCCTGGGCTGGGGAGAAGAAGTTGCGGAACAAACACAGTTGCACATCACAGCTTAATTCTTATATTCACCTTTGGTTTGTGTGTTTTAAGGTCCACATCTAAAATCCACACTCAGCCACACAATAACCATGGACCTCAGAGATGAGGCGATCTTCCCGACGCATGGCTTGTGGTTGCTGATCAGCAATGAGATTGCCGGCATCGGGGGTAGCGTGGCCAACGTGAAGTCTGAGGTGCATGTCCAGGCTAACCAGAGGATCTCCGAAGATTATGGTGTAGTGAGTATATTAAGCATTTCGGGTATAAACAAAAAAACTAAATAAGATTATCTTTTTAGAGTTCTTTATTAAAATCACGCCTGTAAACCGTGAAGGGTTAAGAAGAAATAACTTGTACAGGCTTATAGTACACCACATTTTGCCAGTTATGTTTAAGTCCCATGTTTTAGGGTGCTAGACCTACGAAGCAGTTTGGGGTTCTTCCATCAGAATTTTTTCAGTACTTAGAGCAAATTAGATCCTCGGAAAGCACGTTATGCTGTGTGTCCTGCACATGGTCTCTCTCCGATCGAGTCAGATTGCCGTCCCATCGGACTATGAGAGTAAACAATCTGAGAGTGCACCGTTGATGCGCACACACTTATTTTAATATTAAAGTTGTGGTGATCCACGGCAGGGAAAAGGCCTCCCTTCGCTCTTGGCATTATTTTCTTTCTTGCTTCCTTTCTGAAATTTCGGCCCAACAATTCATTTAGATATTCTCCACACACTTAGATCGTACTATCACTATTATATTATAATGCGAAATTAGTGGGGATGAATGTTTGTACTTTTTTAAACAGGTGTTGCAAGCAACGGGCGCATTAGGCATCCTTCACGATGTCTACGGCACTATGTTACCCGACCACTTCTTCCTTGGTGGACCTACCACACTGCGTGGCTTCCAAACGAGAGGAGTCGGGCCTCAGGTAGATGGACAATCTCTCGGTGGACGGGTAAGTGACACTGACTTACCTAACAGTTCAACCGAAGCAGCCATGCACCGAAAGCGACAGGGAGCCGAGCTTCCTTCCGAGTCAGCGTCGAGTACTGGCCGTACCAGAATCTCGCCACAATCATTGGCCTTTCGGCATCATTGGCACGGCAGAGATTTGGCCAATACACAAGCCGCCTCGTAGAAGATCGTGCGATATCCTCTTATAACTCTGACTGCTACCAGTACAGATCAGATCAGTAGCCACCACTGTTTGCGGTACCCGCAGAACTGCGATAGTGCGGGCCGTCAGGTCGGTCGCCCACACCAGGGCCCTGTATAGAGCCATCGACCGAACGATCCCCACGTATAACCGCCTATAGGCGATGCTCGAGCCCCATGTGACGACACCCAAGCGTGACCCAATGACTTCAAAATTCAAATAGAAAACGAAGGTTTTCTATTTGAATTTTTAAGTCATTTAGGTTTAAGAACAACATGGTGTTGAAGAACAACAGCTGAAACTTCAAGCGGAAAAAGCACCGAAATCAGCAACAACCACTACAGAGACTCATTCCCCGCCTGTTGAATATAATATATTACGGACGAAGTAGAATACGCTCGAGAAACAGGGTGGATACGTCAAAAAATAGGAAGAAAAGAAAATGGAACACCTCTCCTGCCCAATCCACTCGAAATGAAAATGAACACGGAAAAGAAATGAACAGAGGTAAGGAAAAAACCCCGTTGTCTCCACCTATTATTGTAGATGGTATCCAGAACTCTCAGGAATTCTTTGATTTTCTGTGTGGGAGTCAATCACCTGACGCGTTGAGCATCAAAATGATGAACGGGGATACCGTCAAAGTAAATTCCAAAAACCAAAAGCCCTTAAAGACAACGATTGCCTTTGGCACTCATTTGAAAACAAGCAAGAGAGAGTAATAAGAGTTATGGCTAAAAAATTGCATTTCACTAGCATCCCAGAGAGAGTAGTCGAAGTCCTTTGCTGAAAAGGCTACAAAATTTTAGAAGCAGTAAAAAAACCGAGTTGGAAAACTAAAGAGCCACTCAATATGTTCATGCAGACATTCTCAAACGATGAGGAAACTAATAAAATATACAACATTAAACAAATATTAGGATGTAATGTGGAGACAACCGCTGAAATCCACAAAATTAGTACCTCAGTGCAAAAGATGCCAGGCCGTATGGTAGTACGCAAAAGTACCTACTGCTCCAAAGAACCGACGTGCGTAAAATGCACAGGTAAACATCTCACCAAGGAGTGCAGCAAACCAAAAGGAGAGAAACCAAAGTGCGTCCACTGCGACGCCCCACATCCGGCTAACTACAGGGAATGTATTGTGGCCAAAGAAATACAGCAGATTCGAATGAAAAAATCGAAACGAAATAATGTCAATTCTCAACAAAGTGCATCTACCGGAAGAGGCGAAGACCCCAGCCAGTCCAGAGCGCGATGAAAACAACTGCAACTAAAAACACCTCATACGCTCTAATTACTACAAGAGGCTTATCGAAGACGCCTCTCGTTGATATGAACAGCGACAAAAAATTTGATGAAATCCTTAAATTAATGACATCATTCGACGAGAGACTAAAAATAACTGAAATTAACAACAAAGCTGCTATTTCTAATCCAAAAAAAAATTACACTCCACTAAAACTTAAGGCATGGAACTCAAATGGGTTACAGAAACATCAAAATGAGTTACAAGTAGTTATAGACATATAAAAAAATTATGTGTGCTTGGTATCAGAAACGCACTTCACAATACAATGTCACATTAAGTTTAAAGCATACAAAGTATACCATACACTTCTGCTAGAGGCAGAAGTGCCGTTATTATAAAAGAAAACTTACAGCACTATGAAGTGTTTAAGTACGAAGAGAAAGATATCCAATCAGTGGCATCTGTCTACAAACCAAAACATATCCCCTAACAGGGTCTGCCTTCTACTGTCCACCGCGGTACATGATTAAAAAGCCATTATAATTTGTGCTTTCTAGTCCACCTTGGTTGTAAATTCATCTTAAGAGGTTATTTCAACGCTAAAAACACGTTTCCATGCGGCTCCAGACTAGCAACTACTAAAGGGAAAGAACTACTAAGTGCTATAAAAGAGCTAAAATGTGAGGTTATATCTAAAGCCCACGTATTGGACAACAGACCCAAATAAAATCCGGACTTAATTGTTTTTTTTGTAACCAAAGACATATCAGCTAGTTATATAAAAACGGAACAAAGCTATGACAGGAACTCAGATCACTCAGCAATTAGCGAGCATATTTTGTACAAAGAAAAAAGTCTCACTTTTGTTAACAAGTGTACAGACTGGGAGAGCTGTAAGAACATTTTGAATGAATAAATAGACGTTCAAGTTCCATTAAAATCACCCGAACATCTTAATATCGAAGTTGAAAAGTTCATAGTGCACATCCAGCAAACAGCGTGGGAAAATACACCTGACTTCAACAAGAGGACGAAGGACATAATCAAGTAACTCATTGTGGAGAAAAGAAAACAGACAAAAACGTGGCATCAATCTAGGTGTCCTGACGACAAACGAAAACTAAATAAACTCGCAGAAAAGCTAAAAAGTTTAATTTAGGGCTATAATGACAAGCAGTCATGCTTGCAAAGGAGGAGGCGGAACGTGAGAGAGAGCGTTCCTCCTCACGTCCCAGCCGCCGCGGGAGACGCACCGGGCGTCGGGGGCCACGTGGTGGCCCCCGGCCACCGTAGACGCGGGCCTGTGGACGGTGAGCTAAGGGCTAGCTCGCCGTCCCTCCGTCTTAGGACGACAGGCCGTGTCGACGGCGCGTTCGTGTTCCACGCGCGCCTCAAAGAGATGTCAGCATAGGGAAGGGGCCCGCAAGGGCCGATGCCTGCCGGGTGCTGCGGGTTGTTCGAAAGAGATACCGCGGCCCCGGAACACAAAGGGCGATGAAGGAACATGGAAAAAAAAAGGGCTATAATGACGAATCAACCAAAACCTACCTTCAGAAACTAAGTAACAACCAAAGGACAGAACACCCTTTGGAAAGCTACTAAGCACCTAAAAAGGCCAATTACCCAGATCTCTCCCATCAAGTGTGAAAACGGACAATGGGCAATTAATAATGAACAAAAAGCTAAGAGGTTTGCAGAGCACCTAGATAACACTTTTGAGCCAAACGAGGGAGAATTTATTGAAGGCCACACCTTGGTTAATACAATTATGCCAGAAGATATTGATGCCATAAAACTAGTAACACTGAGAGAAGTCACACGAGAAATAAAACAGAATATAAGCCCAAGAAAATCACCAGGTTACGACTTAATAACAGTGGAAATACTTCATAACCTACCAAGAAAGGATCTGGTTAAGTTAACAGCCCTTATTAATGCCGCACTGAACTGTAGGGGACGCGACTAAGTGGTACCTGGTGGTATTCGCTACGCTACTAAGTTAAACACTCAATCAACTTAAAAGGGTTTATTGCTGAGAAAATGATGGAAATGAATGCACCCGGTAGCTGTCCGTTATGCACTAAGCTCGCGGCGCACTTAGTGCGGCCGTGTTGTGTCGCTAGGTCAGCAAAACGTGGTCGATTGCAATTATTGCATCGAACAGAAGCTTCAATATATACCAGACTTATGGAAAGTTGCTGAAGTAATAATGATAGCAAAGCCTGGGAAACCGGATCACGAAACAACTTCATATAGACCGATTTCCTTGCTACCAGTAATGTCCAAGCTGTTTGAAAACCTGTTACTTAGACGGCTTTAGCCAATAATAGTTTGCAAGAATTTAATACCAGAGCACCAGTTTGGATTTCGAGACAAACACTCAACTATCGATGAAGTGCATAGGATCACAAACGTAATAGAAAACGCCTTAGAAAATAAGAAAGTTTGTGCTACTGTATTTTTGGACGTCGCGCAATCATTTGATAATGTATGGCATGAAGGCCTTATACATAAACTGAAGAGCCTGCAACCGAAACAGTTTGCAGATATCCTAGAATCCTACATTCTAAACAATCTTTAGAATAAGACAAGAAGATGCCTATTCAGAACTGAAAGCAATAAAAGCTGACGTACCGCAAGGAAGTGTGCTTGGTCCGGTCCTGTACCTACTATATACTTGCGATATTCCTGAACCAGAATACAATACCATTGGTACCTTTGCTGATGATACTGCTATATTGGCTGTTGGAAACAGCCACGAAGAAACTGTAGAAATGGTTCAAATGGCTGTTAATCAGGTTTATAATTCGACCAAAAAATGGAGGATTAAATTAAATAAATCCAAATCTGTACAAATAGACTTCATTAACAAAAAGCAACAGCATATCCCAGTTTATATTAATAACAAACAAATCCCATACGAAAACACAGCCAAGTATCTCGGTATGACCCTTGATGCAAAAACCTACGCTGGAAAGCCCACTTCAAGAAGAAAAAAGATGAACTCGACCTACGGTTCAAAAAAATGTATTGGTTGCTTGGAAGAAACTCCGTGCTGTCCTTGCAGAACAAATTGTTGCTATACAGACAAGTCCTGATGCCACTTTGGACTTACGGTATTCAGCTGTGGGGCTGCACTAAACAGACCAATGTATTAATCATCCAACGATTCCAGAACCAAGATCTACGGGAAATCGTAATTGCACTCTGGTACGTACGAAATGATGACGTCCATCAGGACCTAAAAGTTGAGTTCATCGAAAAAGTGATGTAAAAATCTGCAGAGGCTCACGAACAGAGACTTCATCAGCATGTGAACGTCGAGCCGATCCAGCTTCTCGACCACACGGACATAGTGAGAAGACTAAAAACAACAAAACCATTCCAGTTAGTGTTTAGTGTTATTGAATAGTGTAATGTAGCACAAGTGGTACCAAATAAACACAAGAACGAAGTGTAGGTATTCGACATAATAGAAACAATAAGAAAAGTGCTATTGGACACATTCTTAGTAAAGACAATTTAACGTTTAGGTTTGAATTAAATTACTTATTAATCTATAAACAAGGCTAGATTGTAATAAAAATAGGGTTCATCCTTAAAAAAACGGTGGCTTACTATGAGCTGATGATGAATGTTTTGTGTGTGCAGTTATACTGGTCAAGCGGCCTACACTTGTACACCCCGCTGCCGCTACCAGGGTCGCAACATGGCTTGTTCAAGCTAATCAAGACGCACCTGTTCCTCAACGCTGGCTGCCTCGCCTTCCCAGGTCAGAACCTCACCTTACAACTAGGTACTAGCCTCTCTCTCTCGTTCTCTTACTTTTAATACACACACTGCTATTATAGTAAGGCGTTAAGTTGTACAAGGGTAATTTAGCGCGTGGCTGAAATATTAACTTACTACTTATGGTGTGACATTTCACCGCACTACAGTGCTCCAAGGAAGTGTTGGCGCTCAAATGACAGTGACAAGTGACCCTGGTGTAAATAATAGGGGTTAAAGTATGAAATTGCCGTTTTATAGTAATAGATACTTTGAATTGACATTAGCGTGTGTTGAAACTTTCGCTGCCTTGTTGAATCGGTACAGAAATGAAGGAATATTGGATCGAATTGTGACATGTGACGAAAAGTGGATTCGTTGCGATAACCGTAAGCGAAAAATGCAATGGTTGACCCCAGGTCAAACGCCGCAACAGTGCCCTAAAGCAAGCTTACCAATAAAAAGGTAATGGTACTTAATTGTTTGGTGGTCTCTTCATGGTGTTATTCTCTATAGCTTTCTCAGGACTGGTCAAGCAATATCAGCAGATGTTTACTGTGCCGAACTTCGAACAATGATGACGAAACTGGTAGTGAAACTGCCCCGACTCGTCAATCGATCTTCACCATTCTTGCTCTACTAGCTGTATTGCTCCATGATAACGCAAAACCTCACACTGCACGGGACACCGTTGTAACTCTACAGGAGCTGCAGTTAGAAACCATACGTCATCCTCCGTACTCGCAAGACCTTGCTCCAACTGACTATCACTTTTTTCGTGGTTTGGACAATTTTCTACGTGGTAAAAAAAATTCTTCCCAGGAGGCAGTACAAAATTCTTTCACACAGTTTGTCGAATCTGGATCCCAGAGTTCTATCGCAAAGGCATAAATGAACTTCCGATTAGATGGCAGCAATGTATAGATAGTGAGGGTAAATATGTATTTTGATTAAATAAATATATTACATCTTGGAAAAAAACGAGTTTTAATTTTGCAGTATAAATCGGCAATTTCATACTTTAACCGTGACCATAGTCATCCCTTGACAGAACGGCCCGAGTTAACTCTCTCGTCGCTCTCCCCCCTGATGGAAGCGCGAGTGGCGTGCGGCGCGGGCTTTTGCGTGAAGATCGGGCGCGCGGCCCGGCTCGAGATCAACTATGTCATGCCACTGAAGTCGTGCGCGAGAGACGCACATGTAACTGGCTTGCAGTTTGGGGTTGGAGCCCAGTTCTTATAGGTAACGATGACAATATTAATTAAGATCCTAGTCAAGCCTTTAACGATCCCACTGCTGGGACTCCGTAATCCACCTCGCGGGCGCAGTGCGGGTTGGTAGGTCACATGTCTTCGATTTTTTGGTTTTGCCATCACCGTTTTGAGATCAGTGGTGATGAAATAAATTATATAAAGTAACGCGCCTGTCTGGATTCGACACCACGACCTACACAGCATAGCTATTCACAAACAATCGAATCGAAAACGAATCGAATACGACTCTATGTCGACTGTCTGGTTTCTGAACCGAAGAACGAGCAAAACGCTATTCACAAATCCGATCGGCATGTTAGAAGATGAACAGAAATGAACGAATGAAAAAAAAAATGAATGTGGAATATAATGATCTTTAATGAGTATTTCTATAAGTTTTACTGTAGAATAGACTGAATATCCGTCGAGTAACTATAAATATATTTAAAAAACAATTAATAATGAGATTAATACAACACACATACACATACACACGTTACATTTTTTTTATTCTTGTGGCATGTGCTTTTTCTTTCTTTTCTTTTTATTAATAAATGGATCTGCGACGACTCTTGTTAATGGTATACTTAGTACAAGATGGCGTCATAGTTCCGACTATGGCCACGCGCCATAACATCCACGGAGTAGTATTTCTTGAAAAGACAATTTCTCCTTCTTCTATATGCAGCACGCCGAGGGTCCCTGGATGGCAGAGCCGGTACACCATCTAGCCAAATAATTTAAATAAAAGACTTGTACTAATATGTAAGGGATACATACGTATGTAACCACGAAATATCGTTTAAATATTTATGCAGCGGCCAAAACAATAGTACTTACAACTTTACATGCAATATGTATACGTATTTCAGACAAACCCTAAATTAGATAACAGCACTTTTATTTTTGGTTCGCTTGATATTCCGACGGCAAATTAGCTGTCGCCAGGATTGATGTCTTCATATCGAATCACAATCGAATCGAATACTCGATTTCGGTTTTGTGAATAGCGATTAGAGGACTTTTTCGATAAGACTGTCGATCGATTGGATATGACAGCTAATCCAGTGGTTGTGAATAGCTACATATGTTACCGTTGGACCACAAGTCCACCACTATCTTTGTAACACCCAAAAAAAAGTTGTCCCATACTAGAAATTTCTCCTGTATCGTGGGTGCGAGGTTACAAACATTTAAACTCTCACTCACAAAAGCCAGGCTCGGTACAATCAACTGTAGGCTATACAAATATTTGTTCCGTGCGGGGATCGAACCCCGCGACACGCAGCGCAGTAGCCAGTCGCTCAGCCATTGCGCTAACCGAGCCATCAGTTAGGTTTATATCCCATGTAATAACCAAGTATCCATGGGGCAAGCTTATAGCCCCCAACGGGGCACTGATCTGACATCAGGCCGGTACTGAGAAATAACCAATAACAATTTTCCCGACCTGGGATTTAAACCCGATACTCAGTAGTAGCGCTTACCAAACAAACTAGCTTAACGAGGCAATCAATAGCGTATTTCTTTTTAATTTCAGCTCCATATTCTTACTCTTATTGTTTCGTCGAAGTATCGACAGTCTTTATAAATGTGTACCAGCACAGCACTAACGTCTCTATCTCCATCAGCTGTCGCTAAACGGCGCGCAATGCTCGTCGCTAATTGGCTGACGCCGATGACGTTACAAGTGACAGCATGATGACAGCTGACACATGCTATAGATAATGTGACTTCGTTCTATGAGACATGCTAGTTTAGAAAAGGTTTATATTTATTTTGTATTAATTATTTTTGTTATTGGTATTAAAACTATACATTGTTACTTACTGTTTTACTAGCTTTTGCCCATGGTTTCGGAAATTATCCTCTGGGAATGTCCCATCGGTATTAAAGTCCTGTCTTAGCCAAGTCAGAGCCCCATGGGCGGCATAAAAACTCTGACCCCTAGGTTAGCCACTAACCACACGATAAAGATCGAAACCATTCAGCCGCTATGACTTAAAGGAAAAACAAACTCACTTTGACATTATTTTATTATAAAATTGGCTAGATTTATGATTAGGATACAATCGATACGATAGTTTAAAATAAAAGATACCCATCATTAACAAAAATATCAGTTTATTAAATAACAATTAAGACTATTCTAATATTTACAAAATCGTCTAACTTATATTTGTAATTAGGACTAGCCGGCGTCAAAATAAGTTCAGTCAGTTTCTAGAATAAAAATTAACGATATATTGAACATTGATAATTTAGCCAAACAGTCACAGCAGTTGACATGCATTAAAAAAAATATATAAGGTAGGCGAAAAGAGTATGTAAGAATCGTTGCAAGAGGCTTTCTACGGTTTCTGCCTACCCCCATGGGAAAACGGCGTTGTATGTAAGGGGTCGTCCTTTAATAACGGGAGGTTCGAACAAAGGGGGGGGGGGGGAGTCATGTAAAAATCACGTGGATTTTTAGTGGGACCAAAAAATAAAATTTTACGAGTAACATGGACTTTTTTACCAATAATAAACTAAAAACCCCGGCAAGCGAATGTCTAAACGACCCGATGTTTTTATTAATAAAACATTCTAATACTATCTGATATTCTCAATAATAAAAAATACACGTGATGCTGAGCGGGAGGAGGAGGGGTAGCTTAAAGCGTCACGACGTATTACCAAGAGGGCTATAAAAGTGGCCTAAAAAAAAACTCGTGATTGAAGGATGGCCCCCTAAGCTAATTTTTGTTCTAGAAACCGGATGTAAATCCCGCTTGCACCACAGATAACTCTAAACGATTCGATTCGAAACTTCGTTCCATTTCTGCCAACCGTTGAGGATGACAGACAGATTTAAATACGTTTAGCATTATCGGGCCGTGTGGTTTGTAGCAAGTGGTAGATTACATCAGCGGCTTGTTGAAGACATCCTGGTAATGCAGCTTGGTGTGCAGCATGTCGTCTTCGTTCACGTTCGCGATGAAAGAGGGCGGGATCAGCGCCGCGGCTACCGATCTGAAATATCACGGGATTTGAGCTATTTGCGCTTGTCAGGGAAAGTATAGGGAAGTAAACAAGTCTACTGGGCCTTCGTTTTTTCTCGCAAATGTCTTTATCTCTTGCCGTCAAAATAAGGGATGTTAAAATACCCTTAACTAAGCCGAAAGGAACTTGTTCTCCCCGTCATTGTGGTGCACCATACCTGATCCTTCTAGTTGCGGAGATATTGAGGATCAATATTCCAACTTTTTCACAAGTTTGTTTTAAATACAAGTTTTTGATGTTACTAATTTACTTTAAATACCTCAGTGACACCCGTACTATTCAATGCATTTGTCTGCATAATATGTAATTTTCGATTTAACTCGATAAGGTTTCATCCAATTCTGATAGTGCTCGGATTTTAGAGAGGAAAACATAATGTGCGTATACATAAAGCTGGAGGCCGAGCCCAACATAGCTGGAAAAGGGGTAGGTAGATGATGATGAAGAGCAAGAAAACGATGAGAATGACGAGTTCCTGCAGACACCAGAGAACATTGCTGATACCGACCTCGCCTCCGAGTTGAGGAAGTTGAAGGTGGAGCAGGCGTGCTCGGTGGGCAGCACCTCGGAGTTGAGGCCGCACGCGCGCGCCGCCTTGAACACGCGCTCCCACATGCTGCGCTCGCGGGAGTCCAGGCCTATGACCTGGGTAAGGAGTATTATTTGTTGAAGCCGATTACAGCCACTCCGCGCCGCTGAGCCAGTTGCTTTAACATTTTGAACGCCATTGTCACATAAACGTGACAAGCAAGCGCGAGCCGTGTACGCCAACGGCACAAATATGTGACAAAACATGCGATGCACTATAACACGAAATAAGCAATTAAATCATTACTTTTGTGTGTTTTTATTTGTATGCCTGATATATTTAAGCTCTTGTCTTGTCTCTTTAATAATATTGTTTATCGATAGAGTTTTGGAATCCCTATTCATTTTGTAGGTATTTTTTTGTATGCGGTGAAATTGTGGCTTGACGTGGAGGGCACGCGCGGGCGTTTATGCTCTGGCGTTCAAAAGTATAAATTCCCTAAATAATAATATTATGAATTTATGACCCAGCCTGTCCCTACTTGCTGCCCCCCCCCCCCTCCCTGAATGACGCCCTTAGCTGAGGTCCGAATCTACAGGAGGTGCCCTTAGTGAACGGTCTTTAATTTGTAATATAGTTTGCACGGAGTACATTATACTATAGTTTGTAAGCCCTGGCTGGGGGCCTTAAATTCATTTGAGGTCACCACAGACAAGTCTGGTTGAGCAGTAAACCAACCTAGGTGCACTATTTGATCCTTTACTCTCATAGTCCGATGGGACGGCAATCCGAGGGAGAGAGATCGGGCGTAGGACTAACGGATTAACGTGCGCACCGAGGCACGGGGGTAGCATACCGCCAACTACCAAACTCCGGGCTACTACTGAGAAATTCTTAATGGAAAAACCCAATAAAGCTTTTTTCCCGACCCGGGAATCGCACCCAGGTTCCCTTGCTCAGCAGTCTCACTTTCAACCGCGAGATAAAGTGGCAGACTGAATATTGGCATACTCAATATTTGGCCGAATATTACCAAAGAAACAGAAAATAGTTTTCCCCGATTTGAATTTCGTTTTTTTTAAATTATAAATTAAACTAAGCAGCACTTATTATATACTAGCGGAGACCAGGCGTGTGCTACTACGCTATAGTGCCTAATGCATTGATTTAGTGATGAAACCATCTTCGCTTTATTGCCTTTCTAATGAAACCTGTTTGGGGCACATCGGTTGGATGGTTTCAAAGTCTATAACGGACATAGGTAGAAAGAATTTTTGTGTTTTATATTTATTACATATTCGTAATTTATTTAAAATCCTGCTTAGACGGATATTGTCCTGGCCGGGTACTAGATAGTAGATACTAAAGGGGATAGTTGACAGATATAATAACTGTTACTCACCAACAGATCTATCTTAGGCTCCAACAGTTTGAAGAGCCTCAGCGACTCCTCGGTGATCTGTTCCGCAGTGCTAACTTGCCACGACATCACCGTCCTGACAACAATAACAACTTATTAACAACATACAACACTTTGATACTAAGGACGCAACGCGTTTGTCACTGCCAAACAAATATCAACATAGCGTTCCTTGTTCATAAAGTCGAAAAAAATTATATAACTATAATCTGATTCTGCTATGATGTGCTCTCGGGTCACTAGATAGATTCCGCAAAGAAGGCAACTTATGCGCGCCGCACATTTGTGTGTTAGCACTAATATAACTCGATGCTCGTATCTATCTCTTCAGTGATTCAGTGTCGAACAGAAGCTAGACCCGTGATGAGGCTACTAATTTAAAGAATCCATTATGTCGATTGTTACGGTTTACTTAAAAAAAAAAAAAACACCACCTATGCTGTTGAATGGTGAGGAAAATTATCCAAGACCTTGAGTTCTAAAAAAAGGGATAATATTCAACTGTTAAGTAAAATTATAAAAATCAACCATTTTAGAAAGAGCTCAACTTAGACAACATAGTGGCTGAGGTAGTGACTCCCGTTGATATCTTTCCCTTTCACTCATTAGGCACTATTGTATTGCTGTCTTTTTCTCACAAAAGTATTAGTGTCATGAGCGTATTGTAGTGTATTTTGTAGTTTATCTGGACAAAATAATTCATTTGAATTATAAATACATACAATTTACGATTTATTCTGAAAAAAATAATCCATTTTTTTTTGTGGATTCAAACGTCAATTAAACCTTTAACATGTAAAAATGTTAAATTTAAAACTTTATTCATTAGGAATATTCGGTTATCTATTACTTATTGTAATGAATTAGAACCTATAGGTACAACACAAAAAAGTGAACATTAATTTGTCATTCTGTTAAAAAAAAAATATCGACGTCAGAATCTACATTTAATGTCAGTGTCTCATCACTACGGCAGGTCACCTTGAAATAGCCAATCGGATTGCAGTTGTCACTCCCCGCGCACCGCATACCCTTCCGCTAAATTTGGTGAAGTCGAATATAAACAAAATGTCTATCGAGCGGAATCTAGCTAGTGATCTGTCTATTCCCAACTTTATTAAAAGTAAGGCAAGGTCCGGTAGTAAAGGGCCTGCCTTACGAGGGAACCCAGACAGGCGCATTTTATTTTTTCTCTAGCCCGTGCTGTCCTTCTGCTGTATGTGTCCAGGTCGTCATGACGTCACATCTCTCTGGGCCGGCCTCTGCGGCACCGTCCACCTCTACGCACCCATTGACTGGACTCTTTTGCCCAGCGTTCATCGTGCATGCGGCTGACGTGACCCGCCCAATCCCATTTCAGTCTAGCAACCTTCTTGCCGACGTCATGCCCGTTTTGGAACGCAGCGTGATGTTACGAACTCGGTCGTGTCTTGAATGCTGCGTTCCATGGCCCTTTGGTAGACCAGAGCAAGAAGACGAAGAAGACATGCTGCGCCGACCCCAAATAAATTGGGATAAGGACAGGAGCATGTTGACTAGCTGGCCGTATTAGATGTACTCATCGACAAAATGAATTTCGTACTTTGTGAAATTCATTTAATCACCACTGCTCTCAAAATGGTGAAGGAAAATATCGAGAGGAAACCAGAATGTCCTAGAACAAAAAATCGAAGACTCTCTACTTAAAATACGGGTTTTCAGCTGCATCCGGTTAGAATGGAAGTCAACCCCAACATAGTTGAGAACAGGCAGGCAGATGATGATGCTAGCTAAGGTCGATGTTTGTTTGGCGGTTCATGCAAACACAAATGTAAGTAATAACAAACTTGGGGAATATCGCCATGGGACCAAGCACGGTGAGTCCGTTGTTCAGCTTGAAGCCGTACTGAAACAAACAATACACACTTATAGTAACGTCGATAGTATGAATTACAAAATGTTTTTGTTTTTGTGCTTTTCTTAGAAGTAGCCCAGGGTCGCCGGTCGGGACCAACCAAAAGTCTTGTCCTGAATTACATTGGACACCGACGCACAAACGGTTACCACGTATTCAGTACGTCGTCGTCATTCTGAACCCCCCACATAGAAATTTTTCATTGGTATTTTTTTTAATTAGCTGTTCCTTGCATTTTGACCATGTAGGTATTGCACTTTTGTAGGATAGCTGATGTTTGTTTTTTTTTAATTCCTGATGAAAAATTTCTATGGGGGGTTCAGATTCAGAATGACATACTGAATACGTGGTAACGTATGTGCGTCGGTGTCCCTTCCACCCTGTATATCCTTGTTTAGCCCTTCACAAAATACAGGCATGATGTCATGTGTTCTTTTCTATATGAAAAGAGGTATCAGCTTAACCATGGAACAGGTAGAGGCTCATTTTGTTAAATATTTCGTATTTATTTTGATGTATGAACGTGGATAAAGCAAAAGGAGTATGTAAGGATCATTACAGATGGTGTTCTGTAGTTTCTAAGGTACCCATGGAAAAAGTTGAGTTTGTACTTGAATGTCTGGCTTTGGTATTGAAGTAAGTTTCCTTCATACATCATTTCACACCTTAAGAGGAAAGCGCTAGGATAGCCCACGAAATTCAAATTTTCTGACGTTTTTTTTTTCAATTTACAGGTCAGTGTCAGGCTGTATGTTGAACAAAATATGATTCGCGACCGTGACAAATATGGCTTTACAGAGTTATAATCATTCAAATCATCAACACAATACAACCCTCTAAGTTCATTTAATCGTGTTGAATGAGTCTTTCATGAAATAATGGCCTAGCTTAGCGCATCCTCCTTAAGCTTGTTAGGCTAGGTAGACACTACAGCTCAACACAAACACTCGCTAAGGTTCTACATACTCCTTTAGCTTCATCCACATTCAAATATAAGTAAATGTTGCTCACAGTAGCATATGTGTCGATCATCAGTCCGGCATCAACCTCCTGGTTGACGACGCGCACCGTGGTCTTCCCCTCCCCTTCATATGCTGCCTTTCCGCGCACTGCACTGCAATTTAGAAAAAATACTTGTCAAGTCAACTAGCGGTATCATATTACCCAGTGCTCACAGGGTTGTGGAGGTCAGACAGGCAGTCGCTCCATGTAAAATACTGGTATTCTGCTGCATCCGGTTAGACTGGAAGCCGACCCCAACATAGTTGGGAAAAGGCAGATGATGACTTGTTAAGTCAACTGCACTTTCATGGTAACAATTTGACTTTGGCAGAGCCCTTATAGCCAGAGGAGCTTGTAGCAAAATAATAACAACCATCTAAATCAATCTTCAGGTTAAGCCGCGCTTGCCTAGGTTGGTCTGTGGATGGGTGACCATCCATTACATTCCAAGGTTTCTCTGTGCCTCGGAGAGCACATTAAGCTGTTGGTACCGGCTGTTACTCGTAGATCTTTGACAGTTGTTACAGGTAGCCAGTAGAAAATTACAAATTGGACTCCAGACGGGAGATGCATATTCCAGGAGGTTACACACAAAGGTATTTTAAAGTACTTATTTTTAAATATTCCTATACAAAAATTTGTTTAAAAATATAAAAAGTAGTTGCCCACCGTTATGGGGAACAGGGTCCAAGCTACCGGCGGTCAGGGCTCCAGAGAGAGGAACCTCCTAACAATATGAGCCGTGTCCAGGAGTACCGCTTTCTGAATCAAGCCCTAGATCCAGCTGCCTAACGAGAGCCTCTTCAGGTATTGGTCGAGGCTCTTGGCTATTAAACCATTGGCTGAAATGACTATCGGCACAATGATCGCTGAGTTCACATCCCACATGTCGACAACCTCGCGAGCCAAATCAAGATACTTGATTTGCTTATCTTTCTCGGCTTTCAGGAGGTTCCCATCATGGGGGACTGTTATGTCAGCAATCATTGTGCACTGCTCTGATCGATCCACCACCACTATATCAGGCTTGTTGGCCACAATAGTCCCGTCAGTGATGATGGATTGATCCCAGTACAGTGTGATATTGCCATTTTCAAGAACTGGGTCGGGCACATACCTATAGTACGGCACTTCCGATTCCACAAAGCTGTATTTTAGAGCAAGTTGCTGATGGATAATCCTGGCTACAAGGTTGTGTCTATGCAAGTAAAAGTGCTTTCATTGTTATGGTTCCTTTGAATTTTTTGCCAATTCTGTTTATAAACTTGTGGTATAGCGCCAAACTCTTTAGGGATGTGATCTATAGCTTCTACTTTATTGATTAAATTGACGCTGGCAGAATAGTCGACATTGGCTCAGTTGCAAATGAGAAAAAAATATATATAAACTAAACCCAACCATTTTCATTGCTTTTTTGATGCTGTTATTGATTTGTATATACGAGCCCCGATGCAAAATAGTTCGTCTAGTGTGAAATTTTCTCTGTGAGATTTTTTCTAACTTCATTATTTTTGTATATCTATATAAAATATTAAGCTGTTCTACTATCATAGGTCGCGTTACTTATGCCATTTTTTAATTATGAACCAATAAATTATTTTAGCTTTTTAAATTTATACATATCCTGTTTTAAATTCGAAGAAGTTATAAGCAAAATAGTTCGTCTAATTGTTAATCGATGCAAAAAAGTTCGTCTATCAGTGAGTTAAATAAGATTATTCCTTCTTTGTACAATTATGTTGCATAATTTAAATTTGTAAAAGTAATTCTGTGTCATTTGTCAAGTGAGACAGTATAAAATCTGAAAATTTCGGTTTTTTTCATTTGTTTTCAAATAACAATGGGTCGTGGCAAACACGTGTGTGAAGAGCTGCGAAAGCGAATAGTTTGTGGAGTCGATGCTGGCAAATCAAGTTACCAAATATCTAAAGACTTGATACTTCCCAGGTCTACAGTCCAATCTATCATTCAGCACTATAAAAAGAATAGAAAAACTTCTTGTTTGAAGAAAACTGGTCGACCATGCATCACAAGTGCAGTAGAAAACAGAATCCTGAAGAAAATTATCAAAAGTAATCGTCGTGCTTGAGCTGGAGAACTCACGGTGCAATGGAAGGACATGATTCACAAAGATGTCTCAGTTGATACTTGCAAAAGAGTCCTAAAAATAATGGGTTACGGATTTTACACCGCTAAGGAGAAACCACTGTTGACTGCTGTACAAAAGAAAAAGAGGTTGAAGTTTGCTCGTGATCATTTAAATTGGACTTCCGATCCGCGGCGTAGTATCATTTGGAGTGACGAGTCCAAATTTGATATAACAGTCGGCGACGAAAGGAAAAAAGTGATTCGGAACAAAAATGAGGCATTTCATACTGATTGTCTCAAACGCAAAGTGAAGTTTCCGGCGTCTCTTATGATATGGGGCTGCATGTCTGCACAAGGTGTTGGTGGTATGCAGTTTGTGGATGGTTCTATCAATGCTGCAAGGTATCAAAACCTGTTGGAAGAGAATTTACTGCCCTCTATTCCGTCACTTACGCATCAAGATTCCTTCATTTTTCAACAGGATGGTGCTTCCTGCCATACTGCAAAGACAACAAAGACGTGGCTACTGGCGAAAAGCATCCCTACAATCGAATGGCCATCTAACAGCCCGGACTTGTCGCCGATCGAAACCCTATGGTGGAAAATGAAAAAAGTTCTCCGTAAAAATCCATCAAGATCGAAGAGCGACTTAAAGGCTAAACTCTTGGCTGTCTGGGAGTCAATTACGCCTGAGGAGTGTGCAGCGTTGGTTGCAACCATGCCTCTTCGCATTAAAGCTGCCATTGAGAGCAAAGGCGACACAACTAAGTGGTAGACGAACTATTTTGCATGAGTGACAAGGGTAGACGAATACTTTTGCTTTATGTTTTTTAGAATATTTTTAAAATTTTTATGTTATGTAAAGTCATGAAAGAATTTCAGTTATGTTAAAATAAACTTTAAAATGTTCCCCAAATTGTGGTTTATTTTTTATTAAACGTTCTTAATTATTTTACCAATATTTACTTTCTATATTTTACGCTATGCACTACTTTCCATACTAGACGAACTATTTTGCATCTGGGCTCGTATTTGCTTCTTATAGTTATGCTTCGAGACCTAGTGATTTAGGGTTTGTCTGTCATTTGGATAAATTCACTATTGTATTGGTAGCCACCAAATAAGTAGTTTATTTCTAGACATTTCCTTCCTAAAAGTTTCTCAATTGTTTATTAGTTTTAGTAAAAAGCACAACAAATAAAGTTAAAACACTATAGTTTAAGGTTATACAAATGTTTTTGTCGGACTAACCTTAGCATAGGAGTTGCGTTCTTTATTATTTTCGCTCGTGTAACAGAGTTCGACAACATTTTGCTACAGTATCAGATTATTTAACTCTAAATAAACTAAATTTTCTGTAAAAAGAATTCCTTTGCGCACTTTGTTTTATTATTTTTCCTTTATGTCATCAACGTCAATGTCATGCTCATCTCATTTTTTTTACTGGAAATTATGGGCACAGACAATGTTTTCGGAATGAGGCTCAGCGACGTAGTAAAAAATAAAATGGGGGTCAACCTACTATTTCACTAATTTTTGACAAAAAACGAATGACAAATGATCATTTTAAAATGAACATTAGAGAAACTAATCATTTGACAAATTTGATTTCGCAAAAGTTTTACTTTGGAAATATTTCAAATGTTAGTGTCACAAATAAAAGGAAGACCATGAATTTTAACATTTTTAATACAAAATTAATCAATTTATCAAATGTTCAAAATGAGTCCCTTTCTGTTGAATACAAAGTCGCACTCTTTTGATTATTTCGC
Source organism: Standfussiana lucernea (assembly GCA_964057025.1). Classification (NCBI taxonomy): domain Eukaryota; kingdom Metazoa; phylum Arthropoda; class Insecta; order Lepidoptera; family Noctuidae; genus Standfussiana; species Standfussiana lucernea. Next base: position 9,879,506 of record OZ059814.1, read on the forward strand.
TCCCTGTCGATTTTTTGATCTTGTTGTGGTGGATATTTAGAATAATACGTCTAAGTTCTGCTTGTAGCTCGTGGACACTTTCATACTGGTTCTTGTAAATCAAATTTTTTACATAACCCCATAAAAAAAACATCTAACGGGGTTAGATCTGAGGATCTCGGCGGCCATCTTATTTGTCCATTTTTCCCGATCCAGGTACTTAAGATAATGTCAGTTGCATGTCCTTAAGGCAATGTCAGCTTTTCACTTTTCTGAACAAAATTTATAGTCCTTATGATGAAGCTGATGATTATTTTTCTCATGGAACGGGTTCGATTCCCGGTTCAACCATGTTATTATTTAAATATCTAGGAATGCAATTTAAATTGTTTTTTAAATTCAAATAATGTTTACTTTCAGTAAAATGTTCCATCTACAATATTCAAGGTACTTTCCCTCCATGTGGCATATCCGTGGGACGCCCTGTATAAGGAACCTCATTATCATTTTCAAGAGCTATCGATAGACACCCCACACAGTTATATAAATGTAGATTCTTTTTTTTTTCAACCCCCAGTTACATGTATGGAGGGCCACCCCGGTTCGTAGAAGGCAGCTACTCTCAAACAACTGTGTGCCAATAGTCTTGCAGTAAAAATGCTGCGACAGACAGACAGACAGACGGACAGGACGTTCCGTTTTTTAAAAATATGGAAGCGCCTCGTTATTCTATCTATACGTACCTACCTAATTTTTAATGTGTGTTTATTTAGTTACCTACTTAATTTAATGTTTGTGTTTATTAATATTTGTATGCTATTTTTATGGCGATATGTGTCATTGCACTACATGTTATATATTTTATCATCTTTTGTACCAAAAACCCCTTACCGCATGTATTTTTTATTTTTTTCCGGAAAAAATATATTTGATAGTCCTTGATACGTACTATTAAATTAGTTCTGACAGTTTTCGAAAATCAGATTACTTTTAGAAATATGAAGAAAAACTTATATTTCTCATACCTATATGCCATTGTATGCAGTAAAAGCAACTAAAACTAATTTCACATAAATGGCATAATATGCATTGCAGTAAAGGCGACTGAAATGAATTGTCATATTTGGCATTGTATGCTGTAAAAGTAATTTTAAATGAATCCTCAGTACAAAATAAGGTTTTAGAAAATAAAACTCATTATTTAATGGAAATATAAAATATTTTTAATGAGAGTCATTGCATTTAGGAAGTTCACATTTTACCCGTAGGTAGTACTTATCTATATAAACTTACACGCAAACAATTCACCAGCTAAATTAAATAATAATTCAACAATTCGCTAGCATGAATTTGATTGAGGAATGTTTTGGTCTCCCAAAAAGGTGCAATCAGCTTCATCATAGTTTAGAGCTTTGTCTTGCCAATTTAAAGGAACGGGGTTAATTTTGCGGATGGTCCGAGAACGCGATGGACCAGCAGCTAACGGATCAACAGAGGCCTGCTCACCTTCATCCGACGAAGATTCCTCATCAGAATCAGAAGGATAAATAATTATGTTTCTTCGTCTCGTATAATTCTTAATGGGTTCATAGTCTTGATCATCCGGATCATCATCCGCTAGTTCATCGTCATCATCTTCGCTTTCATTTGGTATATCAAGACCGTAGAATCGTATTGGATCCATTTTTCTGAAAAAAAAATCAAATAATGCTTCACTGCATTAATACCCACATCTGGCCGAATGCAAAAATTACCAGCAATGCATAAAATGCCAAATATGGAAAACTGATTTAGGTACACGTTACTGCATAATATTCCATATTTGTCATACTAAGGTTTGCATGATTGTCGCTAAACTATAACTTTTTACTTACATGTTTTCAGTCTTTTGAGACCTTTGATAAGTCTTCTTAGCGCCACGATATGAAGATCGAACGAAAACCGACTCACGATCACAAAATTAATTTTAAAAACTTAGGCGCAAACTTCGAAAAATTTCAACGGCCGCCGACTGGTTTTGACAGGTTATAGTTTTGTTACGCGGTAAACTAGATGGCATTACTTGTATTTGTATTGGAGATTGGACATTGCCTGATCTGTCTTAGTATGCCGTAAAGCCGTAGACAGAGAATCGAGGTAGACATGCTCTTAGAATAATAATAATTACAAGGGTGAGATGACACATTCGTCAAAATAGCTTAAGCTTGAAATAGCTTTAGCTAAGCTTGCTACATATAAGTGATCTGTGGTCAAAATGTGTATGTGTGAGCAGGACATAGCATAAATTTTTATCTCTATTTGCGTATCGGTTTTTTGTTGTTTGGCATCCTCCTTTAGAGTATATATATGACGTTCTGTGTTGGCATCAAAGATCGGCCGCCCGATACGACCCCTCGCGTATCAGTCAGGTTCGCCGACCAAGGCACACACTCGTAATTCCCGACGACGCTATCACTCTCCTCCAGGAGAGCCGTAGGGAAACTAGTACGCTCCTCAAGCGTAAACCCCGATCCAAACCGCCGTCTTTCCGCCCTCGCCGTCAAGGTCCGTCGCGACGTCCCGGTAATTGCCCTCCCCGACCCTCGCTCGAGCCAGCCTGCGATGCTGTGCCAGTAGTTTTAAACCAGCCCATAAATAATACCACTCAGATCCAGCCTGTCCCCTTGCTGCCCTCCCCCAGCGACGCCCTAAGCCGAGGTCCGAGCCCCACAGGGGGCGCCCTTAGCGTGTAGTCGCTTAGTTTGTAAGTTTTTTTGCCCTGGCTGGAGTCCTTAAATTCAAGGCATCCACAGGAAAGTCCGGTTGAGCAGACGACAACCTCCTAGGTTGAACTGCGAGATGCCATTCACAAAAAAAAAATGGCATCAAAGAGTAAAGTAATATATAATGTTGGCATCACTGGTCATAGATGGCAAACGCAAACCGTCAGTGGCAAACAAACTGTGGTGTCAAAATATTTTCGTTACTAAAAACTGTGAAACGCATACTTTGTGTAATTTGTGACTCTATTGATATTTCAAAAGGTAATATTTAGTGTCTAGTGATGGTGAATTGCTGTATAAATGGCTGTAAAAGTCGTAGTGAACGAAATCAACCAAACATAACCTTTCATCGGTAAGTAGCATTTTTACCTGTTACAGCAAGTAAATCAAAGAAATATTGTACTAAGACAATTTTGTGTCAATATTAAGCGAAATTAATTGATAATTTCATCTAAAAATACGATAAATTCCTAACTTGATTTTTGTACTAACCGACCAAAGTGTTATCTATGCTACTTTGTGTCATTTGATAATAGTCGCTTAATTTTTTTTTTTTTTAATTTATTCTTGACCATGGATACATGTCCTTCAGTCGTAATCATTAAACATACTACTCTTATCTATATATGTATAATAAACAATAACAAGTTCATCAAGTGTTTACCGCTCATACGAGCTAAGAGTCGGTTAATAACTTGACGGGGATACCAGCACTTAATTATTTTTACCACTGAACATATTTAATTTTTGATTCTGAAACATTTTTTTTACTTTTTTCTTTAGATTTCCGAATGAACCAATTTTAAGAAAAAAGTGGACTGAGTACACGGGTCGAATTAACTGGCATCCAAGTCGTCACTCCCGAATCTGCTCACGACATTTTGAAGCTAGTTGCATTCGACAGAAATTAAATAGGACTCACTTAAGTCCACGTTCGATACCCACTCGTTTCATCCAGGTAAAGTAAATTTATTATACACAACAATTAGTTCTACACGTATAGTTAAATAAATATCGCTGGACATTACACACAGCGCCATCTAGTGCCACACTAAGCAACGAGGCTTGTGTCGTGGACACCAGATAGTTGATATACTACATAGATACTTTTTGTTTGTAAATACATACTTATTATACATATAGACATCCATGACTCGGAAACAAATGTCTATGCTCATCACACAAACACTTGCTCTTACCGGGATTCGAACCCGGAACCCTATGAACGTACGGCAGCCTCACTACCGCTGCGCCATTCGGGTCGTCAATTAACTTTGATACGTAAACATTTGTTGTGACTTGATTTCTTGTGACACGGAAATAATATTTTAAACACTTTGATTATATAATGTCTAGATAGAGCGTCAAGTGCGCGCAAACGTGTCAAAAAGTGTCAACCAACTATTGGTTCACAAGTGCTTGCCCGCCAATCAGTGCAGATCGTGTCATACACCTAAAACTTATCTTATTTAATAAGTCTATTTTTTATGTGATTTATGGGAGAATTGTAGTAGCTGGTATCATTATTTACGCACACAAAGACATAGACGCATAGTGTAAAACGACGCCTGCACGCACACATACTTGAAAATGTTGACTCGTTTTCTTTGATACGATTGTAGGGCGACGCTCTATCTAGACATTATATAATCAAAGTTTAAACATTATTTGAGATGACTTTTTTAGTATTATTACATGGAATTAATTTAAGTGGAATATACATACACCTGACTAGCTGTGCCCGCGACTTCGTTCGCGTGGACTACAGGATTTTGAATTTATATTTTTTAAAACGAAAGTAGCCTATGTTACTCCTTATTAAATCAGCTATCTGCCAAAAAAAGTCCCGTCAAAATCGGTCTAGCTATTTCAGAGATTAGCCCGGACAAACAAACAGACAACTATACACAACAGACAGACAACTATACTAAACTTGATCCACACAATTATTTTTTTGCATCTAAAATTATATCACATCTATAATACGCGCGCGAACTGAATTCTTTCAGGGCTTGTGACAAAGTGCGTAAATAAATGTGTTAAATTATGATTTGTCTAACTATACTATTGAGCTGAAAATAAATTTATGTCGTAGTTTAAATTATAATAAAATTACAATTACAACTCATTTGTTTTCACGCTTCACCTTCACCCCGGCCGCATTCAGTATTCGCTCGGGTCCTGTTTTTATTTTCTACTGTTAACTAATAATCTTACAGCACTTGAAAAAGTTTTGCTATGAGACTAACCTGAAATATGAAAATAAAAATCAGCTGTGTCATACAAAATGCATGAAGCTGATGTTTTTAAGTTTTTATTTCCTATCAAGTACATATCAAAACGTTATAAATACCCCGCCCCTTGAAAGTCTAATGACAATTAATTGAATGTCGTACTATAATTCTCGTACGTAGTAAACCGTACAATCAAAAGAATAAAGTACCAGATTACCCACACGGTGGGGTAAAAATCTAAGTATGGCAATATTAATTGCACATAGCTGTAGTCACGTAGTTATGTCGAACTAGCGCTATCTCATACTGCATACGCTGAGGACTTGTCTACCTCGATTCTCTGTCTACGCGTAAAGCGTAAATTAACATCATTTTTTATTTCTGAACGTTCAAAAATAAGTACCCATATTTGGGTAGCTATGCGGTAAGGGGTTAACGCAAATAGATAATTTTGACTTATTTCAAAAATTTGCAAAATATAAGTGAAAAATGATAAAACATCGTTTTACCTTACTCTTTCATATAAAAATCGGATTTGAGAAAAGAGACAACAGTATTTCAGTTGTTGCTCATTTTGGCAACATTTAGTCGTGACCTTAAAATATTATTATTGACATATTTTTATGTTTAAGTCTATGGTTTCGTGGTAGTTTTGCTGTCAAATTAATGGTTGTTTACTTTTTGTATGATTGAGATTTGTGAGAAAATTACGAAGAGTTTACCTTTAAAACTGCATGTAAATGGTGGAAAACAGCAGTTCAACATGCCTATGTGTAGTATTGTGAAGTGTGGTGCAAGAAAAAATAAAAATCAGTGTCAATTAACTTTGCACAGGTGAGCAGCCGGTTTCCATGCAATAGTACATACAATAATACACATTCGATGAAAAAATTGTTACGCGATCATGAATTTATGGCTAAAGTATTGTTATTTGGGTTCATTTTCGTATAGCAGACTTTTTTCATTATTTATTATTTCATTCATTTGTTTACAATAATATGTTGGTGAATAGTGTTTTATCATAACATCAGGCCTGTAATTCCCGAAGGGTTAGGCAGAAGTGTACCTAATAGTATACCCACATTTCGCCAGTTATGTTTAAGGCCCATGTAATAGGGGCTGCCACTGAAAACCGTAATAGTGCCATAATGGTTCCCGAAACTTGTTCCTCCGCTGAAACAATAACGTATAAACAACAATGTAAACCATTCATACCATTAATCATTCTGCATTTCTTAAACAGTCAGAGAGACCTTGCTAGCTCCGGCCTGTGGTTCACAACACCAAGAAACCGTTCCTCAGAGTTTTATGTGATCCCAAATAAGACATCAGGATTTTGGTATTTGTTTTAGTTACATATTAGCAGCTAACCAAAATGATTTGTTGATAAAAATACTTGCCTTTTTTGTAGGTTTCCTAAAAAGGAAGAATTAAAGAAAAAGTGGTTAGAGGCCATCGGTGAAGAAAATATTAATACCCGACAAAAGGAATGGTACCTCTGTTCACTTCATTTTGAAGAAAGCTGTTTTAATAAAACACTTGAAGTAATGAGGTTACATGAAAACTCAGTTCCCACAATATTTTTAGTAAGTGTATATTAAAATGATTGATCAATAATAGCCTGGTCCTTTGGCCTGAAAAAAAAAATATAAAAATAAATTTGTGACCCTTACAAGTTTTTTTATTTGATATGTCACACAGTACAGTTACCTATACTTTTTTTTTAATTTCCTAATTGGCCCCCCAAACATGACACTCATGTTCAAAATACATTGATTTATGTTATGCGTCCTTGTTTAGGTCACTGAAATTCACATGTGTTGGAAATTTCAACCTTATCGGTCCAATAGATTCGGAAGGTAGTATACATAATTATCATAATTATCCAAATGTGATATTTTGTAAGACTCGTATCTAATATCAATACTTGTTATAGTAGCTCCTACATTCCTTGATTGACACAACTCTACCACATTATGAGTTGTAGGCAGAGACATTACGGGTTGTAGGTATACAGCTTTTATTGTAGGTATTTCATGTCTATGCAACATCCCAACAAACAATGGCTGACCTGGCTGTCATCGCACGATTTATTTGTACATGTGTCACTCGTCAGTTTATTTGATTCGTCAGTTTTGTTAATTAGTCAGTTTCGCTGATTGGACAGTTTTGTTAATTAGACAGTTTAGTCAATTTGACAGTTTCCAGTCTTGAGAGTCTCGTAAGATACTTTTCATATCAGAAAAATTAACAGTATTGAAAAACAATTGTGAATGTAACGCAAACTGAACTTTTAGTATTGGTTTTAACACTTTCGTGGTGGTGTTTCCAAAACCATGTTTATATTTGCTAAATAACTCTATTAAGTGTAGATGTTACAGTCAAAACTCATAACCGGTCAAAACCAATTTTGACTGCAAAAATCAGGCAAAAGTAGTTTTGACCGATGACCTTAGTTAAAAACAATATTGACTGATTTTCGCAGTCGAAAGTGGTTTTAACTAAGGGCGTTGGTCAAAACTACTTTTAACTGCAAAATATCGGTTAAAAGTGGTTCTGACTAAGAATGTTAGTCAAAACTGCTTTGGCTGGGAATTTTTAATAAAAATCATATGTATTGCTTAAATCGTTTCATTACCTATTTGACAGAATGTTATTTAACTAAATTTTAAATCAGGCAAAACCACTTTTGACTGGTTTTTGCAGTCAAAACTGTTTTTTTACTAAGGGCATCGGCCAAAACCACTTTTGACTACAAAAATCAGTCAAAACTGTTTTTAACTGAAGGCTTCGGTTAAAACCACTTTTGCCTGATTTTTGCAGTCAAAAGTGGTTTTGACCGGTTATTAGTTTTGATTGTAACATAGACACCCGGTACGATGCAGGTGCAACCACTACCGGGGCGGCTGGCACAGGGTGTTTCTTTGTGCACCGGTGAGTGTCTGACGCGTCATTATCGCGAAAAGAAGAATGGGCGAGAAACTCCATAAAATCGCCCATTCTTATTTTCACAAAACTGCCTTTGCGAATGGACAACTACAATCAATTATATTTTCTTTGTTCTAAATCAAATACGGGGTGGAAGAGACACGTATTTCTGGCTTATTTGAAATAAATAGTTTGTCTCTGTCATTTTGAAAGTTGACACGGTCCCAAATAGCTGTCAAATAGTTAGCGACGTTACAAATAGCTGTCAAATAGTTTACAACGTCATAAATAGCTGTTAAATAGATGGCAAAGTCCCAAATAGTTGGCAAGGTCACAAATAGCTGTCAAATAGCTTACAACGTCATAAATAGCTGTCAAATAGATAGCAACGTCCCAAATAGCTGTCAAATAGCTTACAACGTCATAAATAGCTGTCAAATAGTTGGCAACGTCACAAATAGCTGTCAAATAGTTGACAGCGTCACAAATAGCTGTGGCAACGTCACAAACAGCTGTCAAATAGTTGGCAACGTCACAAATAGTTGGGAACATCACAAATAGCTGTCAAATAGTTGGCAACGTCACAAATAGTTGGCAACATCACAAATAGCTGTCAAATTGTTGAACGGAATGGAACGTTTAGACAATGTAATAGATGAGACGAAAATATGATTCTCTCTCTCTCTCTTACAATATGGCGAATAATACGTGTAATGTGTGAGAGTGTCTCAGTCAACTTGAATAATAAAATACTTCATCATTATTGCGTATTACTTTTAATTAAACATCCTTCACAAATAGTTGGCAACGTCACAAATAGTTGACAAATAATTGGAGACGGCGCAAATAGCTGTGAAATAATTGGCGCCGTCGAAAATAGCTGCTAAATGAATCAATTAAACATTGCCAGGAAACCGGCATGTCCCAGAACCAAGAAAATCGAAGACATGTGACATCTAGCAACCCGCACTGTGCCCGCGCGGTGGATTACATCCCACTCGCTCTCATTGAAAGGAGGCCTGTGTGGGGACTTTGCAGCTGATTATGAATTATATTGTGTGAGAAGCTCGTGGCTAAATAATTACAGCCGCGCTTGCCTAGGTTGGTCCGTGGATGGGTGACCACCTATTACTTACCGAGTTTCCTCCGTGCCTCGGAAAGCACGTTAAGCCATTGGTGCCTGCTGTCATTTGTAGATCTTTGACAGTCGTTACAGATACTCAGTGGCCCGAAAGTCTGACAACCAGTCTTACTAAGGGGTATCGTATTATCTACTACTAACTGGCTTGTGGAGGTCAGATAGGCAGTCGGTTCATGTAACACACTGGCATAAAGCTGCATTCGGTTAGACTGGAAGCCGATACCACCATAGTTGAGAAGAGGCAGGCAGATGATGATTCATGATTTTGTTTGTCAGTGGTTCTTTTTAATTTCTCACAGTTTAAAGTGACAGCCGGTTCTTCACCAAGCCTACTAACAAAAATGCCGAAACCGATACCGCAGCGCAGGCCTTTCGTAACGGATATAAAGTCTGCATTGGACCCGGTCGAGATGCAAGAAGATGCACGGAGCGAAAGTACGCTCTCTATAGATGAAGAAGATCAGCTGAGTGATGTGGATCAGCCGAGTGAAGATCTGATTCCACTGAGTAAAGACCAGGTAAGATCTTTCTTTTTCGTGTGGTTAGTGCCTAACCTGGTGTCAGAGTTTTTATGCCGCCCATGGGCTTCTGACTTGGCTTTACATGCCGTCGAGAAATATCTCTCAGGCACGCTGGTTTGTTTTCCTCATGATGTTTATACAATACGCACATGAATTCGAAAAATCAGAGAGAAGTGTCGCTAGCTAATTTATTTAACTTTGTGTAATACTACACGATAAATAAACATCTTAAAATACCAGGTTCCGCTGACGAACGCTCAGGATCCACTGACAGAAGTCAAAGAGGAAGAGCCAGAACTTACAGAGGAAGAGCCAGAACTTACAGAGGATGACGCGAAAGTCGAAGAGGAGGAGGTCGGAGTGACCGGAGCAGGAGGGCAGGCGCCCGCCGTGCAGGTGCCTCGGCGTGACGGGCTGGAGGTCTCAAGAACGGCGAATGATAATGCTGACTTGGTAAGTCCTTAAAAAAATCCTTGTGAGCTGAGTTTTACAATTTGAAAAATCGACATTAATACCGTGCTGGCTAAAAAAGTTATTAAAGGTCAAAGGTCATAATAAACAGCGGAGGGCAAATCAAGTGTTTAACGCAATAACCGCCTTGTAACCCACTACACTAAGTTTATTATTGATTAATTTTAGATACGCATCCAATCCCTTCAAATTGCCAAGTTGACCGCGCGCCTCAACCACACTCAGCGACAACTGACGGACATGCTGCAGCTCCTCAGACGACGCGACAACACCATCAGCAGTCTGCGCGCCGGGCGGGAGCGGGCCGCGGGGCGGGGAGGGGGGCAGAGACAGGTGAGCTAGTGGGATGTCAGGTAAACTTGATGTAATGTAAGGCAACTTAACGTCAAATTTACGAGATGTAAGATAACATGACGTCGGGTGCCTTGTCGTGGCTTTAAAAGATGTGACCTAAGATTAGGTATGTGATGTGCTATGTTCACTTACTTACCTATTACGATTTGTATAAATAAAGTTAAAAGTACTTGCACGATGATAAATATATGTATATGTAGATGCCTGTCACCGCATTTTGGGGAACAAATGACTTCTAAGACACGTTCCTTATTAAACTATCTCTGTTGTACAACTCTTTAATTTTATTGTTTGGTTTTTGTGTACAAATAAACTTTATAATATATCTAGGCAGGACGGAGAATATGGTTATAAAGTTATTTAATTTAATAAATCACATTCTATAGTATACCATCTGCTTAATTTTTGTCTGACTGTCTGTTTGTTTCGGCTAATCTCCGAAACGACTGAACCGATTTTGACGTGACTTTTACTGGCAGAAAGCCGATGTTGTAAGGCATAACTAGGCTACTTTTATTTTTGAACTAGCTGTTCCTGCGGCTTCGCTCACGTGACCGCGTATTCTTTTAGCATTGTCAGGGTACATTACATGGGAACGTGAAGTCACTGTATATTCCTATCATCCTCTAAAAATAATATACTAATTAACTGACTAACTGTTAATTTAAACTAAAACCTGTTAGTACATCCTTGTTTTAAGTATTAAAGGAACTCATAGTCAATTTCTGGGGGAATCAATTTAGATTGCCATCGACACGCTAAGCAGTTTATATGAACGAAAGCAAATGCATGACCTATTCTGGGTCCCAATACCAACGGTTAATATCCTAAACAAATACAAAAAAAAACTTTCATCTCTGAGAGCTTAACCAGCCAATGGAAGACCAAAGTGATGGTATGCAAAACACACGTTACTGAAAAATACTGTAAACGCTTGTATTTATTTTATTTAGTAATAGTACCAGAAAGAGTATGCGCTTCGTTAGTCTTCATTTTTAACCGACTTCAAAAAAAGGAGGAGGTTCTCAATTCGGTTGTTTTTTTTTTTTTTTTTTTGTGTTTGTTACCTCATATCTCCCTCATTTATGAACCGATTTGAAAAATTATTCTTTTATCTGAATGGATCTACTTCCCGATTGGTCCCATAGAAATTTCATCAAAATCGGTTCAGCAGTTTGGTTTTGAAATCATAATAGCTGGAAAAAATGTCATCCAAGTAAAAGAAATTGCGAAATTGATACTTGACAAGGATTTGTGTGTGATACTATAACTAAAAAGGGTAAAATAATTTTTTTTTTGCAAAAAAAAAACGACTTCCAAAAAAAACAATAAAAAAAGTGGAAAATAACATTACTTTCGGAAGTCGGTGCCAAAAAAGTCAATGAAACAAACCATAGTCACCGACTTCCCAAAGTAATGTTATTTTCCACTTTTTTTATTGCTTTTTTTGGAAGTCGGTTTTTTTTTCCGAATAAATACGAACGTCGCGCCGCAGTGTCCCCCCCACAAATGCAAAGCTTCTAAGTTTGGTTTTTCAATGTATTGTAGTGCATACATTGCGCATATAAGAAGTCTCTCCACTTTGGTCGCACTTCGTCTTATTTAAGTTACTCAAAAGTTTTGAAAAGATTTTAGTCGTAAATGTGTAATATCTAACCATGGTGATACATAATAGGCATGTACTTCCATGGTTGTAGCAGCTCAATGTGAATACGGGGCTCCCGACCAGATCATGGCCGACTTGCTGGAGTGTCCAAAGTGTCCCAACACCTGCGTTTTAGAGGACTTACTGAGAAAAACCCTACTGAAACCGCGATTAATGTAGCCATCTGGGTGTTAATCTGCTGTTTCCTAAACTAACTAAACTGCACGGTCAGAATGTATAGAACAGCTGGTTCTGTTGCGTGATCATTTGCAAATAGAGAAAGGATAGACTTCTAGTACAGCAAGAACATGTAAACTTATCAGAATAAGTCATAAGTCATTTATTCATTTTTCCAAAAAAAAAACTGTCCCTTATACTACATTTTGGATTTTGACGAAATCATCATCATTATTCTCCTGCCCTGTGTTCTTCTTCCAGACTTCCCTATTACTTTATGGAGATATTGTTGAAAAAAATAGAAATGCAAACGATATCAACACAAAAAATCTCACAGCATAAAAAAAAAATTCAAACAAATCACAAAAAAAGTGAAATTAATATAGGAGTCGAACTTGCTACACGTAATTTACAGAGCGGTCATGAAACCGCTAGGCTGTTTATTCCGTTGACATAATTTATAAATAGCCGTTCTCACGCTTGTCATAACAGGAACGTCAAACAATTGAACCATACTGACATTATGAACCCCTTCAAGCACATAGCATGATTAGATATAGACTACCATTTGAAGAAGCCTTCTAATGGTAGCATAAAAAAGAATATTTGTAAAAAGAAAGTTGTAAGAAAAGAATATTTGTGTAAAATTTGAACAGAACCTATGCAGTAGTTGTTGCGCCATTTCGGAACATCGATTTTGATTTATACAATTTTAATATTCTTTATATGTATATAGATTTAGATGATTAATCAATCAAAATTTACGACCACATACTGTCGCGAGCGTAGTTTATTCACGGAAAATTTTAACACCGCAATTCAGAAAGTGGCGTCAAATGCACAACGCCATTTATCGAGCACGGAGTTAAACTGCCAAAATATAGTGCATGGAAAGCGATCGAACAATCGCTCTATATTATGTAGATTTTCAAAGCAGCGTCATATAGTACCTTTTGCTATCATAACTTTTAGAAAAACTCGGGAAGTCGATTTAAAAGTGATCTTGTGAGCACATTTACTCATTAGTACAATTTTGGTTCAATAGATTTCGTTGCATGTATCTTAAGTAATAATGATGATTGCTTCTTTAACACTTTAAATTCATATATCTTTTGATTAAGAGCTCGGATTGCAATGAAACAAAAACTAATACCTTCTCTAAGTTATGTACAATATTTGTGCATGAAACTAACCACGTTGGTTTTGTAATTTTCACGTAATACTGTAACGTGTTTTTTAAACTGTTACATGCTTTTCATATTTTAGTCGATTTCGGAACGATTTTTATACTGTCTTTTATTGGCATCGGTTTAGTTCGGCAACAGTCATTTTTTTGACGTTTCACTTTACGATCTGATTTCGTCGTCGCGGCATTTATCTCGCCAAATTAATTTTACAAATCCGGTATAATCACGGATATTTTTAGGCCAAATGATGCCATAATCGCTGCCTTAAACACCCAGGACAAGGTGTTCAGAAGGAGGGATCCTTAATTTCTTCGGTAAGATTTGTTTCTACCAGACCAATATGTGGTCATCATTTTAGGTTGGTTCGTGTTTTAAGTCGAATTGATGTTTCAGGATTTCAATATTGGACGATGCTCTAGTGTGATTGTCACCTACTTTGGATTTATCGGTGCACACGGGAAAAGTCATTTATTAACGGAAAAACGGTAAGTTCCTTCTTAGGACGCCATGCTCCCCACGTGTTGAAATTCTAATAGACTTGTGTATTAACCCTTTAAAATTTTGTTACAGCCCTGCTGTGGCGTTTTTCTTTTTCTTTCGTCTGATTATAATTTTCCATTTCATGGATTCTGGATTCTCTCATCTTCGACGCCGAAATCTTGAGGTCTAATTTAACATTTTTTTAGCCAGACATCTGGCCCAAACTTAATTTACTTTCTTCATATAAAGATGCAACAATAATGATAACCTCAAATTAGTAATTTAATATTTAAAGTAAAAAGGAAGCTACTGACGTAATAAATAAGGTATTAACAAAGGTATTTCCATTGTTCCTATAATCCTAGTTTAGTCACCCCCGGAAGATTAGAAGTTCGACTCTACGAATTGTCCTATCTGGCAAGTATTTTTTAAATGTAGTGTGCGTTCCCAAGGCGCCCGAAATTCTTTTATTGTTACACATACATTTTTTTTTTATTTTTAATAGGAGAACACACACACACACACATTCTTTTTTTTGCTCTTGTATGATTTCTTACATTGGATCTTACACTTGATCCCACACACACCCCGGGTATGTTGCATTTTGGCGCCCGAACAGGGACTTGAAGTAGCTTCCTGATCTTGTTAGTTATTGTTGCATCTTATAATTTGTAGTATTGTTTACAGAACACATTATATAGTTTCTGTAAAACATTATTGTTTATTGTTGTAATTTATAACTTGAATTCTTTTGATGTTTCCTTGTAAGTAAACAATATTTCCTAGTAACATTATTGTACTATTGTGTATGTTTAACTTTTATGGTTACAGCATTACCCATTTACTCTTGCAAAACCAACATTTGTATGGTAAGACAGTTTTGTTTTGTATAAGTAACTCAACATTGTAAAACTAAGTGCGGTGTAATTTGATTTCATATTTAATTTTAAGTGAACTTTGGTTTAACTTAATAATCATACTTTATGTGACTTGAACTTATATTGTAAATTATTGCTGCATCTTTTCATTGCTAAACACTTTGATATTTTCATAAAAAACAACTTTCAACTTTAAAAATATTTCAACTTAACCTCAAATATTTTATAACTTTTGAAATCTTGCATTTTGCTTTGCTCATCAATTATAATCATATTGTTTATTCAAAATGGATAAAGAAGTTCAGTCTTCTCTGCCTCTTGCTAAAGATAACATAGAAACTGATGGTGCATGCACAGTTCCTAATGTTGCACCTTTTGTTCCTGACATGATTAATTTGACAGATGTACCACATTCTTTTGATCATAATGACAGGATTGCACACTCTTCCTCAGCTTTTGCGACGAACGCTTTGCCTTCATTTAATTCAATGAATGTTTTGGTTAGTGAACATATTAAAAAGAATTTTCCTTCTGCAATTAAGTTGCCTGATTTAAAAAAGAGTAAAATTAAATTCGATGGGAAATCTTGTGTTAGAGAATTTATTACTGAAGTTGAAGAATATTTTTTATACAAAAATTTTGATGAAATTTTGTTGGTTGGTTCATTTACGGACTTGCTTAGTGGTATTGCTCTGAAATGGTTTCGCACAGTTCGCTTTCGTATTCCATCCTGGCACGAGCTTAAACTTGCTTTACTTAAACGTTTTGACAGGCCGGATTTTGACTATTTTCTGGAACATGACCTTCGTACGAGGAAACAGAAGAGTTCTGAATCTCTTCCAGAATTCATTACAGAAATAATGGACATGGCTAGTCGTCTTTCTTTGCCATTGTTTCATGCTGTTTTGATTAACATTATTGAACATAACATGTTGCCTATTTACACACCTTTTATATTTGGTAAGCCTATTGATGCTGTAGAACAATTTCTTGTTCTTGCAAAAGAACTTTAGAGTAGAAAAGAAAACCTTATATAAGTTTTGTAAAAGTAAGTATGATCCTAATATCTTAATTGGAAAATAGTTATTCCTAAAGAACATTTTTTTTATGAAAACCGGTACATCATTTTAAACATTGTACATCCATACCTGGCATGATTTGTTTCAAATGTCAAAAGGTTGGAGTCACATCTAAGAATTGTGATGTTTGTAACACAGAGAATAAGAGCTCTAGTGAGTCAAAAAACTGATTAGGTCGCATCGAGCCCCTGTTGTTATTGATATAACCGCGAGTGTCTCGATGAAAGAAAATTTTGCTGAATGTCACAAACCTGATGATGCTACTCGTAACAAAGACTTTGCAAAAATGGTTGGTTTTTAAAAACATTTTTTTAAATTTATAGATCAGCTCCTGTTTTATTTGTTAAAGATAATGATATTAGACCGTATTTATAATTCTCCGTAGGTAACCATACTTTTTCTGGTTTATTAGATAGTGGTTCAAATAGTTATTCCTATAGAAAATATTTTAGATACAATTCGTTCTAATCATGATTTCATTAATTCTGGGTTCAAATAGTCATGAACAATTTTCACAGTTAGGTTTTAATATCACTAAAATATTTTATAATACTTTATACACGCCTCAAAACAATACAGTTGAGAGTTATAATAAAACTGTTGAAACTTGCATAGCTTGTTTTGTTAAAGAAGATCATAGAACTTGGTCTAAGTATTTATCTAATGTTCAATTAGCTTTGAATAATAGTGTTAATCTAGCTACAGATTTCACCCCTAATTTTTTGATGTTTGGTAGAGAACTTATTTTTGATGCTTCTTTGCATCGTTTTATAACTTGAGTGAACTCGAAGTTTCCAATAGAACTCACTATGCTGATTCTCTTAATTCACTTAGTGATATTTTTGTTAAAGTTCAAACTCATTTATTAAAAGCTTATCAGCGTAATGCACGCTATTATAATAAGGGTCGTAAAGTCATTTCTTTTGATGTGGGGAATGTCGTGTGGAGAAGAAGTTTTGTTCAATCTTATTTTTCGGCAAAACTTGCTCCTAAGTTTATTAAATGTAAAATTATTGAAAAGATCTCTGATAATGTTTATATTCTGAAAGACCTTAATAAGGGTACCGCTGGTCGTTATCATGTTAAGGATATAATAAAAATTTAATTTGGTTTCCAAGTATTAGTCTTGATTTTGATAATTTTGTTTGAAGGGCGCTTTTGTTAGTGTGATGTACGGTGGGATGGATGATAGGTTATTAGCACTTTAAATGAAGATGTATGTTAGGTAACTTCTTATAAAATTTGTTGAATTTGAGACCTTAACATTCTAAAACACAACTTAGGACCTTTTAATAACCTGTTCTACCCACACGACTACATTTTTCATATCGAAAGATCTTATTATTATTTCTAAGTATTATTATTTTTTATGCAGTCTTGTATGCAATTTTTTTTTGTACATTCTTGTATACAATTTCTGCATTGGTACCTACTACTTTTGTACACTCTGTTCTCACTTGTAGAGGTTTACCTATCTTTCTTTTTTACGGATCTCGGTATAATTTTTTCCTTGATTTCGTTGTTTTTTTTGCTTCTGTGCTCGGAAGATTGGTGGTGTTGTGCCGATCATAGAATGCATGTCTTTTTTTGCTTATTTATTTATTTATTTATTTAACAATTTATGTACACACTAAATACAGAAATCAAGAAAGGAACAGAAAAGAGAGTACAAAGGTACTGCTTATTTCTAATGAAATCTCTTCCAGCAAACCTGCGAAAGGAGATACTAAAAAAAGAGATGTAGACAAAGTGTGTAAAAGAAAAAGAGAAAATGGAAGACATAAAACATAAATCAGATAACTATTTTAAATATAATATACAATATAAGAATATACTTACATACATATAAATACAAAGATACATAAAACAATCCTATAAATACAATATAATAAATAATAATAGATACTTATGCAACTATGACGAAATGGAAAGATAATGTTCTTTCACTCTTCTTTTGAAAACTGCAATAGTTTGGCAGTCCCTAATGTCAGGAGGAAGTGAATTCCACAACCGCACGGCGTGCACAGTGAAGGAGTAGGAGTAGAAATCGGTAGAGTGTGGAGGGGACTTAAAGAGGTTCCTAAGATGCGACCTGCAAGGTGCATCAGAAGGACGGGAGTAGGAAAAGCGTTCCCGCAAATAGGATGGTGTTTTAGGGTTGTGAAGGATATTAAATAGCAGACACAATATCCGAGAGTTCCTGCGAAGTCGAATTGGGAGCCACTTGAGTATTTTGCGAAAGTTGGAAACATGATCATACTTTTTAAGGTTAAAAACAAAACGAATACAAATATTTTGCAACCGCTCGAGTTTATTTAAAAGCTCCTCGGTGGCATCCAAATAACAGGCATCGGCGTAGTCTATGATGGGCTGGATGAGAGTTTGCGCAAGGGAGATTTTGGTTTTCAAAGGCAAGAAGCTCTGTAGGCATTTCAATGAGTGGAACGTGTAGTGCACTTTGCGACTAACTTCAGCAACTTGGGCAGTCCATGATAAGTAGGAGTCCATAGTCACCCCCAGGTTTTTAGCCTTAATTGCGTAATCGATCTGAACTCCATTCAGCCTGAGCGGAGACAGCGACGCAACATCGAGCCTATTTCGCATATACCTGCCGCCGATGATCAAGGCCTGAGATTTCTTAGGATTGATTAGCAGTCCAAAAGACCGCGACCACTCACTAATCAAATCCAGATCCTTATTCATGGCAGACACGGCGGCTTCTGCATCTTCTCTTAGGAAATGACGGTAAAGCTGCAAGTCGTCGGCATAGAGATGGAAGAAGGAAGAGATAACTCTGGTGACAGAGTTAATAAAAATAGAAAAAATAAGAGGAGAGAGAACGCCACCCTGAGGCACACCCGCGCTGAGAGGGCACCAATTGGAGGAAGACTCATCAAGACGAACACGCTGCGAGCGACCTTTAAGATAGGAACCAAACCAACCAATAGTAGAAGAGGAGAAATTAAAAGATTTAAGGATCCCAAGAAGGATGTCGAAATCAACAGAGTTGAAGGCGCTGCTAAAGTCTAAAAGAACAAGTAAAGTAAGAGACTTGTGGTCCATGGCCCATCGAATCGCATCAGCTCGGGAGATTGGTGGTGTTGTGCCGATCACAGAATGCATTTCTTTTTCCGTTATTGTGCTCGGGAAGTTGGTAGTGTTGAGCCGATCACAGTATGCGTTTATTTTCGAAGGTGTTTGTGCTCGGAAGATTGGTGGTGTTGTGCCGATCACAACATTCTTCTTTATTTTTTGCATCTTTAGAGATGTGGAGATTTTAAACTGTATCTCACAGTTGTAATTCGTTCTTGCTAGTCAGTGGCCATGGTGCCTAACTGTACTCATATAGACATTTTTGGATTATTCTTGTTAGACAGCGGCAATTGCGCCTAACTGTACTCTTAATTTATACTTGTTAGTCGGTGGCTATGGTGCCTAACCGAACTCATATTGGTATTTTTGTTGTATTCTTATACATATTGTTCAGCGACTACTACGCTTAACTGTACTTGTAATATTTCTTGGATTTAACTTGTTAGTCAGTGGCGAAGGTGCTTAACTGTACTCATGTGGTTCTTTAGTATTATAGGTCGGTTGTGCTTGTAGCTTGACTGCACTTATTGTTTTCTTTTGGTTTTGTTTCTTTTCCAGGATCTTTTTGGAAACGTTTTATTGGAATTTATATTTCCTGTCTTTTTTAAAAAAAAAAGTTTTTAAAAAAAAACCTTGTTTGTTTTTAGCATAAAAGAAATTGCTTTCTTTTATTTTTTCGGGGAGGGATGTAATGTAACGTGTTTTTTAAACTTTTACATGCTTTTCATATTTTAGTCGATTTCGGAACGATTTTTATACTTACTGTCTTTTATTGGCATCAGTTTAGTTCGGCAACTGTCATTTTTTTGACGTTTCACTTTACGATCTGATTTCGTCGTCGCGGCATTTATCTCGCCAAATTAATTTTACAAATCCGGTATAATCACGGATATTTTTAGGCCAAATGATGCCATAATCGCTGCCTTAAACACCCAGGACAAGGTGTTCAGAAGGAGGGATCCTTAATTTCTTCGGTAAGATTTGTTTCTACCAGACCAATATGTGGTCATCATTTTAGGTTGGTTCGTGTTTTAAGTCGAATTGATGTTTCAGGATTTCAATATTGGACGATGCTCTAGTGTGATTGTCACCTACTTTGGATTTATCGGTGCACACGGGAAAAGTCATTTATTAACGGAAAAACGGTAAGTTCCTTCTTAGGACGCCATGCTCCCCACGTGTTGAAATTCTAATAGACTTGTGTATTAACCCTTTAAAATTTTGTTACAGCCCTGCTGTGGCGTTTTTCTTTTTCTTTTTCTTTCGTCTGATTATAATTTTCCATTTCATGGATTCTGGATTCTCTCATCTTCGACGCCGAAATCTTGAGGTCTAATTTAACATTTTTTTAGCCAGACATCTGGCCCAAACTTAATTTACTTTCTTCATATAAAGATGCAACAATAATGATAACCTCAAATTAGTAATTTAATATTTAAAGTAAAAAGGAAGCTACTGACGTAATAAATAAGGTATTAACAAAGGTATTTCCATTGTTCCTATAATCCTAGTTTAGTCACCCCCGGAAGATTAGAAGTTCGACTCTACGAATTGTCCTATCTGGCAAGTATTTTTTAAATGTAGTGTGCGTTCCCAAGGCGCCCGAAATTCTTTTATTGTTACACATACATTTTTTTTTATTTTTAATAGGAGAACACACACACACATATTCTTTTTTTTGCTCTTGTATGATTTCTTACATTGGATCTTACACTTGATCCCACACACACCCCGGGTATGTTGCAATACTTAAACAAACAAACATACCCGAAGACTTACAGACTGCAGACATATAGACAAACAGACAAAAATCCAACACCCCTACCATTCTTTTTTTTAATATTTTCAATGTACAGAAACGTAACGTCTACAGCTTTATTATTTGTATAGATTTATTAGGGTTTCGTGCACAAAAATTAAACCCCTTCAAACTGTTAACGAAATCCGATTCAAATAGGGAAGTAATATTTTTATAGTCTCATATAAAATCAGCAATAATTTGGTCATAGCGGCAACTGCTCTTTCTATTGTTGGGTTCCACGCGGTAACCTTTGTATGTCGTACCAGTTATTGTGAGTTTTGTAGAGGAAATTTTACCATTGGTGTGTGGTACTCTGTACTCTCTAAAGAAAGAATGAAAAAGTATTTTTTTTTCGCATAGGACAAAACAAAAAGATTTAATTAATATTAAAACAAAGTTGTATGAAATATAAATTTAAATCAAATTAAATAAGACATCCATTAAACTAAATTGGTCCTGTACGAGGCCAAAAGGCCCCTATCTGTAACATAAAAAAGTCACAGACTCTGCGCTGGTATTCTGATATGGCCCATACTGATTCCACATCAATTCTTTTTCGTATCTGACAGGAATAAAATTGATAGTAAAAAAGGAAGTGTATACAAGAATAAACAACTTTTTTCTGTTTATTTACTACAATCTAAATCCAGCAACGCAACGACCACTATTACCACCTCAAAGCTTACAATAATGATTTCCAATTGTTTCAGGTCCAGAGCGCAAACAACACCGTCGAGGAGAAGAAAATAAACCGAAAACTTATCTACGTCAAACATGTTCGGAAGTCGTTCGATACAACCCAAGCAGCGACCTTTGTCAGCGTCACGCGTAACTCGCAAATACTACAGAATACGTCGGAAAACGGACAAAAATCGTCGGTACTGAAACGCACAGTTGACGACATTCTAGAAAATTCCGACACTGGCGCCAAGCGATCGTTGAATATCGTAGAAAAATCGTCTCTAGGCGTTCAAGACACGTCAAGTAACCTAAATAAGTTGTCGGTCGGTCTCCAACAAATGTCAGACAACCGACAAAAACCGTCGACTGTCGTCGAACCCAAATCAGACGCAGTGAAAAGTCCGCCGTTCGTCGTCCAACTTAAATCGGCCAGCGGAAAAGTTTCGTTGATCGGTTACAAACGAAAGTTGGTCAACCGACAACAACCGACGATCACAATTAAAAAATCGGATATTGTTAAAATTCCATCACTCGTCGCGAAACCTACGTCGGACAATCGACTAATATCGTCCGTCGGTGTCCAAACTACGTCGGAAAACCGACCAAAATCGTCGTTGGTTGTCCAACCTAAATCGGACGACCGACAAATGTCATCTGTCGCCCTTCAACGCACGTCGGACATCCGATCGAATGCAGTGGTCATACAAATCGATGGAATGCATAACACTGTCTTACAACCTAAGTTGGTTAGACTTGATGATTGTATGGAAACGCTTTGAGGGAAATACACGATAAAAAAACATTCTCCCATCGGACGAGCAGAGATACAGCAAAGCGTCACCATTATGACGTTGAAGTTCCGCGGACCCGAACAAAGCGTTATGCTTCCACATTTATTGTGCGAACCGCCTGCCTGTGGAATTCACTGCCGGCTTGTCTGTTCCCTGATCATTATAATCTGGATCTCTTCCAGGCAGGCGTGCACATCAGGCGAGTCGCGGTCAAACGCAAGCAAATTTAGTGTAAAATAAGAAAAGAATAATAATAATAGCCGCACAGATCGATTGTCTAAGATAAGCAACGCTTGCCGGGGTCGATCCGTTGATGGGTGACCATACATGTCATGACTGTTTAGCTGTATGTATACCGATCGATGTGATATCTCAGTCCCTTTTCATGTCTATCTGTGTTGCCAATTATTTCTTGTAAATTATGCCGTGGATGCGATATCCAACACACTATACAGGATGGCGATTTAGACACCTGTATCCTTCAGGAACGTGAGTGTACCTGTCTTATAAAACAACAGGAAACCTAAGAAACTCATATCCGATTCATTCACTGAAAAGAACACGCTTTAGAGTGACGTCATTTTATTTCTCGTGTTCTCAGCAAACCCTTTCATTTGATACCGATATCATGGGTCCGCCATCTTTGCGAGTCCACCGTATTAGATTTAGAATGACGTCCATTAACTAATCATGCATTGTCATCCAAACTAAACATTCTTGCAAAATTTCAGCTCCCTCGGAAACCGGGAATTTTGAACATAATTAAAGGTGAAGCTAATAAGAGCGTATTAAAAATGTAGCTTTTCATATGCATCAAAACAGTTGTTCTACTTGTTGTATGTATGTATGTATACTTAGGGGAATTAGTTTCATGTTTTTGTCATCTCCTTAAGATGCGGGTAACTAAACTGCCGCCCTGTAGAGAAATTCTTCCGGTAGATTACCTTAGTTTCATATTCGTTAAGTTTGTGAACATAAGTTAAATCTAGGTTTATGTGTACATTGATAGGTAATCTATAAATATAGTAAGGTAAGTAAATCGCGATGGTATTGCACGCGTGTAAGTGTACAGTATTCAATTATATTAAAGAATAAGTATCAATGTGAAGACTTATTGTTAATTAGCCATCTTCCAATATGTTTCTTGATGGCAAGGTAATTGTAAATAATGACAAAACATCACACCTGTACGCCCCGAAGGGTTAGGCAGAAGTGTGCCCAATTGTAAATAAATATTTGAAATCAGTAAAACATCAAGTATATTTAAAGTGTTTTATTTTTGTCTAAAAACTTACATAATAATTGCAATGATCACATTTTTTGTTAAAGTTCTTAAAAAAAATAAGAATATGTTTGATTAGTTACTTAAAAGTAAATTATTGTCTAATTAAATCTATAATACTCATTTAACTTAAGCTTATACATATTAAACGCCGCTGTCCGAAAATAATGTAAGTAGTTTTTTATTTTATTCAAAATTTATTTATTGATTACAAAATTGTTTTTTATACATTGTTCCACAAATCGATTAAGTATTTTTATTTTTGCTTCGCAAAGTCTGTTATTTTTGTGAGATAAAATACATTAATTAGTTTTTGTTTCATAATAATAAAACTATACACTCGTATGTAGTTCAAGAATGTTCTAGCACCTCGGTACAGTTTAGGCTGATAATTATGTTATTATATTATAAGTCGGACAGCTCACTCCACTCAACTTACAATAAATGTAAGAGATTTAGAATCACAGACAAAATATTTAAGTATTCTGTTTAAGTTTAGGTAACTTAAAGCCAAGAATATGCATGCCAGTAACAACTTCTAATTGGTGAGAATGTGGGTATGTCACATCGCAAGAGTAATTATTAATTCATTGCATGTAAGCTATTGCATCAACTATTGAAATCCTGAGATTCGCAGAAAATTATCACGTTTCAGGTTGACAATGACATTTGAATAGTACTGTCTCGTTCACTCATGCTGACAATCGTATCTCTTGTCCCATGCGGGATGCGTGAGCTTGCTCTTGTCAATGTGAACACATTTATGCGGTACCTCATGACGGCCACGTAAAATTCAAAAGTGATTTTCTTGCGGAATAACGTTTCAACTTGAGATGAGACTTATTTACTAATAGTATAGTTTCAAAATACTATGTTTACACAGAAAAAACACTTTTTAAATTGCTCTGTGAATAAATGTTAGTTTACCGAGTTAAATCTGTGACTTGAAGACCTTGGCAAGTCACTGACATAATTATTCTTGGCTTACATTAAGTTACTTCATATAAAACATATCATTAGGTATTTGGCTTGACAATTTACCTAGTTATTATATAGTGCGCTACGGTTTTTTGGCGCTAATAGTCGATCCTAATAGTCGGCGTGCTTACCATCACCCGGGCATAGGTCAAGACCCTGGCTGCTACTGAGAAATTCCTGATGGAAAAATCCAATAACACTGCCTGACCTAGGAATCGAACTACGCTTGCGACCAATAGACAAACGGCTGTTGGAAATACAAGATGGCGGCGTAAGTTCCGGCTATGGCCAATAGAAACATGTAGCACTATATACAAGCTCGCAAGCGAAAGAGCGATTGAACACAAAACATAGCTCTACGAAACTTCACAACTTATACAATACAAATACAATTACTAAACTTATAAAAAGTATCAGTTTATATTCACAGCTGGCAGAATTATTATTATCACATCATAAGAGTGCATTCTGAACGTTGGCAACATTGGAAATAGCTGTCAAATATTTCGCTGATTTGATTAATAAGTATTACTAAATAAATTGCGAAATATCCATTGACTTATATATTACTATCGCTCTGTTTTGCACTAAAATAGTTGTAGAAAAATCTCTTGTACAAACATTTCAAACGCTTTTTTACACGTTAAAACCGTTACAACACTATTTTTAGAGTATTTGATAGGTATTTGTGACATTGGCAGCTTTCAAATTGCATAGCTTTCATTTTCTATCATACTGATGTACAATATCGGTCGTATGCCTAATGTGTGTAACTACACACATGTTAAGCCAAGCGGCTTTTTTTGAACGTCTCACTCGGTTGTGATCGATCATGCACCCGTATGTGTGTAGCATCTAGAAGCTTAGCTTTGACACGAAAATGTAAATGTGTATTTTAATGTTTAATTTCAAGCCTTTATAAGCCATAATTATTCTATTCTAAGCCAATGTACTATCCTAAACATGAAATCAGTCATTTGGTTGCCGCAACACGTTGCGCTATATAACATGTTGCACGTCACGTTGCGTGATCGCCGGGTGCTTGTTGCTGCAACAGTGTCCAGTACAGACCGCGGCGTTTCACGAGCTCGTCGTGCGAACCGCTCTCTGCAACTACGCCTGTAATATAAAGAGGAACATGTTAAATGTCAAATTCATCTAACCATGGAATTTCTCGCCGGTTCTTCTCTATTAGAATCGGATCAATTTGAACCGTGTAGCTCTGACGGTTATGTAAAATAAAATCGTATGAATCTTGAGCATGAGGTCCTAGGTTCGATTCCTAGGTCAGGCAAAGTGTTATTGGGTTATTCCTTCAGGAATTACTCAGCAGCCATCCGTGGCTGCTACTGAGAAATTGTCTGGATCTGAGCCAGGTTGATGGCAATCGGCTCGCCCTTTATTACATGGGACTTAAACATAATTGGCGAAATGTGGGTGTACTATTAGGTACACGTCTGCCTTACTATTCGGATATAACAGGCGTGATGTTATTTTATGTATTTCCCAACTATGTTGTGGTCGGCTTCCAGTCTAACCGGATGCAGCTGAATACCAGATTTTACATGGATCAACGGCTTAACTGACCTCCACAACCCAGTTCTTGGGTAATACGAAAACCTTTGGCAAGACTGGTTGACTTTCAGGCCTGTAACGCCCGTCAAAGATACACGACAGCCGGGACTACGAGCCTAAAAACAAGATAAGTATTATTACCTTTATCAATGACGCAGATGACGTCAGCGTGGCGCACGGTGGCGAGGCGGTGCGCGATGAGGATGCAGGTGCGCTCGGCGCCCGCCGCCTCCAGCGCCGCTTGCACCGTCTGCGAGCGCACGGACGGGGTTTGGTCGAAAGGCGAATACAAGGAAATGAAACATTGATAGGACGAGGAAGAAGTTTAGATGTTTGATACATCCGATATGCACTTATAGACACATAAAATGTCTATATTTTTCACCTCATTTTGGTTCGGAGGTTGCTGATGCATGCTCGGAAACATGAACTTTTACTCATACACATTTACTCATAGACACTACAGACAAGCAGCGTTTATGAAAACCTCGAAAAGTGATCCATGACAAAAAAATTGTGACCACTATCTTGGATTTTTATTATGATTTCCGAATTTGGTATCCGCATCCTCGAAAACGCCAGCCATATTTGCTGAAGTACCGATGACTAGATGGACATGGTTGTTTCTAGCTCTCTATTTGACGCAGTACGATGCTTACCTTCTCGCTGGCGGCGTCGAGCGCGGAGGTGGGCTCGTCCAGCAGCAGCAGCGCGGGCCGGCGCAGCAGCGCGCGCGCGATGCCCACGCGCTGCTTCTGCCCGCCCGACAGCGACGCGCCGCTGCCGCTGCCCAGCACCGTGGCGTAGCCCTGCGGGGAGACGATACACTCAGATCATGTTGTGGCCACGACTACTAAAATTCACCATTATCTCGGTTAATAACACACCAAGATTTAGAAAGAGAGTTAAGACTAGTAAATTATAAAAATAGAAACAAAAGTAGGCCAACAATTGAGCCCTGTAGGACTCCCACTATCACTACAAATCTAGATCTTTTCGCTTTAACTTCAAGATTCTGAATCTTATTTCAAAAAGTATGAAGTAAGAAGATTTAGAAAGGCATTCTGGATCTCGTAGTGATGTTGTTTCACGATTTCCTGACTAACGTTTCATGAAGAACACAATCGAATGCTTTGGACAAATCCAAAGGATGTTCAAAGCATTGCCACATGTAGTCTAAATCCTATCATGTGCTATTTTGTATGCGTGTATCAGTTGTTGAGCGATTCCTTGTAAAACCAAACTGTGATTTCGTTTCTTGGGTATTTTACTAAAGGTCACAGGGTAGGGCCGAAATAAATCTAGAATTTTATTAATAGTAGTTTTAAGAGTTGCTGTAGTGGCACTACAAAAATTATTCAGCAACATAGAACAAAAAGTACTACAGCGCCATCTATGACAACAATTAAGAACTAACATCAAATTCCTACATCGCGCAGTTAAAATTATCCGTGACTTAAGACTTTATAGAAGAACACGAGGTCCACTGTTCGGCAGTAGCCCACCAGACACAACACCCGTGTGGTCGGAGGATTCTTCCTTTTCTGAGGGGTATTGAGGAACTTTCACCCCTGTTCCTCATACTCTTCATTTTTACTCGTGGAATAAATGTAAAATAAATTTTATTCATATCTATGCCACAGAGCATGGAATATAGCTAGCGTTCAACATGTTGCACTTACCATGGGCAGTCCAGTAACAAAGCTATGCACATTAGCCTGCTTAGCTGCGTCAATGATCTCCTCGATAGGAACGTCTCTTGCGTTGTCTCCGTACGCGATGTTCTCTTGGATGCTGCGCGAGAACAGCGAGGGCTCCTGCTGCACCAGGCCGAGCTGAGCGCGCAGGCGGGGGAGGGTGAGGTCGCGTTTTATGTCCTTGGCGTCTAGGCTCTGGGGGAAAAAAGGGAAATACTTAATATTAAGAATGAGTCAAAATCAAAAGTTATTATGTTAAATTAGGCCCAAAACTAGTACTTTTTTGAAGCAAATAGTTTGTATATATGCTATAGACTGAAGATGATGAATATATTTTAATATAGGTAGTCTCCGTTAAGACGGACTACCTTGAATAAAATTATGTCAGTAGGATATTTCAATCATACAAATAGAGTAGTGATGGTTTGTGTAACTCATTTCATCATCACTCCTCTCAAAATGGTGAGGGAAAACATCGTGACATCTATCAACCCGCACTGGGCCCGCGTGTTGGATACAGCTCTTCGACAAGAAGCCTGTGTCCCAGCGGTGAGAACATTATAGGCTGCTTATGCAGCCTCGAGTAATCTACTCACCACAGTGCCCTCATCAGGATCGTAGCTCCTCATCAACAGATTCAGTAGCGTGGACTTCCCGCAGCCGCTGGTGCCCACCAGCGCCACGGTGGCCTTGGCGGGAACCCTCAGCGAGAGTCCGCGCAGGACTGGCACGTTGGGGCGGGACGGGTAGCTGAACGATATGTTGGAGAAGTTCACTTCGCCTACTGCGGACTGGAAGAAGAATGGAGAAATTAGTTGTTTATTGACAATCATTTTGTTCATAGATTTTATTGTATTGGTGTGCTTCTGGGCTAGTATACCTACGTTGGTTGATATAAAGTTACAGGAGGCCTACCACCACCTCTTGAAGCAGTATTATTTTAATCTTACTTTGGTGTGAGAAAGAGATGAAGCTACATTTTGACCTTGAGCTAGGCAAATGAACTAGGTACCTGTGGTGTTTTAACAAAATAACAGGCCAGCTTATAATGGTTTTGATACAATTGACGTGCGGCCTACCGAACAGAATCTAAAGCAAATTGGTGAAAAAAAAGTAACAAAAAATAGTCCGAGGATTAAACCTTGAGGAACACTCGTGATCATAGATTTAACTTTTGCAAACTGTAAATATTTTCGGGCCTGGAAAACAACGCGGAATCTGGATTTGGTCTTGATTGATGACAATAGCTTACCTTCATATTACAAAGGACTTGAACATAACTGGCAAAATTTGGGAGTAAATACTAAGAAACATGTCTGCCTTACCCTTTGGGGATTACAAGAGTGATGTCATGTAAGTAAATTATAATATTGTCCCTACCCATTCCGCGTCATCCTTAGCAGTTCCCTCTGTGATGACCTTCGGCTCCCTCTCTAATGCGCTGATGATCCTGGCTCCGGAGCGCCGCGCGGCTGCGAAGCTTGGCGCGAAGGATAGCGCCGCCGCCAGCATCCAGGCGCCGTAGATCAGCGCTTCCGATACACTGCACAGGGAGAACGGGGTAAGCATGGGGTAAGTACTGATGTAGCTGGCGGCACTACAACACCCGTCTGGTCGGAGGATTCCTTCCTTTTCTATGGGGGTTGAAGCACTTAACAACCTGTTCATCATATCCCTATCTGATATGACGAGGTCGGCTTTCAGACTTCTGGTTATAGTGTTGCATGATAGTTTCAATTTTCATGAGAATTCATTCCACAGATAATTTTTTAACAACAGTTCTCCTGACAATGTCATTCAAGCATCAAAAAATGCTACGCTGTAACACCACACCACCACAGCCGGCATGATAGTTGTATGGTCAGGAGTAACGGCTTATCGTCCGATGCACGGAGAGGTCGCAGTACGTAATGTATGCCTACGCTGTATACTCACAGTATGGCGTACTCGTAGGGCAGGTCCTCCCTCGCGATGAGATAGCCGGCGTAGGCCAGCGACACGGCGTAGCCCAGCGTGGGCGCGCACACGCACGCGCCGTACACCGGCCCGCGCACGCGCCGCGACGGCGCCGACCGGGCCTCGGCCTCGTCCAGCGAGACGGCGTAGCGGGCGAGGATAGTTTCTTCTACACCTGTGGGAGGAGAGCACTGGATTAATCTCCCGCCTAATATTAATTCATCATCATTCTCCTGTGGCAATAGGCTCACCCCCAGGGACTTAAACATAACTGGCGAAATGTCAGTGGACTATTAGGTGCACCGGTGCATTCGTGCATCCCAGGCGTGGTGTGCGAGGCATACTGACCAAGACTATGCAGCGTGCGCACGGCGCGCACGGCCTCGGTGGCGGCGCGGCTGGCGCGCTCCAGCGCCGCGCGCTCGCGCCGCTCCGCGCGCTTGTTCACGAAGCCCTCCAGGTAGATCGCGCCCATCACCTGCCAGATACACGCATTGTGTCACACGGTAAACGAAGAATTGTTGATAAAGTTACAGTTCTTCACTGTCATTTTACCTCTGACAGTGTAGGTAGCAACTCAACAGGAAAACCAAAAATAATTTATTGAAATTAGGCTGATTTTCAGCACTTTTTAAACGTCAAAATCACAAAAACAGAACCCCAAACGCCCGCCCTTCGCGGCTACTGTCGCGACAATAACGACGACTGTAATTTTGACAGACTTGTCAGGGGCAGCAACACAACAGCAACCTTAAGGTAATAAAGGCCACTATAATTTTGACATTCATAAAATCAAAGGTAAAATTACAGCACTAGCCCAAACCAGTTCAGGCTCCTAAGAGAAGTGAGATACTTACACAAGGCACAGACAGGAGACTGACGAGCGTCATCTTCCAGGAGTAGAACATGGCGAGCCCGACGCCCAGCGTCATCGTGCTGACGCCCTGGAGCACCGTGCCCAGTCGAGTACCTGGGGAGGAGAACACTTCGTTACAAAGAAGTAACGCGAGCCCTACAATGATGCCTTGACGAACTCCAACCACACAAATCAGTTCTTTGCGTCAGGGAAAAAGGAATCCAGTGTTATTTTTATAACAGTGAAGTAAAACATTATGACATTTAATTGACACAAACATTTCGTTTAGCCCTAAAAGTATACTTTTTCAAGGATAAATAATATTTTAACGTTGTCATTATTTTTCTTTATCTGGTTATTTTTTCCGTGAATATAAAATGTTAGGATAATAAACTCACCAGTCGCTCCTTGCACGGCCGCGCAGTCGGTGGCTAGTCGCGCACACAACGCGCCAACAGAATTCTGGGACAAGTCGAACCAACCTTGCTCCTGAAAAGAAAAACAAAATAGCATAATTATTATATGAATGTATTAATATTGTTCCTAGCACCTGCTGTTTTTAAACACAAGGAAACAGGAATTTCTCAATAGCAGGCATGGAGTCGGGATTTATGCCCGGTTGATCGCAATAAGCTCTCCCTATGGGGTTTAAACATACCTGGCAAAATGTGGGTGTCCTACAAGATACAGCTCTGCCTAATCCTTTGAGGATTAAGGGCGTGATGTTTATATACCTGCACTAAATAGTTCCTGAAGGTCTTCTGCCTCAGCCTGTCCGTCAGTCTGGATCCAGCTAGGTTGAACAGCCACGCTTGTAAGAAGGTCACTAGTCCGCACGCCGCCGCGACGCCAGCGAACAGACTCGCGTATAGCTGTGATTGGGATAAGATGGCCGCTTTGTCTGACCAGGCAAACATCTGGGAAAGAAACACAAGTCATAAGAAGAAGCTTGGGAGTGAACACACTTATCGACGTGGAATTGGCTTGAGCCGGTCACGTATCACCACATTATTTTGAGTCACGTCGTTCAAATCGAAACGAGGTCGGTTTCGATCGATTCGTGAAAAGAAAGTCACTATCAAACTTCTTCCTAGTTGATCAATGTGAATTGTACATATAGAATAATTATAGCCACGGCAAAAACAAATAAACTATGCAGATTAGTGTTTGAGATTTAGAAATGGTCTTTTGTGTTCTATAGTGTCATGAACTGTCAGTGACACTGTTTGTTTTATCTTCTGTAAACAGTGTAGTGCTGGGCACATGTCCCCGTGAGAGCTGCACTCACCCCGTAGAGCTGCGAGAAGAGCAGCGCGAACAGCGGCATGCTGGCGCCCAGCAGCAGCGAGGCGGCGGCGCCGGCCGCCAGCAGGCGCCACTCCGGCGCGTTCAGCCGCAGCAGCGCCCAGCTCGACACCGCCGCAGCCTCCGGCTCTGCCTCGTCTTCCTCGGCTGCTTCCTGACGAGGGAGGGTGGCTTAGGTTAATCTATCACGACATCCCAGTGCGATTTGTGGATATCACGTGTCCTTTTTTGGACATGCTGATGTTTCCGTCTTCTGATTTCTATCAAACGATGAAGGAAAATATCGTGAGGAGACCAGGCTGTCCTAGCTCGGACCAAAAATTCGGAGACATGTGATATCTGCACTGGGTTTGAGTGGTGAAGTCTGATAACCAGTCTAAGTATAGGAATAGGTTTGTGGCAGGCAGATGATGATGATGATGCTACTCACGATATGGCTGAGCGCGTCGGCGGCGGCGAAGGGCATGTGCGCGGCGGGCACCGAGCTCATGCGGAGCGAGCTGCGCGCGAAGCGGTGCATGGACTCTGACGAAACGACACAAAGCTTAGTAAAAACACTTCGACTGTGGATAAATGTTCTACAGGGCGTCCCACGGATATGCCACATGGAGGGAAAGTACCTTACATATTGTAGACGGAACATTTTACTGAAAGAAGACATTCTTTGAATTTAAAAAACAATTTAAACTGCATTCATAGATATTTAAATAATTACATGGTTGAACCGGGAATCGAACCCGTTACATGAGAAAAATAATCAACCTGTAGCTTTATCACACCGATCGAAAGGCTTCATTCCTTTGGCAGTTTAGACTTAATCGTAGCAATATTAATAAAACCATATTATATAATTATTCTAAAATGTACAAAAAAATATCCATTTAACACAAAAAGCACAAAACAACTACAATATTAAGAAAAACTGTATTTAATGTTATACCTTTATATTTTTTGAATAAAATTTTATTATTATTTTATTTTGGGAAAACATACATTGTTTCTTAGCTCATAAGCTAGTTTTAGCTACGTTAACGGGCTTTTACCAAGTCAACGTAGCGTGTGTGTGTGAGCCGTGAGGAGAAATTTCATTTTCCTCGATTTGCATGAACTTTCTTACTATTCTACAGGTGTTTAAAATTGCAGCTTTTTGGAGTGTGATGTAGATTGAATCCTTGAGGTCTATTAATTTGAGGCTATGGTGGAGGTGATTGGGTATAACACCCGTGGTGGACACAACTATCGGGACTACGTACACTTTTTCCTGTCTCCATATTCTGGTCACCTCTTCTTTTAATTCAGCATATTTAGTAATTTTCTCACCTATTGTTTTTTGCAAGTTATGTGTTCCCGCAAGCGCCTACAGCAATTCGTATATCACAATGTTGAGGCTACGTGGATTATGGCCAATCGTTTTATTTTTTAATGCTTCTCGACCGCCTACCTACATTTGTGATTATGTCGGAATAAAATTGCACATTCAATCAAGCAACGCATTTTTTCTCTCTTCCCGAAATTATACCTGGATCAATCCCGCACATGGTCCTTCGACGCCTGGATGTGGAGATTTGAAGAATATTTACTCCGATCAGCGAATTGTTATAAAGGGATTGAAGAATTGGTGTACATCAAAAATTATAGTCGACGCCCGGCGTGGCCGGTGAATTCTGCTACGTCATTCAGAGGATTATTGGAATTTACGTGGTCTGGATACTTAATAGCTGAGAAAAGGCGTATTTATTATTAAATTTGTGTACCCAACACTCTATTTAACAGGTATAATTAGTGTAAGTCAGCCGTTAATAGCCAGGTTAGTACGAAATACCTATTGTCATTTTTCTTTGTTCTGTGAATGGTTACAAATTGTAATACAATTATTAACTGATCAGTAATTATTGTTCAGTTTTGTTATTTACACATTGTTAAAGAGTAGTTCTTTATAGCAACTGCATTATTTTGCTTTACGGTGTAATAATTTTACAGTTATTGAGACAGTTATGTAATCATATTATTTAGCACAGGTAGACAATAGAAATCATTGCAATTGCAGTGTTATTATTAAAGTTTAGTACAATATAACCGTCAAGACGCATGGTTTATTATAAATTCTAAATTATTATTTATGTAAATTCACTCTAAAGTTAGTGTTAATTAGTTAATTTTAATCATGTACGTATTTCAGGCTGCTTCATTAATTTAAACGTTGCTATAACTTTATTTATATACATTCCAGGTTGATTGCACCAGCTTACGCAATGCCAGAGGATAAGGAATTAAATAAGGACAATAAAGATCTCGTTAGGAAACGAGCGAGTTGCAAAGGAAAGGTGACAATGTTCTCAAACTATCTAAATTCTTTGAATCCTTCTTCCTTGAGCCCTACTGAGGTAAGCGAGTTGCAATTACGTTTTACTAGACTCGAGGCGTTGTATGCGCAATATGATGGGGTGCAATTAATGCTGGAGTGTAGCACAGATGACTTGGATGGTCAGATGTCGGAACGCGAGGAGTTTGAATCTCTTTATTACAAAACCCTATCTAAAGCTCAACAAATGTTGGACGATAATAGGAAAGGAGATTCTAATGATAATTGTGACGTAATGTCGCGTTCTAGCAATCATAAGTTTGTTAAATTACCGACTATTCAGTTGCCGAAATTCAGTGGTTCTTATACTAACTGGTTAGAGTTTCACGACACATTTGTTAGTCTCATCCACTCAAACGACGATATGGATGAAATAAATAAATTTCACTATTTGAGGTCATCCCTAGAAGGGTCTGCTGCTGTGGTGATCAACTCAATTCAGTTTTCTTCTGCAAATTATTCGGTAGCGTGGAATCTTCTCTGCGAGCGGTTTGATAACAAACACCTGCTTATCCAACATCATGTTTCTGCATTATTTCAAATCGACACCCTTCAAAAGGAGTCTTCAGTTAATTTAAAGGGTTTACTTGATGTTGTTAACAAAAACATACGTGCCCTAGAATCCTTAAATGAACCTGTTAATCATTGGGATACTTTACTCATTCATATTGTCACACATAAATTAGATAGCAAAACTTATCGTGAATGGGGTGAGTATAAGGGCCGCCTGGACAAGAATTCTAAAGTTACGTTTGAACTATTTATAACTTTTATTAAAAACCGTGCTGAGATATTAGAAACGTTCGAAATGGAAGCTTCTACGAATACTAAATACTCACACACAGTTAAAAATTCAAACAAGGTTCGGTCAATGTTAGTACAGGATTCTAATAAAAATAATTCAGGTGAAAGTTCTAGTAAACAGGATGATGGTGTTTCGAATAAGCCTAAGAATTGTGTTATGTGTAACGGTGATCATAAGTTAAGTAGTTGTTCTCAGTTTTTATCGTTGAGCAATGAAGCTCGTTTAGAGTTATTACCTAAATACAAAGTTTGTTACAACTGTTTTAATCTGGGACATTATGCAAACAATTGCAAAAGGCCAGGTTGTAAAATATGCCGTCGTAAACACAACACTATTGTTCACGTTGATAAATCCTTGAAGTCAGACGCTAGTGGTGCTTCTGCTAGCAGTGTTGTTATTGATAAAAATGGCAGTGCGACTGTCTCCACTCATCCCACTACTATAGGTATAGGTACCGGTGTGTCGCTGTCCGCGAGTGTAGAACACGGCGACGTGTTATTGTCCACTGCACTCGTCAAGGTCATGAGTATTAATGGTCAGCAGTATGTTGCTCGTGCTGTGCTTGACAGTGGCAGCACGTCATGTCTCATGACTGAGAGGTTATACCACCAGCTAGGTTTGACTGCCAAGACTGTAAACAATTCTATTATAGGTGTTAACAACTCGTCATCTTTTATCAATAAAATGTGTGCTTTATCAATAAAATCTTTAAATAACAATTTTAGCATGGATATTAATTGTTTTGTTCTCCCATCCATCACCGATAAGATTCCAAGTAAGCAAGTTAACTTGTTAAAAATTAAGATTCCGTCTGATGTTTGTCTCGCAGATCCCAACTTTTACTCACCGGCGCCTGTCGATATGTTGCTGGGTGCTGACATCTTTTGGGATTTATTGGAATCTCAACGAATTAAGTTGGGTGATGGGCAACCAATTCTTTGTGAGACTAAATTGGGTTGGTTGGTCTCCGGCCCAATTAACAGTTGTATTTCTTCTAAAATTTTAAAATGTAATTTTATAAAGGTGTGTTCAGACTGTGACGATGAATTAAATTTTAATGTTGATCAACAACTCACAAAGTTTTGGCAACTTGAAGAAGTGTGTACTTCGTCTCCATATTCCTCAGAGGAGAAGCTATGCGAGGAGCATTTTATGAAAAACACTACTCGTTTGGAAAATGGTCAATTTTGTGTTAGGATTCCTTTAAAATGTTCCCCGGACAATTTAGGCGAATCTTTGTCAAGAGCCAAACATTGTTTTGCTTCTTTGGAACGTAGATTTAAATCTAAAACTCAATTTTGCAATATGTACAAAGAGTTCATTATGGAATATGAAACTTTAGGTCATATGTCTAGATGTAAAACTATTGATGATCAAGCGTTTTACATTCCGCATCACGGAGTTCTGCGCGAAAGCAGCGCCACCACTAAGTTAAGGGTGGTCTTTAATGCAAGTAGTTTAACCAACACTGGTATTTCTATTAATAATATCCAGATGATTGGACCCGTGGTACAGGATGACCTTTTATCGATCCTGTTGCGTTTTAGACAACATAAGTACATCATAGCTGCTGATGTTGAGAAAATGTACCGGCAGATAGTTGTTCATCCAAATGATAGGTATCTTCAACAAATTATTTGGCGTGATAATCCGTCAACTCCATTACACGCTTATCAACTTAATACCGTGACCTACGGCACGGCCAGCGCTCCTTACCTAGCAACCCGGTGTCTTCGGCAGTTAGGGCTAGAGTGTGTTGATAAGGAGATTGGTGACGTCATCCTCCACGACTTTTACGTGGATGACTTGCTCACCGGAGGAGATGACATCAATAAGGTCAAAGAGTTGCGTCATAAAGTTACTTCAACGCTCGCTTCAGCGCAGATGAATCTAAGAAAGTGGAAGTCGAATGACATACAATTGGTAATTGGTTCTGACTTTCCCCAGTCTTCACTGGATTTGAATGTTGGTGGATTTGAGTCAACCAAAACCTTAGGCCTAGGTTGGCAGCCACTGTCAGATTACCTTTGTTTTCCAATAAGTCAGTCAGTTAATTTTAATAACACAAAACGTGACATGCTTTCGATTGTTTCACAAGTTTTTGATCCGTTTTGGATTATTGGCTCCGTGTGTAATTGTTATGAAAATATACCTTCAGAAGTTATGGTTAAAAAAATTATCTTGGGATGAACAGCTATCACCGGACATTAGTAAGCTTTGGAATGAAATGATTATTAATTTACCTAAATTAAAAGAAATTCATATTCCACGTCGAGTTTTAATTGATTGTTATGAGTTTTTAGAATTTCACATTTTTACTGACGCGTCTGAACGCGCCTACGGCGCTTGTCTGTATGTAAGAAGCGTTGATAAGCAGGGACAGGTTTTAGTGCGTTTATTGTTAGCCAAAAGCAGAGTTGCGCCACTCAAGCCGACGACCATACCCAGACTTGAGCTATGCGGTGCTCTTGTAGGTGTTCGCATCTTTGAAAAGGTTGTAGCAGCATTACGAGTCAGTGCGCGACGCACTTTCTTTTGGACTGACTCCACTATTGTTTTAGGGTGGCTAAAAATGTTACCAAATAAATTACAGCCGTTCGTTCGTAACAGGGTTGCCGAGATTTTAGATAAGACTGGTGGCTGTGAGTGGAGACATGTTCCAATTGACCAAAACCCTGCTGATCATTTGTCTCGTGGAGTAGACATTAATTTATTACCTAGTTTAGATGATTGGTGGTCCGGTCCTAGTTTTTTTAATGAATGAAATTTCTTATTGGCCTTCCAAATTAATGAATTTTAATGATGAAATTTTGCCTGAAATGAAATTAGATGTCACCTTGCATGTTTTATTCAATAACAATAAATTTGATGAATTGATTAATTTTACACGGTTTTCAAACTTTTTAAGACTTCAGCGAACAGTCGCCTATTTTTTACGTTTTATTGACGCATGTAGGAAACAATCTATTCGCGGTCCTCTTTCTGTGCATGAACTAGAAAGGGCTTTAAACTTTATTATATGTTTATCTCAAAGGCAATCTTTTAAAGACTATAAATTACTACTTAATAATAAATCGTTACCCAAGAAAAGTGAATTAAATAAGTTTAACGTTTTTCTAGACGAGAATAATATAATGCGAATTCGAGGTAGATTACAACATTCAGATTTTCCTTATGATAAAAAGCACCCGATTCTTATTCAATCTAGCCATCATTTTTCTAAGTTACTTTTTAATTATGAGCATAAAAGATTGTTTCACGCTGGACCCCAGTTATTGTTGGCGTCGATACGAGATACCTACTGGCCCATACGAGGTCGCAATTTAGCTAGGATGAGCTGTAAACAATGTGTTCGTTGTTGCCGATTTAGAGGTAAAACTGTAAGTCCTATTATGGGAGATTTACCACAGCAGCGACTTCTAGCAGGTTTTCCTTTTGAAAATATAGGCTTGGACTATGCAGGTCCTATTCAGTCAGCTGTTCGACAAGGTCGTGGCTGTAAATTAGTAAAAGTTTATATAGCTATTTTCGTTTGTTTTTCTACAAAATCAATTCATCTTGAATTAGTCGGTGATTTAACAAGCAATACTTTCATTATGGCATTAAAGAGGTTCATCTCACGTAGAGGAAAGCCGACAAATATCTACTCAGATAATGGCACCTCATTTGTTGGTGCATCTAATGACCTTTCTAGGTTTCTTAAGGCGAGTTGCGATTCGCTATCTGAGGAAATGGCTAAAGAAGGAATTAAATTTCACTTTATTCCTGCATATTCCCCTCATTTCGCTGGCCTTGCGGAGGCTGGTGTTAAATCAACCAAGCATCATTTAGTCAGAGTGCTGGGCCTTTGTAACCTTACCTACGAAGAGCTATACACCATGATGGTTCAGGTTGAAGCAATTTTGAACTCCAGACCACTGACGCCGTTATCATCGAACCCCGAGGATCTGACGCCGCTCACACCCGGGCACTTTTTGATTGGACGTCCTATGACATCGCTGCCGTCACCTGATTATCGAGACCAGTCCATCAATTCTCTGAATCGATTTGAGCGTATTGAGCTTCTCCGACAACATTTTTGGAGTAGATGGAGCAAGGAATACATATCGGAACTCCAACTTCGCACGAAATGGCGAGCATGCAAGGGCTCCTTGAAGCTGAATTCTTTGGTCCTGTTAAAGGAAGACAACCTCCCCCCACTCAAGTGGAAAATGGGTCGGATCGTTGCTACGTATCCAGGGACAGACGGCGTAGTCAGAGTGGCAGACGTCAAGACTTGTAGTGGTCTGTTACGCAGATCATTCAGCAAGATTTGTCCGTTGCCTATAGATCCGGAGTCTGAGGATTCTTAGTGGTTGAAAGGCAGGCTTTCAACGCCCGGGGGTATGTTCCCGCAAGCGCCTACAGCAATTCGTATATCACAATGTTGAGGCTACGTGGATTATGGCCAATCGTTTTATTTTTTAATGCTTCTCGACCGCCTACCTACATTTGTGATTATGTCGGAATAAAATTGCACATTCAATCAAGCAACGCATTTTTTCTCTCTTCCCGAAATTATACCTGGATCAATCCCGCACATTATGTGTGTTAGGAACTGCTATGTCTATAAGGTAAGTGACTTTATTAATTTTATCCTGAAGTATTACATCTGGTCTATTGTAATGAATGGTCCGGTCGGATATAATACCGCGGTCGTAGTAGAGTTTGTGTGTAGTGTTTTCAAGAAATCTTTCTGGTGTGTATTTGTAGTAAGGAGCAGTATCTTGGATCAATTTATGTTTGAGAGCTAGATTTTGGTGAATGACGTTCGCTACTTGATTGTGTCTATGGGTGTAGTCTGTTTGTGTGAGTGTTGTGCATGCCCCTGTGATGTGCTGAATGGTCTCCGGTTGGCTGTGGCATTTGCGGCACTTATCGTTCGTTATTGTGGGGTCCTTAATAATATATTTCCTGTAGTTTTTAGTGTTTATAATTTGATCTTGTATTGCAATCATAAACCCTTCGGTTTCCGGGAATAAACCACCTATCTTGAGCCATTTATTTGATGCTATCGTATCTATGTGAGACTGTTCTAAATCATGGGGATGTCTACCGTGCAACACTTTCTTTTTCCAATCTTCTATCTTTTTCTTCTCTGGGTCTTCATTGTTAGTGTGTTGTGTATCTATTTGTTCGTTTAGGTGAAGTGGTGTGTAGTTGCCATCGTTCATTACTATGGCTTTATGTATGTTGCTTGTGTTAGATTTAGTGTGGAAGAATGTTTTCAATCTACTTATTTGTTTTTGCCAAAGGTGATGGACATCTATTAGGCCTCTCCCTCCGTGTTGCCGTTTAATGGTCAGCCTTTCTATTGCAGATTTAGGGTGTAGGTTATTATGTTTAGTTAGTATCGTGCGTGTTGTTCTCTCTATCTGCTCGATGTCAGTTTTTGACCATTTAATCACCCCAAATGAGTAAGTCAATATTGGAATTGCGTAGGTGTTCAACGCCTTTATTAGATGTTTTCCGGAGAGTTGGGTTTTACACACTGCGACCACTCTTCTCTTGTATTCTGTGTTCAGTGTTTGTTTAATTGTTGTGTGATCTATTCCTTTGAGCTGTCTGTATCCTAAATATTTATATAAATCAGTTTGTTCCATAGATGTAATTGTGTCAGTAGTGTTAATTGTATAGTCACCAGGTTTAATTTTGCCTCTTATTATATGTACTGTTTTACATTTGTCTAGTCCAAACTGCATGTTTATGTCTTTGCTAAATTCTGTGGTGATTTCTATCAATTTTTTCATGTCTTTTTCAGTTTTTGAGTATAATTTAATATCATCCATATAAATAAGATGTGAGATAATGGTTTCTTCTGCTGTATGTTTTAGAGAATATCCGGCCTGGCAACGTTGGAGTAAGTGAGATAAAGGGTTTAGAGCGAGACAGAACCATAGAGGGCTCAAGGAATCTCCTTGATAAATACCCTTTTTTATGGCTATCTGTCTGGTTGTGACAGTGTTATCGTGGCAATTTAACTGAAGGGTAGTTTTCCATTGGCACATAATATTTTGCAAAAAGTCAATTATTTTTGGGTTAATTTTATATATCTGTAAAATTTGGATAAGCCAGGAGTGTGGAATGCTATCAAAAGCTTTTTTATAATCTATGTAGGTACAGTGTAAATTTCTATTTTTTGCGGCAGCATGTTTGTGTATTACCGAATCTATCACTAGTTGCTCCTTACATCCCATGTGGCCTCGCCTACAACCCTTTTGTTCCTCTGCAATTATGTTGTGATGTTCTACGTGTTTATTGATTTTTGTAGTGATTGCTGATGTTAGGATTTTGTATATAGTAGGTAGGCATGTTATTGGTCTGTATTGAGAAGGCTGTGGAGAGTATTGGGTTTTTGGCAACATGTAGGTTATTCCTGTGGCAAAAAATTCGGGTACATATTGTTTCCCTAATATAATGTCTGTAAAATTTTTGGCTAAAACTTTGTGCAGAGATTCTAATTTTTTATACCAGTAATTGTGGATTTTATCAATGCCGGGGGATTTCCAGTTGTGTAGTCTCGCTGTGATACTAGTAATGTCAGACTCGGTTAACTCAACGAAGTCCATTTCTTCTAATGAAATCCACTTTGTTTTTTCGTCTGTAACCCAATCAGCTTTATCATTATGTTGCACTTGTTCTTCCCATATTCCAGACCAAAACGATTCAAGTTGTTCCGCTGTTGGTAATTCTATACTGTTTTCGGATGTTGTGTCAGATTGTGGTTTTGTCTGTAACTTTCTATAGAAATTCTTTTCGTTCATAGCAAATAAGGAGTTATCATTTTTACGCTCTTGCGCTTTCTTGTATCTTCTTAACCTGTGTACTTTTACAGCTAATTTCTGTTTTAGAGTATCCAGAAATTCTTCTGGTTTTTTATTATCTCTTTCGTGT
The DNA here is from genome assembly GCA_964057025.1 of Standfussiana lucernea. Taxonomy (NCBI): domain Eukaryota; kingdom Metazoa; phylum Arthropoda; class Insecta; order Lepidoptera; family Noctuidae; genus Standfussiana; species Standfussiana lucernea. Next base: position 9,921,457 of record OZ059814.1, read on the forward strand.
CTGGTGTGGGTAGCCATATTTTTGAATATGACTTCCACTCTTTTAACTACTTTATTAGACCTATTGTTATTAATATATTGGGTAAGTCTGCCGCAGTCTGCTCTAAGTTTTTCTATGTCTTGTTCAAGCCTCTGCTGCCATGCTGGTTTGTTAATATTTTTTGCTCTTCTATTGCCTGTGTATTCTGTGATTTTATAGTTAAGTTCTTCTGAAATTACTAATGCTGTGCAGTATATCAGAGTATGCACGTCTATAAGTTTTGTTTCTTCACTGATATATTGGTTTAGAATATTTTGGTTAAATACATTAACCAGATGATTAAGTTTTGGTGTGTACCTAAGTTTGGGCAGTTTTGGTCGAGCTGCCGGGTCCATCCCGGAGTATTGAGTGAGAGCTGTTTTAAATTTATCGTGTATTTCTTGAATACGCGTATCTGTATGCGGGTTTTGATTTATATTTGATAGAACCTCAATGTCATTTTCTAACATTATGGTCACATTTTCGGTTTGTGTGGATGTATGTGTGATTTGTGAATATGCCTGTGATGATAGATGGTAGTATGGTTGAGATTGTGTGTAAGGTTCTGATTGAGAGTGCGACTGATGTTGTTCCTGATGAATGTTTTGTATTGCTGCGATATTGTTAGTTTCTTCATCATTTACTGACTCTAGGTGTAATTGTGTGCGCACTTCTACTTTTAACCTATCTATTTCCTCAAGTGACAACAGTTTATTCCTAACGATTGTTCTTCTTTGATCTGAAATTCTTTGTTCAGAAACGGTAATCTCTGGATATTGACGTGTAAAAAGTTCATGCAGTTGTTGTCTGTAGGTGGTCATATCTGTCTCTAATTTAGTAATGTATAAGTAAGTTCGCATGATAAATATGTTTACTTCTTTGCTCCATTTCATGCGAACTCTTGCTTTTCCAGCCTTGGTGGACGCGGGCAAAAAGGTAGATACCCCCCGCGCAGCATTCAAAGTTGGAGTGGGTGAAACAGTATTTAAACTAATAATGGGGGGTGATGAAAGTGTAGGTGACGATGGTATGGATGGTGATGATCGCCTAGAAGGTGTGTATGAGACTGTGCTTGGGCTGTACGGTTCAACAGGGGTGTCTGTCCTGTCCGTAAGTCTGTCACCATCGTCAGTGATTTCGGCTGTAGTATCTTTGTCGGTGGGAGCCCGCCTGTTCAACTCCTCACCGCTGACGGTTCGCATGCTGAGACACCCAGCGTCAGCTCCAGGTGCGCCCCGGCGATCGCCCCCGGGCAGCGGCCCTATACGTTTTCTTTTTGAACGTGTCTCCATTTTTAGTGGGTTTCCAGAGCCACGTTAGCCACGCCAGTAATTTCTCATTCGTGTGTCCGCCCCCCACGTGATTAGATGGTCAATCAGGACGTGTGGTTGTTTAGGGGGCTTTTATTATTATTATTATTATTTGACATATATTTTATGTTCTCGGCTAGCCGGGAAGAGCTGATAATACGGGCCTAAGCCAAGTGATTATCAGTTGGAAGAGATGTAGTGTGGTCACGCGTAGAAGATTGTATGGAAAATGGTAGCGTATTTGAGTTTTGATGAAGATTTTCTGGTTCAAATTGCAGAAACTTTCTCACGAGTCTGCATGTATTTAATATCACTGCCTTTTGTAATAGATGGTAGGTATTTGGAGGTAAGTTAAGAGAATTAAGGGATTGGTGAAGTTGTTTCGGTATTACTCCTGTTGAAGACAATACTATTGGTACTATTATAACTTTTTGCAAACGCCAAAGTCGCGTAATTTCATCTTTTAGTTCAATGTATTTGGTTAGTTTCTCTGCTATTGTTGTCTGTAGGTTATGTGTATTTGGTACAGCAATATCGATTAAATATCCAATTTTGTTTATCTTGTCTATAAGTGTAATGTCTGGTCTATTGAAGTGAATTGTTCTGTCGGTAAAAATGCCGCGATCAAAATACAGTTTTGTCGAAGGATTTTCTAAAATAATCTCTGGATTGTACTTGTAATATGGTACAACGGAGTCTATGAGTTTGTACTGGTGAGCTAATTTCTGGTGTATGACGTTGGCTACTTGGTCGTGTCTGTGTTTGTAATCTGTTTGGGCTATTGACTTGCACGCACTTGTGATATGTTGAATTGTTTCGGGAGAACTATGGCATCTTCTACATGTGTCATTATTTAAATTCTTTATAATATATTTTCTGTAATTTTTGGTTTCAATTACCTGATCCTGTATAGCAAGCATGAACCCTTCAGTTTCTGGGAAGAGTTCGCCTCGATTTAACCACGCGTTCGACGCTTCTTTGTCGACATTTATGTGGCATAAGTCTTGGCGATGTCTTCCGTGTAGAGACTTCTGGGTCCATTCTAGGAGCTTAGTTCTTTCGTCGGTAAGTTTTTCATTCTTCTGTTCAGATTTATCTCTTAAATTCAGGGGTGTGAATTGTTGGTCGTTTTGGTTAACAACTTTGTGGAGAATAGAGGTTTCGGATTTTGAGAAAAAGAATTGTCTTAGTGCTTTTATCTGTCTGTTGTGTAGGTTAAGAATGTCAATTAAACCTCTACCTCCCTCTTTCCGCGGCAGTGTTAATCTCTGCAGACATGATCGTGGGTGGTGTTTGCGAAATTTAGTCATAGTGGTGTTAATTTTTCGTTGAAGGTTTTTGAGGTCGGTTTTGGTCCAATTGATTATCCCAAAAGAATATGTAAGAACCGGTATAGCGAAGGTGTTAATAGCTTTAATTGTATTTCGAGAATATAATTGCGTTTTCAGAATTGTGTTTAGTCTGTGTTGAAATTGTTGAGTTAATTTTTGTTTAGTTTCTTTATAGTGAATCTGTCGTGATTGTGTGTACCCTAGGTATTTATAACTATCTTGTTCATCTAATGGTTGTATCTGTTCTCCTGTTCCTAAAGTGTATTGGTGTTGGTAATTCTGCCCTGCTCTAATTGAATTTATTTTACATTTGTCTATGCCGAATTGCATTTTAATATCATTTGAAAATTGTTCTGTCAAGTTCGCTAATTCATGAAGTTGACTCTCACTTTTTGCGTAAAGTTTAATGTCATCCATATACAACAGATGATTTAAATCGATTTTTTGTGCATGACCTTCGGTAGTTGTATCTTTTAATGGGAATCCTAATGTTGAAGCGTTTAATATATTAGATAGAGGGTTTAGGGCAAGACAAAACCACAAAGGGCTAAGCGCATCTCCCTGGAAGATCCCTCTCTGAATTTTTATTGGGCTAGTATCGACTGTGTCAGTGGGGGAACTTAGTCTGAGCACAGTTGTCCAGGTGGTCATCATGGCCTTCAGGAATGTTACTAATGTCGGATGTATTTTGTATATCTCTAAAATTTTTACAAGCCACGAATGGGGGACAGAGTCGTAGGCTTTTTTATAGTCGATGTACATACTAAACAGATCTGTTTTAGTTTTTTTAACCTTTTTAAGAATTACTGAGTCTATGGTTAACTGTTCCTTGCAACCTTGACTGAACTTTCGGCATCCTTTCTGTTGTTCAGCTAAAATGTTATTAGTATCGATGTGTCGATATATTAGTTCAGATATACAGGATGTAATAATTTTGTACAGGGTCTGCAAGCATGTTATAGGTCTATATTTTGCTGGGTTAGTAAGATCATTACGGTCTTTAGCTATCATAAACGTTGTACCTAATGTTATGTAGGATGGTATAGATTCAGGATCTTGGATGAATGAATTTATGTGATTATATAGAAAACTATGGACTGATGTAAATTTTTTGTACCAATAACTGTGAATATGATCTGAACCGGGTGTTTTCCAGTTATGTAACCTAGAAAGTACTCTATGGAAAATTTCTGGGGATATACTGTCAAATGTCATCGCCTGAATATTTGTGTTGCTTGTTGTCAGTTCTGTTTGTATCCAGTCCGCTTGGGCGTTATGTTCGGTTGGCTGTTCCCAAATCCCTGCCCAGAAGTTTTGTAACGTCTCTGGGTCAGGGGTGTTATGATCATCATTTGAGCTGTTATCCAGGACGTTAGATGTTGCCTGTCGAATATTGCGGTAAAAAAGTTTTTCGTTGTGGGTAAATTGCGTGTTTTGTAGTTTTCTTTGTGTACATGCTCTGTATCTTTGTAGGCGACCTGTGACGACTGCAAGTTTTTGTTTAAGTGTGTCTAATGTATGTATTGCTTGTGTATTTGGTTCTTCATGCACAGTATGAATTTTATATTGCTCTACTATCTTATTAACGTGTTTCATTATTTTTCTGCTTCTATTACCATTGATGAATTGTGTTATTCTAGCTATTTTTGCTCGTAAATCATTTAATTTTCGTTCTAGTCGTTTCTCCCAGTTGGGTTTATGTTGTTTATTTGCCCTTTGGGTGACTACTCTTGGTTGAAGTGTTATCTTTGCTCCGTTAACTTTGGCTGCAGTCCATGCTGCACAATATATAGTAGTCTGTAAAGTATGGAAATTGGTTTCTTTATTAGCGTATTCAGGGAGAATTATTTTGTTTAGATAGTTAACTATTTGGGCAAGTCTTTTAGAAGGTTTTTGTTTAGGAATAAAATTTCTGTTTGTAGGGCTAGTTTCTTTGAAATACTGAATTGCTTGTTGGAAAATCTCATCAATTACAGGATCTCTATCTAGGTTCTCTTGTTGGTTAGGTAACATTTCTTCTGTAATGTTGACTTCGGTCTGATTTAGAGTGAGTGGAGGTTCGTGTGTGGTGTTTGTGTTACTGATGTTTATAAATACATTATCAGCATTATTGTTGTGATTTCGGTCAACTGCTGGCGTTTGACTAGTAATCCTGGTAACATTAGTGTTATCTAGCCGTAATTCTTGAGAAACTTCTAGTTTTAATGAATTCAATCTGTCATTAGTGATGTATTTATTATTTAAAATTGCTCTCCTCTGATCAGCTATTCGCTGTTCGCTTAAATGAGAAAGTGTAGGATAATTGTTGATAAAGTCTTCATACATGCGCCTTCTGTATACTGTTTCATTTCTACCTAAATCTGTTACTCGATAGTAGGACCGCATTATACCCTCATTTTGTTCGCAGGTCCATCTCATTCGAGTCTGTGTAGAATTTTTAGAAGAATTTGTTTCAAGGGGTGTAGTTTGCATTTGTGTAGATTGTGTGAGTGTAAGTGTTTGGCGTGCAAGGTCAATAGAGCTTTGTATGTGTTGGGTGGAATGATTTAATTGTAGTTGATCTAACTCTTCTTTAACTTGGTTTCTGATCTCCTCTATTGTATTTTGTGGTAGTAATTTATTATTGATGATGGCTCTACGTTGGTCTCCTATTCTCTGTCGGCTAACCTGCATGTCTGGGAATTTTTCAATAAATTTAAGGTGGAGGGGTTCGAGGTAGGTTCTTTTATCTGTGTCTAATAAGGTTAATTGAAAGTAAGTGCGCAGAATGAACATATTCATTTCAGGTGTCCATCGCCTGCGCTTACTAGGAGCGCTTGTAGAGGGTGCAAGGTCATTGTCAAGATTGACATCTCGCACAACACTATCAAGCGTACTGGTGGTGGACAAGCTAGCTTTTCTTCTTGTCATGTAGGAGGGGCGAGTCGAAGGGACGGATGAAAATAAAGAAATGGTATCATCGCCCGTGGAATCGGCTGTAGCTTCTACGTTATGAGCCCGCCTGTTCAGCTCACTACGACCAGCTGTAACATTTTTTACGGTAGGAGCCCGCTTGCTCAACTCCTCACCGCCGATGGTTCGCATGCTGTGGCATCCAGCATCGGCTCCAGATGCGCCCCGGCGCTCCCCGGGAAGCGACCGTAAATTATATATTCTTTTATTACTCATCTCCATAAAGGGTTACCCTGCCTTGTTAGCCGCGTAAGTTTTTTGTACAGTTGTACAGTACGCGTGTCCGCCCCCCACGTAGCTAGGTGTTCAGCTCGGACGTAAGGTTGGATTTTAGGGGGCTTATTATTATTATTATTAATATAAAAACATCTAAAAACAAATCGAAAACTGCGTGGCAAATTATCAATCGTGCAAAGTATAACGTACCTAAATCTAACATAAATAAAATTAAAATGGGTGGCTGCGTCATATCTCATCACAAGACTATTGCAGAAGCATTTAATAATTTTTTCATTGATAAAATACAGCCAAAACTGGGTGTCAACTGCAGACCTAGGGCGTGTACATTAGACTACAATAATAAAACTATGTTTATGGCCCCTAGTATACCAGACGATATTAAAAAGATAATAATGTCCTTACATAACACAAGCAGTGTGGGATATGACGGTATTGCTACTTATATACTAAAACATGTTGCGGATGAAATTTGCGGTCACTTGAGTCATGTCATCAATCTCAGCATTAGTGCAGGCGTTTATCCTGATGCTCTAAAAGTTTCTATCGTCAAGCCACTATTTAAGAAAGAAGATAGGGAGTTAATGGAGAACTATCGGCCTATATCACTAATTCCCATAATTTCTAAAATATTTGAAGAATACATTTACAAGGAATTAAATTTATTTATAGAAAAACATAATATTATATGCGAGGAACAGAAAGGATTTTGAATGAGTAAAACTATTAATATGGCCATTTATGATTTTTTATATAATGTTACATATAACGTTGATAAGAGGAAACCGGTCTGTGGCGTATTTTGTGACATGGCTCAAGCCTTTGACTATGTTCACTATGGTACACTCTTAAATAAACTTGAAGCATATGGAATTAGAGGAAATCTCAACAATCTAATTAAATCTTACTTACTTAACAGAACTCAAATAACACATGTAAACCAAATTAATATGAAAAGTAAACATTAAATTGTATTTCAATCCTCAGAACGTATAGTTTCGTTTGGTGTGCCACAGGGGAGTGTTTTGGGGCCTCCTTTATTTATATTATACATAAATGATCTACCGAAAGGCATCCCTCAACCTCTGACACTATTTGCCGATGATAGCACCATAACGATACCTTGTAAAAGTTTTGATACATATGAAAGTGACATAAATAATTCTGTGGCAAACTCCACACATATGTATATACATATCACACACATATATCTAGACTTAGCAAGCGCGCCACGCCGACCGGTTCCTTATCGCCGCAGGCATTGGAATGTTGAGGGAACCGCGCGCGGCCGCGGGACGTAGTCTGAGCTGCGCTCGGGCACCGACCGCGTCCGCCAGCCAGTGGAGACACCTAAGCGACGCGAAGCGCTCGTCCGCCGACCTCTCACACTATCTCTTTCGTAAATCCGCGGTTACAAGTAATAGACTTACCTGCTGATCCTCCTTGTTACAGTAGTGACGATAACTATTCTGACTCTTTCTCCTTCTACCTCGCCGCTTGTACTCAAACTAACTATCGTGTATGTGTGACTAAATATAAAGTGATGAGACACACGCAACATGTGTGGAGAGAACTGCCCTTGTCATTGTTCAAAAATAAGCTGAGATTTTTTTTAGTTTATAAAGAGTACTACAGTGTTTTGGATTTTTTGAATGAAAAGGACTTTTCGATTCAGACTTCTAGATAACAATTTAATAGTGTGAATTTTAAATCAATTGACTTTTGATACTATTTGACTGCACATTCATGAATTTACTGGACATAATTTAAATTATCTTTTACCATAATATACTTATACTTTAATATCTTGACATCAATTATTACTTATTTCTTGTGTATTTTGTAATGAAATTTAATATGGCTATAAGTAAATGTAATTTTTATACCTACAAAGTACGCCGTTATTGGCAAAACATGGACGCTCACAACATATTAATCGTTCGATTCCCGGTTCAACCATGTAATTACTTAAATATCTATGAATGCAGTTTAAATTGTTTTTTAAATTCAAATAATGTCTTCTTTCAGTAAAATGTTCGATCTACAATATTCAAGGTACTTTCCCTCCATGTGGCATATCCGTGGGACGCCCTGTGTAACGTTGAGTGCCCTGCTGGAGCTGCTACTTTCGGTGCTAAATCGAAAGTAGCAAATGTAACAGCTGATTCTGAAACGGCTGGACAGATTTTCTTGAATCTAGTCTCTTAGTCTGTCTTAGTGTCTAACAATAATAACTATAAAAAGGTAAAATGTATTGAGACTATTTATATAAAATCCATCTTTTCTGTAAGATCATTTAAGCACATAAATGATTTCTGATCACTCTCGATGAAGTCACATTAAAAAAAATAACAAAATCGGTTCTTCCGTTTGGGAGCTACGACAGATATAGATATACAGATACACTTATAACCCCTCTTTTTCTAAGGAGTTAAAAACATGTATAATTGGGTAGTAAACTTACCTCGAGTAGACTGTCTGCTGATGCACCGGGTGAAGTCTCGCACATCGTCGGCGCCGGTGACGTCATCATCATCGAGTTCCGGTTCCGAAGTCAGCGTGCTCGCGATACTCCTGGAAATTAGAACAGGCTTAATGATTGCTTGGTTGGATGGTTAAGATCTCGCTTCTCGTGCGTGAGGTTGTGGGTTCAAATCCAGGAAGTTTGGAACAACCTAACATGAGCTCCTGGTACCTGCCTATAAGCTATATGACAGGCCCCATGTACACGCTGGTCCATGCTTGTCACACTTACTTGTTGGTCATATCCTCCTGCTGCAGTCTCCAGTACATCCCCCGCTTGTCCATGAGCTCCTGGTGGCTGCCTTGCTCCAGGACTGCGCCCTGCTCTATGTATACGATGCGGGTTGCGTTGACGATGGTGGACAGACGGTGGGAGACTACCAGGGTCGTGCGGCCCACGCTAGCTGCGTCGAGCGCTGCTTGGACCTGGTGGGAGTGGAGCATTTTAGAATTCATACAGTAAAAAAGATGAAAGCTTTAAGAAAGAACTGCTTGTGCTATCTATTAATACCCTTACTTTTTGGTTTTGCCGTAGTCGGGTAAAAAGAGATAGATAGCCTTAAGAAAACATGAATGGATTGTATAAAGTCAGAAGTGTTATAAGTTTTTAAACTGATATGGTCACTAACATTAACTTTAGCACATGAAACGGGATATACGAGTATACCATGTTCATTATTGATTTCGAGTTCCCGATATTTCGGCGTTGTTGCAAGCGCCACGATCACGGATAAACTGAAGTTATTGCGGGTGCGTTGTGTTTTGTTTATGAGCAGACAAATTGGTCTACCCTCTGTCTTGTTTGTTTTTTGCGCTCGATACCACTGTCAGCGTCACTTACAACTCGATTCTGTTCCCAACACACGAAACTCATTGTGTCCTGGTGAAATGTGGGTGTACTATTTAGGCCTATTAGGTTACCTCTGCCTAACACTTCGGGGATTACAGACGTGATGTTATGTTATGTGTGAAGTCAGAGTACTGAGATGATGACTCAGACTCATAGGACGCAGTACAGGTAGGTATACAGGACAATGTCACGATCATTCTGGACCATGTCGGGCACAACCAAGTAGAAGAGAGGACAAAATTTAGATTCGCGGAGAAACGAAGGTGGAGATTGACACATGTGAAGATAAGCATATGTGCAGCTGTGAGCGTCAATCAGCCGAATGTTGTGGACAAAGACGGGCGGGATGATTATCATCATCGTTCTTCTAGACTGTTCTGTCCCACTGCTGGGCTTAGGTCTCCCCTAATTCTTTCCATGAGCTCTTTTCCCGTGCCTCCTCTAACCAGCCCTCGCGGTATGCGTCTGCTCTTAACCCAATTTATTTGGTTTAGTGCTGCCTGACTTCTTTTCCCATACTTCTCTATTACTCGCCATCTCATAAGTCACCCCCTTCCTAGCTATAGCTGGTGATGATGATAAGGATGAATTAGAACAGACCTGTCTCTCGGCGGCCGGGTCGAGCGCCGACGTCGGCTCATCCAGCAGGAGTATCGCCGGCCGCCTCAGGACCGCGCGTGCGATCGCGAGCCGCTGCTTCTGACCGCCCGACAGCTGCGATCCGCCTGAACCGAGCATTGTGTTGTAACCCTGAAACATTTAAAGAATTCATTATTACGTCTTTAGTTTTAAAAGGGCAGGCAGAGGTGTACCAAAATACACCCACATTATGCCGGGCATTTTCAAGTCCTATGAAATAGGAGAGCGAGCCCATATTAAAAACAAATAGCGCTTTCCCTGACCTGGGCCTTTGCCTTTGAGAGATGACCTGTGTCCTAGTAGACATAGTGGTAACATTATAGACTGATGACATCAGTGCTAGTACTCACGTTAGCCAGCTTGCTGATGAACTGATGTGCGTGTGCGGTCTTAGCGGCGGCGATGACGTCATCATCGCTGATGTCGTCCAGGCCGAACGCGATGTTCTCGCGGATGGTGCCCGAGAACAACACCGGCTCTTGGCCCACAACACCTGCGCAAGCGGACAAACATACTGTGAATACACAGAGATGAAGACACGGAATAAGCAAGTTGAAGCGATAATGGGCTGGCCAAACTCGATAAACGTTAGCGTAGACGTGTTCTTGAATGGAGACCGCCAATCGACCGCGAAGCGCGGCAAGCGTAAGGAGGGACGCCGTGGACTGCTGTAGGCTGATGACGATGATAATAATGAAGTAGTCGAAAGTGGCGTCAGTGAGAGAAAAGTTAAAGGGCACTTTCGGTTTGGTCTGGCCAAGTAATGAAGAGCAAGGTGAATGAAACATTTTGTGCCGACTTCAAGAAATAACGTACCAATTCTAGTCCTAAAGTGATGTAAATCCAGCGCTTGCAGCTGGTGTCCGTCTACTGTGATGTTGCCGCTCTCGGGCTCGTACAGGCGCTGCAGCAGCTGCAGGAGCGTGGACTTGCCGCAGCCGGATCCGCCCACTAGGGCTATCGTCTCTCCCGCTCGCACGCGTAGTGAAAGACCGCGGAGAACCTGGGAGAAAAAGAGAGGGTTGATCTTTTCATTATCTGCCTGCCTTTTCTCAAAATTATGTTATGGTCAGCTTCCATTCTAACTGGATGCAGCCGAATACCAGTTTGTTACATGGACCGACTGCCTATTTGATCTCCGCAACCCAGTTACTGAGTAACACTCATACCCCTTGGTAAGACTGGTTGCCAGACTTTCGGGCTTCTCACTCCCCGTTACGACCGCTAAATCGAAGATCTATGTACTGTGGAAAATCGGTATGTAATAGTAGTCACTTGCTCACGAACAGACCTTGGCAAGCGTTGCTTAGCCTTACAGGCCGACTCCTGTGGCTGTTTTACATTTGATTCTATCTACCGAGGTCTATCAAGAAAAAAAATACATACCTTAACATCAGGCCTCGACGGATAATTAAAGTACAGGTTCTCAAACGTCAGATCTCCCCTGAACACGTCGGGCTTCACCCCCTTCCTCTCGAGCGCGTTGATGCTGGAGGTCCTCTCCAGCAGGCGGTAGAGCGTGCGAGCGGCGCCGCGGGACGTGCTGAACATCTCCAGGTGAGGCTGGCACATGGCTACGTCTTGGGCTGCCATGAACGTCAGGAAGAGGACCTGAACAAAGAAACAAACATTTAATTAATTTATTTTTTACTTGAAAACGCTGCGACAGGGAATAATGGAGAAAGAAACAGGTTGGGCTGACTCCATATAACAATGAAACGTGGGCAGGATGAGAAGACGAGGATGATGATGATGACCAGATGAGGTAGCGTGGTAATGAGACTACACAAGATGGAACCACGACCTGATGACAAACACGATAATCCGTTAGATGCGGGAAAGCCTGGGAAGTGTATGACTTCAAGTTTGTAGTCTATTCCAGTATTGGAAAATCATCACCACCCTCCTGATTTTATCCAAATGTATTTGAAGTTGGAGTAGAACTCATTTTAACTGCCTATCTTTTTATTCGATCCAACCATCTTTTGATCTTCCAAAAAATCTTTCAATTCCACTAGGGAATTTATTTCGCCGGTTTTCCCCGAGCACAAACTAGGACGCGGTGAAGAAAAATTATAACAAAGAAGGAATGAAAGATTTTTTAAAGTTGCAGGTATGAGTGACAGTCCACTCATACCTGCTTGGCAGTTTCTTTCTAAAATATCGATCTGTCATATTCTGTTTCTGTACAAATAAAAACAAAAGAATCAATAGCATTCAACTTACCGTGACCATAACTCCCGGATGATACGCCTGTTCGTCCACGGGCAGGTCCATGTCCCGCACACACAAGATGGCGCCGTACGCGAACACGATGGCGTTGAGCGCGTACGTCAGAAACCAGCCCAGCCCTGCGCCCACACCCGACCACAGGCCGCGCGCGCGCGCGTGCCGGGACGCGGCGGCGAGAGAGGTCGTGTATCTGAGGGAGAGAGGGGATGAGTGAGTTTCTCCTCTATATTTACTACTCACATCTCCAAAGTATGGAACTCTCTACCAGCGTATGGGTTCGTTTCCTCTTATAACCCAACAACCTTCAAAGCAAGAGTGACCAGACATCTTCTGGGTAAATGAAATGAAATGTTTTTTTTAATAACCAGATATAAATCCACATACAACATACACTATCATAAATAAATAAAAAACATTACACCCACACGCGCCCCAAATTACCCAGCGAATTAGGTAATAGGCGTGTGGTAGGACTGCCACCTTATACATATTATGTAGGAGACTTTGGTTCCATTCTCGTACCGCGGCCACCAAGGAATTGGCCGATCGATGTATGGCGGTGCGTGCGGCGGCCGAGCGGCTTCTCAGCAGCGCCTGCTAGCTGGGCGCGCGGCTCGTGGCGAACATGGCGCTCGCGCTGCACCACCGTGGCAGTCGAAACATCAGTTATACTGCACTTACATCAATCGCTCAGTGCAGCCTTGGTGTAGTTTTTCCACAACTCGACTGTGTAGACGCTTGTGCAGTAGCTGGTAAACAGCTGGGCCTTCACAACGTCGCTACAGCGGCTAATCCGCTTAGCGAGCATGTTGCCGCGCACCGATATTGCTCGTCGCCGTCTTTCTATGTCGGCGTGGCCAAAGAGGTCGGCTGTTATTACGTGACTCAAGTATTTGAACTCGTCGTCTTTTTCAAGTACAGTGCCGTAAAGTTGAAGCGGCGGCAGATCCGGCCTGCTGTTTGGGCTTTCAAATACCATGTACACAGATTTGTCCGCGTTGTACATCATGTTGTGGTCTGTGGCGTAATTTTCACATACAACCACCAGTTTGCGCATCGCTGATATCGACGGGGCTAGAAGAACCATATCATCTGCATATGAAATATGATTAACTAGGGTCCCGTTAATCGAACAGCCTACACCTGTTTGGTTGAGTTTGTCCGATAGCCCATCCATGTAGACGTTGAAAAGTGCCGGGGACATGGTTTCAGCCTGTCTCACTCCGCACATTAGGCCAGAGGGCATCGATAGCTCATTCTTCCATCGCACACGATTCTCCTGCTGCTGGTACCAGTTTTTCAGTACCTGCATCAGCTCACTGGGAACTTCACGATCCGACAGCTTTTGCCACAGAAGGTCATGGTCAACGCGGTCAAATGCTTTGCTGAGGTCTAGGTAACATGCTATTACAGAGGTATGCCTACTCTTGTAATATCCCACAACCTGTTTTAGTACATAAATAGCAGTACTGGTAGATACAAGGCTTTTAAAGCCGTATTGGCAGTCTGAAGATGTTAGAAAAGGTGCTGCTTGTTTATGTAATATCTTCTCCAACAGTCTGGCTACAATATTAGCAAGTGCAATTGGGCGATAATTACTAGCGCTGGAGATGTTCTTTCTACGGTTTTTACAAATGGGAATAATAACTGTGTCTATAAGGGCCTTCGGAACATATCCAGATTTTAAGATGGCAGAAAAAAGAATCGACAGTGCATGGTTCATCCCTAGGCCTCCGTAGCGTATGTGTTCAATTGTCAAGCCATCTAATCCTGTTGATTTACTGCCGGCTGTTTGTCTCACAGCATCCGCTATGTCCTGTACCGATATTGTTGTACATCTTTCGTCGTGAGTGTCCTTTGTTTTAAAATTATGTTGCTTCGCAGGTGCAGGTTGGCAGAATAGATTGCTAAAACTATTAGCTATTTGCTTATCGTCAGTACAGGCGTCGGTGTGTGAAGGATATTGCGTCGACGGCTTGATAGTCTTGTTAACACATTGACAGAATTTGGCGAAGTTTTTGTGTTTCATATCTAACGCCATTTTATCCATAAGTATCTGATCGTGATTTCGTTGACAATACTTAAGAGCGCGTTTAAATGCAGTGCGAAAGAGGCAACCGGTTTGGTGCCACAGAGCAAGTGAACGTCGCGAGGCGGCATATTTATCCGCGACGTAAACATTCCACCCAGGTACTATAGGTATTACTCTTGTTTTTAGCTTTGTGCCTCGAAGATTTAAAGTACGTAGTTACGTACCACATCTCTGCATTATCTTTACCAGCGAGTTATACAGGTGGTCAATGAACAATGTATTGTTCATCTCAATCTCCAGACATCAGCTAATTAATTTCTTCTGTCACCGATGAGGTGTAATATTCAATTTATGTTGGGCGAGTCTGCTTTCCAGGTTCATGGTGGTCGAGCTGATAATGTTATATTAGTGCAGGTCGTCAAGTCTTTAGTTTGCAACTTAACCGTCAGCGGTCTGTGATCCGTCCAATCCGTTGTTTGCTCTATGACAATATCCTTTATCGCGCTGTACGCGTTCTCAGTAGCCAGGCAGTGGTCGAGCCAGCTTGTTGTGTTATGCTCGTCACTGACGTGTGTGTATGTTGAGTCTGGTAATCTTGGTTAGTCTGCATATTTATATTGATATTAAGTGCAGAATTGTTCTGATTCAGTGCCAAAACGGTGTCTCGGATCTGCGTTGAAGTCGCTGATTATCAAACAATCGGCTATCTCGATGTCTTACTAATCGAGTGAATTTAGCCATGTGTTTGCACAGTATTCCGGAAAGTTGTCAGTGCTGGCAGTAGGCATATATGTATACGTTTATAAGTAGTGTAGTATTCGTATCATTGGTGTGGATTTCAATTGCACAGATTTGAGGGTTGTCGCATTCTATAGTTTTGCATTTTAAGGTGTTTTTATACAATATCGCGACGCCACCGTATTGGCTGCTAATTAATATTCCCTTTGAAATGTCAACAGCTGACGTTCCAGTACTATCAAATCCATTTTGGATGGTGTTCAAGAAGTTTAAATTAGTTGGTAATAGCCAGGTTTCTTGTAGTAATATTATATCATTTGTAGCACAGAGATCCTGGATACATTTTGCTGATTTTCGAACGGATCTTCAGTTCATAGATGTTATTTCTATTGTTTTTAAATCCATATTATTTTGAATTAGTCGTCTTAATGCCCTGGCGAACATTCTTTTCGTGGTAACGACCAACAATAACAACGGGTAGCCAGATTTCCTTTTTAATTATCGAGGGTAGTCTATCCCAGGGTATAGTAATTTTATAATCGTTGTGCGTGACCTTCCTATTCGCAGGTAGCTTTTCTACGTTGATAGTAGACTCACCTATATCTTGCATGTAGTCAGTGAGGCCCTGAGTAGTGACAGAGCTGTCTAGATTCACAACATAAACAAACGCTGTGCGTGGTGCGGCTTTGATTTTACCAGTGTCCGTAGCAATACCGATAATGTTTCGGCTCTTGCGACGATGTTTTCCTAGTAACTCTTTGAAAACCTTCAATGTCTATATGTGCTTTGTGGTTGCAATCATAGCGTCTCGTTTCACCGAATGAGCAATTGTGTTGACGGAGGTAGTGGATTTTATGGGATCGACGTATGAAGCCTTCTTATTATTTTCGGCCGATACAAGAGCCTCTGTTTGCGACTCGATCGTAGGTATGATTGTTGTGGTATTATTCTGTAGTGTCGAGAATTCACCTTGCCCCATAGGGCCGCTGTCCTCCGGATAACGCGTGCCGTTGATAATATTAGGCAGCACAGAGGATATGCGCGTACTTTCTCGTAGCATTGTTACTTCCTGCTGGATTGCATCGAGTTGATCTTTTGTTGCAGAGTTATGATGGAGGTTCGCCACGTCCGCTTTTAAGACCACTACGTCTTTTAGCAGACGACTTACATCATGTTATGGGAGGAAGCTTAGTTAGTTCGCGAGCGACGGATATATGTAGTTCGTTAGGGTCAGTGGTTTTCATCAACCCCACAATGTTTGCCATATCCCGCTGTAACATTCCTTGGTTCCTCCTAGTCTTCAGGCGTTTATCTGTAGCTATAACCTCAAAGTCAAAGTCAAAGTCAAAATTATTTATTTGCGTTAAATGTGGTACAAAAGATGGTAAACATAAGATGTAGTGCAGTGACACATTTCGCCATAAAAATAGCATGCAAATATTAATAAACACTCACATTAAATTAGGTAGGTAACCAAATAAATATAGACATTAAATTAGGTACCTGAGAAACCAAATAAATACAAACATAAAATTAGGTACCTGGGTAACCAAATAAAACACATTATATTACGTAGGTAAACAAATAAACACAAACATTAAATTAGGTAGGTAACCAAATGAACACAAACATTAGATTAGGTAGGAACTAAATAAAGTAGGATATTTTAAGTTTAATATACACAACACAAAATAGAATTTTGCTGCTAAACACTACAAATAAATTATAACATAATAAACTATTTTTAACATACAACAAATTTTTTGTATAGTAAAACATTAAATAACACAACATAATGTAAGTAGGTTATTATCTACAATGCATGCCGGTAATGGTATGATTGACAACTAGATTGTTTGAGAAATTCCGCTATGGAATAAAAGCTCTGAGAAATAAGCCATTTTTTCAGAACTATGCAGAATTTTCTGTACGGGAGATCAGTAATAGAGTTTGGAAGAGAGTTAAAAATAAGTGGAGCCATATACACACAGTTACGTCTGAATAATTCAATCCTAGGAACAGGCATTGTTAATAGATACTGTGTAACTGTACGTTTATTAATATTGTTTTTAAATTCAAAAAGTGAAGAGTTAGTTTTGACAAATTTAGCGATTTCATATATATAAATACAAGGAACTGTAAGAAGGTTGTGTGATTTGTACACTGGTCTGCAAGAATCAGTCCAGTCCATATTGAAAATTGAGCGTATGAAGAAATTACAAAAATTACCTCGAACAGAAGGATCTTCGCTGCTAGGATTTCCGAAGCTTTGAAGCTGCGCCTGCAGATAAGCACTAAGCTTTCGTCATCCATGACCTCTATTTTATTTTGAACGAACGCAAGCAGTTCGTTTATAATTACATTACGACATTTTGGCCAAGTGCGATATGGTCGTCGCATCGATATTTACGCTTACAGCGTAAATAAGCAGAGCAGCAAAGCAGTTCCACATTATTAGACAGTAGACCTATACCATTTCTTTCTATTAGGCGAGATTGACATCAAGAGCAGACCCAGTTTCAATACAAATCTGTCTTCAGCTGTCGTTTTTGATGCCACATGGATTTTAAGGGATAGAAAGATGAGGAGGCAGGAGTAATGATTTGAAGGTAGAACTAACAAAGTGCAAGGCCTACTTTCAACTGTCTATTGTTGAAAATACCCGATGGATGGACTATGTGAAGGAAGAAGACATGCTGCTCCGACCCCAAATAAATTAGGATAAGGGCAGAATGATGATGATTATGATGATGTTGAACATACCTGTCCACCTCGATATCTTCGCCGGCGTACGCGCGCACCGTTCGGATGTTAGCGAGCGCCTCCTCCACCACGCGACCCGCCACGCCGTACGCCGTCACTTCTTTACTTGAGCATTTGGTTTGGTACTGTAGACAACATGAATTCAATTAGTTTCAAGTATTATTTATTGTACTGAAACTTAAAATAATAATACAAATATAGATCCATAAATAAATAAAAAAAAAAAAAAATAAAAAAAAAAAAAATAAAAAAAAAAAAATATTAATAAATAATAAATATTCCATAAATCTTAGATCCCTTTCAGCAACCGAAACCTACAAGTATTTGGGTATGTCGGAAGCGCTGGGCATCAATGTAGCTGACATGAAGCAATCGTTGAGGGAGCGCTTCTTTGGCCGCCTGAGAAAAGTATTTAATAGTCTTTTATCAGGCGGGAACAAGGTGCGTGCGTTCAACGGTTGGGTCATGCCGGTTTTGATGTACTCTTTCGGCATACTCAAATGGACACAAACAGAACTAGACGCCCTGGATAGGAAGGTCCGTACATTGTTGACGGCATATCGAATGCATCACCCACGATCTTCGGTTATGAGACTGTATATCCCGCGGAGGTGCGGAGTTCGAGGCTTTTTAAACGCTAAGACTCTCCACAATCGCGAGATATGCAGTCTCAGGGAATTTTTCCTAGAAACCGACGTGGGGATGCATCGGGATGTGGTCGCGGTGGACAAGGGCCTCACCCCGCTCTCCTTGGCTAAAGAGAACTGGCGCAAACCTATAGTACTTAACACTAACGACCGCAAGGACGTATGGCAGAGTAAAGAGCTCCACGGACGCTTTTTCCGGGCCCTTCATGGGCCCGATGTAGACCTATCAGTGTCCGTAACCTGGCTACGTTCCGGCGACCTCTTCGGAGAAACCGAAGGTTTTGTCTGTGCAATTATGGATGAAGTTATGATGACGAATAACTACCGGAGATTTATTGTGAAGGACGGCACGGTTGACATATGTCGGGCATGCCATCGTCCGGGCGAATCAATTCGTCACATTATCTCCGGGTGTTCTCGTCTAGCTAACGGTGAGTACTTGCATAGACACAACCTTGTAGCCAGGATTATCCATCAGCAACTTGCTCTAAAATACAACCTTGTGGAATCGGAAGTGCCGTACTATAGGTATGTGCCCGACCCAGTTCTCGAAAATGGCAATATCACACTGTACTGGGATCAATCCATCATCACTGACAGGACTATTGTGGCCAACAAGCCTGATATAGTAGTGGTGGATCGATCAGAGCGGCGCGCAATGATTGTTGACATAACGGTCCCGCATGATGGGAACCTCGTGAAAGCCGAGAAAGATAAACAAATCAAGTATCTTGACTTGGCTCGCGAGGTTGTCGACATGTGGGAAGTGGACACGGCGATCATTGTGCCGATAGTAGTTTCAGCCCATGGCTTAATTGCCAAGAGCCTCGACCAATACCTGAGGAGGCTCTCGTTAGGCGGCTGGATCAAGGGCTTGATTCAGAAAGCGGTACTCCTGGACACGGCTCGTATTGTTAGGAGGTTCCTCTCTCTGGAGCCCTGACCGCCGGTAGCTTGGACCCTGTTCCCGATACCGGTGGGCTACTATTTTTTATATTTTTAAATGTTTTTTTTTTTTTTATAGGAATATTTAAAAATGTAATTAGTAAGTAAGAGAAATAAATAAAGGAAAAAAATTATACAAATATATACATAGAGAAAAGAAGAAAAACATTGAAGGGCATAAAAAAATTCGTCCACATCGCTGTCAACAGGAATAGTACCCAGAAGGCTCGCAACATTGCCACGTTGACTGGCAATCCTGATTCTTTGACCAAAAAATTGGTTTCAACTTCGTCATTGATATTAGCAGCCTAAGCCTAAAGCAATCCTATGTTGGACGTAGGCCTACCCTAAGTTGCTACATGTAATCTCAATTCCCTTAATAAGGTCGTTGGTCAATGTACCTCTACCTGTATGGTATCCTAAGCTTGTGATTCTGGATTCGTGGTTTCCGCTCAAAAACTCATCTTTACTCCATTGACCATCGACGTCGTTGTGTTAGTGGGTGTTTCCACCAGGATTTTTTTAATAGCAGCCATGGAGTCTGGATTTATGTCTGGATGGTAATCGGTTGGCCCCTATTAAATGGTACTTTACCACAACTGGCCAAATGTGGGTATACTATATAGGTACACTTCAGCTAAACCCCTCGGGGGTTAGAAGCGTTATGTTATGCCTTACCTTAGCCACGAGCCCCGCGACGACGATGGACACGGGCACGACCGCGAGCCCCGCCAGCGTGAGCTCCCAGCCGTACTGCAGCGCCAGCGCGGCGCCGAACACGACGGTGCCTCCTAGGTTAGCGGTCATCGCCACGTGCTCGCCCACACCACCGCGGAACTTCTCCATGTCTCTGTGGAGAGGATGGTGAAGTTAGTTACGATAAAAAGAAAGAACATTATGACCGAAAATCTGAAAGAGCCAAAATTAATACAATACAGACAAAAGAGTTATTTGGATAAGATATATAGCTGCTGGTCTGCTTAGCATTTGGCATTTGGGCTTAAGGATCAATCACCGGGTTGGGCCGTTTTATTGGAATTTTCTGCTTTATTTTATCTCATTAATTCCATTTTTAAATATTTTAAAAAGACATTTACAATTATTGGGATTTTTAATAAGATTTTCTCACTACCAGTAAAAAAATGTATTTGTGTTCGATTAAAGTTTGCGACTGACGCCAATAAGAATAAGACATTTTTATTTGCTCAAACATGTGTATAAATACAGAATTAAAATAATACATGCATGCAAGATCTTAAATAAGATTGGCTCACGACATGCCTGCCATTTCTCATCAATATAGTGTGCTACCGAGTTTGACATTGATTGAAGCTATCAAAACACAAAATAAAAACTTACTCAGTTAACGCAGACGCGAAGTTCATGGTGGTGTTAGTGTCGAAGAATGCGATCTCCTGGCTGAGCACCGAGCGCAGCAGCCGCAGTCTTAGCCTGGTCACCTGCAGACAAACATACCGGAATCAACCTATAGCATTCCTACTGCTGGAGCACAGTACTCCTATCTGATGTCACAACATATGCATCAGTTGAAATGTAAATTAGTGAGAGACTGAGAACAGTCCCTCGCGTAACTCCTAGTTTGATCGAGCTTTAGGGTCATCGACTGCACTTATTCAGATTTCTATAAAGATTCTATTTTAGTCAGAAGTCACATACCTAAGTATTTTAAATGTCTAATTTCTTTTAATCTCACTATAATGCCACCATTGCATGATTTTCGTTACAAGTAAAATGTCGAAAGCCTTAGCTAGATCATAACATTCTGTTTTTGTTTATAGTAACCAATTCTTAAATTTTCAATAATTACGGCTCTTTAAAACCAATTAATTGTGATGACACTGAGGCCAATTTTTTTTTTATTCAATGATATACCCTGATGGCTCAACAAAGTCACGCTACCAACATAATGTAAGGTGCTTGCGGTCTCCATAGAGCTGAATAGATTTCGTTTAGTAGCACAACTGGTTGTGCCATTGGTGTCTTATAAATGAGATAAAGGCTTTAAGATTCCTTTAGTAACGTACCAGTCTAGCTGCAGACCACTGTATCATAGCTACAGCAGCTGCCGCTGAGATTATGTGCAGCACGATGATAGCGACGCTGGCCAACGCAAACGCCTGACTGTCTTCTATTAACGCGTCCATGTGTAGCGAGCGGTTGCCTGCTGGGCTGTAATGATAATGATGGAGTGAATGCTGTGAAGATGTAATGTTAGCGTAGCACTGGGATAAACTGAAAAGGTACTACTGCTGGCTATAGGCTTCCTTCAACGCCACAACGACTAGGCCTTTGTCACTTGTATACAGCGAACTCGCGCGGGATGAGAGTAAAAATATCTTGTGTAATCCATAACATGGGAAGAGAGCATGAAAATTATGATGATACAGCGAGTTCCTGCGACCTTCTCTTGGTTCCCCACCACGTCATGTTTGGAGTTTCGGTCCGCAGTCACCACTCTAGAATTTTCATCGGCCATCAGGTCTGCCCTCTGCTACTTTTGGTAAATCTTTACGCTCCAATCACGACTTCAGGTGATGCGTATGGGGATTGCCCTAAGTTAAGCGACACGTGCATTTTACTTCTAGTGGGATGCCTTAAGCAATTTTGTTTTTCTCCAAAGGTGCTGTCATAACATGTGTTTTGCGTGCTCGTGACCAAGAAGCTAGGCTATATCCTGCAATATCGGTACAATGAAACCACATGATGATGATACTCACATCACCCGCGCTCCCCCGAAGGTTCTCAGCACATAGGCGTCGGGCGTGGCGGGCTCGGCTCGATGTCGCTTCACGAACAGCGCCGTGAGCTCGCCGTATACCACGATGCCACCGATGGTCCCGAGCGAGCTGAACATCGCGAGCAGCACGCTCAGGAATGTTACGATGCGCTCCGGGAGGGTTGCGTAACGCCACTGTGGGAGAAAGAGACGAGTTAGTTTGTAAATAATGTGCTCTTTTATAAGCAACTCTTTGTGGATTACAAGTGGGATAGACTATTCTCTACTACTAGTACTAGTCTTGAACGCCAGGCTCAACAGCGACGACCACCATGAAAGCGCCGAAACGTGAAGGTCGATGAGTCCCGGAAAAAAAATCTAACTGTTTTGGATGCTGCAATAATGCAAAGAAAAAACCTTAGATGAATCGTGAACCATGGATGTGGAAGAATTGATTTTATTACCACTTATTACGCAAACACCACACCGCACTGGGCCTGCGTGGTGGCTCATGAAGTTTAAACCGTCTCAAGGGAGCAGGTCTGTGCAACGCCAGTTTCCCTGCAATGGGAACTTTTTAGGCTCATCTGAAAGTCCGAATCAATAGTGGCTGCCAGCGGAAAGGCTTGGCGAATCCCGGATATGTAATTCAACTTAATTTATTTGACGGAACAGTAGGCGCAGTGGCTGAGCAATTGGCTGCTGCGCTGCGTGTCGCGGGTTCGATCCCCGCACCGAATTAACATTCGGCCTACAGGTAGTTGTTCCGCATCTGGCCGTTTGTGTGTCTGAGTTTAAATGTTTACAAGCGCCCCCACGATACAGGAGAAATTCCTAGAGTAGGCAGAGCAAATAAAAAAAAAACAAGAAATCACAACCAAATCCAGCACAAATAAAATCATATACTGTTCTTGGCTTTGCCGTAATCGGGTAAAACCACAGAAGTAAGAAGAGGGCGGGCCTGTTGCCACCAAGCGAGCACAACTCCTGATCCCGGGTTACTCCTGATTCAAGATTGAACACCCCTAGAGCGCTTTGCCCGACAGGGAGTGAACTCAGAACCTTGCACTGAAGTCATACTTGTGACCGCTGAACTCGACTGCCGAGGCTATCCAAATGTAAATAAATACTTTGTACATGATTATTATCTATAATTTAAGACAAAGCTTTTTGCATGTCTGAGAACCACTAAGTTACACGAAACACATTTATTTGATAGAGTAAAACAATGCATTGCTATCAATTTTATTTTAATTCAGATTCGCATCATTTTCTTTGAGCCTCAATTCTTCCGCAATAATAAAACAATCCCCAGGAAAATACAAATAAATCTTAAAACTTCAATGATTCTTTTGGATTACGCCGCCATTTTGTTAATTCCTCTAAAAACTGTCATAATAACACAAAAATATTAGGCTTTTAGATAATACCCCACTCTATCCTTGCTCTTCAATAAAAACAGCCATATTGTACTGCGAAAATATGAAATGTTGACCAACAGTGGCCCTTTTTCCGGATGGGAAATCATCAAATGACTTCTCCCGCTCTGGGCTGAGCGGGAGGGTGTGTCAGACTTTTACTGACTAAAACCCACCCATGTTCCTTCATCGCCCTTTGTGTTCCGGGGCCGCGGTATCTCTTTCGAACAACCCGCAGCACCCGGCAGGCATCGGCCCTTGCGGGCCCCTTCCCTATGCTGACATCTCTTTGAGGCGCGCGTGGAACACGAACGCGCCGTCGACACGGCCTGTCGTCCTAAGACGGAGGGACGGCGAGCTAGCCCTTAGCTCACCGTCCACAGGCCCGCGTCTACGGTGGCCGGGGGCCACCATGTGGCCCCCGACGCCCGGTGCGTCTCCCGCGGCGGCTGGGACGTGAGGAGGAACGCTCTCTCTCACGTTCCGCCTCCTCCTTTGCTAGCATGACTGCTTCGCAAAAGGAGGTGACGGCTTCCCATTCCGTCTCGCTCCGGACCATGGCTCGAACCAGGGCCGGACGCGAGAGGTCGCCGCCGCCGATCGCCGCTATGAGGACACGGCGTTGCTCCGCCCAAGCGGGGCAGACCTGCACCGTATGCACCACCGTGTCCTCCGGTCGATCCTCGCAATGGAAACACCCGGGCGTCTCCTCCCGCCTGATTCGATGCAGGAACCTCCCGAAACAACCGTGTCCAGTGAGGACCTGCGTCAGGCGGAAGGTGAGGACGCCGTGGCGCCTCTCAAGCCACTCCTCAAAGAGGGGACTTATCGCCACTATCGTGGCGTGCCCTGCACGGGGTTGCGACAGTCGCTCTCTCCATGTCACCATGAGATCGGCTCGGAGGTTTGTCCGCTGAGCGGCAATTAGCCGCGGCAGTGGAGTAACCCCCCGGCGAAGAACCTCCGCGCGCCATTCATGTAGGCGCGCGAGGACTATCGCCTCCAGATCCACCAACAGTGGCCCTGCTGTGACATCTTAATGCAGACATATTTTAGTTCTATTTCAGTGTGGGAAAGAGAACTAAAATAGGGCCGCAACGCCCTCCAGTCAATGTCTTTCAAGCGTCAAAATATTTATGTCGCACTGTCAATTTTGTTTTAATTAGAAAATTATACACCTTTTACGTAATACATATTGGTTCCATGCTTTTTACACTATATCGTTAACTTCTTAATTCTTCCATAATAATACAACAATTGCCATATAAATAATATTAAATCTATAATCAATCTTATAACGTCAATAGCTGTACTAAAAATGTGTTACGAAGAAAATCTTCTTTCAATTAAAACCAGCCATAAAGTAATATTTCATATTTAAACAATAAAGGAATGTTGCAATTATTATTATGACTTGAATGCCGGTTGTTATTATTTAATTTAAAACATCTTGAAGTGCCAGTAAGGCGTCCATTATGGTCTTAATGCATTTATGTTATCGATCAGGAAGTCTGTAAGATGCGTCATTTTAGTGCTCTTTTAAATTATGTTTGACGATTTTGAAACTCATGATTTTAGGAAACGGACCTAATGTATTTCCGTAAATGCATACTTAATTATGCCAAACTAGACAACAAGGATACAAGGTCGTTTGCCAAAAAAAGAACATATACGCTTGAAACTGATATTTCAATTAACAGTTTTTAGGGTTCCGTAGCCAAATGGCAAAAACTTAACCCTTATGGATTCGTCATGTCTGTCTGTCTGTCCGTCCGTCCGTATGTCACAGCAACTTTTTTCCGAAACTATAAGAACTATACTGTTGAAACTTGGTAAGTAGATGTATTCTGTGAACCGTATTAAGATTTTCACACAAAAATAAAAAAAAATAAAACAATACATTTTGGGGTTTCCCCATACTTAGAACTGAAACTCGAAATTTTTTTTTTCATCAAATCCATACGTGTGGGGTTATCTATGGATAGGTCAAAAATGATATTGAGGTTTCTAATATCATTTTTTTCTAAACTGAATAGTTTACGCGAGAGACACTTCCAAAGTGGTAAAATGTGTCCCCCCCGTAACTTCTAAAATAAGAGAATGATAAAACTAAAACAATATATGATGTACATTACCATGCAAACTTCCACCGAAAACTGGTTTGAACGAGATCTAGTAAGTAGATTTTTTTAAATAATGAAGGCGGTTACTTGCTGCTACGGAACCCTTCATGGGCGAGTCCGACTCGCACTTGGCCGCGTTTTTTTTGTTTTATTCTCTTTAGAGATCTTCTGTCTGTAAACACTTTCGGTATGTCTCTGTGGCTTTGGTCAGTGACAAATGCGTCATTTTAATGCTCTCTGATTTGTCAGACAAAACTACGTCAACATAATATCATAACTTATTATGAGTGCGGAAACTAACACTTACGCCAATTTAATAATGAATAAATAAGTTTAGTGTCCATTATTTGTGCAGAATAGCTGTATTTTCGATTCAAAAATCGATGTATTTACGTTACGTTTACACCGCGCGCTCGTGCTAGGGCCTCCTCGTCCTCCACGTGTACGTTGGCAGGCCAGGGCGCACTCCGCAGCTTAGGTATGGAGCTACAAGTACGTGGCTGTCCCGTCCAGACGGACCAATTCAGTGGGGATGCCGAGCGCCGCCCGCATCGTACGCGCACCGCAGAGTACATTGGCCGGTGTTTATATTTGTTATTTATTTATTAAAACTTTATGCACACGTAAAAACTGTACAAAGGCGGACTTAATGCTTAATGCCTTCTTATTCTTTTTTATGTCACCCGTCTTTACTTAGTTTAGTACCTATTTAAATTGTACTTGGGTTTTTTTGCTGCTGGGTAGTTGGGTACCTACCATGGTAACATTTTGACAACAGGGCACTCGTACATACTTTTTTACTAGCCAAACTACGTAGGTACCTACTTATTGATAAACAATGGAGATTAATCAAATTAAAGTTTAAAACTATAATAGACAGAGCTAAGGCAATACTTTGTAAGCATTTCTTCGACCTTAGTCGGTACAATCGGTTTCCTCTTATGGTGAATGCGTAGTGGTAGCCCGCAAGTATTATAGTCGGCGCTAATCGAGATAGTTGAGAACCAACACTATCAGTTTTGGGTGTTGGCTCCAGGACTATCGTGTTCGCGTTGTATGTCATTCCAGATTTTTATTTTATTTATTCGGGAAAATAAACAGTTATACATTAAAATCTTACACTAAATTATAAATATACAAGTATTATAAATGTATAACCTACGACATTTTCCACAACATGTTAAAAGTTATATCTAACAGTGCGCTATTCTAAGATTTTAAAGCAAAAAGACAGTTAAAAGTGAACTTAAACATAGACAATCATGCAAACAACAGAGAGAGAGAGAGAGAGAGAGAGAGAGAGAGAGAAGGAGCAATTATTAAACTAACTAATTAAACTAACTATTATATTCTAGAATTATTTTGTTGGTAAGATTTTTAAATTTTTGAGCAGAGACAAAGAAGAAGTCGATGTCTACAAAGATGTTATTGTACCGGTTGGTAAGGCGGCGCGGCGTAGGGGTGCTCGCAAGCCTGCGTTTGTGCGACAGGAACTAACTGCAAATAAAGGTCTTGCACGCACCCCACGGCATATTGTCGTTCTGGGTACTACGTAGCTGATTTTGTTAGATTTCATGGACAATGTAGGTGCACACTAACGTATGCTGAATGCCTATCTTTTTAGGTTAAAGTACCTACCCATACAGACATTGTCGGTTTATTTGGAACGTAATTGGTAATTAAATATACAGATAAATTATTATTTAAAAGAAGACAACCCTCACGTAGTCAGTCAGAAGGTATAAGAGTTACGCGATGGACAGAGAAGCAACTTGTAGGTGAATATAAGCGATAGATAATTAGCGCTGGCGGTCCGAATTGCATTTTATTTTATCATAGCAAAAGTTGCTTTTTATTTAATTTATTTTGCGGAGAGATCCTTCTGTACTTGTACTATTACCTATGTATTCTGTGACTGTGTCGAGTAATGCGTCATTTTAGCGCTCTCGTCACTCAAACATTAGTGTGACGTTGTTATGGTCATTGCTCAGTGGGTTTTACGGGTTGTAGCGGACATTATGTTTGGGTATTATAACGTGTGACTTGACGGAAACTAGTGATTGATGAGTGTTCTATAGTCTAGCTAGGTCCGCTTGTGGTTTTGATCCTTTCATACAAATATTTTCGGATGCCCGCGACCTTCGTCCGCGTGAAATTATGTTAAAATAGTAATAGTGCTCAAACATGGACGCTCACGCAGGAGGCTGTGTACAGACTGAGAGTTGCACAGAGAGCCACGGAGCGTTCCATGCTCGGCATAAAGTTAGATTATCGATTTCCTAACGTCGAAATCCGAAGACGTACGAAGGTATTCGGTATCGGAAATCGCGTTACGGAACTCAAATAGAGTTGGGCAGGACACCTAGCAAGGCCCAGTGATGACAGGTGGAGTAAGGCTGTCACCGAATGGCGGCCAAGAACTGGAAAAAGAAATGTGGGTCGTCCGGCGGCGAGATGTGCAGACGACATCGTTGCCATCGGGGGGAAACCCGGGTGAGGCTGGCACGGGGCCGTGGAGATTGGCACAAGAAGAGAGAGGCCTATACCCTGCGGTGGGTGACTTTAGGCTGTGGATTATGATGAAGATGACTTCCCTACATATTTGTATCGGGTTTTGTGAACAATTTCGTGGGTTTTAATTTTTTTGCACGGAACCCCAATCCTTTTTTTTTTAATAATTCCATTGAACATCAGCTATCTGCCAGTAAAACTCCCGTCAAAATCAGTCCTGCTGTTTCGGAGAGCCGGAACAAACAGAAACACAGAGAAAATTAAAAAAAAAATGTTGTTTTGTTATAGGTAAGTACCGTTTAAACTTTCTGTATGCATTCAGTATAAGCTGTTATTTTGAAATGACTAAGAGACACTTTAATTTTATTTATTTGTATAGATTAGAAAGTAAATCTGTGTTTATATTGGGCTTTATCTTTAGTTAAAAATATTGTGCAATTTAGGCAAATCTCCGACTGATAAGTTATTATTTTCTAAATTGCCTCTGACTGCCTCGGTGATCTCTGTAGTGGGCACGACTGCTGAGCAAGTGGTCCTCGGTTCGATTTCCTGGTCGGGCAAAGTGTAATTGGGTTTTACACACCTCTCCCCCCCTCTCCCTTCGAGGATTACAGGCGTGATGTATGTATGTATTTTCTAGACAGGTGGTAAGTACATAACGGATTTTGGTGCGGTTTTTACTGCCATTGGAAGATTTTTGTTTATATTACTTACAGTAATATTGAACTTTGGTACATAAGTACATACCACGATATATCCACGATTTTTGTTATCGCATAACTGTGTGTATCATAGGCGGGTCGCAGGTAGGTGTAACAGTAAAGGTAGATAACAATATAGGTACCCGGAGCAAATAGTCTACTTGGGAAGTTAACTAACACAAATGCAAATGCGGGCAGTTTTAAATTAAAATAAGCCGTTACACAATTAATGGAAAGCCTATATTCAGTTCGAGTACTTCAAGTCAAATCGCGTTATCAGTAGATACTTTGCCCTCAGCCTGCTTCTTCAGAGTACATCAACTGCCTGCCTCTTCTCAGCTATGTTGGGTCGGCTTCCAGTCTGACCGGATGCAGCTGAATACCAGTACGTTACATAGAGTGACTGCCTATCTGACCTCCACAACCCAGTCAGTACTGCACTCCAACACAGGCGTGATATTACTAGATTATTGTTATTGATTGATTATTTATATTGTGTTGTCTAAGCATCTTTTAGCGCGCTGCCAAAATCGGAACTAACGCTCGCCATCTTGTTTTTGACTTAGTCTATTCCCGCGGATTCGCTCCCGTTATGATCGGAAATTATCCCACGGGAACGATTTAAATATAGCCTGTGACACTCGGGGATAATGTAGGTTTCCATTACTGAAAGAATTTTTAAATCGGATCAGAAGTTCCGAAGATTACCCCTACATCCAAACTTTACCTACCTTTTTATAATATTAGAATAGATTTTACAAAATGTTCACCCTCTCCACAAAACCCCTCTGTCAACAAGATTTGCTGAAATTAACTCCAAAAATAGGATGGCGGCGTTTATAGTTCTGATTGTAGCCACGCGCCAAAAGATCCTTGCACAGCTACATCACTGCAGTGTTGCATAATTCCCGCATGTCGACGCTCTGCGTCGCGTCGTCGCGATAGTAATGACCTCTCACACTGTCATCCTTGTTCTCTGCCAATGTCGTGAGAAACGCGCGCTTGTAGCGCAAATGCTTACTGTACTTCGTGTGAACAGGCCTTTACATTTAGGACAATTAGATTGCCATGTAGGTTTGAGCAAGGACACCAGAACAGCATGTTAACGTCCCCACAGCTGGGCACGGGCCTCCGCTCTACGAGAGCGAGTGGGCTGTAACCCACCACGCGGCCGCAGTGCGGGTTGGTACATGTCACCATGTCTTCGAGTTTTGGTTCTAGTGCATTTTTTTGGGACAACCCCGCCACATTATTGATACTCCTGAAAGCCAGACGCGAAAGTCCCGCAACGAAATTAATCCAGCAGTAGACAGAACCAAACAAGGCCAATACGCACAGAAGGACGTTTACAACTGGGATAAGCCCAGTTGCCCAGCACCACGGATAAATACTACGTTACACTGCTGATGTTTATTACACCAAGGAACAGAATACTTCTAGACGTTAATATAAACCCTGTGCTTGTACCGTATACCATACTACCAAAAGACCACAACTCATTGACTGGGCAAGCAACTATGTTGGTCAGATAGGCAGCCGCTCCATGTAAAAGACTGGTATTCAGCTGCATCCGGTTAGACTGAAACCCAACGAAGTGTCTGGCTTACACTATAACCCTTGTTAACACTGACTCAACCAGTCTCCGTACGCTAATTTTGAAGTGGATTGGCTTTTCAAAATCCGAGTATTATTTGACCTCAGCAGAGGTCGCCCTATTCTCATTGTTGGCGCACTATTGTGGTACTAAGATTAGCTCACGATTGTCGGAAACTGTCCTCAGACAGCGTAGTCATTGTGTCGACCTCATACAAACCGTAGTCATTGTGACGACGTGGCGACGGTTCTCAGAGCCTTGGCCGAGGTCTCTAATAAAAGCAGTAGACGTACAACATTGCAATACATAACGAACATCACGATTGTAATCCCCGAAGGGTTAGGCAAAGATGTACCTTATAGTACACCCACATTCCGTCAGTTATGTTTAAGTTTCATGTTCCCTCGGAAAGCATGTTATGCCTTTGGTTCCGGCTGTCATTATAAATGACAGCATAGATCTTTGATAGTCGTGACGTGGCCCGAAAATCTAACCAAGACTAACCAAGGATATGCTAACTAGGTTGTAGAAGTCAGATAGACAGTCGCTCCGTGTAAAATACTGGTATTCAGCTGCCTCCGGTTAGACTGGAAGCCGACCCTAAGACAGTTGGCAAAAAGCAGGCAGATGATGACGATTGTATTCCATGGAATGGATCCATTGCATAAAACTGTTTCGGATCGTCTCAAGGCTATTCAATTTGCGTTGAAACCCAAGCATGGTCACTTCCCTGTCCTAACTGTTCTATCCTATCATTTGTGTGTTTTCCTAAAAGTTTACTATTTCTCTATAATTCCGGTATTCCTTGTGTACTGTACACATTAAGTACTTAGTTGACGTCATCATAGACTAGTGTTTTAATAATAGTTAAAACCACTTAGCCGGTTCCTGTTAATTGGTTGTAGAGAATGACACTTAAGTTTAACGACTGCAGTGACAAAATAACATAATATCACGCTTGTAATCATCTAAGGGGTTAGGCAGACGCGTAATACACCTACATTTTGTCGGTTATGTTTTAGTCCCATGTAATAGGGGCTGAGTACATTGTCATCAACCGATGTCGCCACAGTAGGGTAAAAAAAATGTTTTTTCGCTGGTTATAGGAAAGTCATTGACTATGCAGCGTAACATCTATTCTATATCTATCTATCTATACATATAATAAATCTGTAGACGTGGCGTTTTTGTCATTGAAAATATTTAGAAAAAAATAGTAGGGGTGTTAGAGGATAACAAACAGAAAACATTTCTATAATTTTTAGAATTTTTGTCCGTATGTCTGCAGTCTGTGAGTCATCGGCTATGTTTGTTTGTTTAAGTATCACGTGAAAATTACAAAACCAATGTAGTTAGTTTTAATGCACAAGTATTGTGCGTAACTTAGAGAAGGTATTTGTTTTTGTTTCATTGCAATCCGTGCTCTTAATCAAAAGATATATGAATTTAAAGTGTTCAAGAAGCAATCGTCATCATTACTTAAGATGCATGCAACGACATCTATTGAACCAAAATGGTACTCATGAATAAATGTGCTCAAAAGATCACTTTTAAAATCAACTGCCCGAGTTTTTGAAAAAGTTACGATAGCGAAAGGTACTCTATATGGCGCTGCTTTTAAAATCTACATAATATAGAGTGGTTGTTCGATCGTTTTCTATGCATTATATTTTAGCAGTTTAACTCCGTGCTCGATAGATGGCGTTGTGCATTTGACGGCAGTTTCCGAATCGCGGTGTTAAGATTTTCTATGAATGAACTACACTCACTCGCATATGTGGTCGTAAATTTTGATTGATTAATTTCCTAAATCTATACTGTTTATAATATTAAAATTGTATAAAATATAGAAAACGATGTTCCGAAAAGGCGCAACAACTACTGCATGTGTGCTACTGTTTACATTTTGCAAAAATATTTCTTTCTTAAAACTAAATTTTTACAAATATTCCGTTTTAAGCAACCATTTGAAGACTTCTTCAAAAAGTAGCCTATATATTATCACCCTATGTGCTTGAAGAGGTTCATTATGCCCGTATTCTTCAATTATTGTTTGTCATTTCAGTCATGACAAGCATGAGAACGGCTATTCATATATTATATCAACGGAATAAACGGCCTAGCGGTTTCATACCGCTCTGTAAATTACGTGGTTGCAAGTACGAGCCCAATATTAATTTCACTTTTTGTAATTTTTTTTTAATAATTTTGTAGATGCTGTGAGATTTCCATTTTTTTGTATTGATATCGTTTGCGTTTTTATTTTCCTTCAACAATTTCTCCATAAAGTAATAGGGAAGTATGGAAGAAGAAGACATGCCGAGCCGAGCCCAAATAAATTGGGATAAGGGCAGGAGAATGATGATGATGATTTTTTCAAAATCCAAAAAGTAGCATAGAGGACAGAGTTTGATAAGTTAACATGTTCTTGCTGTAGTATAAGTATTTTTCTTTCTCTATTTGCAAAAGAGCGTCTTTTTTAAATTTTAAGGATATTAACCTTTGGGTTTTGGGCCCAGGATAGATCATGAGTTGCATGTATTTGCTTTTGTTCATAAACTTCTTCTTAGCGTGCCGATGGAAATCTAAATTGATTCCCCCCAGAAATGGACTGAGTTCCTTTAATACTTAAAACAAGGATGTACGGACAGGTTTTAGTTTAAATTAACAGTAAGTCAGTTAATTAGTATATGTATAATTTGTAGAGGATATTAGGAATATACTATGACTTCACGTTCCCATGTATTGTACCCTGACAATGCCAAAAGATACATACGCGGTCACGTGAGCAAAGCCGCGGGCACAGCTAGCTATTAATAATTACTTAACTGAATTGGTATTCGTTACGCTGTTGAAAACAAAAAACAAGATGAACTCAGATTATCCACATGGACAAAAAAGCTTGTGATAAAAAAACAGTTTAGCAAAAAAACCACGCATTTTTAATACTTAAGTTGTTTTGAACCTAAAATCGGTGCAATAAGAGCCACTTTACGAGCAAATATGTTTTTTAAACTCTGTTACAAATAATAACGATCTTATTTCTTTGTTTCAATATGATTTATTACGAATAAGGGCACGCCCGTTTTTTATTAGCGTTCCTTGGGACTGATTTTAAAACCACGACATTTATCGTTATCGTGGTTGGACATTTATCGTTATCATGGACTGTGTGAAGGATGAATAATGGCTGGAAAGGAGGTGACTGCTGGGATGACGAGTAATAGCCTTCTCTCTTGGAGATTTGACCTCTATTAATATGGCAAGCCAGGACTCCTAATATTATTAGCCTCATTAGCTTTTGCAAGGATTAATGATGTGGCTGGAAAGGAGGTGACTGCTGAGTTGATGAGTAACAGAGAAGCATGGAAGAAGAAGACATGCTGCGCCGACCAGTAATACATCGGGATAATGACAGAAGAACAATATTATATTCTGTTACCCAGTAACTGGGTGGTAGAGGTCAGATTGTCAGTCGCTCCATGTGCTTCCAGTTACCTCCATGGGGGATACTTGTACCTATTCATCTTATAATGCTATGATGTGGTAGGTTTTTTTTTTTAAATTTAATGTCTTAAAAAACCTTAAGTGATCGTTTTAATTTTAGGGTTACATTTAGTTTTATCGATCATGTAGTTCCCAAACAGTGTCCAGTGTCCATAATCTGTTCAAAACTTTAACCCTGTTGTTACTTCTCTCAATCTTTTATACATTATGGAATGCAATAAGTAAATTAATAAGTACGATTATGAACATCAATATACGGTTCTTAACGATTCAAAATTCAGGTTTTACGGTACTTTGAGGGAGGGCCGAGGTTTACCAGAATACCGGCCCGTAATCTGTATTCCCCGCGGGCAGTGGCAATGCCGCACGCTTGCTGCGCGCTATGGAAGTCCCTGCTGCCCACAGTCATTCGCCCGAATCTCAGCACTTGAACAGGTAAAACCTGCTTGTGCTCGCAAACGTTTCGTTTTCCTGTTAAAACTCACACGTACAGGTAACCGACTCGTGCGGTTATGTTGTTAAGATTATTATCATTAATTTTGTCCGTGTGCTCGTAAGCGCGACTGCTGAGCATGAGGTCCTGGGTTCGATTCACAAAAAGACATTACAATATTTACGATCGAGACGAAAGACGGGAATAGACGGGACAAGACGAAGGAAATCGTAATACAATACCAGTTACTAGTTAGTGACAAGTCGGTCTGTCTCGTGCAGAGGTTGGTGCACTGTCAAAATGTTCTGATTTCGGTGGCCCCCTGCTATATTTCTACCATATTCCCAAAACTCGACAAAAAATGTGAAGATTAGATGTAACGATGTACATTTGAATTCTGTTAGGATTTCGTGAGAACTTCTGCTCCCAAAGATGAGCTTTTCATCGAAAAACAACCTGTCATAAATCACCCAAAATTTATTTTTATTTTGATGACTAGTTTATTTTATTTGCCTACATTGATAGGTTAAGTCAAGCCAGTATTTTTATTCTTCGCTATCGCAACCAGATTACAACTTGTGAACCCCCATTTTTATTTAACGCTAACGTGGACCCCTGTCGAGTCTCCCGTAGACCCCTGGGGGTCCACCTGGACTACTTTGGGAATCACTGAGGCGTAGTGTCATACGGCTGCTTGTCAGGTAGCATTCGAAAATGTTTGTCCAGACCACGGAGTATATACAAAGAGGAGATGGCCTAAGCAACTGTGCACTGTGATTCTCAACTAGGTCCTGACGTTATCATGTAGGCGTGGCCTTAGTCAGTGTATTGTTGGCGTTCGTCCTGTGCACAACTTTGTGAACGTTCCCATTTTACAGCATTGTTCGCGCTAGACGAAAAAAAGAATGAAGTGTTGTGTTTTGTCTTGTAAAAATTACTCAGATAGACGTTCTGATGCTATGGATGGCATCCCATTTCATTTGTAAGTAATTTTA
The DNA here is from genome assembly GCA_964057025.1 of Standfussiana lucernea. Taxonomy (NCBI): domain Eukaryota; kingdom Metazoa; phylum Arthropoda; class Insecta; order Lepidoptera; family Noctuidae; genus Standfussiana; species Standfussiana lucernea. The sequence continues at coordinate 9,956,693 of OZ059814.1, forward strand.
TGCGTAATTTATTAAAATAGTTCTAGAAAAATCTCCTAGCGTCGGCGTTTACAAACATAATTCTACCCGACACTAGATGGCGACACTTGGTGTCATGGAAACTAAAAATATTTAGGTATGTAGACCTCAGAACTAATATATTTTAATAACATTAATGCTGAAAATTGTTCAACATTCATTCCTAAAGACCCTTTAATGGCCAAAATGTTATTTTTGTAGTTTTCATATCACTTTGTAAACAGGCCGCCATCTATCGTCAACTATGAACAACAAAAAGACAGGGCCGTAATTAGAAATCAATTATTTTACTGAAATTAAAATTAAGTTAGTTAAATTTTAAATGATATAGGTTTTAGATTTCCATCCGAAGATAATCTAAGACAGCAATGGATTACAAACATACTGGCTTTGTAAACCATCTTGATAAGTCTTTTTAACAAAATAAGTCATTTAAATATACAACATTATTCTTGATTTACACTAAACCTGAAAAGGGGTCATTGTACTCATCTTTTCTCGAAAAAAAAATCATTTTTTCCCTACATTTATGTTCGCATAACTCGTCAAAAAGTAGGGAACAGCTGATTTTTTTTCGCGATTTCAAGGTTGGTCCCATAGAAAAAGTTGTTCAAAATGATGACTACAATGACCCCTTTTCGGGTTTAGTGTAAACAAAAAATAATGTTATATAAGAGAAAATCTAATAATCTTCATTCGTCATTCATCAGAAACCTTTTTTTTTTCACAATAAAATCACAATTTAAATTAAAAAAATACGCATCAAGATGGTTCGCAAAATTAATTTAAAATAAAACAGTACTCCCCGGTACGAAAATTCTGAGTACGACCCTGTTGCATCCTGCACTTAGTGACATCTAGTGTGAGATAGTTACGTAACTACAAAACAAAATCGACAGAACGAGCGAATAGTTTTGCTATTGACCGGTAGATGGAAAATAGAGAAGTGGGCGGGATCTTGCTAGATCCCGCCCACTTCTTTCCCCCTCACCCCGCAAAGTGTCACGCGTTGTTTCCTAAGGAAATCTTAATAGACCATCTCCTCTTTGTATTTACTCCGTGGTCCAGACATAATCTTGGTCAACTCACATGTGGACATGCAGATGAGTGTCTGAGATGGTCTTTTGAAGAAAGAACCACACAGCAGTGGACCTATCCAGTCAATGTAAGTATTTGTTAGTTATCGTGCAGCTCGACTCATAATGATGATGATGATGTTTGATTTGAGATACCTAGATGTCTGTTAGCTTTGTTGTCGAGCCCATACTCCCACACTGCGAGGTAAAGGCCTCCCCCGAGCCTTTCCAAGAGCGCTACCTCGGACCAGCCCTCGCGGTATGCGTCCAGCTCGTCTAGTAGTTAAATGATTGATATTAATTACTACAAACGCTCATCATCATTCTCCTGCCCTTATCCCAATTGACTAGTGGTCGGCGCAGCATGTCTTTTTCTTCCATACTTCCCTATTACTCGTCAAATAAGCAGTCCCTCCTTTCCAGCCATATCATTAATCCTTGCAAAGGCTAATGAGGCTAATAATATTAGGAGTCCTGGTTTGCCATATTAATAGAGGGCAAATCTCCAAGAGAGGCAAGTTCGGGGACGGCTGTTGAACCCAGCATACAGTCACCAGACATTCATCTCAGCCCACGCCCGATGAGAGGAAAGTTACCTCTGACTACTGTTTATTCTATGACAGGAAGGTAAGTAGCTGCGTCACTCACATCTCACGTCACAGCGGGCAAACCCACAGATTAAATGAGTTAAGTTAAATGCTTTTTTAAAAGCACACCTGCCTGTTATTTACAAGGCGAGTTTCCTTCCTTATCTGAGAATATCCCATGACGGCAACCGTTTAGACAGACAACATCGATTGGCCAGCAAGCGGGAGCTCCTGATGGTATGCAGTAACCGCCGCCGCCTGTAGTGGCAGTATTTTAACCGATTTAAAAAAAAGGAGGCGGTTTTCAATTCGATTGTATTTTTTTAAATGTTTGTTACCTCATAACTCCGTCATTTATGAACCGATTTGAAAAATTATTTTTTGTGTGAAAGGATATTCTTTCCGATTGGTCCCATTAAAATTTCATCAAAATCGGTTCTGTAATTTGATTTTTAAATCAAAATAGCTGAATAAAGCATGTCATCCAAGTAAACTAAATTGCGTATTTTGCTTTCCTGTGACTTTTCAGTGGTGTTTACAAATTACGAAAAATGATAAAGTACTACAAAACCCAAAAAAACCGACTTCCATAAATACACAAAAAATCGTCTAAAATAACTTTAGGTACTTACCTAGTTTCAGAAGTCGGTGACTTTGTTTGTTTCATTGACTTTTTTGCCACCGACTTCCAAAAGTAAAGTTATTTTAAACGTTTTTTAGTATTGTTTTGGAAGACGTGTTTTGGCATTTTTTTTTTATTCTAAAGCTGGATGGATGTGTCATATAAACCGCCGGGTAAGTACAGAAGATATCTGATCTAATAGTTACGACATAATATTTAATGTCAAGGAAGGAAAATGTTTTATATCTAACTTCGTGAGAAAACGCAGATGACGTGTCATTGTGACCTGAATATTAATGACTTGTTGCATTAAGGTAGTATGTCATAATTATCTAGCATACTGAATGGATTGATCTGCATTCTTGAAGGATGGATTGTGAGAGGAATGATATGAAAGAGAAAGGAGTAAATGATGCCGTGACGTCTGACAGGGGAGAATGGAAGAAAAAAAAAGTGCTGCGCCGACCCCGAGTGGACTGGGACAGGGCACCACACCTATGCCAGGAATGATTTTGGTTGCAAGGTGGTGATTGGTCGCAAGCGCGACTGCTCAGCGTGGGGTCCTGGGCTCGATTACCGGGTCCGGCAAATTATTATTGGGTACCATCAGGAATTTCTTAGTAGCAGCCACGGAGTCTGGATTTGTGCCCGGTTGATGGCAAAATTGTTGCCCCCTATTACATGGGAGTTAAAAATAACTTGCGAAATGTGTGTGTACTATTAGGTACATCTCTGCCTAATCCTTCGGGGATTGCGGTCGTGTTGTTATGTTATGTTGTTCATTGCGATTCAAGTTCAAATTGTTTGTGTTGCGCTAAATCATCATGGTATTGGAATACGTGAGTCGCGCGCGTCGTACGTGGTGCGATAATACTCGTGCGATCGTAAATTGTGCGGCGATAAGGAAACGCGTGGGATGCATCGGAATAGCCGCCAAGAGAAGCGATATTTTTGGACACATCTTTGATGTGCGCCAATTATACCTAAACGTCAGAAAATGTAGATATAGCTGCGCTAGAGCCCGGTCGTTCTCAAGTAAGACCCTCACACTCTTATTGCGAGTTTAATTACATATTACGTGCATAATGTGACTGATCGGCTTAACAAAAATATCATCATATGCTTGCATTTTCCCAATTATGTTGAGGTCAGCTCCCGGTCTGACCGAACGCAGCTATGTATATTAGATGCAACACCAGTATTTAACATGGATCGACCGCCCATCTCGCCTCCACAACCCGGTTTGTACTGGTTAATACGATACGGTCTTGGTAAGGCTGGTTATCAGAGTTTAAGGCCCATGACTACCCGTATCGACTGTCAAAGATCTACAAATGACAACCAGGACTAACGGCTTAATGTGCTTTTCCTCATTGTATATTGGATATGGTTACGCATCCACAGACCGACTTTGGCAAGCGTTGCTTACTCTTGAAGATCGACCCGTGAGGCTGCTATTATTTAGCCACAAGCTCTCACAAAAATATATTAGCACAAATTATGGATGCCTATGATAATTATTATGTTTCTCCTTAACATAGAGTATCTAATCTCATCATATTGCGACTTACAACTAAAACCTTGAACTTCATCTCACACAAACAGATAATATCACAAAGATCTTCCCATAATAGATAACACTCATGTTTAATTTATCACAAATATTATAATATTTCTATTAGGAGGGGTACCGGAGTAAATATCATACAGAGACTGAACTTTGGATTGGGAATATAGGGTTCAAGCCGCGACGCACCCTGATGGTAAGTGGTGAACGCTGCCTGCAACACTAGAGGCACCTCCTTGTCGCACGCTGCCATTGCAAGGCGCTACATATAGTGGTATAGTCAGTGCCCAGTATTAGGGGTCGTCCTTTAATCACGTGCCGTTTGAGAGCGGGCAGGGAGCCAGAAAAAAATGACGATTAATCACGATGAGGGCAGGGGATATAATGTGACAATTACACATGTATTTTTGTGTTGTTTTCGTGGGATGAAAAAAAAAAGAATTTTATGGATAACTTGTCAAATACTTTTTAACCAATAGTGATTAAAAAAACCCGAGCAAGCGAATTTTTATGTAACAAATCAGACATTTTTTATTAAAACAGGGGGTAGCCTAAAACCTAACGATGCATCACCAAGAGGGAGGCGGGATATAAAAGCGGCCTAAAAACCTTACGCGATTAAAGGATCGCCCATTACCTGAATTTCACGCTTTAGTCGCCGGTGAAATGCGTTAAGTTGGTTCTCTGTATTATTACTTACTCCCCACAACGATACGCCCGACATGTCCCCACATATGTAAGTGCAATACAAGTAGTGTATAAGGCGATCGGGTCTACGTGCTCAGCATTCATGACTAATGAGACAGCTGGACTCATACAAGAATCTTGTGCTAGTCCAAACTACGAGTATTACCGCATAACAGCTGCTAACAGGATCAGCCAGTGCCGGCCCCGCGGCTGCGCACAGGCCTCCTCTGTACGAGCGACTGGGCTGTGATCTCCTCAAAAGCAAAATAATACATAATGTCTGATGAAGCTACGCTGACGGCTGGGTACGTACTATATTAAGGTATTGTATTTTGTGCCCGGTTGATTGCTATAGGCTCGCCCCCTATTACATGTGACTTAGATAAAACTGGCGAAATGTGGGTGTACTATTAGGTACACCTCTGCCTAACCCTTCGGGGTGTACAGGCATGGTGTTCTGTATTTAGTACCTATTTAGGTACACTGGTCACACACAATACGTCCTTGCTCAGGGGCATGTAGTTAGGATCGATGTCTGCTCTGGGCACGCAAGTCGAGCTAACTACGGCTTATTACCATAAATTCGCTATAAGTTCCAACCCATTGCGTTCTCGTAGAATACCAATATGAAGCACAAAGGGTAATTCACTTACACGTGTTTACACAACATAACACCACACCTGTATTCGTAGGCCGCGGGTTCGAATCCAAGCAGGCGTTTAAAAAAAAATTAACACATAATGATATGAATATAATTTAATATTAAATATAATAATGATATGAATGTGATAGATCAAACAACAGAACCGGGACAAATGACTTATTGGAACGTTCCAAACTGGGATTAACAGCCGCTCGGGTCGATCTTCAGGTTAAGCTGCGCTTGCCTAGGTTCGTCTGTGGATGGGTCACCACCCATTATATACCGAATTTCTTCCGTGTCTCGGAAAGCACGTTAAGCCGTTGGTGCCTTCTGTCATTTGTAGATCTTTGACAGTCGTTACAGGTAGTCAGTGGCCTGAAAGTCTGACAACTAGTCTTACCGAGGGGTATCGTATTACCCAGTACTAACTGGGTTGTGAAAGTCAGATAAGCACTCGCTTCATGTAAAATACTGGTATTCAGCTGCATCCGGTTATACTGGAAGCCGACCCCAACATAGTTGGGACAAGCAGCCCTTGTCTACCCCCATGGAAAATAGCGTGAGTTTCTGTATGTATATGTATAATCTCTTACTCATTAATAGCATTAAACTGCAAGCATGTTATGTGACAAGAAAACAATAGCCGGCTGCCACGCTCTGTTGACCAAACATTAGTGTTTTTATTCCTTCTTGTAGCGAACAGATTGGCTCGTGGCTACGCAGTAACAGCTGCACAGGTTGATCTTCAAGGTTAAGCAAAGCTTGCCGAAGTTGTTCCGCGGATAGGAGATAATCCATTTTGTATCGAGATGGCTGGACCGATTTTGACTGGACTTTTACTGGCAGTTAGCTGATGTTATAAGGAGTAACTTAGGCTACTTTCAATTAGGAACAAATAGGGGAGTACCTAATATTTTTATAATAATTTCACGCGGACACAGATCGCGGGCAACAGCTAGTTGTGTAAATAAAATGAACTTACGTGGGCGAAGCTGCGGGCGGAAGCTAGTTGCAGATAAAGGTAGGTAAGGCCTTCTGTTTAGTTATTAACAACTGCTTGTTCACAGATTAAAGAAACATTCGTGTTTTATGTCATCATTAAAATTCTGCACGTGTGTGAACTTAGATATGTATATGTGTGTATGATCCAACGTTTGATGATCACAGTGTGACTATGTCATATTGTGATGTTATCTTAAGACATGTATTTAATGCGGCAACAAATTAATCTGAATTTGGGATTAAATAATAATTAAAGCCGGTAGCAAAAACAGTAGGTTGACAGCTACAGCGAAGGATAATTTTAAGTAGAAAGTAGCGGCTTAATAATCAGTTGTTAGCTTTGTTTTAATTTAAACTGCCATCGAGTTTTTGTTTTGGTACCTGAATTTATTGGGCTCGACGCCGTCGTCGAGGCCCTAATTCGGGGCCCCTATTTCTGTCAGCCGAGTCGGGGTGCCCCGAGCTCGCCGTGCCCTATACTTATCCTGCTACTTGGCTAGGCAAGAAAATTTATGCAACTCCAAATTATGCCAAGCTATTTTATTTCGCTGACAAGCAATTTTTTTAGAAGCAAATAGTCGTCCTTTAAGTTGTTAGTCGCCGGGAATATAATTAGCCTTGATAAAATGTATTTTTCTCTACTTGCGCGTTTTGAGTTTCAAACTCATAAAAACTCTTGTGTAGGCCGCGCGCCGGGTTGACCCGACTAGCGGATTTTGAAGCAGGTTTTAGTTTATGTAGTTTCTTCCAAAGACTACCCGTATCTATAAACAAGTCCAAGTGATTACTTGAGTAAAAGTCATTAATTAACATACGTTTTTATTTTATATATACACACATCAAAAGTATCTAGGGATCAACATATATTTTTGCAATAACTTTTCTCCTGATTGATATTAATTAAAATTTTCTTTAAGGATTCATCAAATAAAGTGTTTTCGTTTGTCACAGTAACGATAAACCAAGTCACCTTTGCATTAATAAAGAAATTTGCCATTTTCCTAATAAAGGGATTTTTGACATTTGAACCACTAACATTAAAGTTCGAAAAAAAGACTGAAATAACAGTTTTCTTTAAAATTTTATTGGGTAACTTAAACAATTAATAATCCGTGTTCTACCGCGAACACTAACAACACAAGAACATCGGTTTGGCATACTCAAAATGAGTTCATCCAAATCACGCTGTGGAATGGCCGCCCATGTTCGTTGCAACAACAAAAAAAGGTCTTCTTGCGACTGGATACCCTCCATATTCGGCAGAGCTCTTCTCTGTAGCATATCCCATGCATGCTCAATCGGGTTCAAGTCTGGCGACTGAGCAGGCCAGGGCAGGACATTGATGTTAGCTGCGGCGAGAGTCTGTCTTACAACTCTTGCGGTGTGCGGTCGTGCATTATCATGCATTAACTGAAATAAGGGACCGATTTGCACTTGTAGAGGAACGATGACGTTTGATACAATCGTCTCAGCATAAATTTGAGCGTTGAGGTTGCCTCTGATCCAAATCAACTCAGTTCTTCCGCCGATCCAAATACCCGCCCATACCATGATGGTTCCACCACTATAAGGATGGACTTCCTGGCAGGATTTTAATCGCTGTTGGCGTCCAGGGGTTCTCCAGTGTCGTATACGTCTTGTATCCGGTCTCATACCAAAACGAGACTCATCAGAAAAGCACACGAAACGCCATTGTTCTTCTGCCCAATTTCTGTGTTCAAGAGCCCATTGATATCGAATCCTACGATTGTGCATTGCTATAGGTGGTACCCGTAGCGGTCTTCGGGAATGAAGGTTCACTTCATGCAAGCGGTTTCTGACTGTTTGGTCGCTAATTAAGTTCCCTGAAGAGTGATGAAGCCTCACGGCTAACATCATGGCGGTTATTGTTGGAGCTCTTCGAGTTAAGATTTGAATGTATCGGTCTTGTCTCCGTGTGGTGCAGCGATACCGTCCTCCATGGCGCTCAGCCACGGTACCAGTGCTTCGGTAACGTGTCCAAAGTCGACTGATAACACTCTGACTTGTATTCAGAGCTAAAGCCACAGTACGTTGCCGGGAACCAGCTTCTATCATTCCCACGGCTCTGAGCATTTCTTCCCTGCTTAAATGACGTCGCCGCTCCATAATAACGTTGGTTTTAATCAGTAGTAGGGAAACAGTAGCACTAATAATGTCTTCAATGCGTTGTATGTTTTTATAGGGAAAATATTGACAGCTTATTTTCATCTTTTACTCGAATTTGATTGAGAGTTCCTGATTCAAATTATGAAATGCACCAAAAAGGATCCATATAAATTTATAAAATCATAAATTTATTACAAAGCCACATCTCAATCTCAAGAAATCCGCATAAAAATGCTTGATCCCTAGACACTTTTGATGTGTGTAGTTTAGTAGGTAATTGTAAAGTTAGAATTATTACATCGGTATCAATAAACAAGTCAAAATATTTACTTGACTTTAAATGTAATTTTTTAAGATACGATTTTTATTATGTAGTTTAGTTATTTCCTAAACTTAGAACTGTAAAAAGTTAGAATTCTTAGCTTTGCTTTCTTTGACGGTTCTTACTTCGTTTAAATTCTAGTCTATTGTAATTATTTAAGCTCAAGTAATTACTTTAACTTGACTATAGATACGGGTACTACGAAGTTAAAGTTAACAATAGGAGCAAAAACTCGCAATTTTCGCACTTAGTTTGTTTAGCAAACAACTCGCCTAACGTAAAACACAAGATACCGCTTCTGTACTAAACTATAAATACTGATTTCCTGTAGTTTTTGCGCGTGGACTCGTAATGGCGGTGTCCGTTGTAGTGATGTTATCTATATGTGATGAAACCACTGAATTATGGGGTTTTTTCATTGTTTTACTAAGTGATACCATAACGTATAAGTAGTGTTCTGTGTATTCTTGTACTGTTTATTTTATTTTATTACTAGCTGTGCTCGCGGCTTCGCTCACGTGAACGCGTATTCTTTTGGCATTGTCAGGGAACATTACATGGGAACGTGAAGTCATAGTATATTCCACCAACATACCCTATCAGATTTTTTTTGTCATCCTTTCACGGAAAATCTTAACACCGCGATTCAGAAAATGGAGTCCAATGAACACCGCCATCTATCGTGCACGGAGTTAAACTAAAATATAATGCATGGATAGCGATCGAACAAACACTTTATAGGCTGTGTAGATTTTTAAAGCAACGCTAACTAAAGTACCTTTTGCTAACCAAAATTTTTGTAATACCCGATGAGTCGATTTAAAAGTTATCTTTCTTTAATTCATTAGTGCCAGTTTGATTCAATAGATGTCGTTGCATGTACATATCTTACATAATGACGATAAGTTCTTCTTGAACACAATAAATTCATATATCTTTTGATAGAGAGCACGGATTGTAATAAAACAAAAACTAAAACCTTCTCTAATTTACGCATTGTGCATTAAAGCTAACTGCATTGGTTTTGTAATTTTCACGTGATGCTTCAACAAACAAACATACCCGTAGTCTCACAGACTGCAGACACACAGACAAACAGACAAAAATCAAAAAATGGGTTCTTCTTGTTATCCTTTAACACCCCTACTATTTTTGTTCTAAATATTTTCAATGTACAGAAACGCTACGTCTACAGATTTATTATATATGTAAGTATAGAAGAGATATAGATTTTTGGAGAAGAAGATCGACTCGAGTGGCTGTTATTATTTAGCCACGAGCTCCTCTACGTAACGTTCTATACGTAAGTACATATTCTGCCACAGTAGGCCAAACAAATACTCTTGAACATGAAAACATCTTGAACTTGAGTGTCTCGACTCTTGGCCAAGTTATGTCACTCCGGAAGTTATCGAAAGGTCATTCAAATGCAAATAATTATAGTAAAATATCAAGCCTGTTTATCCCCGAAGGGTTAGGCACAGGTGTACTCCTTTAGCACACCCACATTTCGCCAGTTATGTCTCATAGTAATAGGAGAGCCTATTGCCGTCAACTGTCGCAAATCTAGACTCTGTGGCTGCTACTAACGAATTCCTGATGGGAAAACTTAACACCTTTGCCTGACCTGGAAATAGAACCGAGGAGCTCATGCTCAGTAATCGCGCCCACTAGACCTGCCAGGCAGACATATACATACGTGACTGCTAGGCAGTCGGTATACTCGTATTTTCTAAATCTCTATTGACAAGCCATACTTAATTAATATCGTAATTCGTTTAACAACATCCACGTGGTATAATTAACATACATTGTATAAACTATAAAATAACGTTAAATTATACAAATACGACGGTATAATGTATAATATTCATATCATTGTAGAATTAGTTTGATTGGCTTCAAGCTTGCTCTCGTTGTTATTATGGATCCACAATGTAACAGGTTTGTAATGTCAGATAATGATTTGTATTGCTTCCTATTCACTTGTCAAGTAATAAACATACCAAATGTTTATTACAAGTGATAACAAAGTAGTAGTTACTGCTGAGCATGATGTCCTGAATTTGATTTCCATGTCGGCCAAAGTGTTATTGGGTTTTTCGATCACGAATTTCTCAGTGGTAGCTACGGAGTCTTGATGTGTACCCGGTTGACGGCGATAGGCTTGCTAACTTTTACATGGGATTTAAACATACCTGGCGAAATGTGGGTGTACTATTAGGTACACCTCTGCCTAACCCTTCGGGGATTTCAGGCGTTTATATATGCCAGAGACGACGCTCTACAAAGACGAATTAATACTATATGTGTCTAAAGAAACCTTACAAACGCAGATAAGCCTTTATTTATTGTCTATAGATCATGTTAATCCTCTTTATACGATCACTGATGATCCCTTTGGCGAATAGTCGCTCCATGTAACATACTGTTATCCCTCTAGTTAGACTGTAGCCCGACCCCTACATAGGGAAAAGGTAGCAGGCCCGAAGGTACCTAAGAACCCGATTCCTAACGGCTCCCCTTCGGCAACAACCACTCCTCGATGTGTCGACTGCAGTCAAATAGTATAGTACAAACACATGCGTGGGTATCAGATCACGGTACACTAAGGCTGGCTGATGATGATGAATCAAGATTGGTGTACACAACATGAGCCTAGCCTTTTCCCAATTATGTTGGTGTCAGCCTCCAGTCTAATCAAATGCAGCTGAAGACCAGTATTTTACATAGGGCTATTGCCTATTTAAGCTCCATAGCCCAGTTTCTGGGTAACACGATAGCCCTTGGCTTGGAAGACTTGCTCTCCAACCATTATTTCGGGTTTCTGACTACCTATCCGTAACTTCGTAAGATCTACAAAATGACAGCTAACAGCTAAACGTGTTTTTGGAATACAACTTTTGCTAAAACAAATAATCCCACGAGATCATTTCAACCGTTTAGCGTAATTGCATAACTAAACGTAATCTTCCTGTAACTATAATCTTTCGTGAAAGAAAAAATTACCGACTTCCAAAAAAAACACTAAAAGTTGAAAAATAACTTTACTTTCGGAAGTCGATGACTTTTGTTTGTTTGATTGACTTTTTTGTCACCGACTTCCGAAAGTAAAGTTCTTTTCCACCTTTTAGTGTTTTCTTTGGAAGTCGGTTATTTTTTTGCAAAAAAGTTTTTATTTTACCGTTTTTAGTTGTGGTATCTCACACACACAAATCCTTGTCAGTAATTTTTCTAATCGGTTCCGGCATGACGGATTAATGAGTTAACAAACACAAACAAAATACAACCGAATCGAGAACCTCCTCCTTTTCTTGAAGTCGGTTAAAAAGAAGAATTTTCATGTTAGAATCTGATTTGAATACCGAACGTCGGCCATTTTGTCAAACAATGGAACGCGGGACCTTCGTCTATTGAAATTAATTGGATGACTTACATTGCGTGTTTAATTCGCGAGCGTCATTATAAAGTTCCTGTGAAGCGGGAGATGCTAATGAACTTGACGAATGAGTCGTAATGTCAAGGTTTGATCGTCTTCCTTCTGCAATTGATTACATCATTAATTTGGTTTTTTCTAGTAATTATTATGATAGGTGAGTGATGATCTATTGTGCTGTTAAGACAGCTTTGGTTTTCATTTAATATGATTGGTTGATGGTCTTAAAAATAAGAACATACCATTTCTGATATTAATCGAATCTTCTGATTCGTGGAGTGCAATGCAGACGCGAAATGTACAGCTGCGTCGTAGGCACAGCAGGACGCAGCAGCATGTTGGGTCCACCTGGTACGGCACCGCACTTGTTACGACAGGGCTTCTTTTGCTTCTTTTCTACTTCGGTTCGGAGAAGAAGAGAACTTCCACTTCACCAACTCAGCCCGTTCTTGGCCAGGACCTACGGACCGCAGTAAGGGCACTGGGCAGGTGGAGCCCTTTTCCAGTTTTTTTCCTACTTTTGTTTGTCGCTTAAGCTGCGCTCAAATTATGTATACGCGTCGAATTGAGAACCTCATTTTTTCTTCAGTTATAAAGTACCTATTTAAATCGTTACTCTTAAAAAATGCAATTAATGACACTTAACACAAATAACAAAAAAAAATGTAACCTAAAAAAACATTTAACAAAAGCACAGGTTTATTTTCAACGCTTTTAGTCATAAAGTGCATTTGATAAGGTGCTCAGACTTCCGCGGTTCTGAGTGACTGAGTCAGCTGCATTCTGAGAACTGTGGCTGTGTTACACTTTATGTCGCAGAATAATTAGAAATATCGTTTTGTGTGAATGTCTCAGGCTTTTTGCAAAAAAAAACAGCTTGCCTAATGAACCTAGTTAAATCAAGAACAACGACGATGAATATAAATATTGTACTGATTGGCTGATATAAAAGTTTGCATTTGTTAACTGGCTACATTCGGGACACGTTCTAACTAACGAACCAGAATAAAGATGTTACCTACGCATTGACTCTCAGACTAGTTTTTTTTCATTATTATCTTGATATTTGCATAGTGCTCAAATATATGTTTTAGAAAATCCGGGTTTTACAAATATCGGTTTAACCAAAAAAAAAAGAAAGTAATTTTAAATATCCTGCGGCATTCGCACGTCGAGATTTATATCATGCCCAGTATAAGATGACCTCTCATCATACCGAAAGCCTATACATGCATAGCTTGATAATGCCATGGACTGTACGTAGGGATTCCCAACACAACTGTCAGTTTTATAAAATATCCAATTTAATATATTTTGTGGTGTCAAGCTATCAGAATTGTGACGAAATTCCAATGAGTTAATTATAACGGTTTAAATGTAGGGTAAAGGGGATTTATAGATTTAATATTCATCAACAATATGCTAGTCATGATTGCGAACTTCGTGACGTCAATAAATCGAGGAGCGGTGTTCAAGAAATTAGGCCTTCACCGTGACCCGTGCGAGAATGCTTATTATTATGTATTAATTTATGTACAGAAATTACATCTATACAAATAAATAAAATTGAAGCGTCTGTTTGTAACATCATGTGGAAGTATCCTACGATACTTATAGCAAAAAATCTTATTTTTTTAATTTTTTGTTAGTCTGTCTGTTTGTACCGGCTAATTTTCAAAACGGCTACACTGATTTTGACGGAACTTTCACTGACAGATAGCAGAAGTTATAAGGAAAAAGTTAGACTTAGGTGTTACTTTTATTGTAGAAAAAGGATTAAGGTACCAAACAAAAAAATTAAAACCTTTAAAATTGTATAACGAAATCCGATTTAAATAGGGAAGTAATATTTTAATACTTATTTCACACGGACGAAGGTTTTAAATAACGTAAGTATTACCTTAAGGGGTAGACAGAAGTGTATGATAGTGCAACCACATTTCACCAGTTGTGTGTGACCCACGCGCCACGTTATAAAAAGTTAACGACTGTAAACTTCATCTCCAGATTTATTTGTGGAATAAGCCAGCTACGTTAAATTAATCCTAACAGACCTGCCTCCTGAAAGCCAAAATCAATAGTGGCGACCACCAGAAAGAATCCGGGACAGTGAAGTTTGAGGAGTCCCGGAGAAAGGATACAACTGTCTTAGTTCATCTTCTCCTCAGTCGCGCGCCACTCAACCCGATTCTCGGCAACTCTGATCCAGTTGTTTTTTAATCGGATCTTTCATAGAATACGGTAAAATAATAATGTAGGTATTCATAAACCACTAGTAAGAGGAAAACTGTTACAATTACAATACAATAGGGTTCGCGAACTATTAATTGGTGCTCGAGATAATTGCAATTGTATTGGTTCCGCGATGCAATCCAATTGACTCATGTCGACCTCAGCTCACTGTAATTTATAGTTAGAAGACAATATCGTAATTGAGATATTTGCGATGATGTGGTTTTGTTTTCTCACTTTTCCGGTTTATTTGCATAACGGGTTTGTTCATTGTCTTTAATTTATTAAGTAAGTACTTGCTTTGGCTCACGGCTTCGCTTAGGGATTTCGGAAAATAATGGAAAGAATACGTACAATGTACTAACTGCTAACCCTGGTAATTTGTACACAAAATTCATTCGACCGCTTCATGTTTACAAGAAAAAAAAAAACACATTTTTGAATATCTAAACTATAGTGAAAATAAATCACAGTTAAATCGTTTTATGTCGTCTCCAAATACAACGAAAAGTATGAATGGAATAGTTGCACTATCTATGAAACAAAAGAAAAACAAACAAGTCCGCAAAAAGCGATCCGAAAAAATGTGAACAGCATGAACAACACGAATGTTCTAGCATACAAGAAACTTTGGAACTTTATAGAGATATTGCAAAACATAACTTTGGCAAATAAACAAAATGCACAATAATTCATGTATACGTATACATTCTACGAATATTTTACCGTCAACCTCTTAATATCATGCCACGTGAATTCGCCATAATTACTGGTTTATTAACGAACGGATTTACATAAATAAATAACTTATCAGAAGTGGGTGAGGATGAATCTTACACAATGTTTATACAAAGTTGATCAGCTGATACATTTGCATTTAGATCTGAATCTCGTTTGTCTAGCCTTTCTCATGTCACAGCCTCACAGGGCACAAGTCGTCCAGCGCATCCAAAGCTTGCGGCTATCGCTGACAGCGATACAACTGCCAATTGTTAAATATCTGTGTATCAATTTATTTCCGTGATTGTCAATAAAGTATACAGGTTTAGTTTTCAAAGACCAGCCAAATTTTCAAAGATGATTAAGAATCAATAAGTAATAAATTCTCTATTTAAAAAAAAGGAGGATTTTCTCTCTTCTGTTAACAAAAAAAAAAAACAATCGAATAGAGAACCTCCTCCTTTTTTTGAAGTCGGTAGATCCCTCAAGCGGTTAACAATCTAACTTCAGAAGCGATGGTCAGTTGTTTAGGCCCCAGACTGATATTGAGAATTTTCTTAGAGGAAAACCCCAATTACGATAACAAAGCCGGTTCCTTGTTTGCATAAGAACTAAGAAGAGGTTTCTATCCTGCTCTCATAATTATTATTTATACAGACTGATTCATAACAACCTGTGATCCCCGAAGGGCTGGACAAGGTGCACTATAGGCACCCACAAATCGCCACATATGTGTAAGTCCCATGTATTAGGGGCGAACCTATTGCTGTCAACCGGGCACAGATCCAGTCTCCGAGCTGTGTTTGAGAAATTCTTGGCGGTAAAACCCATCACCACTTGCGAGGGAATCGACCCCGGCACTCACTGATGCAGACTGACATTGTATTTATTTGAACCATCGGGTGTATTGGGACCATCATGGTTCAGTGGGTTCATCATACCACTCGACTCTCGAAAAAACTTTTTTGCAAAAAAAAAACTGACTTCCAAAAAAAAACACAAAAAAGTGGAAAATAACTTTAATTTCGGAAGTCGGTGACTATTGTTTGTTTCATTGACTTTTTTGCCACCGACTTCCGAAACTAAAGTTATTTTCCACTTTTTTAGTGTTTTTTTTTGGAAGTCGGTTTTTTTTTTTGCAAAAAAGTTTTTATTTTACCCTTTTTAGTTATCGTATCACACACAAATCCTTGTCAAGTATCAATTCCGCAATTTCTTTTACTTGGATGAATTTTTTTCCAGTTATTTTGATTTCAAAACCAAACTGCTGAACCGATTTTGATGAAATTTCTATGGGACCAATCGGGAAGTAAATCCATTCAGATAAAAGAAGAATTTTTCAAATCGGTTCAGAAATGACGGAGATATGAGGTACCAAACACAAAAAAAAAAAACATACAACCGAATTGAGAACCTCCTCCTTTTTTTGAAGTCTGTTAAAAATAACGGGCTGATGATGATGCTCTTAAATAGGATCGTACAAGAGATTTCTTTTTAAAAGTAATTTACAAACCCACATCATTATTTTATAAGTAATTTAGTATCAAAATCTGCCGATATGGTCGCTCTTTCTGAGAATGTAACCACTAAGGAAATTCCCAGTTGCAAAATTGGCCACAGATTTTATACATAAATGTAGGTACAATCAATCAGATTACAGAAACAGAAAGAGACAACGATGAAAACAGCCTTCTGGTTCTCCTTCTAATTGCCGATGAATAATTTCCATGTGGCGGGAGTTCAGGATGATGTACTCGTAGATACTGAACACGCCGTGACCGCTCTAGCGTCGGGGTCCCTGCCACCGGGTATGTACGTATTTTTGCCGACGGAAAGTAACATCTGGCACGCAGCTTGTTTCAGATATGTTCATGTAATTTGTTTTGGACGGAAAACAACTCAACGTCCTCCCTGATGGAGTGGTCTAAACTCAAACTCAAAGCATTTATTTCAATTAGACCGGTCCATTACAGGCACTTTTGAATTTAAAAACAAAAAAGCGAAGCTGTAGCCCCAGTCACAGGGCATAATAACTTGTGAAAGTACTGCAATTGCCCATTCCAAAGCGTAGATCTCTGTGGGGAAGAATGGGCAAGAAACTCCGTGGACACTCTTTTACATCAAAATATTGTTACAAAATCTTGGTAACATAATTCATGTCGAGATTATACATATGTATAATATATGTGAGAACGAATCTATACGAAAATATCAGCGGCAACGCGGATGCGTTGCCATCGTAAAGACTTTGTTGTCCCAGAATTACAGCGGCACCCGGCCTCCGGTTGAAATAAGTATGTTTTGTTGCTCACATGGAATACTGTAACTCTACCTTTGTTCCGTGACCCCGAGCCATGCCAATACCCCATCGATTGTTTCAGAACGGGTTTAGGAGCAACAGCGATTGGAAAGAGACGGCGCTCTACATGAAGGCGTTCTACATATCGCTCTCTCCCTCTCGTGGTGATCCCCTGCAGAATCTTTACAAGTGCTAGTTGTCTGCAAGGAGGTTGTAAACATGTAAATGCACTTATATTAATACACTCGCATTGAATAACATCTCTAGGCAGCTAATCTGGCGGCTTCATCATCTGCCCTTTTCCAAACTGGTTCCAGTCAGCTCCCAGCCTAACCGAATGCTGATTACCAGCACTTCAAATGGAACAACTGCCTATCTGGTCTCCTCAACCCAGTTACTGCGTAACACGATGACATGTGGTCTCCTTTATCGTGTGGTTAGTGCCTAACCTGGTGTCAGAGTTTGTATGACGCCCATGGGCTTCTGACTTGGCTTTACATTCAGTCAACAAACATCTCTCAGGCATGCTGGTTTCTTCACGATGTTTTCCTTCACCGTAGCAAGTGATAATTGTACAATACGCACATGATTTCAGAGGTGCGTGTCTTGGGTGTGACTTGGCAATCCAACGGCCACACCACAATGCTATCACTGCTTCACAATCCCACGTGGCCACGTGGTAAGGACCTCAAGCCAAGCGAAGTTTTAATCTTCGATCAAAGTAAAGTTAGGTTGTAACTGTAACAAACCGATTTATATTTTTAAGACTTCAAAATTGGATTTTATTTTAAGAAACGATTTAAAAGTATGTATACCCTTTTATTTTCGAATTCACCGTTCAGCCGCGCTCGGCTTCCTCGGCATTGCTCGGCCACACTCGGGCAAGTTCAAGGCGCGCACGCAACCAGTTTGACTGCCGTTGTGTGTATGTATGTGTAGGTTTGTTTGCACTAGAGGGCTTTTGCGCGGTCAGTGCGAGGTTCTGGCTACGGTTGTTGTCTTGCAATTTCTGTATCCATAATAAAGTTATGCACTTGCTGTAGTTTCAGGGTATTCCGAGAATCCATCACAAAAAATTCACGATTCGTGATAAAAGCCGATACTTAAAAATAAAGAATCGTCCTCGTGTGAACGGGCTGTCACGCTGCACACAGCTATCTTATTTTTTCATAAAAATGTATTGCACAAATGTTTTCCAACTGGGGCACAGTTCTGTCAATATCATTCAACCGCCAAAACATTCCTGCAGCACTTTATCTAGCGACGTCAATTAGTATGATGTGACGTTAAGCTAAAAGACATCTACATATGTATGCCGAACCAGTCACAAGTACTGACATCCGTTTGTAATGTACTGTTTGTATAAAGAGGACAAGTTCTTGTGCTAATATTTTTACTTTAGCGGTAGACATATCTATAACTTGAGACTCCACGAATCTTTCCGTCTCGTACAGTACACACGACGACACGACAAAAAAACCGGCCAAGTGCGAGTCAAACTCACACACAGAGCGTTCCGTATGCACCAAATAATATAATTACAATATTAATTTTAACGCTCATTCACATGTTAATTTGCGCTCAACAACAAAACTGATTTTTTTTTTCATAGTATGATTATGAAAACCAATGGGTTGTGTGCAGTTTTCCAAAAAAGTCCCATATTGAAAAAAAAATATTACAAATTATTAATACTTATTCAAACAAATTTTCGTTGAAATTTCTTTTTACGTTCTACAAACCCAATTTTTTTCATAATTTTTCACTAGATATTTTTTTTCCAACGCTCAGTTACATGTATGGAGGGCCACCCATTTTTTTTTCATAATTTCACTTCATATTTGTGTAGCGGTTCATAGAAGGCACCTACTCTCCAAATTTCAACTGTGTGGTGCGAATAGCATCGAAGTAAACAGGCTGGGACAGACAGAAGGGTTCCGTTTTGACCATTTGGTAACGTAACCCTAAAAATAGATCTCCAGTATTAACTGACTTGGCATTAAACAGGCATTCCGTACTATGATAGGTCAGCGTATGCAGAGATAGTACAGCTTGATAGTGCACTATTTTGTACGTATATTTGCAAAGTATCTGCCATATGGGTCAATATCAACAAAGTGCATTTTTTTTCAATTTTGGTGGCGAAATTTTTTCTTCAGTTTTCGTGAAAAAAAAAGTACGTGGTCTAGGAACAAAAAGTCCAAGCTATAAGGATCTTCAAGAGCCTGAGAATATCTCGAAAACTTTTTGAGATATTTTAGTTCAAAGTCTAGTGTGACCACCATAATTGAAAATCGTACACCGAAATTGAAAGTGCCCCGCCCACCAACATTTAAAATCAGTGGCGCCAAAATTAAAAATAAACATTATTATTTATAAAATAATTTGCTTTTGTCAACAAATTAACATTTATTTGTGTTCCAAATTAAAAAGTATTTGAATTTACTATTGTTCCTATTAGACTATTTAGCGGCTTCATACCTTAGCCTCTCCTTCGACCATTCCATTTAATTTCCTAATAGTTCTATGACAAAAATACTTTTCGTTCTATTATTATATTTCTTCGAAAACGTATTGACAGCCGTCTTTTGCCCACTTATATCAAAATGCACTATTGTCTGTCACAAACCTCAATCTAAAAAAAAACTAATAAAGCTCAATATTATCTCAGAAACTTTCGGGAAATATCAATAACTTTCATCGCTTAAAATGGAAAAAATATGTTTATTACTGATCTATCAATAAGAGGTCATGACACAAAAACACGAAAACAAAAAACAATTAGGTAATCTTCTTATTGTAAACAAAATTATTTAAAAACTGCCTATATAGGTACAAATAATACACATATACAGTACATACTTAAAATTTGTAAGCTCGTTTTTAATTTTCGGACATGAAAAAATCGTTAAAAATAGGGGTTTTAAGTTATAATTAAATTAATATCACTAATTTATACGTAACCCAAATCACTAGTATAATTTGTAGCTTTATATTAAAACACTTTAAAATCAAAATCAAATCGATCCACGTAAAATTTAACAATTCTTGTCCCAGTGATACTTTACGTGTTTGGCGGGAAACCACAGCACTATTCACACCCCGGTTACGCGCAAGTGCCGCGCCGCGCGCGCCGGGTGCACGATTGAGAGATGCGAAATAAAAAAACGCGATTGATCGCACACGCCCGAAACTCCATGTAAGTATATATATAGTAAGTTGGAAAAGTACCACCAAAATTTTGATTTTTGCTTGGACAAACTTTGATCGAGTCCCTGTCTTTCAAATAAGATTTTCTGATATGGTTTCATTCTTTTTAGATAGTACTTATGCATAGACTAAGGTAATTGTTTATTTTTTATTGTACCTTAAATTATAACTTAACTGCAATATTATCAAAAAATGGAGCTGGGACAAGCCACCCAACTTGAATTTTAAGGCTAAAAAAAAAAAAAATGTGGCCCTAATTGAAGCAAGTTACGTAGTTCAGTATACAAAAAAATAACAAAACATCTTATCACTTTACTACTCGATTCTCAACGTGGACAAGTAAAATTTGCGGCCGGGTAATCATCCATATCATGTGTTTATAAGAATAAGACGGAGATTGTTTTTTACCGTTTTTCATTAGTTTCCGAATAACATGTTGTTGTCGTTGTATTTGATCCTTTTCAGCAATATTAGGTATTGCTTGGAGTAAAAAGGTTGTATTAGCATGACGGACAACTACCTACTTACTTTGGTTTTCTTGATAATTACTTCATGACTTACTTGCCAATTTTTATGCAGAATATTAAAATGTAAACCGTTGGTCCCGACTCCTCACTGCCGTTTGAAGATAGACAGACGTAACGGATAGTAAGAAGCCTGAAAGTCTGACTAACAGTCTTACCGCTAGAGGTCAGATAGGCAGCCGCTCGATTAGACTGAAGCCGACCCCAACATAGTTGAAAAGCACGCAGATGATGAGTGTGGATGACTATGTATCCAAAACTAAGTACACTGCAAATATTCAATTATTCATACCATAATTATATCTAATTGTGGTGACCGCAACATTGTATAAAAACTCTTGGAACATTTTTATCACTAATGGTCAAAGCTAACCACAACGTTTTAAATAAATGTTAAGTATTTTAAAGTTCACTCACGTCCATCGATAAATCTTGCGCAAATTGACGAAGAAAAATTGTCGTACCTTTTGGATTGCGCAACCAAGTTTCATACAACTAATGTCGAATCATAGCTCATTTATTAGCCTATAATTATGCAAACTCATCAAAATCGGACCAACAGTTTTATTCAAATTA
Source organism: Standfussiana lucernea (assembly GCA_964057025.1). Classification (NCBI taxonomy): domain Eukaryota; kingdom Metazoa; phylum Arthropoda; class Insecta; order Lepidoptera; family Noctuidae; genus Standfussiana; species Standfussiana lucernea. The sequence goes on from OZ059814.1 coordinate 9,978,341, forward strand.
GCTCAAATGTAGATAAACTAACAAGGCGTTAATCCGACAGGTCTCTTATTGTGATTTCTTTGACCTCAAGTAACATTGACATAACAATGATTGATTGGGGCGAGATGAGCGCAAAAAATGGAGGCATTTGTACCTCACGTGTGTCTAAGATCAGACGGAAAACATTTAAAGAAGATATGATGTTTTAAAAGGTTAATAAGGGATTCTGTCGCTGATACGGTTGGTTCAAATGTAGTTCAAATCTATCCATTTTCTCTTTTTTTTTCTATAACTATCTGTGTGCCTTTCATTGAAATCAGTTCGGTAGTTTTTGCGTAAAAGAGTAACAAACGTCCATCCATCCATCCTCACAAACTTTCACATTTATAATAGTGCTAAGATATGGTACAGCTACTTATAAGACAGACAGCTATTCAGGGGAAGTATCTCACAGCAACCGGTCCGCAGTCCATGCACGGTGGTACATGTGATGTGACTGTATGAATATTTAACTTTATGGGCACGCATTGCTGAACGGTCTAAAGGGTGTGACATTACAATGGCATGCAACTGTCACTTAGTCTCAAAGGCCAGCAATGTATCGGGAAATCCCTCGTTACAGGTGGTTGTGGACATCAGCTGGGCCCAGCTGGGCCCGACGGCCTTTTATTTTTAATTATTAACTCATGAGTTAATAATTAAAAATAAAAAATGTTGATGGATGGAGAGGAAGACTAAGACCACAAAAAAATAGATGCATGATGGTTGACAGGGGAGAATGTAAGAAATAAGGTATTGCACCGAGCTTAGGTAACATGGGACAAGGCAGGGAAATGATGACGGTAATCCTAAGATTTTGGGTTCTAAAGAAGCAGCCCAATTTATTGGCAGTTACTGTTTTTATATTTTATTTTATTTATACTGTTGGCCTAAGGCCATCTGAAGAATCAATACCAGCAGAGACAAAACACAACAAATGACAGCCGGGACTAAATCGACTTAATCGGGAAAAAAATCCAGACTCTAGGCTCTTAGCTATTACTGAGAAATTTCTTGCGGAAAAGCCCAAAACACTGCCCACCTTTGTTTTGTAACAAAAATAACAATACTCGTCATAATGATTCCATTAGTGACTCTTCTCAGAGCAACAGTGACGTAAACCCTCATTAATATCATAACTGTATTCATTAAGAATGTTTGTGTGATAATGTCACAATGGGGAAGCTACACACATCAAAACAGACTAAGCAACAAGGATATTTTTGCATTTTTTTTTTAATGTTTTGTCTTAGTTGTCATACATCAATAGAAGCCTAATTTAATACATAATTTAACCGTGACGCTTTAATAAGAAGCTTTTAAGTGAAAAATAAACTCATAAAAAATCTGATATGAGGCGAAAATTTAAAATTCAAGTTAAGAAAATGTGAGGCCTAGCTACGAATTAAATTAGAAAAAATTATTTCTAGGAGCTTTTTAATATTCTGTTGGACCTCCTAGGGCAATAACGACGCCTCCACATCTGTGTGTCATGCCGAATGTGAGGTTTTCGATCAACACCTAGAAAAATTTGTAAAAAGTTACTGGTAACTTGAAATTTTGGTAAAGATTACTTAAAGCTCTTCCCCCAAGCAAATCCCACGTACGCTCAATGGGATTAAGATCCGCGGATTGAGGACTAATACCGTGATATTGTGTTCGCTGAAGAAATTTTTAATGGTCTTTCGATGTGTGCAGGCTCATTATTTCGTATTTACACGAAATCTTAGCCAAACTGCTATCGATGAGGAATGGCCATAGGTTACGCCAAGAATTTTCTTCAAGAATTTGTTACAGTTGGCGTGTTGCTTAGACTTTTTTGACGTGTGTATTATGTCGTCACGACGAATGTCATTAATTATATTTTGAGAAGAATCGTTAAGGTTTATAGGGTTTTGTTAAAATCAACGTGGGACATCAACACACACACACACACACACGTGGTTATGAAACTCCATTTATGTAAGAGTTACATAAACAAAACAATCTCATGGAAAACAGTTGCCGAAACTAGCTTTGAGTTTGAGTTCTGACAGTCTGACATATTGAAATAAATTCATACATTTAACTTTTTTTTTGAACTACTTTTATTATTATAACATCACGCTTGTAAGCCCCGAAGGCAGAGGCAGAAGCGTACCTTATAGTACACCCATATATTTCGCCATTTATGTTAAAGTCCCATGTGATAGGCGGCGAGCCTATTGCCATTAACCGGGCACAAATCCACTCCGTGGGTGGACTCCGTAGGTGCCACTGAGAAATTCTTGATGGAAAAACCTAATAACACTGTCCGACCCGGGAATCGAGCCCAGGACCTCTTGCTCAGCAGCCACTTGCGACCACTACACCAACGAAGCAGTCTTTTATCTTTTTTCAATTTCCTTGAAAAAAAGCCCTCTCGGACAAAAGCCCGGACAGTAACTAGCCGGATCTGAATATAACCGGTTTTTAGATTTGTCTGGTAAAATCTAGACGGAATCCCGTGCTACAAAATGTTCTTTATTTTCAAACGTAAACAAAGCATAATACCTAATTATCATACAGCGTGCCACAGACTTTGACATTAGTGAATCAGTTTGTTTACTTTTACATATGAATTAAACATTTATGTATTATTTAAATGCCTAGAATAGAACATTTTGTCGAGAAATAAATACGATAGGTTCAATTAAATGGGCCATTGTAAGACGATAAACGTGGCCCCGTATAGGCGTATACTTATAAAGGGTGTGAATAGACCCGTGACGAAGCCGAATGCACTCTAGTTCTCCCCGTCACATTGCGATCATTAGTTTGTTCTGCACCACGCCTGGGAACCTTCTAGTTACGGAGACATTGGAGGTCAAAGTTCCAACTTTTTCACAAGTATTTTTTTGAAATACTACTTTTTTAAGGTTATAACTTTTCACCTCCATGACCCTTTTACTATTCAATGCATCCATCAGCACAATGTTATGAGTGCGTTACATTGAGTTTTACTGTAAAACGTAATTTTTCACCGAAAAAAAAAGAATCGTTTCCCAGCAATATTTTTTCCGTACGGTTACTTAGTTTGATGTTCAGAATGCTTGGTTGACTTGGCTTTGTGAAGGGTCCGTTTAAACCTTGTATTTTTATGATGCGTCATAATATATCATTTCTGTATAAATCACGTCTGGTATACTTAATTTTGTTAATGATTACGAAATTATAATTAAATATTACAGTTAAATAACTAGGTAACTGGTATACTTTTTGCGAACCCTCATTGAGGTGAGAAATACAGTTTTTGTTAATTACCCAAATTGAACAGTTTTTTGACATGAGTAACGTTTAATGCAAAGATTGAATCATTTGTTTATTTTCTTAGACTAAATAATAGCTTGTTCATTAAAATAAAATTTATTTATTATGCTTTATTGCAATTATTTTCGGCGTTTTAGAATATTTCGTTTTCTCGTTTTAGGCCATTTGCAACGATTATAATATCATAGGTATAGGAGAGTGACAGCAGCAACGGTTACCCATCCACGGAGCAACCGCAGTGAGAGCGGCTGGCGACGAAGTGGTGAACTGTGAGCGTTCTGGAGGCTGCGTTTTGAAACATCTGATGTTCTAAAAGTGATCGTTTTTAATCAAAGATGTTTAATAAATGGAATCTTTGAGATTATCAAATTGGAAACACAGAAAACTGATTCGATTCCATCTTTCCATTAATATGTACTTATTTGAAAAAAACCTATGTTTGTTGTTGGATACACATCGGATGATAATGAAATAAGTGCATAAGATTTGCCCTACCAAATGTCAAAACTAGTGATTGTGACATAGTATTGAATCAAGAGAAACTAGAATTCGTCGATGAAACTGTTTTCTTAGGGATCACGCTCGACTCAAGGCTACAATGGGGTCCTCATTTAACATCTCTTGCAGGACGGCTGAGTTCAGCAGCATATGCTGTTAGGAAAATCCGTCAATTTACTGATGTAGATACCGCGAGGCTAGTCTATTTTAGTTATTTTCATAGTATTATGTCTTACGGTATTTTACTATGGGGACGGGCTGCAGACATCGAGTCTATATTTATTCTACAGAAAAGAGCCATTAGAGCCATATATAATCTATGTAGGCGCGATTCTCTAAGAGAACTGTTTAAGGAAATTAACATCATGATAGTACCTTGCCAATACATCTATGAAAACATCATGTACGTTAGGAAAAATCTGCATTTATTTAGTAAAAGAGGCGACAGACACCACTATAATACTAGAACCAGGGACCATCTAGTTCAGCCAGGTTTCAGGCTAGCTAAAGTAGACTCATCTTTCATGGGGTACTGTTTAAAATGTTACAATAAAATTCCTCCCGGCATTCTACAACTGAATGAGACGAAATTTAAATCTTGTATAAAACGCACACTATGTAGGCAAGCATACTATAAGTTGGGAGATTACATTGATGATAAAAATGCTTGGCTCAATGCTGGTCCTGCTCCACAACCATAGGGGCAAACTAATTGATTACTTTGTGAAATTATTGTGGAAGCTGCAGAAGATTGTAAACATATCTTTGCATTGTATAGATTCAGTCTCTTAGTATTATATAATTGCATAGCACATGTGTGAGTTCTATGTACGATAAAGCTACCATTTACATCTTTTACTGACTCGAATTTGCCCTGGCGGTTGAGAGAATGTCATGCTCACTCAAATGTCTCGCTGATGGTGGCGCGTGTGTCGGGTCGTTTAGTTCCCTCCAAAATGGTTGAGTTGAATGATGGCTGATCCATGCGTCATGTTCGTGAACGGGCGCTGTCAGTTGTGACTGGTCATCTCGCAGCTGCCATGGATTATTGTATTTTTGAATTGTTATTTTTATGTTTTTATTCTGGACGCTCTTACTCGCACGTCTTTCTACATCGTTCTCACATGTATGTTTAATCTCGACATGAATGATGTAACCGAGACTTTGTAACAACATAATGATTTAAAAGAGTGTCCATGGAGTTTCTTGCCCATTCTTCTCCATAGAGATCTACGCTTTCGAATGGGCAACTACAGTACTTTCACAAGTTATTATGCCCTGTGACTGGGACTGTAGCTTAGTTTATTTTTTGTGTTTTGACATTCAAAAGTGCCTGTAATGGTTTAATTGAAATAAATGCTTTGAGTTTGAGTTTGAATAAATACATTGAGATTTGACTTCTAAACAAGACCCGTATTACCTCGATGTAAAGTCACCTTGAAACAAAAATATTTTTGGTCAAATCAAAATGTAACATTTTCCTCTAAAATAATAGTTAAAAAATCATTTGATATTAGCAAAGGTCGCCGGTTCACTTCCCAGTTTGGGACAATCGGCACGTACTTGCAGTGAAAGGCATAAATACATACAAACACTTTATATATAGACAGCGGAACTGTGACAATGAAGTTAAAGTAAATGATAGAAAAAATGTGTTACTTACTGAGATCGAGTTGGCTCCATTTAGATCTTATCTAGCGCGAATTATAAAACGGTCAAATTAATTTAAAATTACCTATTGTTAAGTTCATGGCCGCTTGTGTTATATAATGTAACTTTACGACTGTATTTTATTTATCATAAAACAATAAATAAAATAATAATTCGCATCCTTGAGTGCTGAGCATGAGGTGCTGGGTTCGATTCCCGGGTCAGGCAAACTGTTATTGGGTGTTTCAATCAGACATTTGTCAGTAGCAGCCAAGGAGTCTGGATCTGTGCCCGGTTGATGGCAATACACTCGCCCCCTATTACGTGGTACTTAAAATCATAACTGGCGAAATATGGGTGTACTACTGGGTACACCTCTGCCTAACCCTTCGGGGATTACAGGCGAGATGTTTTCTTATGTTCAAAAAGAAGAAGGTTCTCAATTGGAGTGTTTATTTGTTACAGTTATGTTATATCCCGTGTCGGTGATAGGGGGAGAGCGTCGCCGTCGCGACGGTACAGACCTGAGCACAATGTAAGTCTCGAAGCGTTTCATTAGTAGCCGTTCTGGTTACCAAGCTATGGCGATTCTATCAAACGTTACACAAATTGATAATGTGTTGATGCTTTTCAGTTAGTAAATCTCATGGAGATCGCTTTAGGCTTAAAATAAGGCTTCTGTAATCGATTTATTCCTTTGATTTGATAGCGAAAATATGCAGACTATCAAATATTAAATAAAGTTAAACTTTGCGATTTTATAATCTACTTGTTTATTACCTCATACTTTCTAAAAACATTGTGTTAATTGTAAAGTCCGGACTCAGACAAGGCGGGCACACGCACGACTAAGACGGGGCCGCGGGGCCCAAACCCGGATCAATCTGTCTTTCAACAGGTCGCAACACAACTCTGCTGTTTCAGAGTTTCTAATGTTAAAAAAAACCACAATACTATACTGTTAGTTTGTTCGTAGTACGTCAATAGACTTCGTCTGTGACACTTTTCTCGGTAACACACCGTGTGTGTGTGTGTGTGTGACGGGTTTCCCCAAACACTCGATGTGAAAGGAACCGAGCGCCTGAGGAAGTGAGTGAGTGACACACTCGTTACAACTTAATTATCGGTTGTGAACCTGTTACTGGTTTACAGTTAACTGAGCTTGTTATGATGATTGCTTGTTAATGCTTGCTGGGTTTCTAGACAATCTGTCTAACATGTCTGTAATTACTGTTTCTTTTTCTAAATAAATTCCTCGTCTTACTCTCCTGTATCGTGGGTGCGTCTACGAGCACCCCGACCCGGAACAACTACCAGTAGGCCATAGAAATATTTTTTCCTCGGAGAATAGTTCTGGCCTGATAATATTGACAAAATCCCAATGGATTAATTATGTGACATTTTGCCCGACCAAGTTCAGCAATGGGCAAAGTATTAATTATATTTTAATTTGTTTTGAAAAAATATTTTAATATAGAAAAACAAATCAAATAAGTAATAAAATCAAAACCGCTTTGACATATGAAGATATCTTTTGTTATAATTAAATACCATTTAAGTAATATTGTCGTATATTTGCAATCAGTCAATTTGAACACTCTAGAATTTTATTCGTTTGTGGTCATCTCAGAAACCGCTGCACCGATTGTGATGCGGTTTTGGTTAATGATTTTATTTTTATTGGAAACTATATGACGAACGTTAGCGCTGTAATTTTAACTTCTAAGAAGCTGCGAAACCCGGTTTCGGTCCGATAGTAAAACCCGTGAAAACCGAGTTTTACCGTATGGGACCGAATCGACAACTTTTGCAATAAGATCAAAAAATGTTGTTGGAAAAAATACAGCTGTCTCAACACAACAGCATGAATTATAATAAAACATCTGATGAACTCAGCGGTATTAATTAATAAGTGTAAGTACATGTTTTTGGACGAATTATATTTTATTTTTTTGGGTAAAATGACTTTTTTTTTGTTATTTTTCGTTTTTTTTTTTAATAATTTTTGAAAGTAAGTATAAAATTACTAAGGAGGATATTGATAAAAAGAAGGTATATTATTAATATTATACTAGTTGATACGAATTAAAAATATAGAGCAGCTTAGAATAATACGTGCTCTCTGTTTATTGTTGCCTTTTAACAAAAATAAACATACTTAACATTTGTATATTGTGTAAGTAACAATAAATTTTCTTCCATATCTACTGATTTAACTGCCATTTTTTTTCATCTTCTAAACAGTTAACATACAACCACAAGGAAAACACAGAATATTTTCATTTTAGTTATTAAATACTCTCTTAAAAACTTACCAGATCAAAAAATCCAATATTCTCTTCCTTTTCCTTTTTCGCCACATGTATTTCGTACGCCTTGCCCTTCTGGCTCACAAACCTTTTAACTTGGCCCTTCATCACTTTACAATAAATTAATAAACAATAAAATAAAAATATCAAACTGTCACTTCGTTTCGCGCGCTTTACCGATTGGGTTTTTTGTATGCGCGCGGTGCGTGACCACGGCGTCTCGCGCTTCGGCCTGAACTGACGCGACGACAAATGTGACCACTATAAAAACCTGTGTTTGGGGAAACACTGTGGAGTGTAAAGGTGCGTCTAAACGGGCAATATTTTTGGTGGGATATATGTAGTTGCCGGAGCTTGTGGTTAAAATAGCTTCAAACTTAAATAATAAGGTTCTAACTTTAAGGTTAATCCGCGCTTGCCTAGGTCGGCCTGTAGATGGGTGACCATTCATTACATACCGAGTTTCCTCCGTGCCACGGAAAGCACGTTAGGCCGTTGGTCACGGTTATCATTTGTTGATCTTTGTGACAGTCGTTACAGGAATTCAGTGGCCCGAAAGACTGTGTTAGGAAGGTACTGTATTCAGCCAAGAGCTCCTCTATCTAACTATTGTAGCTACATATTGCAGTAACAATATTGCCCGTTAGACGCACCTTAATCAGTGATGTTAGTAATACATTCAGTCAAAAAAGTATCGGGAATGGATGATTTGTTTATAGTTCCAAATTTTTTTTTGTTTTTGTTGTTGTTAGATTGGCATACTTAACTGTTTTCCATTTTGACGCGTAGTTTGTGTTGCATCTGTTATTTAGATTAGACACAGTGCTGTTTTTAGTTAGATCATATCTAGTGTGTATTGCGAATTTCATAATGGACAAAAACATAGAACAAAGAGTTTGTCTTAAATTTTGCATCGCCAATGGAATTTCGTGTTCGGAGTCCCTGAAAATGTTACAGAAGGCTTACGGTGAATCAACTTTATCAAAAACACGTGCTTGTGAGTGGTACAAAGCGTTCAAAAGCGGTCGAGATGTGATGGAAGATTTGTCTCGCTCTGGTAGGCCATCAGCGTCTTCAACTGAAGTTAACATTGCAAAAGTGAGGAAATAGTTACTGAAAATCCCAATTCAACTTTGAGAGAGAAAGCCGCTGAACTTTCTGTATCTCATGAGTCAATCCGTACCATTTTAAATAGTCACTTGGGTATGAAACATGTTGCCGCTCGGCTAGTCCCAAAAGACCTGAATTTTCCCCAAAAACTTAATCGCATCAGAGTCGCTGAGGACATGCTAGAACGTTTCAATTCCGACCCAACATTCATGAAACGCATTGTTACTGGTGACGAGACATGGTTTGCGAGTTTGACATGCAAACTAGTCAACAAGCTTCAGAGTGGCGACTTCCAAGTGAACCGAAACCGAAAAAACCACGCCAAAGACGATCAAAATTCAAAGTCATGTTGACCGTTTTTTTTTTTACTACGGCGGCGTTGTGCCCTCGGAATTCTTGTCGGAAAGTCAAACAGTAAATAAAGAATATTATTTTAGTATTATACGGCGTTTAATAGAGCAAATTCGACGAAAAAGGCCAGATTTGTGGAAGCACAATTCTTGCATTTGGCACCACGATAATGCTCCTTCGCACAAGGCCATCATGGTGAACAAATTTTTGACTAAAAACTCAACAAATACAATCGAGCAACCACCTTATTCACCAGATATGGCTCCAGCCGACTTTTTTCTTTTTCCTAAACTCAAATTACCACTTCGTGGCACCCGTTTTCATTAGATAGAAGACAAAGGAGAATTCGCGGCGAGAACTGAACTCAAATCCGGAAGAAGCCTTTAAATTTTTTTTTTTATGATTGGATTATTCGTTAGCGTAAGTGTATCGTTTCTGAAACAGCATACTACCTCAAATATAGAAGATCATTAATCCCCACCTGTTGTGTGGGTACAACCCCCACTTCCACACTTACTCTCACCCACTACTCAAATATACGTACATATTCACCTCCACACCATCTCACACATAACACATATCCCAGCGCGTTTCTTCTTTGCCTTTTATAAAAATACTGTGTACCATGTCTTTCTTTCATTTTTGTCTAGATTATATCTTGCACAGGCTAAATAACTTTAAATCAATTACATAACCTGGGAAAGGGCGGAGCACCCTAATACAAGCAAACTATTTGCTTAAAAGGATTCTCCCCATTGTAACTAGAATAAGTTATTTATGTTAAAGCAATAAACATTTTTCATTTTCATATATACTTCGAAGGCGATAAAATAACTTTGGATGAAAAACTAACATTTTGTGTATTATTCATCGTTTCCCGGTACTTTCTTGACATAGTAGCTCTCGTTAGTCTGACGTCGTCGTCGGAACGGTTAGCGGTAAGAGAGAGAGCGGGTTCTTGGAATATTATAGTTGTTTTTGGGATTATTTTGGTTGAATCTGTATTTTACCTACCTAAATAATTATAACTCATTTAATTAATTAATGTAACAAAAAAAAGGTTACACTACTTTATCAGAAAAAAAATATGTTAAAGAAAAAATAAACAACAGTTCTTCCAATTTATTTAATGTCGTTGTAGGTAGTAAAAAATAAAGGAGGTAAATAAAAAAAAAGAATCCTTACAACATACCCCTAGGGTGTACAATTATACAAAGAAAGAAAGAAAAATCTATAAGAATAAAATTAACATGATTAAATAAGATCGATGTGTCGCTGTGTGTTTCGTCTGTTTGACGACGATGACGTACGAACGGTTTATAGCGGTAAGGGAGTGAGGTTCTTGGAATATTAGTAATTGCTTTTGTGGTTTGGGGATTATTTTGGCTTGATATGTGCGTATGTTATTTATTTTATCGATTTCTTTGTTTTATAGGATCATAATAAAGTCCCGTAGGTGAAAAAAAGTAAAACTTTTTGCATATTCATCTATGATTTTTGAACTGTTCACGCAGTGACTGTAAATATAATATAAGTTTGTCCTCGTTCCTTCTCTGGCATTTGTCCTGCTGTGCCACAATTCAAACGAGTAACTGGTTTTATTTTTATAAAAAAAGAAGGTCTCTTCTCAAAAGTCAACATTTAAAAACTTGCACAATTTAATTTAAAAATCAGAGGATTATCAACTTTCCTTATAAGATGGAAATTAATTAAATAATCATTCCAAAAATGAAGTTTCATGACAATAAATAACGACTTTAAGATGTCATGTGTTTCGTGATATTACAAGGTCGCGAAAACCTGTTTAAGATTGCGTTGTGACATTCGCTGTTGTGATTGTGACTACTATTGGTGGTTGAGTTGAGGGCACGTTTTTTTTCAGTGCAAGGCTTTCCTTACTCTTTTCTGGCAAGAGACCACCATTCTGACAGTTACAAAACTGAGTGAAAGAGACGACGCTATACAAAGTTATCGTTTTTCGAAATTTGAAATGTCATACATGGTGTAAGGTACATTGACCGAGAAGCGTGAATTCATAGTGGGGCTGCCAAAAACGCTAATACGTTGACCGGCGCATTTGAAGGAACAGGGCAAGCCATGGATAGTTTAATTAGCGAATAAGAGACTCGACTCAACAGTGAAGTGACAAGACGCTGCGGACAAGATACATTTTTCAAGGGCCTCTAAATATGTGTAGGCACACAATTACAATACACACAATAACAATTTTAGATTCCCGACTCGGATAGGTTAGCTACCTACAATTTTTCTCTGTCAATTCATACGAAATAAGATTTCCTTGGGCTGCAGGAGCAGGCGAGCTCGAAAAAGCTCGAGCAACCGCGTTGGGTAGGCGCGAACGAATTTGCAGTCATTAGTTCCAAACCGGAACGTATGGCTTATGAACCGGGATACAATGCGTCAAACTGGGACATGTCCAGGTGTAGAGGGACGTGGCAGCCCTACGCTAGAAACTCATTGAAAATTTTCAGAATTTTCTCAAAAAATAGCTGGTTCGTACAAAAGTGACAAACCTACATACAAGTGGGTCTAGTAGTAGCTAGAACCATGCTTTGAATCCATATTAACAGTGTGCGCGTTGATGTCCTTTATATTGGATTTTAGTGGAAAATATTTTCACAGGCAGCACGTACTTAGGTTTGAATAAATTAAGTTAGGAGGAATAAGGAAAACGCTATAATAACTACTTCATTGACTATATCCACTCACTGAACTGACAATGCTGCAAGAATCAAGGGTTGGAATCATTAGGTTAGATCCTTCACGAAGCCGCCAACCAAGCATTCTGTACATCAAACAGTAACTCTACGCAAAAATGTATGCTGGGAAACGACTTTTTTCTTTGGTGTAAAAATCACGGTTGTGCTGATGGATGCATTGAATAGTACAGGGGTCAGGGAAGTATTTTAAGTAGGTACTTAATGTTATTACATTTAAAATCTCCGTAACTAGAAGGTTCAAATAAAAATTGAGCTGACTTCGTGCGCTCTAGCATTCTACAAGGGCCCCGTTATTCTAAAGTGCCCTGGGCCTCCAATCGGTTAAAGACGGCCCTGGGCTTCGTTAAGGGTGTTTGAACACAAGTGATATCGTTCCATGCGGGACGGCTGAGTATGACATGGTCACATACGAGTAGGTAGGTATAACGTGACATAAGGCAGAAAGAAAGGAACTATTGCGATGACGGCGAACCAAACGATTTGAATTTCTGGGGAGAACTACTATACACATACTGATATATATAGTACCGATCGGTAGGTATACTACGTACAGGTTCTCGTTGCAGCTGCGCGCGGGATCCCCCTCGCCTCGGCGAGACACTTCTCCAGACCCAGTCACAAGACCGATGAGTTTATCTCGTGGGATAACGTTCTCTTCCTCATTGGAAACTTTAATTACATTGTAGTTTTGTAGGTACCTAAGATTTCGTTTCCAAAATACTTTTGACACATAATCTAAACAGTTTTAAAAGTAGCGCGCGGCTTCGCCTGCTGGTATTTTATATTCTACACTACACTACAAACATGCTGGAAGGGTTTTGAGCAAGAAGACAGTTTTGGAATACTTTTTAACCGACTTCAAAAAAGGAGGAGGTTCTCAATTCGGTTGTATTTTTTTTTGTGTTTGTTACCTCATATCTTCGTCATTTATGAACCGATTTGAAAAATTCTTCTTTTATCTGAATGGATCTACTTCCCGATTGGTCCCATTGAAATTTTATCAAAATCGGTTCAGCAGTTTGGTTTTTAAATCAAAATAGCTAGAAAAAATATGTCATCTAAGTAAAAGAAATTGCGAAGTTGATACTTGACAAGGATTTGTGTGTGTGCGTTTTTGCAAAAAATAACCGACTTCCAAAAAAAACACGAAAAAAAAGTGGAAAATAACTTTACTTTCGGAAGTCGTTGCCAAAAAAGTCAATTAAACAAACAATAGTCACCGACTTCCGAGAGTAAAGTTATTTTCCACTTTTTTGTGTTTTTTTGGAAGTCGGTTATTTTTTCGAAGTTTTGTTTGCTGCCTCATGAAAACAAAACCATTTTGGACATTTTAAGTTGAACTTTACAAGTTTAGTTAATTATTATTATTATTCACTAATATTAATTCTAATCTAATTCTAAGCTAATTCTATCAGACACTTAAATGAGTCCCTAAATATTGTTGTACTGTTTAGAATTGCCATTGTCGACGTTGTTGAGCTGGGAGTCGAAAATTCAATTTTTTTTTCAGTTTAACTAGTTTTTGTGAAAACAGGTTTGTATGAGAAGCCTTTATTTTGAGCACTCGAGTCGCACTGTAGGACATAGACCTCTCACAAGGAAATGTCACAATATTATCATTAGATACGCAGTGTTCATACTACGCTTTACCTACATAAGATAAAGATAATTATGGCATTAAATCATGATGTCTGCTTAAGTGTTATTGGGTTTTCCCATCAGGAATATCTCAGTAGCAGCCAGAGCGGCGCGCGGCGGCGGCGGGATTTGTGCCCGGTTTATGGCAATAGGCTCGCCCCCTATTACATGGGACTTAAAACATAACTGGCGAAATATGGGTGTACTAATAAGGTACAACTCTGCCTAACCCTTCGGGAGCACAGGAGTGAGGTTATGTTGTGTTTGCCTCTAATAATAATAAGAGACAAGGGGGCTTATCCTCTTCTCGCTTCTTTAACCTGTACATGAACCGGTTGATCGGCATACTTGGATGTTCCATAGACGGGGTGTGTATGAACCAGGGTTGTTGCGAATATCAGCATCAGCATCCGCGAATTATCAGCATTGTTTTTTATATCAGCATCAGCATTAGCAACAATCGATGCTGATTTTTAATGCTGACATTCAAGTCGTGATGTGTTCGTTGAAGGCTCGCCTTAACTCGAGCCACGTGGAGTTTAACCAACCGTAGACAGTTAAACAAAAAATCTGTTACTCGGTCCCTCAGCCGTTTGTTTAGTCATCATAAATTGGTTGGACGCTAGTGAGTTATTGTGTGTCGTCTTTTATTCAAAATCTTATATCACATTTACTAACAATTTTAAAGTAAAATAATTATGTTTTATTTACACCGAAACACTTTCAAAAATTGTGTTGCAGATTGCCTTTAAAGTGCAAATGGATATCCGGCCAAATGGAATAAGAGATGTTCACAGGCTTCCTGGTAAACCGGGCGCAGTAAGACCAATAATTGTTGAATTTTATACAATCCCGATAAAAACGGAGCTTACCTCCTTAGTTCGGTCCTATAACAATAACCGGGAGAAAGGAGAAAGCTTAACTCTGCACAACTTGGTCTAAACTATGAAAACCGTCCCATATACGAGTATGTAAGCGAATACTTGTCTCCATCCGTCAAAAAATTGTACTTCCTTGCAAGAGAATTTGCTAGTCAAAACAATTATAAATTCTGTTGGTGTAAGAATAATAAGATATTTTTACGTAAGCTTGAGGGTGATAAGCAGATCCTTATAAAATCTGAGAAATGTTTTGAAGACCTCAAAAAACCACAATGACTGTTTTTATTTATGTACTCAATGGCTTTTCATCAACCAACTTATTGTTTATGTTTAAGACAACTAATTACTTTTTTTAACTCCAATATTTGTAAAACTGCAAACACCCTGATATATCTTCCAATCACTATACACACACTCAACTCAAACAAAACTCAAACTAAATATACATTTAACACATTCACACTACCATTTCCGGCACGGGGACATTGTCTAAAGCTGTTGTTTCGGCAAACCAGGTTTAATTGCAGAGGTCAATCGCATTATACTATAAATCACTTCACAACAAGTGGCTAATCACATAGATCAACTTGTGACAGAATTGGATGCATATCAAGTATGTAAATCATATAAAACCTCGGTAGATGACTGCTCAAGTTTAATAAACAATATAACTGAACAAATAACAGTACTGCCCCTTAATATTCGCAGCATAAACAGAAACTTCGATTGCCTGGTAGCTTTCTTGCACCAATTAAAATTTGACTGCAATATCATTGACGGCACGGTTGGCGCAGTGGCTGAGCGATTGACTGCTGCGCTGCGTGTCGTGGGTTCGATCCCCGCACGGAACAAATATTTGTATGGCCTACAGATAGTTGTTCCGGGTCTGGTTGTTTGTGTATGTGAGTTTAAATGTTTGTAAACGCACCCACGATACAGGAGAAATTCCTAGTGTGGGGCAACGTTTATTTAAAAAAAAAAAAAAAAAAATCATAGTCTTGACTGAATGCTGGTTACGAAAAACTACCGTTATACCTACCTTAAATGGTTACAATGCCCATTCGACAAAAAATACAAAAAATCAGAATGACGGTGTTGTTATGTTCACAAAAACTTCAATTCAGTGTTCAGTCTCTGAACCTGAAGATATTGAAGCAAATTGTCTACTTTGCATAATCGATAATAACGTTGCTATCTTAGCTTTGTACCGCTCCCCCTCATACAAACACATTGACAATTTTATTAACAGCCTTGACATTACAAGCATCCAAAATGAAATACATACCACTGATTTTTCACCCGTCCTCATGGCAAATAACGCAAACGAAGCTGCTAACATTCTGGTGTTCATTTTAAGACTAATAATTATTGATAACCATACTCGATACATTAAGGCCCCAAAGAAAAAACGAATTATAAAACCATGGATTACTCCCGGTCTGCTTCGATATATTCGTGATAGGGATAAAATGCACAAAAAACTAAAATCTGATCCAAAAAATCCTATCTTAAAAATAACATACTCGCGATACCGTAATTTCTGCAACTCTTTGTTACGGAAACTGAAAATTAACTACGAAAAAACCGAGTTCAAAAAAAAGGAAGAATGACCCTAAGGCTACCTGGGACCTAATAAAAACAATAACGCACACCAAACCCTCCACCAACCCTCCTACAAACCTCCTGAAAACTGAAAAAAACGAGCAAAGAGCAGCAAACGCAGTCAACAACTATTTTGTAAACATAGGAAATAACCTAGCCAATAAAATTCAACACGGTAGATCAAAATCGGCACTCCCTAACAGTCCATTGCCAGCATCCAAGTCGATGTGTATTTTGGAAACCAATGACGAAGAGGTTGAAGGAATTTTAAATAACCTGAAATCAGATTCAGCAGTAGGAATTGATGGCATCTCCACCAAAATTCTCAAATTGACCCGCAAGAGCCTAGTCCCTTGCATTACCCACATTTGCAATCTAGCAATTTCAACTGGTGTCTTCCCTGACACCTTTAAAATAGCCCTCGTTCATCCAATCTATAAAGGGGGGGACAGGGATAGCGTAAGCAATTACAGACCAATCTCCGTTCTACCGTCTATGTCTAAGATCCTGGAGAAAATCCTAAATAAGCGTTTGCGTGGCTATCATCGTACAAATAGTTTTCTTTCAGACAGTCAATATGGCTTTAGAACTGGCATTTCTACCGAAGATGCGGTTGTTGCTTTCTCGGAAAAAGCAACCAGGCATATGGATAACCGTGAGAAGTGCCTGGGCATATTTCTAGATATATCCAAAGCATTTGACTCTGTCTCTGTCCCGAAACTCTTATCAAAATTGGAACGCATAGGTGTACGTGGTGTTGCTCTAGATATTTTCACGAGTTACCTTAAAAGAGATACCAACATGTTAAAATAGGTGAAGTGGTCAGTGATAGGGCAGGCATTGAATACGGCGTCCCACAAGGAAGCATTCTGGGCCCAACGCTTTTCCTCATCTACATTAATGATCTGTGTTCTCTAACCCTCACAAATTGCTCAATGCTTACATACGCAGATGATACAGCACTGCTTGTACATGGCAAGGACTGGAGAGAAGTGGAAATGCATGCTCAGTCGGCATTGGACGCGGTAATGAATTGGCTCGCGAAACACCTTTTAACTTTAAATTCAGAAAAAACTAAAATCCCAGCCTAATATGCCGCTTATTATAAAAGGTCTCTCATACCCAGAGCACTCTAGACTACTTCTACTTTCGTGTACGTGCCTGGTACTGGCAATAGCAACAAATATAAAGTACTTGGGAGTGTTGATAGACAGATATCTAAACTGGTATACTCACGTAGACAACTTGGTAGCAAGAACACGAAAACTTATTTACATTTTTTAAAAACTACGCTACTCAGCTGACATAAGTACTCTCCGAGTTGTTTACTTGTCACTCTGTCAATCCCTTCTTGCATACTGCCTCCCAGCATGGGGTGGGGCCTGTAAGACCCACTTCCTAAAACTAGAAAGAGCACAAAGAGCAGTTCTAAAAGTAATGCATTGCAAGCCCTACAGATACCCTACAGAGGAGCTTTACAGGGACTGCGAAGTGCTTTCAGTAAGGAAACAGTTTGTCCTACAGTTTATACTGAAAAAACATCGTGAGCCAATAAAAACTACCAAAAAACGCCGAGCTGATATTGTTTTTCCACCTGTTAGACACAAAACCGCCTTTGCTGTACACCAGTTTTCGTATCTGAGCCAAAAGATACCATCAACAAATTGCTCGCAATACATAACCTCAATATACACCAATGCAGAAGCGCGGTTAAAAGTGGTTCATGAAAAAAAGCTACGACGAAATAGAAAATTTACTATTCTCCCCTACTCGTTAGCCCTAAGCCCAAAACGAACATTTAACATGCACTTTACACTCCATCAACACATACACACATATACACTACACAGACACACACACACCCTCTCATAACACATGCACTTCATGTTTCTATAATTGTGATTCGTACTAAATAATCTGTTCAAGAAATTTGTTTATTTTTGTTATTTTTTCATTTTACTTTTTTTCGTTACATTATTGGTTACCTATGAGGCTATGAAATACACACGACTTTTCTAATGAAGAAACACTGTCTCCCAAGTCACAGGTGAAAACCTAGTTTGGGAGCCAGGGGACCTATCTGTGGGACATAATGTCAGTATGTTATAACCTAAGATGTCTGTAACAATCTTGTCACTGTATGGAAATATAGAATTATATTATATTTAAGTAATTTATATCAGCATCAGTATCAGCATCCGCTGATATTGGTCTAAAAACATCATGATCAGCATCAGCATCGGCTGTTACAGTAGCAACCTGCATCAGCAAAAACCCTAGTATAAACAACATTAGTAACGCGGTTAATATGGTGTTGCTGAGCCAGCGATCGGTGCATAACGTGAACTTTTACGCATTTGTGAGTCATATGCGGAGGAGTTCATGATCTTCAAAGTCGGTACCAAATGTTACTCATCTGTACCTCCTGTCACTCTTTGCGGCATTCCTTTAAAAGGGTGCAGCATTTCAAGTACTTGAGGCACTGGATTTCTGACGACTTGTGTGGCAGTCTGGACATTGAGAGGGAGCGCAGGGCGCTGTCTGTCCGGCGTAATCTATTGGTTATATGTATACACTTTCCTAAATTTAATAGCAATTTTTGCGAGAAATAGCGATCGTAACTTGGAGGTAGGATTTATTTAATAAAATATGAGTTACAAAACGCTATGTTCGTAACACATGAAATTATAATCAAAACAGTAGGGGAATATCACTTTTAAAAGTTGCTAAGGGTTTATATATTGCTGCTCGTGACTGTACAGCACCTGCGAAGGTGACTTTAGATAAGGCATATTGTCAGAAAGAAAGAAAGATCATATTTTATTTGTCAAACATGCGTTTACATAAACTGACTAATCAGACATGCAAGGTATCGTCAGTCGTTTTACACGTGCCAAACTTAAAATGTAATTAATGAGTATAGAAACAAATAAAGACAATAATAGCTTGGACCCTGCTCCTAACTCTCGACACCGGCGGAAACTTTTTTAAATGTTTTTATTTATTTAATTTATTTAACAATTTATGTACACACTAAATACAGAAATCAAGAAAGGAACAGAAAAGAGAGTACAAAGGTATTGCTTATTTCTAATGAAATCTTTTCCAGCATACCTGCGAAAGGAGATACTAAAAAAAGAGATGTAGACAAAGTGTGTAAAATAAGAAGAGAAAATGGAATACATAAAACATAAAGCAGATAACTATTTTAAATATAATATACAATATAAGAATATACTTACATATATACGTATAAATACAAAGATACATACAACAATCCTATAAATACAATATAAAAAATAATAATAGATACTTATGCAACTATGACGAAATGGAAAGATAATGTTCTTTCACTCTTCTTTTGAAAACTGCAATAGTTTGGCAGTCCCTAATATCAGGAGGAAGTGAATTCCACAACCGCACGGCGTGCACAGTGAAGGAGTAGGAGTAGAAATCGGTAGAGTGTGGAGGGGACTTAAGGAGGTTCCTAAGATGCGACCTGCAAGGTGCATCAGAAGGACGAGAGTAGAAAAAGCGTTCCCGCAAATAGGATGGCGTTTTAGGGTTGTGAAGGATATTAAATAGCAGACACAATATCCGAGAGTTCCTGCGAAGTCGAATTGGGAGCCACTTGAGTATTTTGCGAAAGTTGGAAACATGATCATACTTTTTAAGGTTAAAAACAAAACGAATACAAATATTTTGCAACCGCTCAAGTTTATATAAAAGCTCCTCGGTGGCATCCAAATAACAGGCATCGGCGTAGTCTATGATGGGCTGGATGAGAGTTTGCGCAAGGGAGATTTTGGTTTTCAAAGGCAAGAAGCTCTGTAGGCATTTCAATGAGTGGAACGTGTAGTGCACTTTGCGACTAACTTCAGCAACTTGGGCAGTCCATGATAAGTAGGAGTCCATAGTCACCCCCAGGTTTTTTTTATGTATTTTTTTATAAGAAATATCTATGGAAAAATATAAAAGTGGTGTATATAGACGACAAAACCAAAATAACAATAACTCTTATATTGTTACAATATTAAAGAGGATTCATTGAGAGGTTAAATATGGAAAACTCTTTTGCAAGGAAAGCGACAGCGACTGTTCGTGGCAAAAAGAGCAGTTCTTGTTAATTCAAAAAAACTATGTTAGGTTAGGTATTTAGAATATGTTATTTCTCCTCTAACTGTTTGTCCAAACTCTCCAAACTGACTAATTTCAATGACAGCATAATATTTCTCTACAAACTATTGTTTTAAACGTTCTGACTGACGTACCTCACTGAATCACCCTATCTAGGTATGCCTGTGATGTTAGTCAACTTATCACCGCATAGGGAAACATTTCCATATTTTCCGCCTTCATCCGAGTAAATTCCTTGTATTCGATACTTCCACTCGACGGGGAAGCCCATAGCGCACTCATTCATCCACGCAGTATCTGTGTAATAGGTATTCAACCTTCACCGTCGCACCTTCGTTGACGTCGATTCACTATTTTGAATCTGTGGCTCGTTTGACAGCTCAAGCGGGTAATGGCGGGTATATTTTAGCGTTAGTCATTTTGTTTCCGTACCTATTTTATTTTTTGAAAAATGTTTGTCTCTCTATTTGCGGTTAGTTCGTTTCTTCGAAAAAATACAGTTTGTCAGCTATTTAAGTAGTTTATTTATTGTGATCGTTTCTTAGAAATCTGAGCGACTGTTTATGTCTTTTACAGAGTAGAGTCTTGGTCTGAATGATAAACCCATCAGTATCAGATAGGCGGGACTTTTTAACCGACTTCAAAAAAGGAGGAGGTTCTCAATTCGTTTGTATTTTTTGTGTTTGTTACCTCATATCTTCGTCATTTATGAACCGATTTGAAAATTCTTCTTTTATCCGAAAGGATACACTTTCCGATTGGTCCCATAGAAATTTCATCAAAATCGGTTCTGTAGTTTGTTTTTTAAATCAAAATAGCTGGGAAAAATATGTCATCCAAGTAAAAGAAATTGCGAAATTGATACTTGACAAGGATTTGTGTGTGATACGATAACAAAAAAGGGTAAAATAAAAACTTTATTGCAAAAAAGTAACCGGTAAGTCGGTGACTATTGTTTGTTTCATTGACTTTTTTGGCACCGACTTCCGAAAGTAAAGTTATTTTCCACTTTTTTTTGTGTTTTTTTTTGGAAGTCGATTATTTTTTGGAAGTTTTGTTTGCTGCCTCATGAAAACAAAACCATTTTGAAGATTTGAAGTTGAACTTTACAAGTTTAGTTAATAATATCACTAACTCGTTTTCGCTAATTCTATCAGACACTTAAATGAATCCCTAAATATTGTTGTACTGTTTAGAATTGCCATTGTCGACGTTGTTGAGCTGGGAAAAAATAACCGACTTCCAAAAAAAAAAAACAAAAAAAAGTGGAAAATAACTTTACTTTCGGAAGTCGGTGACTATTGTTTGTTTCATTGACCGTTTTGACACCGACTTCCGAAAGTTCATTTCAGGTTTTTGTTTTCTTAATATTACGATTAGTTTACCTAATTTCCTACGTTCAAGTAACCAAATAATTAAGTTGCCTTTATCTGTTTGGGCATTTTATTATATTACCTACTTTTCATTTCTTTTTTTAGTGTTGGATAGCGCATTGATTGAGTAAGGTTATAGGCTATGTGACACGCTGCGACTAATAGGAGCGGAGCATCAACAAAAAATGTTACGCATTACGCAGACGAAGTTGCGTGGGTCAGCTAGTAGTGATAATTAAAATTTTGCTGTAGGTATCTGGGTATAGATAGACGATGCTTTATGAATTCTTAAGTTCTTACTGCCTACTTGTCTTATACTAAGTATAACTAGCTGTGCCCTGCGACCTTTGTCGGCGTAAAATTATCAAGTAAGTATAAAAATATTAGGTACTTCTCTATTTGAATCGGATTTTGTTAACAATTTCAAGGGTTGTTTTTTTTTCATGGAACCCTACCTAATCCTAATTTTAAAATAAAAGTAAGTCCCGTGAAAAACGGTCCAGCCGTTTCGGAGATTAGCCGGAACAAACAGACAGACCGACAGACAAACAAAACATAAAAAATGTTATAAGTACCGTTCTTTTATATGCATTCAGTAAAAAGCTGTTATTTTGAAACAACAGACTCCTCAATTTTATTTACCTTGTCATAGACAGTAAAGCGTTGTTGGGAAATATTTGCAAGAATACGGCGTTCGTTCTGATTTTGGCTACGTACCCTTGAGCAACTCGAAAGTACGTTTTGGGACAAGCCCTCCACACTGTTCCCAAAACACTGTAACTCGACCACCAGAAAAGCGCCAAGACAATGAAGCTCGACGAAGTCCCAGAGAAACAATAGAACTGTCTTGGATCCCGCAACGAAATTAATCAGAAAAGAATATAGCGGAGGAGTAGGAAAAACACAATTTTTAACTCAAAATTCTGACAATCAATCTTACCAAGGGGTATCGTATTTACACAGTACGAAATAGGTTGTGGAGATTAGATAGACAGTCGCTCTATGTAAAACACTGGTCAGTATTTAGCTGCATCCGATTAGACTGGAAGCCGACCCCAACATAGTTGGGAAAAGGCAGTACCGCTTAGAAAGGGGGATACCCCTTGGTAAGACTGGTTGTCAGACTTTCGGGTCACTGACTACCTTTATCGACTGTCAAAGATCTACAATTGGCACTTTGACAGCCGGCACCAACAGCTTAACGTGCTTTCCGAGGCACGGAGGAAACTCGGTATGTATGGGTGGGTGGTCACCCATCTAAGGACCAACCCAGGCAAGCGCGACTTAAACTGATGATCGACCCGAGCGGCTGATATTATTTAGCCACGAGCTCCTCTTAAAATCGCTGAAATATGCATAATAAAAGCCCGAAATATGCAACATAAAATTGACATAGGTCATTGTCATAGGTAGGTTAGGTAGGATCTATTGCATATTATTTATGTAATCCGTCATACATAACACATTACCAAAGAGATTTAAAAAACTTCTTTCGTAAATATTTGAATGGCTTTGAACATTACCGACGAGCAAATCAACAAACCCTAAGCAACAGGATTGACATCATTCGGCATGTACACGTAAAATCAAAAGTAACCAATGATTTCAAAAGGAAGGATAGTACGCCCGCCCGCCTAAACATACATACGAACTACGCGAGTGCCGTTACTTCGCGCGCGCTGCCGGCCACGCCAAAAATGTGTTTATTTAATCATTTAAATGCAACAAAAGTAATATATGGTTACTTATCGATGATACGATATCCCATGAGCCTTTTAAACCTTTGTATCGTAGTTTTTGCAGCCTTTACCACGCAACTAGACATTATAACAAGCAAATGACAAGCAACACTCGCACTCACAACCGAGTGCGTTGGTCCTAAAAAAACTGTCAGTTGCGCGGTCGGTTGGCCCGGTACTTACGCCAATATATAAGTCAATGAAAGTACTATAAACACAACAATCCATTTATTTCAGGTAACAAAGACCCATTGATAAATACCTTAACCTAAATATACATACTATAACATTAGTTTACTATGAAACTAAAACTCGAACTATGTCTACGTATGGCTATCCCTCTTGTCGTTTATAGCCGTGCAAGCTACATACATCCTTAGGGTAGTGTTTTAATGCCATAACCTACGGGCTCGACTACCTGTACCGTCAACAAAGGAAAACTACTCTGTATGAGAGTGCTTCAAGTCTCTTGGTGACTATACTGCAGGTAGGTACTCGAATCCCTATTCCCTATCCCAAGGAAATTAGAAGTATCTCAAGCCGACGCACACTGGAGATGGCATCGGCCAACGTAAATTCATACGTAGTTAGTGGTTACGAGATACAAATTTCAATGTTTAGAGATTGACCCCAAGGCTTTATAGGAGATTTCCCTTCGCAGCATTGGACATTAGAATCTGTAACTTGTAACGACTAAGTACGATTGAATTTACGTTGGATAAAGATAAAATGCCTTGCCGTGCCGTCCCCGGTTTTTACTGACCTTTACGGGTTAACTTTGAGCTCTTTCCATATTCATTTATTTATATAATGTAATAATTTCAGTCACCATTTTACCTACACTAAATTAAGTTAATGTTAGTTTGAAGTCAAACGTTTCCTAACCCGTTAATAAACAGCCATATTTCGTTATAGTAATGTCGTGTCCAATAATTCACGTGTGCAGCGAGAGGCGGTTTCTTCGCAGTCGTATTAGTGTCCCTATTGCCCGCAAGATGGCGGGAGTAGTTCGTATTGCCAGACGACACATCAGGACTGTCAGGAACAACGTCGTGGCCTTATGCATCATGTATAGCCTGTGAATAAAGAGTGTAAATATTATTATATTGATGAGAAGAGTTTTAGAACATATTTTGAAACAACGCCATCTATTGTCAAATAGCTGACTAACAGTGCCAAAAGTAACTTTTATTTATTTTTAACGGTTGTATGAGCTTCGAAAACGAATGCAAAAAAGGAATTAAAAACCCAAAAAACTGAAAAGCAATAAACAAGCCCATTTTAAATAATAAAATATAATAAATCTGTAGACTTGGCGTTTCTGTACATTGAAAATATTTAGAAAAAAAAAATTGTCGGTTTGATAAAGGATAACAAACAGAACCCATTTCTACTATTTTTAGAATTTTTGTCCCCCTCGGCCCCTGCGCCACCCGCGCACCCCTCGCCCGCCGTCCCACGCCCCGTGCTCACACGCTCCGCCGCTACCACGGCTCGAGCCATGCGCACCGCGTCACCCGCTCCTCACCGCTTGCTGGCAGGCTCAGCTGTCGGAACGCCCAACGACTCCATAATGTCGCCGCCTCCGCCCAGAAGCGCTGCCCGAGACTCTCGCGCCGTGTTGTCCGCGTAATCTTCGAGGGAGGGTAGCGACCTCTCGATGACGTCGGGAGGCTCCACGGCCGGTCGACGAGGCGTCTCAGACGACACGCCCGCACGAGCCGGCCCACCGGAAGGCATGGCGGTGAGTGGCATCATGTGCATTGACGACGACGCGCTGGCCTTTGGCTATGAGTTTCAACTCGACGCCAGAGCCCAGCGCCGCCCAAGAAGTTCAGACGACGAGGCCGTCGAAGAGGCGAAGCGAGTCTGCACCGACTCCCCGCTCCCGCAGCGCGCCCCGCGCGGTCGAGCCGAAGTCGGATCGCCGGCTTTCGCTGAGGCGGCTCGCCGCCCACCCACCGGAAAAGACACCAACCAAGTCTCGACGCCCGCCGCCGGCTCCGGTGCGTGGGCTACGACACAGCAACGGGGCGCCGAGGTACAACGCAGCAGACCGTGCAGAGATCTTCGCCGAGCACCTGGAGGGTCAATTCGAGCCAAACCCAACTGTTGACACCGACCACATCGCAGCAGTCGAGAGGCACCTTGGGGAGTACTTCGCGACGCCGATAGCTCCCGAAGAGGACCCAATCTTCTTTTCGCCTTGCGCAGTCAGACGCGCCATCCTGAAAACCAGGCCGAGAAAACCCGGCCTCGTGGAAGGAGGGGTGCGTCATCATGCTGCCCAAGGCGCACAAGGACGTCACAAGGCCGGAGAGTTATCGGCCCATCACTCTCCTGTCGACCATCTCCAAGGTGTTTGAGCAACTTCTGCTGCGACACCTCTCCCAGCACGTAACGCCTCGCCCGGAACAGTTCAGGTGTCGCTCCGAACACTCGACGACGCTCCAGCTGTCGAGGGTACTGCACCTGCTGGCGGCAACGCTGAACAAGAAAGAGCGTGCAGTTGCAGTATTCCTCGACATGGAAAAGGCTTTCGACCGCGTCTGGCATGCCGGTCTGCTGTACAAACTGTCGCAGACAGGCGCGCCTCGTCACTTGATACAGGTGGTCTCCTCGTTTCTTACCAACAGGTCATTCAGGGTGGCGGTGGACGGCGCGCTATCGAGCGCCCGCCCGATCGCAGCGGGCGTGCCACAAGGCAGCTGCGTCTCACCGCTTTGCTACTCCTGCTTCACCGACGACATCCTCACCACGCCTGATGACACGCTCGCGCTGTATGCCGGTGACGCCGCGTACATCGCTACGTCGCTCAACGCGAGGCACGCGGCCGTCAAAATGCAGCACGCGCTCGACTAGCTACCTGACTGGCTGTCAAAATGGAGGTTGTCAGTGAACGTGGGCAAGACGCAGGAGCTGGTCGCCGGCGGCACCACTCTCCCGCCACCCCTGAAGCTGCAGGGAGCCGACATCGCGTGGTCGCCCCAGGTGAAGTACCTCGGGGTCACCATCGACCGTCGGCTCTCCATGGTAAGTCACGTCCGCACGGTCGTTGCCAAGAGCGGAACGGCCCGCGCCCTGCTCCGCCCAGTGATCTCTTCCCGCCTCCCGCTGCGTGCCAAGCTGGGCGTGTACAAGTAGTACATCCGCCCACTGCTCACGTACGCCGCCCCAGCCTGGCTCGCCCTCACTAGCGAGAGCACCAGGAAGCTCCTCCGCGTACAACAGAACCTGTCGCTGCGAAGGATCGTCGCCGCCCCTCGCTACGTGAGGAACTCGACCATCCAGCGGGACCTCAACGTAGAGAGCCTGGACGACTTCTGCTGCCGCCTCGCGTCCACAATGTTCGCGCGATCCACACGCGGCCTACTTAAACAATGACACTCCACACACACTACATCCACCCGGTACGTGTCGTGTTCTAGGTTAATATAGGCATGACACACGCCGATCACTTAAACATGACTCCACCTTGACTCCACATGCGATCAAACTCACGCGATGAATGTGCGGCGCGGGCTCGCAATTCTTTCGCCTACATGAGCGGTGTTACACAAATACATTGCCGCTCATACCCACACACCACGGCCCCTCTGCCTGCCACGTAATCGGCTCGACCTGCGAGCGTCGACAGGCGGGGGCCAACAGCCGCGGTAGGGAGCGCCGAGTCACCTCTGCCGCTGGTTGTCACCCGCTAGGCCTCCTCCGGGTAACCGGAGGTCTCACCGCCAGGTGACAGACCGCCGAGGTGGCGTGAAGAAAGCGGCGCTACTACATAGCGCCGTAGCGCCTCCTACTGGACTCCATTGCAACTACACATAGGCAAGATGCGTGCGCGCGCTCTTCGCTCGGCTAGGCCTTTATGGCCAACGCAATGAGGGTGCCCGTTGTCACGGGCAAACCATTGAAACCGCGGGCCCAAGGACCATGTCCATACCCTGCCAGCCGCGCCTCCATGCGGGGGCGTAGCGAGTTCTAGTGAGCATCGATGTCGGTTGTTGAGTGTCTTTCCTTTCGTGTTGTAAAAGTATTTGGTATATTGGTATTAATTATATTGTAAGTCTCGGTCTAAAAAACTTAAATTGTTGTTCCATATCTATACTAATATTATAAAGCTGAAGAGTTTGTTTGTTCGTTAAGGGAAGTTAATGAAAACATGTACATACAATACTCTGGCTTCTTGGATTTCTCCAACATCGGTAAGTCATGTTTACGGAGGTAGTGTGGAACTATACCTAGAAGTCGCTTAGAGATTTAACTGTGACCTAGACTTCGATGCCTAATTACTGTGTAATGTGGAGAATCACAATAAAATTGTAGATTTCCACTTGAAAGCCCTAAAATTAAGCTTCAAATTCAGCCATAAATATTTGTGTCACGATAGGTTTCATATCGATACTAAGTTCCATAGTCACTTGAACATTCTCCAATTCATTATAGGTTTTTTCCTGTTTTTCTACGAATTACTTTTAAGCATATAAGTTGATTTTATTTTTGTAACCACCCATTCGATGAGTTTGGATAATCAAAAATGAACCTCAAAATTTGGCGCCTCAAATCCGGCGTTGTTATTAATTTTTTGTTTTTAAATGTTACCAGTGACCAAATGTCACTCACATCACCCAGAAGAGTCTAACGACGTATAATTTATCCGAATGAAACCGAGAACAAGAAAAGGACATAGATACATGTCAAACACATAACCCTCGTTTTGGGGTTCCCCGCAGTCGGGCAAAAACAGGGCTTGTGTTAAAAATGATAGTTACATGTGCATTCTTCTCTGAGCTTTCTCGATGTCCTCGTCTTTCTCCCGCAGCAAGTACCGGCGAGTGCCCTTCACGAAATCCACGCAGTGCTCCTCCCAGCTGAAATCATTTTTTGAATAAGTAAGACTGACTCTATGAATTATAATAATATCATTGTAAAAAGGAACTTAATTGACGGGTAGGCTGTATTACCTAGTGATAACCGGGTTGTAGAGTTCAGATAGAGCTGGTGTTCAGCTGCATCCGATTAGACTGGAAGCCGACTGTAGCATAGTTTGTGAAAAGGTAGGCAGATGATTGTGATGACATCACCCAGCCAGTCTCTCTCATATCTGCGTGCCAGTCTCTTATTAACGATTAGGTACTGTAGTGGGTTTTAAGGTAGGTCTTCTTAGCGAGTCGAAGTCAATCATAAAATTAAGTTGTATCGCAGTTCGGCTACGAGTTTATTCAGCGTCCAATCAGTTCCTACATCGTGCACACAACAGGGCAGGGACTGAAAAGCTACTGCTGAACGTGGGATCCTGAGGTCGATTGCAAGATAGGGCAAATTTTTATTGGTTTTTTTTTTTATCAGGAATTTCTTATTATAAACCACGGTGTCCGGTTTTGTGGCCAGTTGATCGCAATAGGCTCACCCCCTATTACGTGGGATGTAAACATAACTGATGAAATGTGATAATGAGGGTATTTAATTAGGTGTACGACCGCTTAACCCTGGGATTACAGGCGTGATGTTGTGCTGTTATGTAAACTACTCTAAGGCTGTCTTGAAAAAAATCGACTCCAGCGATTGCGTCACCCTATGTGAAATAGTTATCTTCTTTTGCAAATGTTATTTGTATGCCGTACATAACAAAAAAAGATTCTATTCTATTCTACTCACTCGATAGTGCTGGGGTCCAGGTTGTACACCGCGGCGTCAGGTGCTGACAGTCGCTGCTGCAAGCGCTGCACGTTGTCAGTACTGAAATGCCACTCGCGCGTCGCGAAGAACTTTAGCGCTTCGTTCATTGCTTGCAGGCGCTTGCTGATGGTCGACATGCTCGGTCTGGAAATGTATGTTTTGTTCAGTGCCACACCCTTTAATATGACCATACTTTTCTGATACACGCTATTTAAAGAATAAGACTAAAGCCAAAGTGGTTACCTTGGCTTCACCCCACACATTTTGGAAATATAGTGGATGAGGTACAGCGGACCTGTCTGAAGTGTCGTCTCCAGAATCTTCTGCATCACGCTGCAATACAACAAACGCTTGATCATTCGAGAGTTACAAGTTGGGTAAGGAGTAAAGGTCGGAGTTTTACTGACGTGACACGAACAGTCTTACTGACCTTTGGTCTTATTATCACATAAGTCTACTGGAGAAGACGTGCGCCTATCTAAATTTTAGGGGTTAAAGTATGAAATTGCCGATATAACATATTTATTTAATCAAAATATTTACCCTCATTATCTATACACTGCTGGCATCTTATCGGAAGTTATTAATGCCATTGCGATAGAACTCTGGGGATCTAGATTCAACAAACATTGTGAAAGCATTTTGTAATGCTTGGGAAGAAAATTTTTACCACATAGAAAATTGTCCAAATCACGAAAAAAATGGTAGTCAGTTGGAACAAGGTCTGGCGAGTACGGAGGATGACGTATGGTTTCTAACTGCAGCTCCTGTAGAGTTACAACGGTGTCCCGTGCAGTGTGAGGTCTTGCGTTATCACGGAGCAATAATGTTGAAGAGATCGATTGACGAGTCGGGGCTGTTTCACTGCCAGTTTCGCCATCATTGTTCGAAGTTCGGCACAGTAAACATCTGCTGATATTGCTTGACCAGACCTGAGAAAGCTATAGTGAATAACACCATGAAGAGACCACCAAACAGTTACCATTACCTTTTTATTTGTAAGCTTACGCTAGGGCACTGTTGCGGCGTTTGACCTGGGGTCAACCATTGCATTTTTCGCTTACGGTTATCGTAAAGAATCCATTTTTCGTCACAATTCGATCTCTCGTTCGATTCCTTCATTTCTGCACCGATTCAACAAGGCAGCGCAAGTTTCAACTCACGTTTATTTCTGCAGATCAATCAAATCATGAGGCACCCATTTTTCATATTTTTTTATCTTATTGATTTGATGCAAATGAGTAAATATTGTAGATAAGGCAACGTTAAACCATGCTGCTAATTCCTGGGTAGTTTGACTCGGATGGGTTTCCACCATCTCCTTCAATTCAGCGTTATTCACCTGTGTGGGCGGTCTTCCACGTGGTTCGTTCTTCAAGTCGAAGTTTCCATTGCGAAAGCGTTTAAACCAAAAACACACGGTGCGTTCATTAGCAGTCTCCCTTCCAAACGCGGCATTGATATTGCGAGCCGTCTCTGGCGCGTTAGTTCCGCGTCGGAACTAGTATTCAAAAATTACGGATTTTCGAAGTATCCATCTTTTCCGTCTAAGTTGGATAAAAAACAATTGAAATGTTGAATCAAATGTTGCAATTTTTTTAAAAGAACAATCTCATAGGTAGCTATACTTAATGTAAAAAAAGTTTCACTCGAATATCTCACACCATGAAGGTATAATGTCAATTCAAAGTATCTATTACTATAAAACGGCAATTTCATACATTAACCCCTATTAATAACAGCCCCACGGCTATCTTCGAGGTTAAGCAGCACTTGTCAAGGTAAGTCCATGGATGGGTAACCCTCCATTACATTTCGAGTTTTCTTCGTAACTTGGAAAGTACATTAAGCCGTTAGTCCAGGCTGTAACTTGTAGATCGTTGAAAGTCGTTACAGGTAGTGGTCCGAAAGTCTTACGACCAGCCTTACCATGTTAGGGATCAAGGGGTGTCGTATTAGTACTAACTGGGTTGTGAAAGTCAGATAGGTAGTCGCTCTATGTAAAATACTGGTATTGTAAAGCGACGCGAACAGTTGAGTTAACACAAGCAGATATCTCGGCTGATGTGGTGTACTCACGAGGTCTCGGTGATCAGGCCGAAGGGGTACCACATGACGTTGTCGAAGGGGTGCGCTCGCACCCCGCGGATCATGAGCGAGCGGAACCGCTCCCACGTGATGGGGTGCTCACACGAGCTGCAGTTGTACACGCGCGCCTCGCGCAAGCTGGAACAGGTCAACTTTCATGTAATAAGGACCTTTAGATCGTAGCACATAAATGTGCCCCAAGCGTGATTGATAAGTTGAGGTCCCGAGTTTCCTAGTTTGGGCAAAGAGGTCTTTGATTTTTATTTAATGGCCACCAGAAGTTTGGATTTGAGTCTCAAAAATGATTGGTTAGACTACTATACACACTGTGACGTACATAGTAATGTATTCGTGTCACTGTCGTATCTACACACATCAAAAGTGTCTAGGGATCAAGCATTTTTATGCGGATTTCTTGAGATTGAGATGTGGCTTTGTAATAAATTTATGATTTTATAAATTTATATGGATCCTTTTTGGTGCATTTCATAATTTGAATCAGGAACTCTCAATCAAATTCGAGTAAAAGATGAAAATAAGCTGTCAATATTTTCCCTATAAAAACATACAACGCATTGAAGACATTATTAGTGCTACTGTTTCCCTACTACTGATTAAAACCAACGTTATTATGGAGCGGCGACGTCATTTAAGCAGGGAAGAAATGCTCAGAGCCGTGGGAATGATAGAAGCTGGTTCCCGGCAACGTACTGTGGCTTTAGCTCTGAATACAAGTCAGAGTGTTATCAGTCGACTTTGGACACGTTACCGAAGCACTGGTACCGTGGCTGAGCGCCATGGAGGACGGTATCGCTGCACCACACGGAGACAAGACCGATACATTCAAATCTTAACTCGAAGAGCTCCAACAATAACCGCCATGATGTTAGCCGTGGGGCTTCATCACTCTTCAGGGAACTTAATTAGCGACCAAACAGTCAGAAACCGCTTGCATGAAGTGAACCTTCATTCCCGAAGACCGCTACGGGTACCACCTATAGCAATGCACAATCGTAGGATTCGATATCAATGGGCTCTTGAACACAGAAATTGGGCAGAAGAACAATGGCGTTTCGTGTGCTTTTCTGATGAGTCTCGTTTTGGTATGAGACCGGATACAAGACGTATACGACACTGGAGAACCCCTGGACGCCAACAGCGATTAAAATCCTGCCAGGAAGTCCATCCTTATAGTGGTGGAACCATCATGGTATGGGCGGGTATTTGGATCGGCGGAAGAACTGAGTTGATTTGGATCAGAGGCAACCTCAACGCTCAAATTTATGCTGAGACGATTGTATCAGACGTCATCGTTCCTCTACAAGTGCAAATCGGTCCCTTATTTCAGTTAATGCATGATAATGCACGACCGCACACCGCAAGAGTTGTAAGACAGACTCTCGCCGCAGCTAACATCAATGTCCTGCCCTGGCCTGCTCAGTCGCCAGACTTGAACCCGATTGAGCATGCATGGGATATGCTACAGAGAAGAGCTCTGCCGAATATGGAGGGTATCCAGTCGCAAGAAGACCTTTTTTTGTTGTTGCAACGAACATGGGCGGCCATTCCACAGCGTGATTTGGATGAACTCATTTTGAGTATGCCAAACCGATGTTCTTGTGTTGTTAGTGTTCGCGGTAGAAACACGGATTATTAATTGTTTAAGTTACCCAATAAAATTTTAAAGAAAACTGTTATTTCAGTCTTTTTTTCGAACTTTAATGTTAGTGGTTCAAATGTCAAAAATCCCTTTATTAGGAAAATGGCAAATTTCTTTATTTAATGCAAAGGTGACTTGGTTTATCGTTACTGTGACAACCGAAAACACATTATTTGATGAATCCTTAAAGAAAATTTTAATTAATATCAATCAGGAGAAAAGTTATTGCAAAAATATATGTTGATCCCTAGATACTTTTGACGTGTGTATTTATGTAAGTTGGTTTTGAGAAACAGTTTTGCACGTCACTTTAGACGAGGGTGATGTTTCGTACTTGACTACTCTGAGAAGAAACAGCCGACACAAACTCACGAGTTCACGGTCTCTTTTAAAGCTCAGACATAATCTTGATCAAGTTAACAGATTAGTGTCTGAGATGGCCTTTTGAAGAATGAACCACACAGATTTGAGTGGACCTGTCCAGTCAGCAGAAACATAAGTCAGTTATCGTGCAATAGGAGTCTGTCTCTTACTCATCGACAGCGGTCTCCCAGGCGGCGGCGAGGAGCGTGTCGATGGCCACGTCCACCGGCATCATGTCGGCACGCCGCGCGCCGCCGCAGCTGAGCACGTGCAGCAGCCCCTTGCCGGCGCCCACCATCACACCGCTCGGACCGTTCAGGTTCTCGATCCAGCCCGGGAACGGGTCGCGCAGCGATGATATCACTGGGGAACAAAAAAAAATATTTTAGAAATAGTAACATTAGTTCCTTTCCATTGATTTACCTACTTATTCATTAGTGAACAAACATATACCTAGGTGTAACAAGGCCAGTTAAATAAAAGTTTATAAAATATAGGAGAATGTGGTTTCAGAAATTTTGAGGACAGGGCTTGTTTAAATACAATGATGCCACTTCGACCGCTGAATTAGGTTTTCCACATTATCTCCTTGGGAATGTCATCAAAAATTTACATTGTATTGATTTCCAGATACTAAATAGGTATAGTATTTTAATAAACAACCGTAAATGTAATTTAAACCAACGCCATCAAAACTAATTAAAAAATATCTACCTTTAATACAGCGCCATCTAGCGTCGAGTAGCAAGAACATTTCTCCGACTAATACAGAAAGACTAAATTCTAGGGTAATATAATTAAATGTAGCCAGGCTAGGTGCAACAATGTCTGTGATGGTAACTGACCTATGGTGGGTCTAAAGATAGCAGTAGCGTAGTTAGCGGTGGCAGCTCGCTCGGCCACCACACTCTCCGCCATCGCCTTCGTGAACGTGTACGTGTTCGGCTTCGGAGATATCAACCTGCGGAACAAGTGAAAGCTTGTATTATTAGGTGGCAACTAACAATACTTGGGGCTGGACTCCACCGAAGTGGAGACGAGACGAGAGGAGAGATGTGTTGTAAACCACCGATAGAATTTCGTTATTTAGGTACACTTCTCGTCTCCGCTTAGCTTTAGTGGAAACGGTTGAGCACAGAGGAGAGGAGTCTTCATCGCCGCCTGTGGTCGTCTGCAATCAGTGTTTCTTTCAGGTACTGTGGCCTTATTCGCTCACTTTCGCGCGTCTACAGCAGATTTAAGTACTTACATATATTCGCGACGAATATCCCTACAATTTGGCAAATTATTTAAACCTCGTATCATTTTAGAGCTGAAAACCCTTTATTGACGTGACGTGCGACTCAATCAGCCAATCAGGAATTGAGTAGTGCATGACATAATTATTAAAGTATCTAATCAGAAACCAGAATAGCGCCTAGAAAGAACGACACACTTTCGAGAATATCGCCATCCCTTTTCCTCTAACGCTATCCGATAAGGCTCTCCCACTCTAAACAGCTGTTTATAGATAGTAATTTAGTGAAAACCCAATCGCAAAAATTGTAGAAACAGACTTAGGGTACTGCGAAATACAAAAAGTTTGTGAAATCCTTCTTGTCATTTCCGTAACCACTGCCTCCGTCGAAAGATCGTTTAGTACGATGAACAGAATACTAAATAAGGCAAGAAACAAAATGTTACCCGAAACTTTGATGCATTGTGTGATGATTAGCATCGAGGGACCAGAGACTTCAAAAGAAGAATTTCTAGAAAAAGTTGTTGATTTGTACGCAAGGAAAAAGCCGCGAAGAATAAGATTTTTGTAAAGAATATTATTCTTCGTGGCTTTTTACGATGTTACTTTGACAATTTTGGTTCCTTAGCGGAACGGGAACGGGAGCGGAGAGCGTTGTCTGTTAGAGCGAACATGATTGCCCGCAGATTTGCGCGGTGCTCTAATGAGGTTAAGCCTACGCTCTTTAGAGCGTACTGTACATCGCTGTACTCATGCAGTCTGTGGGCTCATTACTCTAATAAAAGTTACGGTGCTATCCGCGTCCAATACAATAACGCGTTCAGGGCGGTGATGGGGCTACCTCGATACTGCAGTGCCTCGGGTATGTTCGCTGAGGCTCGCACTGACTGCTTCCACGCGACCATGCGCAAGCGCGCCGCGTCCTTGGTGCGCCGGGTTCGGGTTAGCCCCAACATCGTACTGGTGATGATTGCGGGAAGACTGGACTGCCCTTTTATTCGACATTGTTCCGGCAGACATGTTGCTATACCAGTGTCGGAGAGAAGGTATTAATTTAAATTTTATTTAATTGTTTTGACTTTGTATTTAAATTTGATTTGATTTAGCTTTATTCAATTATGGTGATTTAATTTAATTTGTGATTTGTTTTATTATTGATACAATTTGATTTAGTCTGTTTTTATTATATTTTATTTTATTGGATCTTATTATGTCTTCAGTTTATATAAATTTATGTGTGGCAAATTTAATTATAATTACCTGAAATAAATGCATTTATTATTCCTTTATTTATTTTTCTCACTTATTTTTACATTTTTAAATATTCTTGTACAAAATTAGTATAAAAAAAAACATTTAAAAATATATAAAGTAGTAGTCCACCAGCACCGGGAACAGGATCCGAGCTACCGGTGGTCAGGGCTCTTGAGAGAGGAACCTCCTAACAATACGCGCCGTGTCCAGAAGTACTGCTCTCTGAATCAAGCCCTTGATCCAGCTGCCAAGCGAGAGCCTCTTCAGATGTCGGTCGAGGCTCTTGGCTATTAAACCATTGGCCGATACGACTATCGGCACAATGACTGCCGTATTCACGTCCCACATGTCGACAACCTCGCGAGCAAGATCTAGATACTTGAATTGCTTATCTTTCTCTGCTTTCACGAGGTTCTCGTCAAGCGGGACCGTTATATCAACGATCATTGCGCGACGCTCCAATCGATCTATCACCACAATGTCAGGCTTATTAGCAACAATAGTCCTGTCAGTGACGATAGGTCGATCCCAATACAACGTGACATTACCATCATCGAGAACTGGGTCGGGCGCATACTTATAGTATGGCACTTCTGATTCCACAAGGTTGTACTTCAAAGCAAGTTGCTGGTGGATAATTCTAGCAACGAGGTTGTGTCTGTGCAAGTACTCTCCGTTAGCCAGACGAGAACACCCAGAAATAATGTGTCGGATCGATTCTCCCGGACGGTGGCATGCCCGACATATGTCAACCGTGCCATCCTTCACAATGTATTTCCGATAGTTATTCGTCATCATAACTTCGTCCATTATTGCGCAGACAAAACCTTCGGTTTCCCCGAAGAGGTCACCGAAACGCAGCCAGGATACGGACGCTAAGAAGTCTACATCGGGCCCATGTAGGGCCCGGTAAAATTATTATTATTATTATAGCATCTTTTATTCATTAAAATATCGCCCCCTGGAGAATTTTGCCTGAAAGAAACACTGTCTGCAATACAATACCAAAGCCGTCGTAGGTGCGATAACAGTCTAGAGATATAAAGCTAATGAGACCAAATACCGCCGTATCTTAATTATTTCTACCGGCAAGCAGATCTGCTGTGTTGCTATTCAGCTTAGTATCGAGGATGACAATGGCAATAAAGAACTCCGTGTAAGGCGAGCAGATGATGAGTGTGCTGCACTGACTTGGGCGTGACGTCGGCCAGCGCGTGGGCGGGCAGCGCGTCCACGAGCGCGAGCAGCTGCGGCAGCGGCACGGGCGCGGCGTACACGCGCTCCTCCACCGCGCTCAGCTCCGCGTTGCTGTACGCGGTCGACACGTGGACCAGCACCTGCAGCAGAACACGTGCTCATGAACTGGGACGAGCACACGAACACACAAAAAGTATGACAAAATAAAGGGTCTTGGTCAAAATGGGCGTAAGTCCAACAGAAGTTCTACAATACAAGCACCAAAGTCGCTGAAGACCGCAGCTACGGCCAATTGAAAATGGTGGAATCTCCTGTAATTTTTCGCAGATTTGATTAGAACAGTCATTTGTTTTTAAAGTAGATGATTTTGAAAACGTCGTGCTAAAGCTAAGCACACTATAGTTAATTAATCCGAGTTAGTCCAGCGAAGTTCTAGAATGGATTATGGACTGTAGAAGTGTAGAGGCTGCGTTACAGAACCCTCTTTATAAACTAGGTTTATTATTAGTTTGAATAATAGGATTTTGTTTTGGCGGAATGCAGAAAAAGGCAACATATTTCCAGTGGCTCCATTTCTATTCTCCGGTGAGTTAGGTACCTATGGTATTAAAATGAAGTAAATTCCTCATTAAAAGCTACTATTTGAGATATATTTCAATTCTGTTGGTCTTACGCCCATACGAGTCGTTCATACAAAGTGCCCATGCTCTTTTAGCCGTAAACGAGGCCAAAAGGCGCTATTTCAGCATAGTGCTGTGACTCAAATCGGTGTGAGCCGACTCCGAGTCACAAAAATACTTTTATGGCGTCAAGCAACCTTCCTTATCGAGCGCCTGAAAAATTACATACCATGCAATCTATTGCATGAAGTGCGTCTTGCGCTCAAAAAGGTGGCAGGTGCCGAAAGATTGTATAAGTGTCTTGAATTTTAGTGCACATAATTTGGAGAGCAAGCATTTCTACCCCGACCCCCTATGTATATCTAGTAGTTGTCGCTGTCAGTACCTGCATGTTAGGCAGCGAGTCGCAAATGTCCATGAGCGTGATGACGGGGCGCACGTTCTGCGCCATCGCCACGCCGAGCGGCTCGTCGAACTTCAGCGTGGCCGCCGAGTGGAACACCACGGACACCTGCGGGACAGAGACGTACCGCTGTGAGTGACCGGAGATGAAATGAGATAGACACTGACACCTGGAGATAGGTATGGCAGATATGACACGCCGCGTGGAGTTCGGTATTTGTCCCACGGGATCGTAGTATACCGGGAAAAGTCGCTGTCCCCAGCGAATAATATCGTAATCAATTATTGCGATAGAAGTGCTTTTATTGGGAATTATTGTTCTAGAGGTGCGATTACACCTTGTGAATTTTTTCTCACGTGATTGGCACGATTACTTTTCGAGTTAGACATTTTTTAATGAATGTACCTGTACTATTCTTCTCTAAATAAAAACTTATTTTTGTGACGAATATCATCACTATTGATTAATACTGACTCCCCAAAAAAACCCTTTTCCCCATACGCTGTATTTACGTTGTTATTCAGGTAAAAAGATAAAACTAATTTCCGTAAAGAACATTACCATATTATTTGCGTAAAATGTTATTATTCATATTTCACATTAAAGTCATTTGCGATATGTCTTTTAAAAACGTTGGAATTGTTATGTTGAATACTGTATAGTCCGTGATATCGAAAACAGCAATCTATTTGACGATATTTAATCCCGCCGACAAACTGTTTCGAAGTTTAGTGGGTTTACAAAATGTAAAACATTTTTGGTTCAAAATGTTTTTTTGTTTTTTACCTTTCATCACTGCGCCTTGTTAGGTGTCCTGCCTAATTCCATTTGAGTTTCGTAACGCGATTTCCAATATCGAAAACCGTTGTACGTCTTCGGATTTCGACATTAGGAACTCGATCTACCAGCTCTGCAGAACATGAGTTGTTGGTATAGTGGTCGGAAACGAGCATGTGGTCCTGGGTTTGATCCCCGGGTCGGAAAAAGAGTAATTGAGTTTTTCCACCAGGAAATTATCAGTAGCAGCTACGAAGTCCAGGAACGCCCCTTATTTTATGGGATTTAAACGTAACTGGCGAAATGTGGGTACAGTTAGGTAAACTTCTGCATCGTCCTTCGGGAAGTACAAGCGTGATGTTATGTGAGCTCAACATGCCGCCTAAGATCAAGCTCCGCTCGTCAGTTTACGGAATGATTTTTTTTCTTTTGCAATACTTACGTGAACAAATATAATATGGCAAATGGGGTGCCCGATAAAATAAGTCAGAGCTACTTTTTTTTAATTAAAATTAACAAAACTAATGTTTTTATCCAAACCGAAAGAAATCAAAATTAAAGGAAAATACAAAGCATAAGGACCGAGAATCTATTGGGTTATCTATCTCTTTGTATCTCAAGTAGATGAGTTGATACTTTGTGTACACCTATCTGTTTTTTTCGGTCAAACCTCACGGTTGTCGCAATTATAAATACTTAGTTTTGACTTAATGTTATCAGGCAACCCATTCGTTATAATTACGTTCTTTCATGTACATTCAATATATTTTTCTCTTGGTAACAGATCCCCTATCTGTTACCAAGAGATTAGGAATTTATTCGGTAGCAAACAGGCTTTATTTAAAATTGTGGAGATACCCCAGAGTGAAGAGGAATTACGAGTACATCCGTATGTAAGAGCAACTGTTTCACTCGCGGCACGTCTTTAACATTTAAATGTGGCTGCACTTGCATTTGAACTTCGGAGCAAAATATTAATAATAGCCAACATGAAGAATTGTGGTGAATAGTCGAAGAGCTTGCTTCGACAGTATATTTTGTTAAATCGATCTGCGTGATGCCCGCACCTACGCATCAATGTTTTTGGCCCGTTCAGAGTCCTTGAATAAGTATCCGCTTCGGCAATCATGGTCTATCTTTGGAAATACGAGATCTAATATTATTGCCCTGTTCTTCCTCTTATTTCGTATCGATGGCACTATCGATAGACTTATCAAATTATTAACTACCAGGTGGCTACGTTAATCGCGGCGTCAGTGATCAGCGTATTTGACAATAAATTATCTAAAACGCAGGTGTAAAGTCTTTTTGAACAATCCAGCAAGTCTGCCATTGTCTGGTCGGGAGCCCTGGTATCACATTGAACTGCTACAACTATGGAAGCACATGCCTATTATGTTTCACCATGGTTAAAATATCACAGAATATCTGATAACATAATATATGGATACCTAAATCTTTTCAAAACAGTAAAACTTATCAGTAACATAAATAGACGAAGTGCAGGAGCACTTCGTCTATTTGGTCTAAGTGGAAAGACTATTCATAAGTGCGCAATAAATTAATTACAGTGCGTTGAAAAACCAAACTTAGAAGCTTTGCATGTGTGGGGGTCACGCGGCGCGACGTTTGTGTAAATTCGGAAACATGAATATTACGTAAGCGCATACTATTCAAACGTTTCCAGTATTTTTCAGTAACGTGTTTTTTTTTGCATATTCTCACTTTTGTTTTCCATCGGCTGATTAAACTCTTAAGAGTTGAAAGTTTTCTTTTAATTTTTAAGGATATTAATCGCCGCGATCGATTAATCTAAATTGATTCCCCCCAGAAATTGACTACGAGTTCCTTTAATACTTAAAAGAAAGTTGTACGAACAGGTTTTAGTTTAATTTAACAGTTAGTCAGTTTTTTTGTGTATTTTTTTGGAGAGGATGTTAGTAATGGCTAACTATTTTCCAGGCGACTATCAGCTTAAAGGGCGACTAACTATTTGCTACTAAAATAATATCTTGGCAGCGAAAAAAATTGCATACATTTTCTTGCCTAGGCAAGTTACAAAACATAGGGCACAGGGAACTTAGGGCTCCCCGACACGGATAGGTTAGGATCTTTTAAACTCTGCAGACAGAAATAGGAGCCCCCATTACTTAAATTATCCTTCGCTGTAGCTGCCAACCTACTATTTTTGCTACCGGCTTTAATTATTTTTTAATCCCAAATTCAGATTAATTGGTCGCCGCGTTAAATACATGCCGTTAGTAATATACTACGACTTTACGTTCCCATGTAATGTTCCCTGATCACTAAAGAACACGCGCATACGTGAGAGAAGCCGCGGGCACAGAGCTAGTAATCTATAAAACGCGTGCCAGTGTCGACGCCAAACAACTTAGTCAAGTATACAAAAAAAAGCAAATAAAGAAATGAATATTCGTCGTCTGTGACGCCCGAGACCAGACACAACACCCTTCTGGTCGGATTTCCTTCTTTGTCGGTGATTCCCTTTATTAGACTCGACCAGAACTCTGCCACCTCGACGGCATTGGTAGTGGCTTCGGACAGGTCCCACAAAGTGCAGGTGGAATTACACATAGAGCATGACAGGAGGTGAGCCATAGTTTGTGGTGAGGCTCCGCAGTCACACCCTGCTTCATAGGAACACCCTCACCGGACCAAGTTGTGTCTGCAGCGGCCTAGGTTTAGGGTCTTCCAGGTGGGCCATGGCAGTAGGTGTCCCACTGGCAAATTTTCTGGTTCGATATACATAGTGTGCCAGAGGAGGATGTGTGAGAAGCCACCACTTTTTTTTCTTCATTATCCCTGGTGGGATGATCCTCCCTTGTCAACAGGGATGTCAGCGGATGAGAAACTTAACACTCTGCTCCTCATAGCTCTAAAGTAACACGAACTGGTTCGTGAACATCATCGTCATCGGGTGAGTTGCAGATGTCAACGGCTGGACAACGAGCTAGAATTGAGTTATTAGCAATGCAATAGTATTAGCTTATGAGAAAAGCAAAAGACATTAAAATATACAAACGATAAATGTAAACGGGACAGCGTGAATAAAATCGTAATCTACTTGCAAGAGACCACTAGCCATTGCTCTCACGTCTGGTTCTATTGTGACGTGCTAAACTTAGCATTCATGTCATTTTGATTCAAGCGTCACTGACTTGGGATCACATTTTTTTTTGACATTTCTTTTGTTAGCCGCTCAATGTCCATATTTGATTTCCATAGGAAACACATGAGAAGGGCTAAATAATAACAGCAGCACGTGACGAACTACAAAGTTAAACAACACTTGCCTAGGTTAGTCCGTGGATGCCTCGGAAAGCACGTCGACGTCGTTAAGAGTACTCAGAAGTCCGAAAGTCTGACAACCAGTCCTACTATGCGAACCCAGTAGCTGTTTTGTGGAGGTCAGATAGGTAGCCGCTCAATGTAAAATACTAGTATACAGCTGCATCCGGTTAGACAGAAGCCGACCCCAACATACTTCGAGAAATTCGAGGCAAATGACGATGATGATGATGATGTTTTTACAAATAAATAATTTGAATTTGAATGAAGCGTGATTGCTGAGCGTGAGGTTCTGGGTCGCGGTGGAGGGAGCAGAGAGTGCACCTGCGCCTGCGCACACACGCCTGCAATGTAATCTCCCGCGCGATGGCTAATCTCCGCTGAGATTGGCTGTCGATACCGGAAACGGTAAGGAGGACTATTATTATTAACGGTAAGCGCTGTAGTGGTGTGAACTGACCTGATTGAGCTGGCTGAGCTGGTGTTGGTCGAGGCCGAAGCGTGGCTTGGTGACGTCACCGGCCAGCACGCTGAGCTTCTCCAGCTGCTGTGGGCAGTGAGCGCGGATCACGTCGAACACCTGGCGGGCAGGGGGCACGTTAAGGTTCTGGAAGACTTGTACGTAATGAAATTGCAAAGAAAAAAGAAAATTTATGTATTTGTCGCAAGGACGTGCATGACGTACATACATGACGTACAAGATAGGTAGGTGGGTAGGGTAGGAAGGAAGGAAAAGTAGGTAAGTAGGTTAGGATAGTAATTAGGTAGTAGGTGGGTAGGTAGCAGGTAGGTAACACCAATTTGCCAGCGTATACAACGCCACATAATTATAAACGACGTTTCATAACTGATTTCACGTAAAACTTTGCAACGCGTACACACGCCTATTCTACTTACAATAATCCGAGTAACATACAATGTGTAAACGGACCCTTCACGAAGTGTCAACCAAGCATTCTGAACATCAA
Organism: Standfussiana lucernea; assembly: GCA_964057025.1. Taxonomy (NCBI): domain Eukaryota; kingdom Metazoa; phylum Arthropoda; class Insecta; order Lepidoptera; family Noctuidae; genus Standfussiana; species Standfussiana lucernea. The sequence goes on from OZ059814.1 coordinate 10,021,228, forward strand.
CTAAGTAACTCTACGCAACAATAATTATTGCTGGGAAACGACTTCTTTTTAACCGACTACCAAAAGGAGTCAGAAAACAAAAAATAAAACCGATACAAAAAAGACGAACACAAAACATGATCGCAATGACGGGAAGAACAAGTAGCTGTATCTTTCGGCTTCGTTAAGGATCTTTTTACAGCGATATACATTTATTTTTTTACTTTGTCCTACACTAGGAATTTCTCATGTATGGTGCGTGCTCAGATACACAAACAGCCAGACCCGGAACAACTACCTGTAGGCCGCACAAATATTGGTTCCGTGCGGGGTTCGAACCCGCGACACGATGATGTTGGAGAGTCGTTACAGACCTGTGACTGCTTGAGCTGCGCGAGTCTCTTCTCGGGAGGCGTGTCCTTCTTGTGGCGCAGCAGCAGGTGCAGGCGGGACACGTCGCGACACGTCCATAGAAGCCGCTCTACCAACACCTGGCGACATGAACGTACAACATATATGTATGTACACGGTGGAAGGGTCTTCGGACCCAAAAGCGTCGCGGTAGGCCTCGAAGAAGACGGCGGGACGAGCTGGACAAAACCAACGACCGATGGTTCATGCATGACTAGTGGATGTCACGGGGAGAGGCTTTTGCCTAGCAGTAGGATGAGACGAAGGCTCACAGAAACAGGTTTTTACTTGGCAGGTGTGAGTGGCTCCGCGCGCCGCCGTGACGCGACGCTCTAGCTAACGTACCAACACTGGCTTTATTGGTGATGTGCTTCGGAGAGGTCGGCTGCGTAGTAATACTCGCTACCGGCGTGCGTGTATTACCAGATGTATGGACGTGGACGGGGCGAAAACAATAGGCAAGGATCGTACCAGGTCGCGTTCCGTAGTTTTTCCCTAACTCCAAGGTGAAAAAGCCTGAATTTAGGCACGTATTTGTCAACGTTTTTCAATTTCGTCCACAATGACGAATATTTGGGGAAAGTTGCAGTAGTATTGTACGATAAGCAATTCAAGTGTAAGTTGCGCTTGAGTAAATGGTTAAAAAATTTAATTACCTATAGAATATTATGAATAATAATAATTTGGATAATTTATTACTGTTAAGTTTTGCCAAGTCAAATGATTTCATTCAAAATTTACTTCCGGGTGCATCATCGTCTGCTTGCAAACTATGATGATCCGCTTCTAGTATAACCGGATGCAGCTGAATACCAATATTTTACATACCTCCACAACCAAGTTACTGAGTAATACGATACCCCTTGGTATGACTGGTTGTCAGACTTCCGGGCCACTGACCATCTGTCGACTGTCAAAGATCCACAAATCTTCTTCTTAGCGTGTCGATGGCAATCTAAATTGTGTCAGCCCAGAATTGAGCTCCTAATTTGGCGCCTTCAGTAGCGTCCATCAGTTCCTGTAGTGAACAACCATCAGGACACGATATTAAGTGCCCCATCGTTTGTGGAACAGCACCACATTTACAGTCCAGGGCAGAGTCATTAATGAATCTCCACCTGAGCAGGTTTTCCTTGCTGCGACCAACCTGGGTCCGGAGTCTATTTAAAGACTTCCAGGTCAGCCATGGCAACTCATGTCCAGGTGGGAGATTTTCAGCAGGTGGAACGAATGGGTCGGGTAAGCATGCACTACCTCGCCACAGCTTTAGTCTTTCCGTAGACCGCTCGCCAGTGAGTGGGTGACACACTTCATAAAACTGTTTCGGCTTTTCAGCCTTTGCGGCACGAGGATATTTAGGTGTAAAGGGTGTCGTGTGTCTGAAACCATTTTGTCTCTTTCGCTAGAGCTTGCCACTGTTCTGCGGACTTCTGGTGGCGCTATCCCTGCCAGTGGGTACAGCATCTGTACCGGGGTCAGATCTACAAATGACAGCCGGCAACAGCTTAATTTCCGAGGCACTGAAGAAACTTGTTATTTCAGGGGGTTCAGGTCGGTTTACTAATGATAAGCATAAAATAATAATATAAATATAATATGCTTTTAATATATTGGCATAACAAAATTCAGCATAATGATCGTTACGCATAATATTATTAGGCATTAATGTTTTGCCATAGTGCTTGTAGCCATAAATACTGCTAGCATAATAATAATGAAGCATAATTTTATAAAGCATAATGACATAAACACATAATGTTCTTTGGAATAAAACTAATAAACCCTGATAAATAACTCCAAACGGTAAGTTGTAGACACTATTTCACCTTATTGATTGTTATTGCTCCAATGTAATGCGTAGGCGCTTTACGCGGCGGTAGGCTGATTATTTTATTATGGTCCATTTTTGTAGGTATCACAAAATATTTTGTGACGGTGTTTACTGTTTACACCTTGTGCGTACAACTTGTTATTTAAATAATTAAAAAAAAAATGGAAATATAAGGTTCATACGTTGAAAACCACAAGAGGAGGTGTTAAAATGAATATAAACGGTTTCATATACGAATGAAATCGGGAATATAACAACAAGTATTATTGCGTGTGTGAATTACGTCGCAACGTGAATTAGAAATGTAACGCTCGCGTAATTACAAAAGTAAGTGACGAGCAAAATCACGAATTGATATCTAAACAGATACCAAATCACAACCATGAACCTAATGCTTCTCAAGAACAGGTAAATTTTTCATTTTTACTGCTTACGTTGATGTAACTCACACAAAAATAAACATGTTCGCGGCTCATGGGTGGCCCAAGGGCCACCCTCGCCGCACCTTAACCTATTCCAATAGAGTAATTCCCAAATTATAATAAATAATGTAAGTACTTAACACCTATTTTTTATTTTTCAGATTGAAAATGCTATCAACAAATTAAAAGAAGACTGAAGACGCCATATCTCATTTGTACAAAAAACAAATACAAATCATTGCCAAGTAATTCCTGTTTAAAACTCATACACCCAATTATGACTTCTTATAATATTTATGGCTCATGATTATTAGACGAATAAATACTATGCCTTTAAAACGGTTCCCTATCCATTTGCATAAAATTTTAAGACCTAATATAACTTAGCATAATTTTGTTTGGCATAATTATATTTTCGCATAATATAATTACGCATAACAGCTTACGCATAATTTTTTTAAGCATAATTTCTCTAACCATAATAATGATTAAGCATAAATTTATTAAGCATAAAGTTCTAAAGCATAACTTTTTAAGCATAATATCCTAAAGCATAAATTTATTTACATACAGCATGCAAGCAAGCATGCAGCAAACAAGCAAGCATGCAGCATGCAAGCAAGCATGCAGCATGCAAGCTAGCATGCAGCATGCAAGCAAGCATGCAGCATGCAGCATTCAAGCGAGCATGCAACATGCAGCAGGCAGGGTTTCTGTCACGGCTCCGGCGCTGCGGGCCTCCGGCGGCCCCGCGCGTGCTAATCTTAGCAGACGGCTTTCGCTCACCACCGCTCGCTCGCAGGCTCGCTCGCAGCCGCCTGCTCCTCAGCCCGCGGGCCGCCTCGCCCCTACGCGCCTACGCGATTTTAAATAACACTCTAGGGGTAGGACAAACAAGACTACGTGGAGTCGGTTTTGCAGCAATTCGGTTCTGGCACTAACTTTTGTTGCACAGCATATTCAATTTTTAACCAACAATATTATTTAATTGTTACAAAAACTATAGCAAATTGTTTTGATTAGAATTATGTATGGGGCACTACAAGTTCACCACCACCATTTCCACCCAAAGTCTGGAGTACGTATCTACTAGAAAAGGAAAATATACCTAGGACACAAAATCATGCAGAGGCATGGCACAATAGATTTGCACATTTTGTGGGAAAACACCATCCTGGATTGTATTTTTTGGCAAAAAAGTCGTTCAAAAAATAAAACATCAAACCATTGAAATAGATAAACTGGATGTCGGAACATCACTTATACCAAAAAAAAGAAAAAATACACGGACAAAACCAAAAGAATTGAAAAAATTATTAGTAAAAAAGATGAGTATACTTCTAAACTAGCATATTTACAAACAATTGCTAAAAATATACACCTAAAATAAATAATTATACATAATTAAGGACCACTGTTTCAATCAGTTATCTTCTATCTGAGGAATAACCGCCATATTTTTTTCTCATAATAGATGTTTGACATATTTTTTTATACAGAAACTGTCAAAACATCTAATATATTCTTCAGATAAAAGTTATCTCGCTATTGAAAAATCGTTTAAGTTACATAATGTTATGTATCTCATATAATCATTTGCATGAAAATTGTTTTTGTTATTTATATTAGTTGTATGCCTAAATATTATTATGCTAATAGTTATTAGGCCTACTAACGTTATGCGAATCAAATTTATGCCAAAACAAATTAGTCTTTAAGATGATTATGCCAACATAAAATGTATGCCTAAAAAAATTATGCCGAAGTATTATTATGCCAAAACAAATTGTGCCAAAATCGTTATGCCGAAGTATATTAGGACAAAGAACATTATGCGAAAAGAAGGGATCCCCTTTAAAACTCCAACTTATGCCAAAACATATTAGACTAAATGATAGTTATGCTAATCTTTGCATTATGCCAAAGTATCATTATGCAGCAGTATTATTATGTTAATAAAAGTTATGCAAAAACGTTATGCCAAACTATATTATGCCTTAAAATTTTATGCCAAGAGGGGTATTACCGGCCAGGTCACGCATCCACGGACCAACCTAGGCAAGCGCGGCTTAACTTGATGATCAACCCAAGCGGGTAAAGTTGTTTACCTACGAGGTCCTCCAAAAATTAAAACAGTGATTAGCTAATAAGTACAACTTAATCGCAACTGATTTACCTGATACCCATCCGCCCAAGTTTCAGTTCTACATGAGATACCACGTGGGACTGAAACTTGGAACGAATCTTCCACAACGAGGACGAGCTCTTTGCAATTTATTTTCAAATTTAACGTTGCAAAGTCACTTCCTCTAAACACTCTTGAATCTTCCTTTGGCCCTTATTCTTCTTAGCGTGTAGATGACAATAATTCAAATTGAGTCAGCCTAAAATTTGGTGACAAGTTGGCACTTTCAGTAGCGTTTATCAGCTCCTGTGATGTGCAAACAACAGTACAGGCAGGACACGACAACAAGCGTCCCATCGTTTGTGTGACAACACCACATTTACACTCCAGGGCAAAAAGTCCTCAAATATTTCGAAGTCACGTTAGAGTAGAGAAAGACCAATGAAACAACGAGATGACGAGTAATAGAGGAGTATGTAAGAACAAGACATGCTGCGCCGATCTCTAATCAATTAGGATCAGGGCAGCAGAATGATGATGATGACGTCGCCCTTTTCCTGAGTCCCGTTGAACCATCCCTTGCGCTCCGTGTGTAGGTGGTCTCGCCTCCTTTTCCCGGTCCGATCTCCCCGGCCGGTCATCTGCCGGTGCTGCGTGGAGACTGTGCCCAAACCTTGCCAGTATAAAGTCGGACCTATCTACATAAACTCACGCCTTTTCCCATGGAGGTAGGGAGAAACTACAAAACGCCACCTGCTACGATCTTTACGTAGGTACTCCTTTTGCGTCGACCACGGTCATACACGCAGGCCGGTTGCGAGTGCAACGCACCTGACCCCGGCGTGGCCACTCACGTTTGCCTTTTGTCAGTAGAGTGTGTAAGTCCCACAGTACCTTGCCCATAAACCCGGTGCCACCTGTGATGAACACCTCCCTCCCCGCGAAGTACTCGGGTATGAGCGGGGGTGTCGGCGACTGTGGAACGGGGCGGGGCACCATCCTGCTGAACTGCAGATGTAGCCTGATGGACAAAATGAAAATACAAATTAAAATAGGAAGAGGCCCAACATACTACCTGTACGAGAAAGTTATATTCAAATGATAAACGGATTGTATGATAGACTTGTCTCATCGGCATCTGCCTGCCTTTTTCCAACTATGTTGGGGTCGGCTTCCAGTCTAACCGAATGCAGCTGAATACTAGTATTTTACATGGAGCTACCGCCTATCTGACTCCACAACCCAGTTAGTACTGGGTAAAACGATACCCTTTGGTGAGACTGGTTGTCAGACTTTCGGGCCACTAACTACCTGTAACGACTGTCAAAGATCTTCAAATGACAGCCGGGACCAATGGCATAACATGCTTTCTGTCACGGAGGAAACTCAGTATGTGATGGGTGCTCCCCATCCACCGAGCATGCTAGGCAAGCGCGGCTTAACTTGAAGATCGATCCGAGTGGCTGTTATAACCTTGTGTATTGATAGTTAAAAGAGAGTGTACAAACACGCAAAACTGAAAGTGATGAAGTTGCGGCGAATGGGTCCTTTTGTTGTGCGCCCACACGGTGCTATGCGACTATTGATTGCTAACTCTACTAGTTATGTAAATTTAATTCATATATTTCTTTACCAACATCGGTTTAATAGGTACCTGCATGCTTTGAGGGTTCCGTTGTCAAATGGCATAAACGGAACCTTTATAGATTCGACAGGACGAATCTATAAGGGTTCCGTTCAAAGAAACCCTAAAAAGAATCATTTAAATCAGACCAGCAGCATGGTTATTCACAAACAATCCAATCGAAACCGAATCGTTTGTGACTCTTGTTCAACTGTCTGGTTTGTGAACCGAAGGAGAGGGCGGAACACTATTCACAGATCCGTATAAAAGGCTAGTGGGTACTAATTTAAGGGTTACACGCGTACGTATGTAACCACCAAAAATTGTGTAATGCTTATGCACCGGTCCAAAGAATACTAAAACTTTGCATACCTTATGACAGCAAATTGTATGGATGCGGGCGGCTGGTGTCTTAGAACATTGAGTTCTTTTTTGTACTTGTGTTGTTTTAATATTTTGGAGCTCGTGATTTAGGTAATAATACCAGCCAGTCAGGTTTAGCTTCCGGCTACCACCCATTATATACCGAGTTTCCTCAGTGCCTCGGAAAGCACGTTAAGCCACTGTTCCCGCATTTGTAGATCTTGGACAGCCGTTACAGGTAGTCAGTGGCTCGAGAGCCTGACGACCAGTCTTACCAAGGGGTTTCGTATTACCCAGTAGTGACAGGGTTGTGGAGGTCAGATAGGCAGTCGCTCTATGTAAAATACTGGTGTTCAGCTGCATCCGGTTAGACTGGAAGCAGGCCCCAACGTACTTGGGAAAAGACAGGCAGATGATCTAGCTCCGCATCCTTCCAAGGACCTTTGCGAGGCGCAAATACGGAAACGCAATCCTAAACCCGATAATGAAGTGCTATTTTAGAGTACGTAACATTATCGAAGTGCGAAAATAGTTATGTTTTCGGCAAAAATGTGTATGTACCGAAGATGTCGATACCTCTCGTGACGGCTGCGTCATCGATTAGCGACCATAACGTGAGGTTGTCGCGTCCGCAGCACGCACGTGAACTTGATACAAGAGTAAATATTAATGAAGAAAAACTGCCGCGTTAACTATGCACAAGAGGCAGAGTGCCAGTCTCACAATACTACGGCGTGTGGCTTCTAACGTACTTACATGAATACATGGTTTGTGCTTCTATTTTAAAATTCTTAACAATGGATTTTATTCATAGTCTTCAGAGCCAGAGTATGTAATACTTTCACATTAGTGACCAAAATAAAAAATAAAATAAATAAAATATCGCTGGACATTACACACAGCGCCATCTAGTGCCACACTAAGCAACGAGGCTTGTGTCGTGGACACCAGATAGTTGATATACTACATAGATACTTTTTGTTTGTAACAAAATGTCTATGCTCATCACACAAACACTTGCTCCTACCGGGACTCGAACCCGGAACCCTATGAACGGAAGGCAGCCTCACTACCGCTGCATTTATATTTTACCTACGAATACATAATAAAATGTTTATTCATGACTGCTGTTGATTTAGATACAGGTGATGATCGTCAGCGATAGTAATATTTTTGTTGAGTATTTCCCGAGTTCTCATTCTATACTTTTATAATTGTAGGTAAAACTAAACATAAACACATAAACGTACACACACACACACACATACACAAACACACATTGCTGTACATAAACTGTTGCCCGCGACCTTCGTCCGCGTGCTGTTATAACTTCCCTGTATTAATCAGATTTTGTTAACAATTTCAAGGGAAGCTCAAACCTCGGAAAGCACGTTAAGCCAACTATTGTGTACTCTGTGGCAGCGGCTTAACTAACTTCCCGAGGTTTGAGCTTCCGACAGCCAGGACCAACGTCCCGGCTGTCATTTGTACATCTTTGACAGTCGTTACAGGTAGTCAGTGGCCCGAGAGTCTGACACCCAGTCTTACCAAGGGGTATCGTATTACCTAGTACTAACTGGGTTGTGGAGGTCAGATAGGCAGTCGCTCCATGTAAAAAACTGGTATTTAGCTGCATCCGGTTAAACTGAAAGCCGGCCACAATATAGTTGGGAAAAGGCTAGCAGATGATGACATTGCTAACGATTGACACAGAGTCCGCGCTGTACAAGTGCACGAGTGTAGCTCCGTGTGCTGCCTCCTCCGTGGCGACACGTGCAACATGTTTGTCGTAGTGCTTACTGGACGAGGTGCTTGGGCAAACTGCCGGCATGCGGCACTCGGCAGCGCGGACACAGCGAGAGAGGGGGGGGGGGGCACAGAGAATTAGCGAGCAAGTGGTAATGATGTCTAAGGGCCATGGTCAAATAACAAATCTAAATTCAAATAGACAAATATTATAAAATGTTTACTTATTAATAAATCTAATTTTGTGAGGTTGTGTATGCGGAGGGTAGTCTGCGGAACCACGGCACCTACTTGAATTCATTTCAGCAAGTGAAAGGTTGGACAAAGGCTATTTTATCCGGCTATTATACGGATGACGCCACGCAAACGTTTCCAGTCCAACACATCAACACAACATTACGCCTGTAATCTCCTAAGGGTTAGGCAGAGGTGTGCCTAGTAGTAGGTACACCCACATTTAGCCAGTAAAGTTTAATCCAGACTCCGTGGCTGGTACTGAAGAACTCCTGATAGAAGAACTCAATAACACCTGCCCAATCTGGGACCGAAGCGACCGATCCAACCCAGGAGCTCGTGCTCAGCAGTTCATCAGTAGCACTTGCGACCACTACCAACGAGATTTCAACAGACGTTAGAAGTTAAAAGTCGAACTTTTTTTTCGAGACAAGCCAATCACGCGTATTGCATTCCCAACCACTGCAACTCCTGCGCACCTGTATCAACAGCGGTGACCACCAGAAAGCGCCGAGACAATGAAGCTCGACGAAGTCCCGGAGTGACAATTGAACTATCTTGGATCCCGCAACGAAATTAATTAGAAAAGAATAGTACCCCCAGTACTTTATTTCTGAGAACTATCTTTTGTAACTTTAACGTTTTCAGAAGTGTTGATTCTCAGAATATTTAATTTCAAAGAAAAAAATCGAATTTGAATTATATTCTCACGTGGGTACCCTCCGAAGCGTTAGGTAGAGAGTAATACTTGTATAATAGTTGACGTTCATCTCAATTGTAACTCAGTTTGATGTGCTCAATAGAGAGCACATACACATAGCCACACACAGGGCTCCACGACATAGCGTTTCAGGCAGAATGCAAGGACATTTCCCTGGCCGCATCAGCCATCTGAACCAGCGAGTTTAAGGACTGCTCCATTCGCATACTCTCAGACGGCAGGGCTGTACTGCAAGCGCTAAATAGCCAAACAGTCAACTATGAGCACGAGTGTCACCAGCGCCTAAACCAATGGTCATGTCAACAACATACCCATCTAATGGATCAAATCCGCCGCACTGTTTCCCGGAAATCGCTGTGTCCCGATTCCCGGGAAACAATGCAGCAGACAAACTCACTCGAAGGGGATCGAGCATGGTACGAATGGTAGATCGAGTAATGTTCGTGTTGTGGACACCAGCGCGTGATACAATACATTAGAGAGCACATTAAAAATGCCATCTTCTGCTGCTTAACGTGTCGATGGCAATGTGACACTGTGGCCCCAACGCTCGCAGTCACGTCAACTAGACCGACGGACCGGTCAATATGACACATCAACATTGACATGCAGCACACAGGACACGGCTCCGTCTGTTTATCGAGTGCACAAGTCAAGTCACATGTCGATATTTGAGTTAGTGAGCACTTGAACATAAACGATGTATGCTAAGATATAACATAATGTTGTGCATACAGCACTAGTGCACAAACAGACGCATTATGTGCGAGCAAACACTCAGGTGAGTTCAGCATTTGCGAGCGATAGACGGGACAATACGAAGAAAATCGTAATCTATCACTTGTTACTACTTTGTAACTGGTCGGTCTGCTTGGTCACTAGTGTGCCACGCGCGCTTGTCTTGTGATAGTTGGTCCCGATACTCGATCGTATAGTTTGAAGGCAGTCGTGTAGTCCATCTAACTGATTTATCGGCCGACACCAAAGCGTTGTAATTGCGCACTAGCACACAAGTTCATACTAGCATACAAGAGCCCGACTAAACTATCGGCCGATAGAAAGTCTGCAGTCTGCGGGGACTAAACTGAGTCAAATCGAAAATGTCGCTTCTGACGTTCGAGATCAATGTATGACAATATTCCCAATGTCCTCTCTATAACTCTTTGGTTCGAACCCAGGCACGCGCATACTTTACTCGTATGTAATCTAAATCAGTCCTCAGGATGATTTTCCTTCACCGTTTTGAGAGCTGGTGGGTTACCATGATCTGTTACTGCAGGAATGTTTAAGGACTATTCCGAGAGTAGGAAAGTGACAGCGTTCGACAGCTGTCTAGCGCCATCTCTTACCCACTCTCGGAATAATACTAAAACATTCCTGCACTAACACATCATGGTAACCCACCAGCTCTCAAAACGGTGAAGGAAAATTATCCTGAGGAACCGGCATTGCGCGCGTGGTGGACTACAGCCCACTCCCGCGCATAGAGAGGCGGCCTGCGTCCAGCTGTGGAATGGTAAATGATAAGGATGATGATGCCATCTCGCAGATTTCGGCAACAGCGACTGCATTCTATGGCTTTCTAGGGTGGTCTGCGAGAGCTTTGGTGTGCTGCTCTTTCATGTGCTGAAAGAAAGCCAACAATAGTAGTCCATCAACATCGGGAACAGGGTCCGAGCTAACGGTGTTCAGGGCTCTTGAGAGAGGAACTGCTCTTAACAATACGCGCCGTGTCCAGAAATACTGCTTTCTGAATCAAGCCCTTGATCCAGCTGGCCAGCGAGAGCATCCTTAGATGTTGCCCGAGGCTATTGGCTATTGACGAGCTCCCACCCATCCCGCAGCAGACGCACCGGGCGTCGGCAGAGGGCGGACAACGCCCTCTTCCGGCCCCCCTAAACTGGCCCAGGGACAACGCATTCGGGGACATCCGTCGCCCCCCATCACACTGGACCCGAGACGGCGGCACGTAGTGTTCCACGCGTGAATCTCTATGACGTAACAGGGGAAGTTTTGTACACCTCGCTCCCCCCGGGACGAGGCCCGCAGGTCAAGCGGGCCGGCACTAGTTCGTTCGAGGCAGCGGAAGTCGCGTTAGTTCCCGCTGCCCCCCGACACAAGTGTGCGAGGGAACACCGGTGTGGTTTTAGACAGTACGAGTCTGACAGACCCCTCCGCTCTCCCCAGGTCGGAGGACATCCATAGAAGATTACCACATCGTGAAAGAAAAGGCTATTGGCCGACACAACTATCGGCGCAATAACTGCTGTACCCACGTCCTAACCTCGGGAGATCTAGATAACAATAACAATTTTTATTTCAAAAAGCCAAGTACAATTTGTCCATCTCAATGAAAACATAATAAAACGCCATTACATGAAGTACAACATATGCATTATTTGGGACAGAGTGAACGACGAAGACACTTGAATTGCCTATCTTTCTCTGCTTTCCACAGGTTATGGTAAGTAGAGAGGTGATGATGCGCGCGCACTGCGACGCTACGCGAAGGCCGGCCGAACAGATTTTGAGAAAATTTCCGACGTATTTACAAACAATCAAACAGATTTAAAAGATCCATAGAGCGGACACTGGAAATATTTTCATACAAAAATTTGGATCCCGAATATTTTCGATTTTGATACACGAGTGTTACCAGACAAGCGGGCGTGTGACACTTGACAGAGCGACTTGTTACTAAGTAGTAACAAGTATTGGGTTATGATTTTCTTCGTCTTGTCCCGTCTAACGCACGTAAATATTTAAATGTCTTTGCAAACAATAGATTTAAAGACAATGGCTAACATTTTGACAACGTCAGAAAAAAATTGTATTTTCTTATAAATAGATTCGAATTTTGCTATATATTATGCAAAATGAAGATTACAAATTATATTAAGTACTTATTTTCTATTGCCAGCCTTATGGGTCAAGATAGCTAGCACTCATGCAATCATCCCAAGTTGGATTCTCAGATCGGGCAGTGTTTTCGATTTTTACATTAAGAATCATTCAGTAACGCCTACGGAGTCTGGATTAGTGTTGGGGACACGGGCAAAAGATGTTCGTTCCCCTTGTCGAAGGATTGCGGAGTGGAGACGAATGAAACTTGTGTAGATGTGCACACGAACGTTTAATGATCACTTACTATAATAGGTACACTTAACTTTTATGGGCGTGTACACGAAATTATAATTCTGACGACTAAACAATCTAACCACCAAGTTGTGTCGGTTAGCTCTCAATTTCTCACCATAGAGTTTTTTTCCGTAGACTCTGGTGTTGCCAGCGCTTACGGGTGCGTTCATAAACGCCTCAAGTGCAACAGGCTCGCCCTCTTTTTCCAACTATTTAAGGATCAGTTTCTAGTCTAACCGGATGCAGCTGAATACCAGTATTTCACATGGAGCGACTGCCTATCTGACCTCCACAACCGAGTTAGGAGTAATACGATACCTCTTGGTAAGACTGGTTGACAGACTTTCGGGCCTCTGACTAACTGGAACAACTGTCAAAGATGTACAAATGACAGCCGGGACCAACGGCTCAACGTGCTTCCGAGGCACGGAGGGAGCTCGGTATGTAATGGATGATCCACGGATCGACGTAGGCAGGCGCTGCCTAACCTTGAACATGAACCCGTGTTATTATTTAGCCAGTAAAATAATTAGTAAAATGTGAGTGTTCTTAAGGTCAGAATTCGAATTCTAATTCAAATAACCAATCGCGGAAAGCGAGCGTCACGTTATATCTTGTAGTATGTTACGTTCATTCTTATGTTTTAAACATTTGTCGTCGTCATTAAGTGGTTTTGACTGACGCACTCGTAGAATTACTAAAAAATAATATAGTTATATGTAGGTATGGTAATGAAAAACAAATTTAATGCTGCAGTTTTGAGATAAAGTCCATATATGAAAAACTGAATATCAAATCTTGTTCAAATTATTTATTTATTTATTTATTTATTTAACAATTTATGTACACACTAAATACAGAAATCAAGAAAGGAACAGAAAAGAGAGTACAAAGGTATTGCTTATTTCTAATGAAATCTCTTCCAGCAAACCTGCGAAAGGAGATACTAAAAAAAGAGATGTAGACAAAGTGTGTAAAAGAAAAAGAGAAAATGGAACACATAAAACATAAATCAGATAACTATTTTAAATATAAAATACAATATAAGAATATACTTACATACATATAAATACAAAGATACATACAACAATCCTATAAATATAATATAATAAATAATAATAGATACTTTTGCAACTATGACGAAATGGAAAGATAATGTTCTTTCACTCTTCTTTTGAAAACTGCAATAGTTTGGCAGTCCCTAATGTCAGGAGGAAGTGAATTCCACAACCGCACGGCGTGCACAGTGAAGGAGTAGGAGTAGAAATCGGTAGAGTGTGGAGGGGACTTAAGGAGGTTCCTAAGATGCGACCTGCAAGGTGCATCAGAGGGACGGGAGTAGGAAAAGCGTTCCCGCAAATAGGATGGCATTATAGGGTTGTGAAGGATGTTAAATAGCAGACACAATATCCGAGAGTTCCTGCGAAGTCGAATTGGGAGCCACTTGAGTATTTTGCGAAAGTTGGAAACATGATCATACTTTTTAAGGTTAAAAACAAAACGAATACAAATATTTTGCAACCGCTCAAGTTTATTTAAAAGCTCCTCGGTGGCATCCAAATAACAGGCATCGGCGTAGTCTATGATGGGCTGGATGAGAGTTTGCGCAAGGGAGATTTTGGTTTTCAAAGGCAAGAAGCTCTGTAGGCATTTCAATGAGTGGAACGTGTAGTGCACTTTGCGACTAACTTCAGCAACTTGGGCAGTCCATGATAAGTATGAGTCCATAGTCACCCCCAGGTTTTTAGCCTTAATTGCGTAATCGATCTGAACTCCATTCAGCCTGAGCGGAGACAGCGACGCAACATCGAGCCTATTTCGCATATACCTGCCGCCGATGATCAAGGCCTGAGATTTCTTAGGATTGATTAGCAGTCCAAAGGACCGCGACCACTCACTAATCAAATCCAGATCCTTATTCATGGCAGACACGGCGGCTTCTGCATCTTCCCTTAGGAAATGACGGTAAAGCTGCAAGTCGTCGGCATAAAGATGGAAGAAGGAAGAGATGACTCTGGTGACAGAGTCACCAGAAAAAATCAAAGAGAGAGAGTCAAATTAATTTTCGTTGAAAGTTTTTTTTTTATATTCTAAACACCTATTTTATTTCTTAATTTGGGGAGGGGAGGGACACAATTTTACGGCTTCGGAAGCAAATATCACTCATCAACCAATGAGTTGAGAAGAAAGTGTTTTAGGAACCATATTATTTTAAGAGCTGTTGATAAACACCGCACACAGTTATGAACATTGAATTTTTTTCAACCCTCATTTACATGTATGGAGAGCCACCCCTATTTTTTTTCATAATTTTACATCATTTTTGTGTAGCGGTTTATAGAGGACCTACCCTCCAAATTTCAACTGTGGCGTGTAGTCTTGGAATAAAATGGCTGTGACATACGGACGGACAGACAGACAGACAGATGGACAGACCGAATCTATAAGGCTTCCGCTTTCAAAAACAAAAATAGCTGTTCCATACATTTTGACCGTGCAGGTATTGCGAGAGAGATGCGAAGAGATTTAGATAATAGGCAAATAGTGTAGTTACTAACATTAATTATAAGAAATTTACTAACACAGTGGATCTTATGTTGTCCGAAATAAAGAATTTATTTATTGCACTTTAGTAGGAAACAGCTGTTTTTTTATACCAATTAAGCAGTTCTGCGTAGTTTCAGAGTGATGTACTGAGTATGTGGTTAAATGTTAATTGTAAAATATATAGCTTTAATTCCGCGAAAATGTCCAGGCCTGGATGCAGGATGCAGCACCGCCTTCCCGCTCGCTTATATATGCATATGCAGGAATAGCAATAATAATTAGCACGCCACACCCAAACCTATACTCGCCACGTGCTTCGCCCGACGCTTGTGTCCTTCTACCCACAATCATGCGTAATAAAGGAGAAGGAATTAGATCTGATTGGTCATTCAAAACAGTGTTTCTATTATTATGTTTTAAAATCTCTAATGGTCCCAGCACACACAACCGGAAAATAAATGCTAAATATGTAATGTATTATTGTCGTACATATTTTTCCTAAAATTTAATGTCATGGATTTCCGCAAAGAATCGCCTGATTCTATAACTCATGTTGAGAATGTGGTTAGCGTTTCGCGCCAGTGTCCCTTCCACCACGTTTTTGATGTGCTATTCGTTGAAGCAAAAACTAATAATTTTCCAGAGATCCCACGCGAGACAGGCTAACGTATACATTAGTTGCCCATGGTAGAAGAACTCTTTTCTTAGGTCGATAAAGACCAGTGAAAATGTTTGTCCCTGGGACTTATTAGTAGACAATCGTCATTTTATACTGATGACTCTCCAATACGACGTATTTCGGCTGCCCTCGCCTTGGACATACTTCCTCTTATAGGCATACTTTACTGTCTCTAAATAAAAGAAAGTAAGTAAAAATATTGTTAGCACTGCTTTACCCGTCGTAACTTTTAAACGAAAGGTCCGATTCAAATAATTTAAAGTGTAATTTATAACGAAAATTTATTCAACCATTATTGAAGTTGGGGATATTAAATATCCCCAACTTCAATAATGGTTGAATAAATATTTTTTTTCATCTTACAAATTTTGTAAGATGAAAAAAAATATTTTGATGGTCTATATTCAATAGAATCTACAAATTAGAGCTCCCAAATCACGTCTCCGTGAGTTTTTGTCTAAACATGCATCGGGAGAATGATTATTAATGAATAAATTAATAATTTATCTAAAATTCGCTTTATTATTATTGTAGTAAAGGAAACGAACTATTTTTAACATGTAATTTTTATTTCAAACAACGAACGGATAACATACAACTTCAACGAGGAAACCTTGCAATTTTGCGTTTTTCTTAACTATCAAACCATTTAAATGGATAAGGATTAATGTTATGATACCAATTTCACCACTATTCGATTCCACCCGTGTTTTAAAGATTAAATAATTTAAACAAAAAGCAGTCATTGTGACTTAACCATAATAGTTAGGCATATACCCTTGTGGATTTTTTATAGGTACTTTTTTAATAATAAGTACTTCAATCATGTAGTACATAATTTGTATGTATCATCAATAGTTTTCTCAGCGC
Source organism: Standfussiana lucernea (assembly GCA_964057025.1). Taxonomy (NCBI): domain Eukaryota; kingdom Metazoa; phylum Arthropoda; class Insecta; order Lepidoptera; family Noctuidae; genus Standfussiana; species Standfussiana lucernea. The sequence continues at coordinate 10,037,918 of OZ059814.1, forward strand.
ACGCCAAATAAAAAAAATTATAGGCAAAATTTTTCTACTTTGGGTTACATTATTGCAATTTTCTTAAAGATCTCATTTTTTTTTAAATAAAATATAGCTTATGTTACTTCCTGATAATTTAGCGTTCTATTAGTGTAAAAACTGTTAAAATCGGTCCAGTTGTTTCGGAGCCTATTCGGTTCAAACAAACAAAACAACATTTCCTCTTTATAATATAATATTATGTTATTATAGTGTAGAATTGTAGATAAATAAACACTGCCTCACTTGGGAATCGAACCCAGGAACTGCTCAGTAGTAGCGCTTGCTACCACATCATCAACGAGGCAGTCTGTCTAGATAAGTATATATTACTGTTTTAAAGATACAACCCACAAGACACAGAACCTCCTGGTGATGGGGTTCCGCTGGCATCGCATCGGCGTACGGGACCCTAACAAAAAAATAACCGACTTCCAAAAAAAATACCAAGAAAATAGACTTCCAAAAGTGAAGTTATTTTCCATTTTTTTGGTTTTTTTGTTGGAAGTCGGTTATCTTTTTTCAAAAAGGTTTTCATTTTACCCTTTTTAGTTATCATATATCACACACAAAGCCTTGTCAACTATCAATTGCGCAATTTCTTTTACTTGGATAACATTTTACCAGATATTTCGATTTAAAAACCATACTGGTGAACCGATTTTGATGAAATTTCTATATCCTTAAAAGGATATAGAAATTTCATCAAAATCGGTTTATTAAAATAAAAGAAGAATTTTTCAGACCAGTTTATAAATGACGAAGATATGAGGTAACAAACACAAAAAAAATTACAACCGAATTGAGAACCTCCTTTCTTTGAAGTCGGTTAAAAAGACCTTCTCAACCTTAAAGTAGAGCTAAAGAAAACTATGTTTAATAACTCACCGAATAATATTACAAACAAATTGGGTTGCACTGCACTTTACAATATCTGTACAAAATTAGTCGGAAATATTTTACACAATGATTGGTTAATTATGACTAACACAACCTGATCCCGCGAGCTCGTCCTACGTACTGACGTCTGACGTGATGAGGTACCTTGTGATTAAATATCACACATCATACAAATCGTCACCACACACATTGTCAATAGTTTCTTATTTATGCTAGCTCTAGACCGCGGCTCGACCCGTGTTGAACTTATTTTTACCCGACTACGGCGAAGCAAACGGAGGGTTATGATTTTGACCGCTATGTATGTACATATGTATGTTCATCTGTTCCCTCATAACTTCTAAACTACTTTTCATAATTTGACAAGTGACGTATCGTTGGAAGCGTCTGGATCGTCCGCTGGTTATAGGCTAAGTGACGCCACATTAAATGGATATGTGGATTAAGCGCCTTCTACAGAAAAAAAAGTCATGAACGAAAAATAAAGTTAATGATGGCGTGTTGGGTATCAAATGAAAGGGCTTAAGAGGCACATTTCAAAAATGTATATATTGTTAGCTGAAATAATATAAAAATAAAAGAAAAAGAAAAAACCTGAATTGCTTACTGAACCATGGCCAAGTGTCAGCGCCGGAATGTGCATACCGATTGTGCCACCTTATTTTTATATATTTTTTTTTATTCTAGATAGTTTATAACCTAGTTTAACACATAGAATACTTTTTATTACTATTAATTCATTTATTTTCAGATAATAATAATCCATAGCATATACAAAATGGTACAGAATAAAACCACACCAATTAAAATAACATCTTAGACAATACAATAAAATAAAAATAAAAATTATGTTAGTAGTCGACTTATAAAATATGTTAGTGAGCGCCCAAAACAATAAGCATCCATTTGTTCTGGATAGGGCAATCCGCGCGAGCCACAATCATCTACAGGATGCCGTTGCTACTACATCGCACATTGAAAATATTTAGAATAAAATAGTGGAGGTGTTAAAGGATAGCAAACGGAACCCATTTCTACCATTTTTAAATTTTTGGTCTGTTTGTCTGTGTGTCTGCAGTCTGTGAGTCTACGGGTATGCTTTTTTAAGTATCGCGTGAAGATTTCATAAAAACTTTATTGCAAAAAAAAAACCGACTTCCAAAAAAAAAACACTAAAAAAGTGGAAAATAACTTTACTTTCGGAAAAAAAAAATATTTTACCCTTTTTAGTTATCGCATCACACACAAATCCTTGTCAAGTATCAATTTCGCAATTTCTTTTACTTGGATGACATATTTTTTCCAGCTATTTTGATTTAAAAACCAAACTAATGAACCGATTTTGATGAAATTTCTATGAGACCAATCGGGAAGTATATCTTTTCATATAAAAGAAGAATTTTTCAAATCGGTTCATAAATGACGAAGATATGAGGGACATACATAAAAGAAAAGGTCCGACGAATTGAGAACCTCCTCCTTTTGAAGCCGGTTAAAAATGGTACGTATGAGTAAATGTGCTCACAAGATCCCTTTTAAATCGACTTCCCGAGTTTACCAAAAAGTTATGATAGCAAAAGGTACCCTTTAAATAAATAAATAAATAAATTCTTTATTTCGGACAACATAAGATCCACTGTGTTAGTAAATTTCTTATAATTAATATTAGTAACTACACTATTTGCCTATTATCTAACCATTATTATTGAGTACGCTTCATGTGGATGACGAACAAGTGAAAAGAAAGTAAGTACCTACTTCACTCGTTCATCACCCCCACAAAACGTCTCAGAGTAGATGTTCTCCGCCACTGTCCTCAGAATACTGTTGTCACTGTCCCTCAGTCTTGTTATTAAAGACGAGATTTTTTTTCGCATGACCGCATAAAAGTCGTCAGTACGATTCAGCGCAAACATCTCAGATGCGCTACAACAACGGGGCAGCCCCAACAGCATTCTGAAAACATTATTATATTGGATGCGCAGGGCCTCCAGCGATCTTTTGGTAAAGCTGACCCACAGACTTCCCGTGTACATACCCTGACAATAGGCTTTGAAAAGGGTTATTTTAACCTGATTAGTACACCGGTAAAACCTGCGCGCCAACATATTTCCTCTGACCGCTTGTGCCGTGCGCTCCCTTTCTATATCTCCATTGTCTTTAAGGTCGTCGGTAAGTATGTGCCCCAGATACTTAAAATTATTTACTCGCCTAATACTCAGGCCATTCAGAGTAAAGCTACCGGTATAGTCGGGGACCTTACCAGCGGCCTTAAAAACCATGTATTCGCACTTTTTCACATTATACACGAGTCCGTGTGTAGCTGCATAGTTCTCGCATACTTTCACCATCTCTCTAATCGATCCCGCAGTCGGGCCCAGCAGCACCATGTCGTCCGCGTAGCTGATATTATTAATGGTAACACCACCCACGCGGCATCCGACACGCATGCTACCGAGCTCGGCCAAAAGATCATTCACATATAAGTTGAAGAGTCTAGGAGACGTCAGACCCCCCTGCCTCACACCGCACTCCAACCTATATGGATCAGAGAGTTGTTGACCATTTCACTACATTTGTTTGGTTTGCATACCAGTACCGCAGAATTCTGAGAACTCCCGCCGGTACACTCCTGTCATCCAGCTTTCCCCAGAGCACATCATACGACACGAGGTCGAAGGCTCTGGAGAGATCCAGGTAACAGGCATACACCGTGGTTCTGCGGTCAGTATAGTATTGGACAGTATTCTTGAGACTCAATATTGCACTCTCTGTGGACAATTTGGACTGAAAACCAAATTGTGCATCGTGCATATGCAGATATTCCTTTAAGCATGAATCAAGAATACTGTCCAATATTTTAGCAATTGTAGTTGCGAGAGAGATAGGACGATAGTTGCCTTTATCAGAGATGTCTCCTGTTCGGTTTTTAACAATAGGCACTACTATTGTCCTCATGAGATCAGCTGGCAGGTAGGCATGACTAACACACACTGTGTACAATAGAGACAGGACCCTTGGTAAATGGACACCCGCATATTTGAAATGCTCGATACTGAGTCCGTCATGCCCGGGAAATTTACCTCTATTCATACTTCTAATTGCGGTTCTGACTTGTTCAGCTGAAAAATAAATTAGTGGTTGCACTCCCGGGCCGGCGGACCCAGCACCGGACATTGCAACTGAGGGACCGAGGGGAGACCGCACCTCAAACAATTCCCTAAACATGTTGACAATACCCTCTGGTTCTGCTTTCCCTCCAACGCTTACCGGTAGGCCAGGCCGAGTATTTAAACCATTTGTAGATTTCCAAAATTTACTAAAGTTATTTGTCGCTCTCTGTTTCGCTATTATGTCCATTTTAATCTGGTCCTGATTTTTTTGGCACCATTTAAGGCGCCCCTTAAATATTTTACGTGTCTCATTCATTTGTTTATAAATTATTCCAGAAGTTGGACGGTTATTCAATACCCATATATCAAATTTAAGCCTGGCCTCCCGGTAAGAATCGTGCACATGTCTATTCCAGCCGCATAGCACTTTCCCTCTCTTTGGCTAATGCCTACCCGTTTGACTATGTAGTTTGTTTTGCAGCATTGGTTAATATGTTAACAACTTTGCTGTATAAACCATCTACAATACTTCTGTGCTCTGTCAAATTACATGTCCCATACGCACATCTTGAGAACTCCTGAGGAAAGTCAATGTCACGCAATTTTTCAGTACACAGCCTACGATATTAAAGCGCTAAAACCTAAAACCAGCGCCTAAAGCGCTGCTTTGAAAATCTCATAATTCATTTATTTATTGCTTGTCACAGATGAAAAGACAGTTCTTACAATTAGCATTATTGTGTCACTGTAACATACCCATGAGCTGTACAATATTTTTATGTATGTCAATATTATTTGTTATGTTAGAAATAATAAAATTGTTGGTGGATGTTAACCATTGCATTGTTTGTTATAGTCAACCTCATTTTACATTCATTTTTATTACTTATACAATTGTTACGGACATACAATTTACGCTTAACAAGTCAAAATAAATAAAAAATTATACATAGGTATACAAAATAAGTTTAACATGTCAATTATTAGTCAACCTCATTATACATTCATTAATAGACATAATTATTACGGTCATGGAATGAACATTAAATAATAAAAATAATCTATACCTGCATAATATAGAGCGATTGTTCGATCGCTTTCCATGCATTTTATTTTGGCAGTTTAAGAGGAAACACCACGGTCGAGAGAATTGAGAAATAGGTATTTGTAAAATCTATTGCTGTCGCGCGGTGCCCGAACAACCGAGGTATCAATGTGTGAGTGGGACTGTCAATGTTTGCGTGGCACGCAACCCCCACACCCCCGCCCGTCTGCTCCTGCGCCACGCTCGAAGGCTTGCAGTCGGCAAGTTGATATCGGCGTTTGCGAGTGTTTGTTTCGTATTATTTTATTACCTACTTGTTCTTTGTTTGACCCTGGGTATTGTTTACTGGACTTGTTTCTTTACTTCACTGTTTTGACTCGGCTTGTAGATTGGATTTTGAGTTTTTATTGTCAAAAGGAGATAAATCGTAAGTAATTTTCATTTGAATAATTCTTTGATTATTTATATTAGTCCGTATAAGTTATAAATATAAGGTACTTACTTGCTATTGTTTACCTACTTTTATTTTATTGATATGAATACTTCACGTATGCAGCATAAATAGAATAAAATGTCCGTCTGTCTATCTGTCCGTCCGTGTGTCATAACTACTTTATTTTAAAGATAGACACTTCTTTACTGGTTAAAAATGTCGTTAGAAAGAAAAAATCCAAAATAAATATATGCTGTAGATCTCAATGAATATTAAAAAAATGGTTAAAAAGAGATTTAAGCCTCCCACACACAGGCGCAGCGCGTCACGCGACGTTAAAATCTCCGTAGAACAAATTGTATGAAAACGCGTGCGCGTGTTCACACTGGCGCGTCACGACGCTTTGCGTTTCAGATAATTTAATAACTTTTCGATAGCGCCGCGCGCGACGCGGCGTGAAGCGCGGCGCTCGGCGCCAAGAAACAAAATACTCGTAGAACATTTTGTATGAAAACGCCGGCGTGTGTTCACACAGCGCGCGTCACGCCGAGGCGTCACGCGCGCTGTGTGAACACACGCCGGCGTTTTCATACAAAATGTTCTACGAGTATTTTGTTTCTTGGCGCCGAGCGCGGCGCGCGCCACGCCGCGCCTGTGTGTGAGGCTTTGCGTTGCGGCGTCACCGCTATGCCGCAAAGCGCGACAAAACGCGTCTGTGTGAACGAGGCTCACTAGTTTTTGATAAACATACTATAGCACAGTTTCAAGAACCGCAAATATAGCTTACACAATGAAAAACAAAGCATCCAGTCAAATAATACTAGCTACTCTCGATGTATATACGAACCTTTGCCGTAAAGTCGAATCTGATACGTCGCAAATGGCAGTCCTATACCAGTCGCTGAAGCAAAAAGCTATTCGCGCGGATAACATGATAGAGACCCTCAAACAACAGCGCGACTTGACAGAACATATTTCGGAGCTCAAGCAGACGATACGGGACTCTAGTTCTGCGGGAAATGCTTCTTTCGCCGATATGGTGAAAAAGGGATCTAACCATTTCATTTGTCCCAATAACTTAAGCTCTGTCGCCATTTATCCCAATGATAAATTGAAAACAAGTGACGAAACAAAAGAACTAGTTCAAAAAGTCATACGGCCCCAGCAAATGAAACTTCAAGTACGTGGTGTTCGAAAAACGAAAAATGGTGGCGTAAGTACCGAGACGAAACATGACGCTGATAAACTGAAGAACGCAGTCCAGATCTCTACATCTGGACTTACCGCCGACGAACCCAAGAAGCGCAAACCCCGGATCGTAGTTGTAGGAGTGCCGACTTCCTTGGCTGAAAATGAGGTCTTCAAGTGCATTTTCGAACAAAATGTAGCCGAGAAGTTTCCAGAGATGACCTTGGAATCCTTCCTGACCGCCGTAAAATTAAGCCATAAATCTGGGAAGAGAGATGCTGCGAACTGCAATTACGTTATTGAAGTTTCAGCCAATATACGTAAAACCCTAATCCCTCAATCAAGGATTTTCATAAATTGGTCGTCCTGTCCTGTCAGGGACTTCACATTAGTAACGAGGTGTTATAAATGTCAACAGTACGGCCATGCAGCAAAATCTTGCAGAGAGATCAACTCTACGTGTAGTCACTGTGGTGAAGAAAGTCATGTGATGTCCGAATGCGCGAAGAAATCTGAAACTCCGAAATGCGCGACTTGTTCACGCTTTAAAAAACCCAGTGACCATAAAACCGGAGACACTGAATGCCCTGCTAGGAAAATAGCTGAGCACAGATATATCAACTCCATCGATTATGACGGCGCCTAGTGCGTCATACAAAACCAGCCTTCCGCTTCTATCTTTTTTCCTGACTCAACGATACCTATGCGAGACAACCTGCCCTACTTACCATCGAATTGTTGCTGTCTAAAAATTCTTGACCGCTATATAAAAATATCATGACATTGATTTTTGCAATTTTTACTTGACCGAGTCTAACTTGTTTATGAATTCTGCTGAAATTATTGTAATAGTGTAATTAATTAAGCGCAAAATTGTACATAGCTTTTATCTACATGTTTAAGACCTTTCTTCTTTTTTTCATTGTCATTTTGTTCTCATCTAATAAATAATAGAGTTAAAGTAAATTAGGTTAATATTATTATCATAATAAATTTACAATTTTTTTCACTAATTTAAAAAAAACATCGTATGTTAAATATTGTTTAAAAATTTGCTGTCCAAATATGTACTTAGTATTAGAACACATCGCCTGTGATACAGGTTTATCCTAGTACAGGCATCTAACTCTGTTTTACCTACATTATTTCTAAGACTTATGTTGTATTGTAAAAAAATAACTTTGAATAAATTGAATTGAATTGAATTGAATTGAATTGTATATCTCTAATCTATGCTTGCTAATACGGAACCCGATTAATATTATTATATATGACGGCGTAAGCGATGGCTGAGCGATAGCGCCGTTGTCATTAGGGTTCGGTGGTACCGGGTTCATGATGAAATGTTAACATAATAGTTTTGGTTTCGGTACACAAAAATCACAGTTTATTATTTAACACAAATTTACATTAAATAACACTAACAAATAATCTCCACAAAATGGGCAAACCGACAGTTTCGTTCTGAAGGAGTGACTTGGTTGGAGTTCCGAGCAAAAGTGATCTCGGCACAATCCCCACTCTACAAAACGACTCTGTCCACGTGCCGCCATTAAAACAACATCTGACGTCACGGCGTTTACCCCTACTACAATGGTCAAATCAGCAACTTGATGTTTAAAAGTTATCGCTTTCTCCGACACGGCCAGCCTGACAAGTTACACGTCCTCGTGAGTACCTGTAACCAAACAGTCAAATTTGGACAGTACAGGCTCGGTCAACCTGACCACATCTTTATGGAATAGCATAACTTGAAAATAACAGTTGTCAAACAAAAGGTTCCTCTAAGTCTCAATCATATTTACTCAGCAACTAAATCAACTTCGATCACATACAACGCTCATGGCCCAGTTGCCGCAGCAGCTAGTGACACTTATGCCACCCATATCGTCATCACCTCATGTGATACGACCACACACATCACATAGAGTCTGCGACTCCCAGGTCAGTACAAGACCAAAACAACAATAGTCTCCATTGAGACCCAGGTCCCCGCCGTACCACCAGCTGCCCATCGCCCCCTGAACAGCTCACAAGTGAGCTGCAGTTACGACTACAGACTAGTGCGTACGGTGCGACCAAATAGCCATGGTATGTGTCTACTACTCGGTGGAGGTACTTTCATCACCGTCCTCTACGTTTAACTCATTAGGAACACTACTTAGAGGCATCTTTCGTATACGATCGTGAGCGTACTTGTAGGTTCTATTACCATTCAGTGATTTTAAAACATAGCGATCGTTTTCAAGCAACTCTATAATTTTGAAAGGACCTTTAAATTTGGGTTTAGTTTGGTTTCTTTTTTTTTTTCATTTTTGATTAATACCAAATCATCAACACTGAAATTAACTACTTGGCCTTATTTTTGTCAAAATGGGCTTTTTCATAAGCCGCACTCTTCTTAATACCGTCCACCGCGTGTTCTCTCGCCTCTGTTAGGTCAATTCCGGTTTCATCATCGTCGTTATAAGCCATTGATAAAAGCATTCGAATACTCATTCAAAAGGGACGTCAACCGGTCCTTGTTTTCGTTTGAAATATCAGAATCAACATTGTAAAGATCAATTACGGGAGGTAAATCGCAACAACCTACATTTGTGACTTTCGAAATACGTAGGGTAGATTCAGTTAAATGTAGGTACCGTATAGCCAAGTGTCAAAATATCGCGTCCGATCATAACATCGTATTTCATACAATCGTCGGGTAGTACGTAAAATAAAATTGACAGTTCGTTATTGTCGACCACAACATCGCTAAGAATTTGTTCAGTGCTAAAAACATTCGAATTATTACCGATACCAATTACTTGCACGGTTGAAAGTGAACGTTTGCCCGAGAATTTATAAGCTACACTTTGTTTAACGAGAGAACACTCGGCGCCGGAATCAAACAAAATGAAAACGACTCACCGGATTGTTCCAATTGCCCGCAAACACCTGCTATTTCGCGTCGCTCCGCCGTTGCGTTGGCAGCGCTGCCCGCCGACGATGACGCGCCACCCGCACTGCCACGTTGGCAGTTCGTAGAGATGTGTCCGGCTTCTCCACAACGGAAACACGTTATTCTTTTGCTGGAACCCGATGAAGTCGCCGCCGGTGTAGTTTTCTGGGCGTTAGCTCCAGCAGGCTGCGTAAACTTCGAACGACAGTTCACCGCTTTGTGTCCCGGTTTTCCGCACTTATGGCACGTGAACATAGTGGAAGTTTGTGGCTTTAAACGCTTTGCATCAGTGGCGCCATCACCGGTACTGCGATCGAATTTCCGCTTCAGACTTGCACTCGCCAGAGCTATAATAAGCGATGCACCCTCCAGTGGACGTTCGTCGAGGCAAATATCGATAGTATCGCACCAAGCACGTGGATCGGTATCTGGTAGCTCCGGATTAATTTCTGGCAGCATGATCTGAGGTGCCACTGTTGGTGTCCTGATGGCTTCGATCAGCTGCATCATGTTCTTCTGCTGCATCTCGAACATAGCACGCCAGTGGGAATCGAGTCCAGATCCCAATTCTGATGACGGCGTAAGCGATGGCTGAGCGATAGCGCCGTTGTCATTAGGGTTCGGTGGTACCGGGTTCATGATGAAATGTTAACATAATAGTTTTGGTTTCGGTACACAAAAATCACAGTTTATTATTTAACACAAATTTACATTAAATAACACTAACAAATAATCTCCACAAAATGGGCAAACCGACAGTTTCGTTCTGAAGGAGTGACTTGGTTGGAGTTCCGAGCAAAAGTGATCTCGGCACAATCCCCACTCTACAAAACGACTCTGTCCACGTGCCGCCATTAAAACAACATCTGACGTCACGGCGTTTACCCCTACTACAATGGTCAAATCAGCAACTTGATGTTTAAAAGTTATCGCTTTCTCCGACATATATTATTATTTAGCTTAAAAATCAAACATATTTTTTTTTTATTTAATAACTTTGTTTTCAGTTTAAAGATTGAGTTTCCGCAGCAAAATAACTCTCTAGAGAGAATTCTCTAGAGGTTAATATGGAATCAAATATGCAACCAAATTTTTTTTGATAAATAATTGGACTAAAATTGCCACAAAATTTTAATTCTAACCTATTAGAATCTAGGTGACGGGCGGGCGACAGGCGCGGGGGTGCCTTCGCCCGCATTGCACCCGTCACCTTCGTCGGTCATTCCCGACCCCCCACACCCGTGAGGGTGTGAGGGGTCCGCCTAGCAATCGTCGGCGGAGGACTGGAAGTAAAGGCTGTGCCGGTTTCCCAGTCCCCCGCCACTGTGACGAAGCGGGAATGCGCTGGGTCGTTTTAGTGGGTATACCGGGTCCGCCCGGGGAGTCCCACATACCCCTTCCGTCCCCCGACGGGAGGGTATGCGTAATGCAATTTTTGCAAAAAAAAAAAAAAAAAAGGTTAGGTTAGGTTAGGTTACCTGGGGGGACCCCCCACAGAGCATACGTCCACGTCGTGTCCCCTGGAAACAGCCCAGTTCTGACCACCGTAACGGAGTGGCAGACTGGGACTGGCCAAAGTGCTCTGTGCTTTAGTAGCGAATTTTAATCTTTTTATCTGCCTTGTGTTCGTCTACGATGCCGGCTACACCCTCGCGGGGCGCCTCCGGGCGATTTTTAAAATCAAAAGGCCCTTCTCAGGGCCAACCCAAAGGCCCTTCTCAGGGCCAACCCAAAGGCCCTTCTCAGGGCCAACCCAAAGGCCCTTCTCAGGGCCACCCCGACGCACCAGCGTCAGAGTCTAGCCGCGCGCCGTCTGCGGCTAGTTACTTCGGAGGGGCGGAGTCGTCCGACAACGACTCGCTTGTTGGTGCGTCGGACGCGAGAGGCTCGCGGTCGCGGAAGCGGGCCTTCCTGAGTTGTGGGTCCGAGAGTTCCTCGGCTTCGGGGACCAAGCCGTTGTCGAAGGCTAAAAAGCCGACGACAACGGCCGCAGATACCCACGTCGTTGGGCTCGCGGACGCCCAGCGACAGGTGGACCTGGCACGGAAGGTGCAGCTCCAGCAAGAGCTGGAAGAGCGGGTTGCCGCCAAAGAGAAGCGTGCGTACGTCGCCCGGGCCAAGTCCGGGTACGGTGCGTCCCGGGTTGTGTACGCGGACCACTCTTTGGCGGAACTGGAAAGGATGGCGGAGGAGGACGAGGAGGAGATTGTGGAGGTCGCCTCTAAGTCCTCCAACCTGAAGGGCACCTTCCAGAAGGCCCTGAAATGTCGGGCCGCGAGCATGCGCGGTGTCGTCGCTGAGCTGGTTCAGCGGACGGCCTCCGACGAAACGCGGCAACTGCAGGCGAGGGTGGATTGCCTGCAGTCAGAAGTCAACCAGCTTCGTGAGAAGCTGGCTGAAGCCACGGCCCGGCCTCAACAGGCCGAGGCGAGCCCTGTGGCAGAGGGCCCTGCCTCGGCCCAGCCACCACGGGCTAAGGCGAGCCCGGCACTAGAGGGCCCCTCCTCCAACCTTGAGGATATCATCCGCAAGGTAGTAATGGAGGAGAGGGCCTTCACGAGAGCCTGCCTGGCAGGCATCGAGGACCGGCTCCTGCCGGAAAAAAGCCTCCGACCGCCGCTTGCGGCGGATAAGAGGCAAAGCCGGCCGGGGCCGTCCTCCTCCTCCCAGGTGGAAGACGTGGCCCTTCTCCCGTCGACCACTCCGTCCAACGAGTGGACGAAAGTGGGCCGGGGGGGGAAGGGTAAAGGGAAGAAGTCGGCAGCGGCCGTCCCTGCCATCCCTGCCGTCCCCGCCACCCCCGCACCCAGCCAGTCGCAGACGACCGGCAAGGGCAAGGGGAAAGGGAAAGGGAGAGTAGGAAGGGGGCAGTTGGTCCCCCCTAAAACTGCGGCCGTCGTGGTGACGCTCACCGCGGAGGCTGCGGGGCGAGGGGAGACCTACGCCTCCATCTTGGTGCGGGCGCGCGGCAATGCCGATCCCACTCAGCTGGGGATCGGCAGTGTGTCGTGCCGGCGGACGCAGGCCGGGGCTCGAATTTTCGAGTTCCCGGGGGCCGAGGGGAGCGCCCGCGCTGACCTCTTTGCAGCCAAGCTGCAAGAGGTCATCGCGGACTCTGCCAAGGTGGCCCGGCCGGTCAAGTCGGCGGCCATCGAGGTGACGGAGTTGGATGACTCCGTCACCAAGGAGGAGGTGGTGGCGGCGGTCGCAGCGGTAGGGGGCTGTGGCGCCGCGGCGGTCCAAGGCCGGGACATAAGGCCCGGCCGTGGCGGAATGGGCACCATCCGCCTCGAGTGCCCAGTCGCAGCTGCCAAAGCCGTCCTTGCGAAAGGACGGCTTCAAGTCGGATTCAGCTCGGCCGCAGTCCGGGCACTCGAGGACGAGCCTCTGCGGTGTTTCCGGTGCTTCGGCATCGGCCACACCCGGCCCCTGTGTCCGTCCAAGGTTGACAGGACGGACACATGCTACCGCTGCGGCAAGGAGGGTCACAAAGCCGCTTCCTGCCAGGCCGCCACGCCGCACTGCGCGGTGTGTGCCGCCAGTGGCCGCCGGGCAGGCCACGTCATGAAGGGGAGGAAGTGCAATCCCCCCCCTAAGCGTGGCAAAGCGCAGGCGCCGACCGGGCCTGCACCTGCTGCTGCCGCTAACACCGCCGTTCCTGCGGCGGCTGCGGAGGAGGTTGCGATGTCCGACTGATGGCCACGGTCGAACATCGCATCCTTCAGGCGAACACCAACCACTGCAGGACAGCCCAGGATCTGCTGATGCAGACCATGGCTGAGTGGTTGGTGGACTTGGCGGTGGTCGCCGAACCCTACTCGGTCCCTGGCCGTTGGCTGGGCGACCGGGACGGCTTGGTGGCGTTGGTGGCGCGGTCTTCCACAGACTCCCCTCCCCTCTCGCTCTTAGAGAGGGGACCGGGATACGTGGCCGCCGCGTGGGGAGAGATAGCGACGGTGGGGGTGTATTTCTCCCCAAACCGCCCTCTCTCGGACTTTGAGGATTTCCTCGAGATCCTCACTGCTGTCGTAGGGAGGGCGGCACCACGCCAGGTCGTGGTGCTGGGCGACCTAAACGCCAAGTCGGTGGCCTGGGGCAACCCGGTCGCCGGGTGCAACGTCCGGGGACGCGCCGTTGAGTTTTGGGCGGCCTCGTGCGGTGTGTCCCTCCTCAACAGGGGGGCGGTCCACACGTGTGTGCGGCAACAGGGCGGGTCGGTGGTGGACGTCTCGTTCGCCACCCCCGCGCTTGCCGCCCGCGTCGTGAACTGGCGGGTGGAGCTGGTGGAGACCTTGTCGGACCACCGTTATGTGCGGTTCGACATCTCCACACAGCGGGGAGGGGGGACGGCCCGCGCTGGGCAATCTCCCTTCCCGCGGTGGGCGCTCACCCGCCTGGACCGGGAGGCAGCCAAGGAGGCCGCCTTCCTCCAGGACTGGCTGTCGCCTCCCCCTGTCGAGGAGGTCCCGGACGTGGATGCCGCAGCGGTCCGGCTGCGGGGGTCCTTGACCGAGGTGTGCAACTCCAGCATGCCTCGGTCTCGCCGCCCGCCTCCCCGTCGCGCCGTGTACTGGTGGACGGAGGAGCTGGCGGGGCTCCGGGCCACCTGCGTGGCGGCCAGAAGGGCCTACGCGCGGAGCCGACGGCGCAGTGCCCAAAACCGAGTCCGGGCAGAAGAGGACCGCCTGTACGACTCTTACCGAGAGGCTACGGCGGCCCTCAAGTCTGCGATGGGCGCTGCGCAGGACTCGGCGAGGGCCGAGATGCTGGAGGGTCTCGACAGAGATCCCTATGGGAGGCCATATAAGGCGGCGCGGAACCAGCTCCGCCCCTATGGTCCCCCACTGTCGGAGACCCTCGAGCCAGCGTTGCTGGATGGGGTGGTCCGGTCCCTGTTTCCGCGCAGGACCGACTTCACCCCTCCAGCGATGGATCCCCCGCAAGGGGCGGCTCCACCGGAGGCGGAGGTGCCCCCGGTCACGGCGGCGGAATTCTACGCGGGGGTTCTGAGCCTCCGCGCGAAGAAGACCGCCCCCGGACCGGACGGCGTCCCCGCACGGGTGGTGGCGATCGCCGCCACCCAAATGGAGGACAGGTTTCGGGACCTCTTCAGCGCGTGTTTTACGGCTGGGAGGTTCCCGAAACTGTGGAAGGAGGGGCAGCTTTGCCTGCTCCGAAAGGAGGGTCGCCCGGTGGACTCCCCCTCGGCATACCGGCCCATCGTTCTGCTCGATGAGGTCGGTAAACTGTTCGAGGGGATCGTCGCCGGGAGGCTGGACAGCCACCTGCGGGGGGTAGGGCCGGATCTGTCGGACGCCCAATTCGGTTTCCGTCGTGGGCGTTCGACGATCGACGCGCTGGCCCTACTCAAGGGCCAGGTGAAGGAGGCGGTGGAGGCGGGGGACGGAGTGCTGGCGGTGTCATTCGACATTGCCAACGCCTTCAACTCCGTCCCCCACTCGACGATATTGGAGGCGCTCCGGTATCACGGAGTGCCCCAATACCTGCGGGACCTCCTGGCCGACTACTTGGAGGGCCGAGAGGTCCTCCTCGTAGACAAATCGGCCACGGTGAGGCGGTACGGCGCAGAGTCCGGTGTTCCACAGGGGTCGGTGCTAGGCCCCCCCTTGTGGAACATCGGGTTCAACTGGCTGCTGCGGGGTGCCCTCCTCCCGGGCACGAGTGTCATCTGCTACGCGGATGACACTCTGCTCACTGCCCGGGGGAGGAACTTTGCCGACGCGGCCATTCTGGCCTCGGCTGGCGGGTCCTTGGTGGCAGAAAGGATCCGCCGCCTGGGATTGAGGGTGGCGCTGCACAAAACGGAGGCCGTGTTCTTTCGCGGTCCCCGGCAGCGCTGCCCTGCCGACGCCCACATCGTCGTGGAGGGCGTCCGTATAGGGGTCCAGCCCCAGATGAAATATCTGGGACTGGTGCTGGACGACAGGTGGCGCTTCGGCCCGCATTTCAGCGGGCTGTCGACGCGCCTGCTGAAGGCCGCGGACGCCCTCTCATGGCTCCTCCCAAACCTGGGGGGACCAAAGGCAAAGTGCCGGCGCCTCTATGCCGGCATTTTGCGGAGCATGGCCCTCTACGGGGCTCCCATCTGGGCGGACTCCCTCCATAGGAGGGAGAATGCTACCGCCATCCGCAGGCCCCAGCGGGCTATTGCACAGCGGGTGGCGAGGGCCTACCGCTCAGTGGGCTTTTCGGCGGCGTGCGCTCTGGCCGGCACCCCTCCTTGGGAGCTGGAGGCGTGGGTGCTCGCCAGAGTGTACGAGTGGACGGCGCGCCGAAAGGCGCTCGGGGAGCGCCCCACGGGCGAAGAGCGGGAGGCGGTGCGGCGAGAGGCGAAGGACGCCATCGTCCTCCATTGGACGGAGGACCTCGCCAGCGCCGCCTTTGGCCGCCGGACGTTGGACGCGCTCGGTCCGGTCCTGAAGGGCTGGCTCGAGCGGTCCCACGGTTTCCTCTCTTTCCGTCTGGTGCAGGTGTTATCCGGACATGGCTGTTTCGGATCGCACCTGCACCGGATCGGGAGGGAGGAGACCCCGGCGTGCCACGACTGCGGCGCGGCAGAGGACACGGCGCAGCACACCCTCGAGGTGTGCCCGGCGTGGTCCGAGCTGCGCCGCGGTCTGACCGCGGTGGTCGGACCGGACCTCTCGCTTCCCGGCGTGGTCGACGCCATGCTGGGGAGTGAGGAGGCCTGGTCGGCGGTAGCCTCCTTTTGCGAGGACGTGATGTCGCAAAAGGAGGAGGCGGAGCGCGCGCGGGAGGACGACCCTCTCGCTGCGCCGCTCCGCAGACGAAGAAGGGGGAGAAGGCGTCGTGCCCTCCCTCCTCATGGTGACGGGCGGGCGACAGGCGCGGGGGTGCCTTCGCCCGCATTGCACCCGTCACCTTCGTCGGTCATTCCCGACCCCCCCACACCCGTGAGGGTGTGAGGGGTGTGTGCCTTGTAATCGTCGGCGGAGGACTGGAAGTAAAGGCTGTGCCGGTTTCCCAGTCCCCCACCACTCTGACGAAGCGGGAATGCGCTGGGTCGTTTTAGTGGGTATACCGGGTCCGCCCGGGGAGTCCCACATACCCCTTCCGTCCCCCGACGGGAGGGTATGCGTAATGCATTTTTTCCCAGCGTAAAAAAAAAAAAAAAAAAAGGTTAGGTTAGGTTGGGGGACCCCCCACAGAGCATACGTCCACGTCGTGTCCCCTGGAAACAGCCCAGTTCTGACCACCGTAACGGAGTGGCAGACTGGGACTGGCCAAAGTGCTCTGTGATCTCGTAGCGAATTTTTATCTGTTTTTTATCTGCCTTGTGTTTCGCTGCTATGCCTGCAACACCCTCGCGGGACGCCGCCGGGCGGTTTTTAAAATCAAAAGGCCCTTCTCAGGGCCAACCCAAAGGCCCTTCTCAGGGCCAACCCAAAGGCCCTTCTCAGGGCCAACAAAAAGGCCCTTCTCAGGACCACCCCGACGCACCAGCGTCAGAGCCTAGCCGCGCGCCGTCTGCGGCTAGTTATTTTGGAGGGGCGGAGTCGTCCGACAACGACTCGCTTGTTGGTGCGTCGGACGCGAGTGGCTCGCGGTCGCGGAAGCGGGTCTTCCGAAGTTGTGGGTCCGAGAGTTCTTCGGCCTCGGGGTCCAAACCGTTGTCGAAGGCTAAAAAGCCGACGACAACGGCCGCGGATACCCACGTCGTTGGGCTCGCGGACGCCCAGCGCCAGGTAGACCTGGCACGGAAGGTCCAGCTCCAGCAAGAGCTGGAGGAGCGGGTTGCCGCCAAAGAGAAGCGTGCGTACGTCGCCCGGGCCAAGTCCGGGTACGGTGCGTCCCGGGTTGTGTACGCGGACCACTCTTTGGCGGAACTGCAAAGGATGGCGGAGGAGGATGAGGAGGAGATTGTCGAGGTCGCCTCTAAGTCCTCCAACCTGAAGGGCACCTTTCAAAAGGCCCTAAAGTGTCGGGCCGCGAGCTTGCGCGGAGTCGTCGCTGAACTCGTTCAGCGGACGGCCTCCGACGAGACGCGGCAACTGCAGGCGAGGGTGGATCGCCTGCAGTCGGAGGTCAGCCAGCTTCGTCAGAAGCTGGCTGAAGCCTCGGCCCGGCCTCAACAGGCCGAGGTGAGCCCTGTGGCAGAGGGCCCTGCCTCGGCCCAGCCACCACGGGCTAAGGCGAGCCCTGCAGTAGAGGGCCCCTCCTCCAACCTTGAGGATATCATCCGCAAGGTGATAATGGAGGAGAGGGCCTTCACGAGAGCCTGCCTGGCAGGCATCGAGGACCGGCTCCTGCCGGAAAAAAGCCTCCGGCCGCCGCTTGCGGCGGATAAGAGGCAAAGCCGGCCGGGGCCGTCCTCCTCCACCCAGGTGGAAGACGTGGCCCTTCTCCCTGCGACCACTCCGTCCAACGAGTGGACGAAAGTGGGCCGGGGGGGGGAAGGGTAAAGGCAAGGGCAAAAAGTCGGCAGCGGCCGTCCCTGCCGTCCCTGCCGTCCCCGCCACCCCCGCACCCAGCCAGTCGCAGACGACCGGCAAGGGCAAGGGGAAAGGGAAAGGGACAGGTGGAAAGGGGCAGTTGGTCCCCCCTAAGACTGCAGCCGTCGTGGTGACGCTCACCGCGGAGGCTGCGGGGCGAGGGGAGACTTACGCCTCCATCTTGGTGCGGGCGCGCGGCAATGCCGATCCCACTCAGCTGGGGATCGGCAGTGTGTCGTGCCGGCGGACGCAGGCCGGGGCTCGAATATTCGAGTTCCCGGGGGCCGAGGGGAGCGCCCGCGCTGACCTCTTTGCAGCCAAGCTGCAGGAGGTCATCGCGGACTCTGCCAAGGTGGCCCGGCCGGTCAAGTCGGCGGCCATCGAGGTGACGGAGTTGGATGACTCCGTCACCAAGGAGGAGGTGGTGGCGGCGGTCGCAGCGGTAGGGGGCTGTGGCGCCGCGGCGGTCCAAGGCCGGGACATAAGGCCCGGCCGCGGCGGAATGGGCACAATCCGCCTCGAGTGCCCAGTCGCAGCTGCCAAAGCCGTCCTTGCGAAAGGACGGCTCCAAGTCGGGTTCAGCTCGGGCGCAGTCCGGGCACTCGAGGACCAGCCTCTGCGGTGTTTCCGGTGCTTCGGCATCGGCCACACCCGGCCCCTGTGTCCGTCCAAGGTTGACAGGACGGACACATGCTACCGCTGCGGCAAGGAGGGCCACAAAGCCGCCTCCTGCCAGGCCGCCACGCCGCACTGCGCGGTGTGTGCCGCCAGTGGCCGCCGGGCAGGCCACGTCATGAAGGGGAGGAAGTGCAATCCCCCCCCTAAGCGTGGCAAAGCGCAGGCGCCGACCGGGCCTGCACCTGCTGCTGCCGCTGATACCGCCGTTCCTGCGGCGGCTGCGGAGGAGGGTGCGATGTCCGACTGATGGCCACGGTCGAACATCGCATCCTTCAGGCGAACACCAACCACTGCAGGACGGCCCAGGATCTGCTGATGCAGACCATGGCTGAGTGGTTGGTCGACTTGGCGGTGGTCGCCGAACCCTACTCGGTCCCTGGCCGTTGGCTGGGCGACCGGGACGGCTTGGTGGCGTTGGTGGCGCGGTCTTCCACAGACTCCCCTCCCCTCTCGCTCTTAGAGAGGGGACCGGGATACGTGGCCGCCGCGTGGGGAGAGATAGCGACGGTGGGGGTGTATTTCTCCCCAAACCGCCCTCTCTCGGACTTTGAGGATTTCCTCGAGATCCTCACTGCTGTCGTAGGGAGGGCGGCACCACGCCAGGTCGTGGTGTTGGGCGACCTAAACGCCAAGTCGGTGGCCTGGGGCAACCCGGTCGCCGGGTGCAACGTCCGGGGACGCGCCGGCGAGTTTTGGGCGGCCTCGTGCGGTGTGTCCCTCCTCAACAGGGGGGCGGTCCACACGTGTGTGCGGCAACAGGGCGGGTCGGTGGTGGACGTCTCGTTCGCCACCCCCGCGCTTGCCGCCCGCGTCGTGAACTGGCGGGTGGAGCTGGTGGAGACCTTGTCGGACCACCGTTATGTGCGGTTCGACATCTCCACACAGCGGGGAGGGGGGACGGCCCGCGCTGGGCAATCTCCCTTCCCGCGGTGGGCACTCACCCGCCTGGACCGGGAGGCGGCCAAGGAGGCCGCCTTCCTCCAGGACTGGCTGTCGCCTCCCCCTGTCGAGGAGGTCCCGGACGTGGACGCCGCAGCGGTCAGGCTGCGGGGGTCCTTGACCGAGGTGTGCAACTCCAGCATGCCTCGGTCTCGCCGTCCGCCTCCCCGTCGCGCCGTGTACTGGTGGACGGAGGAGCTGGCGGGGCTCCGGGCCACCTGCGTGGCGGCCAGAAGGGCCTACGCGCGGAGCCGACGGCGCAGCGCCCAAAACCGAGTCCGGGC
Organism: Standfussiana lucernea; assembly: GCA_964057025.1. Lineage (NCBI taxonomy): Eukaryota > Metazoa > Arthropoda > Insecta > Lepidoptera > Noctuidae > Standfussiana > Standfussiana lucernea. The sequence goes on from OZ059814.1 coordinate 10,057,934, forward strand.
AGAGGAGGACCGCCTGTACGCCTCTTACCGAGAGGCTACGGTGGCCCTCAAGTCTGCGATGGGCGCTGCGCAAGACTCGGCGAGGGCCGAGATGCTGGAGGGTCTCGACAGAGATCCCTATGGGAGGCCATATAAGGCGGCGCGGAACCAGCTCCGCCCCTATGGTCCCCCACTGTCGGAGACCCTCGAGCCAGCGTTGCTGGATGGGGTGGTTCGGTCCCTGTTTCCGCGCAGGACCGACTTCACCCCTCCAGCGATGGATCCCCCGCAAGGGGCGGCTCCGCCGGAGGCAGAGGTGCCCCCGGTCACGGCGGCGGAATTCTACGCGGGGGTTCTGAGCCTCCGCGCGAAGAAGACCGCCCCCGGACCGGACGGCGTCCCCGCACGGGTGGTGGCGATCGCCGCCATCCAAATGGAGGCCAGGTTTCGGGACCTCTTCAGCGCGTGTTTTACGGCTGGGAGGTTCCCGAAACTGTGGAAGGAGGGGCAGCTTTGCCTGCTCCGAAAGGAGGGTCGCCCGGTGGACTCCCCCTCGGCATACCGGCCCATCGTTCTGCTCGATGAGGTCGGTAAACTGTTCGAGGGGATCGTCGCCGGGAGGCTGGAGAGCCACCTGCGGGGGGTAGGGCCGGATCTGTCGGACGCCCAATTCGGGTTCCGTCGTGGGCGTTCGACGATCGACGCGCTGGCCCTACTCAAAGGCCAGGTGAAGGAGGCGGTGGAGGCGGGGGACGGAGTGCTGGCGGTGTCATTCGACATTGCCAACGCCTTCAACTCCGTCCCCCACTCGACGATATTGGAGGCGCTCCGGTATCACGGAGTGCCCCAATATCTGCGGAGCGTCCTGGCCGACTACTTGGAGGGCCGAGAGGTCCTCCTCGTAGACAAATCGGCCGCAGTGAGGCGGTACGGCGCAGAGTCCGGTGTTCCACAGGGGTCGGTGCTAGGCCCCCCCTTGTGGAACATCGGGTTCGACTGGCTGTTGCGGGGTGCCCTCCTCCCGGGCACGAGTGTCATCTGCTACGCGGATGACACTCTGCTCACTGCCCGGGGGAGGAACTTTGCCGACGCGGCCATTCTGGCCTCGGCTGGCGGGTCCTTGGTGGCAGAAAGGATCCGCCGCCTGGGACTGAGGGTGGCGCTGCACAAAACGGAGGCCGTGTTCTTTCGCGGTCCCCGGCAGCGCTGCCCTGCCGACGCCCACATCGTCGTGGAGGGCGTCCGTATAGGGGTCCAGCCCCAGATGAAATATCTGGGGCTGGTGCTGGACGACCGGTGGCGCTTCGGCCCGCATTTCAGCGGGCTGTCGACGCGCCTGTTGAAGGCCGCGGACGCCCTCTCATGGCTCCTCCCAAACCTGGGGGGGCCCAAGGCAAAGTGCCGGCGCCTCTATGCCGGCATTTTGCGGAGCATAGCCCTTTACGGGGCTCCCATCTGGGCGGACTCCCTCCACAGGAGGGAGAATGCCACCGCCATCCGCAGGCCCCAGCGGGCTATTGCACAGCGGGTGGCGAGGGCCTACCGCTCAGTGGGCTTTTCGGCGGCGTGCGCTCTGGCCGGCACCCCTCCTTGGGAGCTGGAGGCGTGGGTGCTCGCCAGAGTGTACGAGTGGACGGCGCGCCGAAAGGCGCTCGGGGAGCGCCCCACGGGCGAAGAGCGGGAGGCGGTGCGGCGAGAGGCGAAGGACGCCATCGTCCTCCATTGGACGGAGGACCTCGCCAGCGCCGCCTTTGGCCGCCGGACGTTGGACGCGCTCGGTCCGGTCCTGAAGGGCTGGCTCGAGCGGTCCCACGGTTTCCTCTCTTTCCGTCTGGTGCAGGTGTTATCCGGACATGGCTGTTTCGGATCGCACCTGCACCGGATCGGGAGGGAGGAGACCCCGGCGTGCCACGACTGCGGCGCGGCGGAGGACACGGCGCAGCACACCCTCGAGGTGTGCCCGGCGTGGTCCGAGCTGCGCCGCGGTCTGACCGCGGTGGTCGGACCGGACCTCTCGCTTCCCGGCGTGGTCGACGCCATGCTGGGGAGTGAAGAGGCCTGGTCTGCCGTAGCCTCCTTTTGCGAGGACGTGATGTCGCAAAAGGAGGAGGCGGAGCGCGCGCGGGAGGACGACCCTCTCGCTGCGCCGCTCCGCAGACGAAGAAGGGGGAGAAGGCGCCGTGCCCTCCCTCCTCATGGTGACGGGCGGGCGACAGGCGCGGGGGTGCCTCCGCCCGCATTGCACCCGTCACCTTCGTCGGTCATTCCCGACCCCCCGCACCCGTGAGGGTGTGAGGGGGTCTGCCTGGCAATCGTCGGCGGAGGACTGGAAGTAAAGGCTGTGCCGGTTTCCCAGTCCCCCGCCACTGTGACGAAGCGGGAATGCGCTGGGTCGTTTTAGTGGGTATACCGGGTCCGCCCGGGGAGTCCCACATACCCCTACCGTCCCCCGACGGGTGGGTATGCGTAATGCATTTTTTCCCAGCGTAAAAAAAAAAAAAAAAAAAAAAAGGTTAGGTTAGGTTAGGTTGGGGGGGGGGGACCCCCCACAGAGCATACGTCCACGTCGTGTCCCCTGGAAACAGCCCAGTTCTGACCACCGTAACGGAGTGGCAGACTGGGACTGGCCAAAGTGCTCTGTGATCTCGTAGCGAATTTTTATCTGCCTTGTGTTTCGCTGCTATGCCTGCAACACCCTCGCGGGACGCCTCCGGGCGGTTTTTAAAATCAAAAGGCCCTTCTCAGGGCCAACCCAAAGGCCCTTCACAGGGCCAACCCAAAGGCCCTTCTCAGGGCCACCCCGACGCACCAGCGTCAGAGCCTAGCCACGCGCCGTCTGCGGCTAGTTATTTTGGAGGGGCGGAGTCGTCCGACAACGACTCGCTTGTTGGTGCGTCGGACGCGAGTGGCTCGCGGTCGCGGAAGCGGGTCTTCCGAAGTTGTGGGTCCGAGAGTTCTTCGGCCTCGGGGTCCAAACCGTTGTCGAAGGCTAAAAAGCCGACGACAACGGCCGCGGATACCCACGTCGTTGGGCTCGCGGACGCCCAGCGACAGGTGGACCTGGCACGGAAGGTGCAGCTCCAGCAAGAGCTGGAGGAGCGGGTTGCCGCCAAAGAGAAGCGTGCGTACGTCGCCCGGGCCAAGTCCGGGTACGGTACGTCCCGGGTTGTGTACGCGGACCACTCTTTGGCGGAACTACAAAGGATGGCGGAGGAGGACGAGGAGGAGATTGTGGAGGTCGCCTCTAAGTCCTCCAACCTAAAGGGCACGTTTCAAAAGGCCCTAAAGTGTCGGGCCGCGAGCTTGCGCGGAGTCGTCGCTGAACTCGTTCAGCGGACGGCCTCCGACGAGACGCGGCAACTGCAGGCGAGGGTGGATCGCCTGCAGTCGGAGGTCAGCCAGCTTCATCAGAAGCTGGCTGAAGCCACGGCCCGGCCTCAACAGGCCGAGGTGAGCCCTGTGGCAGAGGGCCTTGCCTCGGCCCAGCCACCACGGGCTAAGGCGAGCCCTGCAGTAGAGGGCCCCTCCTCCAACCTTGAGGATATCATCCGCAAGGTGATAATGGAGGAGAGGGCCTTCACGAGAGCCTGCCTGGCAGGCATCGAGGACCGGCTCCTGCCGGAAAAAAGCCTCCGGCCGCCGCTTGCGGCGGATAAGAGGCAAAGCCGGCCGGGGCCGTCCTCCTCCACCCAGGTGGAAGACGTGGCCCTTCTCCCTGCGACCACTCCGTCCAACGAGTGGACGAAAGTGGGCCGGGGGGGGAAGGGTAAAGGGAAGAAGTCGGCAGCGGCCGTCCCTGCCGTCCCTGCCGTCCCCGCCACCCCCGCACCCAGCCAGTCGCAGACGACCGGCAAGGGCAAGGGGAAAGGGAAAGGGAGAGTAGGAAGGGGGCAGTTGGTCCCCCCTAAAACTGCGGCCGTCGTGGTGACGCTCACCACGGAGGCTGCGGGGCGAGGGGAGACCTACGCCTCCATCTTGGCGCGGGCACGCGGCAATGCCGATCCCACGCAACTGGGGATCGGCAGTGTGTCGTGCCGGCGGACGCAGGCCGGGGCTCGAATTTTCGAGTTCCCGGGGGCCGAGGGGAGCGCCCGCGCTGACCTCTTTGCAGCCAAGCTGCAAGAGGTCATCGCGGACTCTGCCAAGGTAGCCCGGCCGGTCAAGTCGGCGGAAATCGAGGTGACGGAGTTGGATGACTCCGTCACCAAGGAGGAGGTGGTGGCGGCGGTCGCAGCGGTAGGGGGCTGTGGCGCCGCGGCGGTCCAAGGCCGGGACATAAGGCCCGGCCGCGGCGGAATGGGCACCATCCGCCTCGAGTGCCCAGTCGCAGCTGCCAAAGCCGTCCTTGCGAAAGGACGGCTTCAAGTCGGGTTCAGCTCGGGCGCAGTCCGGGCACTCGAGGACCAGCCTCTGCGGTGTTTCCGGTGCTTCGGCATCGGCCACACCCGGCCCCTGTGTCCGTCCAAGGTTGACAGGACGGAAACATGCTACCGCTGCGGCAAGGAGGGCCACAAAGCCGCCTCCTGCCAGGCCGCCACGCCGCACTGCGCGGTGTGTGCCGCCAGTGGCCGCCGGGCAGGCCACGTCATGAAGGGGAGGAAGTGCAATCCCCCCCCTAAGCGTGGCAAAGCGCAGGCGCCGACCGGGCCTACACCTGCTGCTGCCGCTGATACCGCCGTTCCTGCGGCGGCTGCGGAGGAGGGTGCGATGTCCGACTGATGGCCACGGTCGAACATCGCATCCTTCAGGCGAACACCAACCACTGCAGGACAGCCCAGGATCTGCTGATGCAGACCATGGCTGAGTGGTTGGTGGACTTGGCGGTGGTCGCCGAACCCTACTCGGTCTCTGGCCGTTGGCTGGGCGACCGGGACGGCTTGGTGGCGTTGGTGGCGCGGTCTTCCACAGACTCCCCTCCCCTCTCGCTCTTAGAGAGGGGACCGGGATACGTGGCCGCCGCGTGGGGAGAGATAGCGACGGTGGGGGTGTATTTCTCCCCAAACCGCCCTCTCTCGGACTTTGAGGATTTCCTCGAGATCTTTTCTTTTTATTTCGGGTATAACACATTGACACATGTTTTTTATTAATTTTCATCTACAATGATTCTTATTATAACTTAATTCTATTTCTTAATACTAACCATGTGGGTTTACAATTTTTACAGCCATCTTAAAACTTAGTGTTCTTATTTAGCTACAAACTAGATTGTACATTTGCGGGTTAACAATTTATACAGCTATCTTAAAATCTATCTTATTTCTAATTACTTATTTGGGACCACTTATTTCTATTTCCTTATACTAGTACATTTAAGGGATAACAATGTTTACAGCCATTTTATATATCTATATTTATAACTAAACAGTCACGTTCTTACAGTTACTCAACTTGACTTTACTTACTGGCTACCTATATATTCAGAATTTATTGTGTTTTTACTTAAACATTTTTCTTCTGTGTTCAATGCTTAACGCTAATATGCTATATGATATTATGTAAGCATTTTTGCTTAGGCACTTTTATTCCTTTTTATTACCTTCTCGCAAATTTTGACGCAATATTCTATAAACAACTCTCTCTTTTTTCCTGCCATTAGTAGCCATATATTTTCGGCATCAAGTTTGGTGTCGAGTACCTGCTCGGCCACAAGTCTTTCTTTTGCAAAGACGGGACAGCTCAACAATATATGTGGCACCGTTTCAGCAATTTCAGGGTCGCAGATGCACGATGGGCTCCCCTTGCACTTGAAGCGATTCAAGTACTCCGAGAACCCACCGTGCCCCGTCATGATCTGGGTTGCTACGCTGTTTATCTTACACTTCCTGATAATCCTGTACGCCGCCACCGCATCCGGGAAAAACAGTTTGGTCACTGAAGCAGTTTCTCCGGTGGTGTATCTTTGGTTCCATACGTCAAGAGTTGCCATGCGAATGCATCGCTTGACGTATGAAACCGGACACAGGTCGTAGTCAGGCTTTCGTTTGGAATTTTCAGCGGCGCTTTTTGCCAGTTCGTCGGCTCTCTCATTTCCCTCCAACCCCACGTGGGCTTTGATCCAAAACAAGGTAACGGCCTTGTTTTGGGTAGATAGGGACCTAAGGTTTGCCCTTGTCTCCACTGCCAGAGGATGGTGGCGGCTGTAGTTTTGGATGGTTTGGAGAGCCGCCATAGAGTCGCTGAAAATTCCAAACGATTGCGCACTGTGCTTCAAGATCTCCCTGGTTGCAACGCATATCGCTAGGAGCTCCGCCTGGTAAACGGTGGAGTAGTGTGGGAGGGCAAGTTTGAGAGCTTTAGTTTCGGCGACACCGTTCCACATGGACAGTGCCGCACCAACCTTGCCCCCAATCTTGCTCCCGTCCGTGAAGATACGAACTTCAAGTTCGTTCTGGGCATCGAGTTGCTCTTGGTTTACCAGGCTTATGAGCTCCAGCTCAGCGCGCTCCGCAGGGTGTGGATCCTCCATTGCCGAGGCAGTCTGCTCGACCCTCCTGCCGCCAAGTGCTGGCTGGGGCACCCCCCTCCTAGCCTCGTATAAGGATGCCGCTTCGCGGACACGTAGGTCGAGAGGTAGTATCCCAGCCAGCACCAGCGCGGAGTTTAAGGAGACTGTCCGGTATGCCTTGCACAGCTTTTGCGCAATGCCGCGCTGAACGGCTCCTAACTGCTTCTTGATACCCAGCTTCTCTACCGCCGGGGCCCATACGCTAGCGGCGTACAGGATGATTGGTTCCACGGTGGCCACATATATTATTCGTATCACCTCAGGGTGAAGCCCCCAGCTGGTTTTTGCTGCCCTTGTTAGTTGCTTGTGGATTCCTATTGCCCTTCTGCACACGTTTGCGACGTGTGCGTTAAAGGTGAGCTGTTTGTCGATGGTGACACCCAGGATTTTGATCTCATTGGACATGGCAATGTCGATCCCACCCATGTTCAGGCGTGGGGTATCATATTTTAGTTTTCTGGTTATAACCATAGCGTTGGTCTTTTGCGGGGCAAATTTAAGTTTGTTTTGTACACCCCACGCCTGGACATGCCCGAGAGCGGCGTTGGCACGTCCCTCAATCTCCAACGCAGTGTCACCATCGAAAACCAGCACCACGTCGTCTGCAAACGCCTGGCAATAGTTGTCCCTAGCTTCCAAACTCTTTAAGAGCGGGTCCAGCAAGAGATTCCAAAGTATTGGTCCGCCTATGGAACCCTGGACACATCCCTTGCTTGTGGCCTTGCAGTACTCTTCACCTGCGTACCTGACCTTGACCCTACGGTTTCTGAGATAGCTGTCGATGACCCTCCTCAAGCCGATTGGACACTTTTCCTCAGCCAGACGGACCCTTATAGCGGGCCACCAGGCGCTGTCGAAGGCTCCCTCTATGTCCAATGATACTAGGACTACAATTTTCTTAAGTTCCAGCTTACCGCGTATATGTTTCATTAGTGCATAGAGGGAGTCCTCGGTACTCCTCTGGGGCATGAATCCGTACTGGCGAGTACTCATCCTCGGAATCAGATGAAACTTGAGGCGGGCCATCAACATCTTCTCATAAATTTTGCCTAGAATTGGTAGTAGGCCGATAGGTCTGTACGCCTTTGGGGTGCTGTAGTCATCTTTTCCCGGCTTCTTCAAAACAATAACGGTCGCCTCCTTCCAGACTTCAGGGAAGAGGTGGCATTTCAGGCAGCCGTTTAGGAGAGACAAGGCCACCTCAGGGGCGCTTCCAATGGCTTGACAGCAAATATCGGCGGTGAAACCGTCACCTCCTGGAGCTTTTTTGGCATTGAAGGACCCGCACGCTGCCATCAGCTCAGCCATCGTGAATGGTGGTTCGCATGAGTCATCTTGCCCTCCAGCATTCACGACCTCGGCTTTTTCTCTAGTAAGGCGGTGGCAGGTGGTATCTGAGCCCGAGTGATCTTCTGGGTAAAATGTATTCGCCAGAAGTTCTACTGAACGTTTTGTGTCCAACACCTCCCCGTCCTTCACTAGTGGCTGGTCCTCTCCCCTTCCCTTGGTCCTTCCTATTACCCGGTAGATCCCTTCCCAAACCCCTTCTCGATCCTGTCTTGTGCAAAAGTTCTTCCAACTCTCGATTTCATCCTTGGCTGCCTCTGTCTCATACTCAGCTTTCAGTTTCAGGTACTCTTCGACGACCTTCGACCTTCGAGCCGGTGCAGCACACCTGATTCTGCGTTTCCTGGTGGCGACCTCTTTCATCATCCTCTCGAGTTTCTCGGACCACCACGGCAAGGTAAGCACTTCACTAGTTTTCTTTACAGGAATCGATAAAGTGCAAGCTTCTTTTATTACGTTAGTATATAAGTTGGTAATTTCGTTAAGTTGGTCGGATGTATTTAATTTATCGATTTCTGTTTTATTAATTTTACTCTCTTGCATTAATTGGCCGAGTTTCTCACGAAACTCGGGCCAATTTGCTTTTTTCGTGTTGAAAATCCTAGTGGTTCTATTAATAAGTATACCTTTTGATCTTTTTAATTTTATGTTGAAAACGATGCCGTTGTGGTCCGAGCTCGTGAGGCCCTCGTCTACCCTCCAGTCGTCCACCAGGTCCAGAATGTCTGTCGAGCATGCTGTGATATCAACATGGCTGCAGTAACGTATTCCGCCTCTGATCGTGTCGAAGGTCGGAATTTCCCCTCTGTTGAGTATGTTAAGACTCAGCTCGTCGAGAACTCCAGACACTTCTTCGCCCCTTCTATCGATGGACAAACTTCCCCACCAGGTACTTTTGGCGTTTGCGTCTCCTCCAACGATCCACATTCTAGAACCTACCTCTTCCTCAACGAGTTTGAGGTGCTCCAGGTATGGTCCTATTGGCTGGTCCGGCTCAAAGTAAAAAGAAACAAGGGTGATCTTCCAGGCACTGGTTCGGATTCCCACCACGGTGATGTTATTCGTGGTGAGTTTCGGGTATTGAGTTACAATAAGGTTTTGATCGAAAACCACGATTGCGGCCTTAACTGTCCCATCTCCGATGTCAGTGCTCTGGAAGACCCGAACGCCCCTGTGGTTCCTCATGACTTTGGCCCCACCCACATAGGGTTCCTGGAGGAGAGCAACGGCAACTCCGCGCTTTACGGCTTCTAACAGGAGCTCGTTTGTTGCGAGCCTTTTTCGCTGGAGGTTGGCTTGTATGAACTTGTAGGAGTTTGGGTTGTCCTGGGTGCCCTTAGCAATACGCTACTGTTGACCTCGCTATCTCGTCCCATTTAATGCGTGTCGGGCAGTCGGGGTTGAAGGCGTTGTGGTTAACGTCTAACAGCTTGGCTCTTGTGCAATTCTGGCATTTCGGTGGTTCACCTGCCAGAAAATCGGCACATTCTGCCCTCAAGTGTGGGCCACCGCAATGACTGCACAGATCAGCCGGTTCTTTGCAGAATCGTCTGCCATGTCCGTAGCCCAGGCAGCGCGTACACTGTACTAACGGGGTTTGATCTTCAACCCTTATGCGCTGGAGATCCACATGCAGACGTCCGGCTTCCGTTGCCCGTCTCCAGATGGTCGGAGAGACGCTAACCACGATGTGACAGGAGTGTGGATTTCGTGTTCTTCTCCGGAACTTTACCACTACTCTGTCCTCCTCTTTGTCGAGGTTGTGAAAAACATCCCTGTTTTGATTCCTTAAAGCCTTAAGGACGTCTTCGTCTGAGTTAATAGAAAGGACACTCCTGAGAATCAACAGCGGGTCTTTGTTCTTCACCTCCTCGACATTGAGGTCCAGTCTTTCCTTTGCCAGCTTGTTTTTAATTTTCTCCCTCTCTTCCGTGGTTTGAAAGCCCATGATGATTTTCCTATCTTTCGCCTTTCTCACCCTTTCCACCTTGACCCAACCCTCTTTTGCATCAACCGCGTTTCGAACCTTGTTTAGGACCTCATCTCCTGTTTCCGTGTCATCCTTGGAGGTAACTACGATCGAGTGCAGCGTACTCCGCACTGGGTTCGCTTTTCCGCTGTGGATCGCAGTTACGCTCGCATATGTCGTGGCAGGACCGTTCTCGAGTATATCCTTATGTTTTTCGATTGCTGCCGTCAACTCCTCCATCTTTCTGTTGTTAGTTTCTAGCAACACTGAATGAGCCTTTATCTGTGTCGCTAGCAGGTTTGGTTCGGAAGGTGCCTTCAAGGAAAAGGTAACGTCAGTGGCAGCGACTTCTAGTTGTGTACTTTCTAGCCCAACTCCTGAGCCCTTGGTTTTTGTAAGCTTTTCCGCCTCCTTCACCAGCTGGAACAATCGGTCCAGCGCCTCAGCAATGCCGTTTTTTATTTCGGTTTTTGTGTTGCGTGAGGTGCTCAACAATAGCTTTGCTTTATTCAGGCAGGCCCTAGCCTCTGTCGACCGATCCGCGTAAACTTGTTTTGGCGGCGAGTGAGCCTCTATGAGTTTTGAGCGCGTTGAGAGTGTTTTATTCTCCTGCGCTTGTAGAGGTTTTTGTATTGGTATTTCAGGGCCAGCCTGTGCCGTTTTGGTGGCAAGAGGAGGAGTTAAAACCGTGCTGGCGGGCTTAGCCGCCTCCCATTCTCCAACGCTGCGTCTGACGTTTGGAGTTGATGATGTCAGTTTTGCTGGTGATTTGTCACCCTCAACCGCCTTCTTCATTGGGGTCCTTATGCCAATCATGTTGAAGGTTTGCGTCAAAAAGTACAAATTTATAAATAAAAATATAAAAAAGTGTAAAAGAGTACAATATAAATATAAGAATAAATAAAAGCGCACTAGAGATCGTAAAAAGCTTCCGTTAGTTCTTTAAGGGTTATCTCTATGTTGAGTTCGCGCGGTCAGCCCTTAAGTTCAATAGAACGGGTCAAACAAAGAACACAGAAGAAAAAATTTGCGTCCAGGAGTCAAAAACCCTCGATGTAGAGCAAAAGTTATTACGACTCTATGTAGAGTCGTTTCTCTATAGCCAGTGGATAGCTCTCCTCGAGCCCTTTGAAACGACCCCAAACTCGGTGCGGTTACACGAAGGGGTTACGGAGATATCCCAACTTGAAGAATTTGGTTTTTTGCCAAGATGGCGGCCGAAAAGTGGTTACAAGTGGATATCTCCGGAACCACCGGTCCAAAAACCCTGATGTTTGGGTTTCTCGCACTTGGCTCGATGAGACCGATCCCCTGGAATGGTTTTCAGGCTGAAAATTTTTGATCTCAGGGAAACGCCTGAAAATTGTCCTAACTTGTGCAGTATAACCTGCTGATGTGCCCAGAGAAAATCTCAGCCCTCTACGACTCTCCGTTCAGAAGTTATGATAGTAAGAAATAATTCCAAAATGGCTGCGGTCCTGTCAAAGACTTACTTTGTCATCGGATAACTTCGATCGGGAAAGTCGTAGACCCCTCGAGTTTGGGCTCTCCCAACTCGGCTTGGGTTCCCCTGTCCACTGAAACTGCTTTCAGGACCCTGAAATTTTTTGGTTCCAAACCGCCTGAAAACGTGGAGTATTAAGGACAGTGAGTCCTTGAGTGTATTATCAAAAACCGCTACTTTCCACGACCACCGGTTCAGGAGTTATAGCGGTTTGAAACCAAACAAGATGGCCGCCGAGCTGTCAAAAGTCAACTTTAAAGGCCCGTAACTTGGGAACCCTTCGTCAGAGAGGGTCAGGGTTTTGGATGTACAGCTCGGCGTCACTTCAGGTATCTCCTGAAAGCAATTTGAGCGAGGAAAAGTTGTGTGGCCTGAAACAGCCTGAAAACCTACCACCCTTAAAATTGGCAGTATGCTACTGGCCGGAGTGAAAATCCGAGATTAATCGGCCCAGCGGTTTCCAAGATATCGACGATTGAAATTTAAAACCAACAAACCAAGATGGCGCGATTTTGTCGAAATACCCAAATCGGGAGATACACAGCCCGTGTTTGGGCTTATATGGGACGCAATAGGTGTATTGGACCCAGTCCCAGTGTCAAAAATACCTATTTCCTATTTAATTTTGATTAAAAGCCAAAAAACAGTAAAAAATCGATATCTTAGGCGCCACTGGTCGAAAATTTTTTTAAAAATTTTCAGTAAATAGATAAAATAGGGCACTACAAAGTGAAATAAACAAAAATACTAAAAACCAAAAACCTAGTTGAAAAATTTTAAAAATTTAGTTTTTTGATAGTTTTCCTAATATCTTTAAAAATATACAACCTAAAAATCTAGAACTTAAAATATATATTAAACTAATGAGCGCGCCAAGGACTGCAGTTGAAGATCTTCAAATTCTTGAGAATAACCGGAGATATAAGAGTCAGAATATTGAAAGTTTGAAGTCTTCTTAAAAATCAGGTATGGTAGGTAGAAGAAAAATTTTTGCGGTTACCGTTTATGTCTTCACAGAAGATGACGGCAGCAAAGTTTCAGGCGTCTGGCTCCTCGTTTTCTTAGATTTCAACACCACGTGGTTTTTGTTTTTTCAGTATAAGTCCCAGAAATCTGGGTTTTTCGAGCTTCTGGGTGGTCAGGGCTATGTGCGGCAGCAATTTCTACCCCTTCCTTCATTAAAAAGGGGGGGTCGTCGATCTTGTTTCGGCAGCGTTATCAATTGAAGTTTTTTCTTCAACTATTAACCTCAAAAATTTGAGGTTTTTCACGTTTTGTTTGAACTGCACTGAAATCCGGGTTGAACCTTTCACCAGGGCGTTTAGGTTTCACTTTGCCCAACACATAGACACCAAAAACGTCAAATTCGGACCACTTTTTACCACTTTTTCGATTTTTTTAAGCAGGAGACGAGCAAAAAAACGTGGCGTTCGCGGCGGCGGTTGGAGCCAGACTGGGTTAGGTTAGGTTAGGTTAGGTTAGGTTTTTTTTTTTTTTTTTTTTTTTTTTTTTTTTTTTTTGTTTTGGCAGGAGTGGGAAATCCCCACGGACACCTCGACTACCTCACAGGCTGTGAGACAGTCGAGGTAGTGCCGGACTCGAACCGGCTAAAACCACACTCCTGCTCTGCCAATGTCCCCCTGAATTTGACAGGGTCCTTATTTGGACTTAAAAATGTTTGGTTTGCCATGTTTTGGATTTATTTGTTACATTAATTTGGATTACATTTATACTACACATTATATATATTATATTCATATTATTTTATTGCTTTACTTTTCTATGCTTTGATCTTATATCCTTTCTAGTAGAAATATTCATACATGATAAAGCATTATTTTATCTAACTTTGTTTCGATTTACTACTTTTGTACAAATTTCTATACAGTAATTTAAAAATATTTCACGGCTCTTTCTGTCTGCTATTATTCCACCAATGTTGTCCATATCTATAGTTTTGTTTAGTTTCCGTTCAGTATTATACCTCTCCGCACAAAAGACGGGGCATTCGGTAAGGATGTGGGCGACCGACTCCACTGCATCCGGTTCACAGATGCACGATGGGTTCCCTTTACACTTGAAACGATGCAGGTATTCGGAGAACCCACCGTGCCCCGTGAAGATCTGTGTTGTGATGCCAGAAGGGTGGACCTTTTTTACTATCTTAAAGGCGTCGATCGCGTCCGGGAAGAAGATTTTCGTGACGGAGGCGGTTTCGCCGTTCTGGTATCTCCGGTTCCATTCGTCGAGCGACCCCACACGGATCTGCCGCTTGACGAATGAAACCGGGCAGCGGTCATAGTCCGGCCTCTTTCTAGATCGGAGTGCAGCCTCCTTTGCGAGGTGGTCCGCGCGCTCATTGCCCTCTAGCCCGGCATGTGCCTTTACCCAGAACAAGGGGTTAGGTTAGGTTAGGTTAGGTTAGGTTAGGTTAACCTAACCTAACCTAACCTAACCCCTTGTTCTGGGTAAAGGTTAGGTTAGGTTAGGTTGGGGGACCCCCCACAGAGCATACGTCCACGTCGTGTCCCCTGGAAACAGCCCAGTTCTGACCACCGTAACGGAGTGGCAGACTGGGACTGGCCAAAGTGCTCTGTGATCTCGTAGCGAATTTTTATCTGCCTTTTATCTGCCTTGTGTTTCGCTTCTATGCCTGCAACACCCTCGCGGGACGCCTGCGGGCGGTTTTTAAAATCAAAAGGCCCTTCTCAGGGCCAACCCAAAGGCCCTTCTCAGGGCCAACCCAAAGGCCCTTCTCAGGGCCAACCCAAAGGCCCTTCTCAGGGCCAACCGAAAGGCCCTTCTCAGGGCCACCCCGACGCACCAGCGTCAGAGTCTAGCCGCGCGCCGTCTGCGGCTAGTTACTTCGGAGGGGCGGAGTCGTCCGACAACGACTCGCTTGTTGGTGCGTCGGACGCGAGAGGCTCGCGGTCGCGGAAGCGGGCCTTCCTGAGTTGTGGGTCCGAGAGTTCCTCGGCTTCGGGGACCAAGCCGTTGTCGAAGGCTAAAAAGCCGACGACAACGGCCGCGGATACCCACGTCGTTGGGCTCGCGGACGCCCAGCGACAGGTGGACCTGGCACGGAAGGTGCAGCTTCAGCAAGAGCTGGAAGAGCGGGTTGCCGCCAAGGAGAAGCGTGCGTACGTCGCCCGGGCCAAGTCCGGGTACGGTGCGTCCCGGGTTGTGTACGCGGACCACTCTTTGGCGGAACTGGAAAGGATGGCGGAGGAGGACGAGGAGGAGATTGTTGAGGTCGCCTCTAAGTCCTCCAACCTGAAGGGCACCTTCCAGAAGGCCCTGAAATGTCGGGCCGCGAGCATGCGCGGTGTCGTCGCTGAGCTGGTTCAGCGGACGGCCTCCGACGAAACGCGGCAACTGCAGGCGAGGGTGGATCGCCTGCAGTCAGAAGTCAACCAGCTTCGTGAGAAGCTGGCTGAAGCCACGGCCCGGCCTCAACAGGCCGAGGTGAGCCCTGTGGCAGAGGGCCCTGCCTCGGCCCAGCCACCACGGGCTAAGGCGAGCCCTGCAGTAGAGGGCCCCTCCTCCAACCTTGAGGATATCATCCGCAAGGTGATAATGGAGGAGAGGGCCTTCACGAGAGCCTGCCTGGCAGGCATCGAGGACCGGCTCCTGCCGGAAAAAAGCCTCCGGCCGCCGCTTGCGGCGGATAAGAGGCAAAGCCGGCCGGGGCCGTCCTCCTCCTCCCAGGTGGAAGACGTGGCCCTTCTTCCTGCGACCACTCCGTCCAACGAGTGGACGCAAGTAGGCCGGAGGGGGAAGGGTAAAGGGAAGAAGTCGGCAGCGGCCGTTCCTGCCATCCCTGCCGTCCCCGCCACCCCCGCACCCAGCCAGTCGCAGACGACCGGCAAGGGCAAGGGGAAAGGGAAAGGGAGAGGAGGAAAGGGGCAGTTGGTCCCCCCTAAAACTGCGGCCGTCGTGGTGACGCTCACCACGGAGGCTGCGGGGCGAGGGGAGACCTACGCCTCCATCTTGGCGCGGGCGCGCGGCAATGCCGATCCCACGCAACTGGGGATCGGCAGTGTGTCGTGCCGGCGGACGCAGGCCGGGGCTCGAATTTTCGAGTTCCCGGGGGCCGAGGGGAGCGCCCGCGCTGACCTCTTTGCAGCCAAGCTGCAAGAGGTCATCGCGGACTCTGCCAAGGTGGCCCGGCCGGTCAAGTCGGCGGAAATCGAGGTGACGGAGTTGGATGACTCCGTCACCAAGGAGGAGGTGGTGGCGGCGGTCGCAGCGGTAGGGGGCTGTGGCGCCGCGGCGGTCCAAGGCCGGGACATAAGGCCCGGCCGCGGCGGAATGGGCACCATCCGCCTCGAGTGCCCAGTCGCAGCTGCCAAAGCCGTCCTTGCGAAAGGATGGCTTCAAGTCGGGTTCAGCTCGGGCGCAGTCCGGGCACTCGAGGACCAGCCTCTGCGGTGTTTCCGGTGCTTCGGCATCGGCCACACCCGGCCCCTGTGTCCGTCCAAGGTTGACAGGACGGACACATGCTACCGCTGCGGCAAGGAGGGCCACAAAGCCGCCTCCTGCCAGGCCGCCACGCCGCACTGCGCGGTGTGTGCCGCCAGTGGCCGCCGGGCAGGCCACGTCATGAAGGGGAGGAAGTGTAATCCCCCCCCTAAGCGTGGCAAAGCGCAGGCGCCGACCGGGCCTGCACCTGCTGCTGCCGCTAACACCGCCGTTCCTGCGGCGGCTGCGGAGGAGGTTGCGATGTCCGACTGATGGCCACGGTCGAACATCGCATCCTTCAGGCGAACACCAACCACTGCAGGACAGCCCAGGATCTGCTGATGCAGACCATGGCTGAGTGGTTGGTGGACTTGGCGGTGGTCGCCGAACCCTACTCGGTCCCTGGCCGTTGGCTGGGCGACCGGGACGGCTTGGTGGCGTTGGTGGCGCGGTCTTCCACAGACTCCCCTCCCCTCTCGCTCTTAGAGAGGGGACCGGGATACGTGGCCGCCGCGTGGGGAGAGATCGCGATGGTGGGGGTGTATTTCTCCCCAAACCGCCCTCTCTCGGACTTTGAGGATTTCCTCGAGATCCTCACTGCTGTCGTAGGGAGGGCGGCACCACGCCAGGTCGTGGTGTTAGGCGACCTAAACGCCAAGTCGGTGGCCTGGGGCAACCCGGTCGCCGGGTGCAACGTCCGGGGACGTGCCGTCGAGTTTTGGGCGGCCTCGTGCGGTGTGTCCCTCCTCAACAGGGGGGCGGTCCACACGTGTGTGCGGCAACAGGGCGGGTCGGTGGTGGACGTCTCGTTCGCCACCCCCGCGCTTGCCGCCCGCGTCGTGAACTGGCGGGTGGAGCTGGTGGAGACCCTGTCGGACCACCGTTATGTGCGGTTCGACATCTCCACCCAGCGGGGAGGGGGGACGGCCCGCGCTGGGCAATCTCCCTTCCCGCGGTGGGCGCTCACCCGCCTTGACCGGGAGGCAGCCAAGGAGGCCGCCTTCCTCCAGGACTGGCTGTCGCCTCCCCCTGTCGAGGAGGTCCCGGACGTGGACGCCGCAGCGGTCCGGCTGCGGGGGTCCTTGACCGAGGTGTGCAACTCCAGCATGCCTCGGTCTCGCCGCCCGCCTCCCCGTCGCGCCGTGTACTGGTGGACGGAGGAGCTGGCGGGGCTCCGGGCCACCTGCGTGGCGGCCAGAAGGGCCTACGCGCGGAGCCGACGGCGCAGCGCCCAAAACCGAGTCCGGGCAGAGGAGGACCGCCTGTACGCCTCTTACCGAGAGGCTACGGCGGCCCTCAAGTCTGCGATGGGCGCTGCGCAAGACTCGGCGAGGGCCGAGATGCTGGAGGGTCTCGACAGAGATCCCTATGGGAGGCCATATAAGGCGGCGCGGAACCAGCTCCGCCCCTATGGTCCCCCACTGTCTGAGACCCTCGAGCCAGCGTTGCTGGATGGGGTGGTCCGGTCCCTGTTTCCGCGCAGGACCGACTTCACCCCTCCAGCGATGGATCCCCCGCAAGGGGCGGCTCCGCCGGAGGCAGAGGTGCCCCCGGTCACGGCGGCGGAATTCTACGCGGGGGTTCTGAGCCTCCGCGCGAAGAAGACCGCCCCCGGACCGGACGGCGTCCCCGCACGGGTGGTGGCGATCGCCGCCACCCAAATGGAGGAGAGGTTTCGGGACCTCTTCAGCGCGTGTTTTACGGCTGGGAGGTTCCCGAAACTGTGGAAGGAGGGGCAGCTTTGCCTGCTCCGAAAGGAGGGTCGCCCGGTGGACTCCCCCTCGGCATACCGGCCCATCGTTCTGCTCGATGAGGTCGGTAAACTGTTCGAGGGGATCGTCGCCGGGAGGCTGGACAGCCACCTGCGGGGGGTAGGGCCGGATCTGTCGGACGCCCAATTCGGGTTCCGTCGTGGGCGTTCGACGATCGACGCGCTGGCCCTACTCAAGGGCCAGGTGAAGGAGGCGGTGGAGGCGGGGGACGGAGTGCTGGCGGTGTCATTCGACATTGCCAACGCCTTCAACTCCGTCCCCCACTCGACGATATTGGAGGCGCTCCGGTATCACGGAGTGCCCCAATACCTGCGGGACCTCCTGGCCGACTACTTGGAGGGCCGAGAGGTCCTCCTCGTGGACAAATCGGCCACGGTGAGGCGGTACGGCGCAGAGTCCGGTGTTCCGCAGGGGTCGGTGCTAGGCCCCCCCTTGTGGAACATCGGGTTCAACTGGCTGCTGCGGGGTGCCCTCCTCCCGGGCACGAGTGTCATCTGCTACGCGGATGACACTCTGCTCACTGCCCGGGGGAGGAACTTTGCCGACGCGGCCATTCTGGCCTCGGCTGGCGGGTCCTTGGTGGCAGAAAGGATCCGCCGCCTGGGATTGAGGGTGGCGCTGCACAAAACGGAGGCCGTGTTCTTTCGCGGTCCCCGGCAGCGCTGCCCTGCCGACGCCCACATCGTCGTGGAGGGCGTCCGTATAGGGGTCCAGCCCCAGATGAAATATCTGGGGCTGGTGCTGGACGACAGGTGGCGCTTCGGCCCGCATTTCAGCGGGCTGTCGACGCGCTTGTTGAAGGCCGCGGACGCCCTCTCATGGCTCCTCCCAAACCTGGGGGGGCCCAAAGCAAAGTGCCGGCGCCTCTATGCCGGCATTTTGCGGAGCATGGCCCTTTACGGGGCTCCCATCTGGGCGGACTCCCTCCATAGGAGGGAGAATGCTACCGCCATCCGCAGGCCCCAGCGGGCTATTGCACAGCGGGTGGCGAGGGCCTACCGCTCAGTGGGCTTTTCGGCGGCGTGCGCTCTGGCCGGCACCCCTCCTTGGGAGCTGGAGGCGTGGGTGCTCGCCAGAGTGTACGAGTGGACGGCGCGCCGAAAGGCGCTCGGGGAGCGCCCCACGGGCGAAGAGCGGGAGGCGGTGCGGCGAGAGGCGAAGGACGCCATCGTCCTCCATTGGACGGAGGACCTCGCCAGCGCCGCCTTTGGCCGCCGGACGTTGGACGCGCTCGGTCCGGTCCTGAAGGGCTGGCTCGAGCGGTCCCACGGTTTCCTCTCTTTCCGTCTGGTGCAGGTGTTATCCGGACATGGCTGTTTCGGATCGCACCTGCACCGGATCGGGAGGGAGGAGACCCCGGCGTGCCACGACTGCGGCGCGGCGGAGGACACGGCGCAGCACACCCTCGAGGTGTGCCCGGCGTGGTCCGAGCTGCGCCGCGGTCTGACCGCGGTGGTCGGACCGGACCTCTCGCTTCCCGGCGTGGTCGACGCCATGCTGGGGAGTGAAGAGACCTGGTCTGCCGTAGCCTCCTTTTGCGAGGACGTGATGTCGCAAAAGGAGGAGGCGGAGCGCGCGCGGGAGGACGACCCTCTCGCTGCGCCGCTCCGCAGACGAAGAAGGGGGAGAAGGCGCCGTGCCCTCCCTCCTCATGGTGACGGGCGGGCGACAGGCGCGGGGGTGCCTTCGCCCGCATTGCACCCGTCACCTTCGTCGGTCATTCCCGACCCCCCACACCCGTGAGGGTGTGAGGGGGTCTGCCTGGCAATCGTCGGCGGAGGACTGGAAGTAAAGGCTGTGCCGGTTTCCCAGTCCCCCGCCACTCTGACGAAGCGGGAATGCGCTGGGTCGTTTTAGTGGGTATACCGGGTCCGCCCGGGGAGTCCCACATACCCCTTCCGTCCCCCGACGGGAGGGTATGCGTAATGCATTTTTTCCCAGCGTCAAAAAAAAAAAAAAAAAAAAAAAAAAAAGGTTAGGTTAGGTTAGGTTAGGTTAGGTTAGGTTGGGGGACCCCCCACAGAGCATACGTCCACGTCGTGTCCCCTGGAAACAGCCCAGTTCTGACCACCGTAACGGAGTGGCAGACTGGGACTGGCCAAAGTGCTCTGTGATCTAGTAGCGAATTTTAATCTTTTTATTGCCTTGTTTCGACTACGATGCCTGGTACACCCTCGCGGGACGCCCGCGGGCGGTTTTTAAAATCAAAAGGCTCTTCTCAGAGCCAACCTAAAGGCCCTTCTCAGGGCCAACCCAAAGGCCCTTCTCAGGGCCAACCAAAAGGCCCTTCTCAGGGCCACCCCGACGCACCAGCGTCAGAGTCTAGCCGCGCGCCGTCTGCGGCTAGTTATTTCGGAGGGGCGGAGTCGTCGGACAACGACTCGCTTGTTGGTGCGTCGGACGCGAGTGGCTCGCGGTCGCGGAAGCGGGTCTTCCGAAGTTGTGGGTCCGAGAGTTCTTCGGCCTCGGGGTCCAAGCCGTTGTCGAAGGCTAAAAAGCCGACGACAACGGCCGCGGATACCCACGTCGTTGGGCTCGCGGACGCCCAGCGCCAGGTAGACCTGGCACGGAAGGTCCAGCTCCAGCAAGAGCTGGAGGAGCGGGTTGCCGCCAAGGAGAAGCGTGCGTACGTCGCCCGCGCCAAGTCCGGGTACGGTGCGTCCCGGGTTGTGTACGCGGACCACTCTTTGGCGGAACTGCAAAGGATGGCGGAGGAGGACGAGGAGGAGATTGTGGAGGTCGCCTCTAAGTCCTCCAACCTAAAGGGCACTTTTCAAAAGGCCCTGAAGTGTCGGGCCGCGAGCTTGCGCGGAGTCGTCGCTGAACTCGTTCAGCGGACGGCCTCCGACGAGACGCGGCAACTGCAGGCGAGAGTGGATCGCCTGCAGTCGGAGGTCAACCAGCTTCGTGAGAAGCTGGCTGAAGCCACGGCCCGGCCTCAACAGGCCGAGGTGAGCCCTGTGGCAGAGGACCCTGCCTCGGCCCAGCCACCACGGGCTAAGGCGAGCCCTGCAGTAGAGGGCCCCTCCTCCAACCTTGAGGATATCATCCGCAAGGTGATAATGGAGGAGAGGGCCTTCACGAGAGCCTGCCTGGCAGGCATCGAGGACCGGCTCCTGCCGGAAAAAAGCCTCCGGCCGCCGCTTGCGGCGGATAAGAGGCAAAGCCGGCCGGGGCCGTCCTCCTCCTCCCAGGTGGAAGACGTGGCCCTTCTCCCGTCGACCACTCCGTCCAACGAGTGGACGAAAGTGGGCCGGAAGGGGAAGGGTAAAGGGAAGAAGTCGGCAGCGGCCGTCCCTGCCGTCCCTGCCGTCCCCGCCACCCCCGCACCCAGCCAGTCGCAGACGACCGGCAAGGGCAAGGGCAAAGGGAAAGGGAGAGCTGGAAAGGGGCAGTTGGTCCCCCCTAAGACTGCAGCCGTCGTGGTGACGCTCACCGCGGAGGCTGCGGGGCGAGGGGAGACCTACGCCTCCATCTTGGTGCGGGCGCGCGGCAATGCCGATCCCACTCAGCTGGGGATCGGCAGTGTGTCGTGCCGGCGGACGCAGGCCGGGGCTCGAATCTTCGAGTTCCCGGGGGCCGAGGGGAGCGCCCGCGCTGACCTCTTTGCAGCCAAGCTGCAGGAGGTCATCGCGGACTCTGCCAAGGTGGCCCGGCCGGTCAAGTCGGCGGCCTTCGAAGTGACGGAGTTGGATGACTCCGTCACCAAGGAGGAGGTGGTGGCGGCGGTCGCAGCGGTAGGGGGCTGTGGGGCCGCGGCGGTCCAAGGCCGGGACATAAGGCCCGGCCGCGGCGGAATGGGCACCATCCGCCTCGAGTGCCCAGTCGCAGCTGCCAAAGCCGTCCTTGCGAAAGGACGGCTTCAAGTCGGATTCAGCTCGGCCGCAGTCCGGGCACTCGAGGACGAGCCTCTGCGGTGTTTCCGGTGCTTCGGCATCGGCCACACCCGGCCCCTGTGTCCGTCCAAGGTTGACAGGACGGACACATGCTACCGCTGCGGCAAGGAGGGTCACAAAGCCGCTTCCTGCCAGGCCGCCACGCCGCACTGCGCGGTGTGTGCCGCCAGTGGCCGCCGGGCAGGCCACGTCATGAAGGGGAGGAAGTGCAATCCCCCCCCTAAGCGTGGCAAAGCGCAGGCGCCGACCGGGCCTGCACCTGCTGCTGCCGCTGATGCCGCCGTTCCTGCGGCGGCTGCGGAGGAGGTTGCGATGTCCGACTGATGGCCACGGTCGAACATCACATCCTTCAGGCGAACACCAACCACTGCAGGACGGCCCAGGATCTGCTGATGCAGACCATGGCTGAGTGGTTGGTGGACTTGGCGGTGGTCGCCGAACCCTACTCGGTCCCTGGCCGTTGGCTGGGCGACCGGGACGGCTTGGTGGCGTTGGTGGCGCGGTCTTCCACAGACTCCCCTCCCCTCTCGCTCTTAGAGAGGGGACCGGGATACGTGGCCGCCGCGTGGGGAGAGATAGCGATGGTGGGGGTCTATTTCTCCCCAAACCGCCCTCTCTCGGACTTTGAGGATTTCCTCGAGATCCTCACTGCTGTCGTAGGGAGGGCGGCACCACGCCAGGTCGTGGTGTTGGGCGACCTAAACGCCAAGTCGGTGGCCTGGGGCAACCCGGTCGCCGGGTGCAACGTCCGGGGACGCGCCGTCGAGTTTTGGGCGGCCTCGTGCGGTGTGTCCCTCCTCAACAGGGGGGCGGTCCACACGTGTGTGCGGCAACAGGGCGGGTCGGTGGTGGACGTCTCGTTCGCCACCCCCGCGCTTGCCACCCGCGTCGTGAACTGGCGGGTGGAGCTGGTGGAGACCTTGTCGGACCACCGTTATGTGCGGTTCGACATCTCCACACAGCGGGGAGGGGGGACGGCCCGCGCTGGGCAATCTCCCTTCCCGCGGTGGGCACTCACCCGCCTGGACCGGGAGGCGGCCAAGGAGGCCGCCTTCCTCCAGGACTGGCTGTCGCCTCCCCCTGTCGAGGAGGTCCCGGACGTGGACGCCGCAGCGGTCCGGCTGCGGGGGTCCTTGACCGAGGTGTGCAACACCAGCATGCCTCGGTCTCGCCGTCCGCCTCCCCGTCGCGCCGTGTACTGGTGGACGGAGGAGCTGGCGGGGCTCCGGACCACCTGCGTGGCGGCCAGAAGGGCCTACGCGCGGAGCCGACGGCGCAGCGCCCAAAACCGAGTCCGGGCAGAGGAGGACCGCCTGTACGCCTCTTACCGAGAGGCTACGGTGGCCCTCAAGTCTGCGATGGGCGCTGCGCAAGACTCGGCCAGGGCCGAGATGCTGGAGGGTCTCGACAGAGATCCCTATGGGAGGCCATATAAGGCGGCGCGGAACCAGCTCCGCCCCTATGGTCCCCCACTGTCGGAGACCCTCGAGCCAGCGTTGCTGGATGGGGTGGTCCGGTCCCTGTTTCCGCGCAGGACCGACTTCACCCCTCCAGCGATGGATCCCCCGCAAGGGGCGGCTCCGCCGGAGGCAGAGGTGCCCCCGGTCACGGCGGCGGAATTCTACGCGGGGGTTCTGAGCCTCCGCGCGAAGAAGACCGCCCCCGGACCGGACGGCGTCCCCGCACGGGTGGTGGCGATCGCCGCCACCCAAATGGAGGACAGATTTCGGGACCTCTTCAGCGCGTGTTTTACGGCTGGGAGGTTCCCGAAACTGTGGAAGGAGGGGCAGCTGTGCCTGCTCCGAAAGGAGGGTCGCCCGGTGGACTCCCCCTCGGCATACCGGCCCATCGTTCTGCTCGATGAGGTCGGTAAACTGTTCGAGGGGATCGTCGCCGGGAGGCTGGAGAGCCACCTGCGGGGGGTAGGGCCGGATCTGTCGGACGCCCAATTCGGTTTCCGTCGTGGGCGTTCGACGATCGACGCGCTGGCCCTACTTAAGGGCCAGGTGAAGGAGGCGGTGGAGGCGGGGGACGGAGTGCTGGCGGTGTCATTCGACATTGCCAACGCCTTCAACTCCGTCCCCCACTCGACGATATTGGAGGCGCTCCGGTATCACGGAGTGCCCCAATACCTGCGGGACCTCCTGGCCGACTACTTGGAGGGCCGAGAGGTCCTCCTCGTGGACAAGTCGGCCACGGTGAGGCGGTACGGCGCAGAGTCCGGTGTTCCACAGGGGTCGGTGCTAGGCCCCCCCTTGTGGAACATCGGGTTCAACTGGCTGCTGCGGGGTGCCCTCCTCCCGGGCACGAGTGTCATCTGCTACGCGGATGACACTCTGCTCACTGCCCGGGGGAGGAACTTTGCCGACGCGGCCATTCTGGCCTCGGCTGGCGGGTCCTTGGTGGCAGAAAGGATCCGCCGCCTGGGATTGAGGGTGGCGCTGCACAAAACGGAGGCCGTGTTCTTTCGCGGTCCCCGGCAGCGCTGCCCTGCCGACGCCCACATCGTAGTGGAGGGCGTCCGTATAGGGGTCCAGCCCCAGATGAAATATCTGGGGCTGGTGCTGGACGACAGGTGGCGCTTCGGCCCGCATTTCAGCGGGCTGTCGACGCGCCTGCTGAAGGCCGCGGACGCCCTCTCATGGCTGCTCCCAAACCTGGGGGGGCCCAAAGCAAAGTGCCGGCGCCTCTATGCCGGCATTTTGCGGAGCATGGCCCTCTACGGGGCTCCCATCTGGGCGGACTCCCTCCACAGGAGGGAGAATGCTACCGCCATCCGCAGGCCCCAGCGGGCTATTGCACAGCGGGTGGCGAGGGCCTACCGCTCAGTGGGCTTTTCGGCGGCGTGCGCTCTGGCCGGCACCCCTCCTTGGGAGCTGGAGGCGTGGGTGCTCGCCAGAGTGTACGAGTGGACGGCGCGCCGAAAGGCGCTCGGGGAGCGCCCCACGGGCGAAGAGCGGGAGGCGGTGCGGCGAGAGGCGAAGGACGCCATCGTCCTCCATTGGACGGAGGACCTCGCCAGCGCCGCCTTTGGCCGCCGGACGTTGGACGCGCTCGGTCCGGTCCTGAAGGGCTGGCTCGAGCGATCCCACGGTTTCCTCTCTTTCCGTCTGGTGCAGGTGTTATCCGGACATGGCTGTTTCGGATCGCACCTGCACCGGATCGGGAGGGAGGAGACCCCGGCGTGCCACGACTGCGGCGCGGCGGAGGACACGGCGCAGCACACCCTCGAGGTGTGCCCGGCGTGGTCCGAGCTGCGCCGCGGTCTGACCGCGGTGGTAGGACCGGACCTCTCGCTTCCCGGCGTGGTCGACGCCATGCTGGGGAGTGAGGAGGCCTGGTCGGCGGTAGCCTCCTTTTGCGAGGACGTGATGTCGCAAAAGGAGGAGGCGGAGCGCGCGCGGGAGGACGACCCTCTCGCTGCGCCGCTCCGCAGACGAAGAAGGGGGAGAAGGCGTCGTGCCCTCCCTCCTCATGGTGACGGGCGGGCGACAGGCACGGGGGTGCCTTCGCCCGCATTGCACCCGTCACCTTCGTCGGTCATTCCCGACCCCCCGCACCCGTGAGGGTGTGAGGGGGTCTGCCTGGCAATCGTCGGCGGAGGACTGGAAGTAAAGGCTGTGCCGGTTTCCCAGTCCCCCGCCACTCTGACGAAGCGGGAATGCGCTGGGTCGTTTTAGTGGGTATACCGGGTCCGCCCGGGGAGTCCCACATACCCCTGCCGTCCCCCGACGGGAGGGTATGCGTAATGCATTTTTTCCCAGCGTGAAAAAAAAAAAAAAAAAAAAAAAAAAAAAAGGTTAGGTTAGGTTAGGTTAGGTTAGGTTAGGTTGTGGGGAGAGATAGCGATGGTGGGGGTGTATTTCTCCCCAAACCGCCCTCTCTCGGACTTTGAGGATTTCCTCGAGATCCTCACTGCTGTCGTAGGGAGGGCGGCACCACGCCAGGTCGTGGTGTTGGGCGACCTAAACGCCAAGTCGGTGGCCTGGGGCAACCCGGTCGCCGGGTGCAACGTCCGGGGACGCGCCGTCGAGTATTGGGCGGCCTCGTGCGGTGTGTCCCTCCTCAACAGGGGGGCGGTCCACACGTGTGTGCGGCAACAGGGCGGGTCGGTGGTGGACGTCTCGTTTGCCACCCCCGCGCTTGCCGCCCGCGTCGTGAACTGGCGGGTTGAGCTGGTGGAGACCTTGTCGGACCACCGTTATGTGAGGTTCGACATCTCCACACAGCGGGGAGGGGGGACGGCCCGCGCTGGACAATCTCCCTTCCCGCGGTGGGCACTCACCCGCCTGGATCGGGAGGCGGCCAAGGAGGCCGCCTTCCTCCAGGACTGGCTGTCGCCTCCCCCTGTCGAGGAGGTCCCGGACGTGGACGCCGCAGCGGTCCGGCTGCGGGGGTCCTTGACCGAGGTGTGCAACTCCAGCATGCCTCGGTCTCGCCGTCCGCCTCCCCGTCGCGCCGTGTACTGGTGGACGGAGGAGCTGGCGGGGCTCCGGGCCACCTGCGTGGCGGCCAGAAGGGCCTACGCGCGGAGCCGACGGCGCAGCGCCCAAAACCGAGTCCGGGCAGAGGAGGACCGCCTGTACGCCTCTTACCGAGAGGCTACGGTGGCCCTCAAGTCTGCGATGGGCGCTGCGCAAGACTCGGCGAGGGCCGAGATGCTGGAGGGTCTCGACAGAGATCCCTATGGGAGGCCATATAAGGCGGCGCGGAACCAGCTCCGCCCCTATGGTCCCCCACTGTCGGAGACCCTCGAGCCGGCGTTGCTGGATGGGGTGGTCCGGTCCCTGTTTCCGCGCAGGACCGACTTCACCCCTCCAGCGATGGATCCCCCGCAAGGGGCGGCTCCGCCGGAGGCAGAGGTGCCCCCGGTCACGGCGGCGGAATTCTACGCGGGGGTTCTGAGCCTCCGCGCGAAGAAGACCGCCCCCGGACCGGACGGCGTCCCCGCACGGGTGGTGGCGATCGCCGCCACCCAAATGGAGGACAGATTTCGGGACCTCTTCAGCGCGTGTTTTACGGCTGGGAGGTTCCCGAAACTGTGGAAGGAGGGGCAGCTGTGCCTGCTCCGAAAGGAGGGTCGCCCGGTGGACTCCCCCTCGGCATACCGGCCCATCGTTCTGCTCGATGAGGTCGGTAAACTGTTCGAGGGGATCGTCGCCGGGAGGCTGGAGAGCCACCTGCGGGGGGTAGGGCCGGATCTGTCGGACGCCCAATTCGGTTTCCGTCGTGGGCGTTCGACGATCGACGCGCTGGCCCTACTCAAGGGCCAGGTGAAGGAGGCGGTGGAGGCGGGGGACGGAGTGCTGGCGGTGTCATTCGACATTGCCAACGCCTTCAACTCCGTCCCCCACTCGACGATATTGGAGGCGCTCCGGTATCACGGAGTGCCCCAATACCTGCGGGACCTCCTGGCCGACTACTTGGAGGGCCGAGAGGTCCTCCTCGTGGACAAGTCGGCCACGGTGAGGCGGTACGGCGCAGAGTCCGGTGTTCCGCAGGGGTCGGTGCTAGGCCCCCCCTTGTGGAACATCGGGTTCAACTGGCTGCTGCGGGGTGCCCTCCTCCCGGGCACGAGTGTCATCTGCTACGCGGACGACACTCTGCTCACTGCCCGGGGGAGGAACTTTGCCGACGCGGCCATTCTGGCCTCGGCTGGCGGGTCCTTGGTGGCAGAAAGGATCCGCCGCCTGGGATTGAGGGTGGCGCTGCACAAAACGGAGGCCGTGTTCTTTCGCGGTCCCCGGCAGCGCTGCCCTGCCGACGCCCACATCGTCGTGGAGGGCGTCCGTATAGGGGTCCAGCCCCAGATGAAATATCTGGGGCTGGTGCTGGACGACAGGTGGCGCTTCGGCCCGCATTTCAGCGGGCTGTCGACGCGCCTGTTGAAAGCCGCGGACGCCCTCTCATGGCTTCTCCCAAACCTGGGGGGGCCTAAAGCAAAGTGCCGGCGCCTCTATGCCGGCATTTTGCGGAGCATGGCCCTTTACGGGGCTCCCATCTGGGCGGACTCCCTCCATAGGAGGGAGAACGCTACCGCCATCCGCAGGCCCCAGCGGGCTATTGCACAGCGGGTGGCGAGGGCCTACCGCTCAGTGGGCTTTTCGGCGGCGTGCGCTCTGGCCGGCACCCCTCCTTGGGAGCTCGAGGCGTGGGTGCTCGCCAGAGTGTACGAGTGGACGGCGCGCCGAAAGGCGCTTGGGGAGCGCCCCACGGGCGAAGAGCGGGAGGCGGTGCGGCGAGAGGCGAAGGACGCCATCGTCCTCCATTGGACGGAGGACCTCGCCAGCGCCGCCTTTGGCCGCCGGACGTTGGACGCGCTCGGTCCGGTCCTGAAGGGCTGGCTCGAGCGGTCCCACGGTTTCCTCTCTTTCCGTCTGGTGCAGGTGTTATCCGGACACGGCTGTTTCGGATCGCACCTGCACCGGATCGGGAGGGAGGAGACCCCGGAGTGCCACGACTGCGGCGCGGCGGAAGACACGGCGCAGCACACCCTCGAGGTGTGCCCGGCGTGGTCCGAGCTGCGCCGCGGTCTGACCGCGGTGGTCGGACCGGACCTCTCGCTTCCCGGCGTGGTCGACGCCATGCTGGGGAGTGAGGAGGCCTGGTCGGCGGTGGCCTCCTTTTGCGAGGACGTGATGTCGCAAAAGGAGGAGGCGGAGCGCGCGCGGGAGGACGACCCTCTCGCTGCGCCGCTCCGCAGACGAAGAAGGGGGAGAAGGCGTCGTGCCCTCCCTCCTCATGGTGACGGGCGGGCGACAGGCGCGGGGGTGCCTTCGCCCGCATTGCACCCGTCACCTTCGTCGGTCATTCCCGACCCCCCACACCCGTGAGGGTGTGAGGGGGTCTGCCTGGCAATCGTCGGCGGAGGACTGGAAGTAAAGGCTGTGCCGGTTTCCCAGTCCCCCGCCACTCTGACGAAGCGGGAATGCGCTGGGTCGTTTTAGTGGGTATACCGGGTCCACCCGGGGAGTCCCACATACCCCTTCCGTCCCCCGACGGGAGGGTATGCGTAATGCATTTTTTCCCAGCGTAAAAAAAAAAAAAAAAAAAAAAAAAAAAAAGGTTAGGTTAGGTTAGGTTAGGTTAGGTTAGGTTAGGTTAGGTTAGGTTAGGTTCCCGGGCACGAGTGTCATCTGCTACGCGGATGACACTCTGCTCACTGCCCGGGGGAGGAACTTTGCCGACGCGGCCATTCTGGCCTCGGCTGGCGGGTCCTTGGTGGCAGAAAGGATCCGCCGCCTGGGATTGAGGGTGGCGCTGCACAAAACGGAGGCCGTGTTCTTTCGCGGTCCCCGGCAGCGCTGCCCTGCCGACGCCCACATCGTCGTGGAGGGCGTCCGTATAGGGGTCCAGCCCCAGATGAAATATCTGGGACTGGTGCTGGACGACAGGTGGCGCTTCGGCCCGCATTTCAGCGGGCTGTCGACGCGCCTGCTGAAGGCCGCGGACGCCCTCTCATGGCTCCTCCCAAACCTGGGGGGACCAAAGGCAAAGTGCCGGCGCCTCTATGCCGGCATTTTGCGGAGCATGGCCCTCTACGGGGCTCCCATCTGGGCGGACTCCCTCCATAGGAGGGAGAATGCTACCGCCATCCGCAGGCCCCAGCGGGCTATTGCACAGCGGGTGGCGAGGGCCTACCGCTCAGTGGGCTTTTCGGCGGCGTGCGCTCTGGCCGGCACCCCTCCTTGGGAGCTGGAGGCGTGGGTGCTCGCCAGAGTGTACGAGTGGACGGCGCGCCGAAAGGCGCTCGGGGAGCGCCCCACGGGCGAAGAGCGGGAGGCGGTGCGGCGAGAGGCGAAGGACGCCATCGTCCTCCATTGGACGGAGGACCTCGCCAGCGCCGCCTTTGGCCGCCGGACGTTGGACGCGCTCGGTCCGGTCCTGAAGGGCTGGCTCGAGCGGTCCCACGGTTTCCTCTCTTTCCGTCTGGTGCAGGTGTTATCCGGACATGGTTGTTTCGGATCGCACCTGCACCGGATCGGGAGGGAGGTGACCCCGGCGTGCCACGACTGCGGCGCGGTGGAGGACACGGCGCAGCACACCCTCGAGGTGTGCCCGGCGTGGTCCGAGCTGCGCCGCGGTCTGACCGCGGTGGTCGGATCGGACCTCTCGCTTCCCGGCGTGGTCGACGCCATGCTGGGGAGTGAAGAGGCCTGGTCTGCCGTAGCCTCCTTTTGCGAGGACGTGATGTCGCAAAAGGAGGAGGCGGAGCGCGAGCGGGAGGACGACCCTCTCGCTGCGCCGCTCCGCAGACGAAGAAGGGGGAGAAGGCGTCGTGCCCTCCCTCCTCATGGTGACGGGCGGGCGACAGGCGCGGGGGTGCCTTCGCCCGCATTGCACCCGTCACCTTCGTCGGTCATTCCCGACCCCCCACACCCGTGAGGGTGTGAGGGGGTCTGCCTGGCAATCGTCGGCGGAGGACTGGAAGTAAAGGCTGTGCCGGTTTCCCAGTCCCCCGCCACTCTGACGAAGCGGGAATGCGCTGGGTCGTTTTAGTGGGTATACCGGGTCCGCCCGGGGAGTCCCACATACCCCTCCCGTCCCCCGACGGGTGGGCATGCGTAATGCATTTTTTTCCCAGCGTAAAAAAAAAAAAAAAAAAAAAAAAAAAAAAAAAAAAAAAAAAGGTTAGGTTAGGTTAGGTTAGGTTAGGTTGGGGGACCCCCCACAGAGCATACGTCCACGTCGTGTCCCCTGGAAACAGCCCAGTTCTGACCACCGTAACGGAGTGGCAGACTGGGACTGGCCAAAGTGCTCTGTGATCTAGTAGCGAATTTTAATCTTTTTATTGCCTTGTTTCGACTACGATGCCTGGTACACCCTCGCGGGACGCCCGCGGGCGGTTTTTAAAATCAAAAGGCTCTTCTCAGAGCCAACCTAAAGGCCCTTCTCAGGGCCAACCAAAAGGCCCTTCTCAGGGCCACCCCGACGCACCAGCGTCAGAGTCTAGCCGCGCGCCGTCTGCGGCTAGTTATTTCGGAGGGGCGGAGTCGTCGGACAACGACTCGCTTGTTGATGCGTCGGACGCGAGTGGCTCGCGGTCGCGGAAGCGGGTCTTCCGAAGTTGTGGGTCCGAGAGTTCTTCGGCCTCGGGGTCCAAGCCGTTGTCGAAGGCTAAAAAGCCGACGACAACGGCCGCGGATACCCACGTCGTTGGGCTCGCGGACGCCCAGCGCCAGGTAGACCTGGCACGGAAGGTCCAGCTCCAGCAAGAGCTGGAGGAGCGGGTTGCCGCCAAAGAGAAGCGTGCGTACGTCGCCCGCGCCAAGTCCGGGTACGGTGCGTCCCGGGTTGTGTACGCGGACCACTCTTTGGCGGAACTGCAAAGGATGGCGGAGGAGGACGAGGAGGAGATTGTGGAGGTCGCCTCTAAGTCCTCCAACCTAAAGGGCACTTTTCAAAAGGCCCTGAAGTGTCGGGCCGCGAGCTTGCGCGGAGTCGTCGCTGAACTCGTTCAGCGGACGGCCTCCGACGAGACGCGGCAACTGCAGGCGAGAGTGGATCGCCTGCAGTCGGAGGTCAACCAGCTTCGTGAGAAGCTGGCTGAAGCCACGGCCCGGCCTCAACAGGCCGAGGTGAGCCCTGTGGCAGAGGACCCTGCCTCGGTCCAGCCACCACGGGCTAAGGCGAGCCCTGCAGTAGAGGGCCCCTCCTCCAACCTTGAGGATATCATCCGCAAGGTGATAATGGAGGAGAGGGCCTTCACGAGAGCCTGCCTGGCAGGCATCGAGGACCGGCTCGTGCCGGAAAAAAGCCTCCGGCCGCCGCTTGCGGCGGATAAGAGGCAAAGCCGGCCGGGGCCGTCCTCCTCCTCCCAGGTGGAAGACGTGGCCCTTCTCCCGTCGACCACTCCGTCCAACGAGTGGACGAAAGTGGGCCGGAAGGGGAAGGGTAAAGGGAAGAAGTCGGCAGCGGCCGTCCCTGCCGTCCCTGCCGTCCCCGCCACCCCCGCACCCAGCCAGTCGCAGACGACCGGCAAGGGCAAGGGCAAAGGGAAAGGGAGAGCTGGAAAAGGGCAGTTGGTCCCCCCTAAGACTGCAGCCGTCGTGGTGACGCTCACCGCGGAGGCTGCGGGGCGAGGGGAGACCTACGCCTCCATCTTGGTGCGGGCGCGCGGCAATGCCGATCCCACTCAGCTGGGGATCGGCAGTGTGTCGTGCCGGCGGACGCAGGCCGGGGCTCGAATCTTCGAGTTCCCGGGGGCCGAGGGGAGCGCCCGCGCTGACCTCTTTGCAGCCAAGCTGCAGGAGGTCATCGCGGACTCTGCCAAGGTGGCCCGGCCGGTCAAGTCGGCGGCCTTCGAAGTGACGGAGTTGGATGACTCCGTCACCAAGGAGGAGGTGGTGGCGGCGGTCGCAGCGGTAGGGGGCTGTGGGGCCGCGGCGGTCCAAGGCCGGGACATAAGGCCCGGCCGCGGCGGAATGGGCACCATCCGCCTCGAGTGCCCAGTCGCAGCTGCCAAAGCCGTCCTTGCGAAAGGACGGCTTCAAGTCGGATTCAGCTCGGCCGCAGTCCGGGCACTCGAAGACGAGCCTCTGCGGTGTTTCCGGTGCTTCGGCATCGGCCACACCCGGCCCCTGTGTCCGTCCAAGGTTGACAGGACGGACACATGCTACCGCTGCGGCAAGGAGGGTCACAAAGCCGCTTCCTGCCAGGCCGCCACGCCGCACTGCGCGGTGTGTGCCGCCAGTGGCCGCCGGGCAGGCCACGTCATGAAGGGGAGGAAGTGCAATCCCCCCCCTAAGCGTGGCAAAGTGCAGGCGCCGACCGGGCCTGCACCTGCTGCTGCCGCTAACACCGCCGTTCCTGCGGCGGCTGCGGAGGAGGTTGTGATGTCCGACTGATGGCCACGGTCGAACATCGCATCCTTCAGGCGAACATCAACCACTGCAGGACAGCCCAGGATCTGCTGATGCAGACCATGGCTGAGTGGTTGGTGGACTTGGCGGTGGTCGCCGAACCCTACTCGGTCCCTGGCCGTTGGCTGGGCGACCGGGACGGCTTGGTGGCGTTGGTGGCGCGGTCTTCCACAGACTCCCCTCCCCTCTCGCTCTTAGAGAGGGGACCGGGATACGTGGCCGCCGCGTGGGGAGAGATAGCGACGGTGGGGGTGTATTTCTCCCCAAACCGCCCTCTCTCGGACTTTGAGGATTTCCTCGAGATCCTCACTGCTGTCGTAGGGAGGGCGGCACCACGCCAGGTCGTGGTGCTGGGCGACCTAAACGCCAAGTCGGTGGCCTGGGGCAACTCGGTCGCCGGGTGCAACGTCCGGGGACGCGCCGTCGAGTTTTGGGCGGCCTCGTGCGGTGTGTCCCTCCTCAACAGGGGGGCGGTCCACACGTGTGTGCGGCAACAGGGCGGGTCGGTGGTGGACGTCTCGTTCGCCACCCCCGCGCTTGCCGCCCGCGTCGTGAACTGGCGGGTGGAGCTGGTGGAGACCTTGTCGGACCACCGTTATGTGCGGTTCGACATCTCCACACAGCGGGGAGGGGGGACGGCCCGCTCTGGGCAATCTCCCTTCCCGCGGTGGGCACTCACCCGCCTGGACCGGGAGGCGGCCAAGGAGGCCGCCTTCCTCCAGGACTGGCTGTCGCCTCCCCCTGTCGAGGAGGTCCCGGACGTGGACGCCGCAGCGGTCCGGCTGCGGGGGTCCTTGACCGAGGTGTGCAACTCCAGCATGCCTCGGTCTCGCCGTCCGCCTCCCCGTCGCGCCGTGTACTGGTGGACGGGGGAGCTGGCGGGGCTCCGGGCCACCTGCGTGGCGGCCAGAAGGGCCTACGCGCGGAGCCGACGGCGCAGCGCCCAAAACCGAGTCCGGGCAGAGGAGGACCGCCTGTACGCCTCTTACCGAGAGGCTACGGTGGCCCTCAAGTCTGCGATGGGCGCTGCGCAGGACTCGGCGAGGGCCGAGATGCTGGAGGGTCTCGACAGAGATCCCTATGGGAGGCCATATAAGGCGGCGCGGAACCAGCTCCGCCCCTATGGTCCCCCGCTGTCTGAGACCCTCGAGCCAGCGTTGCTGGATGGGGTGGTCCGGTCCTTGTTTCCGCGCAGGACCGACTTCACCCCTCCAGCGATGGATCCCCCGCAAGGGGCAGCTCCGCCGGAGGCAGAGGTGCCCCCGGTCACGGCGGCGGAATTCTACGCGGGGGTTCTGAGCCTCCGCGCGAAGAAGACCGCCCCCGGACCGGACGGCGTCCCCGCACGGGTGGTGGCGATCGCCGCCACCCAAATGGAGGACAGATTTCGGGACCTCTTCAGCGCGTGTTTTACGGCTGGGAGGTTCCCGAAACTGTGGAAGGAGGGGCAGCTGTGCCTGCTCCGAAAGGAGGGTCGCCCGGCGGACTCCCCCTCGGCATACCGGCCCATCGTTCTGCTCGATGAGGTCGGTAAACTGTTCGAGGGGATCGTCGCCGGGAGGCTGGAGAGCCACCTGCGGGGGGTAGGGCCGGATCTGTCGGACGCCCAATTCGGTTTCCGTCGTGGGCGTTCGACGATCGACGCGCTGGCCCTACTTAAGGGCCAGGTGAAGGAGGCGGTGGAGGCGGGGGACGGAGTGCTGGCGGTGTCATTCGACATTGCCAACGCCTTCAACTCCGTCCCCCACTCGACGATATTGGAGGCGCTCCGGTATCACGGAGTGCCCCAATACCTGCGGGACCTCCTGGCCGACTACTTGGAGGGCCGAGAGGTCCTCCTCGTGGACAAGTCGGCCACGGTGAGGCGGTACGGCGCAGAGTCCGGTGTTCCACAGGGGTCGGTGCTAGGCCCCCCCTTGTGGAACATCGGGTTCAACTGGCTGCTGCGGGGTGCCCTCCTCCCGGGCACGAGTGTCATCTGCTACGCGGATGACACTCTGCTCACTGCCCGGGGGAGGAACTTTGCCGACGCGGCCATTCTGGCCTCGGCTGGCGGGTCCTTGGTGGCAGAAAGGATCCGCCGCCTGGGATTGAGGGTGGCGCTGCACAAAACGGAGGCCGTGTTCTTTCGCGGTCCCCGGCAGCGCTGCCCTGCCGACGCCCACATCGTAGTGGAGGGCGTCCGTATAGGGGTCCAGCCCCAGATGAAATATCTGGGGCTGGTGCTGGACGACAGGTGGCGCTTCGGCCCGCATTTCAGCGGGCTGTCGACGCGCCTGCTGAAGGCCGCGGACGCCCTCTCATGGCTGCTCCCAAACCTGGGGGGGCCCAAAGCAAAGTGCCGGCGCCTCTATGCCGGCATTTTGCGGAGCATGGCCCTCTACGGGGCACCCATCTGGGCGGACTCCCTCCATAGGAGGGAGAATGCTACCGCCATCCGCAGGCCCCAGCGGGCTATTGCACAGCGGGTGGCGAGGGCCTACCGCTCAGTGGGCTTTTCGGCGGCGTGCGCTCTGGCTGGCACCCCTCCTTGGGAGCTGGAGGCGTGGGTGCTCGCCAGAGTGTACGAGTGGACGGCGCGCCGAAAGGCGCTCGGGGAGCGCCCCACGGGCGAAGAGCGGGAGGCGGTGCGGCGGGAGGCGAAGGACGCCATCGTCCTCCATTGGACGGAGGACCTCGCCAGCGCCGCCTTTGGCCGCCGGACGTTGGACGCGCTCGGTCCGGTCCTGAAGGGCTGGCTCGAGCGGTCCCACGGTTTCCTCTCTTTCCGTCTGGTGCAGGTGTTATCCGGACATGGCTGTTTCGGATCGCACCTGCACCGGATCGGGAGGGAGGAGACCCCGGCGTGCCACGACTGCGGCGCGGTGGAGGACACGGCGCAGCACACCCTCGAGGTGTGCCCGGCGTGGTCCGAGCTGCGCCGCGGTCTGACCGCGGTGGTCGGACCGGACCTCTCGCTTCCCGGCGTGGTCGACGCCATGCTGGGGAGTGAAGAGGCCTGGTCTGCCGTAGCCTCCTTTTGCGAGGACGTGATGTCGCAAAAGGAGGAGGCGGAGCGCGCGCGGGAGGACGACCCTCTCGCTGCGCCGCTCCGCAGACGAAGAAGGGGGAGAAGGCGTCGTGCCCTCCCTCCTCATGGTGACGGGCGGGCGACAGGCGCGGGGGTGCCTTCGCCCGCATTGCACCCGTCACCTTCGTCGGTCATTCCCGACCCCCCACACCCGTGAGGGTGTGAGGGGGTCCGCCTTGCAATCGTCGGCGGAGGACTGGAAGTAAAGGCTGTGCCGGTTTCCCAGTCCCCCGCCACTCTGACGAAGCGGGAATGCGCTGGGTCGTTTTAGTGGGTATACCGGGTCCGCCCGGGGAGTCCCACATACCCCTCCCGTCCCCCGACGGGAGGATATGCGTAATGCATTTTTTCCCAGCGTAAAAAAAAAAAAAAAAAAAAAAAAAAAAGGTTAGGTTAGGTTAGGTTAGGTTAGGTTAGGTTAGGTTAGGTTAGGTTAGGTTAGGTTAGGTTAGGTTAGGTTAGGTTAGGTTAGGTTAGGTTAGGTTAGGTTAGGTTAGGTTAGGTTAGGTTAGGTTAGGTTAGGTTAGGTTAGGTTAGGTTAGGTTAGGTTAGGTTAGGTTAGGTTAGGTTAGGTTAGGTTAGGTTAGGTTAGGTTAGGTTAGGTTAGGTTAGGTTAGGTTAGGTTAGGTTAGGTTAGGTTAGGTTAGGTTAGGTTAGGTTAGGTTAGGTTAGGTTAGGTTAGGTTAGGTTAGGTTAGGTTAGGTTAGGTTAGGTTAGGTTAGGTTAGGTTAGGTTAGGTTAGGTTAGGTTAGGTTAGGTTAGGTTAGGTTAGGTTAGGTTAGGTTAGGTTAGGTTAGGTTAGGTTAGGTTAGGTTAGGTTAGGTTAGGTTAGGTTAGGTTAGGTTAGGTTAGGTTAGGTTAGGTTAGGTTAGGTTAGGTTAGGTTAGGTTAGGTTAGGTTAGGTTTTTTTTTTTTTTTTTTTTTTTTTTTTTCCTGTCCGGGCGCAAGGCCCGGCCCGCGAGCTAACCTCTAAACTGATTAGAGTCCTTACTTAACTAATTGGTGAATGGGATTGGGCTGCGGGATTTATTTATTTATTCGTTTCCTTTACTTTATTAAAGATACATCTTGTCCTTATATTTTTACGTAAAAACCAATATCTTGGTGTTCTCATATCTTATATCTATTTTATACATTTACTTATTATAGTCATCAATAGTTCCAGATGGGATAACAATTTACTGGCTTTCTTGCTCATTTTTTTCTTATTCTTATACATTATTTCTTATCTACTTAATTTTTGCCTTAATTTTCTAATATCTTATATTATATTCTTATACATATTTATTTAAGTGGGACTAAGAGTTTTTCTTTTCTTACTTATCATACCTATTTTTCTGAATTTATACATTTGTTTATTTGTTTTCTTTACTTTATTAGGGATACATCTTGTCCTCATATTTTTACGTAAAACCAATATCTTGGTGTACACATATCTTATTTCTATTTTACACACTTACTTATTCTAGTCATTGCGTCAGTAGTTCCAGATGGGATAACAATTTACTGGCTTTCTTGCTCATATTTTTCTTATACATTATTTCTTATCTACTTAATTTTTGCCTTAGTTTTCTAATATCTTATATTATATTCTTATACATATTTATTTAAGTGGGACTAAGAGTTTTTCTTTTCTTACTTATCATACCTATTTTTCCTATTTTATACATTTATTTATTTTATGCTAAGCTATATATATTATACTAATATATGGATAGCATACCTTTGTTGTTCTATTTGTTTCTTTTTATTACTACACTTGCAACGTCTGTACAGTATGTAATGAACTTTTCTCTAGTCTTTTTATTCGATATTAAATCTGGGAAGTTTTCCGCAACAATTTTGCATTCCAGGACGTTCTCAACCTCGAGTCTTTTTAGAGCATGAACAGGGCAGTCGGTCAGGATATGTTCGACCGTTTCGGGTACTCCTGGCTGACAGATGCACGATGAGTCCTCTTTGCATCTGAATCTATTCAAATACTCCGAGAATCCACCGTGCCCCGTCAGTATTTGTGTCGTAGTGTTCGATGGAACCATTTGCCGGACTATTTTGTACGCGGCACAAGCGTCGGGAAAAAATAGCTTGGTTGTTTTTGCTCTAGCACTCTCTTTGTACCTTCGGTTCCATTCATCAATCGACTCCTTTCGAATTTGTCGCTTGATGAATGAGACCGGGCATTGGTCGTAGTCGGGCTTTGTTTTCCGATGCAGAGCCGCATCCTTCGCCAGCTCATCCGCCCTTTCGTTGCCCGCTAGGCCCGCGTGCGCCTTGATCCAGAACAAAGACACAGTTTTGTTCTGGTCTTCAATGGCCCTGAGGTGGTTAGGTTAGGTTAGGTTAGGTTAGGTTAGGTTAGGTTAGGTTAGGTTAGGTTAGGTTAGGTTAGGTTAGGTTAGGTTAGGTTAGGTTAGGTTAGGTTAGGTTAGGTTAGGTTAGGTTAGGTTAGGTTAGGTTAGGTTAGGTTAGGTTAGGTTAGGTTAGGTTAGGTTAGGTTAGGTTAGGTTAGGTTAGGTTAGGTTAGGTTAGGTTAGGTTAGGTTAGGTTAGGTTAGGTTAGGTTAGGTTAGGTTAGGTTAGGTTAGGTTAGGTTAGGTTAGGTTAGGTTAGGTTAGGTTAGGTTAGGTTAGGTTAGGTTAGGTTAGGTTAGGTTAGGTTAGGTTAGGTTAGGTTAGGTTAGGTTAGGTTAGGTTAGGTTAGGTTAGGTTAGGTTAGGTTAGGTTAGGTTAGGTTAGGTTAGGTTAGGTTAGGTTAGGTTAGGTTAGGTTAGGTTAGGTTAGGTTAGGTTAGGTTAGGTTAGGTTAGGTTAGGTTAGGTTAGGTTAGGTTAGGTTAGGTTAGGTTAGGTTAGGTTAGGTTAGGTTAGGTTAGGTTAGGTTAGGTTAGGTTAGGTTAGGTTAGGTTAGGTTAGGTTAGGTTAGGTTAGGTTAGGTTAGGTTAGGTTAGGTTAGGTTAGGTTAGGTTAGGTTAGGTTAGGTTAGGTTAGGTTAGGTTAGGTTAGGTTAGGTTAGGTTAGGTTAGGTTAGGTTAGGTTAGGTTAGGTTAGGTTAGGTTAGGTTAGGTTAGGTTAGGTTAGGTTAGGTTAGGTTAGGTTAGGTTAGGTTAGGTTAGGTTAGGTTAGGTTAGGTTAGGTTAGGTTAGGTTAGGTTAGGTTAGGTTAGGTTAGGTTAGGTTAGGTTAGGTTAGGTTAGGTTAGGTTAGGTTAGGTTAGGTTAGGTTAGGTTAGGTTAGGTTAGGTTAGGTTAGGTTAGGTTAGGTTAGGTTAGGTTAGGTTAGGTTAGGTTAGGTTAGGTTAGGTTAGGTTAGGTTAGGTTAGGTTAGGTTAGGTTAGGTTAGGTTAGGTTAGGTTAGGTTAGGTTAGGTTAGGTTAGGTTAGGTTAGGTTAGGTTAGGTTAGGTTAGGTTAGGTTAGGTTAGGTTAGGTTAGGTTAGGTTAGGTTAGGTTAGGTTAGGTTAGGTTAGGTTAGGTTAGGTTAGGTTAGGTTAGGTTAGGTTAGGTTAGGTTAGGTTAGGTTAGGTTAGGTTAGGTTAGGTTAGGTTAGGTTAGGTTAGGTTAGGTTAGGTTAGGTTAGGTTAGGTTAGGTTAGGTTAGGTTAGGTTAGGTTAGGTTAGGTTAGGTTAGGTTAGGTTAGGTTAGGTTAGGTTAGGTTAGGTTAGGTTAGGTTAGGTTAGGTTAGGTTAGGTTAGGTTAGGTTAGGTTAGGTTAGGTTAGGTTAGGTTAGGTTAGGTTAGGTTAGGTTAGGTTAGGTTAGGTTAGGTTAGGTTAGGTTAGGTTAGGTTAGGTTAGGTTAGGTTAGGTTAGGTTAGGTTAGGTTAGGTTAGGTTAGGTTAGGTTAGGTTAGGTTAGGTTAGGTTAGGTTAGGTTAGGTTAGGTTAGGTTAGGTTAGGTTAGGTTAGGTTAGGTTAGGTTAGGTTAGGTTAGGTTAGGTTAGGTTAGGTTAGGTTAGGTTAGGTTAGGTTAGGTTAGGTTAGGTTAGGTTAGGTTAGGTTAGGTTAGGTTAGGTTAGGTTAGGTTAGGTTAGGTTAGGTTAGGTTAGGTTAGGTTAGGTTAGGTTAGGTTAGGTTAGGTTAGGTTAGGTTAGGTTAGGTTAGGTTAGGTTAGGTTAGGTTAGGTTAGGTTAGGTTAGGTTAGGTTAGGTTAGGTTAGGTTAGGTTAGGTTAGGTTAGGTTAGGTTAGGTTAGGTTAGGTTAGGTTAGGTTAGGTTAGGTTAGGTTAGGTTAGGTTAGGTTAGGTTAGGTTAGGTTAGGTTAGGTTAGGTTAGGTTAGGTTAGGTTAGGTTAGGTTAGGTTAGGTTAGGTTAGGTTAGGTTAGGTTAGGTTAGGTTAGGTTAGGTTAGGTTAGGTTAGGTTAGGTTAGGTTAGGTTAGGTTAGGTTAGGTTAGGTTAGGTTAGGTTAGGTTAGGTTAGGTTAGGTTAGGTTGGTTAGGTTAGGTTAGGTTAGGTTAGGTTAGGTTAGGTTAGGTTAGGTTAGGTTAGGTTAGGTTAGGTTAGGTTAGGTTAGGTTAGGTTAGGTTAGGTTAGGTTAGGTTAGGTTAGGTTAGGTTAGGTTAGGTTAGGTTAGGTTAGGTTAGGTTAGGTTAGGTTAGGTTAGGTTAGGTTAGGTTAGGTTAGGTTAGGTTAGGTTAGGTTAGGTTAGGTTAGGTTAGGTTAGGTTAGGTTAGGTTAGGTTAGGTTAGGTTAGGTTAGGTTAGGTTAGGTTAGGTTAGGTTAGGTTAGGTTAGGTTAGGTTAGGTTAGGTTAGGTTAGGTTAGGTTAGGTTAGGTTAGGTTAGGTTAGGTTAGGTTAGGTTAGGTTAGGTTAGGTTAGGTTAGGTTAGGTTAGGTTAGGTTAGGTTAGGTTAGGTTAGGTTAGGTTAGGTTAGGTTAGGTTAGGTTAGGTTAGGTTAGGTTAGGTTAGGTTAGGTTAGGTTAGGTTAGGTTAGGTTAGGTTAGGTTAGGTTAGGTTAGGTTAGGTTAGGTTAGGTTAGGTTAGGTTAGGTTAGGTTAGGTTAGGTTAGGTTAGGTTAGGTTAGGTTAGGTTAGGTTAGGTTAGGTTAGGTTAGGTTAGGTTAGGTTAGGTTAGGTTAGGTTAGGTTAGGTTAGGTTAGGTTAGGTTAGGTTAGGTTAGGTTAGGTTAGGTTAGGTTAGGTTAGGTTAGGTTAGGTTAGGTTAGGTTAGGTTAGGTTAGGTTAGGTTAGGTTAGGTTAGGTTAGGTTAGGTTAGGTTAGGTTAGGTTAGGTTAGGTTAGGTTAGGTTAGGTTAGGTTAGGTTAGGTTAGGTTAGGTTAGGTTAGGTTAGGTTAGGTTAGGTTAGGTTAGGTTAGGTTAGGTTAGGTTAGGTTAGGTTAGGTTAGGTTAGGTTAGGTTAGGTTAGGTTAGGTTAGGTTAGGTTAGGTTAGGTTAGGTTAGGTTAGGTTAGGTTAGGTTAGGTTAGGTTAGGTTAGGTTAGGTTAGGTTAGGTTAGGTTAGGTTAGGTTAGGTTAGGTTAGGTTAGGTTAGGTTAGGTTAGGTTAGGTTAGGTTAGGTTAGGTTAGGTTAGGTTAGGTTAGGTTAGGTTAGGTTAGGTTAGGTTAGGTTAGGTTAGGTTAGGTTAGGTTAGGTTAGGTTAGGTTAGGTTAGGTTAGGTTAGGTTAGGTTAGGTTAGGTTAGGTTAGGTTAGGTTAGGTTAGGTTAGGTTAGGTTAGGTTAGGTTAGGTTAGGTTAGGTTAGGTTAGGTTAGGTTAGGTTAGGTTAGGTTAGGTTAGGTTAGGTTAGGTTAGGTTAGGTTAGGTTAGGTTAGGTTAGGTTAGGTTAGGTTAGGTTAGGTTAGGTTAGGTTAGGTTAGGTTAGGTTAGGTTAGGTTAGGTTAGGTTAGGTTAGGTTAGGTTAGGTTAGGTTAGGTTAGGTTAGGTTAGGTTAGGTTAGGTTAGGTTAGGTTAGGTTAGGTTAGGTTAGGTTAGGTTAGGTTAGGTTAGGTTAGGTTAGGTTAGGTTAGGTTAGGTTAGGTTAGGTTAGGTTAGGTTAGGTTAGGTTAGGTTAGGTTAGGTTAGGTTAGGTTAGGTTAGGTTAGGTTAGGTTAGGTTAGGTTAGGTTAGGTTAGGTTAGGTTAGGTTAGGTTAGGTTAGGTTAGGTTAGGTTAGGTTAGGTTAGGTTAGGTTAGGTTAGGTTAGGTTAGGTTAGGTTAGGTTAGGTTAGGTTAGGTTAGGTTAGGTTAGGTTAGGTTAGGTTAGGTTAGGTTAGGTTAGGTTAGGTTAGGTTAGGTTAGGTTAGGTTAGGTTAGGTTAGGTTAGGTTAGGTTAGGTTAGGTTAGGTTAGGTTAGGTTAGGTTAGGTTAGGTTAGGTTAGGTTAGGTTAGGTTAGGTTAGGTTAGGTTAGGTTAGGTTAGGTTAGGTTAGGTTAGGTTAGGTTAGGTTAGGTTAGGTTAGGTTAGGTTAGGTTAGGTTAGGTTAGGTTAGGTTAGGTTAGGTTAGGTTAGGTTAGGTTAGGTT